>CM053785.1:663534960-664907460 GCA_028749045.1 Cupressus sempervirens
GGAAACACTAGTTCTTAGCCTCCAAACAAATGACTACTAGAAATAAAACTAAAAATGGAGTTGAAACACGAAAATGGGAGAGCCTTACTTGATAGCCAAAAGGGGTAAAATGGAAAACAACCACCTAAAATAAATAATCCATAGATAAAACCAAAACAGATGGCAAAGCAAGGTCTCTTTGAGCTGGATCCAATGAGTCCATCCTCATGAAGATTTCACACCCATAGCTCTCACAAAAAAACATAAATGCAATCCTTCAAAAAGGATTTCAGAAAAAGCTCTCAATTTTCCAAATTGCAAAAGTGAAGTGAGGAACTAAATTCCTCTTTCAATTCTTACTCACTTTTTGAGTGAATAATCGATTAGGGCAACTAGCTAGTTAAAATAGCTAGACTCCAAATCCACCCAAATGAAAAGAGGCTATTCCTAGTAATAGGAATTCATCTATGGAAAATCTACCAGAAATTAAATTCAATAAAATTTAAAGCCCCAAAACTCAAAATCACATAAATTTCCTTAACAACTTTTGTGACAATTCAAACCTCTAAATGCAATAACACACTCACAAGTCTAGTCACATAATGAAAATGAGTTCGGATTTAATAATCACTCAAAATTTTAATTTAAATAATTAAATAAGGATATGTTGACCATATAGGGAAGACATTGGTAAAATATGAATAGATGAATCACTAACTTCATGCACCATTGCCAGGGATATAATTATGCACACTAAAACATACGATCAAGTGCAATTTCATATAATATCATAGCCAAAGAAATAAATGTATTAAATACCTAATTTAACCATTTATTCAATTTATACCAAAATAATCCATTTACATCACTCACATTCATGTAAAGCATAATAAAACAAGACTGAAGTAAATATCCATAGCATAAGATCCATCACATAATAAAATTAGATATATGTCCAAAATTCTAGATAACCAAATATTATCACAGACCTCTTGTCATCTCAAAATGGCATCAACATGAAAATATGATAAACTAAATACCATAGTAGTATAACATCTATAATACTGAAATCCAAGTATAACATCCAACCCTTAGGTCATCTCAAAATTAAAAACATAACAAGAGTATCAAGTATCTCACAGATCAAAATATAATAAGGTTAAGACTATAAACAGGAGAGGCACTATAGTTAATGTAGGAAATAAATGCAATGGATAAGATAGTTGTTCTAAGCTTTTTCTTAACTTTGACACTTTTTAAAAAAAATTATTAATAAATTACTTATGTAAAGACTATTGACAAGATGAATTAATTTCTTTCAAACAAGGAAATCTTTTTCCTTTTTCCTTATAATCTTTATTTCCTAACTGTAGATGCATGTTTTCAATACTTTAAATACAAAATTTGTGTTATCTTTAGCTCATTGAATATGATAGAAAAGTATCATTTATATTACTAAAACTTGGAATGGTAAAGTTTTAGTAACTTTAATAATAAGTATCATATATTTTTATAATTATTTTAAAAGCCAACTTGCAAAAAATGATAGTTAAGTAAATTGGGGAAAAAGAAAACTCCTATAGTAGAAATTGAAACTTAGGAAGCCAATGGAAAAATCCTAGCTT
The DNA here is from genome assembly GCA_028749045.1 of Cupressus sempervirens. NCBI lineage: Eukaryota > Viridiplantae > Streptophyta > Pinopsida > Cupressales > Cupressaceae > Cupressus > Cupressus sempervirens. Next base: position 663,536,565 of record CM053785.1, read on the forward strand.
AAGAGACTTTGGAAAGGTACCGATAGGATGAAAAGTAACAATGCCATACAGAAATTAGATAGATTTGAAAACTTAAATAACAACAAGCAAGGATATGCTCCTAAATGCATACCAACCCAAGCAACCAAAACCACAAGCAAGAACTCTAAACCAGAAAGGGAGGAGTACTAAAACTTATTTTACAAAAATAAATTCAAAATCCTTACAAAACTCCATGAATAAAGAGGAAAGATCATAATATGGTCTTTGATAAATCAGGGAAACAATAATAACTCCACACAATCAATCAGAGTGAGAAAGGGTTTGACAGATGCAGTGGGTATAAGTGATCTCCCAAAAGTTCCCTAAGAATGAACATTAAAAAATCTCCATGAGGAGGAATAGAAGCTAGTCTAGAAAAAGTGGGCTTCCACTATCAATAAGGGAATATTCAGTAAAGTTATGCCCTAGTCATAAGTGCAAATATAACCCCTTTAAACACAAATAGTAGTATCCCCAAATCTAGTGTTAGAATTGTAATTCCAGTCATATCCAAAATATCCCCTCTTAGTAAGGATATTTCCTTAAGCAAGATTAAACAACAATAGTGGAAATAAGGTGGAATCAATAGAAGAGAAAAAATATATAAAGCACTTGCATCATAGGAAGTAGGTATAGTCAAGATGCCTCACCAAAAAAGGGATAAGTTTAGTGATAAAGAGGAAATCATAACAAAGACCAAGGTATGTGCAAGATCATGGTGTGCCAAAAAGTGGTGATGTGAAAAAAGTGGAGTTTGAAAATGTCTAAAAGTGTTTCAAAATATTCTTTGACGTTTTCCCACCCATCCCAATACCAAGGCAAAAAGGTTGGGCCAAACCTTATCAAGTATCTGATCCGTTATCAGGTATCTGATATCATATTGGTATCCAATATGAGATCAGATACCTGAGACTTGTGACTAGGAATTTATTTTTTAAAAATGAGACCAAAAAGGCATTTCCAACCACAGCTTGTTTGTATTGCCCCTATTTTGGGTATTTGATATAGGAACAAGTACATGATATAGGTATCAATGTTTTTGTATTCTTTTATGATTTTGAATGAATTTTAATATAAATTGAGTATTTTTAAATAGAACTTGTTGAAAATAGGTTTTTTTAAGTATAAATATTGTTTTGCAATTTAATAGGTATGATTAACCTGAATGATGACACTAAGCCACGAAATAATACTCCTCAAAATTCTCCACCAAATGATCTAGTACCCCCTCAAAATCATCCATCAAACGATCCCCTACCCCCTCAAAACCCTCCTCTAATTGAAGATTTGATAGAATAAAATCTCATCGAATTGAGGGGTTTGCAAACTACATATAACACTATACATGCATTAGCTGCCATGTTATACACATTAAACACCATACTAGATAATATTCAAACACTTACTGATGAACAAAATATTGCTCTTCATTGGCATGAGGAAATACATTCCATGTTTGATGATGGGTTGGACTATGATGAGGTTGGGGACCTAAACATAACTAAAGATGATATGGTTAACCCTTTTGTGGACCCAAAAATTGGTAAAATAGTAGACCGTAAAAAGCCCAAATTATCAATTAAATGGTGTACAAATGAGGCTATGCATGTGAACTTTTGGGATTGTTGATGGATGATTTTTGACAAGACTCCATACAATAATTTAGACCTGTATCATTCTATTTCATTAAAAAATTGTGTGCCAAATTTTTGTTGGGCCTCAAGGTGAACTACTAGAGCATGAGGCCCAACATGGGTGTAGGAGGAGAAGTTCCTTAGGATAGACCCTTTGCCTAGTGGAAGAAAGCTGGTACTTTTGTCCCCCCTATTGATGTCTCCCACCTCCTCTAGTGCAACATCCTGATATCATTACAGAGGCTACCTCTTAGACTATTAGAGCCCTCCATAAATTGAGTATCCTATTGATATGCTAGGCTAGATCAATGTTGCCTCCCCATATTGATGATGTTGGCATGAGTTCATCATCATTGAGCTCATTACATGTTTGTGTGCCCCATACTTGCATAACATGCAAGAATATTTTTTTTGGTTCTATAGGTGATCTTTTTTAGTGTTAGTTTATATTTGAGAAGATGATACACTAGGCATGCCTATAGAGACTACACACCCTAATGCGAGAGAGGAGGGGCATGCAGAGGCATGGGATCCTTCTATGTTGGTACATGTATACTTTTTTTGTTACAACATATGTTATTTAAATTTAATATTTATAATAGAGTAATTTTAAACCACAATGACTTATACATGTATGTGATCCTCATTCATGTTTAGTTGATGACTAAGGAGGAGCTCAGACAGGTTGAAGATGTCACACTCTCAGCTATTTCATTTGGCCTTGAAATATCTATAGTACATTATGGTGTGTTCTCATTGTTTTTCTATTTGATATTGGAACATATATGGCTTCTAATCTTTCTTTTCTTTTGCAAGTGTTAATCTAAGATTGGTTTTGACATGGCAGTGACAAAACACTTGGTCATTATCTATCAGTATTATAGTGCAAGCCAAGTGATCAAATCGAGACAAGCAATCAATACGAGTTGATTGATCAAAGCATGTTGAGAATTAATTACCAAACAATAGATGCTGAAAAATATACATGGTCTATGTTGAGTCACTCATGAGTTGAGTAGACTATACATGCTAAGTGATTTAGGAGCCAATTAAACAGAGTATATCGAGTCATTTAGGAACTGAGTTACAACATTGTGAATATAGTGATGGTCGAGTATCAAAGGCTTCAAATGTTGAGTAAACAATTTTGGACAAATGTAAATCATTTTTTGGCTGACTTAATGATTGGTTTACGATTTTACAAGATATGTATGAAAGTATATTATGAATTCCTATGCAGTACATGAAACCAATAAAATTTAGGGATGTTCTAATTGACAATATGGATCAACCACAATTATTGATTCTTACCTTTTCCTATCCCACCTATGTTTACTTAAGGAGGAAAACCCTAAGAAGGTTGTAGAGTAAGTGAATGCGTGAAAGGAGACAAATGCTAAGAGTAGAGAGAGCATTCATGGTGGTTATGGAGGTTGTGATAATATTATGAATTTTAGAATTAGTTAGAGAGAACAAAGGAAAGTAGAGAGAGGAAAGAGGAGACATATCTGATCAGAAGGATCAAGGATTCATTAGGAATAGAAGATCTGACATCTAGCAACAAAGTGCTGACTGAAGGATCATGTTGTTGAATCATTTTCATAGGTGATACAAAGCAAATACCCTAAAAATAGTCTTAACAAACTTTTGTAAATCTCTTAACCAAGTGCTTGCTTTATTGTAAATTTAAGTCCTCTAACAAGGCACACTTTTAGTAGGGTGTTGAAATCCTTTAACAGGGTGGGACCTAATTGTCTTTGTAAGCCTTTGATAGCACAGACCCCTCAAAGGGTAGATCATAGTTTATGGTCAAACTTCTTGTAACCTTAATTGGCTACACTTTACAATTGTAGTAGTAAAGAATTGTGGGTGTCATCCACATACCAGTTTTACCTTCTCATTGGAGGGTTTCTAGGTAACAAATTTATTGTGTTATGTGCTATTTGTCTCATGCTATGGATGAAAATGTGTAGTTAGATATATGAGTTTACATGCTAAATTGTGAGATGGATGTGTGGTGAATGTTTTACGATTAAAGTTTTGAAGTGTTGATTCACCTCCCCCTCTTAGAGTTTACTTTCCCATTATTATTTCCAATAATTAGTATTAGAGTATTGTTCTCTAGAAATGAAAGTTTTTTATAGCTTTGAGGAAATATCTCAAAGATGGAAGTTTGCAAGTTGGGAAAGGTTATTGAGAACCTAAAGATTAAGGTACAAATTGCCCTACACTAACTCAATGAAGCAAGAGATGAATTGCAACATTCATTGAAGAGAAGAAAGGGTAAAAGCACAGACCTGTGTCACCATTTGTGATACAAAAACCTGTTTTGGTCAAATCTCATTTCTCTATCAAAACTCAATTAAAAAAAAAAACTAAAAATACCCTTTTATAGATCTCAGATTCAATATCATCATTATATAAATTTTTAAGTGTTTTGATTAGTTATAATATGTTATAATCTCAAAATATTATAAGTCGATATTTCAAAATTTCAGACGATGCTCTCTCAAAAAATGAAAAAAAATAGTAAATCATATCAAAAAAATAAAAAAATAATATTTATCACTAGAGGAGAGAATCCTCTTCACTCATATGTAATTTTTTTTCAAGAAGGTATAGATTTGATAGGGAAGTTTTGACGGGAGGAAAAAACTGTTGGATTCTGACAAGGTCGAACTTGAGTACTTATAACAAAGAAAATATACATCAAAAAAAATTATTTCTTTTTTTTTTCACTAGCTATACATGTCATCTATAAAATATTTTCAAATCAAAACAAAAAAAGATGATTTGCACATACTTGTTTGACGGGAACTACATCCTATATTTTTTATAGTTAAAAAAGGGACTTCAAAATAAAATAAAATGAATAAATTCTTAGTCAAAAAAATTATAAAAATTATAGGCATAAAATTCATACAATTCTACACATTTCATCAGTTTACATCATCTTCATATTTTAAACACAAATACCATTTTATTTGTCATTAATGTTGAACTGTCACATTCTGATATCACGTTTCTTTATAAAAGGTGACACAGGTTTGTGCTTTTACCCGAAAGGAACTAGCTATTGAGTTAAATGACACTCATTACCAAGAAGAAGATACTACTAGATTATTTGAAAATAGAAACTCAAGTGAGTTTGATGTAGTAGATGCAAATCTGAAGGAAAAAACTGGTGCCCTAATTCAAGAGGTCAAAAGTCTTAAGATAGAACAAGAAGTCCAATCAGTATTGCTATGTGAGGTCATCGAGTAGAAAAATAAAGTTGAGGAAGAAAAAGTCATGATTGAATATGAAAAAAGAACATTGACCAAAAAACTAGAAGAGAAGACATCATATGTGCAAAATCTTGCCAACATGCAATTGGATCCAATGAATCAATTGATGATTACAAACCATGAATTGAATGAAAGGACATTGAGATCACAACCCTGAAGTTATAGAATGAACAACTAAGGAATGAACTGAGAGAAGAAAAGGAATTTTCTAAAAGTTTAAACAAACCTACTGAAGCCATCAAATACTTTGAGACTAATGAGATCTCCAAGATCTAATAGTGAAACTACTGGATTGGGAAACACCAATACTAAGGAAGGAGAATTATCTAAAAGTGGTGAACAAAGAAACAAAAAAGGTAAGAAATAAAAATCTACTTTTTATAATTGTGGAAATTTAGGTCATATAGTAACTGTTTGCAAGAGCAATAATGCAAATCAAAGCCCTACGAAGAAATTCAAGGGTTATTGTCATAAGTGCAACAAGTAAGGACATCAAGCACATGAATGTAAGACCAAGACCTTAAACACTCAGAGATTTGAAGTATACTACCACAATTTTTAGAAGTATGGACATAAAGCATATGAATGCAAATCTAATACCAACTAGACATCAAACAAGAAGACAAAGGTACAACAAAATGGACAATCATACAATTGGGATTACAATACAAGGTACAATTGTAATTATTGTCAAGAATATGGACATGTTCCTAATAATTTCATTAAAACACATTTAAGAGGCAACTAAATTAGATGGTTGAGTGAGACTACATGCTTTATTTGTCTCAAGACTAGTCATATTAGAAGAAACTATCCAACTAGATCACTAGTACCGAGTAACAGAAACAATAAAGGCAAAGAAAAGGTCAATGTTGAGAAACTCAAAGTGAAAATAAACAAGACATGGAAGAAGAAGGAATATTAAAGCACATCAAGTTCAAATGAGGTAACTTCATCCAATGGATTAGGTGATCACATCACCCCCAACTAGGCAATCAAGAGGTATGTATGAGACTGATATTTCAAATTTATATTATACATCAATTTAAAGAATCTATGATTTGAAAAGATTATATATGCATGAATTAAGATGAAATCTATTGGTTAGAACCTAAAAGAAATCTTTAGTTTTGTTAGTTTTCATGTTTTTGTTGAGCATATTAAAAATTATGTATAAGCTGAGTGAGTGGGAAGTCCTATGATAGCCGAGCTTACAACTGTGTAAGCACTGAGCATTTATTGCCAAATATGAAGGGTTATATAGTCATTTTTTGACTCATTTGCATTCATTAGTGATTGAAGAGAGAATGAAGAGCATAAAGGCAAAGTGGAAAAGAATATTCTAGCATTTGTGAACCGGATTTAGCTACAACTCAACCCATTCATCAGATTAAAAAAGGTATTTCATTGTTGTTGAGTTACACTGTTTAAATTTTTGCAAACCCTAGTTACTTGAAATAGTGTCTAGCTTGTCTGCAAGTGATAGGAAAGAGGGAATAGAGGTTTTCAATTTGTAATTAATAAGTAATGATGTAAGACAAGCACCTTTCTGAGCAATACCTTAGATAGCATACAAAGGAGACCCATCTGGTGCATTTTTTGTGATACCATTGAAAATTTTGATGATACAAGACGTCAGGTGTTGTTACACGGGAAAGATAGGATAAGTGGGTGACATGGAGATAAGTAATGCAAAAAAATTTGTGATAAAGGATTCTTCAGGGAAGAATACAAAATTATTGAATGGAAAGGGTTGAATCATCCCCTAGATTTTCCTCAAGTGTTTAAGATAGAATGGATTAGAATTATTTTGAGCCACATACATGAAAATTACATTTGGTTGGAGAATGGAATGATTAAGCTCACTAAGAGGATCATAAACTAAGTATCAAGGTACCCTACCCTTGAGAGACATAAGAGCATGAGGAGCGATGCAAAGGAGGTGATTGAAAAGAACACATGTGCGGTGTGGAATAAACAAGGGATGTCTATTGACACAATCACAGATCCTATAATTTCCTTTGCAATGAGAGTGATAGCTCAAAATTTCTTTTAGTCTAGGTGACTCAACAATGTTTCTTACATGGCTATTTATTTGGGGTACAAGATAGTAAAGAGGGACCATACTTGTGATCTTACTGAGTTGCAACTACAACAACTATCAGAAAACTTGGAGACCATAAGGAAAACAAAGAGTGTATCATGCAAATTGGGCTCTTTACTAGTTTGCATATAATTCTATGTGTAGGAAACATTCACCACATTTGACACAATTTCTTTGAAGACCAATAGGTCTATTGTAGTGCAAATTTTAGAATTCATAAAGCAACTAGGTGATAATTTTGATTCAATCTTGACAAGTTATTTTGAGGATTTTAAGAAATCCATGAAACAAAGGTTAAGGATCCTTGTATCCTTAGTGGAGAAACACTATGATGATATTTGCTTCTTATTGGATGTCAACCACACATATGTGCAGGCAGCTATACCTAGGGTTAGATGGCTTAAGCCCTTGCCATATGAGATCATTCTAGATGAGGCCTCTACAGTAATTACAACCTTATTGGCAAAAGACATTGATAAGAGAGCCACCTCATTTGGGAACTACGAGGAAGCTAAATCAAGGATAACTATTTATTTGAAAATAATTATAGTTCTTAGGAAGAAGAACAAACTTGTTAAAAAGTTGAAGGAGAGATTTGGCGAATGGGGAGAAGAAGAACAAGAAGAACAAGGTGATGAAGAAGAAGAGGAAGAACATGGCCAAGCCCCTTTGGCATTAACACAAGGTCAAATCAAAGAAGCTTATGAAGAAGCCACAACAGAAGCCTACATTACTTACTACTAGGTCTAGCACACTGGCAACCACTATTCAAGAAAGTGAAGTTGTAAAGCCTAGAGGCAAGAGGACTCCTAACATAGCAAAGTCAAGTGAGCTTGCTAAGAAAACATACAAGAGATTAAAGAAAATTTTTGAGTCTAAACCAAATTCAGATAAGGAGAGGATAGAATTAGGTGACTTGAGCCAATTCAAAGTGATAAGCCACAATCCCTCCTCTAATTTGGACAATTTGTGGGAAAATATTGTTACTAATGTAGATTTGTCCAAGTTCACACATGTAAATTTTGATAACCCATGGAGTAAGGTAAGAATAAGGTTGAAGAGGTCATTTACAACATGATGGAAACTTTCAAATCCATTCCACTAGAGTTTTCCAACTCATTTCCTAAGAGTCTATATGATCGAGTTGAGCAAAAGTGGTAATTTAGTTTGACTATAGAAAGATAAATAAGAGAGGCACAACTAGCTGAAGTTATGTTTGCTTTAGACAAGCAGATGATGGCTAAAGCCATGGATAAGTATAAGGCAATATGTATGCGTAAATATAGAGCTTTCAAGATTTTGAGGAACAATGTAGAAGAAGTGGTAACAAAAAGCACATTGCTTTGGAAGACTATATATAGGATACCTATCACCATAGTTGAAAGGAAGGTAGATGAAGGAACCTGAGGAAGGTGATGTAAATAAAGATGTTCAAGATACTAAAGTTCTATTAAAAAATGGTAGTGTGGGTGGGACTAAGGAGACAATAGTAGAAGAGGCCACAGCTAAAGATGAGTAGCAAGATGTACCAGATGTAGAGGTGTTGAGTGTCAGCCCTCCACACACAGACCTAGTGAGCCCATAGGATACAAAAAAAAAGGATGTTCCTAAAACATTTGCACAGAACATCAATCCTTTGACTAAGGAAGATCTTAAGAAGATACTCCACCATAGTAGCAAAAATATTCACCAATCTTGTATTTGTGAGAACATATGATATCAAGAAGACAAAACTTGCATCTATAGGGGGAACAACCAAAAAACTATCAAATGTCCCCCCTAATTCATAGAAGCAAAGAAGAAGCCAAAACATGATCTCTAAGTAGATCAAAGTGCACACCCTAAACAAATAATAGTTACAATAGAGTCATAATCTATAATGCCCACCATTACATTTCAAATTAAAGAGGTTGAGGCAGAACAAATAGATACATCTATGCCTAGTCTATATAGTTTAGGTATGCAAATAATATTGACAATAGCACTACATATGGAAAAGAAGTTCATACAAGTTAGGAAGCAAGTCTTGCACCTTATACTCAAGCACCATAGTAAGCAACTATAGGTGTAATGAACAAAGAGTTAAAGGTAGATCCTAGTGACCCTACCAGATTTTGTTACCCCTCCTAGTAGTCAGGCTCTTCAATGGCTGAGCACACATGACACCATTGCAAATATCTAGGCCAAGTGCTAGTACATCCAAAAGCCTAGTTAACACATCTTTTGGGGATGTCAATTTGGATGAGGTAATTGAGTTTCCCAAGTTTGATCTAGCAACAATTACTATTAAGGAGATTAGCATTCTATAGGAGGCACCACAAAGGAAGAAAATTAAAGAGATGATGAGGAGGGAGTACATGCAAAAATAAGTTTTGCATGAGATAAAAGACATATTTTACAATGCTTTCAGTCTTCTAAACATGAATGAAGATAAACTCATCATTGAGAAACTTGTCACCATTGTTGACAAAATCAAGGATGAAGGCCTAGACATGAATGTTAAACTTTTAGAATGGTCTGAAAAGAAATTTCATTAAAAGGTACTTGAAAAGATATCTAGTGCTATTGCACTATGACAAGTTGATCTAGCAACCAAATTGGAGAGTGTGAAGAAGGTGTTAGAGAATATTTTTTCTCTCTACACCAAGCTGTGTGATGTAAATCTATTCACACAAGAATTTCATAGGCATGTTGACCAACTACAAGGAGATTTACAAACTACAAGTACTATTCTTAAGTTGTCTCTTGGTCAAAGCCAAGCTCATTTTCAAATAATGTTATCCACACAAGGTAGGCTTTTCAAGCTACAAGCACAAGATGCTACTATTAGAGCTACCTTGATAAGTATCCATGTTGACCCCACATATGAAAGTGTTACACAAGGAACTAGCCTATGCTAAGACATTGATGAAGAAAGATAACCAACTTTCTACTCATGATGGCTTAGTTGACCTTGCTACCCAGCTAGATATTTAGTATCAATCTCTAGAGGTAGCATGCAGCAATTGGGATGCATCCTTGAAGATCATAATAGAAATCCATAAATCATTTTTGGATAAACACAATATTAGTGTACCACCCATGACATAAGTGTCAAAAAAGGGGGATTATGAAGTTTTTGTTGATAAAGAAAATAGAGTTTTGAGTAAGGGGGAGTAATAATGTAGAAATAGGGTACAAAAAATCTACTCATCAAGAGTACCAGATTCAAATACAAAAAGGAAATATTTACTCAAGGGGAGTAATGGAGAAATTGAGAAATAAGGTATGATAGCTAGTCATCCATTTTGCAAAATTTTTAAGTTTTTGAAATTTTGTATAAGAGTAGAGTCATAGATATATATTGTCTAAGTTATGTTCATAATTAGGATTATATATGCATGGCAATGTGTTTTTTCCACCCATGTCAAAGGAGGAGATTGTTAATCTTAGATTGGTTTTGACAAGACAGTGACAAAACACTTAGTCATTATCTATCAGTATTATAGTGCAAGCCAAGTGATCAGAGCAAGCAAAGAAATCAGTGTGAGCCGAGCGATCAAAGAATGTTGAGCATTAGTTACTGGACAAAACATGCAAGTAATATACCTATTATGTACTGATTCATTCATGATTTGAGTAGAATATACATTTCGAGTGATTCAAGAGTCGAGTAAATAGAGTATGCAAAGTCATTCAAAGATTGAGTTACAACATTGTGAATATAGTGATGGACGAGCATCAAAGCCTTCAAATGTTGAGTAAATAGTTTTGGACATAGTTGTTTGTAATGGCACAAACTTCTATGTAAACCATTTTTGTACTAAATTAATGTTTATTTTACAATTTTAGAAGATATGTATTAATGTATATTATGAATCCCTATGCATTACATGCAACCAATCAAATTTAGGGATGTTCTAAGAAAAAAATGTGGATCAACCACAGTCATTGATTCTTATCTAACACTAGCCAACCTATGTTTAGTTAAGGAGGAAAAGCCTAAGAAATTTGTAGAGTGAGTGAATGTGTGAAAGGAAATGAATGCTAAGAGAAGAGAGAGCATTCATGGTGGCTATGGAGGTTGAGATAATGTTATAAATTGTAGAATTAGTTAGGGAATAGAGGAAAGTAGAGAGAGCACATAGGAGACATATGTGATCAGAAGGATCAAGGATTCATTAGGAAAGTGAAGATGTGACATCTACCAACAGATTGCTAACCAAAGGATCATTGTGTTGAATCATTTTAATAAGTGATAGAAAGTAAATCTCCTAGCAGAGTAGTCTTAATAGAATTTTGTAAATCTCTTAACTGAGTGCTTTCTTTATTGTAAGTTTAAGACCTCTAACAAGGCACACTTTTATCAAGGTGTTAAAATCCTTTAACATGGTGAGACCTAATAGTCTTTGTAAGCCTTTAACAGGCATACCCCTCATAGGGTAGATAATAGTTTATGGTCAAATTTCTTGTAACCCTAACTGACTACACTTTACAGTTGCAGTAGTGAAGATTTGTAGGTGTCATCCCCAACCCAATTTTACCTTCTCATTGGAGGGTTTCTATGTAACAAGTTTATTGTGTTATGTGTTATTTGTTTCATTCTATGGACGAAAATGTGTAGTTAGCTATTTCAGTTTACATGCTAACTTGAGAGATGGGTGTGTGGTGAATGTTTTATGGTTAAAGTTTTGAAGACATGATTCACCCCCACCACACCCACCCCCCCCCCCCAATCAGATTTTACTTTCCCATTGTTATTTCCAACAATAGGTATCACCTATCAATGGGGGGCAAAGTGTGGGGGGTAAGGCACAACCCATTGATAGTGAAAGGTAATTAGGTGCATTTAAAGTGATTAAATATTGATGAATTGTTGTAAAAAAATTATTCTAATGAAATTTAATTACATTCTTTATTTTATAGGTTCTGGCTACTAGTGATGAGTCTAGGAAGATTTGGTATCATAGACCCTCTAGCATTTCCATTCACGGCGAGAGCCCCATCATATGTATAAGTATAATTTATTTGTTATTTTCCTAATTTTCATAAAAAAATTAAAAACTAATTTCCATAATATTAACAACTAGGCTTTTATATCTCATAGGAAACACCTAGTGCATAAGAGGCTAGATGTCATAGTTTTGTATCTTAGCTCATGCAGCCATTATATCTAGAGGAGGAGTCGATAGAGGTAAGTTGTAGCTTGAATTCTTGATTATATGTTATAAATTTAGTATTATATGAATTATAATGTTATAGTTTAAGTTGTAGGTCCATCTAACAAACATAATTGAACATATATAGGCCACAACCAACCAGGTTCCAAAAATCTTGATATATGAGAGGACTCTTCACTGATGTAGGAGGTCAATGAGAGAGGTATTTATGATGAAAGTTTAATTCTATAAATCTTCATTAAAAAAAGGATCATTATGCATTTGATTAATTAAATCTTAGATACATATAATCATGCAAATTTAGTAGTCTAACTTTGGGTTTTCCTTTTGTGTTTATGTAGGAGGCATTTGATCCACCTAGTTCAATAAAGAGACTGCATTTTGATCATCCACATCAACATATGATATTATAGTTGTCAAATGATGCATCATGATGTATTTTTAGATGGCATATGCCACATTGTATATAGAAACATTGATATTATACATATTTCAGTGGCATGATCAACCATATTTTGTATATGGATCTATATATTTTGATATATACTTGCATAATTTGTCTATAGATACATGAACTTTGATATATATATATATATATATATATATATATATATTCGCATAATTTTTCTATGGATACATGTATTTTGATATATATTTTTGTCATTTATGTTCACAAGGATATACATATTAATTCAGTATAGTATTGATCAATTTATTGTGGATCATGTGCATTGTTCATGTTTATGGAATATTATTCATTTTGATCATGTTTGTTATATTTGATTCAAACTCAATAATTTGTGAAGAACATTTTAAAAACCTTTATTATCAAATTTTGATGCAATATTTAATTTGAAATTATATCATATATTTTTAATTTGAATTGATCTTTGAAATTCCTTAATATGTCTACAATTAGCCAAATCCATGGCCAATTTGGTCTTAGGAGCCCATCTTTGGTCTTACGAGACATTTTAATATGTACTAGTCACAAATGTTATTGGGGATCTGTGGTCAAAATAGGGGTGTCACTAGGTGTCACTAGGTTATTGTAGACCTTGACATGACCATCTTTCAGCATTCAATGTTTCACCGATATCCCACACGAGCTTTGAGTTATGACCCTTGGAATATCAACCTCAAAACACACTTAGAGCACCTTGGAGACTCTTTGGTATAGGATCACTATGAACTTTGGAGGCTCTCCATAGATGGAAAAAGAGTGTTACTAGGGTTTACCTTCCCATCCAGAGCTAATGACACTAATGATTTGATGCCAAGATCAGTGGTTTAATGTTACGCAGTAATGCACCTATGAATTGAGGCATACTGCAAGTTTTTGCATAGAGTGAGATTGTTGTGCTGAATCCAAATGAAATGTGATCTCTTTGAACCAATATAATTTATTGTATACCATGACATGAATGTCTTGTATCATTTGACACTTCATTGATATCCCCCACAAGCTCCAAGTTACCACCCTTGGAAGATCAACCTCGAAACACACTTAGAGCACCTTGGAGACTCTTTGGTATAGGGTGGTTGCAAACATTAGAGGCTACCCACAACTAAAAAAAAGATGCCACTAGGGTTCACCTACCCATCCAAAGCTAATGGTACTGATAATTTTTGCCAAGATCATATGTTTCAAAATTACACAGTGATGCACCTATGAACTGAGGCACACTGCAAGTTTTGGCATCGAGTGAGATTGTTGTGTTGAATCTAAATGGAATGTGATCTCTCCTAATCAAAATAGGTTATTATAAACCTTGACATTACTATCCTATAGCATTGAAAATTTCACTAATAGCCCCCATGAGCTCTGAGTTATGACCATCAAAAGATCAACCTCTAAATGCATTTAGAGCACCTTGCAAACTCTTCGGCACGGAATGGTCGTGAATGTTGGAGGCACTCCGTGGAAAAAAAAATGGTGTCACTATGGTTTACCTCCCCATTTGGAGCTAATGGTCATGATGATTTCATACCAAGATCAGTGGTTTCAAAGTTATGTTGTGATGCACCTATGAACAAAGGCACACTACAAGATTTGACATCGAGTGAGATCGTTGTGCCAAATCCAAATAGAATGTGATCTCTTTGAAATGAGATAGGTTATTTTAGACCTTGACATGATTGACCTATAGCATTTTACATTTCACTAATATCCCCCACAAGCTTTGAGTTATGACCCATAGAATTTCAACCTCAAAAAGCACTTAAAGCACCTTGGAGACTCTTTGGTATGGGTTGGCTATGAACATTGGAGGCTCTTTGTGGCTGGAAAAAGGGTGTCACTAGGGTTCACCTAGTCATTTGGAGTTAATGGTCCTAATTATTCGATGCTAAGATCAATGGTTTTAAAGTTACGAAGTGATGCACTTATGAACTGAGGCACACTACATGTTTTGGCATCGAGCGAGATCATTGTGTCAAATCCAAACAGAATGTGATATCTCCAAAATTAGATAGGTTATTGTAAACCTTAAGATGATTGACCTATAGCATTTGAAATTTCACCAATAGCCCCCATAAAATCTGAGATACGATCCTCAAAAGATCGACCTCCAAATGCACTTTGAGCACTTTGGAGACTCTTCGGTATGGGGTGGCCGCAAACATTAGAGGCTCTTAGTGGCTAGAACAAGGGTGTCACTAGGGTTCACCCATTCATCTAGAGGTAATGACACTAATGATTCAATGCCAATATTAGCGGTTTGAAAGTTATGCAATGATGTACTTATGACCTGAGGCATACTACAAGTTTTGACATCGAGTGAGATCATTGTGTCAAATCCAAACTGAATGTTATCTCTCTAAAACAAGATAGGTTATTGTAGACCTTGACATGACCAACCAATATCATTTGACATTTCACCAATAACCCCCACAAGCTTCAAGTTATGACCCTTAGAAGATTGACCTTCAAACACACTTAGAGCACCTTGGAGACTCTTTGATACGAGGTGTTAACAAATGTTGGAGGCTCTTTGTAGCTAGAAAAAGGGTGTCACTAGGGTGCACTGACAATTTGATGCAAAGATAAGTTGTTTCAAAGTTACATAGTGATGCACTAATGAACTGAGGCACACTGCAAGTTTTGGCATTGAGTGGGATCAATGTGCTGAATCCAAACAAAATGTGTTATATTTGAAATGATATAGTTTATTTTAGACCTTGACATGACAATCTTGTAGCATTCAACATTTCATCGATAGCCTCTATGAGCTCCAAGTTATAACCCTCAGAAGATTGACCTCAAAACACACTAAGAGCACCTTGGAAACTCTTTAGTAAGAGGTGGTTGTGAATATTGGAGGCCTTCCATAGCCAAAACAAGGGTGTCACTAGAGTTCAATAACCCATTTTTAGATAATGACAATCATGATTCAATGCCAAGATCAGTGGTTCCAAAATTACGCAGTGATGCACCTATGAACTGAGGCACCTTGCAAGTTTTGGCATCGAGCGAGATCACTATGCCAAATACAAATGGAATGTGATCTCTCTAATAAAAATGATTATTGTATACCTCCACATGACCATTGTATCTCATTCAAATTTTTACCAATAGCTCCCATGAGCTCTGAGTTACAACCCTTATAAGATCGACCTCGAAATGCACTTAGAGCACCTTGGGGACTCTTCAGTACATGGTGGCCACAAACATTGGAGGTTCTCCATGGCAAGACAAGGGTTTCACTATGATTCATCCAACCATCTGGAGCTAATGGTGTTGACAATTCCATGCCAAAATTAGTGGTTTCAAAGTTATGTAGTGGTGCACCTATGAACTAAGGCACACTGCAAGTTTTGGCATTAAGTGATATTGTTGTGCCAAATCTAAATGGAATGTAAGACCTCTAAAATGAGATAAGTTATTGTATACCTCAACATGACCAAGCTATATCATTTGACATTTCACTGATAGGCCCCACAAGCTCCAATTTATGTCCCTCAGAAGATCAACCTCTAAGCACACTTAGAGAACCTTGGAGGCTCTTCAGCACAAGGTGGCCACGAACATTGTAGGCTCTCCATGGCTAGAAAAATGGTGTCACTATGGTTAGTATTAAGTAAAAATATATTTTGTTAGCTCCCTCAAGTTTTTGGCATTGGCCACAGTGCAAGTTTAGTGTTAATATTAATTAAAATCATTAGTTTATAGGTCCCTCCACATTAATTACATTAAGTAAAAACATCCTTGTTTCTTACATTAAATCAATAAGTTTATATTTACAATATCTCAATTGTTTCATCATTATTACATCAATACACAACTACCAAAAATCATTGTATCAAAAATAGAATAGATTTTTCTTCATTCTACTCCTTATTTTATTTTCTATCTACATGCATGGCTACTCTTCATGATGTACTTTGTTGGCATTATGATTATTTTTTCCATTAATGACAACACTTACTCAATTCTTAATGCTTACCGAGCATCTAGTGGTTACCTTGTAAGCTTAGCAGTTATGCAGTTCACATCGAGCATTCTTGAAGCTACTGAGTAAATATAGACAATGTGAACACCAACAATGTCTACTAAGTTTCTCACCATCTACCATGCTTCATAGTATCTACCAAGCAATAAGTTTGTGTCATGAAGATTCAACGTAAATCGAGCATTGAAAGATTCAATGTTTATCGAGTAAAGCAAGGTAAACTTAGTGTGTAGTATCTATCAAGTGACACTACATCTACCGACTCACCAGTGGTTACCGAGTTTAGAACTGCATCAAGTGATTAGTATGGACTGAGCACTTCACTTCTATCGAGTGCATGATAATGCTAAGTAATGTAGTGGATGCTATGTATTAGAAGGTCACTGAGTCAATTCAGTGAACTTGAGTTATTTACTATTGAGATGACTCTATAATGTATTTGTTTACTTGTATTTTGTCTAACCTTACAATTTTGTAAGTTTGAAAGGTATATATGTAAGATGTATTGTAGGATATCAAACATGAAAGGAATAGCCAAGTACTGAAAAGTATAGGCGAAAGATTATTAATAGCAGTTCAAGGAACACAACAAGCTCAATTTAGAAGGTGAGAAGTTACATCCATCACATAAGGTGATCAACACATAAAGGATCTTATCAACAATCAGTTGTAAGTAGATCTACTACTTAATCTTAATAGGTGAATTAGTTTTCTAAATCCTCTAACAAGGTAGACTTAACAGTCTTTGTACAAATCTCTTAACAGAGTGCATACTTTATTGTATGTTTGCAAATCCTCTAACAAGGTGGACCTAGTAGTCCTTTGTGCTCCTAATAGGGTAGATCACTAGAAGTGGTCAATATAAGCCTTAATAGGCAAACTTTATACTATAGTATTGAAGTTTTGTGGGTATCATCCCCACCCCAGTTTTGCTTTCTATTTGGAAGGTTTCTGGGTCACCAAAATATTGTGTTCTTTTGTGTAATGAATGTTTTATGTTTCAAAACTAATGTATGTAGTAGCATATATGGATGTGTGCTAAATTAATAAAAAGTTTTTAAAGTTACTGATTCACCCCTCCCCTCTTAGTAACCTGTCATATCTTGAATATTTCCAACAATTGGTATCAGAGCTTTGTGGTTCTCAGGATAAAAGTTTGGTAGCTTGAGAAAAGATCTAAAAGACAAATGGAGATATTCAGACTTGACAAGGCAATTGAGAATAAAAAGCTAGATCTAGAGATGGTTAGGGCTCAACTCAAAGAAGCAAAGGAGCATCTTTCCCAATCCTTGAAAAGAAGGAAGGAACTTGTAAGACAAATGAATGACCATTAGTATGTTGAAGAAAAGATTGAAGACCTTTTACCATCAAGTAGCTCATATGAAGCTAATGAGGCAATCAAGGAACTCCTAGCAAAGAATGGCTCTCTATAGGAAGAAGTAAGAAAACTTAAAAGAGAATAAGAAATCCAATCAATCAAGCTATGTGAAATTTTGGAACAAAGAAATAAGGAAAATGAAGACTTGGAGGCAAGAAATAATCAATCCAATCAGCGTGAAGACCTCATTGATCAAATCTCTGGAGCAAATGAAGAAATTAGGATTCTCAAAGCACAGAATGAAAGAATAAGAAGTAATCTAAATTGTGAAAGGGAAATTAATGAAAGAATATTGAGAGAACTGAGATGTGAAAAGCAAATTGTTCAAAAATTAAAGAGTGACCTAAATATTGAAAAACAAATCTATGAAAGAATAATGAAGTCACAAGAAGACATGAATCAACTGATTCAGCAAAATGAGAAAAATCTTCATGAGAAAAAAGATAAAGTAGGACTTGGATACAATGAAGAACAAGCTCAATCTTCCAAGAAAGGCACAAAAAGGAATCTAAAACCCTCATGCAATCATAATGGAAAAATTGGTCATAAATCAAACAAATGTTGGAGCAATGGAAAAGGAAAATTCAATGAAAAGTGCTATAACTATAATCAACATGGTCACAAAGCCAATGAATGCAGGGAGAAACCAAAATTTGAAGGTAATTGTCACAAATGCAAGAAGTATGGTCACAATGAATCTCAATGCAAATCCAAATCATTCAATCCAGCTAAACAACTTGTAAAGGCAATATTTGGATGGGACTACAATACTTGGTGCAGATGTCATTGTTGTGGAGAATATGGACACATTGGTATAAATTATGCAAGGCATCACCCAAGGAAGAAGGACACTACTATAAGGTGTTACACATGCATTGAACTCGGTCAAATAGCTAAAAATTGCATGAATATAGGTAAAATTGAAGATGAAAAGAAAGCAAGGGCTGACAACATAAGGAAACAAATGAAGCAGCAATTGATTCCTAAATCCACTAAAGATACAAGCTCAAATCATGGAAGTGAAGTCAATTAAGAAGTAGGTGACTCCATCCCCTCAAACTAAATTGCTAAGAATGTGTTGGAGCTGTACTCATCTAGGAAATCATAAGTAGTTCCAAGAAATATGAGGAATGCAAATGATCCAATCAGTATTGCAGATACACCAGGATCACAGAAAGGTTATTTTTCATTGATTGCATTAGACTCCATCGAGGAAAGTGGTTAAAGACCTTACCAAGAAAGGTTGGGAGTAAAAGGAATTTGGTTTGTCTACTAAGTTGATACTCTTTCAGAGTTAGGTTAGTGGATGATAGTTTGTTACACACTACAACAATATGGTACCTAGCATTAATGGCAAACTTTTCATCAAAATGGTCAAAATTCAACTTCAATTTTCATTGTATCCTTAAAGAAAAGATATTTCCAGGTGCATTCAAGCAATTTCAAGTGATTTTGAGAGAATTTGCAATTAGGGAATTTGTTTGAATATTTCCATCACTTACCGAGTAGCAATGGCATTTGAAAGCACAAGCACTAGCAAGGCAAAAAGAGGATCAAAAATGTTGGTCAACGGTGTAGAATGGAAAGCACCAAATTTCAAATTAGTTCATGTAGTGTTTATCCAAACTCATTTTAAATGTTCAATTCAAGAGATAGGAACCCTAGAAATGGACAGCTCTTTAGAAGAAATGCATGTTGATGACTCACTGAAACCCGAGCATAAGCATTTGGAAACAAAAGGGTTGACTCACATATTACATCTGCCAAGAAGCTTTCAGATAAAATGGATTATGTATATTCTTAGCCATGTTCACAATGGTTAGTTATGGTTGGATTAGCCCATATTGATTACCAAGAAGATGATTCACAAGATTATTGGCCTTCCCATTCTAAGCAAAGCTAAATCCACCAAAACCCTAGGATAGGATGAACTCCAAAAGAAAACCCTAGCTGAGTGGGATAGTACAGGCTTAAAAATTAGCACCGTTATCGATGCAGAGCTATGATTTGGAATTCATGTAATTGCTCACAAGATTTATAGTTCCAGTCATTTGAACAATGTGCCATGTAAGGCCATAGACTTAGCATTTAAAGTTGTGAAGAAAAATTTGGAATATGACCTATCTGAGCTACTACTAAGGCAACTAAACAAGAACATGGATAACATTAGGTCATCAAAGAATAATCTCTATAAATTTGGTTCTTTGTTAACATGTCTCTTCTTTTATGTGCAAAAAATCTTTCCATCCAAAGGTTCTATCATATGGAGAAAGGATGTTCCCATTTTATATCAGATAAATGAGTTTATAGAAGAAATGGGTGTAAACTTTGACAGTATAATGGATAATTACGTAGAAGACTTCAAAGAAAGGATGAACAACAGGTTCAAGATTCCTCCTAAACTTGTTGAGGACTACAAGATGATGTATGTTTCATGGTAGAATGTGATAGAGTATACATTTAGGCAGTCAGGCCTCAAGTTGCATGGGTGAAACCCCTACCTTATGAGGTAAATATTGATGAAACCTAAGACATCATTGAAGCACTGGTAAATGAGCCTGTAGATCCCAAGAAACCAATTTTTGGTACTTATGATGAGTCAAAAGATAGGATTGAATTAGAGATTAAGCTTCCTCAAGTAATCAGCAAAGGTAAAAGAAAGGTTGCTAAGATGAAAACTATTACTGATCCCTTAATGCTTACCAAGGGAAAAGGAGAGGATGAGAAGAGGATCAAGAACTAGACAATAAAGAGCAAGAATCAGAAAAAGAGGTAGAGCCAACAAAGAAGAAAGGAAGGGTCATCATTACTAAACCCCCAAAGGCCTCCACAACTATTTTCACCAGAAGAGGCAAAGGTAAAAATAAAGATGAAGTAGTATTCAACAAGCCCCAAATTACCTTCCAAGAAAGGTTGAAACAAATGGAAGAGGGAGCTAGCATCACTAACTTCAAAGCTTTAAAGTTTGAAACTAGAACTGATGCAGAGAAGATGTAGATTGAGGAGTTGGTACTCTCCAAAATGGAAAAATGGAAGTATTCCCCAGACCAGATTGCTCCTCAGATCTCAAAAGAATTATTAGTAATACTTCAACTGAGGTGGGAATCAGCCACTCAAATAGCAAAAGACATCTATGAACAATCCTTGAAGAATATTTTACCAAATCTTATTGAGGTAGAAATAAAGGCAACCATGAAGAACAATGAAGGTAAAATGATGATTAGATTTCACACATGTTTGATTCTAATTAAGGACATTGAGCATGTTGTAACAGATACAACAAACATGTGGAAGAATATATGTCATCTACATAAGCCCAGTGATGATCCAATTGTGATCAAGGATGATGATGAAGAAGATGGCATCACTCCATGTGCTACTATTGATACTGGGGATTATCAAGCACTAAGGACTGATGATGAAGAGCAAGGGGAAGAAGCTAAAGAGGAAGACAAGGAGGAAGAGGATGAAGAAGATGACCTAATGAAGATTGTGGCACAATTCATTGCTTCCCTTCCTCACTCTCCACCTAAGATGGCAACATCATTAGGGTTGGAGATAACTTTAGTAGGATTGAATGTATCTACATCAAAAATATCATCTACTCCTACTACCTCACATCTCCAAGCATCTTCTATGGAGGTATCAATTACTTCATCTACCGAGCAGAAGCTCTCTTCATTAGCACTCGAGCAATCAATCGCAACATCATCAACTATGTCAACTTCCTCTGCTCTATGTACTATAAGTTCAACAACTCATTCTACAATCTTGTCTACAACTATTAGAACTTCAATTGTAAATATTACAGCGTATACATTACCTATTTGTACATCATTTTTGGGAAGCACACCAATTTTGGATATAATAAGTACTTCTCTCAGCTTTCCTTCAGTTGGACAAATTCAATTTTTTTTTGCTAGTTCATCTATATCAACTATTGTTTCTATTTCTAAATCGAAGGAAGTAAGCACTGAAGTAAAACCTAAGACTCCTCTAAAACTTCTCCTTACTGGTAAGCAAATTGATGAAGATATAGACTTGGATAAATAAATTATTATTCCCAAGATAGATTTGGACACTGCCTTAGCCAACAAAATGAGAATGGTTAGTCAGCTTTTAGAGCAAAAGGAAAGGCAGAAGCAACTAAGAGAAGAAAGGGATAGAGAATACACTATAATTGAAAATGCTAAAAACATAATCATTGAAGCTATTGGTGTTGATGTTGATCCATTTCAACACATTTTTTTACAATTAGAAGAGGTTGTAAATAAGTTCAATGAGGACACCTCTAGGCAAGAGAAGCTCATTGAAAAAGCAGAGAAGAAATTTGACAATAAGGTGCTTGAGCACATTTGCTTAGCACATTGCAATAAAGTAGGTAGAATTATCCTCAATTTTGAGCAACCTTGAGCAAGCTTTTACAAATGTAACATCATTTTTTGGCAAGCTTTGTGATGTTACTGAGAACACCAAGGAGGTCAAAGAAAAATTAAATAAGATAGATATGGAAATGAAGGCTAGTGCTTAAAAGTTGCAGCTTGACCATAGTTCAAGCTCATCTCATCACATGAAGGTAAATTTTTTTTCAGAAATGTAGGTAGAATTACTTAGAGAAGAAGCCAAGATCAAGTCTACACTAATTGACATCTAGAATATGATTCTTCCAATCATGGACCAAATGCAAAAACATATTGCCTATTCAAAAACATTGATTCAAGACAACAATTTTTCTATACCAGATCATATGATTGAACTTTCTGCAGAAGTTCAAATGGCTCTCTCCACCTACAAAATTTTGCAAGATAATTGGGATAAGACATTTTCTCTTATTCTCAAGGTACACTCCAAATTTCTCTCACATTTTGGTGTCTCTATTTGAATTTATTGTATATATTCTTTGGCATTATTCTCAGAAAGGGGGAGTATGAGATGAACAAGAAAAGAGAGCAAAAGGAGTAAGAGAGACATTGTGGAAATAAAAATAAATTAACATATGTACAGATAAATGCTATGCATGCCATATGTATGGGGGAGATATGTAAGATATGTATATAGCAGATTTACAAAGATCAATTTTGGTAAATCAGAATGTCAGTTAACATAAGCTTTTGTCACTAATGCCAAAGGGGGAGATTGTTGGCATTATGATTATTTTTGTCATTAGGAACAACACTTACTCAATTCTGAATGCTTACTGAGTATCTAGTTGTTACCTTGTAAGCTTAGCAGTTATGCAGTTTACACCGAGCATTCCTAAAGCTACCAAGTAAATACAGACAATGTGAAGACTAGTAGTGTCTACCAAGTTTCTCAGCATCTATCATGCTTCATAGATTCTACCAAGCAGTAAGTTTGTGTCATGAAGATTTAGTGTAAACTGAGCGTTGAAAGATTCAGT
The DNA here is from genome assembly GCA_028749045.1 of Cupressus sempervirens. Lineage (NCBI taxonomy): Eukaryota > Viridiplantae > Streptophyta > Pinopsida > Cupressales > Cupressaceae > Cupressus > Cupressus sempervirens. The sequence continues at coordinate 663,560,000 of CM053785.1, forward strand.
GTTTACCAAGTAAAGCAAGGTAAACTCAATGTGTAGTATCTATCAAGTGACACTACATCTACTAAGTCACCAGTGGTTACCAAGTTTAGAATTGCAACAAGTGATTAGTGTGGACCGAGCCTTCACTCCTACCGAATGCATGATGACTTTGAGTAATGCAGTAGACACCATGTATTAGAAGGTCACCGAGTCAGTTCAGTGAACCTGAGTTATTTACTATTGGGTCGACTCCATAATTTATTTGTTTACTTGTGTTTTGGCCAACCTTGCAATTTCGTAGGTTTGAAAGGTATATATGTCAGATGTATTGTAAGATATCAAAAATGAAAGGAATAGACAAGTAATGAAAAGTATATGTGAAAGATTATCAACATCAGTTCAAGGAACACAACAAGGTCAATTCAAAGGGTGAGAAGTTATATCCATCATATAAGGTGATCAGCACATAAAGGATCTTATCAGCAATCAATTGTAAGCATATCCACTGCTTCATCTTAACATGTGAATCAGTTTTCTAAATCTTCTAACAATGTAGACTAAACAATATTTGTACAAATCTCTTAATAGAGTGCATACTTTATTGTATGTTTGCAAATCCTGTAACAAGGTGGACCTAGTAGTCCTTTGTGCTCCTAATAGGGCATATCACTAGAAGTGGTCAATGTAAGCCTTAATAGGCCAAATTTATACTGCAGTATTGAAGTTTTGTGGGTATCATCCCCACCCCAATTTGACTTTCTATTTGGAAGGTTTCTGGGTCACCAAAATATTGTGTTCTTTTGTGTAATGAATGTTTTATGTTTCAAAACTAATGTATGTAGTAGCATAGATCGATGTGTGGTAAATTAATAAAAAGTTTTAAGGTTACTAATTGACCCCTCCCCTCTCAGTAGCCTATCATATCTTGAATATTTCCAAAAGTACTTACATTCTAATATCATTAAAAAAATTAGTAAATAATCATATTAAACAAGATAATCATTGGTTCACCAAATAATTATGAAAAAAAGAACATAAGCAGTAAATATACCTAGTCAAGCGTTCTTGTAAGGTCCTCTCTCTATTTTTAGGGTCTCCAATAGGGCTTCATGATCAACATTAGTAATAGTAAAGAGTTATTTTACTTTTGGTCTTCCTTGATGCTTCAACAACTTCACATTTGTTGCTATAATAAGATGTGAACATATGAGAATTGTTTCGTGCTTCTAATAGTCTTTGAATATGGGAATTCCATTCCTTCTAAGTATGCATGTCTATAGCCATGTTTTAGTAAGAACAATTGAACTAGTAGGATATGTGAATCCATCATCATCTATGATTGGTTGTGGAAAATTTTGTTTACCTCTTACACAACGTGCTAACCAATAATTTGATTTCTCATCATTCCCCTGTGGTGTAACCAATGCAAAGACATGTCCTAGTTGAAGAAGATCTGATAGATGGTTATTCTCAACTAAAATTTCCATGATAGATGATGGACTAAGATAATGTGGAACCCATGTGTCCACCCACTCAATCAACTCACAGTGATCCCAATCACACTAAAAAAAACTAGGATAAAAGCAAGCTAGTTGTCATGTCAAAATGGTCCATGTACTAGAATTAAAGCTATGAAATGAATGCATTTTTTATGTGTCTCTAATAGTAGCACAATCTAATCTATCACCTATAGACCCTTCCTCAACCAACCAAAAGAAGCATCAAGAAGCTCTACTACTAAAATCTTCAATTGCTCCTTAACTAGAGCTCTCCTTACACATTCCCCTACTCCATCATGTTCCCCTTTCCCATGGCCACACTAAAAAAAACTCCAAATATGAGGCACCCCCCTGTCTACATGCATCCTACACAACCAATAAAACATGTGAGCATTCCTTAATTGACTTGTGCAATTATTTGACCAAATGATATGTCTATCCATAGCAATTTCATGATCCTATAAGAAATCAAAATAATTCTCAAAACAATTATGCACAAACTCGTGAGAATGAGATCTATCATCACTCATGTAAAAATGGTACTCTCTAATAATCTTTTTATTATCTTCCACACTATTAGGGGCATGTCTATATGTTATGTGGATAAAAGTAGCAATCTAAATGGATTTGTAATATTGAGATTGTGTCTCATTTTGGGTTTGCAATGTGTAGTTCTATGCAAAGTCAACAACTGATATAATAGTGCTAATGGGAGAAGTCTCCTTACACATTCTAAATTGTTGATCTAGCCACTAAGACCGGTGACTATGCCTTGCATACTCATAGAAAATATTTGTCTTGAAATCTGAACTAAAACTAGCCATATTGATTTCTTTTGCAACTAGTTCACATCTAAAGCCGTCACCTCCACTCTTCAATGTGTATTTCACCATTTCATATACCATTTTTTTTACTATTGTCCTTCCAAGATCTTGTTTGCACCCCTCATGGAAACATGTGTCAAACTTGGATAAGCCACCACATTTTGAACACTTCTCATTTTAAGCAAGCATTTCTATAAAAAAAACAACCATCAACTCTAGGACATAAAAATTGATCTAGCAAGTCTCTTGATGATTTTGGAAGCCCACTAGAACCACAATTCTCAAGCATTTCTTTACTATAAAAAGTAAAATAGATGGAACCTAATAGTTCATGGTGCATAGAAAACTCCACATGATATTTGCAACATGTATTTCAAATTTTAAGTGGCACACAATAAAATGGCTTCAGAAGGCTTCAATAACCTTTGTGATATATGTGATTTTGGATGAATATCTAAATTCTTTGAAAAACATAGTTTGAATTACCTCCAAATGCTATTTAGAATGTGGCATGCAATCTCTAATACCATTCTCAAATTCAACATTATTTCAGCATTGGGTGAGACTCTTGAGCTAGAGTGCCAAGACTATGCAATTTCTTTCTTAACATGATCGGTTAGCTTCTTATCAAATGTGGAAGTCTACCACCAAAATCCCATGTATCATTTTGAAGAGGATCATAAATTCTCTCTCATCTAGTAAGTTCTCTTCTCAAAGTAGTACAACTTAGGTTCAAGTCAATACAAGTTTGTCTCATATATCTACCCTTTCTCAAATGATGACTTACCGAAGAGGTTGTAATAACCCTTCGAGAAACTCTCTTATCCTTCTCCCTTCTTTTTTTCTCAATTCTATTGAGAGCACTAAAAAGATTCTTCACAATAATGGCATTTCTTTCCATTTTCTTATTTACATGAATCTTCAATTTGGAAAGCATAGGTCTCATCTTTTGCATCTTTAATAAGTGCATAAAAAGTTGACATTGCTCCACCACTGTATTGTTTCCAGAAAACATCTTATATGGTCTTGAAGTCCATAATTGAATGGTTCTTTGTGATTTTTTTCTTTCCAAATTAGTAATAATCATTTCATTAATTTTAATTATCTATTTTTGTATTCTAGGACCTTCATTTCGATTATAATTAGGAGATATGTAACAAACCTATGCATTTTCATTTTTGACATGGTCAATCATGGCATTTACATTATGAACTGGTAAATTTTTCATTCTCCAAATTTTCAATCCCGACATTATCATTATTAATTGGTACATTTTCATTCCCCAACTAAACATATTCATTTTCTAACTCTATGATTTCACCTTCAATCAATACATCATCAACTTGATTCACATTTAACATACCTTGTCTCTTCCTTCAGTGATTTACCTTGTCCCTTTTCCTATATGTTGCAATGTCTTCATTTGACACCATCCTTTTGCATTTAGAATTTTGACAACTACTGCTCCCCATTCAGACAATAATACCAGACACCTAATCATATCTTATAGCAACCTTTTTGGTTGAATGGGCCCCAAACAAACTTTCTTCTCCAAACCCGTGAAAATAGAAAAAGAATGTGATTATCGGGTCTACAATGACAAAGAACATTTAGGGAAAAGTCTACGAGTGAAAAAATTCACATACTAGATCCCATATCAGATATCCAATCTCATATCAGGTATCTAATTCAAGATCAAATACACACTATGATATTGGGTACATGAAATCATTAGCCAAAATTTGGAAGAAAATCAATTGGACAAGTGTAAGCAATCAACGACTATTATATATTAGTATATAAAATAATTATTATATAATATAGTAATACATTATTATTGTTAAATATAATATAGGAATTTATGATTAATATTATTATTATATAATCTACTAATATATTATTATTATATAATATATAGTCATATATTATTATTATTATCTAATATAGTAATGTATTATTATTACAATTATTATTATTATATAGTAATGGGCTTGTAGGCTAGAGTAATCGATGAAATGGGTCGACCCCATTCAACCCATTGCATCACAACATGTGTCCCTAGGGGTCCTAAGATACCTAAGGACATAGGGTAATCAATGCAATGTGTTGAATTGGTTGGTGGGCTAGCCCACGACCCCATTCAGCCCACTACATGGTGACATGTCTCCCTAGGGATCTTGGACATAGGGTAATCGATGCAATGGGTCAAATGGGATTGTGGCTTAGCCCACGATCCCATTCAACCCATTTCATGGTAACATGTGTCCCTAGGGGTCCTAGGATGACCCCTAAGACCCCTAGGAACATAAGGTAATCGATGCAATGGTCCATGACCCCATTCGACCCATTGCATGGAAACTTGACCCCTAGGGACATATGGTAATCAATACAATGGGTTGAATGGGATTGTCAAATAGCTGATGATCGCATTCAACCAATTGCATGGTGACATGTGTCCCTAGGGGTCCTAAGACCCCTAGGGACATAGGGTAATCAATCATATTGTAATTTAATAAACTATATAATACTATGCGATAATTTCTAATACTATGTAATAATATATATTATAGTAATAAATGTAATAGTATATATTTAATATATTATTATTATTATTATTATGATATAGATAATATTTATAATATTTTAGATAATATATAACAGTAAATAATAATATATAGTAGTATGGTCCTAATATATTATCTAATCATATTTAGTTTCATATATAATATTATAGAAATAAAATTAGTAATATAATATAAAATAATAAAATATAAACTAATAATATTCAAATATATCATTATATCTTAAATTTGTTAGGCAAAAGCCTACAACGCAATGGTAACTTGTGAGCCTCTCATGTGGGAGGTCCTAGGTTTGAATCTATCTTCACTTAACATATAATAATAATAATTAATTCCAAAAAATAATAAGAATTAATCTAGGTTTTGGCCATTTACCGATCAAATATATATATATATATATATATATATATATATATATATATATATATCTTAAATGTGAACACATATTTAAAGATGTTTGTAAACTTTTTGTTTAAAATGTACAAGTAGTTCCCACCTTCTCAATTTTTTAATTCTTTTTGGTTTGCCACCACATTTCGGGTACATGATTAGGCTTGGTATTTACAAAACCTCTTTGGTCAACTCAAAAAACATGTTTGAGACATGTTTCTATGACATTTACACTTCGACTAGCCATTTGACGATATTTTTTTCATCCAAATTCAATGAAACAAAAAGGGTTTTCTAATAACACTCTTAAGATTCCATCGATATAATTTTTTGTCAAATTATGAGTTTGATAAGTATTTATTAGTTAATTTTTAATGAAGATGTCAGTAAACTGTTGATTGACATACTGATTGAAAAATAGCTATAACTTTCAAACAATATAATATTTTTGAAATCCAAAAGTTGTGTCACATTATATTCTTTGCTTAGTATAAGAAAAAAATAATTAATTAATTTAGTAAAGTTTTCAATTAGTTAAGGTAGTCAAACACAGGAGTTTTCTTATTCTGAAAATGTTATAGTAGAAAATTCATATTTAATTATTTATTTGGAATACAAATACCCAAAAATATGCATCACATCTGGGCATGAGTCTAATTTTTATATCTATAATTATATTTAAAAAAATTATGATTTGATTTTGATTAAGGTGGTCAAACACACACCTACATTTTATTTTTGCTCTGAAATTTTTGTAGTACTGCATTAAAATCTAAAATTTTGACAAATCAAGTATTTTTTTTCTCGAGATAAGGCCTAGTATTCTAGAAACTACATTCAATTTCCTACAAATTCTTTTCTTACAACATTTTGATATAAGGCCCATAACTACTTTAAAATTATGTGTCAAGTTAACATAACCTTGATTTATTAGTTTTTCACTACCACTTAAGGCCATAGTTTGGTTGACCATGATCTTGCACATGCCCACAGTCCCACCAATAGAAAAAATGACAGGCAGATCATAAGCAAGATACATCAATAGAAAGGACAACAAGATTAACTTATCTATTATCAGTAATAGCCGCACAAAAGAGTGTTGGTTCCATTGTAAATTTCTTAGCCTCTTTACTTTTTTGAATGGTCTCATGATAAAAATGCAAAAATTTCTTGAATGGTTTCCTAAAGAATTTTGCAATCAAGTGTCACTTCCCTCTTTGATAATTTGATCTATATGAAATACTAAAGTAGAAGTATTAGGAATATATTATTATATGGGAAAACATATTTTTATGACGGCTATAATATTAATTTCTTTCATAGGAACTAAATTTCAATGAAAGTAATCTAAATCATGTTTTAGTTCTAAACTATTAGTAATAAAGAACTTTCTAGTAGAATTTCTTCACACCTAAATCATTAAACATATTGAAAAATTTGTGGGAGAGCTTCTACGTATAAAAACCAACTTTCTAGACTCCAATAAAATTAGAATACTAGTTAACCTAAGGTCCAACACATGAAAATTTAGCTAGTTAAGATTATCACAAATACATACCTTCATAACCTAACACCCACAATTCTTTAAAGGCCTTATCCTAAACATTTCCTTATGTGATCATGAAATCTAATATAACTAGGAAGATGACTCTATCACCTTTTTCATCCAAGCCTCTAATCTAAATAGAAAATTCCCAATTTCAACAAAAAAAATAAAAAATTTAGTGGAATAAAGTAACACAAAGGTTTGAATTTTGAATTGACATGGCCCTAGAGGGCCCAAGCTTGTAGGAGATTCTAGAGTGCTTAGACCTACACATGGTGCTGGCACTTCAGAGAGAAGATTCTCCTGCCTTATTGGGTAATGCTTTTGGTTTGGACATCATATATGAGCCCCTTTGTTCCGAGTCTAGAGTTGACTTGGCTCAAAAGGAGGACACAAATATTATTTCTTCCCCCATCCTAAATGGGGGGTAGAAAAACACACTTTTTGGAGGAAAAGAGGAGATTCTCATGATGGTGGATCCCAAGGTTAACCACGGTGCTACTAGATCAGGAATCTCCTTCCTAGATAGTGTGGTGGAAAGTGCCACTACCTCCCTAAAATGTTGTGTGGTGGGTAGATTCATTTTCTTCCAACCTACAATTGAGATGACCCTGAAGTGGGTGGTACAAAAGTAGTCTACCAAGGGTAGTGTGAGCATATCCTCTATGCTAGTGGTCTTTTTTTTTTTCACTTCATAGCTATTGAGGACCTAGCGACCATCCTTTTTGGGACCTACTACTATGGAAAACATTGTTTAGCCCTAGCTAAATGGTACCCTAGTTTTGATGCTAGCTAGAGCTCCAAAGCCTAGCCCTGGTGTGGGTTTATTTTCCTAGCTTACCACTAGAATTTTGGTATTAAAAGATCTTGAGATGGATAGGAAACACTTTTGGACATTGTGTTGTCACAGACCAAGTAATCCAACAAAAAACTAGGTTAGTTTTTGCCAAATTCTATGTGAATTTTACCATTAACAAGACACTCTTGACCATGATAACATTCTCTACTAAGTCGAGGAAAATATTCTAGACTATAGAGAATGAGAATGTTGGCCTCTACTGCAAACAATGTGGTCATTTTGGTCATGTGATGATGGATTGCAATGCCCTACTATAGAAGGATAAGAAAAAGGTAGAGTCATTGAGTATTGTGAAGCCTACCACCATGCTAGGGGAATCTTCGACTACTTCTACAAGGTTAGAAGTTGAGAGGAAGGAGGATAGCCTAGAAGGTCATATCATAGAGGAAAGTGCACAAGAAAGATAAGGATGTAGAAGTTGACCATTTGGATGTGTTACCAACTGTTATAGTGAAAAATGTGACTGACATGGAGGAATACTCTTTTAGGGAGGAGATTGATGACCTCCTAAAATACCTAGCTATGGGAAGGGATACTACAAACTAGACCTTGGAAGAAGGTGAGATTGGGACCCCCCAGGGAGACCCAATGGTAGAGTAAATTATGGGCAATATTATAACTGAGTACTAAGCGAACTTGTTCAGGACTCCTATGCTGACCCCAATCATTTAGGCCCAAAAATAGACCACATTATTGGTAACTCCTGTCAAGAACTCCTTACCACTAAAGGAGGTAAAAGGAGTTTCCCACAAAGGAGAACCTAAAAATATTGTTAATAGCCCCCATTAGGGGAATGTAACCCTGAAAAGGGTCAAATTGGTGACTCCAGAGGAAGCTTCTTCCAAAGTTATGAGATGTATTGAGGTGGTTGAGGGTATGATGGCTATCTCAACCCCTTTCTCCCCTTAAAAAAGTGCTATAGGAGATTGAGAATTTCCTAAGAAGAAGACTAGGGGTAGAAAGAAAGTGGATGTGGTTGTAATAAATACTGTGGGATGCCCTAACAAGAAAACAACATGAATGAAGCAAGCAGCAAGGGAGGTGGCCAATGGAAGAAAGCTTACATTGGAGACAATAAAGAAAGGTAAGAAATGAAATTTCTTTCTTGGAATATTAAGGGGTTGAATAACTCCTAGAAATAGTATGCTCTTAGGAAATGTATTCTAGTTGAAAAGATAGATTGTATTCTTATTCAAGAAACTAAGATGATTGACCAAAAATTTATTAAGTTGGCTAATAAGTTATGGCCTAGGGCTGCCTTCTTTCATTCAAAATAAGAAGGGGCCTCAGGGGGTATACCAACTATGTAGAATCCCAATGTCTTGATGGGTAGGGAGGTCCATAAAGAAAAGAACTTCATGATTATAGAGTTCAACAATTTGGCAACATATTGTGGATCCTAGTGAATCTTTATGCCCTGAATGCTAGGCCTGTTAGAAGTGAAGTATGGGGGAGGGTGGGAGGAGTATTGGGAAATTTGAAGGATAAAAATATTATGTGCATGGGGGAATTTAACACCTCCTATACATCTCAAAAAATCTTGGGGGGGGGGGGCAACAATGACTTCTCGAAAAGCATGTAGGATCTTTTAGATTTTATGAACACCTATGATCTCATTGATGTTGAATTGTAGGGTAACCCCTTCACTTGGACCAATAACAGGAAGGGTAAGGATTTGATCCAACTTAGATTGGATAGACTCTTGGTTTCAAGGGACTAACCACACCTCATCCCCTCCTCCCTTGTTAACATTTCAAGAACTATTTTTGACCATTCCCCAGTTATGTTCAATTGGGTGAATGGTATGGTGAGTAGGTTTAAACCTTTCTGGTATGAAACTATGTGGCAATGTTACCCAAATTTTAAAAATAACATGGAAGAATTGTGGAACATTAGGGCGAATGGGACTACAATGTTCTAGCTTACCTAGAAACTGGATAATGTAAGGAGGAATGTTAGGAATGGGAAAATGTATCTTTTGGGGATGTTTTTAAAATTAAAAGGGGTATTGAAGAGGAACTTAAAAGGCTACAAGAGGCTATGAAATGTGGAAATGACATAGAGGTTACCACCCAAGAGGAGGAGCATTGTAGGGGGAGGTGGAAGGAAAGTATCAACAATGAGGAAGTCTTTTGGAAGTAAAGATCATGTATTTCTTGGCTTTCTAAATGTCATAAGAATACCTCTTTCTTCCATAGATCAAATTCAAAACAAAAAAAGAGAAACACCATTACCTTCCTTGAAGAGGATGGAGGAAGGGCCTGGAAGGAGTAGGAGGATATGGGAAAACATGTGGTTGAGTTCTTCATGAATGCCTACAAAAGGGAGGGCAGGAGGAACACCAATATAATAAAGATAAGTATGCTTAATACCATCCCAACTATGTTGGGAAAGAGGAAAATGATATGCTAAGGTAGAAAGTCTCAGAAGAATAGGTGAAGAAAGTTGTGTTTTCCATGAAGGCCTTCAAGGTAGTAGGCCCTGACTTCTAGTCAGCCTTCTTTCATCACTTCTAGAAAGTCATTAAAAATGAACTAGTTTGGCCTTTATTGTTCTTGTTCCTAAGATCCAAACACCCAGAAAAATAAGGGATTTTAAACCATTCAGCCTCTATAATACAATTTATAAAGTCTTTTAGAAGGTGTTGTTCAACAAGATTAAACCCTTTCTAGAAATGGTTATCAGGGGCCCACAGAACGGATTTGTCCCTAGTCAAAAAATCCTAGATGTTGCCATTACCACCCATGAAATCATTAACTCCATGGAAACAAGTAGATGATTGGGCATGACCCTTAAATTAGATATTTCAAAGGCTTGTGATAGAGTCAATTGGACCTTCCTATATGATGTTTTGGAATAGGTTGGGTTTAGAAAGGACATTGTGAATGTCATAAGAAATATGGTGGAAACCACACAATATGAGGTGTTGCTCAATGGAACCCATGGAGTAAATTTCAAGCTGGCAGAGGCCTAAGACAAGGTGACCCTCTATCCCCTTACCTTTACATTATGGTGGCTGAAGTTGATGCAGGAGCATCTTGCATAGAAAAATTAAATTAAAAAAAAAAAAAAAAAAAAAAGAATTGTGGAGGAGAGAGAAAGTGACGAAAATAGAAGGAAAAATAATTAAAAAATAAAAATAAGAAAAAAAAGAGAGGAAAAGGAGATTTCTATTTTCGAGGTGCATGGGTAGCATAAATAGAATAATAATAAAAATAGTTGTTATTCCATTAATCGAGGTGTGTAGGTGGCATTTTAGAAGTTTGTGGAAAGTTCCTTTAATCATGCATTTAATAAAGCAAATTTAATTTTGTAATTGGGCCACATGGTGGTGCTTAGTTGTATTTAGGTGGAAATTCTAGAAGGTTGTGGATATTGTAGAAGGTTGTGGAAATTCTAGAATGTTGTGGATAAATCATGCCTTGGGTGGTAAGTGCCTATATAAGGAAGGCTTATGTTCATTTGTAATCAAGCTCTCAAGGTGTAGCTCTTCAAGTAGAAGTTCAAGAAGTTCAAGGAATGGAAGCTCTTCTAAAGGAAGTTGGAGAAATGGAAGTTCAAGAATTGTAAGCTCTTCTAAAGGAAGTTCAAGAAGTTCAAGAAATAGAAGCTCTTCAAGACAAGCTCTTCAAGTAGAAGCTCTTCGGATGTAATTTCTTGTAGAAGCTCTTAGCGAGCAATCTCTCTTATATTTTGGTACGGGTGGTGGTGGCCCGTCATCAGTGGTATCAGAGCAGGAGTTCCTGAGTGTGCGGACAGATCGCCGAACGTGAGGCAGTTTGCACCAGGACCTTGAGTTGGTTGAAGTTTGTCAAGAAGTTCTTGATTATGTAGATAGATCGCCGACTGTGAGGCAGTTTGCACAAGGTTCTTGTGTTGCATGAGATTTGTCTTCTAAAGACTTGATTATGGAGAAGAGAAAGAAGAAGATGACTTTTGTGATTGGATGGATTCTGAGGATTCCTCGACTTGAGAAATTAAGAGCAAGAAATCAACAATCATTGATAGTTGATTTGCAGAAGCAAGTGAATGAATTAGAAGCTGAGTTGCGGAAGCAAAGAGCATGTCACCAGAAAAGAGATGTTGATAATTCCTTGGATGTGGAAAAGAAAGATGATCCAGTGGAAGAGCAAGCGGATGAAGAGGAAATCATTTGCGAACCTAAAGTTGAAGAAGATGAAAGACAAGAGGAAGAGCATCAAGATGACAAGATTTATGAACCTGAAATAGAGCAAGATGATTTGAAGATTGCAAAAATGGAGGAAGAATATAGTGCCTTCGTTGGAGATCAAGCAGGTGGAGTAGTTACGTGCATTGTTGACGACATAAAAGAGGCAAGAAAAAATGAAGATGTCAAACAGGTAAATTCTTATGAATCATGGGATGTTGTCTTTGATATGAGTTTAAAAGATATTGATGATGGTTTGCATGAGGATCTTGTTAGTCATGTGCGGTATGCAAAGGAAGATTGGTATGGTGTTGCTGGATTTATTACAGGTGTGATTAATTCAACAAGATTGGATGAGAATGAGAGTTATACTTGGATAGAGTTCATTGCGAAGGAGTATTTTCAGCAGCAAACACTTGTCCCAACAAGGTGTTGGAAAAGAAGAAAGAAGGAGAAATTTCAGCATCGGATACTTGTTCCAGCTATGTGTTGGAGGAAAAGAAAAAAAAAACTGTCAACAGTGGCTACTTCATTTTGTGGATCCATATTCACAAAATTTTTCCTACCATGGGAGTCGGATGCAGGAGCATCATGCATCAGCAAAAAAAAAAATGTGGAAGATTTGCATGTTGGTTTTCTTGTCCTGTTGAGGTGGAAGCTTGTGGTGAAGATGAAGATGGTTCTATATCTTTCTTTTGACATCAAAGTGTGGGACACACTTTTCTATCTACCAGGGGAGTCTGATGCAGGAGCATCTTGCATAGAAAAATTAAATTTAAAAAAAAAAAAAAAAAAGAATTGTGGAGGAGAGAGAAAGTGACGAAAATAGAAGGAAAAATAATTAAAAAATAAAAATAAGAAAAAAAAGAGAGGAAAAGGAGATTTCTATTTTCGAGGTGCATGGGTAGCATAAATAGAATAATAATAAAAATAGTTGTTATTCCATTAATCGAGGTGTGTAGGTGGCATTTTAGAAGTTTGTGGAAAGTTCCTTTAATCATGCATTTAATAAAGCAAATTTAATTTTGTAATTGGGCCACATGGTGGTGCTTAGTTGTATTTAGGTGGAAATTCTAGAAGGTTGTGGATATTGTAGAAGGTTGTGGAAATTCTAGAATGTTGTGGATAAATCATGCCTTGGGTGGTAAGTGCCTATATAAGGAAGGCTTATGTTCATTTGTAATCAAGCTCTCAAGGTGTAGCTCTTCAAGTAGAAGTTCAAGAAGTTCAAGGAATGGAAGCTCTTCTAAAGGAAGTTGGAGAAATGGAAGTTCAAGAATTGTAAGCTCTTCTAAAGGAAGTTCAAGAAGTTCAAGAAATAGAAGCTCTTCAAGACAAGCTCTTCAAGTAGAAGCTCTTCGGATGTAATTTCTTGTAGAAGCTCTTAGCGAGCAATCTCTCTTATATTTTGGTACGGGTGGTGGTGGCCCGTCATCAGCATCATGCATCAGAAGTGTTCGTAGGTCATTTTTCATGTTGGCAAAGTTGGGTGACATAAAAGGAATCCAACCTGCTACAACACTATCTTCTAAAGTTATACAACAATTCATGGATGACACTTTCCTATTTGGAAAATCCTCTATCCAAGAGGCTAGAACTTGGAGGAACCTACTCACCAACTATGAGGATTGTTCAGGTTAGAAAATTAACCTAGTAAAAAGTAAGATCTATTTTTTTAACACTCCTGAAGTCTTGCAGGTTAAGGTTAGAAATATACTGGGATGTCACTTTGTGAACCTCGTAGACACCTATCTAGGTTTCCCCTTGACAATCAAGGATGTCTCCACAACCTTCTAAAATATTTTCCTAGAAAGGTAAAGTACTTAGCAATGTAGGGAAACTCTGACTACTAGTGGCGACTCTGTAGGGTATTCCTATATGCTTTCTTTCCATCTTCAAGATTAATCAAAAAAGTGGCTGAAAAACTTGAAAAAATGTAAAGGAACTTCCTATGGTAAAGCACAGAGGAGAGAAACAAAATGAACCTTGTTAATTGGGAGACTATTTGTAAGCACAAAGAGAAGGGGGGGTTGGGAATAAGAAGAATTGTTGATCTGAATAAAGAACTGCTCACTAAAATGGTGTGGAGATTGTTGACAAACAAGATTGGGTGGGAAAGAATCATGAGGGCTAAATACCTTCGCAACACCCATTTCAAGTATAATCTCCTCAATAATGACCTCTCAAGTGGCTCTAAGGTTTGGAATAGCATCCTTAAGAATAGGTCCCTTCTAAGGAAATAGGTGAGATGGTTGGTGGGAAAAGGTAAAAGAATAAGATTCAAGGAGGACAACTATCTAGGGGGGAAACCATTGATCTATAGCAAGTTCAGTGGTCTACAGGAACCTTTAAAAAGAATGGTGGGAGAGAAGGTGGCTAACTATATTGATGCCTAGAGGAAATGAAAAAATTTATCCACTTCTAATATTCCTAATAGAGAGGACCCCCTAGTTAAAGAATTGGAGGAATTGATGAGCTACCACAAACTCCCCTTGCATGCTCAGCTTGATAAGCTGGTTTGGGATAGGATGAATAATGGTTAGTTCTTGATTAATTCTACCTAAAACCTTATATTTGAAAAGGATCAAATCCCTATCAGCTAGAGAAAGATCTAGAATAGTCATTTGCGGCCAAAAGTCAATTCCTTTTGGTGGACAGTCATGCACAACAAGATCTTAACAACTTACAACCTAAGGAGTAGGGGCATATCAATTATTAGTAGATGTTATCTCTACAAGGAGGAAGAGGAAAGCATAGTGCACCTCTTTCTTGAATTCCCCTATACTTTAAGGATATGGTCCTACATTTGGATAAAAATTCTTGTTGGTTTGGGTCATGAATAGAGGAATAGAATAATTTGTGGAGAACTTGAATTGTCCCTTCTACCACCCTTGACTTAGAATCCTTTAGAATATCCTTCACACACATGTTTGTTAGGGTGTTTGGAAGGAGATAAATAATCAGGTCTTTAGGGAGAAAGAAATGGGGGAGGAGGTGGCTGGAGAGATACTAAGGAAGCTAGTTATGGAGAATGTTATGGTGGCCAAGTTCAAAGCTCCATAGGAACCCCTGAGCATGAAGGAGGGGGAGATTGCTAGAAATTGGAACATTCTCCCCAACTTCTAGCACTTTGAAAGTTCAAAAATTTTAGCAAGAAGAAGAACCCTTTGGATCCCTCCCATCATGTTTACTATCAAGCTCAACTTTGATTTTGCAATGAGAGATGGTTTGGTGGTAGTTGGAGGTGTGTTGTGAAATGCTAAGGGAGAAGTGTTGTTAACCTACTTGGGGAATTTGGGATAGGGAACCAATAACATAGTAGAGGCTACTGCCTTACTTTGGGGTTTTAAATTTTACATGGAGATGAAGGTTAGGAAATTAATCATAGAAGGTGATTCTAAACTCATCATTGACTCTGTCCAAGGGCGTGCTCAATTGAGTTGGGATTTACATCGCATTATGGGGGATATTTGGCAATTTCTAATGGCTCTTGATCACTATGAGTTAGAACACACTTTCAGGGAAGGAAATGTAGTGATAGATGCTATGGCAGGCTTGGGATTTGATATGGATAGCCTAAAAAGCTAGACAAGTACTAAAATACTACCAAAATACATAAATTCCCTCATTAGTAAGGAAAGGACCCCTCTAAACTATGTTTTATGAATACCCAAATTTGGAGAACTAACATTTTTTATGGCCTTCATATTAATATGATGATTAAGAAAATCTTAAATATGACATTTAGAAAGGATCAATTATGTGGATTTCATCACACAAGGGAATAGAAAAAAGAAAGAAATTAATAACCACGGCTTTAGAAAAGGAGCCATCATTTTTTTGCAGTATGGGATGGTTATGGAAAAACTCATCACTATTATTACTATTAGATCATTAAGATGTTATGCTTAGATCATTTGCATTCCTCATAATGATGTTTTAAAATAGCCTAAACATTATGGATATTACATCCCCGTGAAGTGTAAGGAAGAAGCCATTTTAACTACTAGACACATCATTTTTAGCCTTGCTTCAATGATTTCCTAGGTGGTGAGAAAGTGATATAGTTGAGGAGCAAGATTGCATTGGTGGGGATCTTAACAGAGTGGAGCCCATGAAGATGGAGGATTTCTCCAAAAGGCAGGTAACTTGGATAATGTTGAAGGGAGGGGGGTTTTTCCCATACATGTAGGTCATGGTTTGCTATGACAAGAATTTTTCTCAATAATTAATCAGCATCTAGAAGGATAGAAGGGTCACAATCAATTCTATTACCTTCTAGATGAATGAGGAGACCATAGCTATGGTGTTGAACCTTGATGTAACTGGCAGGAAGTGGCAAAAGATCACGAAAGTGATGGATGAAGCTAGTCTATTTAGTTTTTTCAAAGGTAATGAAGCCTTGGATAGGTATCATGGGGGTTTTTAGAGAAATAAGTGATTAGATCCCTGGGAAGACATGTGTCTGGTCATAATGAAGTATCTCACGCTAGAAGGTAGATATGGTGTGTATTATTTTTACCATTTCCCTTTGCTTAATCACTTTCATAATAGGGAGTTAGTCTCCATTCCCTTTTTTCTGATGCATGCCCTATCAGAGATAGTTATGGATGTTAGGGAGAAAAAAAATAAAGGGACTAATTTCACTATTTTGTACCAAGGGCTCATGTTTCATTTATTCTAGTTCTACTTGGTCCTTTTCCCTCCCATAGTGATAGCCATTGATAATTTCCTCCCCAATGGTGCCCTCCTTCGTCTAGAGTTTTTTGGTAGTAGCTATGCCCCTAATTCACAACCCTTACCATGTAAAACCCTAGTTAAGAATAAGATTAAAAAAATCCTAGTTTTGGAGCCAATTGCCAATAAAAAAGTTAAAACTAAAAAGAGGGTGGAGGTGAAGATTGGGGACTAGGATGATGAGTCCCATGGGAACAGAAGAAGATTGGGTAGGCTTTCTTAGACCAAGGGTAGATTTAAACAAATGGACAAATACTCTTAGGAGGATGAGGATGAAGATACTAATTTGGAGGAGAGTGCTAAGATCTTGGGGGATGATAAGGAGAAGTTGAAGGAGGATACTGATAACAAAGAGGATGTGAAGTGGGATGACGCTATTAATGGAACATGGGATTTTGAGGTGGAGAACTCTACCAGGTTCTTCCCAAGACCTCACTCATATTTTTTCCACTTTCACCCTATTATTTGCGGTCAACTAGGTAGACCCCAAGTCCGATAAAGCCTCCTCTGACACTATTTGTTCCCCCATAAGGACTGATAGTCTAGAAATCTTAAGGGCTCCCACTAATACTCTTGATGTGCAGGATAAGAGGAAGTCTCTAGTGAATTATAGAAAAGAACTAAACATAGGTACTATAGAGGAGATGGTTGTTTGTTACTCCTAAAGATCTTCAAGAACTAAAGGTGTTAGGATTAAACCTCAGACAGAAATAACAATTACATACAAAGATAAACAATATCAGAAAATAATAGATCACATAGAAAAGAACACAAGACACCAAGATTTAACATGGTTCACCCAAACCTTGGGCTACATCCACCAAATAGAAAGTCCAATATTATTATGATCTAATGATTACAACTTGATTACAATCATTAATCCCTTACAGCTCAATACCACCGCAAAAAGGAATTTCACATCACACCTTATAAAATAATCCCTAACCCTAAGTCATTTTATACAAGTATTTTTGCCACTTTAGGGTTAAAACTAGTTACAACATGTTAGCCATAAATTGGCGAACATAAGTAATAGCCAATAGGTAAATAGTAGCCCACCATTGGTGAATAGTAGCCCAAATTTTTTTTTAAGACGATGCCCTAACCCAAAAGAATTTATGAAGTATGTATAGTACTTCCCTAGTCAATCACCATAAACTAACAATCTCCTGCTTGGGGACTGATTAGACTCCACAATACACAATAGAAGGATCAATGCCATGTGCTAGAGGAAGGGTTCACCCTCTTCTCCAAATTCACTTTGAAGGTGACCCATGTGGCAGAGACAACCCTCCATCTTCTGGCTCACAAGGAGGAGGAGGGACTTGGGAAAGATGATTCAAAGCTATTCTATAATTTCCTTATAGAGGACTAGACCAAGGTTTTATTGGCTATGAAAGGCAAGATGATTGATGCTAATTAGTGACATTTCCCATGCCTGGTATTTTTTTAGTTCTCTACCAATTATTTTTTTTCATCTAGTTTAGATGACTTTGGTATTTCTATGGAAATTGGGTTTGGGTTGTGGGTTATATGATGCATTGACCACCTACATGCCTTTTGTTAATTTGTTAAACTTTGTTAGTTTTAAGAGCATGAACTCTAGTACTTTTATTTTACTTCAATTTTTTATGTAAATCATTAAGTTTTTGTTATCTGTTTGTTTTCTACTAGTTTTTTTCTAGCAGTTTCACCACTGTTGTATAGGGCCAACCCCCTTGTTTTGGCTACTTTTATATCAAAAACACAAAGGTTGAAAACAATATGAACTCGGATAAAGGGTGAGTTATGGAAGAAGAGAAAACCATAAAACAAAATGCTTATACAACTAGTTAGTTACAAATAATTAGCAGTGATATAGAAGGAGGAGAGATAATTGTGCCAGAACAAGATCATAACAGAGGTGCAAATAACTTATACTTGATCAAGTCAAATATAGAATTAGTTAATCTTAAGATAGTACCACCAAACCTCAATAATAATAATAGTAACAAGAATCAATCAAAACTGCAAACTACTAAAGAGAATAAATCAACCAAGGTTTGTATGGACAAAATAAAGCCATTTAAATAAATTAAGAAAGAAAACAATTGTCATAGAAATAAGAACCAAAGTGAAGATTTGATCTTTAAACAACTCCATAAATTACATAGAAGATGTAGGAAAAAAAAGGGGAAATTCAACAATATTATTTAAGACATCACTTACATCCACAATCAAGTCTGTGTTCACTTTAATCTATGGCATGAGGATAAAAGAGGATAACAAAAATAAAAAAACCCTAGAAATAGAAAGGAACCAAATAAAGAATGTGTTTTATCAACTGAATTGACATAGATTAATAAGAAAACACATTTTTTAACATCAAAAGAAACTCCAATTTTGACTATATTTATAGCTTGAACAAGATAGTTGAAGCAAACAAATATCAAAATGGGAAATAAGAGGACAATTTACAAAAAAAAGCTTTTCATAGCTAAATATTCAACATGAGAGAGACCTCCTTTTTCAAAAATATGAAGAGATTCAAGAGAATAGGGAATTGAAGGATAGGGATTTCACCAATCCATATGAGATTAATGAATATTTAGATAACTTCAATAATTTTTTAGAGATGATATTAAAGAAAGAGATAGAAAAGAAGGAGGATCTAAATTTGGAACTACAAAAGACTACGGAGCATGAATTAGTAGAGTGACAACATGGAATAGAAACTAAAATTGAAGGTTTGGAAATTCCAATAATGATTACCAGACAAAAAAAAAGATTTGGAATCACTAGTGGAACTCAAAAGCAAAGACAAAGTTCCATAGAATTAGGCCAAGCTCCTTGACTTATTTCATGTAGGGAAGGGTCAATATCCTCCCAAGAAACAAGGAAGATTATAACATGAAATGTTAGGGGTATAAATTCCCCTAACAAATAAAGGTTAATAAAATGGTAGAATGCACTAAATCAATAGGAGCATCAAGTCAATTCACAATCTTGTGGGATCCTAGGAAATTTTCCAATGAGAAAATAAGTAATAATGCTAACTACATATTAGATATGATTAAAAACATTAATAGTAATTTAACTTCTATCATTACTAACTTATATTTCCCCATTCACAATAATCACAAATTATCCTTAGGATAGAATTACACAATCACATAGGCTCACACCATACATCGACATGTATCTTAGGGGTGGACTTTAATTCAATTCTGGAGTATGTGAGAAGTATTGAGGATATTTTCTTATTCTGCGATCACAAAAATGTTCTAGCCAATGGATAATCAACAATAATTTAATTTATATTAAAATAAACAATGACATCTTTAATTGGAATAACATAAGGGAAATTTTTTGCCAATGGGTAATCAACAATGATTTAACTGATATTAAAATAAATAATAACATCTTCAAAGTTGATCTCATGAGATTTAACTATTCTTTAGAATAAAAAATTTTAAAACTCTCAGGATCATACACTTTCCATTAAGACTAGATATTATTGAACATATCAAATCAGCTAGAAATTATTTCAAATTTGAAAAAAAAGGCTTCTTCAGCACAAAGAACTCATGGAGTTAAAAAAGAAATGGTAGAACGAAGAAAATTTTGAATGATCCAAGATTTTTTGTTTTGTATCAAAACTAACGAATTTAAAGAATAAACTTATAAAATGGAACAAAGTACACTTTAATAATATCTTTGAAGAAAAGCATAACATAGAACAAACATTAGATGAGTTAAATAATGAAGTCATTAAGAAAGGCATGGACAATATTTTTTTTTTACAAAGAAAAGGAATTATTAGCAAAACATGGGGATATGCTAGCAAAGGAAGATACCTTCTAGAAACAAAACTCTTGAGAAAATGGTTGGATGAAGGGGATAGGAGCACAATGGTACTAAAAATAGAAGGAAAATTAATAGAATCACTAAAACTAAGAAAACCCATGGAAACTTAATACAAGAACCTAATGAAGTTGTAAAGAAATTTGTCTATAACTATGAAAACATCTACAATAAAATCAACAACTCCAATCTCAAATCCCAACAAGAGTTGTTAACTTCCATCCCAAAACTAATTTTGGAAAGAAAAAATAAATGGTTGAACAACAAATTTACATTCAAAGAGTTAAAAGAGGTAGTTCTTCAAAGGCATTCAGATAAATCTCGAAGTCTAGATGGTTACAATATAAAATTTCTCAAAAATGTTGGCATATAGTTAGCAAAGATTTATATGAGGCCATAGAAGCAACTCATAATTTAGGAATCCTTTTATTGGAAATAAAGAATGCACTCATAAACCTTATACCCCAGAAAACAAACTATTCAAAATTAGGAGACTTTAGACCCATAACTTTATGTAACACCATTTATGAAAATATTTCTAAAACTATAGCTAATAGAATGAGGTGTTTATTACCTAAGACCATTTCAAAGAACAAACAGAGTTTGTACCAAATAGATCTATTCTATAAGGGATAGTTATTTTTGAAAAAAATCATCCCCACAATGTAATCCAATAAGGATGTAATTTGTATGTTGCTAAAATTTGACATCAAAAAATCATATGGAAAAATAAATTGGAGGTTCCTATGCAAGTACCTAGAATCCTTTAGATTTTCCAAAAGATGGATAAATTTGATCTTCAACTATATATCTACCCCTAGATTATATTTTCTAATCAATCGTAATCTTGATGGTTTCTTCCAATAGTCAAGGGGTATTAAGAAAGGGGATCCATTATTACCATTTATCATTTCCATCATTGTAGAAGCACTTTGTAGAACAACCTGTCAATCACATCAAGAAGGAAAGATTGAAGGAATAAAATTTGAAGAAAACATAGAGAGTATAACACACCAATAGTTCATTGTTGACACAATATTTCTAGTGGTCAGCACCAAGAAACAATCCCAACATTTCAAAGAAATGTTTAGTTTATACATGGAGGTATTAGGATAGGTTGTAAGTGCAAATAAATTAGAAGTATTTTTCTTAAACACTAGTTGTAAAATAGAATTAAAAAGTATATAGAACTATGGGATTCAAATAAGGTAACTTATTTTGTACAAATATTTAAAGATTGTTGGTAGATAAAGGTAGGAAGAGAGATAAGTTGTGAAACCTGTGATAATGCTTCACAACAAGATGGAAATTTGGAAGCAAAGATGGTTTTATAATGTTGCTAGAGCCACAATAATAAAATTGATCTATACTTGCATCCCCATCTAGAAAATGTTAATTTTACCTATTCCTACTAGCGTTGTTAAGAAAATTGACTCCAAATTTAGGAATTATTTTTGGCAGGGGATTTTTAAAAAAATGGCAATGATAAAATAGGAGCACATATGTAGACCACTGGAGAAATTAGGGTTATCTAGAAAAATCTTAGTAACTCAAAAACTAAGAGGGTAGGTGAATTAATAATCACTAAATTCAACTTTTCACTTTCACCTTGATTCAATGTTTATTGATAAGATAGAATTATAACTATAGTGCTATTATCGATCCAAAAAAAATGTTGAAATAAATAGTATAAGCATCAAAAAATTGCAACACCATAATTTATCTCATGGAAATGCAATTAGGATGAAACCCAAGGTGTGAGAATAGTGCTCACAAAATAAAGTACTCTTCTAGAATATGCTCTATTAGGAGCTTGCCCAGTTAAGGGTTACAAAACATTATTAAGAGTACCTTGTTGCAAGATTTCCCTCTAGACATATTAGGATCTTTACTCTGGTAGGAGTAACAATGTTGAGGTATTGTAACACTCTAATCTAAGAATGTCACCTTATTAGAGGTGTTACAATAGACCGATTAAAGAAACCCTTCCTAGGGATTTCTGATTTCTACAATAATAAGAAAGTAACAAAAGTAATAATCTATAGTTTGCACTACCTTGCTATATCAGATCCAATGAAGTTCATCAACATAACAAGATACCACTCATTGTTCTTCTTCTTTCTTCCTCTTCTCTAATAACTTTGTTTCTTATTCCAGATGTCATTATCCTCTCTCTCTTCCTTATTTCATTCTCTCTTTTTATCCAAAAGCATACGATCTCAAAGACATCTCCATCATGCATGTAGAAACTTCTCAAATAATCTCTTAACACTTAACCTAGAAACTCCTCTTTTCTTTTCAACTTCACCAACAAAAGATAAGTTCATCGATAAGGCATGAGTCTCTGATAGCCTTTTTCTTTTTGATAAGATAACTCATCACTTAAGACTATTTTCACTTACCATCCAGTTGTAACCCGATAAGGTGCTTCCTTATCACTTCTTGGTACTTTCAATTAATAAACCCATTAAAGATATAATAGCAACATGAAATGATATATCAACTATTTGACATAAATGAAAAAACAAAATAATTGATGAATAATACAATTCATAGCTTTCAAGATTTCAGTTATCAGTAACATGTGAATCATTTATGCCAATAGTGAATAGTCAAGAGTGTTTTAGATTCAAACCTCTAGATTTTAGGCCAATTAAAAATGGTAGTAAATATGACAACCACCTTTTTTATTTTTCATATTACAAATAAATGATGGTTCTAGAAGCTAGGCCACATTAAGTATTGCAAACCTTTTCTAGAATTAGTTTTCCTAAATGATTCTATCTAAAAGGTTACTAGAAACCATTGTATGAATTCAATTTGTAATTTTGCATTAATATTTTGAAGGTATATGTCAATGGTACTCTATCTAAAATTTTATTGGCAATTGTTACATGAACTCTATTTGAAATTTTGCATCAATCTTTTGAAAGTATATAGGATTCCACTCACATCTACCTATTGTTAACTAGGATCTTTGAGGGTGTGTACACTTTGGAAGAGGTGAATTCTCTTAATGAATAACTTTGAATATTGATAAGATGAAATATACTAAACACAAAATAAAATATGGTAATACATATAAAAAGAAACCATAATTTTATGTTATTAGAGGTCATCTGTCTACATTCTATAAAAATGTCTAATATTTTAATTGCATAACATATTGATCCAAATTCATTAAAAATTATTTATTTAACGTATAGGGAAGGGGATTAAATCATGAAAACTAGTATACAATAAAGTATTTAAATTAGTAATTCATCCACTTCTTCCTTAATCTGTAAGAATATAGGTTGGAGACCCCCAGTTAATGGATATTGGAAGTTGAATTTTGATGGTGCATCTAGAGGCAATCCAGGTCCTTCTAGTTTTGGTGCGTGTATCAGAAACTCATTTGGAGATGTTGTGGCAATTACAATTTCTCCTTTGCCTATTAACACAAACAACATGGCAAAGGCACAAACCCTATTAGTTGGTCTCAAATTAGCAAAACAAGGTAACTTCCACCAGCTACATATAGAAGGGGATTCCTCTATCATTATTGATGCTTGTATCCATAGGCGTATCCATTCTTGGAAGTTAAAATGTATTCTTAACCAAATTTGGAGGCTTCTTGATGAATGTAGGGATGTTTGTACTTTGCATACTTATCAAGAAGGGAATCAAGTTGTGGATTATTTATCGAATTTGGGTTGTGATGAGCTTGTTTTTTCAACACTTCATCCTTTATCCATAATTGAGAAACATGTTGTTTTAAAAAATCTTATTTAGGTTGATATGGCCATTGGATCATGTTCACATTAATTATTCTAAATATTTACATATTGTATGGAATTTTCAGAGTTTAAAGTTAACTTGACGTAAGGAATATGATTTGGTCATTTTATGGCACATTTTGTACTAGCAACATTCAATCTACATATTGTGACCTGATCCTTCTTCATGCGCCAATATTTGAGTCATTATGTATTTGAGCCTAATGCTGAACTAGGTTGGTCCAAAAATACTTTAGAAACTTGCTTTGGCTAGGGACATCATTCTAATTATAGGGGGGATTGGTATGGTGATCATGGTTCTTCATAAGGTGGCAATCAAGTTGTTTGGGAGGGGTTACCAGATGCTGATAGTAAGTTCCTGCATGGATTTGATGATATGATTGAATAATCTTGTGAACATGTATTTCAATTTTTTGATCGATCTTTTTTGCTAGTTTTATTGTTTGGATATCAAGGATCTTTCTATATGTAGAGAACTAGTAGAATTTTTTTATGGGATTATACTCTACTCTTGATATTCTGATAGGTGGTAGTGACTTCACCCTTTGTAATTATACTGCAAAATATATAAACTATGTATATTATAGCGATGATATTGGGTTTTCTTCATTGATTCTTTCCCAGTTGACCTAGTTGAATCAATTTAATAAAATATTATATTGGCTTGCCACTTTTGCATAAAAAAAATAAAAATAAAGTATTTAAATCATGTTAAAAAAATAAAAGGAAGGGGATTGAAACATGAAAATAGGTCCAAGATGAAGCACTAACATGAATTTATCATTACACTTTAATATATTTGTTATGAAGGGTTGTGTCTTATTTGTAATATACCTATCTAGATTTCATTCATCAACTATTTTAATCAACACTTAAGATCTAGGCTTGTGTGAGTTAATCAATTTCACAATCCTATCTTGTGTGAGTTACATAATCCTAATAAAAAGTTTATAAGTTAGAATTAAAATCAAAGGGGTAAGTCAAAAAAATAGAAATGTAAATTGAAGTATGAAAAACTATTATCAATTTTAATGTTTTTTGAGCCATGAAATAACAATTCCAATGACTTATTCCACCTATGTTTTCTTGTAGCCTTCAACTCAAAAGTAATAACAATAAGAAACATGAAGAACTCTTAAATTATAAGTACAACATCCCCTTTAGGTTAACAAAAATGTATTAGAAAATAAATTTTACTTTTACCTAGAACTAAGCCAGACACTAGGTTATTCAATTTTTTTTTATGTCCCTAGATTTCTGGTTATCAATTCATGTACAAACTTATCGTAAAATATTCTAATATCATGTGGTTCAATTGTTGAAAATTTCAAGTACTCCATGCACCTAAGGGGTAAATCACTATGATTAAAGTGGTTTTGCTGCTCAAGTTTTGGGACAAGATCTAAATGGTATTATGCTTTAAGGAATTGATCTTTTGATTATTGTGAGTGTTTAAAGCTAGGTTTATAGGTGAAGTTTTACCTATTTTAAGTTCAAGAAGATCAGGGCTTATAGGATTAACTCATGTATATTGGGGTACTACTCTCTCTCTCTCTCTCACACACACACACACACACACACACCCCTAAGGTACCTTCATCTCTTTATCTAACCCCTAACCCTTAACAACCATCTCTCTCATTTATCTATACCTCTCTCTCTATCTCTATCAAACCCCAAACCCCTCTATCTCTCTATCTAACTCCTTTCCCCTAACTCTTCTCTCCCCTAACCCACTATTGTATCATATATTTTCCGACAAGAATTCTTTATATGTTTTTTCTTCTTTACTTGGAAATGATTGATCTCATCTTTTTTTTGTCCATGCTATTTTATGTTTGTAACTTGTTATTCACCATAAGTTTATATTCTTTTTCACTCTATTGTTTTACTTCAAAGTATAAAATAATTATGAAAATTTATTATTTTGCATATTTGATTGTCTATTTTGTTCATGTTATTGATTATAGGATAAGTCAGACCTACAATGAGAAAGATCAAGAGATGATTGATTTAAAAATGAGAGGTAGAAAAGGCACAAATGAGGGAGTGTATGAGGAGATTACATCAAGGTACATCATCAAATTCACACAATGTAAGTGATTAAAATGTAACAATTTAAATTGACATGATGAATGTGCCTAATGTAGAAAATGTAAATCACGAGCATGCACCTAATTCAACAAACAAAAATGTTCAGCATACACCAATTGAAATGACTATGACAAATACACCTAATTCAACTAATGGACCTAATATGGCATCTCAATTTGATGTGATGAATACATGTAATGCAAGTAATCAAAATGTTGAGCATACATCTATGTTAACATCTCCTATAATAATTTGTAGAAACCCAAAATTTCTAATTGACATTGATGAAAATATTTTAAAGGAATTGCATGATAAAATGTCAAAAATATATTGTAGAGGGACTGTTTAAAATATTTGGAATAATATTTTTTATAAATTAATTCAAAGCGGAAGATGCTAACTTGTTGTTGAAATGCTTAAAATTTTGAAATTTAGAGAGACAATGAGAATGTTAGGGTTAAGAACATCTTAAAATAGTAGTGAAAGAACCATTATTAGAAATCCCTTTGATGCATGCCAATCCATTGGTTCAAAATCACACACTAAAGATGTTAATGTCACTCAACGTTTCCTCACAAAATACTCTAAAGTATTCATAGTGGTTGTTGTCATATTAAGTCTCAAGAAACTAAACGGAAGAGACTTGGGACTCATCTAAGACAAATTTTAACTCAAAAGTCAAAAAATAGGATGCACAAATGTCTTTAAAAAATTAAAGAATGTAAATTTTAATTTTGTAATAAAATATATGAAGACTTTAAGAATATATCAAGATCCAAAACCTTCAACATAATAGATATTTTTGGTGTGCCAAGAAACTCTAGAAACCAAATGGGTTTCTTAGATAGGCTCTTGTAAGGAGTGACAAAGCTTTCTATATTATGATAAAATTCAAAAGAAAAAATAAAAAAGGATTAGTTTTCACTTATTTAGTTATTTTTATTTGGGTTTGATTTTACCCAATGACCAAATTAGTCATTTATTTAATCATTTATAAATATGAATTGGTAAAGATTAACAGTTTTGAATTGTCTTTGTCACATGACTAATTTTCTTAAGTCATGTAGTCATTTATTTGCCAAATTTCTACTAGTGATTGGTCAAATGAGCCACAAACTCTTCTATAATCACTAGGTTGTGGTAAACAAAACAAATTGATCAACACCATCAAACTTTTGAGAGATAATATTCTCTTAGGTTTTTTAATAGAGATGATATGTGAGCGCTTTTGTGATCCCAATAGAATAAAATTTGCATTTTAAGTGTTTTTTGAGAATGTCAATTTGGTCATAGAAGCTCAAAGCTTTGAAAAGAATGGAAGAACTAGATTTCTAAAAGGCCTTGACTCCAACCTGCAAATGAAAGGGTTTTGGGGAAGGAACAAATTCGATGGCTCCCAAATTGTTTAAATTTAAACATAGTGAGATTATATTTTTCTATCCATGGAGTCTTAGTTTATGGTTTTTTTGGTTCTTTATTTTTCTTTTCATTTTATTTTTACTTTTCTTTAATCTTTGTGTTAAATTTTACTCTTATATTTTATTAAATCTTTCACAAATATATAATTAGCCATCTTCCACCACCATGACTATTCTACTATCTTGATGATAGATTGCATAATTTAAAACTTTGATGCTAAAAATGTATACAAAATTAAAATCAAAATTAAGAGAAATGGAATACATTTAATTATAAATAATAAATAAATTCATCAAATAAAGAAAGATTTCAAATAAAATAATTAATTTAAGTTAGTAAATTTAATTCTAATGCAAACATCATCATTTGAACAATGTGCTTTAATTAAAATTACAAACTTTGTCATAAAATAATATAGCTAACATGTATATTAAAAGTGGATTGTATTTCTTTTGATAAAAACAAAAGGTAGTCATTTTGTAAGAAGTCAATTTCTATCCCTATTGGTATTATAACCTATAGGAGTTGGATGTAGAAAAAACACACGAAAATATCTCTCTTTTTTGTTCACTCTATCTAGTGTTGGTAGATAAATAACTTGGACATAATTCTTATAACATATGATAGGGAGATTTTAAAGCTTTCTTTTCAAAGGGAAATGGATAGTACATGAGGGAAAAAACATAAAACAAATCCATGAAATTATTATTAGGTGAACAATAACTATACCTAACCACTTGCCTTAACACCAACTCAATTATAAACTCACCCTTATTTGGGTGACTAAATTTTAGTGACCAATTATTTAGCTATTTGTTTGATCATTTATTTAGTTACTTATCTTTGTCTAGCCTTGTTATTTTATTCAATGACCAAATTAGTCATTTATTTATGGTCACTTGTAAATTATAAAACTTTTCTAGAATTTGATCACTTTTTCATGTGATTAAAAGTCTTAGTCACATAGTAATTAATTTTTGAAAGGTCTACTAGTAATCATTAAGCAAGTTGCAAGTTTATTTATAGTTGGAAACCCAATTGTAATAATCCTAGAGATGTTTTCTTGAGTGAAAAATAGAAGAACACATATTTTTCCTTAACATGCCTTTTGAGTTCCATGGTCACAACAAATTTTTAAGACACTCTTCTACACTTTGCATCTAAAAAGTAACTCAACTATCATATTTTAAGGTTTCATGACCATCTAAATGATAATCTTCACCCATTCGTATGATTCAACTCATAGAAAACCATTTAAAAAATCAATTTCAAAATTCCCTAAGACCTTGTTGTACTCTTTATGCTACCCTTTGTAAGTTCACTCCAAGTGCCTCTCCAAATTCATCATGAATAACTAACATTCCACCTATATCTTTTTCTAGAGGTTGAAAAAATGGGAATTCTAACTAGACATGTTCCAACACAAAGTACCATTAAATAATGAGATCAAATAAAGAAATTTTTTTCCTTCCAACCATTTTCCTTGTGAAATGATGAAGAATATTGTAGAAGAACTATTGTAATTCTACAATATTTTATTTCTTGAGACCAAATATGTGATTGATAAGGTTTTGGTGATTGGAAAATATGACAAGCAACTTAAACTCAATTAATAATTTCCCTAGGTTGGATGTCAAGCATCAAATAGACCCATTAGTGAAATTCCATTGTAATGTATTCTATGACTAATTATCCTAATTTTTAAAAAATTAAATCTAATGATTTAGATCTACACTCTTTTATTTTAGAATCTCCTCTTTAGAAATCTACTATCTCCACACATTCCACTAACTAATATAAATATTCTTCTTAACTCTAATTTTACTTAACTCGCTACAATTTATCTTATTTTGTTTCTCCTCTTTATTTTATTATGTCGATAGGCTTATTCCTAGCAGAATTTCTACTAGAATGTTTTAACTTTCTAGTATTTTCATATGCCGATAAGTGGAGAAATGGTACCCAGAAAAGTGTGAATGTGTTAGGAAATGTTGCAAAGATTTAAAACTTTGCAACACATAAGAAGCATGAGCGTGGACACCTAGAAGGTAGTGGAATGATGAGTGTACGTTTTACTCTTGGATACTCAAAGATAAGTAGTGCAGAGATGTGTGTTCTTCCTTTCTACAAGATATGGTGAAGAGGAGTCCTCCCACTTGCGTGTGTGGCATTGACAAATCACGTGTTTAGTAATTACTAAAATACTATGGAGAAGAAGTAGTTCAATTACTTCCTTTCACAAAAGTACTATAAAGAGCAGTCCTTCCCCTCTTATCAATGGAATTTACAAACTTATAAATATTTTTATTATCATAGCTAAATACAAAAGCTTATGTAACCTTTATTCCCTCATTTTCAATCTCATAATAGCTAAACATAAAAAACTATTATTTTTGTGTTAGAAACTATAATTGGAATACTTGTTATGTTATCATTGATGTCAACCTATTGGTAAGATAGGGTCTAAAAACTACTAGAGAGACATTTACTAATAGTGTAGAGTGCCATATCATTTGATGATGAAGAGGATTTAAAAGAAGAGATAGCAAGGTGAGCTAGTGATGTTGTTGTGTGATGAGAAGTTAACTATCATGGAAATATAATGGGCATTTGATAAGTTAATCAATGATAAGATAATGAATTGTTTAATCATTACACTAAGTGAAGAAGAGAGTTGGATGAAGCTTAGAGTTGGAAAAGGTCAAAAGGATAAGCATGACCAAGTATTAGTATTGGTCGGTCAATGAAGAAAGTGATGCAAAAGTTTAAGGAACTTAAGTAGAATCTGAACAAAATAGTTCAAGTCGAGTGATAGTTTTTGTCGAGCAAGTTGATGAAGAAAGGTTAGTATCAACTAAGAATAGTAATAGACAAGCAAGATAGAAAAGTGTGTTCCAAGCTACATAGTGACAACCGAGCAGAAGAACATAGTGATTATCAAATGTTAGCAAACGTTAGAGTTTTTAAAAGTATCAAGTTTGAGGCCAAACAAATTAAAATTTTAGATTATTCAAAGCACATTGATGCTAAGGATTGATGAGCTAGCATGTTTAATCAAAATTTTCTAGAAGGAGAAGGAAAATACAATGGTGGAAGGATTTGACGAATCTAACCTAACCTTAAGATCAACAGTGATGCTTAAGTTGTAAAATATCTAAGCTACCTATTTAAGGAGGCATAAGGAATGAATTTGAAATTTGGTTCATTTTTTATTGACGATCTTAAGGAGAAGTTGCGACAAGTAGAGAAAAAGAGGAGAAGTGTAAAGAGTTTGGTGAAGTGTGATTTCCTAAAGGGACGTCAAACATATTAGTGTTGAAGATGATAATGGAGGCTAGTTAGTGAGCCAACAGATGAGAAAATAGACATTTTAAGTTGTAAAGTGGGTTGTACATTACAAATCAAACCTACTATTACATTCTAACCATTGTATCATTCAAAATCCTTTAATCAAGGTTGGCCTAATAGTCATTTCGTAAATCCTTTAATAAAGGTGACTCTATAATGGAATGATCCAAAGTCCTCTAACAAGGTCACTCCTAACAAGGTGAATAAATCCTTTAACATGGTCACATTAAACAATGTGTTGTATAACCTTTAATAGGCTTGGCTCTTAACCGAGATCACTTTAGAAGAGTGAACAATTGGTGGCATGTTACTTGGTGATTTTTCTTAAATTGGGTTTCCACATTAAATCCTGGTATCAAAGTGTTATTTACATGTGTGGATGTTATTGTTATGCATGGTATATTCTACAATAGTTTATTTGTTGGTAGTCGACACTTATAGAAATAGAGAGTTAAGAAATTGCATGAAAAGTTAAATTGTTAATGATATGCTATATAGACTGAGTGGGTGTCTAAGATTGATTAATCTATTTGAGGTTAGTAAAAGTTGAATTGTACATCTAGACCTAAGGATAGCTAATTCAACCCACCCTCCCCTCTTCTTTTAATAACATTATACTTAGGTTTTGCTACAATGAAAAAGATGTTTTTAAGGATGTTTTCATGTCTACTCGACATTGGATTAATTTTTAGCATCTCATAACATTTTCATGGGTTACCAACTGCTTTCTCCCCAACTTCCTTAAGCATCATTACAATAGAAGCTTGGCCCAGTGATTCAAATAGGACACCTCTCCGAAAATCTAAGAGATACAACAGAATGGAAGTGGAAATCATTAAATTACTTGGACTGGTGGATTTTTTGATCATCTTACACATGTTTACGAGGTCTCAAGCCAAATAAAACTTTTCTAACCAAGCATATTGTATTTGATTAGTTGCTATGAATCAATACTCTATTTTACATCAAATAGGTTTCAATGTAAAATCATCCATTTATAAAATAAAGAAAAGTAGTATCAATCAAAAAAAAATATTCCATAGACTAAAATAATTAAATTTTTTATTTTCCTAAATAAATAAATAAATCTAGCATCCAAAATTGTGCGTGCACTGAGAGGGTTGTCAAATACTTGATGTGTGCATGAGAAGATTTTAAAAGCAGATGGGAAAATGATTTTTTTTATAAATATTAAAACTTCAAAAACTTGTATCATGTTCTCATGATAAATGATTGGGTACATAGTATATTTTTATTAAATAAATATCTAATAAAAATTGCAAACCCAACCATGTTGTTTGAAATCAATTACATCTATTATTTCCTAATTAAACCATATATTGCACTCATATTATGTAGAAAGATTTTAACTTCGTGAATCCCACTCAATTATCTTCCATCCACCTCTGTCCATTGGTATACGATACTTCTCCCATCGACCTCATATGTGTCTTTCTGATCTAATATTCATATTAATATATCTTCCGTTAATCTTAATTTAATAAATAAATAGTTCATTACAATCTTTTTTAACAACTTATCATTTGTACATTTATTATTTTATTAATGATATTTTTTTAAGCAAAAAAAACATTCTTATCCATAATAACAATTATTCTTTGTAATTATAGATTTATTAAAAAATACACATATTAGTAGATATTGTACCAGTACTCATTCAAACTTATTGACCAATATTTTATGAGTAGTGGTTGAAACGATCTAATCGCTAATGGCAAAAAATCAAATACTTAATACTTATTCCATCCATGTGATTTTCATAGAGGTGAAGTACATTTATGTTTTAAGGATTCATGGTTTACAATGGATTATTGGCTTACCCATAAATAGAAACCAAAAATCATTCAAAGTTTATCCCCATAGAAGAAAATGTTTCTCTATCACTCCCAAGTGTTTAATGTAATTTTTTTTCCCAAAATAATAAAAATGACTTTACTATATTTTTAAAAAATATTTGTTTTCATTTTGAACCCTAATTCCCATGCACTTTCAAATCATTACTAAAATTTGACAAATTAGCTAGAGAGAGAGGGAAGAAGATTATGACCAATCCAAATAAAAATTATGACCGATCTTGTCACAACAACACAATAGAATTATATATATATATATATATCAACTTGACCCTTGCACCATTCAAAGGTACAAGTGCTAGTAGATAGTGGTTTGCACTCTTTTGAAAGGTTTTATCTCCCATTTTATCCTATTAATTAGATTTGGGGGTTGCATCTTATTGGATAGTTTTATAAAGGATGTAATAGGCACCCCTGGATGTCCATAAAAACTAAACCAATTTGCTGAAAGGAATTTTGTCAAACAATTTGCATTCAACCTCTTATTTCTCCGTTTAATGTTTTAAACCCCTTATAACTCCGAAAATCAAACGTTTATTTGTTTGTTGTGTTTTGTGCATGGAATTGGTATCATACAACATAAACAAGAAAGAAACTACAATAATATGCAAAGTGGAAATGAACTACTGCTAATAAAATGTTATTTTTAGAATTCATAAAATCACATGGCAAATTTATCAACTCACTAATTACTTCAGCAGTACTGACATAATACTCCAACCCATGCTTTCGAACTTGCTGCTATAGTGCTTTGTCCTTCAATTAGTCCACTACCTTTGTAATATCATTCCCTCGAAGCGGCATAAGCGTCAGAAAAGTAGTGAAGAAGATATGAACAAAATACCAAATCCTCCTGTAGCTGGAAATGCAACTAAATTGCCTGATAATGAAGCCAATAACAAAGAATTCCAAAGGCCAAACCCCAAGGGAATGACATCTAGAATGTTACAAGAGAGGATAGACATCCTCAAATGCCAAGAACGGAGCTGCAACTCACACACCAATTTCTTCTCATATTCAACCTGGCTAATGAAGCCACAAATGCTTCCTTTTATTCTATTTCCAAGGGTCCGCTCAACTCATATGGGAAATGTGGGATAAAAGATGTGTAATATATAAAACATATCTTAAAATACCCCTTATGTCTCCCTTGGGTACACATCCCCATAAAATAAATATTAAAGTAACACTTTAATATTTTACAATTAAATTAGACGTTACTTTAATAAAACTTCAGGCATTAAAATGTATTAGCAATTAGACTCTAAATAATGCAAGTGATAGCTCATCGGAAAGCTCTCACCGAGGAGTATCAAATCCAATCACCAAAATTGACTTGCACTGTGTGCTGCCGACTTACTAAAAATAGTAAGTATGCCTGAAACTGATTAAATCAACTTCGTTTTGGCCCAAACTGGAAATGATTAGGCCAAAACACTCCAAGATCCCATTAAACCCTTTGTTAGCCCTCGGGACCATGTAGAACAAGGCTAACGCACACACACTTGGTCAACTGCTAAAATGGGGACATTACAGTCCGCCCCCCTTGAAATTGCTTGTCCTCAAGCAATCTCAGTCTAGCCTGCTGAATAACCTGCTCACTCTCCCATGTAGAATCTTCCTCCGACAGGTCTCTCCATCTGACCAAATACTCCTTCACTATCCTGTTTCTAAGCTTCCTCTCTCTGGTGTCCAGAATAGCCTTGGGTACTAACACAAGCTTCCCCTCCTCATCCAAAGGGGGTAAATCTGCAGAAGGCACTACATTCTGACCAATGGCTTTCTTAAGCCTAGACACATGAAACACATTGTGCACTCGATTGCCCTCTGGAAGCTCAAGCTCATAGGCAACTTTGCCCACTTTGCAAATCACCCTATAGGGACCATAAAATCTAGGTTTCAACTTTTCAGCTCCGCTCTTCTTGAGCGATGACTGTCTATATGGTTGTAGCCTCAAGTAAACCATATCCCCTACCTTGAAGCTACACTCTATTCGGTGCTGATCAGCATACAATTTTTGTTGATTCTGGGCCTGTTGTATATTCTCTTTGAGCACTTTCAGGATGTCCTGACTATCCTGCAATAAGTTTTTGGCTTTGGGCACTCTACTGTCCCCCAAAACTAAATCCATGAAGCTAGGTGCTTCATAACCATAGAGTGCCATGAAAGGAGTCATCTTGATGGACATATGACAAGTGGTGTTATAAAAATACTCTCCCATATGTAACCATCTGATCCAAGCCTTTTGTTTTCCAGTTACATAGTTCCTCAAATATCCTTCCACC
This sequence comes from Cupressus sempervirens, assembly GCA_028749045.1. Lineage (NCBI taxonomy): Eukaryota > Viridiplantae > Streptophyta > Pinopsida > Cupressales > Cupressaceae > Cupressus > Cupressus sempervirens. The sequence continues at coordinate 663,595,226 of CM053785.1, forward strand.
CATTTATTCACAATCTCTGTTTGCCCATCTGTTTGTGGATGATAACTAGTGCTAGGTGTAAGATCTGTACCACACAACATAAACAACTCTTTCCAAAAAACACTCATAAACTTACTATCTTGGTTGCTGACAATGAATCTGGGTAGCCCATGTAACCTGAATATCTCTCTAAAGAAAAGATTTGCCACCTGTGCTGTTGTGTAAGTGGACAGAATAGCAAAGAAGTGAGCAAACTTCATCAAGCGGTCCACCACCACATAGATGCAATCCCTTCCCTGCACTCGTGGTAAACCAGTGATGAAGTCCATCGAAATACTTTTCCATTTCCTATCAGGAATGGGCAAGGGCTGTAATAAACTTGCAGGAAATGTGTGCTCTCCCTTATCCTGTTGACAAACCACACACTCCCTGACATACCTTTGAACATCATCCTTGAGCCCTTTCCATGAAAATCGCTCTCGAATCTGCCTGTAGGTCTTGAAGACCCCCGGATGTCCAGCTGTGGGTGCATCATGAAATGCCTTCAGTATCACCTCTCTCAAATGTGATGATGAAATCAAATAAACCTTGTCCTGAACTCTGATCAATCCATCTATCACCTCATAATGATCATCCTATATGGTACCTGAAATCAATCCAGAAGCCCAAGCATCTCCAACATACTCTGCTATAATCTAATCTCTCCAATCTCTTAAAATCTCTGCCAAAGCACATAAGTGAGGTCTCCAAGATAAGGCATCAGCCACCACATTTTTCTTACCTTTGACAAACTCTATGTCAAAGTCATAAGCCTACAATTTAGTCACCCATTTTTGTTGCCGATCATTAAGATCACGCTGGCTCATGAAGTATTTAATATTGTTGTGATCAATCTTGATCACAAAATGTCCACCTACCAAATATGATCGAAATTTGGCCAATGCATGCATTATGGCCAACATCTCCCGGTCATAGATAGAATAACTCTTCTCAACTTCCTGGAGCTTCCTACTCTCGAATGCAATGGGATGCTTCTCCTGCATCAATATTGCTCCAATCCCATCACTTGATGCATCATAATGAAGCTCAAAAGGCTTCGTGAAATTCGGTAGAGCTAGAACTGGACATGAAGACATTACCTGCTTGAAATGCTCAAAACACCTCTGTGCTACCCCTGTCCACACGAAGGCTCCTTTCCTGGTAACATTTGTCAAGGGTGTAGCAATTTGTGAGAATCCCTTAACAAACCTCCTATAAAAACCACATAAACCAAAGAATCCCTTAAGCTGTGTAAGGTTTATGGGAGTAGGCCACTCTACAATAGCTCTAATCTTTTCGGGATCAACTCGAATGCCATCTACACTAATGATATGCCCAAGGTAAAGGAGCTCAGTCATGCCAAACTCACATTTAGATTCCTTGGCATACAATGACTCTCTCTCCAGAATAGATAACACCTCCTCCAGATGATGTAAGTGCTCCTCCCAGGTCTTACTGAAGACCAAGATGTCATCAAACAAGATCAAGAAAAATCTCCTCAGCTGCTTCCTGAATACCTGGTTCATACAACTTTGAAATGTAGCAGGTGCATTGGTTAGACCAAATGGCATAACCATGAACTCAAAGTGGCCATAGTGACATTGGAAGGATGTTTTCTCAATGTCCTTTGCTCTCATCCTAATCTGATGGTATCCAGATCGCAAATCAATTTTGGTGAAGAAGCATGCCCCATGCAACTCATCAATCAGCTCATCAATCCTAGGAATGGGATACCTGTTTTTAATTGTTTTCTTATCCAGTGCCCTGTAATCGATGCGCATGCGCATCGTCCCATCCTTCTTCTTTACCAATACTACTGCTAAAGCAAAGGGGCTCTTACTGGGCTTGATATGCCCCATCTCCAACAAATCCTTAATCATCTTCTCTATCTCATCCTTTTGTTTCTTAGGATGACGATAGGGAGTAATCATAACTGGTTTGGCTCCCTCCTCGAGCTCAATAACATGGTCCATCCCTCTATCAGGAGGAACCCCATGAGGAATATCACTAAATACTTTAGCATGTCTATCAAGTATCTTCTGGATATCTGGTGGATGACTCTTTTCTTGTGGTTTCCCACTTTATGTCATCATGACGAAAAAGTCTCTACATTCTCCTCAAGGACACTACTCTGCAACCTCCATCTGAAAGTCCTCTAAGTACCACAGTTCTGCCCTCATGCTGGAATCTCATCTCCAATTTTGCTAGGTTGAGTGTGAACTCCACTAGTGAAGCCATCCATGTCATCCTGAGGATGACATCATAATCTTCCATGTCCACAACATAGAACTCATCCTTCAACTCGTAGCCATCTCCAAACCTGATGTGAAGATTAGATATCTTTCGAGTGCATAATAATTTATCACCGTTAGCCACCATGACTCTAAACCCATCATGCTCCTCTGTCTGTAACCCTCTCCTGGCTACCAACTGTGCATCTATGAAGTTATGTGTAGCCCCAGTGTCAATAAGAGATATCACTTTCTGCCCCTAGATAGTACCCCTGACCTTAAATGTGATTGCCTTTTGGGCCCTTGTCAAGCGTGCCAATGATCTATCATCCTTAAGAATGCTGCTCTCCTCTATAGTGTTACCCTCATCTAAATTGGAGTGCTGATCCTCCCCCTCTAACTTTGAATCTTCTGCTGAAAAATACTCCATTTTATTTGCCTTAGCCTTGAGAGAACATTTATGAGATAAGTCCCAAGGCTCTCTACAATGGAAGCATGGCTTCTTCTTTCGAAGTTCATTCAAGGTTTCATTGTCTAGTCCTTTTGATCCTTCTTTGGGTTTGCTATACTCTTTCTGAAACAATTTTTTGTCTTTGTCCTTGTGGTAGGAAGAATCTATTGAATGGTTTTTTCCTTTGTATACCGAAGGGGCTAAATCTTGTGCCTTTTTAGTTGCTTCAGCTAAGGTGAGTGGATCATGTCTCTTCACCCAACCTCGTAATGGATCAGCAAGACCATCACAAAATAACACCACCAATCTCCTAGGAGAGATATCAGTAACAAGTACAAACAAGTGCTGAAACTCGGCAATGTAAGCATCCATAGAACCTGATTGTTTTAACTGTGCTAGTTCCTTGAAATGTAACTCGAGATCCCTAGTGTCAAATCTCTCAATCAATGTTTCGGTGAATTCCTCATAGGATGTAATCTGATTATGCCCCAAAGTCACCATGCCATGATGCCACCATTCATGTGCAACGCCATCCAAGTGCATAGCCGCATACTTGATAGCCTCCTCCTCAGGCATAGGATTTAGCTACAAGTATGTATCTACCTTCTGCACCCAAGCTCGTGTAGTCATCTTCCCTGAAGCATCATAATAAGGTAAGGAAAGTTTTTCAACTTTCTTTCTCAGCTCAAATTTTTGATTCCTCCCTCCTGCTCTAGGCATGTGTCTCATCCTCAAGTCCATATAATCTCTGAGGGAAATATTCCCCTGAAACTCTGGTCCACTAGCCTCCCAGTCCCTCCTGAACTGATCCTGTAACTTGGTAATCTACAGTTCATTTACTGGTTGAACCGGATCTCTGGGTGGGAAGGTGGGTAGAAGAGGTCTCGAGCTCGCAATCCACGCTGGGCGTGCAACGTGTCTAAAGTTATCAGCTTCATTCCCATTGTTTCCGTGTCCATTATTACCATTAATGTTATTCTCAGGACCATTGTTGTTGCCTTGGCCTCCATGGTTATTGTTTCCCCCATTGTTATTGTTTCTGTTGTTGGCATCACCTGGATTAATATTGACACCCATCTGTCTAGCCATGAGCTGTAACATCATGTCCATTCGCCTATTCTGCTCCTGCTGCATACGCTGCCCCTGCTCTAATGTATCTAGTAATTGTCTGAACATTACGTCCCCCTGATCTAGGCCGGCATTCCCGCCTCCGCCTAATCCTATATTCCTGTCATCTCGATCACCCATATTGTTGTCCTGATCAAAGAATATCTCCTCTGTGTCTGTATGGCTGGATTCAATGTCCCCCTGCATGGATGTACTAGACTGTTTGCTTTGCAAGTCTGAAATCCTATTTTGTCTTGCTCTGGTATCGCGAAAATTATAAGGCCCCTGTCGCATGCTCAAACATAAATGCTTAGCCTGTGTTTTATTTATTTATTTCTGATTTTAGTGTTTTGACATTTCATCAAACACTTTTCCCTCTATCCGGCTATTCCAAATTCCCTATAAGACCTCCACAGGATGGCAAGACTTATAGCTCTGATACCACTGTAATGGGCACCCCTGGATGTCCATAAAAACTAAACCAATTTGCTGAAAGGAATTTTGTCAAACAGTTTGCATTCAACCTCTTATTTCTCTATTTAGTGTTTTAAACCCCTTATAACTCCAAAAATCAAATGTTTATTTGTTTGTTGTGTTTTGTGCATGGAATTGGTATCATACAACATAAACAAGAAAGAAACTACAATAATATGCAAAGTGGAAATGAACTGCTACTAATAAAATGTTATTTTTAGAATTCATAAAACCAAATACATGGCAAATTTATCAACTCACTAATTACTTCAGCAGTATTGACATAATACTCTAGCCCATACTTTCGAACTTGCTGCTACAGTGCTTTGTCCTTCAATCAGTCCACTACCTTTGTAATATCATTCCCTCAAAGCGACATAAGCATCGAAAAAGTAGTGAAGAAGATATGAGCAAAATACCAAATCTGCCTATAGCTGGAAATGCAACTAAATTGTCTGATAATGAAGCCAATAACAAAGAATTCCAAAGGCCAAACCCCAAGGGAATGACGTCTAAAATGTTACAAGAGAGGATAGACGTCCTCAAATGCCAAGAACAGAGCTGCAACTCACACACCAATTTCTTCTCATATTCAACCTGGCTAATGAAGCCACAAATGCTTCCTTTTATTCTATTTCGAAGGGTCCACTCAACTCATATGGTCAATGTGGGATAAAAGATGTGTAGTATATAAAACATATATTAAAATACCCCTTATGTCTCCCTTGGGTACACATCCCCATAAAATAAATATTAAAGTAACACTTTAATATTTTACAATTAAATTAGACGTTACTTTAATAAAACTTCAGGCATTAAAATGTATTAGCAATCGGACTCCGAATAATGCGAGTGATAGCTCATCGGAAAGCTCTCACCGAGGAGTATCAAATCCAATCACCAAAATTGACCTGCATTGTGTCCTGCCGACTTACTAAAAATAGTAAGTATGCCTAAAACTGAGTAAATCAACTTCGTTTTGGCCCAAATTGGAAATGACTAGGCCAAAACACTCCAAGATCCCATTAAACCCTTCGTTAGCCCTCGGGACCATGTAGAACAAGGCTAACGCACACACACTTGGTCAACTGCTAAAATGGGGACATTACAAAGGAGGAGCAACGATCAACTTAAGATAATTCCATTGTTGCATATCAAGCTTTTGGATTAAGATTTGTGTAGAGATAAATTATTTTCTAATTTTACTGATGTTCTTTCCTATCATGTTATTTTATTTTTTCTACTCTATATTTTCCTAATTTTGATTATTTGTGTATTTTTCTTTAATGGTTATTGTTGTTTCAAAACCATCCCTAATAGAGAACCAGTTATCTATTTTTCAATTTTGGCCATTAATAATACTTCAAATGGCATTTGATAAAAACTAAAATAAATTTACCATACATCTTTCCATTTGCTTAAATCAAGTTTAAATGGTGGTTAAACAATTTTTAGATTCTCCTAAAATTAAATTTATGTGACTATTTTTTGTTTGTTATTAAGATGGGACATTTAGTTGTTATAATGACTAACTCCCACACACAAGGTTAGTGGAAAGCTACACCAAGATATTGAAAATAAGATTATGAATCTGTATAATGAAAGTGAGATTATGAATCTATACAAACAACATTTATGTTTACACCTTAGCACTACTTACTTGTTTGCTATAGAAGTCCATCTATTTTATTTGAAGTGGCCATAATAACTAAATCTAATATAGCACTAGCATAGTCACTATATATATAATCATCATAAATTTATTGGAATATATAGTTACAATGATATTTTATTTCATAACAATCCATGTACATTTTATTATTCTAACTTCAAAATAAACAACCTAAACCACAATGGACGAGCACAGACTTGCGAAGAAGAACGAACCAAAGTCGGAATTAAAAAATAACACGATGACGAAATTATTTAACAAATATATTGTTGTAGTGTGGCGATAGCCAATCAAAATACCTTTAAAAACAGAAACAGTTATCTTGAATAATTCCAGAAACAGATTCATGTTCGTACAGTTTATGCTTCACTCAATTATGATTCTGACTCCATTGGAAGGAATTCAGGCAGAGCGCAACCAATTAGATCTAGGAATGAAATAATAAAGAGTAAAACTGTTCGCATTTCCACCGCTTTGCTAACACCATTTCACTCAACTGGTGACATTTGCAACGGCCTCATTTTTGCTCGGCCCTGCACTGTCATGTCTCGTGCGATAAACCCTCGGCCGGCTGCAGCTGCGTTCATGGACGGATTAACAATTGTGAGTCTTCATTTTCACAAGAAATAATTTGAGCTTTAGCTACATAAAATGCACAGCTAAAGATTTTATGAACAATTTTCAGGTTTGAAATCTTTCTCATTTAAATCATGATGCAGTAATAGAATGTGAGATTAGAACTGCTTCTGTAACTAAATATCTCCATTGGAAATAAGAAAGAGAAGAGAATGAATCTAGTTGGAAGGGACTGAATTGCCTTTTCAATTTAAAATCTACACTGTCAAATTTGAATTAACCTTAAAGGACGGATTACTAGTTGTTCAATTTCGCAAGAAATTAACACTTGTAAGTGTTCATTTTTACAAGAAATAATTAGAACTTGACTACACAAAATACACGAGAGAAAAAATTGTGAAACAAATTCATGTTTGAAACCGTTCTCACTTAAAATATTTTTTCGAGGCAGCAGAATATAGAATATTTCAGAGTAGATTTATTTTTGAAACGAGTTATCGGAATTGAAAATAAGAAAGAGGATCGAATGGGTTTAATTGAAGAAGATGAATTCCCTTTCAGATTTGAATTAACCTTCAATAGTACAGATAAAAAAAAAGAAACAAAATATAGACAAGGTTTGATGTAAGATTGGAACGATTTTCTGATCTGTCCGAAACAAATGTAGAAGACAAACACTTTTTAATCTAAATATTTTTGTTAAACAAAAGTTCTGAGTTTCTTTACCGCAATAAAGTTTATAAGAAATTCACTGTTTGATTGTGTCGATACAGGAGAGAAGAGAAATCTGGAGTATCTGTTTCTTCATCGTTCAAGAGAATGAAATGCCTTGTCATCCTAAAATCCACTGTCAAATTTGAATTAACCTTAAACAGTACACATGTAAAAAGAAAAGAAACGGAAAGTTTATACCAAGGTACCGATTTAGGACAAGGACAATTTCTGGTTCGTGTGGAACAATTCCAGAGCGCGAATTTTTTCGTTGCCTAAATATTATTGTTAAAGAAGTTCTCATTATCTTTACAGTTACAGAAAGGAATCTTTTAAAGAAAATTGACTGTTTGACTGTGTAGATACAAGAAAGAAAAGTTGAGTATGTTTTTTTCATTTACAAGATTATGTTAGTGTTTTTATAGAGTACCAGAATTTAGGATCTTTCACTTGCCATTAGGGCACGTTATACTGCTGAATAATCGTGTTTTAGGTGATCCACTCATCTTTAATTTAGCTGGCTCATTTTTGCAACACTTGTTTTCAGTCACATGCAAGGTGCACAAAGATTATAGATTCGTCTGCTTCTTCTGTGCTGCATTTGATACCACACCAAATCTTTCGTAGATCAGCCTGGATTTGAACTCGAGCTCTTCCACTTCATTGGAATGAACTACCAATTCTTTAATAATTATCAGATTATGCAAACAAAATTTGAAACAACACATAACAATCTTTCAAATATATAGTAAATATATAGCCGCTACTCAAGATTCTTCTGGTTTTCTTGGGCTTAGCATAAGCCCAGTAATCTCTCCAGCAAACAGTGAGATAATTTTAATGGACTATTTCAGACATCTATCAAGAACATAACAAAAATCTTACGATGATCTAGCCAAACTATCATTCTGCTTCATAACACGACGTTTTTGGGAGGCTTATTGATCCTAATTTCTCAAGTGAATCGTCCAGGAGAAACGATTGGACTGGAAGTTAGCATAAATGTAGAGGCACAAAACTAAAAGTCGCTAAAGAAATCAATTTATGTGCAACGAAAGGCAGGGAGCTCCAAAAAACAGAGATGAAGGGAAATTTCCTCCCTGTACTATTAAGCTAATATTAGCGTATAATTTTGCAACCACATCTTTTTCATGATCCACATAAATAGTTGAAAAAAAGAGACAAGATCATACCAGAAGTTGGAGAAGGGAGAGTAGTGGAGCCATCCTTGACGTTTCTGTGAGAAGAAACAATGGTCTTCGTCCTTCCTTCTCCAATTAGCATCAGATTAATCTTTTTCTTGGACACCGCTACATTAATATTTTCGTTGTAAATCCCCTGCATCACAAAGATAACATATGGCTCCCTGCTGTAGGATGGCGCATTATGGACAGCCTCTGTAATAGTATTGTAATGCCCACTTCCATCTTGGGCCACAGTCATATTCGCCAGTAAAACGCCCGAATTACGCACTCCTAACATCCATTCCGGAAATCTTTCGTCAGAAATTTCATTGCCCTGTTTCACTCGTAGAAGCCCCCTGCCGACAAGATATGTATTGGATTCCTCGGTGGTTTCCTGAAAGGAGATATTGAGCAAGTCCATAGCATTGGTTGTGGACTTGGACAAATCATGAGATCTTTTCTTTAGCGGAGCCGTTTCTGTAGTGCCCCAATCTTGGAGGAAATTAGAACAGATATCCTGGTTCTTTACAACTTCGTTAAGCCATGCACGTATGCTCTCAATCTGGGCATTTGAGGGCAGGGCTCCCACAAGGGCTATTTCCACTACCGAGTCATTGAGGTAAAATGTAGAGTCCAGCAACAGCTGCTTACAGAGTTCCAATGCAAGCTCCTCGTCCTCGTCCTCGTCCTCGAGGTTTAAATTCAGAGCTAGGCGGTAGGCTTCGTGGGTTTGACTCAGTGTCACATTCACGGTCATAAGGGCAAAATTCTTGGGGCCGCTTTCTCTTTCAGCATTGGGATACAACAGCAGAGTAGAAATGCAGCGTTCCGGATACGATGTTTTACTACAGGCTGAGTCGATGACTCTGGAACTGGAACTGGAACTCGGTGATTTGCCATTGTAGAAATGTCGAACGCATGAAAATATTGAAAATATGATAATCGACAAAAGAACGATAAGAGATACGATAACCCTGGTTGAGATTGGTTTAAGCCATGGAAATTTTCTCCACCCCAATTTCTTGCGCCGAGGCAAATGAGAGAGAGAGCCGGCCATCATTGTGAAACGCAGACAATTGAAGCAAAAGAGGCAGGATACAGGATTGGTGTATCAAGAACGTCCGAGAGAAGTTCAATTGACCCACAATCTTGCGCCACTGTTATAAATTTTGAGGTCTACGCTTGTTTATAAGAAAGTTTTGGTCAGGCTCGAGGGCATATTCTTCTCTCCTCTTCTCTGTTTCAGATATCGAACTTTAAAAAAAAAAATACACTCTTTTCTTTCTCTTTATTTCACAAGAAAAATCACACTTTCTTTGCTCTCTCTCTTTCAAAAAGAAAAGAAAAGATATCAAACAATTAAATAAATAAAGATATTTTATATATTTAGTTATTTCCTTAAATGATGTGTCTATTTTTCTTATAGAATTTAAAGTTGTGGTTATTTTTCAAAATTACATGTTCTTTACTAGTAAACTAATTTAGAAATTAACTTAATTGAAAATAAAAGATAAAAATTTAAGGGAGGAAGTATAAGGGGATAATAAAAAGAGGGTAGGAGCTATATGTATGTTTGGTTTAAGAGCACTCAATCACTTTTGCATAACATTGCATAACTATTAATCACCTATGTGGAGCATGAAATGTTGAGAACGTAAAAACTTGTCCATCCAATAGTCACACACACCATTGCCAAGAGAAAAATGCATTTCCTATGTACTGTTCTTTGATGACATGAATGAGACAAAGTTGTTGAGACTATTGGACTTCTACAAGTGTGTTGCAAACTCCAAATCAAATGAGCAACATATGTGCTGAGAATAAGATGTATGTAAGGACCAAGGTGCACAATTGAACATTTCTTTTAATTAATTAAATTTTTTCTTTTTTCAAATCATCAAAATTTTAACATTTTTTTAAGTATAATGAAATGGTTATCATGAGTGGAAATTAAAATTTATATACCACAATTTTTAAATCTTTTGTAAAACACACACTCCAAAGCATTGAAAATGAAAAACTATGATCTTAATTATCATCATTTAGATAATGAATCAAGAGTATGATCTACAATTTTGATGTAAAAAAAAATTACAAATTTTAATCTAAAATTATGTTACATTAATAATCATGACTCTTAAAGAAAAATCTAATCAAGTATGCATGACAAATTATAAGACAAAGATTCAAATAATTTTATTATGTGGTAATGAATTTGATCTCTTTTAAAAAAATCCATATGACTCCCATATTGCCTAGAAATTATTTATAAACTCATCGATTAATGTAGTCATGAAATCAAATTTAATATTATGTGATCTTTCTTTTTAAAAAAATCTAGTAGACTTTTGTATATTTCAAGTTATTGAACAAAAATTCAAAAAGTCATTTTACTATGTGTTTGTGGTAATCAAACCCAATGGTAATATTATATAGATATTTTATTTTTTCTCATAAACTATACTTTTGACTCATTATAACTATTAATTTGAAATTCTTTTTTTTTTCCCAAAATATTGAGATGTAAATGCAATGCCCTACCTGGAGATCCTTGGAACAAGGATAAATATAAGCCAAGATTTAAAAAAAAAAAAAAAAAAAGTATGGATGCACACAAAATACAACATACAACATACAAGGATCACAAAAATTGCAATAGAAGACTAAGCAAACATCCAAACACCAACAGATCTCTATATGCCACTACTGACTGAAAACAATGACCGATAGAATAACACAAACAATTCCAAATCTAAAATATTCTAAAATCAAAATGCAATTCCAAGGCATTCAAGAACACCGAAGAGGATAGCCAAAACACTTCTTGAAAAATTTCAGTCAAACTGAAAAGTGCCCGCTGTTCGCTCGGAAAGGTTTTTCCAAGACCCAGGCAATGCTTTAATTCAACATTGTGTGATACTTTCCAGTATTGTATGACCTTTCTAATGGAGTGTGATACTTTTAGGATTAAGGCAACATGTCTCCTGAAGCCTTACGATACTTCATAAGTATCACGCAAACTTTCTCCAATGGGTGAGCGATAATTGAAAGTATCGCGTGATAGAGTTTATATAGGTGTGTGATACTATCCAATATCACATGATTCTTCTTCTTTGGGCCTACAATACTTTAAAGTATTGCCCGATACTAATGTATGGTTTCCCAAGAATGCCCAATTTTGATGCATGGTCATCTAGGAAAAGAAAGAAACTCACCAAGGCATACCCTGGATAAAACAAGAAGTCCAAACCTCAACATCGGGGAGTACCAGATCCACAGCCGAGGCATAGACACTCAAAACAATAACTACAAGATGGAAACTACATCTAACTATCTACCATAGTAGTGAAGGGAAAGTATCAAAAGAAACATCGCAATGTACTGAAATAACAAGCTAAGTGTGCAGTTCCTTCCAACCATAATAGCATCATGAAACCTTGAAGGTCCTAGCCAACCCCTACATGTAACATCCCAAACTGCCAACTAGATAGTTAGAGCTATCTTATAAGGATGTCACTACTAAAGCACAATAACATCCTAAAAATAGGAAATCTTAATAAGGAAATGCATCAATACTAACATCATCTAAACATGATAAACACGCATTCCAATCAAATCATAAATCACAAGAAAGCATACTTCAAAACCTGAACTACCAAGTGAAAACATCCAACAATAGTCAGACTGGAATAATAGCCCATCTCTATACACTGGTCCCCAATAATGGCATAGGAAGCTATGCCTCCCAACCATGTGAAACTTGTGGGTCCACTCCTATTGTGCTGATGGAGGTAACGATCTAACCACAAACACACACAAAGAAAACGTCCATGGCTAACACTCACACCAGATAGTAATGATGACTAAAACCAAGATCAGAGACAATGCATAAACTATAGGTCCTGGTCAGATGCTTGATAGGCTACTATGTAGGGGCTGACATCATGGAGAGTTATTTAGCATCGAAAAGCCCAACCTTGGAACTATGCAAACTCAACTTCCCAATTGAAGGCTCTCACACTGAAGCATTTTATTATCTTAAGTTTTATTGCCACTGAGTGTTTTATTTAGTTATCACTTACTTAAAAATTCCTCTGCCAACCCTCTAGGAAATGGTCACTAGGCTGCGAGATAGAAGCCCCCTCCATATGCTACCCTACCCTACACATGCTTATCTTATGATGAGTTCCCATAGGCATGCATATTCCCAACCAAACCCCAAATGATCATAACTTCTAGGAAGTCCATAGAGGATCAAGCCTCATAAGTCACCCAATAAATGCACATTCATGTGCTCATGTGTAGCACACCGCCATCATGAAGATCATAATACAAGGATTGGATGACAACACAAGAAAAATAGATCACTCAACCGAAAACAAGTTCGGGAGGACGGATGTGGCATGCATCCCAATGCAACATAAAAGTGCAACAATGGTCTGACTGACATCCAAATGGATGATCCAGGTCTATGACCAACATCATGCCAAGAAAACATGAGAAAGCAGGGCAACAGACAAAACAAGGTGAAAACCCAAAAAACTAGAAAACTTTGAAATTAAAACCCATTTGGTCTTTGGGCACAAAAGCCTCAAAAATCCAATAAAATTTGGGTTCAGACACCGTATGCAAAAATGACCAACATAATTATGCAAAATCCCAAACCCTCATCCCCAAAACTAGAAAAACGTTCATACCCAACCAATCGGGTAGAACAAGCAAATAAAAACAGAGGGGAACACTAGTTCTCAGCCTCCAAACAAATGACTACTAGAAAAAAAACTAGAAATGGAGCTGAAATATGAAAATAAGATAGCCTTACCTAACAACCAAAAGGAGTAAAATGGAAAACAGCCAGGTAAAATAAATAATTCGCAAATACAACCAAAAAAGATGGCAAAACAAGGTCTCCCCAAGATGGATCCAATGAGTCTGTCCTTATGAAGATTCCATACCCATAACTCTCACAATGAATAGAAATACAATCCTTCAAATTTAAAGGATTTCAGAAAAAGCTCTCAATTTTCCAAATTGTAAAAGTGAGAAGTGAGGAACTAAATTCCTCTTTCAATACTTATTCACTTTTTGAGTGAATAATCAATTAGGGCAAGTAGCTAGTTAAACTAGCTAGACTCTGAATCTACCCAAACGAAAATAGGTTATTCTTAGTAATAGGAATTCATCTATGGCAAAGCCACGAGAAATTAAATTCAATAAAATTTAAAACTTGAAAACTCAAATTCAAAGAAATTTCCTTAACAACTTTTGTGACAATGTGAACCTCTAAATGCATAGACACACTCACAGGTCTAGTCACATAATGCAAATGAGTTTGGATTTAATAATCATGAAAAGGTTTAATTTAAATAATTAAATAAGGATATGTTGACCATATAGGGATGGCATTGGTAAAATATGAATAGATGAATCACTAACTCCATGTGCCACTGCTAGGGATATAATCTTGCACACCAAAACACATGATCAAGTGCAATTGTATATAATATCATAGCCGAAGAAATAAATGCATTAAATACCTAATTTAACCATTTATTCAATTTATACTGAAATAATCCATTTACACCACTTACGTTTTCATAAAGCATAATGAAACGAGAATGAAGTAAATATCCATAGCATAAAATCCATCACATAATAGAATCAGATATATGTCCAAAATTTGAAATAACTAGATATCATCGTAGACCTGTTGTCATTCAAATGGCATCAACATGCAAATATGATAAACTAAACAACATAGCATTATAGCATCTATGATACTAAAATTCAAGTATAACATCTGACCCTTAGGTCATCTCAAAATGAAACATAATAAGAGTATCAAGTATCTCATGGATCAAAATATAACAAGGTTTAGATTACAAACATGAGAGGCACTATAATTAATGTAGGAAATAAATTCAATGGATAAGATAGTTGTTGTAAGCTCTTTCTTAACTTTGACACTTTTTTTTTGAGAATTTATTTATAAATTATTTATGTAAAGACTATTGACAAGATGAATTACTTTCTTCCAAACAAGGAATTTTTTCCCTTTTTCCTTAAAAACTTTATTTCCTAATTGTAGATGCATGATTTTAATGCTTCAAATATAAAATTTGTGTTATCTTTGTCTCATTGAATATGATAGAAAAGTATCATTTATATTACTAAAACTTGGAATGCTAAAGTTTTAGTAACTTTAATAATAAGTATCATATATTTTTATAATAATTTTTAAAAGCCAACTTGCAAAAATTGGCAGTTTAGTAAACTGGGGAAAAAGAAAACTCCTATAGTAGAAATTGAAACTCAAGATGCCAATGGCAAAATCGTAGTCGGAGAGACCTTGGCAAGGTACCCACTGAATGAAAAGTAACAACGCTATACAAAAATTAGATGGGTTTGAAAACTTAAATACCAACAAGCTAAGATATGCTCCTAAATGCATACCAATCCAAGCAACCAAAACCACAAGAAAAAACTCTCAACCACAAAAGGAGTACTAAAACTTATTTTACAAAAATAAATTCAAAATCCTTACAAAAATCCATGAATAAAGAGGAAAGATCATAACATGGTTTTCGATGAATTAGGGAAACAATAATAACCCCACATAATCAATCAGAATAAGAAGGGGTTTGATAGATTGAGCGGGTATAAGTGATCTCCCAAAAGTTCCCCATGACAAGGAATAGAAGCTAGTCTAGAAGAAGCAAGCTTCCATTATCAATGAGGGAATATTAAAAAATGGATATGCCCTAGTCACAAGTGCAAATATAGTCCTTTTAAACACAAATAGGAGTATCCCCAAACCTAGTGTCAGAATCATAATTCCAATCATATCCAAAAAAATCCCCTCTCAATAAGGATCTTTCCTTAAGCAAGATCAAACAAAAATATTGAAAATAAGGTGGAATCAATAAAAGTGAAAAAAAAATATAAAGCACTTGCATCATAGAAAGTAGGTATAGTCAAGATGCATCACCAAAAAAGGGATAAGTTTAATGATAAAGAGGGAATCATAACAAAGACCTAGGTATGCGCAAGATCATGGTGTGCCAAAAAGTGGTGATGTGAAAAAAGTGGAGTTTGAAAATGTCTAAAAGCATTTCAAAATCTCCTCTAACTTTTTTCCACCCATCTTGATACCAAGGAAAAAAGGTTGGGTCAAAACTTATCAAGTATTTGATCTATTATTGGGTATCTAATATCATATTGGGTATTTGATATGAGATCAGATACCTAAAACTTGTGACTAGGAATTCAAAAAAAAAATTGAAAGCAAATAAGGCATTTGCAACCACAGTTTGTTTGTATTGCCTCTATTTTGGGTATCGAATATAGGAATAGGTACACAATATAGTTATCAATGTTTTTTGTATTTTTTTATGATTTTGAATGAATTTTAATATAAAATTGGGTATTTTTAAATAGAAATTGTTGAAAATTAGGTTTTTCTTAATAGAAATGTTATTTTTCAATTTAATAGGTATGACTGACTTGAATGATGACACTAAGCCACGAAATAATATTCCTCGAAATCGTCCACCAAACAATCCTCAAGCCCCTCAAAACTGTCCACCAAATGATTCCTTAGCCCTCAAAACCATTCTTGAATTGAAGATTTGATAAAAGAAAATCTCGTCAAATTGAGGGGTTTGCAAACCACATATAAAAATATACATGCATTGGCTCCCATTTTATCCACATTAAACACCAAACTATATAATATTCAAACACTTACCAATGAACAAAATGATGCTCTTCACTAGCGTGAGGAAATGCATCCCATGTTTGATGATGGGTTGGACTATGATGAGGTTGCAACCCCAAAAATAACTAAAGATGATATGGTTAACCATTTTGTGGACCCTAAAACTAGTAAAGTAGTAGACCATAAAAAAACCAAATTATCAATTAAATGGTGCAACAAATGAGCCTATGCGTGTGAACATTTGGGATCGTTGGTGGATGGTTTTTGACAAAACTCCATACAATAATTTAGAGCTGCGCCATTCTATTTCATTAAAAAATTGTATGCCGAATTTTTTTTGGGCCTCAAGGTGAACTACTAGAGCATGAGGCCCAACATGGGTGTAGGAGTAGGAGCTCCTTAGGATAAACCCTTTTCCCAGTGGAAGAAAGTTGGCACTTTTGTCCCCCCTATTGATGTCTCCCCTCCCCTAGTACAACATCCTGATATCATTACAGAGGCTACCTCTTAGACTATTAGAGACATCCATAGATTAAGTAGCCTATTGATATCCTAGGCTAGATTAGTGTTCCCTTTGGCCCATATTGAAGATGTTGGCGCGAGTTCATCATTGGCGAGCTCATTACATGTTTGTGTGCGCCATACTTGCATAACATGCAAGAATATTTGTTTTGGTCCCATAGGTGATCTTTCTGAATGTTCATTTATATTAGAGGAAGATGATACACTAGGCATGCCTATAGAGACTACACTACTTGACATGAAAGAGGAGGGGCATGGGATCCTTTTGTGTTGGTACATGTATACTTTTTTTGTTACAACATATGTGATTTAAATTTAATCTTTATAGTAGAGTAATTTTAACCCATACTACCTTATATGTGTATGTGATCTTCATTCATGTTTAGTTGATGATTGAGGAGGAGCTCAAACAGGTTGATGATGTCACACTCTCGGCTATTTCATTTGGCCTTGAAATATCTATGGTACATTATGTTGTGTTCTCATTATTTTTCTATTTGATATTTGAACATATATGGTTTTTAATCTTTCTTTCCTCTTGCAAGTGTTAATCTCTGATTGGTTTTGACAAGGAAGTGAGAAAACACTTAGCCATTATCTATCAGTATTCCATTGCAAGCCAAGTGATTAGAGTGAGCCTAGAAATCAATGCAAACTGAGTGATCAAAGCATTTCAAGCATCAATTATTTAAAAATACATGTTGAGTAATATACATAGTATGTGTCAAGTCACTCATGAGATGAGCAGACTATACATGCTAAGTGATTTAGGAGCTGAGTGAACAAAGTATGTCAAGTCATTTAGGAATCGAGTTACAACATTATAAATATAGTGATGGTCAAGCATCAAATCCTTCATATGTTGAGTAAATAGTTTTGGACAAAGTTGTTTGTAATGGCACAAACTTATATCTAAATCATTTTTGGCTGACTTTATGATTATTTTATGATTTTAGAAGATATGTATGGAGGTATATTATGAATCCCTATGTAGTAAACAAAACCAATCAAATTTAGAGATGTTATAAGCGATAATATTGATCAACCACAATCATCAATTCTTACCTTACCCTAGCCCACCTATGTTTACTTGAGGAAAATCCTAAGAAGTTTGTAGAGTAAGTGAATGCGTGAAAGGAGACAAATGCTAAGAGTAGAGAGAGAATTCATGGTGGCTATGGATGTTGTGATAATCTTATGAATTGAAGAATTAGTTAGAGAGAACAAAGGAAAGTAGAGAGAGTATAGAGGAGACATATCTGATCAGAAGGATCAAGGATTCATCAAGAAAGAGAAGATCTAACATCTAGCAATAGAGTGCTAACCAAAGGATCATGGTGTTGAATCATTTTAACAAGTGATATAGAGTAAATATCCTAATAGAGTAGTCTTAAGATACTTTTGTAAATCTCTTAACTAAGTGTTTGCTTTATTATAATTTTAAGTCCTCTATCAAGGCACACTTTTAGCAAGGTATTGAAATCCTTTAATAGGGAAAGACCTAATAGTATTTGTAAGAGTTTAATAGGGCATACCTTCATAGGGTAGATCATAGTTTATGGTCAAACTTCTTGGAACCTTAATTGGCTACACTTTATAGCTATAGCAGTGAAGAATTATGGGTGTCATCCCTAGTCTAGTTTTACCTTCTCATTGGAGGGTTTCTAGGTAACAAATTAATTGTGTTGTGTGTTATTTGTTTCATTCTATGGATGAACATGTTTAGTTAGATATGTGATTTTACATGATAAATTGTGAGATGGATGTGTGGTGACTATTTTATGATTAAAGTTTTGAAGTGTTGATTCACCCCCCCACCCCTCTTAGAGTTTACTTTTGCATTCTAATTTTCAACAATTGGTATTAGAGCCTTGTTCTCTGGAAAGGAAAACTTTACATCTTTGAGGAAAGATCTCAAGGATGGAAGTCTACAAGTTGGGAAAGGTTATTGAGAACCTAAAGATTAAAGTACAACTTTCCCTACACCAACTCAATGAAGCAAGAGATAAATTGTAGCATTCATTGAAGAGAAGAAAGGAACTGGCTATTGAGTTAAATGAAACTCATCACCAAGAAGAAGACACTACTAGATTGTTTGAAAATAGAAACTCAAGTGAGTTTGATGCAGAAATTGTAGATCTAAAGGAAAAGAATGGCATCCTATCTTAAGAGGTCAAAAATCTTAAGATAGAAAAAGAAGTCCAATCAAAATTGTTATGCGAGGTGACTGAGTAGAAAAAGAAAGCTGAGGAAGATAAAGTCATAATTGAAGATGACAAAAGAACATTGACCAACAGATTGGAAGAGAAGACATTAGATGTACAAAATCTTACTAGCACACAACTAGATACAATGAATCAATTGATGATTGCAAACCATGAATTGAGTGAAAGGACATTGAGA
Organism: Cupressus sempervirens; assembly: GCA_028749045.1. Lineage (NCBI taxonomy): Eukaryota > Viridiplantae > Streptophyta > Pinopsida > Cupressales > Cupressaceae > Cupressus > Cupressus sempervirens. The sequence continues at coordinate 663,614,292 of CM053785.1, forward strand.
TCATAACCCTAAAGTTACAAAATGAATAGATAAGGAATGAACTAAGAGAAGAAAAGGAATTTTTTGAAAGTTTCAACAAACCTAGTTAAGCCATCAAATACTTTGAGAAACTAGTGAGATCTCCAAGATCTAATAATGATACTCCTGGGTTGGGATACACTAGTACCGAGGAAGGAGAATCATCTAAAAGTGGTGAGAAAAGAAACAAAAAATGTAAGAAATACAAATCACTTGTCATAATTGTTGAAATTTAGGTCATACAACAAATGCTTGTAGAGCAACAATGCAAATCAGAGCCCGAAGAAGAAATTCAAGGGTTATTGTCCTAAGTGCAACAAGCAAGGACATCAAGCACTTGAATGTAAGACCAAGACCTTAAGCACTCAAAGATTTGAAGGATACTGCCACAAATTTTACAAGTATGGACATAAAGCATATGAATGTAGATCTAATGCCAAGTGGACATCAATCAAGTAGACAAAGGTACAACAAAATGAAAAATCCTACAATTGGGATTAAAATACAAGGTACAATTGTCATTATTGTCAAGAATATGGACATATTTTTGAGAATTTTTTTAAAACACATTTCAAAGGAAACTACATTATATGGTTGAGTGAGACTACATGCTTTATTTGTCTCAAGACTGGTCATATCAACGAAAACTATCCAACTAGATCACTAGCACCAAGTAATGGAAATAATAAAGGCAAAGAAAAGGTCAATGTTGAGAAACTCAAAGTGCAAATAAAGATGACATGGAAGAAGAAGGAAGATTGCAACACATCAAGTTCAGATGAGGTCACTTCATATAATGGATCGGTGATAAAATCACCCCCAACTAGATAATCAAGAGGTATGTATGAAACCGATATTTCAAATGTTATATTATACATCAATTTCAAGAATCTAATATTTAAAAAGATTATATATGCATGAATTAAGATGCAATGTATTAGTGAGAACCTAGAAGAAATATTTAGTTTTGTTAGTTTTCATGTTGTTTTTGAGCATACTAGAAATTATGCATAAGTCGAGTGAGTGGGAAGTCCTATGATAGCTGAGCTTACAGCTATTTAAGCACTGAGCATTTATTACCAAATATGAACGGTTATATAGTCAAATTTTGACTCATTTTCATTCATCAATGATTGATGAGAGAACGAAGAGCACAAAGGTGAAGTGGAAAAGGATATCTTAGCATTTGTGAACCAAATTCAGCTGCAACTCAACACATTCATCTGATTGGAAAGTTATTTCACTATTGTCGAGTTACACTATTTGAATTTTTGTAAACCCTAGTTACTTGAAATGGTGTCTAGCTCATTTGAAAGTGATAGGAAAGAGGGAAAGGAGGTTTTCAATATGAAATTAGTAAGTAATGATGTAAGACAACCACCTTTCTAAGAAATTCCTGAGATAGCATACAATGGAGACTCATCTAGTGCATTGTCAGTGATACCATCGAATGTTTTGATGATACAAGATGTTAGGTGTCGTTACACAAGAAAGATAAGAGAAGTAGGTGACATGGAGATAAGGGATGCCTACAACAAATTTTTTGATAAAGGAGTGATCATGAAAGAATGCAAAATCATTGAATGGAAAGGGTTGAACCATGCCCTAGATTTTCCTCAAGTCTTTAAGATAGAATGGATTAGAATTATTTTGAGCCATATACATGAAAATTATGTTTGGTTAGAGAATTGACCAATTAAGCTCTCTAAGAGGATCATAAACTGAGTATCAGGGTACCCTACCCTTGATAGACCTAAGAGCATGAGGAGTGATGCAAAGAAGGTGATTTAGAAGAACACAAGTGTAGTGTGGAATAAATGAGGGATCTCTATTAACACAATCAAAGATCCTATAATTTCCTTTGTAGTGAGAGTGATAGCTCATAAGTTTTTTTAGTCTAGCTGACTCAATAGTGTTTATTGCATGGTTGTTGATTTGGAGTACAAGATAATAAAGAGGGACCATACTTATGAGCTTGCTAAGTTGCAGCTATAGCAACTATCATAAAACTTGGAGTCCATTAGGAAAACAAAGAGTGTATCATGCAATTTTGTCTCTTTATTGGACTGCATCTAATTCTATGTGCAGAAAAATTCACCACACTTGACATAGTTGCTTGGAAGACCAATAGGTCTGTTGTAGTGCAGATTTCAGAATTCATAGAGCAACCAGGTGATAATTTTGATTTAGTGCTAACAATTTATTTTGAGGATTTAGAGAAATCCATGAAATAAAGGTTAAGGATCCATGTATCCTTAGTGGAGAAACACTATGATGATATTTGTTTCTTAGTGGATGTCAACCACATGTATGTGCAGGCAGTTATACCTAGGGTTAGATGGCTTAAGCCCTTGCCGTATGAGATCAATGTAGATGAGGCCTCTGCAGGAATTACAACCTTATTGGTAGAAGACATTGATAAGAGTTCCACCTCATTTGGGAACTATGAGGAAGCTAAATCAAGGATAGCTATTGATTAAAAACAATTATAGTTCTTAGGAATAAGAACAAACTTGTTAAAAAGTTGAAGGAGAGATTTGGCGAGTAGGGAGAAGAAGAAGAAGAAGAAGAAGACGGTGATGATGAAGAAGAGGAAGAACATGGCCAAACCCCATTGGCATTAACATAAGGTTAAGGAGAGGATCTATAAGAAGATGTAGAAGGTGTCAAGGGAGAAGAAGCTAAGGAAGCACCAAAAGACACTAAGGCCAAGAAGAGGAAAGCCAAGGAACAAACAATGGAGGAACCAAAGAATCCTGTGAAAAATAAACAATAGAATCCTACATTACTTACTACTAGGTCTAGTACAAGGGTAGCCACTATTCAGGGAAGTGAAGTTGTAAAGCCTAGAGGCAAGATGATTCCAAACACAATAGTGATTCCAAACACAATAGTGTTGAGTAAGCCTGCTAATAAAGCATATAAGATATTGAAGAAAAAGTTTGAGTCTAAACCAAATTTAGATGAGGAGAGGACAGAGTCAAATGACTTGAGCCAATTCAAAGTGATAAGCCACAATCCCTCCTTTGATTTGGACAATTTGTGTGAAAATATTGTTACTAATGCAGATTTGTTTGGGTTCACACATGTAAATTTGATAAGCTAGGGAATGAGAATATGAATAAGGTTGAAGAGGCCATTTATGACATTATTACAACTTTCAAATCCATTCTACTAGAGTTTTCCAACTCATTGCCTAAGAGTCTATATGACCAAGTTGAGCAAAAGTGGTAATTTAGTTTGACCACAGAAAGACAAATAAGAGAGACATGGCTAACCTAAGTTATGCCTACTTTGGACAAGAAGATGATGGTTAAAGCCATAAACAAGTATAAGGAAAGATGTACACATAAATATAGAGCTTTCAAGATTTTGAGGAACAATGTAAAAGAAGTGGTAACACAAAGCATACTAGTTTGGAGGACTAGCTATAGGATACCTACCACCACAGTTGAAAAGAAGGTAAATGAAGGAACAAATAAATCTAAGGAAGGTGATGTAAATAAAGATGTTCAAGATACTAAAGTTTCATTCAAGAATGCTAGTGTGGGTGAGATTGAGGAGACAATAGCAGAAGAGGCCACAATTGAGGATGAGTAACAAGATGTACTAGATGTACAAGTGTCATTCCTCCACATATGGACCTAGTGATTCCATAGGACACAGTAAAAATCAAGGATTTTCCTGACACATCAGCTCAGAACATCAATCCATTGACTATGGAAGATCTCAAGAAGAAATTTGTTGACTCCACCACAATAGAAAAACTATGAACCAATCTTGTATTGGTGAGAACATATGATATGGAGAAGACATAACTTGCATCTATAGGCGAACAACCAAAAAAAACATCAAATGCCCCCCTCAATCCATAGAAGAAAAGAGGAAGCTAGAATAGGATCTCCAAGTAGATTAAAGTGCACACCTTGAACATATGATAGTTACAACAGACTCACAATCTATAATGCCCACCATTACATTTCATATTAAAGAGGTTGAGGCATAATAGATAGATACATCGATGCCTAGTCTAAATAGTTTAGGTATGCCAACAATAATTACAATAGCAATATAGATGGAACAAAAGTTCATATAGGTTAGGAAACAAGTCTTGCACCTTATAGTCAAGCACCATAGGAAGCAACTATAGGTGTAATGACTAAAGAGTTGAAGGTGAATACTACACAAAAGGAGCAAATAGATATACACACCTTGGTGACCCTACTAGCTTTTGTCACTCCTCCCAGTAGTTGTGCTCTTCAATAGTTGAGCACACATGTGACACCATTGCAAATATCAAGGTCAAGTGCTACTACATCTAAAATCCTAGTTGACACATCTTTTGGGGATGCCAGTTTGGATGAGGTAATTGAGCTGCCAAAGTTTGATCTAGAAATAATTACTATTTAGGAGATTAGCATTCTACATAAGGTACCACAAAGGAAGATAAATCAAGAGATGATGAGGAGCGAGTACAAGCAAAAAAAAGTTTTGCATGAGATAAATGACATATTTTATGATGCTTTAAATCTCCTGAAAGTGAATGAACATAAACTCATCATTGAGAAACTTGTCACCATTGTTGAAAAAATCAAGGATGAATACCTAGACACCAATGTTAAACTTTTAGAATGTTTTGACAAGAAATGTCATTCAAAGGTACTTGAAAAGATATCTAGTGCTATTGCACTATGACAAGTTGATCTAGCAACCAAATTGGAGAGTGTGAAGAAGGTGTTAAAGAATATTTTCTCTCTCTACACCAAGCAAGGTGATGTAAATCTATTAAAATAGGAAGTTCTGAAGCATGTTGACCAAGTATAAGGAGATTTACAAACTATAGGTACTACTCTTAAGTTATCTCTTGGTCAAAGCCAAGCTCATTTTCAAAGAATGTTATCCACACAAGGTAGGCTTTCTGAGCTACAAGCACATGATGCTACTATTAGAGATGCCTTGATAAGTATCCAATCCATGTTGACACCACACATGGAAGTGTTGCACAAGGAACTAGCCTATGCTGAGACATTTATGAAGAAAGATAACCAAATTTAGATACAAAAATGAAATATTTACTCAAGGGGAGTAATGGAGAAATGGAGAAATAAGGTATGACATCTAGTCATCCATTTTGTAAAATTTTGAAGTTTTTGAACTTTTGTATAAGAGTCAAGTCACAGCTATATATTGTCTAAGTTATGCTCATAATAAGGATTATATATGCATGACAATATGCTTTTGCCACCCATGTCAAAGGGGGAGATTGTTAATCTTAGATTGGTTTTGACAAGGCAGTGACAAAACACTTAGTCATTATCTATTAGAATTACAATGCAAGTCAAGTGATTAGAGCAAGCCAAGAAAATAGTGGGAGCTGAGTGATCAAAGCATGTCAAGCATCAATTGCTAGACAAAATATGTTGAGTAATATACCTATTATTTACCAAGTCATTCATGAGCCGAGTAGAATATACATGTCGAGTGATTCAAGAGCTGAGCAAATAGAGTATGTCGAGTCATTTAGGAACCTGAATTACAGCATTGTGAATATAGGGATGGTCGAGCATCAAAGCCTTCAGATGTCGAGTAAACAATTTTGGTCATAGTTTTTTGTAATGGTACAAACTTCTATGTAAATCATTTTTGTGTTGACATAATGATTGTTTTATGATTTTAGAAGATATGTATGGATGTATATTATAAATTCCTATGTAGTACATGCAACCAATCAAATTTAGGGATGTTCTAAGCAGAAATATGGATCAACCATAGTCATTGATTCTTACCTAACACTAGCTGACCTATGTTTACTTAAGGAGGAAAACCCATGAAGTTTGTAGAGTGATTGTGAAAGGAGATGAATTCTAAAAGAAGAGAGAGCATTCATGGTGTCTATGGAGGTTGTGATAATGTTATAAATTGTAGAATCAATTAGAGAGAATATAGGAAAGAAAAGAGAGGACAAAGGAGACATATGTGATCAGAAGGATTAATGATTCATTAGGAAAGAGAAGATCTGACATCTAGCAATAGATTACTAATTGAAGGATCATGGTACTAAATCATTTTAATAGGTGAGATAGATTAAATCTCCTAGCAAAGTAGTCTTAAAAAACTTTTGTAAATCTCTTAATCAAGTGCTTTCTTTATTGTTGTTAGAATCTGAAAAGATTAATAACCCAGAAAACTAGTGCAAAGAGTAACTATCTAAACTATGAATGCAAATGATACAAAATCAAAATAGCATCATAGAGTTAGTCTCCAAGAGAGTAATGCAAATACTTGAAGCAAAATAGCATTAAGAGGATGCAAAAATAAGAGATGCAAATACAAGCCAGGTAGCATGCTTATATAGGCTAGGAAGAGGGAGGAGGTGGCAACACCAACCAATGAGGAGCAACCATCTATCAGACTAAAGATAGCAAAGTATCTTCCCAAGATAGCTAATTGATGCTCACATGTAGGAAGGTGACACCTCACAACCATTCACCTAATAAGACATGCTTTATTAACCTAAGCGAGATTATTAAAAGTGTAGGAAAAACCTAGCAAAATAGGAAAAATAAAAAACTACACTAACACCCCCCCATAAGCGAAGCTTAGGTGGATGTAGAAATGGGTCTCGGCAAGTCAAGCCTGATGAGGTACCCATGTACATAAAGTTCCCCCAAAAGAGAGAGAAAAGAGACTCCCCAAAGAAAATTAGGACTCCAAGTGAGAGGAAGTGGCCCCCCCAAAAGATGAAGCATCCCGCACCTCCAGCAAAGCTTGCAAATTTTGTCCGGTTGATCCACTTACATCGAACAAGTTTTCTTCCCTTAGAAAAAGGGACAAGATCCCAAGTGTGGTTCCTCATCAAGGAACTATACTCTTCCTGCATAGCTGTATCCCACTCAAAAATACCAAAAGCCTCATGAAAGGACTGTGGATTTGAGGCAGTAGCAATGAAGATATGTAGAGCATCTTGGAATTGTAAACGAGACTGCTTGGTGTCTAATGGATCCCCAACCCAATCACCTACAAACTGCAAGGTCTGTCTAGCCCAAAGTGGACCAGAAGATGGAGAATCTAGAGGAGAATCATCAACCTGTGAATGATGACTAGGAGAGGAAGGAGGTGAGTCCTCTGAATCACTCTCTGCATCAAAAGTGGAGGTAGAAGACTGCTCAAGTGAATCTGACCCATCAGAAGATCTATCATGTATTCCAAGTGACTCCAATGTCAAAGTAGAAGGCAACCCTGTGACCATGCTCTGCTGGTTAAGCTGATGCAAGTAGTGGAAGTTAAGATGGCCAAACTGCTCATGCCATAATCTGCTCACATCATTAGAGTGAGTGAGAAAAATAGTCAAAGGAGGATCAGGAACAAGGTGAGAAAACATATAGAGTCTTGACTGATGATCTGCTCTCCCAACTGCAATTGTAGAATCATTGTGCAACTCACGTATCTCCACTGAATCAGGAGTGAACTCAACCCGCTTGCCTAAACCTGTGTGAGTGATCTGGTGTCCCGATAGGAGATTAGTTGACAATGAGGGTACATAAGGAACATCATGGAATGTGCCATCCCCCACATCAACAGACCCTCTCCCACACACCTCAATATGAGTGTTGTCACCCATCAACATAGAAGGCATAGTACATTGCTCCAAGGATGCAATTTCTTCCTTAGATGAAGCCATGTGGTGTGAAGCACCCGAATCAAGAACCCAAGTGGATGGTGAGGAAGCAACTGCAAAAAGGGCCTTGCCCTTTCCTTTCCCCTTGCTGTTTTCTTTTTCTTTGTTAGACCCTTCATTAGAACTTTGTTTGATAGACTCAGGAACACTGATATTATTCTTCTCAAGAATGTATGTCAAGTGATCAAGTTGTTTCTGCAAACATTTATGTTCATCATGACCAGGTCTTTTACAATAAGCACATTTGACCTTTTCTTTCTTAGGTTTATCGCCCTTGGAAGATGGTGTATCAATAGTTGCTTTTGAAGAAACTGGCATCTGATCCTTCTTCTCCTCGCTATTCTTTTGTTTCTTGTCCTTACTATTGTTGTTACTACTTTGTCCTTGCTGTTCTTTTGTGCCTTGGTTGGTAGCCAAGGCATGTGACTTAGAGGACTTAAGAATGCCCATCTGGATTAGCTTGTCCTGTTCTCGAGTGAGATTGATAGCAAAATCATCTAAAGATGGCATGGTGAATTGAGTACCAAGTGCACCCTTAGTAGCATAGAAGGTAGAGACAAACACAGAATATTCTGAACTTAGCTTAGAGAGAATACTAAGAATCAGTTGTTCATCTTTCTTTTCAATTCCACATTGTTTTAACTGCAGCCTTAGTGATTTCAATTTGGTAAAGAAATCTTGGATTGTGTTGAAATTGCTTGGACTCAAACTTATTAATTCATTTTCCAACATATGACCCCTCATTGAATCTTGTGTGCCAAATAGTGTTTCTAGCTTTGTCCATACTTCATTTGGTGTATCCAAAGACTCAATGTGAAATAGCAAGTCAGGAGAAACAGACAAACACAATGTTCCAAATGCCTCATCACATTTGTTAAACCACTCAGGTTTATCTTCATCTTTAGCAGGTTCAGTTTCAAGTCCCATAGTTATCCTATTTAATCCAGCTTTCCTTAAGTGGATTGTCATGCGTGATTTCCACTCAAAGTAATTGTATGGAGTTAGGATGGGCATATTTGTTTGATCCATGATGAAGAAATGCAAAGAAATGCTAAAAAGAAGAGAACCCAGCCACGACAATGCCCCCCCCTCTTTACTCAATCAAAGAACCCCCCCCTCAAAGAAATATGATTTGGCACTTTATTTTAGTGCATTTACAACTACCACTAGAAAGAATTACTTAGTGGTCTTGATTTCAATGCATTACAAACCCTCATGAAGAGCATATGCTAGAAGTGAAACTTGGGCACAATAATCAAGGAAACAAATAGCACCAATGTGATCTACTCGAAAAATCATGCACTTTCAAAAAAAGAATCACCTCGATACGAGGTCGTATGAGAAAGTTATGATCCTCCGAAGTTTCCAAAACGAGAACTGTGCACAGTCACGGCTGAGAATCTGCAATTTCTGAATAATTCATGCATGCAAATCAAAAAACAACTCCACTAGTGGATAGAGCACAAAAAAATAGCCAAGTTCATAACAAGAATCATCAAAATCAGAGTCCGTATGAGCAAGAACAAGACATTTGAAAACTGCATTCAAATCTGCGACTGCCAACGGAGAGGGGTATGGCTGTAGCTTTGCATGCTCGATTTTGAAAAATATACAGCTTGCATGCAAAATCTAAAAGATACCCAGATGGTTTTTCGGGGCTGCAAACAAAACCCAGAAAGCGTTTTTCTTGCTGATGTACAGAAGATGTTGCCATAGTGTAAATCAGACGCCTTTAACAGTAAAAAACGGCTCCAAAAATTAAAAAATGACCCCAGCAACCAAAATATGACATGCAAATGCTGGATCAGCTTCTTAAGTCCATCAATGGCATGCTGGAACCTGCAAAATTGATTGAAAACTCCAAATATGCAAGTTGGTTGTCAGATTTGAGATTGAAACCCCAGAGGAAAATTGTTTTTGTCAAAACTTTTTTTGATTCTCAGGATCATCCAAAGATGCAAGAGAAGAGCATACTTCGTTTTTCAAAAAACTACAATACTGTTTATTTGCCCCCCCCGAATCTCTCAAATAAGGAAACTAAAATCTACTCTTGCACATAGAAAAGCTCTGATACCATGTTAGAATCTGAAAAGATTAATAACCCAGAAAACTAGTGCAAAGAGTAACTATCTAAACTATGAATGCAAATGATACAAAATCAAAATAGCATCATAGAGTTAGTCTCCAAGAGAGTAATGCAAATGCTTGAAGCAAAATAGCATTAAGAGGATGCAAAAATAAGAGATGCAAATACAAGCCAGGTAGCATGCTTATATAGGCTAGGAAGAGGGAGGAGGTGGCAACACCAACCAATGAGGAGCAACCATCTATCAGACTAAAGATAGCAAAGTATCTTCCCAAGATAGCTAATTGATGCTCACATGTAGGAAGGTGACACCTCACAACCATTCACCTAATAAGACATGCTTTATTAACCTAAGCGAGATTATTAAAAGTGTAGGAAAAACCTAGCAAAATAGGAAAAATAAAAAACTACACTAACAATTGTAAGTTTAAGTCCTCTAACAAGGTACACTTTTATTAGGGTGTTGAAATCCTTTAACATGATGAGACCTAATAGTCTTTGTAAGCCTTTAACATGGTAGACCCCTCATAGGGTAGATCATAGTTCATAGTCAAATTTCTTGTAACCTTAATTGGCTACACTTAATAGTTGCAGTAGTGAAGATTTGTGGGTGTCATCCCCAACCCATTTTTACCTTCTCATTGGAGGGTTTCTAGGTAACAAATTTATTGTTTTATGTGTTATCTATTTCATTCTATGGATGAAAATTGTAGTTAGCTATTTCACTTTACATGTTAAATTGTGAGATGGAAGTGTGGTGAATGTTTTATGGTTAACTTTTTGAAGAGTTGATTCACCTCCTGCCCCCCCTAAGAATTTACTTTCCCATTGTTATTTCCAATAGTAGGTATCACCTATCAAAGGTGGGGTAGAGTGTGGGGGGTGAGGGAAAACCCATTGACAAGGGAAAGGTAATTAGGTTCTTTGAAAGTGATTAAATATCGATGCATTCTTATAAAAAAATTGTGCTAATAAAAATTAATTACATTCTTAATTGTATAGGGCATGGCTATTGGTGATGAGTTTAAGAAAATTTGGTATCATAGAATCTCTGGCATTTCTATTCACAGTGAGAGCCACATCATATGTATAAGTATCATTTATTTGTTATTTTCCTTATTTTCATAGACAAATTCAAAACTGATTTCCATGATATTAGCAACTAGGATTTTATATCTCATAAGAAACACCTAGTACACATGAGGCTCAATGTTAGAGTTTTGTATCTTTGCTCATGTAGCCATTATATCCAGAGGAGGAGTTGATAGAGGTAATTTGTAGTTTAAATTCCTGATTATATGTTATAAATTTAGTATGCTATGAATTATAATGTTATAGTTTAAGTTGTAGATCCATCTAACAAACATACTGTAACATATACAAGCCACAACCAACTAGGTTCCAAAAATCTTGACATATGAGAGGACGCATGACCAATGTAGGAGGTCAATGAGAGAGGTATTTATGATGAAATTTTAATTCTATAAATCTTCATTAAAAAAGGATCATTATGCATTTGAGTAAATCAATCTTAGATACATAGAACCCTATAAATTTAGTAGTCTAACTTTGGGTTTTCCTTTTTTTTTTATGTAGGAGGCATTCGATCCACCGAGTTCAATGAACAGATTGCATTTTGATCATCCACCAGTAGCATATGATAGTATAGTTGTCAAAGGATGCATCATGAAACATTTTGAGATGGAATATGCAACATTGTATATAGAAACATTGATATTATACACATTTCAATGGCATCATTAGCCACATTTTGTATATGGATCTATGTATTTTAATATATATTTTCGTAATTTGTCCCTGGATACATGAACTTTGATATATATTCACGTAATTTGTCTATGGATACATGTATTTTGATATATATATTTTTTCATTTATGTGCACAAGGATACACATATTAATTTAGTATAATATTGTCCAATTTATCATGGATCATGTGTATTGTTCATGTTTATGAAATATTATTCATTTTGATCATGTTTGATATATTCATTACAAATGCAATAATTTGTGAAGAACATTTTAAAAAACTTTATTATCAAATTTTGATGCAATATTTAATTTGAAATTATATCATATATTTCTAATTTGAAATGATCTTTACAATCCCTAAGATGTCTAGAATTAGCCAAATCCATGGCCGATTTGGTCTTAAGCATCTTTGGTCTTACAAGATGTTTCAATATGTACTAGTCACAAATGTTATTAGGGCTCTGTGGTCAAAATAGGGGTGTCACTAGGTGTCACTATGTTATTGTAGACCTTGACATGACCATCTTGTAGCATTCAATGTTTCACTAATAGCCCCCATGAGCTCTAAGTTACGACCCTCAGAAGATTGATCTTGAAACGCACTTAGAGAACCTTCGAGACTCTTTAGTATGGGGTTGTCACAAACTTTGGAGATTCTCCAAAGATGGAACAAGAGTGTCACTATGGTTTACCCTCCCATACAGAGCTAATGGTACTAATTATTTGATGCCAAGATTAGTGGTTTCAATGTTATGTAGTGATGCACCTATGAATTGAGGCACAGTGCAAGTTTTGGCATAAAGTTAGATTGTTGTGCTGAATCCAAATGGAATGATCTCTCTGAACTAATATAGGTATTGTGGACCTTGACATGAATTTCCTATAGCATTTGAAATTTCACCAATATCCCCCACAAGCTCGAAGTTACGACCCTCAAAAGATCAACCTCAAAACACACTTAGAGCACCTTGGAGACTCTTCAGTATGGGGTGGCCACAAACATTGGAGGCTCTCCATGGCTGAAAAAGGGGTGTCACTAGGGTTTTCTTGCCCATCCAAAGATAATGGAACTAACTATATGTGTCCAATATTAGTGGTTTCAAAGGTACACAGTGATGCATCTATGAACTAAGGTACACTACAAGTTTTGGCATCGAGCGAGATTGATATTGCAAATTCAAATAGAATGTGATCTCTCTGAGTCAAGATAGGTTATGGAGATCTTGATATGATTGTCTTGTAGAATTTAGCATTTTTTTGATAGCCTCCATGAGCTCGAAGTTATGACCCTCAGAAGATCGACCTCCAAATGCACTTAGAGCACCTTGTAAACTCTTCGGTACGGGGTGACTATGAATCTTGGAGGCTCTCTGTGACTAGAAAAAGGGTATCACTATGGTTCACCCACCCATCTAGAACTAATATCCCTAATGATTTGATGCCAAGATCAACGTTTTCAAAGTTATGTTGTGATGCACCTATGAATTGAGGCACATTGTAATTTTTGATATCGAGCGAGATCATTGTGCTAAATTCAAACAGAATGTGATCTCTTTGAAATGAGATAGGGTATTTTAGAACTTGACATGATCAACCTATGGAATTTGACATTTCACTTATATCCCCCACAAGCTCTGAGTTACAACCCTCAGAAGATCAACCTTGAAACACACTTAGAGCACCTTGGAGACTCTTTGGTATGAGGTGGTCGCAAACATTGGGGGCTCTCCATAGCTAGAATGAGGGTGTTATCAGGGTTTGCCCACCCATCTAGATCTGAGGTGCTAATGTTTCAATTCCAAGATTAGCATCTTCAAAGTTATGAAGTGACGCATCAATGAACTGAGGCACACTACAAGTTTTGGCATCGAACAAGATCATTGTGTGGAATCCAAAAAGAATCTGATCTCTCTAAAATGAGATATTTTATTGTAAACCTTGACATGGCTAACCTGTACAATTTAAAGTTTCACCAATAGCCCCCATAAACTCTAAGTTACAACCCTTAGAAGATTGACCTCCAAACAAACTTTGAACACTTTGGAGACTCTTTGGTATAGGGTGGCTGTGAACATTGGAGGCTCTCAATGGCTAGAAAAATGGTGTCACTAGGGTTCACCTACACATCTAGTGATAATGGCACTGACAATTTGATGCCAATGTCAATAGTTTCAAAGTTATGCAATGATGCACCCATGAACATAGGTACCTTGGAAGTTTTGGCATCGAGCGAGATTGTTGCACTGAATCCAAACCAAATGTGACCTCTATAAAATGAGATAGGTTATTGTAGACCTCAACATGACTAACCAATAGCATTTGACATTTCAACAATAGCCCCCACGAGCTCTAATTTACGACCCTCAAAATATTGACCTCCAAATGCACTTAGAGCACCTTGGAGACTCTTTGGTACGGGATGTTTACAAACATTGGAGTCTCTCTGTGGCTTGAAAAAGGGTGTCGCTAGGGTTCATCCACCCATCCAAACCTAATGGTGCTAATTATTTGATGCAAATATAAATTGTTTCAAACTAACATAGTGATGCACCTATGAATTGAGGCACACTGCAAGTTTTGGCATCAAGAAAGATCGATGTGCCAAATCTAGACAGAATGTGATATCTCTATAATGATATAGGTTATTGTAGACCTTGACATGATATTCTTGTAGCATTTGACATTTTATTGATAGCCTCTACGAGCTCCAAGTTACAACCCTTAGAAGATTGACCTCAAAACACACTTAGAACACCTTGGAGAGTCTTTGGTATGAGGTGGCAGTGAACATTGGAGGCTCTCCATGGCCAAAAAAAGGGTGTCACTAGGATTCACCCACCCATTTGTAGATAATGGAAATGATGATTTGATGTCAAGATCAATGGATCCAAAATTACAGAGCGATGTAGCTATGAATTGAGTCACACTGCAAGTTTTGGCATCGAGTGAGATCATTGTACCAAATCCAAATGGACTGTGATCTCTCCAAAAAAAAAAGGTTATTTTATAGCTCCACACGACCATTATGTTTCATTTGACATTTTACCAATAGTCCCCATGAACTCCAAGTTACGACCCTTAGATGATCAACCTTGAAACACACTTAGAGCACCTTGGAGACTCTTTAATACATGGTGACCATGAACATTAGAGGCTCTCCATGTCTTGAACAAGGGTATCACTATGGCTCAACTGCCCATTTAGAGCTAATGTTATTGACAATTCAATGCCAAGATCATTAGTTTCAAAGTTATGCAATGATGCACCTACACACTACAAGTTTTGGCATCGAGCAATATCATTGTGCCGAATTCAAATGGAATGTGCTCTCTCTAAAATGAGATAGGATATTGTAGACCTCAACATGACAAAGCTATAGCATTTGAAATTTCACTGATAGGCCCCACGAGCTCCATGTTATGACCCTCAAAAGATCAACCTCCAAACACACTTAGAGAACCTTGGAGACTCTATGATATAGGGCTGCCACAAACATTGTAGGCTCTCTATAGCCAGAACAATGGTGTCACTATGGTTACAGTTTGGAGTTTGTATAAATGAAAATCATCATTTTTTAGGTCCCTCCACATTAATTATATTAAGTAAAAAATCCCTATTTCTTACATTAAATCAAAAAGTTTACATTTACAATATCTCAAGTGTTTCATAATTACTACATCAATACACAACTACCAAAAATTATAGTGTCAAAAATCATAGTATCAAAAATAGAATAGATTTTTCTTCATTCTACTCCTTATTTTATTTTCTATCTTCATGCATGGCTACTCTTCATGATGTACCTACATTCTAATATCATTAAGAAAATCAATAAATAATCGTATTAAATAAGATAATCATTGGTTCACCAAATCATTATGAACAAAAGAACATAAGAAGTAAATATACCTAGTTGAGTGTTCTTGTAGGGCCCTCTCTCTGTTTTAGGGTCTCCAATAGGGCTTCACGATCAAAATTAGTAATAGTAAAAAGTTATTTTATTTTTGGTCTTCCTTGATGCTTCAAAAACTTCACATTTGTTTCTATAATAAGATGTGAATATATGAGAATTGTTTTGGGCTTCTGATGCTCTTTGAATGTAGGAATTCCATTCCTTCTAAGCATCTATGTCTGTAGCTATGTTCCAACAACAACAATTGAACCTATAGGATATATGAATTTATCATCATCTATGATTGGTTGTGCAAGATTTGTTTTACTTCTTACACAATGTGCTAACCAATAATCTAATTTCTCATCATTCCCCTATGGTACAACCAATGCAAAGACATGTCTTGGCAGAAGAAGATATGATAGATGGTTATTCTCAACTAAAATTTCCATGTCATCATTTATGGTAGAGGGTATGATAGACAATGGAGCAAGATAATGTGGACCCATGTGTCCACCCACTCACTCAACTCACAGTGATCCCAATCAAATTGAAAATAACTAGGACAAAAGCAATCTAGTTGTCATGTCCAAATGGTCCATGTACTAGAATCAGAGCTACAGAATGAATGCATTTTTTATGAGTCTCTAACAATAGCACAATCTAACCTATCACATATGGACCCTTCCTCAACACACCAAAAGAACTTGCGTACTACTAAATCAAGAGTTCCCCCCTATGATAATGTTGAACTATACCAATCAACAATGCTAGGAGCATCAAGAACTACTCCTAAAATCTTCAATTGCTCCTTAACTAGAGCTCTCTTCACACATTCTCCTCGTCCACGATGTTCCCCTTTCCCATGGCCAGACTAAAAAAACTTTAAATATGAGGCACTTCCCTCTCTACATGTATCCTACACAACCAATAAAACATGTGAACATTCTTGAATTGACATGTGCAATTATCTAACCAAATGATATGTCTCTCCATAGCAATGTTATGATCTTATAAGAAATCAAAATAATTCTTGTAACAATTATGCACAAACTCATGAGACTGAAATCTATCATCACTTATATAAAAATGGTACTCTCTAATAATCTTTTGATTATCTTCTGCACTATGAGGGACCTGTCTATATGTTATGTTGACAAAAATAAGAATATGAATGGAGGTTTAATATTGAGACTGTGTCTCATTTTGGGGCTGCAATGTATAGATCTCTACAAATTCAAAAACTGATATAATAGTGCCAATGGGAAAAGTCTCCTTACATATTCTAAATTTTTTATCCAAACACTAAGACCTATGACTATGACTTGCATAATTTTAGAAAATATTTCTCTTGAAATATGAACTAAAACTAGCCACACTAATTTCTTTTGCAACCAGCTCACATCTAGAGCCCTCACCTCCGCTCTTCAATGTGTATTTCACCATTTCATATACCATTTTTTTTTTCTATTGTCTTTCCAAGATCTTGTTTGCACCCCTCATGACAATATGTGTCAAACTTGGATACTCCACCACATTCTAAAAACTTCTCGTTTAAGAAAGCATTTCTATAAAAGAAATAACCATCAACTTTAGGACATAAAAATTGATTTAACAAGTCTCTTGATGATTTTAGAAGCCCACTAGAATCACAATTCTCAAACATTTATTTACTATGAAAAGTAGAATGGATGGAGCATAATAGTCCATGTTGCATAGAAAACTCCACATGATATTTGCAACAACATGTATTTCAAATTTAAAGTGAAACACGATAAAGTGGCTTTAAGGCTTCAATAGCCCTTTGTGATATATGAGATCTTGGATGAATCTCTCTAAAATTTTTGAACAACATAGTTTGACTTAGTTCTAAATACTATTTAGGATGTGGCATGTGGTCTCTAATGCAAATTCTCAAATTCAACACGTATTTAGCATTGGGTGATACTATTGAGCTAGAGTGCCAAAACTATGTAATTTCTTTCTTAACATGATCGGTTAGCTTCTTATCAACATGTGAAAGTCTACCACCAAAATCCCATGTATCATTTTGAAGAGGATCATGAATTCTCTCTCATCTAGTAAGTTCTCTTTTCAACGTAGTAAGATTTAAGTTCAAGTCAATACAAGTTTGTCTCATATATCTACCCTTTCTCAAATGATGACTTACCAAAGAGGTTGTAATAACCCTTCGAGCAACTCTCTTATCCTTCTCCCTTCTTTTTTTCCCTATTCTATTTAGAGCACTGAAATGATTCTTCATAATAATGGTATTTCTTTCCAATTTCTTATTGACACAAATCTTCAATTTTTAAAGTGTAGGTCTCATTTTTTGCATCTTTAATAACTGCATAAAAAGTTGACATTGCTCCACCACTATCTTGTTGTCGAAAAACATCTTATATAGTCTTGAATCCTATAACAAAATGGTTCTTTGTGATTTTTTTCCTTCCAAATTAGTAAAAACCATTTCATCAATTTCAATTATCCATTTTGGTATTCTATGACCTTCAATTCGATTATAATTAGGATATATGTAATAAACTTGTGCATTTTCATTTTCAACATAGTCAATCATGGCATTTACATTATGAACTAGTAAAAATTCATTCTCCAAATTTTTAATCCCAGTATTATTAGTATCAATTGGTACATTTCATTCCCCAACCAAACATATTCATTTTCTAACTCTATGGTTTCACCTTTGATCAATACATTATCAATTTGATTCACATTTAACACACCTTGTCTCTTCCTTTGGTGATTTACCTTGTCCTTTTTCCTATATATTGCAATGTCTTCTTTCGATACCTTCCTTTTGTGTTTAGCCTTTTGACAACTACTACTCCCCGTTCAAACAACAATACCAAACACCTAATCAAATTTTCTACCAACCTTTTCGGTCAAATGAGCCCCAAACAAACTTTCTTCTCCAAACCCATGAAAATGGAAAAAAAAATGTGATTATTGGGTCTACAGTGATAGAGAATATTTAGGGAAAAGTCTACCAGCAAAACAATTTGTGTACCAGATCCCATATTGGATATCTGATCTCATATCAGGTATCTAGTTCAAGATCAAATACATGGTATGATATCACGTACTTGAAATCATCGGCCAAAATTTGGAAGGAAATCAATTGGACATCTGTGGGAAGTCAACAACTATTATATATTAGTATATAAAATCAATTAGTGTGGGAAATATAAAATAGTATATATTAAATATTAATATATAAAATAATTATTATATAATATAGTAATATCTTACTATTATATAATATACTAATATAATATTATTAAATAATATACTAATATAATATTATTAAATATAATATAGTAATATATGATTATTATTATTATATCATCTAGTAATATATTATTATTATTATCATTATTATTATATAGTAATGGGGTCATAGGCTAGGGTAATCGATGCGGTGGGTCAAATGGGGGTCCACAACCCCATTTGACCCATTGCATGGTGATATCATAGGGTAATTGATGCAATGGGTTTAATGGGATTGTGAGCTAGCCACAACCCTATTTGACCCATTGTAGTGCGACATGTGACCCCTAGGGACATAATGTAATCATTGTAATGGGTCGACCCCATTTGACCCATTGCATCACAACATGTGTCCCTAAGGGTCTTAGGAAACTTAGGGACATAGGGTAATTGATGAAAGGGGTCAAATGGGGTCATGGGATAGCCTACTACACTATTTGACCCATTGCATGGTGCCATGTCTCCCTAGGGACATAGGGTAATCGATACAATGGGTCGAATGGTGTTGTGGGTTAGCCCATGAACCCATTTAACCCATTGCATGGCGACATGTGTCCTTAGGGGTCCTAGGATGACCCCTAAGACCCCTAGAAACATAAGGTAATTGATGCAATGGTCCACAACCCCATTCAAAACATTGCATGGAAACTTGTGTCCACGACCGTATTCAACCCAATGTATCAATTACCCTATGTCCCTAGGGGTCCTAGGACCCCTAGGTACATAGGTTACTCGATGCAATGGGTCAAATGGTGTAGTGAGCTAGCCCATGACCCCATTTGACCCATTGCATTGTGATATGGGTCCCTAGGGTCTTAGGACCCCTAGGGACATAGGGTAATCGATACAATCCCATGACCCCTTTCGACTCATTGCATGGTGACATGTGTCCCTTGGGTCCTAAGACAACCCTTAGGACCCCTAGGGACATAGAGTAATCTATCATATTGTAATTTACTAAACTATACAATACTATGCGATAGTTTATAATACTATGTAATAATATATATTATAGTAATAAATGTAATAGTATATATTTAATATAATAATAATATATAGATAATATTTATAATATTTTAGATAATATATAATACTCTATAATAATATATAGTAGTATGATCCTAATATACTATCTAATCATATTTAATTTCATATATAATATTATAACAATAAATTAGTTATATAATATAAAATAATAATATTCAAATATATCATTATATCTTAAATGTGAAAATATATTTAAAGATGTTTGTAAAATTTTTGTTTAAAATGTACAATTAGTTCCCACCTTCTCAATTTTTTAGCTGCCACATTTTGGGTACCTAATTAGGCTTGGTATTTACCAAACCTCTTTGGTCAACTCAAAAAACATGTTTGAGACATGTTTCTATGATGTTCAAACTTCGACTAGTCATCTAACAATATTTTTTTCATCCAAATTCAATGAAACAAAAAGGGTTTTCTGATAACACTCTCAAGATTCCATCGATATAATTACTATAAAATTATGAGTTTGATAAGTATTTATTAGTTAATTTTTAATGAAGATATCAGTAAACTATTGATTGCCATATTGATTGAAAAATAGTTATAACTTTCAAACGGTATAACATTTTTTAAATCCAAAAGTTGTGTCACATTCTATACTTTGCTAAGTATAAGGAAAAAAATTTAAAAAATTGTAAAGTTTTCAATTAGTTAGTGTGGTTGGACACCAGAGTTTTTTATTTTGGAAAAGTTATAGTAGAAAATTCATATTTAATTATTTATTTGGAATAAAAATACCCAAAAATATGTGTTACATCTAGGCATGAGTCAAATTTTTATATCTATAATTATAGTTTTCAAAACTATCTTTTGATTTTAATTAAGGTGGTTAGACATACACCTACTTTTTATTTTTGCCCTAAATTTTTTCTAGTACTGCATTAAAATCCAAAATTTTGACAAATCAAATAATTTTTTCTCTAGATAGGGCCTAGTATTTTAGAAACTACATTCAATTTCTTACATATTCTTTTGTTACAAATTTTTAATATAAATCCCATAACTAATTTAAAATTATGTGTCAAGTTTACATAACCCTGATTTATTGGTTTTTCACTACCACTTAAGGCTATAGTTTGGTTGATCATGATCCTGCACATACCCACAGTCCCACCAATAGAAAAAAAAGACAAATAGATCATAATCAAGATACATCAATATAAAATACAACAATACTAACTTAACTATTATCAGTAATAGCCGCACAAAAGAGTGTTGGTTCCATTGTAAATTTCTTAGCCTCTTTACTTTTTGGAATGGCCTTGTGATAAAAATTTAAAAATTTCTTGAATGGTTTCCTGAAGCATTTTGAAATCAAATATCACTTCACTCTTTGGTAATTTGATTTGCATGAAACACTAAAGTAGAAGCATTACGAATAAATTATTATATGGGAAAACATATTTTTATGAAGGCTATAGTATTAATTTCTTTCATAGAAACCAAATTTCAATGAAAGTGATTTAAACCATGTTTGAATTCTAACCTACTAGTAATAAAGAACTTTCTAGTAGAATTTCTTCACACCCAAATCATTAAACATATTGAAAAATTTGTGGGAGAGCTTCTACATATAGAAACCAACTTTCTAGACTCCAATGAAATTACAATACTAGTTACCCTAAGGCCCAACACATGGGAATTTAGCTAGTTAAGAATATCACAAATACATACCTTCATAACCTAACACCCATAATTCTTTAAAGGCCTTATCCTGAAAATTTCCTTATATGATCATGAAATTGAGTATAACTAGGATATAACTCTATAACCTTTTCCCTCCAAGCCTCCAATGTAAATAGAGAATTCCCAATTCAACAAGGAAAACTATACATTTGGTGGAAGAAAGTAACACAAAGGTTTTAATTTTGAATCAACATGGCCCCAGAGGGCCCAGGCCTGTAGGAGATTTTGGAGTGCCTGGACCTACACATGGTATTGCTGCTTCAGAGAGAAGATTCCTTTGCTTTTCTGGGTAATGCTTCTGGTCTAGACATCATACATATGCCCCTTTTTTTGGAATTTGGAGTTAACTCTACTCGAAAGGAGAATAGTAAGACTATTTTTTCTCCCATCCAAATGGGGGGTGGAAAAACACACTTGTTGGGGGAAAAGAGGGAATTCCCATGCTGGTGGATCCTAAGGTTACACACAGTGCTACTAGATCAAGAATCTCATTCCCAGATAGTGTGGTGGAAAGTGCCATTGCCTTCACAAAACATTGTGTGGTGGGTACATTCATTTTATTGCAACCTACAATTGAGATGTCCCAAAAGTTGGTGGCACAGAAGTGATCTATCAAGGGTAGTGTGAGCATCTTGTCTATGCCCAGTAGTCTTTTTTGTTTTCACTTCATAGCTGTTGAGGACCTTGTGACCATACTTTTGGGGACTTGGTACTATGGAAAACATTGTTTAGCCCTAGCTAAATGGCACCCCAGTTTTGATGCTAGCTAGAGCTCCAAAGCCTAGCCTTGGTGTGGGTTCATCTGCTAGGCTTAGCACTAGAATTCTAGGATTAAAAGATCTTGAGATGGATAGGAAACAGTTTTGGACATTGTGTTGCTACGGACTGGGTAATCCTACAAAAATATAGGTTATATTTTGCTAGGTTTTGTGTGAATGTTACCATTAACAAGACACTCCTAACCACTATCACATTTTCTACTAAGTGGGGGAAAACATTCCAGACTATAGAGTATGAGAATGCTAGTCTCTACTACCAATAATGTGGTCATTTTGGTCATGTGATGATGGATTGCAATGCCCTGTTATAGAAGGATAAGCAAAAGGTGGGCTTGTTGGGTATTGTGAAGCCTACCACCATGCTAGGGGAATCTTTGACTACATCTATGGGTGTAGAAGTTGAGAGGAAGGAGGATAGCCTAGAAAGCTAGATCATAGAGGAAAGAGATGAGAAAGATTAGGATGTAGAAGCTGACAATTTGGATGTGTTGCCAAGTGTTATAGTAAAAAATGGGACTGACATGGAGGAATACCCTTTTAGGAAGGAGATTGATGACCTCCTAAAATCCCCAACTATAGGAGGGGATATTGCAAACTAGACCTTGGAAGAAGGTGAGATTGGGACCTCTCGGGGAGACCTAATGGTAGAGGAAATTACAGGCAATTTTGTAACTGAGTGCCAAGTGAACTTGGTTAGGACTCTTATGGAGACCCCGATCATTTTGGCCCAAAATAGACCATAGTGTTGGTAACTCCTATCAAGAACTCCTTACTACTAAAGGAGGTAAAAAGAGTTTCCCTCAAAGGAGAATGTAAAAATATTGCTAATAGCCCCATTAGGGGAATGTAACCCCGAAAAGGGTCAAATTGGTGACTCTAGAGGAAGTTGTTGCCAAAGTTATGAGAAGTATTGAGGTGGTTGATGGTATGATGGCTCTCTCATCCCCTTCCTCCCTCAAACAAGTACTATGGGAGATTGTGAATTCCCTAAGAAGAAGACTAGGGTTGGAAAGAAAGAAGATGTGGGGGTAATAAATATTGTGGGATGCCCTAACAACAAAATAACATGAATGAAGCAAGAAACAAGGGAGGTGACTAGTAGAAGAAAGCTTGCACTAGAGATAATCAAGAAAGGTAAGAAATGAAATTTCTTTCTTGGAATATTAAGGGGTTGAATAACTCCCAGAAATAGTATGCTCTTAAGCAATGTATTCTAGTTGAAAAGGTAGATTGTATTCTCATTCAAAAAACTAAGATGACTGACCAAAATTTTATTAAGCTAGCTAATAAGTTATGGTCTAGGGCTACCTTCTTTCACTTAGAAGTAAAAGAGACTTCAAGGGGTATAGCAACTATGTGGAATCCCAATGTCTTGATAGGTAGGGAGGTCCATAAAGAAAAGAACTTCATGATTATAGAGTTCAGCCATATGGTAAAATACTATGGAACCTGGTGAACATTTATGCCTTGAATGCCAAGGCTGGTAGAAGTGAAGTCTGGGGGAGGGTGGGAAGAGTATTGGTAAATTTGAAGGATAAAAATATTATGTGCATGGGGGACTTTAGCACCCTTTATATCCCTCAAAAAATTTAGGGGGGAACAATGACTTCTCAGAAAGCATACACAAGCTCTTAGATTTTATGAACACCTATGATCTTATGGATGTTGAACTATAGGCTAACCCCTTCACTTGGACAAATAAGAGGAAGGGTATGGATTTGATCCAACTTAGATTGGATAGACTGTTGGTTTCAGGGGACTGACCACACCTCATCCCCTCCTCCCTTATTAAACTTTCAAGAGCTATTTTTGAGCATTCCCCAATTATGTTCAATTAGGTGAATGGTATGGTGAGTAGGCCTAAACCTTTCCAATATGGAATTATGTGACGATGTCACCCAAATTTTAGAAATAAGATGGAGGCTACCACCCAAGAGGAGGAGTGTTGTAGGGGGGGGGTGGAAGGAAACTTTTAACAATGAGGAAGTCTTCTGGAAACAAAGATTTTGTATTTCTTGGCTTTCTAAAGGTCACAAGAATATCTCTTTCTTCCATAGATCAGCTTCAAAACATAAAAAAAGAAACACCATTACCTCCCTTGAAGAGGATGAAGGAAGGGCCTAGAAGGAGTAGGAGGATATGAGAAAATATTTGGTTGAGTTCTTCATGAATGCCTACAAAAGGGAGGGCAAGAGGAACATCAATATAATAAGGATAAATATGCTCAATACCATCTCAACTATTTTGGGGAATGAGGAAAATGATAAGCTAAGGGAGAAAGTCTCAAAAGAATAGGTGAAGAAAGTTGTGTTTTCCATGAATGCCTTCAAGGTAGCAGGCCCTGACTTCCCCCTGGCCTTCTTTCAACACTTCTAGGAAGTCATTCAAAATGAACTAGTTTGGGCCCCTAGGGACATGATTAGAACTAGAAAAATGCTAAGAAGGATCAATAAAATCTTTATTGTTATCATGCCTAAGATTCAAACACCCAGAAACATAAGGGATTTTAGACCAATTAGGCTATATAATACTATTTATAAAGTCTTCTCCAAGGTGTTGGTCAACAAGATTAAACCCTTTCTAGAAATGGTTATCAAGGGCCCATAGAAGGGGTTTGTCTCGGGTCAAAAAATCCTAGATATTTCAGTTACCAACCATAAAATCATTAACTCTATGGAAAAATGTAGACTATTGGGCACAACCCTTAAATTAGACATTTCAAAGGCTTGTGAAAAAGTCAATTGGACCTTCCTATATGATGTTTTGGAATAGGTGGGGTTTAGAAAGGAAATTTTGAATGTCATAATAAATATGATGGAAACCACAGAATATGAGGTGTTTCTCAATGGGACCCCCTAGAGTAACTTTCAAGATGGTAGAGGCCTGAGACAAGGTGACCGTCTATCCCCTTACCTTTTCATTATGGTGACTAAAGTGTTGGGTAGGTCAATTATCATGTTGGCAGATTCGGGAAACATATAAGGAATCCAACTTGCTATGACACTATCTACTGAGGTTATACAACAATTCATAGATGACACTTTCCTATTTGGAAAATCCTCTATCCAAGAGGCTAGAGCTTGGAGGAACCTACTCACTAACTATGAGGATTGTTCTGGACAACAAATTAACCTAGTAAAAAGTAAGGTTTATTTTTTTAACACTCCTAGAGTCTTGTAGGTTAAGGTTTAAAATATATTGGGATATTACTTTGCAAACCTCCCAGACACCTATTTGGGTCTCCCCTTGATGATCAAGGATGTCTCCACCACCTTCTAGAACATTGTCCTAGAAAGGATGCAAAAGAAGCTTGATGGGTAGAAATTTAAAGTACATAGCAATGTAGTGGAAATTAGACTACTGGTCATAGCTTTGTAGGGTATTCCTATCTACTTTGTTACCATATTCAAGATTAATGAGAGTATGGCTGAAAAACTTGAAAATTTGCAAAGGAACATCCTATGGTCAAGCATGGAGGAGAGAAACAAATTGAACCTTGTCAATTGGGAGACTGTTTGTAAACCCAAAGAGAAGGGGGGGTTGGGAATAAGAAGAATTGTTGATCTGAATAAAGCACTACTCACTAAAATGCGGTGGAGATTGTTGGAAAACAAGACCAGGTGGGGAAGAATCATGAGGGCTAAATACCTTTCCAACACCCATTTCAAGTATAATATCCACATTAATGACATCTTGAGTGGCTCTAAAATTTGGAATAACATCCTTAAGAATAGGTCCCTTTTGAGGAAAGGGGTGAGATGGTTAGTGTGAAAAGCTAAAAGAATAAGATTCAAGGAGGACAACTAGTTGGGGAGGAAACCACTGATCTACAACAAGTTCAATGGTCTATAGGAACCTTTAAAAATAATGGTGGGATAGAAGGTGGATGACTATATTGATGCCCAAAGGAAATGGAAATATTTATCCACTTCTACTATTCCTAATAGAGAGGACCCTCTGGTTAAAGAATTGGAGGAATTGATAAGCTACCACAAACTCCCCTTGCATGCTCAGCCTGATAAGGTGGTTTGGGATAGTATGACTAATGGTTAGTTCTCAATTAATTCTACCTACAACCTTATATTTGAAAAGGATCAAACCCCTATCAGATGGAGAAAGATCTAGAATAGTCACTTGCTGCCAAAATTTAATTCCTTCTAGTGGACGGTCATGCATGAGAGGATCTTAACAACTTACAACCTAAGGAGGAAAGGCATACTGATTACTAACAAATGTTATCTCTACAAGGAGGAAGAGGAAAACATAGTGCACCTCTTTCTTGAATGCCCCTATACATTAAGGGTATGATCCTACATTTGGATAGAAATTCTTGTTGGTTTGGGTCATGAATAGAGGAATGGAATAATTTGTGGAGAACTGGAATTGTCCCTTCAACCACCTGTGACTTAGAATCCTTTGGAATATCCTCCCCCCACATGTTTGTTGGGGTGTTTGGAAGGAGATGAATTATTAGGTCTTTAGGGAGAAAGAAAGGGGGGAGGAGGTGGTGAGAGAGATATTTAGGAAGCTAGCTATATAAAATATTATGGTGGCCAAGTTCAAAGCTCCACAGGAACCCTCGAGCATGAAGGAGGGGGAGATTGCTAGAAATTGGAATATTCTCCCCAAATTCCAGCACTTTGACAGTTCAAAATTTTTAGAAAGAAGAAGAACCCATTAGATCCCTCCCACTATGTCTAATATCAAGCCAAACTTTGATGGTGTGATAAGAGATGTTTTGATCGTAGCTAGAGGTGTGTTGTGAAATGCTAGGGGAGAAGTGTTGTTAGCCTACTCGAGGAATTTGGGACAAGGAACCAATAACATGGAAGAGACCACTACCTTACTATTCTTAAATTTTACATGGAGATGAAGGTTAGGAAATTAACCATAGAAGGTCATTCTAAACTCATCATTGAGTCTAGCCAAGGGCGTGCTCAATTCGGTTGGGCTTTAGATTGCATAATGAGACATTCGGCAATTCCTAATGGCCCTTGATCATTATGAGTTAGAACACACTTTTAGGGAAGGCAATGCAGTGATAGATGCTATGACAGGCTTGGGATTTGATATAGATATCCTAAAAAGCTAGACAATTACTGAAATGCTAGCAAAATACATAAATTCCCTCATTAGTAGGGAAAGGACCCCTCTAAACTATGTTTTATGACTGCCCAAATTTGGAGAACTAGCATTTTTTGTAGCCTTCCTATTAATATAATGGTTAAGATCATCTTAAATATCATGAGATAATTAGAAAGGGTCAATTATGTGGATTTCATCATGCAAGGGCACATAAAAAGGAAAGAAATCAATAATCGCAACTTTAAAAAAAGAGCCATCATTTTTTTGTGTTATGGGATGATTATAGAAAATCTCATTATTATTATTACTATAAGATCATTAAGGTATTACACTCAGATCATTTGCACTCCCCATAATGATGTTTTAAAATGGCTTGAACATTATGGATATTACATCCCTGTGAAGTGTAAGAAAGAAGCCATTTTAACTGCCGAAAACACCATTTTTAGCCCTACTTTTGTGATTTCCTGGGTGGTGCTTTTCTTACTTGTCATTGAGCAAGATTCCATGGGTGGGGACCTTAACAGACTAGAGCCCACAAAGATGGAGGATTTCTCCAAAAGATAGGCAACCTGGATAATGTTGAAGGAAAGAGGGTTTGCCCCATACATGCAGGTCATGGCTAGCTATGACAAGAATTTTTCTCAACAATTTGTTAGTAGTTAGAAGGATAGAAGGGTCAAAATCAATGGTATTACCTTCCAAATGAATGAAGAGACCATAGCTATGGAAACAAGCCTTGACATAACTGGTCAAAAATGACAAAAGATTATGAAAGTGATGAATGAAGCTAGTTTGTCTAGTTTTTTAGAGGTAATGAAGCCCCAAACAGGTATCATGGGGTTTTTTAGAGGGATAAGTTATCGAATCCCTAGGAAGACGTGTGTCTCATAATAATGAATTATCTCACCCTAGAAGGCAGATATGGTGTGTATTATTCTTACCATTTCCCTTTGCTTAATCACTTTCATGATAGGGAGTTAGTCTGCATTCCCTTTTTTTTTTTTATACATGCCCTAGAAGAGATAGTTATGGATGTTAAGGAGAAAAAGAGAAAGGGACTAATTTCACTATTTCTTACCAAGGGCATATGCTTCATTTATTCGAATTCCACCTGGCCCTTTTCCCTCCCACAATGATAGCCATTGATAATTTCCTCCCCATTGGTGCCCCCCTTTGTCTAGATTTTGTGGGTGCTAGCTATGCCCCTACTTCGCAACCTTCACCATGTCAAACCCTGGTCAAGAATATGATAAACAAAATCTTGGTTTTGGAGCCAGCTGAAAATAAAAAAGTTAAAACTAAAAAGAGGGTGGAGGTGGAGATTGGGAACTTAGATAATGAGTCCTGTGGGAATAGAAGAAGATCTAGTAGGCTTTCTCAGACCAAGTGTACATTTAAAAAAATGGCTAGACACTCTCAGGAGGATGAGAAGGAAGATACTAATTTAGAGGAGAGTGCTAAAACCTTGGGGGATGATAAGGAGAAGTTGAAGGAGTATACTGATAAAAAAGAGGACATGAAGTGGGATGACATTGTTGATGGAACCTGGGATTTTGAGGTGGAGAACCCTACCAAGAACCCTTCCCAAGGCCCCACTCATATTTATGCCACTTTCACCCTATTATTTGTGGCCAATTAGGCATACCCCAAGTCTGATAAAGCCTCCTCTAACATTATTTATTCCCCCATAAGGACTAACAATTTGGAAACATTAAGGGCTCCCACTAACACTCTGGATGTGCAAGATAAGAGTAAGTCTCTAGGGAATTGTAGTAAAGAACTAAAGATAGGTACTATAGGGGAGATGGTTGTTACTCCCAAAGACCTCCAAGAATTAAAGGATTGATGTCATGTGTTGGAGGAAGGGTTCACCCTCTTCTCCAAATTCACTTTGAAGGTGACCCATGTGGCGATGACCACCCTCCATCCTCTAGCTCACAAGGAGGAGGAGAAGCTTGGGAAAGATGATTCAGAGCTGCTCTATAATTTCCTTATAGAGGACTAGGCCAAAGTTCTATTGTCTATGAAAGGCAAGAAGAAGGATGCCAATTAGTGGCCTTTCCCATGCCTAGTGTCTTTTTAGTTCTCTACTAGTTATTTTTTCCATCTAGTTTAGATGGTTTTGGTATCTCTATGGAACTTGGGTTCGGACAATGGATCGTACGATGCATTGACCACCTACATCTCTTTTGTTAATTTGTTAAACTTTGTTAGTTTTAAGAGCTTGAATTCTAGTACTTTTATTTTACTTCTATTTTTGATGTAATTCGTTAAGGGATTTGTTTGGTTATCTTTTGGTTTTCTACTAGTTTTTAGCTGGTAGTTTCACCACTATTGTATAGGCCTAGCCCCCTTGTTTTGGCTACTTTCATATAAAAAACAAAAGGTTTGAAAATACTATGAACTCAGATAAAGGGTGAGTTATGGAAGAAGAGAAAACTAGAAAACAAAATGCTTATACAACTAGTCAATTATAAATAACCAATAGTGATATAGAAGAAGGAGAGATAATTGAGCTAGAACAAGATCATAACATAGGTGCAAATGACTTACACTTGATCGAGTCAAATATAGAATTAGTTTACCTTCAGATAGTACCACCAAACCTCAATAATAATAACAATAATAACAATTGATTAAAGCCTCAAACTACTAAAGAGAATAAATCAACCAAGGTTAGTATAGACAATATAAAGTCATTTAAAGAAATTAATAAAGAAAACAATTATCATAGAAATAAGAACCAAAGTGAAGATTTGATCTCTAGCCAACTCCATAAATTACATAGAAGATGTAGAAAAAAATATAGGGGACACACAACAATATTATTTAAGAACATCACTTACATCCATAATGAAGTATGCGTTTACCTTAATCTATGGCATGAGGATAAAAGAGCATAACAAAAAACAAAAGGCCCTAGAACCATTAATGAACCAAATAAAGAATGTGTTTTATCAATTGAATTAGTATAAAATAATAAGAAAACACATTTTTTAATATCAAAAGATCTAGAAGAAGTCATTAAAGACTATGGGAAATATTTTTTCAACCAAATCCAAGATAACTCCAATTTTGACTATATTCGTAGCTTGAACAAGATAGTTAAAGAAAACAAAGATCAGAACAGGGAATAAGAGGACAATTTACAAAAAAAGCTTTTCAGAGCTAACCATTCAACAAGAGAGACTTCCTTTTTCAAAAATATGAAGAGATTCAAGAGGATAGGGAATTAAAGGCTATGGATTTCACCAATCCATATGAGATTAATGAATATTTAGATAACTTCAATAATTTTGTAGAGAGTATATTAAAGAAGGGATAGAAAAGAAGGAGGATATAAATTTGGAACTATAAAAGACTATGGAGCATGAATCAGTAGAGTGACAACTTGGACTAGAAACTATAATTGAAGGTTTGGAAATTCCAATAATAGTTATTAGACAAAAAAAAGATTGGGATTCACTAGTGGAATTGAGACGAAAAGACAAAGATCCATAGAATTAGGCAAAGCTCATTGACTTATCTCATGCAGGGAAGGATCAATACCCCCCCAAGGAGCAATGAAGGTTATAACATGAAATGTTAGGGGTATAAATTCCCCTAAAAAATAAAGGTTAATAAAATGGTAGAATGCACTAAATCAATAGGATCATCAGGTCGATTCACAATCATGTGGGATCCTAGGAAATTTTCTTGTGAGAAAATAACTAATAATAGTAACTACATATCAGGTATGATTAAAAACATTAATAGTAACTTAACTTCTATCATTACTAACTTATATTGCCCCATGCACAATAATCGCAAATTATCCTTGTGGATAGAATTACACAATCACATAAGCTCACACCATACATCGACACGTATTTTAGGGGTGGACTTTAAATCAATTCTAGAATATGTGAGAAGTATTGGGAATACTTTCTTATTCTGTGATCACAAAAAGGTTTTAGCCAATGGGTAATTAATTGATATTAAAATAAACAATGACATATTTAGTTAGAATAACAGAAGGGAATGTTTTTGCTAATGGGTAATCAACAATAATTCAATTGATATTAAAAATAATAATAATATCTTCAAAGTTGATCTCATGATATTTAACAATTCTTTAGAATCAAAAATTTTGAAACTCTCTAGATCAAACCACTTTCCATTAAGACTAGATATTATTGAACCTATCAAATCAACTAGAAATCCTTCCAAATTTGAAAAAAAAAAAAAATCTTCAACACAAAGAACTCATGGACTTAAAAGAGAAATGGTAGAATGAAGAAAATTTTGAATGATCCAAGATTTTTTGTTTCATAAACTAAAGAATTAAACTTATAAAATGGAACAAAGTACACTTTAATAATATCTTTGAAGATAAGAATAACATAGAAAAAACATAAGATGAGTCATTAAGAAAGGCATGAATGACAAATTTTTTTACAAAGAAAAGGAATTATTAGAAAAACATGGGGATATGCTAGCAAAGGAAGAGACCTTCTAGAAACAAAACTCTTGAGAAAATGGTTGGATGAAGGGGATAGGAACACCATTTTTTTTCACAATGGTACAAAAAATAGAAGGAAAGTTAATAGAATCACTAAAACTAAGAAAACCCATGGAAACTTAGTACAAGAACCTAATGAAGTTGTAAAGAAATTTGTCTATCACTATGAAAACATCTACAATAAAATCAATAGCTCCAATCTCAAATCCCAACAAGAGTTGTTAACTTCCATCCCAAAACTAATTTTGGAAAGAAAAAATAAATGGTTGAACAACAAGTTTACATTCAAAGAGTTAAAAGAGGTAGTTCTTCAAAGGCATCTGGATAAATCTCCAAGTCCAAATGGTTACAATATAAGCTTTCTTAGAAATATTGGCATACAGTTGGCAAGGTGTTAAATGAGGCCATAGAAGCAACTCGTAATTTAGGAATCCCTTTATTAGAAATAAATAACACAATCATAAACCTTATACCCAAGAAAACCAACTATTCAAAATTAGGATGCTTTAGACCCATAGCTTTATGTAACAATATATATGAAAATCTTTCTAAAATTATAGGTAATAGAATGAAGTGTTTATTACCTAAGACCATTTCAAAAGAACAAATAGAGTTTTTACAAAATAGATCTATTCTATAAGGCATAGTTATTTCTCAAAAAATCATCCCCAGAATGTAATCCAATAAGGATGTAATTTATATATCTACTATAAGTCAACTATATATCTACCCCTAGATTATATTTTCTAATCAATCTTAATATTGATGGTTTCTTCCAATAGTCAAGGGGCATTAGGAAAGGAGATCCATTATTACCATTTATCATTTACATCATGGTAGAAGCACTTGGTAGAACAATCTATAAATCACATAAAGAAGGGAAGATTGGAGGTATAAAACTGGTAGAAAAAAAAGAGAGTATAACACAACAACAATTCTTGACACAATATTTCTAGTGGTCAGCACCAAGAAAGAATCCCAGCATTTCAAAGAAATTTTTAGTTTATACATGGAGGTATTAGGATAGGTTGTAAGTGCAAATAAATTAGAAGTATTTTTCTTAACCACTAGTTGTAAAATAGAATTATAAATATATAGTACCATGGGATTCAAATAAGGTAACCTTTTTTGTGCAAATATTTAAAAAAATTTGGTAGATAAAGGTAGGAAGAGAAATAAGTAGTGAAAATTGTGATAACTAAGCTTCAGAACAAGATGGAAATTTTGAAGTGAAGATGGTTTTGTAATGTTGCTAGAACCACAATAATAAAATTGATCTATACTTCCATCCCCATCTAGAAAATTTTAATTTTACCTATTCCTTCTAGCATCACTAAGAAAATTGACTCCAAACATAGGAATTATTTTTGGCAATGAACTTTTAAAACAATGGAAATGATAAAATAGGAGCACATATGTAGACCATTGAAGGAATTAGGGTTATCTAGAAAAATCTTAGCAACTCAAAACTAAGAGGAGCAAGTGAATTACTAATCACTAAATTCAACTTTTCACTTTCACCTTGATTCACAGTTTACTGATAAGATAGAGTTATACCTATAGTGCTATTATCAGTCAAAAAAAATATAAAGTTCAAACAAATAGTACAAGCATCAAAAAATTGCAACACCATAATTTATCTCATGGAAACACAATTAGGATGAAAATCAAGGTGTGAGAATAGTGCTCACAAAATAAAGTACTCTTCTAGAATAGGCTATGTTAGGAGCTTGCTCGGTTAAGGGTTACAAAACACTATTAAGAGTACCTTGTTCCAAGATTTCCCTCTAGACCTATTAGGATCTTTACTCTGCTAGGTTAAAGTATTGTAACACTATAATCTAAGAATGTCACCTTATTAGAGGCATCACAATAGATAGATTAAGGCAACCCTTCCTAGGGATTTTTGATTGCTACAATAATAAGAGAGTAACAAAAGTAATAATCTACAATTTGCACTGCCTTGCTATATCAAATCCAATGAAATTCATCAACATAACAAGATATTACTCACTATTCTTCTCCCTTATTCCTCTTCTCTAATAACTTTATTTCTTCTTCTAGATGCCATTATCCTCTCTCTCTTCCTTATTTCATTCTCCCTTTTTATCCTTGAAAACCCTAACTTGAAACATACAATCTCAAAGACATCTCCATCATGCATGTAGAAATTTCTCGAATAATCTCTAAACACTTAACCTAGAAACTTATCTTTTCTTTTCAACTTCATCAATAAAAGATAAGTTCTCCAATAAGGCATGAGTCTCTGATAGCCTTTTTCTTTTTGATAAGATAACTCATCACTTACAACTATTTTCACTTACCATCTAGTTGTTACCCAATAAGGCACTTCCTTATTGCTTCTTGGTCCTTTCAATTAATAAACCCATTAAAGATATAATAACAACATGAAATGATCTATCAATTGCTTGACATAAATGATAAACAAAATAATTGATGAAGAATGTGATTCATAGCTTTCTTTTAGTTATCAATAACATGTGAATCATTTATGCTAATAGTGAATAGTCAAGAGTGTTTTAGATTCAAACCACTAGATTCTAGGCCAATAAAAAATGGTAGTAAATATGACAACCACCTTTGTTAGTTTGCATATTGTAAATAAATGATGGTCTCTAGAAGCTAGGCCACATTAATTGTTGAAAACCTTTTCTAGAATTAGTTTTCCTAAAGGACTCTATCTAAAAGGCTACTAGAAACCATTGTATGAATTCCATTTGTAATTTTGCATCAATATTTTGAAGGTATATATCAATGGTACTCTATCTAAAATATTATTGGCAATTGTTATATGAACTCTATTTGAAATTTTGCATCAATCTTTTGAAAGTATATAGGATTCCATTCACATCTACCTATTGTTAAATAGGATCCTTGAGGAGGTGTACACTTTGGAAGAAGTAAATTCTCTGTAATGAATATAACTTTGAATATTGATAAGATGACATATGCTAAACACAAAAGAAAATATGCTCATACATATAAAAAGAAACCATAATTTTATGTTATTAGAGCTCATCTATCTACTTTCTAAAAAAAAAGTATAATATTTTAATTTCATAAAATATTGATCCAAATGTATTTAGAATTTTTTATTTAACATATAGGGAAGGGGATTAAATCATGAAAAATAGTACACGATAAAGTATTTAAATCATGTTTTAAAAAAAAAGGAATGGGATTGAAACATGAAAATAGGTCCAAGATGAAGTATTAACATGAATTTATCATTACACTTCAATATATTTGTTATGGAGGGTAGTGTCGTATTTGTAATATAGCTATCTAGATTTCATTCATCAATTATTTTAATCATCACTTAAGATCTAGGCTTGTGTGAGTTAATCAACTTCACAATCCTATCTTGTGTGAGTCATTCAATCCTAATAAAAAAATTAAAAGTTAGAATTAAAATCAAAGAGGTAAGTCAAAAAAATAGAAATTGCAAATAAATGATAGTTTCTAGAAACTAGGCCACATTATGTATTGAAAACCTTTTCTAGAATTAGTTTTCCTAAAGGACTCTATCTAAAAGGTTACTAGAAACCATTATACAGATTCCATTTATAATTTTGCATCAATATTTTGAAGGTATATTTCAATGGTCCTCTATCTAAAATATTATTGGCAATTGTTATATGAACTCTATTTGAAATTTTGCATCAATCTTTTGAAAGTATATAGGATTCCACTCATATCTACCTATTGTTAGGATGTTTGAGGAGGTGTACACTTTGGAAGAGGTAAATTCTCTTAATGAATAACTTTGAATACTGATAAGATGACATATTCTAAACACAAGAAAATATGGTCATACATATAAAAAGAAACCATAATTTTATGTTATTAGAGCTCATATATCTACTTTCTAAAAAAATGTCTAATATTTTAATTGCATAACATATTGATCCAAATGTATTTAAAACTCTTTATTTAACATATAGGGAAGGGGATTAAATCATGAAAACTGGTACAAAATAAAGTATTCAAATCATGTTTAAAAAAATAAAAGGAAGGGGATTGAAACATGAAAATAGGTCCAAGATGAAGTATTAACATGAATTTATCATTACACTTCAATATATTTGTTATTGAGGGTCATGTATTATTTGTAATATAATTATCTAGATTTCAGTCATTAACTATTTTATTCAACACTTTAAGATCTAGGCTTGTGTGAGTTGATCAACTTCACAATCCTATCTTGTTTGAATCATTCAATCCTAATAAAATGTTTAAAAGTTAGAATTAAAATCAAAGGGGTAAAAAATAGAAATGTGAATTGAAGTATGAAAAACTATTAAAACAATTTTAATATTTTTTGAGCCATGAAATAACAATTCCAATGACTTATTCTGCCTATGGTTTCTGATAGCCTTCAACTCAAAAGTAATAATAGTAAGCAATATGAAGAACTCTTAAATTATAAGTACAATGTCCCCTTTAGGTTAACAACAATGTATTAGAAAATAATTTTTAATTTTACCTAGAGCTAAGCCAAACACTAGGTTATTCAAGTTTTTTTTATGTCCCTTGATTTTTGGTTATTGATTAATGTACAAAATTCTTGTAAAATATTCTAATATTGTGTAGTTCAATTGTTGAAAATTTTAAGTACTCTAGGCACCTGAGGGGTAAATCACTATGATCAAAAGTGGGTTTCTTGCTCAAGTTTTAGGTAAGATCTAAATGTTATTATGTTTTAAGGAGTGATTCTTTTGATTATTGTAAGTATATGAATGATTAAAAAATGAGAGGTAGAAAAGGCACAAACAAGGGAGTGTATGAGGAGATTACATCAAGGTACATCATCAAATGCACATAATGTAAGTGACGAAAATGCAACAGTTTAAATTGACAATATGAATGCACCTAATGTAGAAAATGTAAATTATGAGCATGCACCTAATTCAACAAACAAAAATGTTCATCATACACCAATTGAAATGTTTATGAAAAATACACCTAATTCAGCTAATGCACCTAATGTGGCATCTCCATTTGATGTGATGAATGCATGTAATAAAAGAAATCAAAATATTGAGCATGCATCTATGTTAACATCTCCTATAATAATTTGTAGAAAACCAAAGTTTCTAATTGACATTGATGAAAATATTTTGAAGGAAACACATGATAAAATGTCAAAAATATATTATAGAGAGATTGTTAAAATGAATAATATTTGTGATAAATTAATTCAAAGTGGAAGATGCTAACTTGTTGTTGAAATGCTTTAAAATATGAAATTTAGAGAAACAGTGAGAATGTTAGGGTTAAGAACATCTTAAAATAGTAGTGAAAGGACCATTATTAGAAATCCATTTGATGCATGCCAATAAATTGGTTCAAAATCATGCACTAAAGATGCTAATAACATTCAATGTTTCCTCACAGCATACTCTAAAGTATTCATAGTGGTTGTTGTTATTTAAAGTCTCAAGAAACTCAACTAAAAAGACTTGGGACTCATCTAAGACAAATTTTAACTCAAAAGTCAAAAAATAAGATGCACAAATGTCTTTAAAAAATTAAAGAATGTAAATTTTAATTTTGTAATGAAATATGAAGACTTCAAGAATATATCAAGAGCTAAAGCCTTCAACATAATAGATATTTTTGGTGTGCGAGGAAACACAAGAAACCAAATGGGTTTCTTAGGTAGGGTCTTGTAAGGGGTGACTAACCTTTTTAGATTATGATAAAATTAACAAGGAAAAATAAATAAGGATTAGTTTTCATTTATTTAGTTATTTTCATTTGGGTTTGATTTTACCCAATGACCATATTAGTCATTTATTTAATCATTTATAAATATGAATTGGAAAACATTAATATATTTTGAATAGTCTTTGTCATGTGATTAATTTTATTAAGTCATGTAGTCATTTATTTGCTAAATTTCTACTAGAGATTGGTCAAATGAGAAACAAACTCTTCTAAAATCACTAGGTTATGGTAAACAAAACAAATTGATCAACACCATCAACCTTTTGAGAGATAAGATTCCATAAGGTTTTTTAATAGAGATGATATGTAAGGGCTTTTGTGATCCCAATAGAATTAAATTTGCATTTTAAGTGTTTTTTGAGAATGTCAATTTGGTCATAGAAGCTCAAAGCTTTGAAAAGAATGGAAGAACTAGATTTCTAAAAGGCCTTGACTCCAACCCGCAAATGAAAGGGTTTTGGGGAAGGAACAAATTCGATGGCTCCCAAATTGTTTGAATTTAAACATAGTGAGATTATATTTTTCTATCCATGGAGTCTTAGTTTATGGTTTTTTTAGTTCTTTATTTTTCTTTTCATTTTATTTTTACTGTTCTTTAATCTTTGTGTTAAATTTTACTTTTATAATTTATTAAATCTTCCACAAATATATAATTAGCCATCTTCCACCACCATGACTATTCTACTATCTTGATGATAGATTGCATAATTTAAAACTTTGATGCTAAAAATGTATACAAAATTGAAATCAAAAGTAATAGAAAAGGAATACATTTAATTATAAAAAATAAATAAACTCATCAAATAAATAAAAAGATTCAAATAAAGGAATACATGTATATTAAAAGTGGATTATATTTCTTTTGATAATAAAAAAAGGTAGTCATTTTGTAAGAAGTCAATTTCTATCCCTACCGGTATCATAACCTATAGGAGTTGGATGTAGAAAAAACACAAGAAAATATTTGTCTTTTTTGTTCACTCTATCTAGTGTTGGTAGATAAATAACTTGGACATAATTCTTATAGCATGTGATAGGGAGATTTTTAAGCTTTCTTTTCAAAGGGAAAGGGATAGTACATGAGGAAAAAAACATAAAACAAATCCATGAAATTATTGTTAGGTGAACGATAACTATACCTCACTACTCACCTTAACATCAACTCAATTATACACTCACCCTTATTTGGGTGGCTAAATTTTAGTGATCAATTATTTATCTATTTATTTGATCATTTATTTAGTTACTTATCTTTGTCTAGCCTTGTTATTTTGTTCAATGACCAAATTAGTCATTTATTTCTGGTCACTTATAAATTGTGATATTGCTATCAGGATTTAACTGTGTGATTTTGAGTCAAACTCATTGACCCACGTTTCATGAGTAGTGATTCAACATGAATCCATCTCTCATGAGAATAAATGGAACACTTAGCACCCATTGGATCTAGGTGATGCTCACAGGGGTGAAGCACTAGGACTTCCTGGGAGGTCACCCATCCTAGTACTACTCCAGCCTGAGCGCGCTTAACTACAGAGTTTTTTCCATGGTTAAACCCAAAGCTTGCAACCCCATTTGCAAGCTTGCAAATGGGGTTGCAAGCTTTGGGTTTAACCATGGAGAAAACTCCGTAGTTAAGCGCGCTCAGGCTGGAGTAGTACTAGGATGGGTGACCTCCCGGGAAGTTTGCAAATGGGGTTGCAAGCTTTGGGTTTAACCATGGAGAAAACTCCGTAGTTAAGCGCGCTAAGGTTGGAGTAGTACTGGGATGGGTGACCTCCCGGGAAGTCCCAGTGCTTCACCCCTGTGAGCATCACCTAGATCCAATGGGTGCTAAGTGTTCCATTTATTCTCATGAGAGATGGATTCATGTTGAATCACTACTCATGAAACGTGGGTCAATGAGTTTGACTCAAAATCACACAGTTAAATCCTGATAGCAATATCACAATTTGACTTGTTGTGGAAATTATCTCCTACTTATCACTTATAAATTATAAAACATTTCTAGAATTTGATCACCTTTTCATGTGACTAAAAGTCCTAGTCACATAGTAATTTATTTTCCAAAGCTCTACTAGTAAGCATTAAGTAAGTTGCAAGGTTATTTATAGTTGGCAATCCAATAGTAATAATCCTAAAGATGTTTTCTTGAGTGAAAACTAGAAGAACACATATTTTTCCTTAACATGCCTTTTGAGTTCCATGGTCACAACAAAGTTCTAAGTGTCTTCTACACTTTGCATCTAAAATGTAACTCAACTATCATATTTTAAGTTTGCATGACCATCTCAATGATAATCTTCACCTATTCGTATGATTCAACTCATAAAAAACCATTTAAAAAATCAATTTCAAAATTCCCTGAGACCTTGTTGTACTCTTTTACGCTACCCTTTGTAAGTTCACTCCAAGTGCCTCTCCAAAGTCATCATGAATAACTAACATACCACCTAAATCTTTTTCTAGAGGTTGAAAAATGGGAATTCTAACTAGACATGTTCCAACACAAAGTACCATTAAATAATGAGATCAAATAAAGAACAAATTTTCCTTCCAACTATTTTCTTTAGCAGAGCCTCCAGAAAGGATATATTGGATTCCTCGCTGGTTTCCTGAAAGGAGATATTGAGCAAGTCCATAGCATTGGTTGTGGACTTGGACAAATCATGAGATCTTTTCTTTAGCGGAGCCGTTTCTGTAGTGCCCCAATCTTGGAGGAAATTAGAACAGCTATCCTGGTTCTTTACAACTTCATTAAGCCATGCACGTATGCTCTCAATCTGGGCATTTGAGGGCAGGGCTCCCACAAGGGCTATTTCCGCTACCGAGTCATTGAGGTAAAATGTAGAGTCCAGCAACAGCTGCTTACAGAGTTCCAATGCAAGCTCCTCGTCCTCGGGGTTTAAATTCAGAGCTAGGCGGTAGGCTTCGTGGGTTTGACTCAGTGTCATATTCACGGTCATAAGGGCAAAGTTCTTGGGGCCGCTTTCTCTTTCAGCATTGGGATAAAACAGCAGAGTAGAAATGCAGCGTTCCGGATACGATGTTACTACAGGCTGAGTCGATGACTCTGGAACTGGAACTGGAACTCGGTGATTTGCCATTGTAGAAATGTCGAACGCATGAAAATATTGAAAATATGATAATCGACAAAAGAACGATAAGAGATACGATAACCCTGGTTGAGATTGGTTTAAGCCATGGAAATTTTCTCCACCTCGATTTCTTGCGCTGAGGCAAATGAGAGGGAGAGCCGGCCATCATTGTGAAACGCAGACGATTGAAGCAGGAGAGAAGAAGTTCAATTCACCTATAGTCTTGCGCCCCTGTCAGAAGCCATTTTGAGGTCTACGCTTGTTTATAA
This sequence comes from Cupressus sempervirens, assembly GCA_028749045.1. NCBI lineage: Eukaryota > Viridiplantae > Streptophyta > Pinopsida > Cupressales > Cupressaceae > Cupressus > Cupressus sempervirens. The sequence goes on from CM053785.1 coordinate 663,655,246, forward strand.
GGAAGTTTTGGTCAGGCTCGAGGGCATATTCTTCTCTCCTCTGTTTTAGATATCGTTCTTTTAAACACTCTTTTAAACACTCTTTTATCTCTCTTCCTTTTGGAGAAGGAAAAACATACTCTCTTTTCTTTCTCTATTTCTTTTGAGATTTCAAAGAAGGAAAAGATTAGATATTAAAAAGATAAGATATTAAACAATTAAATAAATAAATGAAAAATATTTTATATATGAGATTTTTTTTAAAAATGATATGTGCTTATTTTTCTTATAAAATATAAAGTTGTGACTAATTCTTAAATTTGCATGTTTTTCATTAGTAAACTAATTTAGAATTTAATTTAATTGAAAAATAAAGATAAATATTTAGGGGAGGACGTGTAAGGGGAGAACAAAAAGAGGGCATGAGCTATATGTATGTTTGGTTGAAGAGCACTCAATCACCTTTGCATAACATTGTGTAACTATTACTCACTCACCTATGTGGAGCATGAAACGTTGAGAACACAAAAACTTATCCATCCATTAGTCACAACACCATTGCCAACAGGAAAATGCACTCCCTACGTACAAGTTCTTTCATGCACTCCTCATGTACAAGTTCTTTCATGACATGAATAAGACAGAGCTATTGAGCCTATTGGACTTCTACAAGTGTATTGCACATTCTAAACCAAATGAGCAACACCTATGTTGAGACCAAGATGTATGTAAGGACCAAGGTGCACCATTGACCATTTTTAAAAATTAATTAAACAATTTTTAAAAAAATTAAAATTAAAATTTTAACACTTTAGTAAGTATAATAGAATGGTTATAATGAGTGGAAACTAAACTCTAAATACCATAGTTTTTAAATCCTATGTAAAACACAAACTCCAAAGCCTTCAACATAAAAAAATATGAACTTAATCATCATCATTTTGATAATGACTCAAGAGTGGGGTCTACAATTTTGATGTTAAAAAAATTCTACAAATTTTAATCTAGAATTATGTTACAACAATAATGACAACTCTTAAAGAAAAATCAAATCAACTTGTGCATTACAAATTATAAGACAAAGATTCAAATAATTTCATTATGTGGTAATGAATTTGGTCTCTTTTAAAAAAATCCAAATGACTCTGATATTGCATGGAATTTTTTTAATAAGCACATATATTAATGTATTAATGATAATCAAATTTAATATTATGTGATCTTTCTTTTTTTTTAAATTTAAATTTGGAACTACAAAAGACTATGGAGCATGAACCAGTAGACTGACAACTTGGACTAGAAACTACAATTGAAAGTTTGGAAATTCTAATAATAGTTACTAAAAAAAAAGAAGATTAGAAATCACTAGTGGAACTAAGAAGCAAAGACAAAGATCCATAGAATCAAGCCAAGCTCACTAACTTATTTCATGTATGGAAGGAGCAATACCCTCCCAAGGATCAATGAAGGTCATAAAATGAAATGTCATGGGCATAAATTCCCATAACAAAAAAATGTTAATAAAATGGTACAATGGACCAAATCAATAGGGACATCATATCGATTCACAATCATTCAAGATTCTAGGAAATTTTCATGTGAGACAATAACTAATAATAGTCACTAGATATTAGGTATGATTAAAAGCATTAATAGTAACTTAACTTCTATCATTACTAACTTATATTGACCCATACATAATTATCACAAATTATCCTTATGGACAAAATTACACAATCACATAAACTCACACCATATAGAGGTGTGTATCATAGGGGGAGACTCTAATGCAATTCTAGATAGATGTGAGAAGTATTAGGGATACTTTCTTATCACAAAAAGGTTTTAGCCAATAGATAATCAGTAATGAGTTAATTGATATTAAAATAAACAATGACATCTTTAATTGGAATAACAGAAGGAAAGGTTTTAGCCAATGGGTAATCAACAATAATTTGATTGATATTAAAATAAATAATGATATCTTTGAAGTGATCTCATTAAATTTAACTATTCTTTAAACTCAAAAATTTTGAGTCTCTAGATCATACCATTTTCCAGTAAGACTAGATATTATTGAACCTATCAAATCAACTAGAAATCCTTTGAAATTTGAAAAAATATTTCTTCAGCACAGAGAACTCATGGACTTAAAAGAGAAATGGTAGAATGAAGAAAAATTTGAATGATCCAAGATGTTATTTTTTCATATCAAAACTAAAGATTTTAAAGAATAATCTTATAAAATGGAACAAAGAACACTTTAATAATATCTTTGAAGAAAAGCATGACATAGAACAAACATTAGATGAGATAAATAATGAAGTCACTAAGAAAGGCATGGACAAAGAAATTTTTTACAAAGAAAAGGAAATATTAGCAAAACATGGGGATATTCTAGCAAAGGAAGAGACCTTTTGTAAACAAAAATTTGGAGAAATGTGGTTGGATGAAGGGGATAGGAACACCATTTTTTTCACTATGGTACTAAAAATAGAAAGAAAATTATTAGAATCATTAAAACTAAAAAAACACATAGAAACTTAGTACAAGAACCTAATGAATTTGTAAAGAAATTCGTCAATCATTATGAAAACACATCTACAATGAAATAAATAGCTCCAATCTCAAAGCCCAACAAGAGTTGTTAACTTCTATCCAAAAGTAATTTGGGAAATCAAAAATAAATAGTTGAACAACAAGTTTACATTGATAGAGTTAAAAGAGGTAGTTCTTCAAAGGCACCCGGATAAATATCCAAGTCCATATGGTTACAATATAAAGTTTCTCCAAAATTTTGGCATATAGTTGGCAAGGAGTTATATGAGGCCATAAAATAAACTCATAATTTAAGAACCCTTTTATTGGAAACAAATAACACACCCATAAATGTTATACCCAAGAAAACCAACTATTCAAAATTAGGATACTTTAGACTCATATCTTTATGCAATACCATAAATGAAAATCTTTCTAAAACTATAGCTAGCATAATGAAGCATTTATTACCTAAGATCATTTCAAATGAACAAATAGGGTTTGTATCAAATAGATCTATTCTATAAGGCATGCTCATTTCTCAATAAATCATCCACACGATGTAATGCAATAAGGAGGAATTTGAATGTTGCTGAAATTTGACATCCAAAAACCATATGGAAAAGTAAGTTGGAGGTTCCCATGCAAGTACCTAGGATCCTTTAGATTTTCCAAAAGTTGGATAAATTTGATCTTCAACTATATATCTACCCCTAGATTATATTTTTTGATCAATTGTAATCTTGATGGTTTCTTTCAATAGCCAAGGATTATCAAGAAAGGAGATCTATTATTACCCTTTATTGTTTCCATCATGGTAGAAGAACTTGGTACAACAATTTGTAATCACATTAAGAAGGGAAGATTGAAGGTATAAAATTTGTAGAAAACATAGAGAGTATAACACACTAGGAGTTCATTGATGACATAATATTTCTAGCTATCAGTACCAAGAAAGAAGCCCAACATTTCAAAGAAATTTTTAGTTTATACATGGAGGTATTAGGATAGGTTGTAAGTACAAATAAATTAGAAGTATTTTTTTTAAACACTAGCTGTAATATAGAGTTAGAAAATATATAGGACCATGGGATTAAATACTTAGGTAACATATTTCGTGCAAATATTTAGATAAAGGTAGGAAGAGAAATAGGTTGTGGAAACCTATGATAACTAAGATTCACAACAAGATGGAAATTTGGAAGAAAAGATAGTTTTATAACATTGCTAGAACCATAATAGTCAAATTGATCTATACTTCCATCCCCATCTAGAAAATGTCAATTTTACCTATTCCTACTAGAATTGCTAAGAAAATTGACTCCAAACTTAGGAATTATTTTTGGCAGGGGACTTTTGTAAAATAGCAATGATAAAATAGTAGGACATATGTAGACCACTAGAGAAATTAGGGTTATCTATCTAATTCTTAGAAACTCAAAACTTATCCTTAAGAGAAAAATATATTTGGAAAATGCTATAGGAACCTAGTAGAAAATGGGTTTCCATTTTGCTTAACAAGTGCATTCTTATTAAACAACCCATAAATCTATTTAGATCCAAATGTCACCCAATTGGATTGCAAATTGGAACCTTATGATTATGTCTAAATATATTATCAACTATAAATTAACTTGGGACATTGTAGTGAAAATCAAACTCTCTTTTAGGAGGAATCATGGGCTAGTTTTAAACCAATAGAATGAATACAAATTGATCCCAACATAAAAACTATCCTTGATAAAGAATGGGGTAATAAGATTTTCCATTACATTGAGATGGATTACAATTCACCATCATTAAGATGTAAATGGAAGAATCAAGGAGCACTCCTTGTTGATCGCAGGTTGGTTTTGACAAATGAGTGTCAACACATTTAAGCCATTTACTTAGTTCATGTTGAACTAGTAATACATGTCAAGCACAACATGTAAATATTAGACCATGCCGAGTTACAATAAGTGTCGAGTCACTCATGTGTTGAATCACTCAATTGCTAAGTAGATAGACCATGTTGAGTGATTTGGGAGCCGAGAAAATAGTGGATGCCAAGTGATTTAAGAGCCAAGAAAATAATGGATGCCAAGTAATGTAGGTGCCGAGTCATAGCATAAATAACAATGCATGTTGAGCATCAAAGATTTCATACACCAAGTGACAAATTTTTGACATATTTGTTTTATAATGTCACAAACAACTATGTAAACCATTTTTTAGCCAACTTAAGATTATATTTTCATATTATGGAGATAAGGATGAATCTATATTTGGAATCCCTATGCAATTACATGCAACCAATCAGAAAAAGGGAAGGTTTAAGTGACAAAATGGATGAATCTTAGCCATAGATTCATACCTAACCCTAAGCCACCTAAGTCTTCTTAAGGAGGATGAAGCCCTAAACTCTTTATGATAGAGGAGAGTGAATGTGGAAGGAATTGAAGGAGCAAACAAGATAGTTTACATGCAGAGCATTCAAGGTGACTTAGAAGTTATGATTCAAAAGAGTGAATTGTAGAATTTCTTAGAGAAGAATAAAGGATAGAGCATTGAGACATTTGATCATGAAGGATCAATAAGATATTGTGTAGAGGTGATATGTTATTAGGCAAGCAAGTGTCAATCGTTGGATCTATGCTAAGACATTTTAACAAGTGATTTCACTTAAATCTCTTAACAAAGTAGTCTTAATAGGCTGTATGAAATCCTTTAATAGAGTTCTTACTTATTTGTTGGTTGAAGTCATATAACTAGGCACACTTCTAATAGGGTGTTAAAATCCTCTAACAAGGTGAGACCTAATAGTCTTTGTAAGCCTTTAACAAGATTTCACAGGGTAGATCATGTTTCATAGTCAAAACATTATAACCTTCATTAGATACACTTTATTATTGTAGTAGTGAAGATTTATGGGTGTCATCCCCACCCCAATTTTACCTTCTCACTTGGAGGGTTTCTAGGTAATCATATCTGGTGTTATGTGTGTGAATGCATACATGGTTATATGATTTAGATGCATATGCTTTACATGTTATTTTAGTATATTAATGCATGTGATGAATGTATGGTGAAATTTTTATGTGTCCAAGTTTAAACTATTGATTCTCCCCCGCCCCCCCATAGAAGTTTACTCTTTCCACTTGTAATTCCAACAATTGGTATCAAAGCATTGTTCTCTAAAAGGGAAGCTTTGTAACTTTGAGCAAAGATCTTGAAATGGAAGTCTACGAGTTGGGAAAGACTATTGAAAACCAGGAGATTGAAATACATCTCATACTACATCAATTGAATGAAGCAAGAGAAGAACTAAAGAAATCCTTGAAGAGAAGGAAAGAGATTGCTATTGCAAAGAATGACACACTATACAAAGAGATAGACACTACCAAGATATTTGCAAATGGTGATTCCAATGAATTTGGTTCAACAGTTGTAGATCTAATGGAAAAGAATAGAGTCCAAGCTGAAGAAATTAGAAATCTCAAGATAGAACACAAATCATAGGCTATACACTACTATGTGAGGTGACTGAGAAAAAGAAGAAAGCTATAGAAGAAGACAAAAGAATTCTGGCCAACAAATTGGAAGAGAAGTCAACAGAGCTAACCAATATTTCCAACATGCAATTGGATGCACTAAGTCAAATGATGAATGCCAACTATGAAGTGAATGTCAAGCATATTGAGATATCTAGATTGAAGTTGAAAAATGACCTAAAGAGAGAAATGGAATTTTCTAAAAGTTTCAACAAGCCAAATGAAGTCATCAAATACTTTGAGCAATTATTGAGATCCCCTAGATCTAACAATGATACATTAGGACTAGGCTACACAAGCACTGAAGAAGGAGAATCGTCCAAAGTTGCAAAATAAAGGAACACCAAAGGTAAGAACCCCAAACCTACTTGTCATAATTTTGGTAAGAAAGGACATATTACTAATGTGTGCAAGAGAAAAACCACAAATCAGAATGTCAAGCCTAAGTACATGACTCATTGTCATAAGTGCAACAAGCAAGGTCATTAGGCACATGAATGTAGAACCAAGACCACACATAGACAAAGATTTGAAGGATATTGCTACAATTGTCAAAAATATGGACATAGAGCTTTTGAATGCAAATCCAAATCCATGTGGTCATCAAACAAGCCAACAAAGGTAAGAAACAATGGCAACTCTTATAATTGGGATTATAATACAAGATATAACTATCATTATTGTTAATAATATGGACATATACCTAAAAAATTTATTAAGACACACTTTAGTGGCAATTACAAAAGATGGTTAAGTCCAATTACATGTTTTAGCTATTTGAAGACTACTCACATCAGTAAATATTGTCCAACTAGGTAAAATGCACCAAGTTGTGAATTTGATAAAGGTAAAGGCAAGACAGATGTTGAACACATCAGAGGTGAGATGAACAAGATATGGAAAAAGAAAGATGTTTGCAGCACATCAAATGGAGAAGGGATCACTTCACCCAATGGGTCAAATGATCACGCCTCATCAAACTAGGAAAACAAGATGTATGTGAGACTGATATTTAAAGGTTATATCATACATCAATTCCAAAAGGAGATAGTACTAAAAAGAATACATTAGCATGAATAAAGATGCAAGATGTTATTAGAAATTCAAGACAAATCTTTAAGTTTTTCATGTTCTTGGTGAGTATGAAAAGTTTCCTATATGTGCTGAGTGGAATGCTAGTTGATGTCAAGTTGTCAGACTAGGCACTTGATGCCGAGCTTGTAGTAGCTATCAAGAGATGGAAATGTCAATAGATGTCAAATGAATCCAAAATTGGTTATTGTCGATCTTACAATTATGTAAGCACTTATCATTAAATACAAGGTTTTCAAAGGGTATATGATCGATTTGAGCTCATTCTTCATCATTTCTAAATTGAGAAAGAGCGAGAAAAGTTGGAAGTGACCTAAAATTTGTTAGAAGTGATTGAGAAGAATACTAGAGTAGTCTGCAATAAGAGAGGTATGACTGTAGATAACATCACTAATCCATTGCTAAACTTTGTAGTAAGGGTAATCTCACATAAATTCTATCAATCCAGTATACTGAATAGTGTACTCTACATAGTTGTGGATGTTGGTTATAAAATTGTTAACAAAGATCATACATATGATCTAGCAGAACTTCAGCTACAACAACTTATGGAGAACCTTGGAGGAATAAGGAAAACCAAGAGTGCACAATGCAAGTTTGGTTCTATATTGGTTTGCGTATTCTTTTATGTACAGAATATGTTTCCCTCATTTGGGATAGTAGGATGGAAGACTAATAGATTAGTTGTAGTATAGATAGGTGAATACATTGAGCAACTAGGAGAAAACTTTAAATCCATAATGAATAGTTACTTTGAAGATTTTAAGAAGTCAATGAAGTAGAGACTTAGAATTCTAGTTTCCTTAGTTGTGAAACATTATAATGATGTATATTTTCTTGGTGATGTTGACTACGCATTTTTGCAAGCTACCACACCAAGGGTAAGATGGTTGAGACCCTTAGGTTATGAGGTAAATGTAGATGAAGCCTCAACAACCATAACAACTCTACTTGTAGAGGAAGTAGATAAGACTGCTAAAGTTTTTGGAAATTATGAGATGGTGAAATCAAAGATTACCATAGAACTAAAAATTGCCTCTACAATCAAGACAAAGGATAAGATGGTAAAGACATTGAAAGCAAAATTTGGAGATGCTACCAAGGAGGAAGACAAAGAAGATGAAGAAGATGAAGAGGAAGAGCAAACACAAGCTCAAGAACCTTTAGCTTTAACTCAAGGTTCAAGAGAAGATAAAGAAGAGGAGGAGACTATATGTGCTTAGGGAGAAGAAGTCAAGGAAGCACCTATTCTTGTTGAGTCACAAAAGAGAAATGCAGAGGCATAGCCAGTGGAAAGGGGAAAAAAATTGTAAAAAAAAGTTAGCCAAAGCCTACTACACCTATTATAAGGCCACCACATGTGCAACTATCCAAAAGGCCAAAGAAAATACCAAGAAAATAGATCAAGGTGGACAACAGCAGAAAATATAGAGAAGGAAGTATGTGGCTCAACTAGATTCTAATGAAGAGAAGACAAAATTAGATGATAACGGTCAATTCAAGGTGGTAATTCACAATCCTCTCTCTAATCTTGAGAACTTATGTGAAAATGTCAAGAGTAATGCTGATTTATCTAGTTTTAGACATATTTATTTTGATAAATTGGGAAAAGAAGAGAAAAGCCAAGTGGAAGAGGCATTGTATGCCATGATGTCAAAATTCAAGAACACTCCAATAGAATTTTCCAACTCAACACCTAAAAGTCTATATAACTTAGTTGAGCAAAAATGGCATTATTGCCTGAATATGGAAAGACAAATCAAGGAGACAACTTTAGCCCAAGTAATGCCAAAGTTGATAAAGGGAAAAATTTCTAAGGCTATTAAGAAATATGTAGTTAGGTTTACACCTAAATATAGAGCCTTCAACATTCTCCAAAAGAATATTGAATATGTTGTTAAGAAATCAACTCAAATATGGAAACTCATTTATGGGTTAACCACTATTAAGCAAGGAGAAGCTAAGCCTTTAGAGGGAAAAGATGATGATAAAGAAGATGAAAATGAAGATGATGAAAAAGGTAATACAATTAGAGGAGAGATAGAAAAGCAAGATGATGACAAGGAAACAACTAAGGAGAGGCAAGAAGAATAGAGTGTGCAAGACACACAAGTGCTGAGTGTCAATCCTACCCATGACACAACCAAAATCACTGAAACCATAATTGTTAAGGATGTCTCTGATCCATCAGTTTAGAACATCATTCCTCTTACTATAGAACACTGAAAGAATATATTGGATCAATCTACATTGCAAGAAAAACTATGCGGTAATCCTATTTTGGTTAGTGTAGAAGAATTGCAAAAGACAATAACTGATGTCACAAGGGAAACGGTGAATCCACAAGAACCATCTTCCACCATCCCTTTATTTACTCTTGTACAACCTTTAACCCAAATGATAATAGATACATATACTAAGGTTGATATAGTTGAAAAGAAAGTAGAAGAGCATGACACAACTACAGGACAACAAAAGAAAATAGGATAGATAGATTCATCTATACATACAGCACAAGCAGAAAATGCCCACCAAGTCATAGTAATAGACTAGGGTAAGCCTAAAGAGACAAAACCAAAAGTGAAGGAACAAGTGGCCATAAAAGCACTAGTAGCCTTACCAACATTTTCCACTTCATCTACTCAAACTCTTCAGAGGTCAAGCACAGATGCTACTCCATTGCAGATCTTAGTGCCAAGCCCTAGCTCATCAAAGGTTGACAAGGTAATACATTATGGAGATATAAGCCTTGATGAAGAAATTGTTATTCCAAAATATGAATACGATATTATGACATTGAAGTAAATAGGCATTTTACAGCAAGCCTTGGAAAGGAAAAAGCATCATGAAATGCTTAGGAGAGAACATAGGCGAAGGCAAGAACTTCAAGATATAAAGAACATCTTTTTACATGCATTTATCCTACCAACTCCTGATGAGACCAAGCCACTTATATAACAATTGATAGATATAGTAAAGAAGGTTAGTAATGAAGACCTTGATACAAATGAAAAAATTTCGAAATGGTCTTAAAAGAATTTTCAAGGAAAAGTAAATGAGAAAATATCTAGTGAGATAACACTAAAACAAGTTGCATTAGCAACCAAGGTTGAGGATGTGAAGAAGGTACTTGAGAATATATTCCCATTGTACACAACACTATGTAATCCTACACTTTTCACCCAAGAGACCAGAAGTCACATTCTAAGTTTGGAGAGCAAAATATTTGCATCAGGTGTAAGCCTACCTACAAATCCAACTCAGAGTGAGAAGCATTTTAGAGCATTTCTTTAGACACAAAATCAGTTACCTATCTTAATAGCAGATGAGGCTAATATTAGAGACAAATTGACAAGTATTCAAGCTACCCTCACCCCACATATGGAGATAATGCACAAGGAGCTAGGCTATGTTGAAACCCTATTAAAGAAAGACTCCAATATTTCTACTTTATATGGTCTAGTACACCTTGTTGTCAAGCTTGCAATCCAAATTAAGTCATTGGATGCTACATGTGATAACTGAGAAGTAGCTCTAAGGATAATAATGGATGTCCATAAAATTTTTTTGGACAAACAAAACATAAGTTTATAATCCATTTGACATAAGTTTCAAAAAGGGGGAGAAATAAGAATGGGGGAGACATAAGAAAGGATAAATGAGAAATAAGAAAGGGGAAGCATATCAATAGAGGATAATAAGAACAAAGGGGAAGATATACATTTTTGGAGAAAGTAGAAAATAAGGATAGATATCAACTAAAGGAGAGCATATCAGATGAAAGATTATTAGATACAACATATTGAAGTCAAAGGGAGCACAGATTTTAGATACAAATTAGACACATTAATTTGGGTGAGTTATAAAATTTTGAGCTATATAAGTTAGTGCACAATTTTGAAATTTTGAAATCTTATATATAAGTCAAGTCATGGATATGTTATGCTTGAGAGATTAAGGATAATATTGTATACTAAAGTGTTTTTGACACTTATGTCAAAGGGGGAGATTGTTGGTCTTAGATTGGTTTTAACAAGTGAGTGTCAACACACTTAAGCCATTTAACTAGTAATACATGTCGAACTAGTAATACCTGTCAAGCACAACATATAAATATTAGACAATGTTGAATTGCAATAAGTGTCGAGTCAGTCAAGTGCCAAGCAGATAGACCATGCCGAGTGATTTAGGAGATGAGAAAATAGTGGATGTTGAGTAATTTAGGATCTGAGTAAACAATGGATGCCAAGTAATGTAGGTGCCAAGTAACAACATAAATAACAATGCATGTTGAGCATCAAAGACTTCATATGCCGAGTGACACAGTTTTGACATATTTAGTTGTAATGGCACAAACAACTATGTAAACCATTTTTGAGCCAACTTAAGATTATATTTTGATATTATGGAGATAAGGATAAATCTATATTTGGATTCCCTATACAATTACATGCAACCCATCAGAAAAAGGGAAGGTTTAAGTAGTAAAATGGATGAATTTCAGCCATAGATTCATACCTAACCCTAAGCCACCTAAGTCTTCTTAAGGAGGATGAAGCCCTAAACTCTTTATGATAGAGGAGAGTGAATGTGGAAGAAATTGAAGGAGTGAACAAGATAGTTTGCATGTAGAGCATTCAAGGTGACTTAGAAGTTATGATGAAAGAGTGAATTGTAGAATTAGTTAGAGAAGAACAAAGGATAGAGCACAGGATACAACATTGAGATATTTGATCCTAAAGGATCAATAAGATATTGTGTAGAGGTGATATGTTATTAGGCAAGAAACTGCCAATCACAGGATCTATGCTAAGACATTTTAACAGGTGATTTTAGTTAAATCTCTTTACAGAGTAGTCCTAATAGGCTGTATGAAATCCTTTAATAGGGTGTTTACTTAGTTGTAAGTTGAAGTCCTCTAACCAAACACACTTCTAATAGGGTGTTGAAATCCTCTGACAAGGTGAGACCTAACAACCTTTATAAGCCTTTAATAGGGCAGACCTTTCATAGATTATATCATGTTTCATGGTCAAAACATTGTAACCTTCATTGGATAGACTTTATTACTACAGTAGTGAAGATATGTGGGTGTCATTTCCACCCCAATTTTACCTTCTCACTTGGAGGGTTTCTAGGTAATCATATCAGGAGTTATGCGGGTAAATCCTTACATGGTTATATTATTTAGATGCATATGCTTCACATGTTATTTCAATATATTAATGCATGTGATGAATGTATGGTGAAATTTTTATGTGTTCAAGTTTAAACTACTGATTCACCTCCCACTAGAAGTTTACTCTTTCCACTTGTAATTCCAATACTCCTTTCATAAGAACAAAAAAATGCATTTACTAAAATGTTAAGGATAAGAAATTTTTCTTTAAAGGAGAGGAAGGACAAAACCATATGAGTTGGATATAATGATGGAATGTATAAGGATATAGAAGGTTATAAACTTTAGCTTAAATAATATAGTCAATGAAAAATAGACAACCCACTGCACTTATGTTGTAACAAAGCATGCTTATGTTAGCTTTAACCAATATTGTTGTGATTCTAGTTGAGTAAGTGAGAGATTGTTGAGTGATGCTATGAATGCAATGTAAAAGAGTCATATTAGTTGTTAATTATGGTATCATTTATGTTAAGTCTTAGTTGATTGGACATTATGGTAATTTGGTAGAGTACCATATCATTTGATTGATAAAGAGGATTTGAAGAAAGTATGATTTTGAGTTAGAGAATTGATATGTAAGGTATTAAATGGGTACTTGAATGAGTTATTCAATGATAATGTAATTTTTGATTTGATTATTCAACAATCATGTAAATGTCTACTGTAATAAATTATGCAAAGCTTACCCAAGTAGCAAGGTTGCTAAATAAAATTAGTGTACACAAACTAACTATAGTTGTCATCGAGTTGAGAAAGAAGTTCACAAGGTTGCCTAAGAAATTCAGCATAAATTGAGTACTATATTACCTAAGTGAATGTTAATTCACTGAGTAACAATTGGAAGAACAAGTTTGAAGAATTTAAATATTAGACTAACTTTTGATGGAAGTTTTAAAAGATCAAGAAGGTCCAAGGCATGTGTCAAAGTTTGTTAAAATATAAATGGTTGAGGAAATTTGTTAGTCTAAATAATTAATTATTATTACACTTTACATAAGCTTACTTAGGATAATGCATTTCTATATTAGTTACCATGTAGACACTTAGGAATATGCATAGACATATGAATTGTCTTGTTGACAACACATGAGTTAGCAACTTATTTGAGATACATCTATATAAACTATTTATGAGATACACCTATATAAACTTATCCTCTCATCGTCAAACAAACTCCTGTGCTCAGTGGAGGACAATCCATTCTTGGTGGACATGTGCTTAGTTGTGATATTGATCTCTTTGCTGACTCCTAGTCATTCTAATTGCCTTTATATACAAACACTTCTATGATGTATTCATCTAATTATCTGATATGCATTATCATTTTGATCATTATTGAGATTCTCATTTGATCATCATTAGTCTTTCTTGTGCTATATGTTGAGCTTCTTGATCTTGGTGTTGAATTATTGCCTTATGAAAATTCTTACATGATATTAGAGCTATAAAAAATTCTTACATGGTATTAGAGCCATGGGAGCTTCATTGTATAGCCATTAGAGAGATTTTTTTTGTAGGTCAAGACTGGAGCTTGCTGGTACAAATTAGATATTGGCATCATATTCAAAAGGTCAACTTTTATTTCATTAAAATTAGACATCTAAGGTGAAATCTAGAGTCATTTGATTTTTGAAGTTGCAACAATGGTGATTCAGGAAAAATAATTACAGAAGTGATTTTCAAACAGCAATATCTCCCTCATACAGACTCTATTTTTTGATCAATTTTTTTGTTTTGGGGTAGAATTTCATGATCTACACATTGGTGTAGGTTCTTTGTGATCTCTATTCCTAAATTTTTCCTGCAAATCACAAATCTTAATTTTTGTAACTTCAAAGGTTTCATTTGGGCTCATATGGACACATATTTAGGTGCTATTATTTTTGAAAGTGCATAATTTTTTGTCTACTTTCTAGATATGGTATCAGTTTGGAGTAATTTTGAGTACACATAGTACTTTCAAATTTTGGTCTCGTCTTGGCCTATTAGCACTTGTAATTAATTAGATCTTTGAGAGGTCTTATGTCTTATCTTGTTGAGTCCAATATAGCTTTATATTTGTTGTTGTAACCAGCAAAATCAGAAGTCCATTTAGGCCCTAAATTGGCAAGTGATCATTTTAATCACACTAAATATAAAGTGCCAAATCATGCATTGGGGGGGTTTCTTTGATTTTATTTTTTTGCATTTTGGGGTTGCATACATTATTTGATCTCATGGAGTCATGTTAAAAGTGTCACTTTGGTTTAAGATTCAAGTTGACAAAAAGGAGCTATAAGAAATGGAGTGCTTTGATGATTGATCATCTAAGAGAACATAAGGAAGTGTTTCCTTATCTATATTCAAAGATATTTCCACCTAATACTAATTGGGGACATCTTTCTCTTCTTCTTTTCTTTATGTATAATAGTATGAGTAAGGAATCTTTTGCTCCTCTTAGTAAAGTGAGTAGTCCTTATGACATTTGGATGTGTCTTTAGGAAGCATATGGAGATCCATGAGTCCCTCCATTACCAAAGGACATTCTACCTCTAGCCACTCTATTTGTGGTACCTACAACTCTAGTTGAGACCATACCTCTTGATGCTCATGTTGCTTCTACTAATCCAGTTCCAGCCACAAATGCTCTTGATTCAGTGTAGTAGGAAACACCATGTCTTCCTATTTTAGCTTCATGGGATGACTTCCTTCTAGAAATTACAGTGTTGTTTTTGTAATCTTACATTGAAGATGTAGGAGACATTATAGATGACATCCATCTTCTCTTTGTTGAGGAGAATTCTTCCTCACTTGTGAGCAAACACTCTGACCCTCAACCACTTGATTTTTTATTTTGAGACTAACATGATTGTGGACACTTCTTTTTAGTAGTTGGAGGAGGACTCTTTTAATTCAAAGGAGACATATCTATCTTTAGAGATTGTATTCCAATTTCCTTAGACATCATATCTTTTGAGGATTCTTCCTACTAGTTGGGGAACATTCTCTACTACACCTATGGCACCACTTCTTCCTACAATGAGGAACATCATTCAGTTTTCATGGCACAAATTCTTTAGTCATCAAGGAGCTTCTCCATGGGTGTGCATTCATAATTGAGGGGAGGCTACATTTTTTCTCTTTCGATATCTTCCTATAAGGATGATTCCTTCTCTTCGAAGGTTGATTCAATTTCATACATGGACATGTTACCTTGTTTTCCACCTTCTTTTGGGCATCCACCAGATTGGCTTGTGGCATCTACATTCATCAAGGACTTGTCAACATATGAGAAAACTTGAGAGGTAGCATCCATAGCATACTACATATGGATTCCCCATCCATCTTCCTATCCATAATGGGAAGTATACTTGTACCTATACTTGGTTTATCTTCTTCCTAAAGGGAGAAATTTTGTTTGTAGGCATTAGATACTTTTTTGTCTTCATGACATCCTTGCAAGAGATTATTCAATATGGGGGGATACCATCATGTATTTTTTTCTTATGGGGGATATATGCTTGTACACACATGATGTATGTCATACTAGGGGGATCTTGATTACTCCATCCTTGCATGCATCTTGTATTTATTCATCTCTCTTTCTGGAGGAGGTTTTTCCCATGAGGTTTTCTCTCTTTCTCCATTTTCAGAGAGATTGCATTACATTGCATTGTATAGCATTGTATGTAGATCATTGCATTTGTACATGGGTACCTAACATGGCCTAGTAGCTGGGACCCACATTGCATCTTGAATTTTTCTTTGTGAGCTTAAGTGCATTCCCCTAAGTTGCACTCAAGGGGGGGTTTAGTGTAAATAATTAATTATTAGTATACTTTACTTAAGTTTACTTAGGATAATGCATTTTTATATTAGTTGTCATGTAGACACTTATGAATATGCATAGACATATGAGTTGTCTTGTTGACAACATAGGAGTTAGCAACTTATTTGAGCACATGGTGTCTGCAACATCTCTTTATGAGATACACCTATGTAAACTTATCCTCTCATCATTGCACAAATTCTTGTGCTCAATGGAGGATAATCCACTCTCGGTGGACATGTGCTTAGTAGTGATATTTATCTCTTTGTTGACTCCTACTCATTCTAGTTGCCTTTATATACAGACACTTCTATGATGTATTCATCCAATTATCTAATATCCATTATCATTTTGATCATTATTGAGATTCACATTTGATCATCATTAGTCTCTATTGTGCTATCTATTGAGCTTCTTGATCTTGATGTTGAATTATTGCCTTAGGCATATTCTTACATGGTATCAGAGCTATACCAAGTTTTTGCAAAATTCAATGAAGGTCTATAGATGAAAATTTAAGAAGGATAAGGATAGGTCCACAAAGTTATATGAAATTTTATAATTTCTAGATGTCTTAATTCATTGCAAGAAGGAATATCTTGTGAATTAGAGATCGATAATTTTGATTAAGTGGCAAAAGATGGAAGGATCTAGAAGTATTGAGAAAAATATTTAAGGAGATGGTGGAAACAATCTTAGGTTGTTGATTCAAATTTGGCTCAAAGTTTAGGGTGATCATATTGTTACTAAGTTGTAATGGAATATGTAGTGTGAATATTATTAAAAAGTTGAACATTGAACAAAGTTGAGTGAACCGAGCACCGGTGTCGAAGAAAGATAAGAAGAAGAATTGGAGTAAAGATTGAATTAGTCGAGTAGAGAAGAAGAAGACATAAGAAACAACAAGGATTTGAACAAGAAAAGGTAGTTATTATCCTAATAGATCACTCCATACTATTACTATTAAACCATTGCCATAGAAAATCTTGGAAGCACTGAGTGGACCTAACAAGTATGTGAAATAGTATACTATATTATCAATTAGTGGTGTTCATGAGTCCTATAAATTAGGTCACTCTTTTTAGGCAAGGACAGGGAGTGATGAGGTCTAATTTATATTTTGGTAAAATCTTCTAACAAGGTTACTTTAATAAATAATTTGTAACATGTGACAAGGTTGGCTCCTAGTAGAGCTCACTTCAGAAGAGTAAAAATTTTGGGTTGTCGATCCTGGGTGCTTTTTCCCTTAACAATGTTTCCACATTAAAAATCTTGGTGTCAAGTTGTGTGAATATTTTTTTGTTTCTATTATTTTATAGGTTTCCATCCTATTACAACTATGTCATAACTATAATTGATGGTGGTAATAACTAAGTTATAACTGAAATAGTTTTTTGATACTCAATAAAGAAAGAATAGAAAGTTATAAGTTTGTGATAAATTAGTTGAAGGATTTGATTATTGATTATACAAAGTGATTATTGTTGAATTTTATGATTATTTTTTGGTACTAAAATAGTTTGAAGTGACTATATAATAACTAGACATGGTGGATTCACCCCCCTTCATAGTTATCTAACAATCGGTATCACAACTAAGTTCTTAGAGAAATTAGTTTAAAGGAACTTAAGAGAAAGATAAAAGATGTATAAGAGAGAGGTACCAAATTTGAATAAGGAGAACTTCTCATCATGTGAATATTGAATGGAGGTCCATCTATTTGGCATTGGAGATAATGTCACACACTAGTTGGAGAATGAATATGTCACACCTGTTAGTCCCCTAACTATGGATCAAATAACTGAGAAGAGGAACCATAATAGTTTAATGATTGAGATTGCACCTTCTTTCAATGATGTTGATTTTATGGTGTCAAGAACCATACAAATTCTAAATAGATTTAGAATAAACTAAAACTTATGTATGGAGGTGACAATAATGTAAGAAGAAAAAATGCTAAAAGCTTGAGAGAAAGGTATGATGGTATGAGAATGAAAGAAGGTTAAAAATTTTCTTAGTATGTGAACCAAATCAAGGATGTTGTAAGTGAAATTAGAACTACTAGAGAACAAATCATTGATTCTAAAATTGTAAGTGAGGTTCTTAGAACTCTGCAAGGCTATTTATGCTATCAATTTTTCTACTATTCAAGAAATAAGAGCTATGAGTTTGGAAATTATCTAACACTTGATGGTCTATTTGGTTGGTTGACTATATTTGAGTTGAGAAATTATTACAATAGTATAATTTCTATGGGAAATATTCAAGTCTTAATTAACCATAAGAAATTCCAACAAAGAGAAGAAAATTAAAGAAGAAAGTGAATCTAAATTTTAAGATAAAATGGATGAGCTTGAAGCATTAGTGCTAGAAGGTTATCAAGAGGTAAATGTAAATACAAAGGTAAACTACCCTTGATTTGTTTCAAATGTAATGAGGTTGGTCACTTTACTGCTAAATGTCCTAGTTGACATAAATCAGATAAAAATGATAAGAAAGATTAAAAGTATAAGAAGAAAATGGATTACAAAGACAAAGGGAAGAAGTGATGTTGCATTGTTGAGGAAGAACATACCGAGTCAAGTTCTAATGATGATAAGGAAGTACTTGAGATGGTATATGTTGCAATCAAAGAAGAATCAAATGGTCAAAGGTATGAAGATGAAAAATCCCTCATTTCACATGTAAGTAAAAATGATTCATGGATTATAGATAGTAGATGTTATCATCACATGACTAGTGATCTAAGTAAGTTTGATAAATATGAAGAAATTGATGATGGTGGAACTATTAAGTTTGATAATTATGTTCCATGCCTAGTGAAAGGTAAAGAATCACTTGTGTTTAAGGATAAGATTAAATGTGATGATGCATATTGGATTCAAGGATTAAAGTATAACTTGTTAAGGGTTTCTCAACTGAATAACTTAGGTCATAAGCTAGATTTTTAGAAAAAGAAGGTTAAGATCTATGATGATGAAGGAAATATAATTGAAACTAGAGTTCACAAAAAGATAATCTGTTATATCTTGATCCTATAGTTGATAAATGTCTATTTGCAAGAATTGAGGATGTTTGGTTATGGTATAAGAGGTTGTGTCATGTAAACCTTGAAAACGTGGTGAAAATCAATAGAAAGAGAAAAGTAAGATACTTACTAAATATGCAAAAACCTGAAAATGCTATGTGTAAGGAATGTCATTTTGGTAAAGATGAAAAAGTCTAGTTTCCTGAGTAAAACTCATACTTGTAATGATGTATTGGAACTAGAGAATATTGATTTATGTGAGGTCCCTCCTCACATGTACTTATTAAATATGTATCTCTCTATTAAAATTGTTGTAGAAGATTATAATGGATATAAAATAATGTTTTATGTTTTAGATGTCCTAAAAAGAATTGAGATCCTAATACATTCATGTTTTAAATATTTAAGTGATTCAAGAAAAAACTACATTATCTCTGTTGGATAATGTTGTCCTTGATGTCACACAAATGTCATATCAGTTATTAGTCTCAAGTTCACCAAGCTTAGACAGTTTGGAATGCAATCTACAGTGCCAACCGAGCTCACTCAGTCATCGAAGGAAATGTGGAAGACAGTGTTAACCGAGCTAACTCGATCAAACAAAGGAAAGGTGAAAGACAGTGTTCACCGAGCTCAATCGATCAATGAAGGAAATGTGGAAGTTAGTGTTAACCGAGCTTCACTCGGTCTCCAAAGGGTAGTTTCCACCGAGCTCACTCGGTCATCAAAGGAATCATGGAGAAGTCAATGTTAACCGAGCTTCACTCGGTCTCCCAAGGGTAGCTTCCACCGAGCTCACTTAGTTATCTCAGGAAACTTAGTACTTACCGAGTTCTCTCGACAATTGAAGGATTGTCACGAAGTTCATTGTATTAACCAAGCTCAGTCGGTTAACATAGGAATTATTTTCTGAACAAAGTTCACCATGCAGGGTCGGCCAGTATAGGGATTTGCTAATTAATTACTTCTAGCTGACTATTGTAATTGTTTGTTTAGTCAGTGATTTGAGCCGACTAAGATAATCTGAAAGGTATATATGGTCATTCAAGTTATGAATTAAAAGGTGTGTGTGATTGTGAAAAAGAAGTTATGAATGCAAATTATAGTATGAAATGAAAAGGAAAATGTTGAGCAAAGTCTAATGAAGGATCAAATGTGTTGAAGGAGCTGTAAAGTTGTATTTGATCAGTAAGGATCCAGTCAAGCATAACAGAGATCTGTAATCAACAAAGATAAGTTGCACATTATATCAGGTCACTTCAATGTTGCTTTCTAACCATTGTAATAGTGAATTCAAAATCTCTTAATAGAGTTGGTTTAACAGCCATTCAATAAATCCTCTAACAAGGTGACAGTTCAGTTGAATTGTTCTAAAGACCTCTAGCAAGGCCACTCCTAACAGGGTGATTAAATCCTTTAACAGGGTCACACCTAACAGTGTGTTTTTGTAACCTTTAATAGGGTTGGCTCCTAATAGGGCTCACTTCAGAAGAGTGAAAAATAGTATCTAGTTACATTGGTGGTTTTTCCCATATTGGGTTTCCACATTAAAACTGGTGTCTCTTGTGTTCTTAATTGTTGAATTGGTTTGTGCATGATAACATATCAGTTCTTAATATTTATCATTTGTTGCATTATCAAGTTTCAGAATTTTATATTAATCAGATCAAGGGTATATTCAGACATCTTAGGGACTGTGGAAATTTTTGTAGTAACTGATTCACCCCCTCCCCCTCTCAGTTACTCTATTCTCATTTCCAACAATTGGTATCAGAGCTTTTGGTCCTTGCAAGAAAAGATTTCAAGGATCTAAGCCAAAGATCAAGATTTCTTACAAAAGAGAAACTCCAAAATTCAACAGAGATAACTTCTCCGCATGGCAAGGATTGATGAGACTTCATCTGGCTACTGTTGGTGATACTGGACTGAAATACCTTGAAGAAAAATATGAAGAACCTTCTAGCACATTGTCTGTCAATGACATTGTTGAAAAGAAGACTCACAACAATATGATGATAGACATAGCATCCACTCTCAGTTATGAAGAATTTGATGACATTAAGGACTGGAAAATTTCCTTTGAGATGTGGAACAAGCTAAAAGAGATCTATGGAGGAGATGATAATGTGAGAAGAGCAAAAGCAAAAATTCTAAGAGGACAATTTGATCAAATGAGGATGAGAGAGGATGAAAACATTGCAAAGTATGTTGAAAGAGTTAAAGCATGTGTGAGTGCAATCAGAGCATCTGGAGGTGATATCAAAAGAGAAACGGTTATAAGCAAAGTTCTCAGAACCTTTCTTCTCATTTATGCAATTAGAGTTTCTGCAATTCAGGAAAGAAGGTGTGAAGCAAATCATCAGATAAATCTTGAGGCCATAGTTGGAAGACTAACTGCATTTGAACTAGATAACTTTGACAACTATGTTCCAGCCTCCAAGAACATTGAATCAACATTTCAAGCTAAGCTCTCACTCAAGGAGAAAAACAAAAAGGAGAAGGAATCTCAGTTAGAAAGTGAAAATGAATCAAGCCAAAGTTCAGACAGTTACCTTGAAGTGATTGAAGCTCTACTAGCAAGAAAATATTCTAGAGGCAGAGGAAAATACAAAGGTAAATTTCCTCTAATCTGTTTTTCTTGTGAAGAAATTGGTCATATTGCAGCAAGGTGTCCAAACAAGCAAAACAATGATGAAAAGAAATATTACAAATGGAATGGCAAGAAAGACTTCAAATCATCCAAGAAAAAAGGTAAGAAATCATGCTTCATGGCTGAAAATTCTAAAGATTCTGATAATAGTGAGGATGAAATTGTTTATATTGCCATTAAAGATGATTCTGACAGTGATGAGGAAGATAAAATGGCACTTTTTTCTCATATAAGTAAGAATGATACATGGATTATAGACAGTGGTTGCTCACATCATATGACTGGTGATAAAACTAAGTTTGATCAGTTTGAAGACTATGATGGTGGTAGTGTAAGGTTTGGTAATAATGAACCTCATTTCATAAAAGGTAGAGGAAGAATCTGTCTAACCAAAGAACTTGTATGTAATAATGCCTATTAGGTTGAAGGTCTTAAACATAATTTGCTAAGTGTGGCACAGTTACTCAATACTGGATTCAAGGTGGAATTCATGCATGGAAAGACAAGACTGTTGAATGAGCAAGGAAAGCTGATAGGATCCGGCACCCAAACTAAAGGTAACTTGTTCTATCTAGAACTTGGTGAATGCTCATGTTTTATTGCTCAAATTAAAGAAAGTTGGTTATGGCATAAAAGGTTGTGTCATGTCAATTTTGATAATATGGTAAAAATAAGCAAATTCAAGAAAGTAAGAGGCATTCCTAACATTAAGAAACTTGAGGTTGGGCTATGCAAGAATTGTCAGATTGGTAAAATGGGAAAGACTAGTTTTAAAGTTAAGAACTATCAGTCTGAAGATATATTAGAAATTGTGCATACTGATTTATGTGGACCCATTGGAATAGAAAACTATACTAGAGAAAAGTTTTTCATTCTTTTTGTTGATGACTACTCAAGAATGATGACTGTCATGTATCTAAGGAATAAATCAGAAGCATTTGAGAAATTCAAATGGTATTTGGCAAGAGTAGAAAAAGAAACAGGAAAAAGACTAAAATGCTTAAGGTTAGATAGAGGTGGTGAATTCATCTCACATGAATTCAACAACTTATGCATTGAAAAAGGTATTAAAAGATAGGTTTCAGCACCAGGAACTCCTGAACAAAATGGAATAGCTGAAAGAAGAAACAGATCCATCATGGATTGTGCAAGAACCCTGATGATAGAAAAAAACATTGCTATCAAATACTGGAAGGAACCCATTAGCATTGCAGTTCATACCTTAAATTGAGTACAGTTGAAGAAGGACTCATTCAAAACTCCCTATCAATTATGGTATGGCTACAAACCCAATGTAAGTTATCTGAAAGTATTTGGAAGCAAATGTTATATTTTGAAAGAATCTAGAAAAAGAAAATTTGATGTAAAAGGTGATGAAGGAATATTTTTAGGATATTCTTCCAAAAGCAAAGCATATAGATGTTTAAATCTATCCACTCACAAAGTCATAGAAAGTGCACATGTGAAAGTTGATGAGTTTGTAGAAAAATCTGAAGAAGAAAGCAAAAAGGTACTTGAAGATTACAGAAGATTTGTTTACATTGAACCAGATACTATACCAAGCATATCGTTCACTCAAGAATCCTCAACTCTCGAGTCATCAGTAATCAAGTTGCAAAAAGTTCAAACCAACCCACAGCAACATTCAAACATTACCGAGTAAGTGTCTACTGAGTCTGAAGTGCCCGAGCCAATTCTTACTGAGCCAGAACAACCTGAACATGAAATTGAAGCACAAGGAGATAGCAATGAAACTCATTCAAGAGGCAAAGAACCTGTATTAGCTAAATATGTCAGAAGACATCATGCATTAGATCAGATCATTAGAGACAAATCTGAAGGAACCTTGACAAGAAGCAAGCTGAAAAATACTTGTTTACTTGCTGATTTTGAACCTAGAAGCATTAAAGATGCATTGGCAAATGATAGTTGGATTGAGGCAATGAATGAGGAAATAGAACAAATAGAGAAGAACAAGATATGGACTCTTGTACCCAAGCCTAAAAATAAGAATGTAATTGGAACCAAGTGGGTATTCAGAAACAAGTTGACTGAAGATGGTAAGGTATCTAGAAACAAAGCCAGATTGGTATGCAAAGGATACTCTCAAGAAGAAGGCATAGATTATGGAGAAACCTTTGCTCCTGTTGCAAGATTGGAAGGAGTCAGAACCTTACTTGCATATGCTGCTCACAAAGGATTCAAAGTTTATCAGATGGATGTCAAGTCAGCATTCCTCAATGGAATACTGGATGAAGAGGTTTACATTGAAAAACCTGAAGGTTATGGCTTATGGTACAAATTTGGAGGTAATTTGGATTTGAAAGTGTTTACTAATGTTGATTGGGCAGGAAACCTTGATGACAAAAAAAGCACAAGTGGAGGAGCATTCTTTCTTGGAAAAAGATTGGTTTCTTGGACAAGCAAAAAGCAGAATTGTACATCCCAATCTACAGCAGAGGCAGAGTATGTTGCTGCAGCAGTAAACTACTCAAATATTGTTTGGTTTAAGCAGTTATTGCAAGGAATGAAGATGGAAATCAAAGAACCAGTTGTCATGTTCTGTGACAATACTAGTGCAATCAACATATCTAAGAATCCAGTGATGCATTCCAAGACCAAGCATATTGCAATAAAATATCATTTTGTCAGAGAATTGGTGCAAGACAAGGAGATCAGATTGGAATATGTCCATACAAAGGAACAAATTGCTGATATATTCACAAAACCTTTACCTAAGGATGAATTTTTGTATCTCAAAGGTAAGTTAGGGGTCATTCCCCCATCTGAAGTCCACTAAAAATAAGTTCTAGTAATGCATCAATGCATACAAGATTGAAGATCTATTTGTTGATGTAGTTTAATCAGAAATCATTGCATATGAATCAGTACTAAAGGTACATTACAATTCACTTAACTTCTATTGTCTTTGGCATGTCTTGTCAAAGAGGGAGAGATTTACTGGCATATCCTTCTGAAATTTGTGAGATTTGAAAAGTTTGCTATGAAGTCCCTTAACAGAGGGAGGTTATTGGGTAAAAGCACAAACCTTTGTCACCTTTTATAAAGAAACGTGATATCAAAATTTGATAGTTCAACATTAGTGACAAAAAAAATGGTATTTGTGCTTAAAATATGAAGATGATGTAAACTGATGAAATGTGTAGAATTGGATGAATTTTATGCCTATAATTTTTATAATTTTTTTGAGTAAGAATTTATTCATTTTAATTTATTTTGAAGTCCCTTTTTTAACTATAAAAAATATAGGGTGTAGTTCCCGTCAAACAAGTAATATGAAAATCATCTTTTTTGTTCTAATTTGAAAATATCTTATAGATGACATGTATAGCTAGTGCACAAAAAAAGAAATAATTATTTTTGATGTATATTTTCTTTGTTATAAGTACTCAAGTTTGACCTTATCAGAATCCAAAAGTTTTTTCCTCCCGTCAAAACTTTCCTATCAAATCTATACCTTCTTGAAAAAAAATTACAAATTCATGAAGAGGATTCTTTGATCTAGAGATAAATATAATTTTAAAATTTTTTTGATATGATTTACTATTTTTTTTCCTTTTTTGAGGGAGCATCTTTTGAAATGTTGAAATGTTGACTTATAATATGTAATGTCCCCTTTCTAGCATTCATAGCATGATGTTGTCATTAGCCTATTTCCCTATAGTCCCGTAGGCTAACTAGGACATTAAAGGGGCTTAGAGGCCATTTAGCCTAGACAGTTTCTGTTGCAGGTCTTTCTGAGGGGTTCTGAGGCAACTTTGGGCATACTTACTATTTATAGTAAGTCATCTTGGACATGGCCGGACATTCAGTCACAGTGGTATGTCGATGGTAATTGTTTAAAATCGACAGGAAGACTTATTTATCATTGATGAGATTTGTTATGCATTGATAAAGCCATTTTATAAAGTTAAATTTAAATATTTAACTTTATTAATGCATAGACTATAGTTTGTGGGAAATATTTAAATTAAAAGAGTTCCCTTTATTTTTATAACACATTGGAGACATAAGGTACATAAAGGGAGTTATGTTTTATCCCACATTGAGAAAACGAAGGATTGAGCTCTTGTGAGAACACTATAAAAGAAATGGAAGAGCTTTTTTTTTGGATGCTTGGATGAAGATTAATGTTATGTAGTTGGATATCTGATTATCGGGCTTGGAGAATGGAATCCCTCTTTGCTAGCATTCTCTTCGTTGTTGGAAGACATAGTCAGGAGGATCAAGGGTGTTTTCACTTCAGGAAACACACTGGGTTTCATTTGGGGCATTCGCATAAAGAAATTTACAAGGGTTTGAGGTGCAAATTTGAAGTTAGTTATTGCTATAGTGCTGCATGAACAGTATTTTGCTATAGTCGGCATGAACATTATTTTGATACAGTACGGCATGACCAGTGTTGGTATCAAGTTTACTTGTTTTTCTGGCTGATTAGAAGTTTGGAAGGCTGCCGACTACATCTGCAAAATACTACGGTAACTAATTCCAAGTTTCTTCTGTCAAATTTTGATACTTTGCATAATAATTGTTGAATACAAGTCTGAATAGTTGTTGCAGCCTTTAAGGCAGCTGTAAGTGGACATCTACATTTAAAAATCACCCTTTATCAACAGATTGAAAGAGTTTCTAGATTTTTCATATACTGTTGAATGTGTGCCAAGTGTTTGTGAAAATGTTATGATGTGTATTATGCATTTTAATGTCACTTCATAGTTGTTTGTAAATCTACTCATTGGAAAGCAATTTATTGAGGAAATCAGCTTATGAGTTTGCATACAAAGTGTTTGACAATATTCCTTAAGTTAAATTTCTGCAAGTCAAAGTTCAAAATCAGGGGAGGATATTACAGTGGTATCAGAGCTATAAGTCCTGCCATCCTGTGGAGGTCTCATAGGAAATTTGGAACTGGCGGATAGAGGGGAAAGTGTTTGATGAAATGTCAAAACACTAAAATCAGAGCATTTATGTTTGAGCATGTGACAGGGGCCCTATAATTTTTGCAATACCAGAGCAAGACAAAGTAGGAGTTCAGACCTGCAAAGAAAACAGTCTAGTTCATCCGTAAAGGAGGATATAGAATCTAGTCATACAGACACAATAGAGGTATTCTTTGATCAAGATAGCAATATGGGTGACCGAGATTACAGGAATACAAGATTAGGTGGAGGCGGGAATGTCGGTCCAGAGCTTGGAGAGGAAAGATTCTTATAGTTATTAGAGACCTTGGTACAGGGTCAGAGAGTAGCAGAACAAAGGGCACAGGAACAGAATCAGAGATTGGATCTTATGATGCAGATGATGGCTTGTCAAATGGGGTTGAATGCTAATATGGGTGGAGGAAATAATCAGAATGGTAACAATCAAAATGGAAATGATTAGGATGGGACACATAATGGAGATGAACAAGTTGGGAACAATTTTGGTCATGCACCCCAGCGAGCTAGGACAGTGAGTTCAAGGCCCATGATTCCTACATTTCCTCCTAGAGCTCTAGAGCAGCTCATACCAAAGCCCCAGATTACTGATATACAGGACCAGTTGAGGAGAGATTGGGAAGCCAGAGGGCCAGATTTTACTGCTGCAATTACCTTTAGGGAGTATATGGATGTGCGGATGAAACATATGCCACGTGGACATGACAAGAACTAGAGCTATGAGCTATAGAAGAAAGTAGGGAGACTTGAGTTACCATATTATGATGGCTCAGGAAAGTCTACAGCAAGAGATTGGGTTCAAAAGCTTGACACATACTTTCAATTGAACCCTATGCCCAAGGAAGAAGCTATTAAGTACGCAACAATTCATCTGGATGGGTTAGCACACGAGTGGTGGCATCATGGTATGGTCACTATGGGACATGCACACATTACCTCATATGTGGAGTTTATAGAGAGGCTGATTGAATGTTTTGATAGGAAGGATCCAGAACTCCATTTCAAGGAGTTAGCTCAGCTTAAACAGTGGGGATCATTGGAAACATACATTTCAGAGTTTTAGAAACTTGCAGTGTTAGTAACAGATGTATCTGAACGGAGGATACTAGTTCTATTTATGGATGGGTTAGCTGATCCGTTGAGAGGGTGGATTAAAGCTCTCAACCCTCCCACTTTGCAGGAAGCCATTAAGAAAGCTCGTGACATGGATTCCTCTTCATCTTCAAAAAATAAATTCTAGGCAAAGAGTTTCCCTTCAAGGAAAGATAAGGATAGGAAACCTTTTCATAAAGAGGTTCAGCCAGCTAAGGAGGAAATTAAGAGGTTGGACAATGAGACACTTAATGATCTTAGAAAGAAGAAGTTTTGTTTTCATTGCAAGGAGCCTTGGGATTTGTCACATAAGTGTCCATTGAAAGCAAAAGTTAAGCAGATGGAGTACTTTTCAGCCGAAGAGTCAGTAGATGGAGATTTAAAGCAGTCATCTGAATTAAATGGAGATGATGATAGTTCTTCACGGGAGGAAGCACACGGTGATAGCACGATAGCTCAGTTGTCAAGTATACAGGAGGCCTTCACTTTCAAAGTTAGGGGAACCTTAGATGGACAGAGAGTTGTGGCACTCATTGATACAGGGGCGACACATAACTTCATTGATGAGAAGTTTGTGACACGCAAAGGGCTACATACAGAGGAGCATAGGGTATTTAAGGTGATGGTTGCCGATGGCTTCAAAATTGAATGTACCAAGAAAATCTCCAACTTGTAGCTTCATTTGGGAGATTATGACATGACAGGAGATTTCTTTGTGGTCAACATTGGTGATCAGGATATGGTGCTTGGGATGAACTGGATGAAGTCTCTGGTAGAGTTTACAATTAACCTTTAGAAAATGGAAATGAGGTTTGAGGAAAATGGTAAGAAGATAGTGCTCAGAGGTTTGTCAGATGGGAGACTTCGAGTGGTGTCACTCAAGCGGATGCAGAGTTTCTTTAGACATGACCAAGTGCAGTGGGTAGCAGAGTTTAGAGTAATGCCTAAGATGACAAAGCAGCATAAATAAGAGTATCCACCTGATGTACAAAAAATAATAACCAAACATACTAAGGTGTTTGGTGAGATACCTCCAGGGAGACCCTCGGATAGGGGAATCAAGCATGTTATTGAATTAGAGGAAGGGGCTAAGCCAGTTATCATCACACCTTACCGCCATCCGAAGAGATGTAAGGATGAAATAGAAAAGGCAATTAAGGAGTTGATTGACATGGGGCACATACGGCCAAGCAAAAGTCCTTTCGCTTCTTTAGTAGTATTGGTGAAGAAGAAGGATGGTACAATGAGGATGTGCATTGATTATAGGGAGCTAAACAAGAAGACAATCAAGAATCGATACCCTATCCCGTGCATCGATGAGCTTATTGATGAATTGCATGGTGCATGCTACTTCTCCAAGATTGATTTGAGATCTGGCTACCATCAGATATGGGTTAGAGAGGTGGATGTGGAGAAGACAGCTTTTAGATGCCACTATGGACATTTTGAGTTCTTAGTCATGCCCTTTGGGTTGACAAATGCCCCTGCCAGTTTCCAGTCCTGTATGAATAGAGTGTTCAGAGATCAGTTGAGGAAGTTTGTGTTGATATTTTTTGATGATATATTGATATACAGCCGTACTTGGGAGGAACATTTGAAGCATATTGATACAGTGCTCAGTATTCTAGAGAGGGAGTCATTATATGCCAAGATGAGTAAATGTGAGTTTGGGATGATAGAATTGCTCTATCTAGGGCATATTATTAGTGTAGGAAGTGTTCGAGTTGACCTAGACAAGATCAGGGCCATTCTGGATTGGCCACCACCGAGGAACACTTCACAACTCAAGGGATTTCTCAGGCTTTGTGGGTTCTACCACAGATTTGTGAAGGGATTTTCACAGATAGTAGCACCACTTATAGATTTGACACAGAAAGATAGTTTCAAGTGGTCAGAGAGGGCTCAGGATTGTTTTGACAGGTTTAAGGAGCTGATGAGTACATGTCTTGTTTTAGCCATTCTAGATTTCACCAAGCCCTTTGAGCTGCAGTGTGATGCCTCGGGAGAGGGCATACGAGCTGTTCTCATGCAAGACAAACATCTCATTGCATATGAGAGTAGAAAATTATGAGGTGTGGAGAGAACCTAGAGCATCTACGACAAAGAGATGCTAGCAATCATGCATGTGCTAGCTAAGTTTAGACAGTACTTAGTGGGAAGCCGGTTCACAGTAAAAATAGATCATAATAGCTTGAAACATTTCCTTGGACAGAAGGACCTTAATGACAGGCAATAGAAATGGGTGAGTAAATTACAGGCCTATGATTTCAACATAGCCTATGTCAAAGGGAAGAAAAATATTGTTGCAGATGCTTTATCTAGAAGGCCTCATTTGCTTGCTATTGGGATAGTCATGGATGATTGGAGAGAGATGATATTGGCAGAATATGCTAAGGATAGTTGGGCATCTAGCATTATTGAGGGAGCTATTCAAGATAGTCGATACACTATCGTAAATGATCTAATCATCTACAAGGAAAGGATTTATTTAGTACCCAGGTCTTCTATGAAGCAGAAGATTTTGAGGGCATTTCATGATTCACCAATGGCAGGACATCCTAGATTCTTTAAGACATATCGGCAGGTGAGAGAGCGCTTCACTTGGAAAGGACTCAAATCAGAGGTGCTTCAATTCATGAGGGAATGCCCTGTGTGTCAGTAGAACAAATAGGAACATTCTTTTCCGGGTGGTTTACTACGGCCCCTACCCATACCAGAGAAGAAGTGGGATAGCATTTCCATGGATTTTATCACAGGCCTCCCCAAGGCACAAGGTCAGGATTGTATCTTTGTTGTGGTAGACAGATTGATGAAATTTGCACATTTCTTTGCAATTTTGTCTACATATTCAGCAGCACAAACAACAAAACTATTTTTTTGAGAGGTATTCAGACTACATGGGATACCACGGAGCATAGTCAGTGACAGAGAAAGTAGATTTATGAGCCACTTTTGGCAGGAGTTGTTCAGGTTATGTGGAACAGAGCTCACTCCGAGTACCAGCTACCACCCCCAAACTGATGGGCAGACAGAGATAGTGAACAAATGGGTTGAGGGGTACCTTTAAAACTACATTGCAGGAGAGCAGAAGGCTTGGGTGAAGTGGCTACATCTAGGGGAGTACTGCTATAATACCTCTTTCCATATGTCTATTCAAATGTCCCCTTTTATGGCACTGTACGGGTATGATGCTCCTAATTTTTTGGATTTTTTATTTGGGGACAGGAGGGTGCCTAAGGCCAAGGATACTTTGCAGGAGTGCCAGGACATTATCCGATCCTTGAAGGAAAATTTGCAAAAAGCACAAAATCAGCAGAAGCAATATGCTGATCAGCACAGGGTTAAGAGGTCTTTTAAGGTGGGAGATATGGTGTACCTCATGTTACATCCATATAGACAGTCCTCTCTCAAGAAGAGTGGAGCAGAGAAATTGAAACCACGCTACTATGGATCGTTCAAAGTAATTAGGAGAGTGGGCGAAGTAGCTTATGAGTTGGAGTTGCCTGCAGACAGTAAAGTGCATAATGTGTTCCATGTGTCACGCCTTAAGAAGGCATTGGGTCACAATGTGGTGCCTTCAGTAGTATTGCCACCTCTTGATGATGAGGGAAAGCTTATCTTGGTTCCCGAGGCCATACTTGACTCCAGGGAGAGGGTGCTTCGCAGGAGGACTATCAGGGAGTATCTAGTGAAGTGGAGGAACCTACCTGTCGAGGATGCTACTTGAGAAAATGAGCAGATATTGCAGCATCCAGAGCTGAAATTGATTGAGGACAAGCAATTTTGGGAAGGGCGAACTATAATTTCCCCTTTCTAGCATTCATAGCATGATGTTGTCATTAGCCTATTTCCCTACAGTCTTGTAGGCTGACTAGGACATTAAAGGGGCTTAGAGGCCATTTGGCCTAGACAGTTTCAGTTGCAGGTCTTTCTGAGGGGTTCTGAGGCAACTTTGGGCATACTTACTATTTATAGTAAGTCATCTTGGACATGGCTAGACATTCAGTCACACTGGTATGTCGATGGTAATTGTTTAAAATCGACAGGAAGACTTATTTATCATTGATAAGATTTGTTATGCATTGATAAAGCCATTTTATAAAGTTAAATTTAAATATTTAACTTTATTAATGCATAGACTATAGTTTGTGGGAAATATTTAAATTAAAAGAGTTCCCTTTATTTTTATAACACATTGGAGACATAAGGTACATAAAGGGAGTTATGTTTTATCCCACATTGAGAAAATGAAGGATTGAGCTCTTGTGAGAACACTATAAAAGAAATGGAAGAGCTTTTTTTTTGGATGCTTGGATGAAGATTAATGTTATGTTGTTGGATATCTGATTATCGGGCTTGGAGAACAGAATCCCTCTTTGCTAGCATTCTCTTCGCTGTTGGAAGACATAGTCAGGAGGATCAAGGGTGTTTTCACTTCAGAAAATACACTGGGTTTCATTTGGGGCATTCGCATAAAGAAATTTACAAGGGTTTGAGGTGCAGATTTGAAGTTAATTATTGCTATAGTGCCACATGAACAGTATTTTGATACAGTATAGCATGAACAGTGTTGGTATCAAGTTTACTTGTTTTTCTAGCTAATTAGAAGTTTGGAAGGCTGCCGACTACATCTGCAAAATACTACGACAACTAATTCCAGGTTTCTTCTGTCAAATTTTGATACTTTGCATAATAATTGTTGAATACAAGTCTGAATAGTTGTTGCAGCCTTTAAGGCAGCTGTAAGTGCACATCTACATTTAAAAATCACCCTTTATCAGCAGATTGAAAGAGTTTCCAGATTTTTCATATACTATTGAATGTGTGCCAAGTGTTTGTGAAAATGTTATGATGTGTATTATGCATTTTAATGTCACTTCATAGTTGTTCGTAAATCTACTCATTGGAAAGCAATTTATTGAGGAAATCAGCTTATGAGTTTGTATACAAAGTGTTTGACAATATTCCTTAAGTTAAATTTCTCCAAGTCAAAGTTCAAATCAGGGGAGGATATTACATAATACTTTGAGATTATAACATATTATAACTAATCAAAACACTCAAAAATTTATATAATAATGATATTGAATCTGAGATCTATAAAAGGGTATTTTTAGTTTTTGAAAAAAATTGAGTTTTGATAGAGAAATGAGATTTGACTAAAATAGGTTTTGGTATCACAAACGGTGACACAAATATGTGCTTTTACCCTATTGAAGTAGGGAGAATTCTATTATCTTGTTGGAATTGTTTTCAAAATTTCATTTTGTTATGACATGTTGTGTTGCCATCAATGCCAAAGAGGGAGATTGTTGGATAATGTTGTCCTTAATGTCACACAAATGTCATATCAGTCATTAGTCTCAAGTTCACCGAGCTCAGACAGTCTGCAATGCAATCTACAATGCCAACCAAGCTCACTCGGTCATCGAAGGAAATGTGGAAGATAGTGTTAACTGAGCTAACTCGGTCAAACAAAGGAAAGGTGAAAGACAGTGTTCACCAAACTCACTCAATCAACGAAGGAAATGTGGAAGTCAGTGTTAACCGAGCTTCACTCGATCTCCAAAGGGTAGTTTCCACCGAGCTCACTTGGTCATCAAAAGAATCATGGAGAAGTCAGTGTTAATCGAGTTTCACTCGGTCTCCAAAGGGTAGCTTCCACTGAGCTCACTCGGTTATCTCAGGAAACTCAATACTTATCGAGTTCTCCCGACAATTGAAGGATTGTCACGAAGTTCACTGTATTAATCGAGCTCAGTCGGTTAACATAGGAATTATTTTCTGAACAAAGTTCACCGTGCAAGGTCAACCAGTATAGGGATTTGCTAATTAATTACTTCTAGCTGACTGTTGTAATTGTTTGTTTAGTCAGTGATTTGAGCTGACTAAGATAATCTGAAAGGTATATATGGTCATTCAAGTTATGAATTAAAAGGTGTGTATGATTGTGAAAAAGAAGTTATGAATGCAAATTATAGTATGAAATGAAAAGGCGAATGTTGAACAAAGTCTGATGAAGGATCAGATGTGTTGAATGAGTTGTAAAGTTGTATTCGATCAGTAAGGATCCAGTCAAGCATAACAGAGATCTGTAATCAGCAAAGATAAGTTGCACATTATATCAGGTCACTTCATTGTTGCTTTCTAACCATTGTAACAGTGAATTCAAAATCTCTTAACAGAGTTGGTTTAATAGCCATTCAATAAATCCTCTAACAAGGTGACAGTTCAGTTGAATTGTTCTAAAGACCTCTAGTAAGGCCACTCCTAACAGGGTGATTAAATCCTTTAACAGGGTTGGCTCCTAACAGGGCTCACTTCAGAAGAGTGAAAAACAGTATCTAGTTACATTGGTGGTTTTTCCCATATTGGGTTTCCACGTTAAAACTAGTGTCTCTTGTGTTCTTAATTGCTGAATTGCTTTGTGCATGATAACATATCAGTTCTTAATATTTATCATTTGCTGCATTATCAAGTTTCAGCATTTTATATTAATCAGATCAAGGGTATATTTAGACATCTTAGGGACTGTGGAAAGTTTTGTAGCAACTGATTCACCCTCTCCCCCTCTCAGTTACTCTATTCTCATTTCCAACAATCGCAACTATTTAAACATTAAAATTTTACTAACAATGATACGAGGCATTTCACTTGATGATAAGGGTGTTGATTTTTATACCTTGATGATTAAGTTTTATGTTGAGATAGTTCAATAGTCCTTAAATGACAATATTTATGATGTTAAAGGTATATCCATGCCTAACGATGATTTTTTTAGTATTTTAATCTAAATTAATGAATAAGTTATGTTTTATTGATTATGTGATTTCTGATGATTAAATGTGAGTAGAAATCAATTAAACAGTTAATTATGTGAGAGATTCATGTTTTGATGATCCAAATAATCTTTGAATATATGTATGTGAATTTCTTGAGCTACTGATGTGTGCAATGAGTGTGGAAGGGCATTTTAGCCGAGAAAATCTAACGAAGAAATGAAATTGAACCCTATGTGCCATTTGTGGAAACCTTGTTGTTTGTATTTTATTTGTATTGTGAGATGTATGAATGTATCATTCTGTAATTAGTAAATGTTAACGTTTCGTAATAGTATTTTTATAGTGTCGCTTGACACTTTTGAATTGTTTAGGCTTTCTAGCATGCTAGTTAGGGTTAACCAAGTAGCCCTTAAATCTAAGTCAGACCAAGTTAGCGACCTTTTTGGCTAATCATTTTTAATCAAAATTATTTACCCTAATCCAGATTAGTGCTTAATTTGCATTTTGGAGTTGTTAGATAGTCCTAAAAATTCTTAGCATTTGTTAGGCCCCAAATTAATTCCCAAGGCCTAAAAATATGAAATCTTAATACCCAAGGGGTATGGGTATGGGTTGGGGGCATTTTCCACCCCCCTAGCCCCTTTTGTTGACTTTTGAGGTCACTCAAAAAGTCCATTTTTGATTTAGTGCGAAAATAGAATGATTTCACCATGAGTTGAATGACCCTAACCCCACCTTGAGGTTAGCCTTGGGTTTAGTTGAGTTAAAAAATTCTAAATTTTTAGGCAAGTAGGGGAAGTTATTTCCCTTTTTAGGTGGTTGAGTTTGGATCTTATTTAGAGGCTTTTTTTGAGAAGTTTTGGTTGTTACCCAATCTCTAGTTTTAGAGTGAAGTTTTGGAAGATTGAAGGCAAGGAAGGAAAAGCTCTTCTCAACTTGTTCATTTTACCATAACTTTATTTTGAAGGTAGGAGTTCTTCATCTCCTTTTTTCATATTGTTCATGTTTCTCATTTTGTTTCATGCTTGGTTCATGCTTATGTTATTGTGTTGTTCATTGGTATGCTTGTATGTATGTTGGGTATGCTTGAGAAGGATTGAATCATGTTTTCTTGAATGCATTTCCTTCATGGTTTTTCTTGAATTTTGAAGTTTTCTTGTATGGGTGTTTTGGCATTACTCACCCTTAGATAAGGCAGAAGTGGCCAATTTTGAGAAAGGTCTTCAATTAGACTCCAACAGTGTAGAGTCTCTTCTCAGGATGAGAAGAGGGAGAGAGGGTAGGGTGTTATGGGCCCCTAGTTGTCAGCACAAACCACGCATGAGTTTTGGCATGTAAGAATGGAAGAACGGAAGTTCTTGAGTTATAGCCCCAATTGGGCACCTATTTTGGTGTTGTATCTGACATCTCCTATTGGAAAAATCCACCTTATCCCTAGTTTTGTACTTTTTGTGAAAACTCGGTATGGAAATGAATGTTACATTTTGTCTCCTTGTTATGTTTGTTTGTCACCTGGTCAGTTTTCGTTCTCTCCACAATTTCAGCGATGTATTACAGAAAATGAAATGGGTCCCTTATTAAGGGCCATGAAGGAAATTTAAATTGATTGTTGAAATTCAGTTATGTTCAGGATTAAAATCATGTGTAAATTGTATTTAAACTTTTTTGTTGTAGTGGCAATGATGCCGAGTTTTCTTCCTAGTTCTTTCTTGATGGAGCCTTTGAATCAAGTGGTTCAATAGAAAAAGATAAATTGAGTAATATTCTTGCATATGATCTTTTTTATAATTTGGTTATATGCATGTATTTATCAAAAAGTGAATATAGTGATGTTTTACCCTTTTCTGAGGCATTCTTATAGTTCGAAATCATATTCATTTGATTAGTGTTGATAAAATAAAATGATAAAAGAATGGAATGATTGATCTTAAGTATATTTGGTGTGGATCTCCAATTCGAGATCAAGTGAAAATTAAATTAAGAATTTAGTCCTTAGATTAAGCTACTTTAGTTATGATAAAATCTCTTAGTGTCCTACCTCAATTAATTAATGGATTCACTGGAAACATTTTTCTTTTTGCAAGCCATGTGAAGCATTAGGAGTTATAGCTCCTAGGTAATATTGTTAACTAGTTAGTATTTTAAATTACACCTAAAAAAAAAAACATTAGGAGAAAACAAGACTCTCAAAACACCCACCTACAAGATGTTGTATTTTGTATGGGAAAAGCTCTTAACTTTAAAAGTCTACAACAATCATAAAGAGAAATATGTGTCTATGTGATCTTACCTTGGGTTAATAAGTCACCTACATAAGTTTTAAAATATATATTTTTAAATAACCCTAGTTGCTTATACCTTATCTACCTCTTACCCAAACAAACTTTCCCACATAAATTCTCCATGTTCCAATCAAAGCAAGGGAACCTTTATCCATTTTCTTTCAAGGATGATGTCACCCTCTACTTCTCCAAATTTGGGTGTAGGTTTGGAAGGCAAGTCAATTCTTGTATATATGGTATTGCATAACAGTCTTATCATTCCTTTTTATTTTTTTGGGCTTCCTAAACCCCAATCCCCTCCCCATGCGAAATCCCCCATCATATCTCCTTGCATCTCGTGCCTTGTCTCTCATGCCTTGTCAAGTGTCTTAGACTAGTCAAGTCAGCTCTTAAGTTGGTTAAACTTCCTTTCTTTAGTTGAAAATCTAAGCATTAATTAGTAGGGGGTACTCCTTATTTTTCCTCCATGCGCATTTGCTTTAGCCAGCATGTTGAGTTGGACTGGGACCACGTACTATCCTAGGCAGGCATGGAGACTTGGGGAAAAACTCCAAGTTTTTCATTGGCTAGTGGGGTAGTTGGGAGTTAAGATAGTTTGATGGGTAGGTTAATAAAGTTGGATTAGATGTAGTGCCTGCCCCTAAGTTGTATTTTCAGTTATCTTGCCAAACTCTTTTAGGCTAGTTTTATACTTGATGTTTAGTAGCATTACTTTCAGATTATTAGATGTTGTTTTACACTCAGTTTATTATATGATGAGATTACTTGGTACTCTATATATTTCATGCATGTATGATGATTATTCAATGTTTTCAGTTATCGATGATGATTAGTTAGATGGTTTATTATCACACGTGCTTTCTTATGGATACTTACCCCATACTGCATGTGTATGGTGTGCGTGTTTGTTTTATTTATGTATGGTGTTTCTGATGTGGTTAAGGAAGGGAGTCGTAGTCACCTGCTAGTCGGGATCTACACGATGCACCACTTCCTGCCATTGTTTGTTTAGCTTAGAATATTGTGTTTGTACATGCATGGATTTTATGTAGGTTGCAGGTACCGGGTATCGACTTCCCTGAATTGCCAGGGTGAGCATACCCTATCGCATTGTCTCAATGGTAAGAGAGGGGAGATAAACTCTTAAGTCCAAATCCTAAACCCTTTAGCCAATTGTCTTAATTGATAATTAGGACAAGTATTTGAGTTAAGTACCCTCCGAATGCATCAAATGATGTAATTTCGGGATTATAACCCTTTTTGTTTTGATTTAGTATGCATTTTTTTTCTATGTAGGGTTTTTATATGTTGTTTATGAGTCCTTGATGTGTTTTCTATTAATTAAGTCTAATTAAAAAGATTAATTAATGATTTAATTCAATAGAGAATTATTATGATATCTTTAATATTTAATTAATTGAGAAATTAATTAAATAAAAGAATTAAATTTAAAGGTTAAAGTTCAAAGATAAATTTAGAACAGGATAATATTTATTTAATTTAATAATAATATATTTGGAGTTCATTTTTAAATAAATGCTAAATATTATTGTTATTTAAATTAATTAAATATGTTATCAATTAAGTTCTAAAATAAATTAAAAGTTGAAAGATATTAAATTATTAAGAATTCTAGATCGCATGATCTAAGCATGAGTTTAAATATGAGAATTAAATTAAAAGATTAAATTATAGAAATTAATAATGTTATTTTAATTTCTTAAAAGTGCACATAAGATTAAAGTAATAAATTAATTTAAAATAGAAGTCAAGTGGAATATTAAATAAAGTTATTTAATAATTCAACTTAATGTGCATGAAAGTTGAATGCAAAATAAAAGAAAAGATAATAAAGGTTAATTTGGAGTTAACTGAGTTGTGCAAAGAGTCTTCTCGGGTAAACACACAATTAGTGCCCCGATTTGAGGAGAAATTGCTTATCACAACTTTGGGGGTTCATTTTTGAGGGACATGATTTGGGAGATGAATTTGGATGGGAATTTTGGGGAGACAACTTTTGGAAGCAAATTTCAGAAGGCTGATATCAAGAAAGTTTTCCAGAGGAAGGTTATTGAGAGGAGCGAATTCTCTTACCGTTCCTGGAGATTGCATAATAGCATCAGGATCAGGTAGGGTCTTGTGTTATTGATTATCGATTTATTACACAATTATCCTTTCCTGTCTTCTTCGTGTCTGGTGTTTGTAAATCGGATCTCTCTGTGATGAAAATTTTAACCTTTCAATATTGTGAATTCATTAATTGTTCATCAATAATTTTTGTATTCATGGAGACTGGAAGAGTTATTAGAACCCTTGTTTTCTAGATTAAGAAATTAAGATTTGAGTAAGGGTTTTGAATGTAAAATTGAAAGTTCTAATTTAATATATATATATATATATATATATATATATATATATATATATATATATATTGTCTTAATTAAAATTAAATAAAATTAATTTTAAAATAAACATTAATTATTTTATATATATTGTTAAATAAATCTAATTTAAAATAAACTTAATTTATACATTTAAAAAAAAAAAAAAACACAAAGTTAGAGATTTAAATATTAAAAAAAAAAAATTTTAAAAAAAAATTTAATTAAATATTTTTGGGTGGGGCGGGGCCACCACTTCCCACGCCCCACACGCTTTCCACGCTACCGTAGCAGGTGGTACTGCTGCCTGCGGCAGCAGTAACACCTACGGCCGCAGGTGGATGGCAGGTCGGCGGACCTTTAAAAATGCCGTATTTTATTTAAATAAAGTGAATCGATTTAAATTTTTATAAATTGTTTTTTTTTTAAATAAAAAAAAAAATCATTTTAAATAGAATCATTTTATTTAATATTATTATTAGATAATTTAAAATTATTAAATTTTAAATTATATTGAAATTTTATTATTATTTATTAATAATTTTATAAATAAATAAATTATTAATAAATATAATATGATTCTTTATGTATCATTAATTAATCTTAGTTATAGTTTGACTTAATTAAGATTAATTAAATCGAATATTTGTGTAAGCAAGTTTAATATTATAACATCGATTTTAATGGAGGCACAGATTATTATAATCAACAAGGATTATTAATAATTTAATTATTACCTTAGATTGTTTTAGGACTTTGACTTTAAATCAATTAAGGGTAATTAGGGGTTTCATTTGGAGTTAGGAACAGGTTAATTTGTAAAGGTGAACTATGGGTTCTATCTGTTTAAAACATACGTTCAACTGGAAATGGAAACCTCACATTTACTCAATAGTATATTATCAATCAAATTGAACTATAAAACTTTTTATTTGAAAATAAACAGTGAAAACTGAAACCTTATTGTTTAACTCAACTGTATATTTCAAATCAAAAACCAATTGTGAGACTATGATGTTTTCTATATATTGTTTATGTTTGAGTGTTATGGGGTTGGTTTAGCATTGACCAGTTTAGGTTGTCCCCAGAGGCTGGGGGTTGTGAATGTGATGTTATGATGATTTGTTCTCGATCTTTTCAAACCAACCAAGGTAATGTGATAGTATGCTCTATGATGGATGTATTTACTGTTTGTTATTGCTTTCCAGTTTCCTTGTGTGAAGCTGAGGTGTATGTATTTGAGATACCTAACTTAACCATTTTCGAGTCTCGATCAGTTATATTTGATAACCATTTTTGAGTCTCGATCAGTTATACTTGGATTGCTTTTCGGTCGCTTGAGAGGACTGAAGTGTTTGTTATGTTCTTGATGATGTCATGTTTTGACTTGACCATTTTGGAGTCTTCGATCAGTATTGCAATTTACTATTGGGATACTTTCTGGTTGCTCATTGGAGAGCCATTAGATTTTGTGATCTATCATTGATGCCTTCAGTTGCTGATAGAGAACTGTCGTGGTCATATGATTATTATTTGGTGCTTATCTGTTGCTCATGAAGAATTGATGTAGTTTTGTGGCTTATCTTTTATGATGTCTTTTCAGTTGCTTGTATAGGACTGAGGTGGTTTTATTATGATTCTTTGATTTATGATTTCATGAGCCTAGGGTAGGTTATCTATGTGTAGTGTCGGGAAGTGGCTTGCAATGGGGATCGGGGCCCTAAGAGGCTGCCTGGAGTAACCCATTGTAAGTTGTTTTAATAAGTGAAAACATTTACACTAAATAAGGGAAAATGAACCTAATAAGATAATTGTATGTTCTCTCCCATGCCTTGAGTGCTAGTACAGACTAGGATGGGGTAGAGAGAACGCTTGGTTACGACCTTGCACTCCATAGTATGCCTTGTCAATATGAGAGGATACTAGTGGCCGCAGGGATCAGTAGGGAACCGGGATTCCTAAGGGATTGCTCGGGTAACTTCTACGTGACTTTTGCGATGACACTTTCCCGCTTGCATATTAGGTTTCCTATCTATCTTGTGGTACCTCTGGGATTTAGATGTCGATCTTTTTAGGAACCCTTGAGTTAGCATACTTATAGGATTTCCTGGACTTAGAGAGTATTTATGATTATAGGTTTCATTATCCTATTTGGGACCTGAGACTATCTCCTCAGCGCAGTGGGAGTGGACCATTTAGGTTCCATGCGGTCGGGTGGTAGTTCTTTTTACTCTTACCATTGAGATCCATTCCGTGGTCACCGTGGGTGGAGTTTTCATGATTGGCTTTTATCTTCACTATGTTCTTGGATTATTATGATGGATGGTTAGATTTTATGATAGATGTTTTATCATTATGGATGTATGGATGTATCATGTATGGTGAATAGTTTCATATATTTCTACTGTACTTTGTATCATGGATTTGAGGATGTTGTATCTTTATCTTTACATATGTATATTCTTTTAAGCCTTTCATACCCTGTGACTTGTACAGAGGATGATTGAGCATTCCGAATTAATTTGCCAAGAGGCATTCGGAATAAATGTATATTATGGACATGGGATTTTCTGATTATTCTTCATATGTATGTGATAGTTGTTAGACTTAGAATTAATTAAATTTAAACATGACTCAACGTCTTGGGATCTTTAAGAAATGTAACTTACAATGTATGTTGTGGATGATTACATGTTATTGCTTCTGCTACTATGTGTTTGATGTGTATGTTATACCTTCTTACTTAAAAAATTTTTTTAAAAAAATGTTTAGCAAACTTAGTGAAACTTCAGGTTAATTCTTTTGGATCCCTTGGCGGGGCGTTACATCTGGTATCAGAGCCTGAGTTTCTACATTGGGAGCTCTGGGTTTATTGGAACGCCACTAGTGTTAACTAGTTGAACAAAAATGAAAGCTTTAAACTATCATGTGTATCTCTTTCAAACTGAAACTTGAAAACTAGTTGAACTGAAACATTATGCAAACTATTAGTTACCTATTTTTCATATTTCAACATTTAGACTTCAAATTGAAATTATAGGTAAACTGAAAATTGAAACTATCTTGTTTGCAAAACATGTGTCTTTTATCTATGTGTTTCAATAGTATGTTTCATGGTTATTTTAGCATCTTGTGTCTTGGATATTATTGTAGGATGGTATCTGGGATGAGATCTTCCATTAGAGGCCGTAGCCTTGGCCGTGGACAAGGCAGAGGTGTTAGTGTTCATGAGTCTATCCACAAGAGCCCCATTCAGGAAGAGAACCATAGGGAGGAACATGCTAACTCGGAGGAGGTTGACATGAAGCAAATGATGCGAACCATCATTGATCGCCTACCTCCTGTTCATGATCAGGATAGAGCACATTGGGCAAGACATGAGCATAGACCTAGGTCTAGGAGCCCTCTGAGGGATCGACATAGATCCATTGTATCTTCACAGATGAAGGACCTTCATAGGTCCAAGGTCAAGCCCTTTAATGGGCAGGGTTCTGGACATGTAGCTGAGCAGTGGCTTATTGCCCTTGACAGGATTTTTGCTATGCAGGACTTTGACATTAATGTCAAAGCAAGGTTTGCTATCACCAACCTAGAGTTCTTTGGGGCCACCTGGTGGACTATTGAGGAAAAGAAGTTGGGCTTAACCATGCACAGTGTCACATGGGAGTTATTCTTAGAGAGCTTCCGTGAGCGATTCCTACCAGAGGAATGGAAGCAGCATAGAGCAGATGAGTTCCATAACCTGAGACAGTACACTATGACTGTTATAGAGTATAAGCGCAAGTTCTTTGAGCTCATGCCCTTTTCAGGATTCAGTGACAACCCAGCGCAATTGGCACAACATTTCATTAGAGGTTTGAACAACCATTTAATTGGGGGTATTAAGGTGTTTGAACCTAAAACCCTCAAGGATGCGATACATCGAGCCGTCCTTGTAGAGCAGAGTGTGAACTTAGGACATGGGGGTTTTGTAGGAGCACCTTCAGCATCAGGATCAAAGGGTGGTCAGGGAACAAGTGGAAATAGGAAACCTCCTTCTGGGGGTAATCAGCGGCAGGAAGGTACTTATCCTCCAGCACAGAGTGGTGGCGGTGGTTCCAATACTAGGAACTATCACAACGCTCAGTGCAACAAGCACATCCAGTATGGCCAACCATCTCAGAG
Organism: Cupressus sempervirens; assembly: GCA_028749045.1. NCBI lineage: Eukaryota > Viridiplantae > Streptophyta > Pinopsida > Cupressales > Cupressaceae > Cupressus > Cupressus sempervirens. The sequence continues at coordinate 663,698,715 of CM053785.1, forward strand.
TGTTCAGTCTTATCCTAGTGGGGGTAGTTTCCAGTAGTCTAGTGCACCTAGAGTTCAGAGGAGCTTCAATGGAGAGTGTTTCTCATGTGGACAATGCGGACACAAGTCATCTCATTGCTCTCAAGGGAAACCACAGTTCTCAGGCCAGAGACCCGCAGCTTCAGAACCTACAGTTGGTGGCATGGATAGAGCCTAGAGAGTGTACTCAGTGGAGTCTTATCCTCCTACAGGGGGAAAGGGTCCAATGGGACCCGCACAGTGAGTCCTTAGCTTTTCTTTTGTTGTAGGCTTCCAGGAGTAAGCCTAAGTCTAGGGGGGGTGGATGTAGTGCTTGCCCCTAAGTCGTATTTTCAGTTATCTTGCCAAACTCTTTTAGGCCAGTTTTATACTTGATGTTTAGTAGCATTACTTTCAGATTATTAGATGTTGTTTTACACTTAGTTTATTATATGATGAGATTACTTGGTACTCTATATATTTCATGCATGTATGATGATTATTCAATGTTTTCAGTTATCGATGATGATTAGTTAGATGGTTTATTATCACACATGCTTTCTTATGGATACTTACCCCATACTGCATGTGTATGGTGTGCGTGTTTGTTTTATTTATGTATGATGTTTCTGATGTGGTTAAGGAAGGGAGTTGTAGTCACCTGCTAGTCGGGATCTACATGATGCACCACTTTCTGCCATTGTCTGTTTAGCTTAGAATATTGTGTTTGTACATGCGTGGATTTTATGCAGGTTGCAGGTACCAGGTATCGACTTCCCTGAATTGTCAGGATAAGCGTACCCTATCGCATTGTCTCAATGGTAAGAGAGGGGAGATAAACTCTTAAGTCCAAATCCTAAACCCTTTAGCCAATTGTCCTAATTGATAATAAGGACAAGTATTTGAGTTAAGTACCCTCCGAATGCATCAAATGATGTAATTTCGGGATTATAACCCTTTTTGTTTTGATTTAGTATGTGTTTTTTTTCTATGTAGGGTTTTCATATGTTGTTTATGAGTCCTTGATGTGTTTTCTATTAATTAAGTCTAATTAAAAAGATTAATTAATGATTTAATACAATAGAGAATTATTATGATATCTTTAATATTTAATTAATTGAGAAATTAATTAAATAAAAGAATTAAATTTAAAGGTTAAAGTTCAAAGATAAATTTAGAACAGGATAATATTTATTTAATTTAATAATAATATATTTGGAGTTCATTTTTAAATAAATGCTAAATATTATTGTTATTTAAATTAATTAAATATGTTATCAATTAAGTTCTAAAATAAATTAAAAGTTGAAAGATATTAAATTATTAAGAATTCTAGATCGCATGATCTAAGCATGAGTTTAAATATGAGAATTAAATTAAAAGATTAAATTATAGAAATTAATAATGTTATTTTAATTTCTTAAAAGTGCACATAAGATTAAAGTAATAAATTAATTTAAAATAGAAGTCAAGTGGAATATTAAATAAAGTTATTTAATAATTCAACTTAATGTGCATGAAAGTTGAATGCAAAATAAAAGAAAAGATAATAAAGGTTAATTTGGAGTTAACTAAGTTGTGCAAAGAGTCTTCTCGGGTAAACGCACAATTAGTGCCCCGATTTGAGGAGAATTTGCTTATCACAACTTTGGGGGTTCATTTTTGAGGGACATGATTTGGGAGACAAATTTGGACGGGAATTTTGGGGAGACAACTTTTGGAAGCGAATTTCAGAAGGCTGATATCAAGAAAGTTTTCCAGAGGAAGGTTATTGAGAGGAGCGAATTCTCTTACCATTCCTGGAGACTACATAATAGCATCAGGATCAGGTAGGGTCTTGTGTTATTGATTATCGATTTATTATGCAATTATCCTTTCCTGTCTTCTTCGTGTCTGGGGTTTGTAAATCGGATCTCTCTGTGATGAAAATTTTAACCTTTCAATATTGTGAATTCATTAATTGTTCATCAATAATTTCTGTATTCATGGAGACTGGAAGAGTTATTAGAACCCTTGTTTTCTAGATTAAGAAATTAAGATTTGAGTAAGGGTTTTGAATGTAAAATTGAAAGTTCTAATTTTTTTTAAAAATAAATAAATATATATATATTTCCTTGGAGGATATTGTCTTAATTAAAATTAAATAAAATTAATTTTAAAATAAACATTAATTATTTTATATATATTGTTAAATAAATCTAATTTAAAATAAACTTAATTTATACATTTAAAAAAAAAAAAACAAAAACAAAGTTAGAGATTTAAATATTAAAAAATAAAAAAAATAAAAAAAAATTTAATTAAATATTTTTGGGTGGGGCGGGGCCACCACTTCCCACGCCCCACACGCTTTCCACGCTGCCGTAGCAGGTGGTACTACTGCGCAACAGCAGTAACACCTGCAGCCGCAGGTGGACGGCAGGCCGACAGGCCTTTAAAAACGCTGTATTTTATTTAAATAAAGTGAATCGATTTAAATTTTTATAAATTAAAAAAAAAAAAAAAATCGTTTTAAATAGAATCATTTTATTTAATATTATTATTAGATAATTTAAAATTATTAAATTTTAAATTATATTGAAATTTTATTATTATTTATTAATAATTTTATAAATAAATAAATTATTAATAAATATAATATGATTCTTTATGTATCATTAATTAATCTTAGTTATAGTTTGACTTAATTAAGATTAATTAAATCGAATATTTGTGTAAGCAAGTTTAATATTATAACATCGATTTTAATGGAGGCACAGATTATTATAATCAACAAGGATTATTAATAATTTAATTATTACCTTAGATTGTTTTAGGACTTTGACTTTAAATCAATTAAGGGTAATTAGGGGTTTCATTTGGAGTTAGGAATGGGTTAATTTGTAAAGGTGAACTATGGGTTCTATCTGTTTAAAACATACGTTCAACTGGAAATGGAAACCTCACATTTACTCAATAGTATATTATCAATCAAATTGAACTATAAAACTTTTTATTTGAAAATAAACACTGAAAACTGAAACCTTATTGTTTAACTCAACTGTATATTTCAAATCAAAAACCAATTGTGAGACTATGATGTTTTCTATATATTGTTTATGTTTGAGTGTTATGGGGTTGGTTTAGTGTTGACCAGTTTAAGTTGTCCCCAGAGGCTCAGGGTTGTGAATGTGATGTTATGATGATTTGTTCTCGATCTTTTCAAACCAACCAAGGTAATGTGATAGTATGCTCTATGATGGATGTATTTACTGTTTGTTATTGCTTTCCAGTTTCCTTGTGTGAAGCTGAGGTGTATGTATTTGAGATACCTAACTTAACCATTTTCGAGTCTCGATCAGTTATATTTGATAACCATTTTTGAGTCTCGATCAGTTATACTTGGATTGCTTTTCGGTCGCTTGAGAGGACTGAAGTGTTTGTTATGTTCTTGATGATGTCATGTTTTGACTTGACCATTTTGGAGTCTTCGATCAGTATTGCAATTTACTATTGGGATACTTTCTGGTTGCTCATTGGAGAGCCATTAGATTTTGTGATCTATCATTGATGCCTTCAGTTGCTGATAGAGAACTGTCGTGGTCATATGATTATTATTTGGTGCTTACCTGTTGCTCATGAAGAACTGATGTAGTTTTTTGGCTTATCTTTTATGATGTCTTTTCAGTTGCTTGTATAGGACTGAGGTGGTTTTATTATGATTCTTTGATTTATGATTTCATGAGCCTAGGGTAGGTTATCTATGTGTAGTGTCGGGAAGTGGCTTGCAATGGGGATCGGGGCCCTAAGAGGCTGCCTGGAGTAACCCATTGTAAGTTGTTTTAATAAGTGAAAACATTTACACTAAATAAGGGAAAATGAACCTAATAAGATAATTGTATGTTCTCTCCCATGCCTTGAGTGCTAGTACAGACTAGAATGGGGTAGAGAGAACGCTTGGTTACGACCTTGCACTCCATAGTATGCCTCGTCAGTACGAGAGGATACTAGTGGTCGCAGGGATCAGTAGGGACCCGGGATTCCTAAGGGATTGCTCGGGTAACTTCTATGTGACTTTTGCGATGACACTTTCCCGCTTGCATATTAGATTTCCTACGTGTCTTGTGGTACCTCTGGGATTTAGATGTCGATCTTTTTAGGAACCCTTGAGTTAGCATACTTATAGGATTTCCTAGACTTAGAGAGTATTTATGATTATAGGTTTCATTATCCTATTTGGGACTTGAGACTATCTCCTCAGCGCGGTGGGAGTGGACCATTTAGGTTCCACGTAGTCGGGTGGTAGTGCTTTTTACTCTTACCATTGAGATATGTTCCGTGGTCACCGTGGCTGGAGTTTTCGTGATTGGCTTTTATCTTCACTATGTTCTTGGATTATTATGATGGATGGTTAGATTTTATGATAGATGTTTTATCATTATGGATGTATGGATGTATCATGTATGGTGAATAGTTTCATATATTTCTACTATAGTTTGTATCATGGATTTGAGGATGTTGTATCTTTATCTTTACATATGTATATTCTTTTAAGCCTTTCATACCTTGTGACTTGTACAAAGGATGATTGAGCATTCCGAATTAATTTTCCAAGAGGCATTCGGAACAAATGTATATTATGGACATGGGATTTTCTAATTATTCTTCATATGTATGTGATAGTTGTTAGACTTAGAATTAATTAAATTTAAACGTGACTCAACATCTTGGGATCTTTAAGAAATGTAACTTACAATGTATGTTGTCGATGATTACATGTTATTGCTTTCGCTACTATGTGTTTGATGTGTATGTTATACCTTCTTACTTTAAAAATAAAATAAAAAAATGTTTAGCAAACTTAGTGAAACTTTAGGTTAATTTTTTTGGATCCCTTGGCAGGGCGTTACATCAGAATGGGTTAGTTGTTAAGTTAGATATTTTAGTTTAGGATTTGTTATAACTTTATCTTATTTGCTAGTAGATTTCTTTTTGGGTTTTGTTTAAATGTTAGCATTTCTATTTTGGATGGTATTAAGTTAGATGTAGGGATATTAGTTTATAGGTTAGTAAGATATGAAATTGGGTTAATTATGCAGTTGGTGAGTGTTATGTCTAGGTTAGAAGGTTACTATTAAGATTGTAATTTAGTAATTGTTTTATAAGATTTTGGTAATAGTATTTTAAATTTTAGTTAATTATATTTTTCTTATTGGCAATTATAGTTGGTTTTAATTAAATATAGTTGTTGTATAGTGTTAGCTTCTAATTAAGTGGTCTTTAATATAAGTTGATATTAGAAATTATTTTTAAGTGTTAATTAGGAAATTAATTGACTTATAATTGCTTTAATGATTGAATAATTTAGTGTTAGAATCAATTTTAATATTGGATAGGAATTAGAAGAGTTCATTTCCATTACGGGTATTTATTTTGTTTAAATTAAGTTAGTTGAATTATTTGATCCATTTAAAGAATTAATTTGGAATCATTGTGTCAATACTTAGTGGTTGTTAAGTTGTATTTTAGTATTAATTAAAGTTAATTGTAGAGGTTAGTTAATTTTTTTTATTTTAATGTAGCAGTTATATTATTCTTAAATTGAAAGATAGTGTTATTATGTTTTCAATTAGTACAGGTTATAAAATTTAGATAGTCTATTAGAGTAAACTTTAAATGTTGAGTGTATTAACTAGATTTAATTAGTCTACTTATAGGGCAGAAAATGTTGTCTCAAAATATGGTAGTAATGAAGCAAATGTCGAAATCAATCTAATAACGAATTGTTCTAATTGATCGGTCTACTCTTACACATTGACTTTGAACTTGTTATGGAATGTAAAGTTATCCATAGGAGAGTGTGCTCTATCTTACTTTATTCTTGTACTTTTAACTTGTATAAACAAACTTATCGAACTTGGTGAACCTAATTATTATATTTATTAAAAAAAAAAAAAAAAAATTGTGTGTGTTTTTTCCCTTGTATTTTGGGCATGATAATTTATGTGGTCCAATCAGAGTAGATAGTTACAATTGCGATAGATATTTCATATTGTTTGTTGATGACTATTCAAGGATGATGATTATAATGTTCATGAAGGTGAAATAACATGCATTTGATATGTTTAAATAGTATAAATCTAGATTTGAAAAAGAAACTGGTAAATCTTTGAAATTTCTGAGATCTAATAGAGGTGGTGAGTTTGTCTCTTGAATTCAATAATTTTTGTGCTGAGATTGGAATTAAAAGATAGTTATATTCACTAAGGACATCCCAATAGAATGGTATTTCTTAAAGGATAAATATATCCATAGTGGATTGTGCAAGGAATATAATGGTTGAAAAGAATGTTTCTCATATATTCTAGAGGGAATAAATTAGCAGTTCTCTTTATACTCTTAGTCGAGTTCAATTGAAGAAAGAAATGAAAAAAAACACCCTATGAGCTATGGCATAGATGTACATTGAATGAAAGTTATTTCAAAATCTTTGGTAGTAGATTTTATATTCACAAAGATACAAGGAATGGTAAATTTGATGTTAAAGGAGATGAATATATATTCCTTGCTTAATCATCTAAGAGAGAAGCTTATAGATGTTTGAACAAAGATACTAACAAGATGATTAAAAGTACAAATATGAGATTTGATGAGTTTGAAGATTACAATAAGTTTGTATATGTTTATGAAGAAGCCCTTGATACTCTACCTGATGTAGTGCAAGGAAAGAGAATTCCCAAAGGATATGTCCTAGCCCCCATAAAATAATCATATAGTGGAAACACCACTCAAGATACATGATCTAATACCAAATACAGCTCTTTATTTATAAAATAATAGTTTCATGCAATGTGCCTAACTGTAAGGCCTTTCAGGTTATGACCAAATACAATAGAAATTACATTAACAATTCTGCAAGATCCCTTAAGATCTAAATCCAAACCTAAACCTAGCTAGTCTAGAACCACACTCTAGTAGAAACCTCCAATATCTCAACGTATGCTCCTAAGCTACAAAGAGACCTCCTTGTTTCTAAACCAAAGCCACTAGCTCTTCTCAAAGTTCACTCCTTTGCCACATCCATTTCTCCAAGGTGGATGATTATCTAAATTAAGACTCCATAAGACCCCTATACTTATACCCAACTAAGCCACAAGCTGGCATAGAAATTAAAAATTAAATAAAACCTTATATTAAATGCATCTTTAAGCCATAAGTCAGCTCATAGCAAACATTAAATAAATAACATGAAATTAAATACTTAGGATAGGCCCCAAGTTTACAATGCATAACTAACTCACAAGAATACATAAGAATACATGCACTTAGATACAAGTCCATGTGCCATCCAACTATCTAAATCTAAGAACACACACACCAACTCCCTTGGATTGTAGCTCATGAATACAATTTTGAAAGCTCAACCAATAAATCAAGAACCTGTGACTAATAGTCACCAAAATAGCTCTAGCTCCAAGATGATGAATCCAATCATCATGCACACTTAAGAAAAGGTTCCCTAGTATTCCTATAACATATCCCCCACCACATGAATCATAACTCTACAAACTTGAATGTGAAGCCCCTGCATACAGGATTATTTACTTCCCTAGGATGTTCCTGCATTAGACACCCTAGGTATGAAGAAAATATGTTATTACAAGATGGAATAACATCTTTCATGGTTCAACACATAAACCCCAAATTGGTTCTTCACATACATGTCCTCAACCATATCAACTTGTACACTATTTCCTTTATTCTTCTTCTACAACTTCTTTTCTATAACTATCATCTCTATATCTGTCTTTGATATACAACAAGTTTTCTTTTCACACTGATCTCTAACCCTTTCAAAATCCTTCAAGTCAAATTGGCTAACAATACTCAATTTCCTATTGAGCTCTCCATTCTACAAAGGAATCAAGGAATACTTCATGCTACCCTTCTCAACCGTAAACACATTCTTGACACAATCATGCACAACCCTGCAATCATAAAGCTAAGGTCTATCCAGTAATATGTGACAACTACTCATGTAAACAATATCACACGACACTTGATCCTTATACTACCCAATCTAGGAATCAGCAAGACATTTCTCCCTCACTTCCAAAGCATGTTCATCTTGTAGCCAGCCAATCCTATAAGCACAAGGATGTCTTACCCTCTTTAAACTAAGTTTCTAGACCATCTTTTCAATAACTAGGTTATCAGTACTACCACCATCTATAATCACAATATAGATTTTACCACCAAACTTACAATGAGTCCTTAAGAAATTCCTCCTTTGTCAAGGTTCGAATGTCCTCTTTCTAAGAAACACTCTTTGAATCAATAAGTTACCCCCATCCTACTTACTTCATTCACCAAGTCTTTGACCTATTGCACCACAATAGTTCTTCTATCACCAGCCTTAGGACATTCATAAGATCTATATCGTTCTTCATGATATCTATATAAATTACCCTTGAATGCCCCCTTTTTTTTTTCCTCTTCCTCTATTCAATAGGATTCGATTCATCTACAAAAAATTGTTTGTTCTTCATGTCTTGCTTCTCCTTTCCTCAAGGATTACCTTGATCTCTCATCTTCATCTTCTCTTCTTCTCTGAAAGCATACTGATAAGCATCCTTAACTAAAGTATTATTTAGCATATCAACCTCATCATAAATAATAAATCCTAAACCATTAAAATATCTAGCCACCTTCTCCTTATACAATTCTCTATGTCTATACTGAATATTCAACTTGTAGACCTCATATGTATAGTATTTCATAGTGTATCCTTCTTCTTCAAATTTTGTGACTTCTTAAACAACTCAAGTTCATAATCAACAAGAATGAACTTATCCTTTAATTTAGTCACCATCAATATCCATCTAGTGATTTTCAATTCACCTTCTTATTCTTGATATCACTACAATTCTTTCCACCAAAGAGTAGCATGTCTTTTCAACTTAGTTTATTCCAAACTCACTCTAAGTGGATCTTCAGTATCCTCTAACTCAAAGTAGTCTTCCAATTCACTAATCCAGTCAATTAGGTCAAGATTCAAATTACTTGAGAAATTAGAAACCTCTATCTTATGCTTTAGCTTCAACTAAGATCTAGATCTAATGAATTGATTAGCCCTATTTCCCATAGGTCTCTCAATTTATAAGTTCTATCTTTACCATTTGATCCAACAACCTCGAAGTCTTTAATAGCTTCCGCATAACCATCTTTAGTACACATATACTGAGGTACACCATCAAAAGAACTTAAAATCTCAGCAACCATATCACTCTTCATTTTCATCATCTTCTTTGAGAGCCTTTCTTCCATTGCATCATAGAGGTCATCAATCACCCTAGGGTCCAATCTTCTTGGAGGCATCTTCGAAGATTTTTGCAAACCCTCTACAATAATAAACAAGATCAAACCTTCACTGTGATACCACCTGATCTAGTGCAAGGCAAGAGAATCACCAAATGAGATGTCCTATCACCCACCAAATAATCACATAGTGGAAACATAACACAAGAAACATGATCTAATACAAAATGTAACTCTTTATTTATAAATTACTTGTTACATGCAATGTGCCTAGCTATAAGGCCTTCCGAGTTATGGCCAAATATTATAGCAACTACATTAATAGTTTTGCAAGATCTCTCAAGATCCAAATCCAAATGAAAACCTATCTAATCCAAAACCACGCTCTAGTAGAAACCTCTAAGATTTCAAGTTGTGCTCACAAGGCACCAAGCAACCTCCTTGTTTCTAAACTATAGCCACTAGCTCTTCTCAAACTTTTCTCCTCAGCCACATCCTCTTCTCTAAGCTAGATGATTATCTAGCTTAAGACTCCACAAGACCCCTATACTTATACCCAACTTAGCCACAAGTCATCCTAACAATTAAAAATTAAATAAAACCTTACATTAAATAAATAATTAAGTTATAAGTCAAATCACAACAAACATTAAATACTTAGGATAGGCCCCAAGTTTATAATGCATAACTAACTCATAAGACCACATAAGAATATTCTCACTTAGAAATAGGTCCATGAGCCATCCAACTATCCAAATCCAAGAGTGCACAGACTAGCTCCCTCAAATCAAAGCTCACGAATACAATCTCCAAAGATCTGCCAATAAATCAGGTACTCATGACCAACAGTCACCAAAATAGCTCTGACTCCAACATGATGGATCTAATCATCATGCACACTTAAGGAAAGGTTCCCCAATATTATTTACGCATATCCCCTATCATGTAAATCAGAACTTCACAAACTCAAGCATGAAGCCCCTTCATACAATATTGCTAACTTCCTTGGGATGCTCCTACATCACTACCCAAGTTACAACACAATGCTACGAAGTCACAAATAGTGGAACTCAAGTCACAAATATTGGCAATTGAGCCATAAAACATTATACCTAAGCACTAGAGAAAACAACTCGAGCAAGAGGTTGCACCTTAATTGAGTGGAGAAAGTGTTAAGAATCAAAGAATTAAACTTGTATTGGAAAAATATGTGAGAAAGAATCACTCACCTAAATAGATAATTATAGATAAAAGACAAAGAGTACAAACATGAAGAAAATTTAGAAAATTTAGATGTTTGATAGTTGGATTTGAACCTAAAATAGTTAATGGTGCATTAGAGAATGATGATTGGGTAAATGCAATGAGTGAAGAGATTGATCAAATTGAAAAGAACAATACCTTGACATTTGTATCCAGACATACTAATAAGAATGTGATTCAAATAAACTATATTTTCATAAATAAGTTGAATGAAAATGGGAAAATGGTAAGGAACAAGGATATATTGGTTTGCAAAGGTTATGTACAAGAAGATGGAATAGATTATGATGAGACTTTTACACCTGTGGAAAGATTAGGAGTAAGAGAACTATTGGCATATGCTACGTATAAAAAGTTCAAGGTTCATCAAATGGATGTTAAATATATTTTTATGAATGTAATATTGGAGGAAGTCTATATTGAACAACCAAAGGGATTCATTGAACTTGATCAGAAGAAAATGGTTTGTAAGTTGAACACAGATTTTGCATAGATTGAAGCAAGCCCCTAGAGCATAATATGAAAGGTTACACTATTATCTAATCAATATTGGATTTGATAGAACAAGTAAAAATAGTAATCTATATCTAAAATGTGAATTTGATAATATGGTATTGATTGCTGAAATAATTTTTGATGATATAATATTTGGAGAAAATGACATGTTATGTAAGACATTTGTTGATCAAAAGAATATTGAATTTGAAATGTCAATGTTTGGTGAGATAAATTATTTCATTGGATTTCAATTCTATCAAATAACAAAATGTATATATGTTATTCAATCTAAGTATGTGGAGAAAACATTAAGAACATTTGGAACAGATGAATCTATGCCAATTAGTACACCTCTGTTGACTAGAGTGAAACTATCTAAGGAAGATACTACTAGTGAAGTTGATCAAACACAATATAAAACTATGATTAGAAAAGTACAATATGTTATACATAATAGATCAAATATAGTACTAGTTAGTAAAATTGTTGCAAAGTTTTTACTAATCCTAAGGAAACCCATATGACTTCTATGAAAAGGATATTTAGATATCTAGAAGAAACTAAATATTATGGCCTCTGGTATAAACAAGAGGATGACTTTAATATTAAATTCTACATGGATACTAATTGGACTGGTAAGGTTGATGACATAAAAAGCATAAGTGGAGGAGATTTCTTTGTAGGAGAGAGATTCATACATGGCTAAGCAAGAAACGAAGTTATATTTCACAATCTATAGATAAAGTTAAATATATTGGTGTTGCAATGAATTGTTCAAATATTGAATAGATTAAAATAATTGTTTGGAAGGTATGAAAGGGGAGATAATTAATCCTATTACTATTTATTTAAATAGTACAAGTGCAATAAACATTTTCAAAAATCTAGTGATGCATGCAAAAAAAAAGCACATATCAATCAAGTATCATTATTTGAGAGAGAAACTACAAGAGAAATTGGTAAGGTGGAGTATCAAAAAAGAAATAAATAGCTGATATATTCACCAAGCCACTACCTAAGGATGCTTTTGAGTATCTAAGAGGTAACTGGGGGTTTTTCCCCTATTCAAAATTCACTTAGGTGAAGAGGCATGTTGCATCAATTCATAGATGAATTGTAATATCTTAATGGAGTTGATACAAATAATTCACACTTTAGGAGCATTTATGAAGTTGTAAAATATTTGAACTAAATCTAATATAATTTGTACATGCAAGGTACAAGGATAACTACAAGGTTTTATAAGTTTGATATTGAAATTTGTAATGACTTTTGGCATTACTATCAAAGAGGGAGATGAATAACATAGAGGGATATATTAGTAAAAGGAGGAGAATATACCCAAAGGAGGATTATATGCATAATTCCTAAGGGGGAGAAGTGTTGAAAAAGTTTTTTGTTGTTGAAGGTACACACCAAGTTATAGAACTAGAACTACAAAGTTGTATTATTATCAATTCATGGTTATGATTAACTTATGTGACATAGTGTAATGTCAAATCATATGTATGTGTTGCCACCAATACCAAAGGGAGAGATTATTAGCCTAAATTTTTATTGTTGTGAGTCTAGTTGAGTAAGTGGGAGATTGTTGACTGATACCATGAATATAATGTGCAAGAATCATATCAGATGTTATGTTGGCATTGATGTCAAGTATTAGTTGATTATAAATTAGGCTAATTTAGTAGAGTATCATATAATTTTATTGATGAAGAGGATTTAAAGAAATTATTTTGTTGAGTATGTTATTGAGTCAAACAATTGATATGTAAGGTATTTAATGGGTACTTGAATAATTTGGTCAATGATAATGTAATGTTTATTTGATTGTTCTACAATCATGTAAAGTTGTAATGTAACAAGATATACAAATCTTACTTGAGTAGCAAGGTTACCAAAGAAAGCCAATGTTGCCTAAGCAAGTCACTGTTAACCAAGTATTATATTACCTGAATGAATGCTATATTCACCAAGTAATAACTAGAATAACAAGTTTGAGGAATTGGAATTTGAGGCCATCTTTGATGGGAATTTGGAAAGATCAAGAAGGTCAAAGTATGAGTCAAATTTTCTTAAAAGATCATGGATGATAAAATTCAATGATGATTTGATGATGGAAATTGAAGAAGGATAAGTATGGACACAAAATTCTATGCAAGGTTATATTTTCTAGATGTCTAGATTCGCTCTAAGAAGGAATTATGTTGTGAATTAGAGATCGACAATTTTGATTAAGTGCAAAAAGATGGAAGGATCTAGAAGCATTTAGATAACTACTTAAGGATATGTTGGAAATGGTTTTAAACTTTTGATTCAAAGCTAGTTCAAAGTTGTTGGTGATCATATTGTTGCTAAGTTGTTATGGAATGTGAAATGTGAAGGTTATAAGGAGCTTAAGAGAGTTGAGTGAACTAAGTAGTGCAGAGGAAATATAAGAAGAAGAATTAAAGTGAAGAGTGAATAATTTGAATAGAGAAGAAGAAGAAGAGAGAGAAAAGAACATCAAGCTAAACAAGAAAAGGTAGTTATTATCCTAACCAATCACTTTATAATGTTATTGTTTGACCATTATAGCATAAAATATTAGAAGCGTCTAGTAGACTATTGGAAAATTGATTGAAAAGCTCATTGTTGTTGAAGATCAAAGAGGGAGATCATTGTAGAATATTTTTTTCAATCATTGTTTTGCCATTAATGTCAAACCTGATATTTGTAGGGATGATATTTTCTTATAATATCCAAGCACTACCACTTAGTTGATTGATGAAGAGGATTTGATCAATAAGATGTAACAAGAGCACCTAAAGGATAGGTTGAGTTATGATGTTGTAATGAAGTGCAAGGATTAGTTAAGACAATGGTTAAGTTATGTATTGATGATATACTCAAAGATATAGAGGCTGGTCACACTTAGATACATTGAAAGAAGAAGTTGTAACAAGGTTGACTACAAAGCTTTAACTAAGATCATTAGTAAGTGTCGAGCATAAAAAAAAATTCAGTTGGTGCCAAGTGATCTTCAGGTGTCGAGCATTAGGAAAAACATAGTTGATGCTAAGTAACATAGTATGTGTCAAGCACTAGTATTTCAATAGTTTTGAGCTGCTATATTATTTAAAATGATGAAAATATGCCAAATCTAAGCTGACATAGTGGTTGCATTGAATTTTGTGAAAAAGTTGGAAGATAAGGATGATGAGTTGTTGGCACAAAATCTTATGTAAATCATTTTTGAGTGAATTCTAAAGGATTATTCAAGAAGTTTCTAGAAGAGATAGAATGTGGGTTAGATACAATGAATCCTACCTAATCTATGCGAATTGAAATTGAACAATGGAAAAATCAAGTGGGAAAAGGAACTCTAAGACTTCTGTTTAAGGAGTCATAGACCAAGAAGCAATGAGCTATTGATATTATTGTTGCTAAAGTGCCAAATCTGCAAAGTGGTTGAAAGGGTGTTAAGAAGGAGACATCTAGGAGAAGGAAGAGCACAAAGGCTCTACTTCTACAAGTGGGCATGAAGAGATGATTGCACTAGTACATTGAGTATGAAGACTTAAGGAGATAAAGCTTGAAAGGTAAGGCAAGCAATTAAGAGTTGTAGAGATTGAAGGCTAGGTAAGGGTATGAGCTGAGAAGTGATTTGAGATCTGCAAGATAAGTTGTATGTTGTAGCCAGGTCAAGATTTTCTAATACTCTCTAGAAATTGTATTAGATCTGAAAATCCTATGGACTTAGGTTGGCCTAACAGCCATTTGTAAATCATTTAATAGGGTGACATTCCAAGTGAATTTTCTAAAGTCCTCTAACTAGGCCCACTTCTAACAAGGTGGTTAAATCCTCTAACAAGGTCACATTTAACAGTGTGTTGTAAGCCTTTAATAGGGTAGGCCTTTCATAGGGCATCACTTTAGAAGGGTGATGATTGAGTAGCATGTTATTGGTGGTTTTTCCCAAATTGGGTTTCCATGTAAATCACTGTGTCATGTGTTGATTTCTTGTGTGTTTTACTTGCATGTTGATTTATAGTAACTTGCTGATTAGATAAGCTAAAGCATGGATGGATGAATGGTTGAATGATTTCACTATACTTAGTGAAAAGTTTGAATGGGACATTTGGACCTTGAATAATTGATTCAGCCCTCCTCTCAATTATTCTAAGCCAATTCTAACATAGACCTAATAAGTTTTTGAAATCCTATATGGTAACATCAATTAGTGGCATTTGTAAGTCCATTAAATTAGCTTTTTAGTCAAGGACAAGGATTTATAAGGTCTAATTGATCTTTTGGTGAAATCCTCTAAAAAGTCATTCTAACAAAGTGTTTATAACCTATAGTAAGTTTGGATCCTAGTAGAGCTCACTTCATTAGACTATCGGTCCCAAGTGGTTTTCCCTTAATAGGGTTTCCACATTAAAAATCTTGGTGTCAAGTTGTGTGAATGTTTTTGTTTGCTAGTATTTTATATGTTTTACAACTTACTACAACTAGGTAATAACTATAACTGATGGTTTTTAATAACTAAGTTATAACTAGAATAGTTTATTGATACTCGGTAAAGGAAGAACATGAAGTTATATGTTTATGATAAATTAGTTAAAAGGGTTGATTATTTATTCTATCGAGTGATTATTATTCAAATTTATGATTATTGTTTGGTACTGAAATAGTTTGAAGGGACTATATAATAACTCAACATAACTAATTCAAACCCCCCCGCTCCTCTCCTCACTCAATTATCTAATAACTAACCCAAATTTGGCACCTTCCTATTAACATCCATTAAAAATAATATTCTAACAACAAATGGTTCTAAAATCTAGTCCATGAAGGACCATCAAGATGTGTACTCTGCAAACAAAAAGAAGAAATAGTGGACCACATTCTCCTTAATTACCTATATGGCTTATTTTTATGAGATAGTTTAATTTGTATTAAAATAAATTGGTCAGTAGAATACCCTAATGTATTAAAAATTATCTACAATATTGGCCTTAAAATATTATGACAAACTTATGCAAATATATAAAAAAGATAATTCCTTTAGTAGTCTCTCTAAAACTATGGAAAGAAAGAAACAATAGATTCTTTCAAGACAAAATTGCATCAACAAAGTATTTAGTAAATAAAGTAGAACCAAGTATAGTTGAAACATTAAATAAATGTAAATTGAACATTTAGTATAATAGGTAAAATGCCTAATTAGAAATTCAATTCATTATAAGAATGTAGTTTGAACTTCCTAAATGATTTCATAGAGACTAAATTCAAATATATCTCTAGGGAAGGAAACAAGTTAGCTGAAAAACTATCCAATCAAGGTATTGATGGCCTATTCATTAAGGAAATCTTTTGTCACTACTCCCTTAATTTAGATTCTAGAGAATATTAGTGTAACAATATTTCAAGATATACATTGAGACTTTGCCTCCTCTTAAAACTAATACCTTTTAATTCATGAAGGTAATAGTATTTCTCCTTCAATTATTTCTAGAGTTTATCTATATACATTATATAATCTCTAGGATAAAATGTTTAATAAGAAGTGTTTAGAATTAAAGAAGTATTTGCAAGGAACTGGGGACTCAATATAGATCAAATAGTCTTATGAATATTTGAAAAATAATGTATATCTTGCTCCAACTATGGCTATGAAAAATGCACATTATTATGGAATTATCAGTAAGGATAAATGGTTTCCATATTGAAAGACTTAGGTCACAAACATGCTCCTCTACGTTTTTAGTTCAATTTATAATCCTATAATGTTAAGTGACACCATGATATGGTTTTCTCATATATGTGAGTGAAATAAAATAAACAGTCCTCTTGGTCAATATCACCAATTTGCATAAGCAAAACATGTTATATAAGTTTCAGTAGAATATATGGTCACTCCACATACGAGGACTAGACAATCTTCTCTAAGCTTGTTAGTTTTAGTATACCTTTGTACTCCTATTAAGTAAGGAATACAATAGTATGAAAATAAGGGTAAGTCATTTGGTTTCCATAAGGAATTTCCTAGTTATTCTTTGACTATTTCATTTTTTTAAAACTATTCTACATCTTAGGTATATAATCTCAAATCTATTCATTTTATCACTTTTATATTAAGTTTCATTATTATGTCATTTCTATAGTCCTCTTCTCTTTACTAGGCTTATTAGGTATGTTTTGTATTAGGTTTAGACTTTATTTTCCTCTTAGTTTCTATTTCCTATCATTCATGATTTATGTCATCCTTACTTCTTTGTTTCTTTTCTCTCCCTTTCCTAGAATTTCTTATAGTGGCTTAATGTGCCACCTAGAGATCCTTGGAAACAAGGATAAATATGGACTGGCATGTTTTATTTTGTTCAATTATAGTATAAGAATAAGAATACAATCATACAAGAGATTGTAACAAAAGACAACTAACCAAACAACCAAAGATCCCCAAACATTTGTCACTTATATACATGTATATTTTCATCTACATAAATAAATAATATAAATTTCATTTCTTTAACCATACTATCATTATAATCAATGTTCATTTTAAATCTCAAAATACAAGCTCATTGACTAGGCTGAAATGCAACAACAATGAGACATGAAACCAATAAACCCTAAAACACACAATATGTAAACTATTCAAAATTAGGAAGATGAAACTCCCAAAAGGGTATCTAGAACATGAAACTACATCCTTCAAACATGTCCAAAAGAATTCACTATTTAGGGAATTATTTTCCCCAAATAGAACCATACAATGAAACTCTGAAAGGCATATGATGAAATTCCTTTACTACCCATGATACACTAGAATTATCATATGATAAATACCAAGATTAGGTATGATAATTCCCTAACCCATATGATAAAACTCACAACTAGAGGTGATAAAAGTCTAGTCTAGGTGTAATGCAACTCTTTCATCATTTCATCATATGAGATGCTAACCCAAAATCACCCCAAAACTAGGATACTTGTGTAAAACATTAAATCTAATTTAAAGAAATGATATAATCTCCACATTGAGGATTACTAAGTAGACATTTATGGAGGAATGGACACTCAATAGGATCAAATAAAGATGAATAATTGTAACATGCTAAATCATGAGGTAATCTTGGTGCTATACAAGACTAAAACTAGCATTTAGCTCATAAAAAACATCTCTAATCCATAGAAATGAGCATCAAGTAAAACATGTGCATCAAATATTCCATGATGCACAAGATAACATACCTCATGATATAAAGAACATCAAGGTAAGTACTAATGTACATCATCATGATAGAGATATGCATAAAGTAAACATTATATACATCATCACATAACATGGTATCAAATGCATCAAAAGTAAAGGATAAATCACAAGGAACATACTCTAGATAATCGAAGAATCCAAGTAAAGAATCAAGCTTCAGTCTTAAAACTAGAAGAAAATTGTCTTTATACATCATTCTCTCATAGTGGTATATGTAGCTATTCCTCCCAACCATGGGGTACCCTTAGGCCCACACTTATTATTCTTAGAGAGATAGTGACTTGACCACAATCACATAAGACAATCACCCATGCATTACACACATACACACTAATAAAAGTATGAGAACAACAACTATTTGATCATGAAGACAATCAAGTACATAAAATCACTTGTTAGACCCACTATAGGATAACTATGTAGGGAATCTAGTGGAGTGTACTTAGTTAGCCTTGAAAATCCTAATCTATATGAGGTATGGTACTATGATCCCCCTAAAATGCCTACTACTTGGTGTGGTAAGATGCATACTCTAGAGGCCAAACAACAAGTGTTTTAATATGCTCCCATAGGAGGCCCAATATTGCACCCTTGCATAGGCTCCCTTGAGATTCTTGGAGAACATACAAGTGTTCACACATCTTATCATTAAGTTTTATTAACCCATTTATTAATTTTAGTTATCATTTTTTAAACCTCTTCACATGTTTAGGTCAGGGTATATGAGATAATCCACTCCACATATCTACCCTACATGCCCATGCTCATCACATAATGAGTACCTATAGGAAAAAAAAAATTCCAACCCAACCCCCAAATGAGAGATCTCTCAATCAACCTCTATATGGGAGTTTGGGTCTTGCAAGAACCAATCATATGTATCTACACATGCTTGAATGTGGGCACAACCAACTTCACAAAGATAATCTAGTATAACAAATGCAAGGATTAGATATGAGAAATACAACAAATTCTACAAGTAACAAGTAACTCTCTCAACCAAGTATCCTATTAGGAGTATGAATCCATCACAAATTCCAATAATACAACAATACCAAGTACAAAATAACTCACTCAACTAGTCTAAATTTGGGATTATGGATTCAACATGAATCCTAATGTCCACAAGGTAAAACCATTACATTAAAGGAACAATATAATATAAATCTTTTCTATAATCTAAATAAATGTTGCTAAAATTTTAACAATATATGGGTGACATGCAAAATGAGGCAAAAGGAAATTTTCAAAAATTCAAACTCCTCATAATTCAATAAAGTTGAAAACCCATTTATAACTATGGTAAAATGACCAAGGTTCTAATAAAATTCACAAACCAAGATCAAAATCACCATATGAAATTTTTTATAGGAATCATGAATACACTAAATCCAATTAGAAAACATGACTTTGAATCAAGGAATAAAATACCCTAGAATGTCTTATAATCATTCTAACTCTATGATCCTAATCATTATAGAAGAGGCTACTAAATCAAAATCTAATCAATCCAAACAAGATAATAGACAAAAATTGGATAGCATGTGAAATGAGGAAATGTCAATTAAACCTAAAACCCAAACTTGTTCAAATTCAATGAGATAGAAAGCCCACTTCCCAATTGCACTCAAATATCTAAAAATCAAGTAAAATTCAATCTTCAAGTTCCCAATAAAATTGTAGTAGAATAAATCTATCAAAAATCTCATTTTAAAACACATGAAATAATTGAATACACATCCATGCCCAATTGGGTAATGGATTTGTGTAAAAATGGAGGGGAACACTAGTCCTCTACTCCCTAACATTTAGTAATTAAAGGAGTCACTTAAAATGGAGTAAAAGTAATTAAACTAGAAATCCTTACCTATCACATTTGGAGAAAACTAAGAAAAAAGAAGAAGAAGAAATAAATGTTTCATCAAATTGGAAAAAACTTTTGAGGAAGTGAAGTAATTCTGGCATGAATCTAACAAGTTGCTCCATGCACAAACCCACTAAATAGTTTGATCACAATGAGTATATGAAGGGATTTCTACCATAGGGTTTGTAAGAAATTTTACATTTCCCAAAACATGAAAATATAAAATTGAGTATAGGAACTCACTTTTGGCATAATATAAGCACTTTATTAAGTGACTTGTAAAATAGAATATTAAACCACTTAATAATCTATTTTCTCATTTCCCCAAATTAAATCAAACAATTCTAATTAAATTGGAATTCAAATATGAAAAATTAGCTAATAATAAAATAAAATAAAATAAAATAACTAATTAAAATCCGCAAAATTAATTACATTGATATTTTAATTTAATAATTTATGTGACGACTCCAGAACCCTAAATGAATAAACATGGTCATGAGTGTAATCAATTAATGCTTTATGAATCTAAATTTACCAATTAGTGGTGGGTTAATAATAACATCTAGATATATGTCTCCTAGACATGGATGACATTGGCTCAAAATGAATGCCCAAATCAGTAACTCCAAATGCCACTACTAGGGATATAAATCCTATACAATGTAGCTACATAATATATAATAGTCGAAGCAATAAGTATGCAAAATCATGTAATAAAGAATCTAATTAATTTCATTTAAATAATCATTATTCATCATTGCATAAGTCTACTAAAAGGAACAAGATAAATATCTGTAGCACAAGTAGTCCATGAATCCAAAGGAGAACATTCAAAAGATAGTTAAAATCCATAATCATGAATCCAATACGGATAACTCATTTTCCAATTACTCTAAGCATTTAATAATGGAAGTGATAACTTAATACCCAACAACATATAAGACACAATATGACATTATATCTTTAATAATCATCCTAAAGAAACATAACTAACCTCAAATTTAATATGCACCAAAAATATCATTAAGACCCATCATACAGATATGGTCAAAATATCACAAGTCAACATGATCAAATAGATCGGTCAACAATGTTGCAGGAGCCAAGTCAAGTGAAGTAGACCAAATAACACATAGTGTAACCATTGTTTGTGTCTCAAGGGTACTCATGGAAAAATATTATGATACAATATAAATCTATGTAACCACTAGAACAAACCTTAGTGAACCATCTGATGCATCATAACCTCATAAAATAGGCATAAAACATAAACACACTATTGATACAATGATATAATCAAATTACTATAAGGTTGTAGACCACTCATGGATCCAAACATGATTACTCACAAAGAAAGAATTCCATTCAAACCAAATCACTCCAATACTCACAAAACATCTCACAACCATAGAAAATATTCAACCATGAGAGAAAATGCATCACACCAACACTAATTTTTCTAACAAGGAACTCAATGTGCACTAGGAAACTCATCTAGCAATAGACTCTACACTACCAAGAAAGGAATGTATAACTATACCTTGTCAAAAGGTGCCCAACTGTAGCATGCACCTACCAAATAATTACTATCCAAGGTCAAAACACTATGCACATCCAAATTGAATAGGAAACATGGGGAAGAACCATCCCAAAATACTTTAAAACAATACCATGTTGCATAGGAGCATTGTTAAATCTAACCATAACTCACTAACTCGCCCTTAGAAATCAATGTCTAAATATTCTTTGCCAAAGTTGGACTCTTCTAAGGGACACTATGTCCAATTTGCGGCAAGAGGAAATAAAAACACACCAAACTGCATTACCACAAAAAGGAGCATTTACATGAAAGGGACTCAATAGTGTACTTCTTCCTTATGAAGGGATACTCATGACATAACTTACCATGAAGTATCTAGGAGAAATATAGTCTCTATGGTATGGAAAGGTCAACTATCACTAAAAATTTAGAGTCACTTAACCCAACTAGACAAGGCATCATCCTCCAACAAGGTCATAATTAATTCCATTAGTGGATAAAATATTATATTTAGCTTCATACCAAATCACAAGATGGTAATATGTGTCCAAAGATACCATGAACCTCTAACCACATCCTAGGGATACTACTCCTAACCTAGTACTAAACTCAATCTCTAACCTTAAGTCAAGTATGAAAGAGAAACTTAACTTAGACATCATAATAAAAATATATGCATCAAGAGATATAAACACTAAGTTTTAGTACTTGAAAGGGAGTCCCTCTCAACCTCCACATTAAGTCAACCCAAGATTGGTTGGAGTATGCATTATACAACTACCATCTAAATACTCACCCCAACACTACTGTGATATTTTTGTATCCACACAAACCTACTTACTTAGAGAGAGGCAATCACAAAGATAGTACACAAACAACAAGGCTCACAACAAGGGTAAAAAATAATAGATGGACTAAGCCACACCCAATCATCTAAAGATAACATCTTCCATAAAGAGGGAAAATCCACATAACACATAGTCCTAAGACCTGAAATCATAGATCAATGCCTTCTAAGAATTAGGACATATTATAATGCACTAAGTGATAAATTATTTTCACTTTGAGAGCCACCAAGAGTTGTTAGAATCCACCAAGAGTTAGAAGTGTCAAAAAGAATCTATGCAAGTTCTACATCATAATGAACCTTAAGCCATCTAAGAACAATGTAAAGATCACTCACATAAGATTCCAACAAGGCTCAAATTCAACCACTCTAGTTGCCAAAGAATGCAAAAAATAAAATATCCATAACTAGTATAGAGGAGGAATGTTGACACATAAACATAGGTCCATAGAAGAAAATAATAGTGCATTATTAAACCATATAATATTAATTAACATATCCAACATCAATTCACTCATCTGATAAGTAGTTAAGAACAACTTAACTAAATTATTTTCAGAACAAAGTATCAAGAATAAATTACTATTTAACATTTACATTATTTTTACAGACTTTTTTTATTTATTTCAATAACATTACAAGATTTTATCAACATTTGACCAAGATGAATTTTTATTACAACCTTTATATCTATTATCAAACACACTAGTATGTTCTTTGTGATGTATTCCCCTATACATACTATCAAAGGTTTGAATTGGACATGATAGAGTCTCAAAATAAAATTTAGCAATAGTAGAAAACATTTAGAAATTAGCTAGGTCATGGTATACCAAAACTATCCCATGGTGTTTTGAGACTCTATCATGGTGTTTTGATCCCAATGATATTTTGGTTATGATCATGGTTTACCAAACTATGCCCTTAGTTGGCAATAAAAAATTAAAAAATTAGGGTTGTGTCACCTTGACATGCAATTTTGAACTAGTTATGAAATTTATATCAAAATGTTGTATGGAAAGAATCTATAGGAAATTGAATGTAGTTTCTAAACTACTAGGTTTTATCTAGAAAAAAAATTGATTGGGAGAAAATTTGGATTTTAATGATTAGTTAAAATTTTCAAGACAAAAAAAGACATAGGTGTATGTATGACCATCTTAGAGACAATCAAATGAAAACCTATTTTCATAAGATTCTAGATTAACTAGGCTCATACTCGAATAACATACATAATTTTTGGTAACTAATATGTCTGTCTAAATTCAAAATTTTCAAGTTTCTCTCTTATTCCATATCATTTTACTTTATCAATTTCTAACTAGAACATATTATTGTATTGATCTTATAATTTAATATTAAATTTAATACATTGGAAATTTTTAATAAATTCTATAATATTTTATAATGTTGGATAATTGTATAGTATTTAATAATAGTTATGATGTGTAATAATATAAAATATTATATTGTCTAAAATTATACAATGCTCTATCAAATTAATTATGTGTCTAGGGGTCCTAAGACACCTAAGAGTACTTAATTTGGTTGAATGGGTCAAAGGTGGTCATAGAGTTACATATGACCCCTTGTGACACATTTGAATTAGTTATTTATGTGTGTAGGGGTCTTAGGACCCCTAAGCACACTTAAATTTTTTGAATGTGTCAAAGGGGTTTATAGGGTTCCTTATGACCCCTTGTGACCCATTCAATTAAATTATTTATGTGTTTAGGGATCATATGACCTTTATGTTGTTAGGCGTCTTGGGACTTCGAAGAACAATTCAATCAAAATATTCAAGTTTTTAGGGGTCCTCGAACCCCTAAGTACATTCAATTGTATCAAATTGATCAAAGGTGGCCATAGGCTTACCTATGACCCATTGTTTAGGGATGTTAGGACTCCTAAGCACACTTAATTAAATCAAACATGTCAAAGGTGGTCCTAGGATTACCTATGATCCCTTTTGACCCATTGAATCCAATTTATTAGTGTGTCTAGGGGTTCTAGGACCCCTAAAGACACTTATTTTGATTAAATGGGCCAAAGGGAGTCATATAGCTTCATATGACCCCTTATGACCCATTTAATCGAATTATTATGTGTCCAGGGATAATAGAACCCCTAAGCACACTTACTTTAATTGAATGGGTCAAAGGAGTTATTATGGTTACCTATGACCCCTCATAACCCATTGATCAAATTATTTATGTGTCTAAGTGAACTAGGATATGTATGCACACTTAGTTTGATTGAATGAGTCAAAGGGGGTCATAGGATTACCTACAACCCTTTGTGACCCATTTAATTAAATTATTTAAGTGTCTAGGGGTCCTAGGACCCCTAAGCACACCTAATTTGATAAAATAGGTCAAAGGGGATCATAGAGTTACCTATGACCTCTTGTGACCCATTGAGTTGAATTATTTATGTGTCTAAGAGTCCTAGCACCCCTACACATACTTAATTCATTTGAATGTGTCAAAGGGGATTAATAATTCCTTTTAACCCATTGAATTGAATTATTAATGTGTCTAGAGGTCCTAGGGCCTTAAAGTACACTTAGTTTAATCAAATGGATTAGAGGGGATCATAAGGTTACCTTTGACCCTTTGTGACCCAATTGATCAAATTATTTATATGTCTACAACCCTTAAGAACACTTAATTCAATCAAATAAGTCCCCTTAAGATCCATTCAATCAATTTATCTATGTTTACATGGTTTCTAGGACCCCTAAGCATGCTTAATTTAATTAAATATGTCAAAGGGTCTCATAGGATTACCTAATGACCCCTTTTGACCCATTTTATCAAATTATCTATCTTACTAGGACCCCTAAGCATACTTAGTTTGATTGAATGGGTTAAAGGGGGTCTTAGAATTACTTGTGGCCACTTGTGACCCATTAATTCAAATTATTTATGTGTCTATGGGTCTTAGGACCCCTAAGCACTTTTAGTTTGATTAAATGAGTCAAAGGGGGTGTTACTCAAATTTTGCACTTGTAAAATTTAAGTATTCATACAAGGAAAGTACATAAATGCCATTCATTTCACAACAAATAGAAATGTCCTTGTATTATTCATTTTCAAATATAAAACTGATGTTTTACAAAAAATAAAATGAATTGATATGCTAAAAGGAAAGGATCTCACACAAGCCATGAGTATAGCTTGCTATAGCTAACCTTCTTTTATAAAGGAACACACAAACATATAACATATGTTTAAAGGGAAAGAAGTGAGAGTAGAGATAACCAGTCATTTCCTTTCACTTTCACTGGTTATGAATTCCTTGGTGTGCTCATCATCCATCTCCAAGCTTTGCATTCTTTAGCAGCTGCAAAAAATGATAGAGAAATGGTATTAGATCCCAAAGGATCTAAGCAATGGGTGGATATCTCTACTACTACACATACTCTATCTGTTAATGTATTTCATTATAGAAGAAGGTAAACCATATTTAATGCAATGCTGAAAGATATTTTTTAGTAAGCCTTTCAAAGAAATAGAAATATAAGTTATTTATGGGTGTCATGAGCCCGTGGTTAAACCTCATATATGTACAACATGCTACAGGATGATATGTTATAGGATACACAAAAGGTTACAGCAAAATAAATAATGATTGACATTGTAGATTGCAAATGCATAATTTACTATAGGAAAGAATGAATGATAACCAATAAGAAATACTTCAAGCAATGCTAAAAGCTAAGAGATTTTCGTTGCAAATGTAAAGCATGCTATAGGAAAGTGTCTTCAAAAACCTCAAGATGCAGATGCAGATGCATTTTAAAAAATGGACAGCTACAACACAAATGCAAATGCTCATATTGATTTGGATTGGTCAAAAAGAGTTAAAATCTACAAGGGAACTACTAGTGGTCTTTCTTATCTTCATGAAGGGCTTGTGCCATACATTGTACACTATGACATTAAGGCTAGGAATATCCTTCTTGATAGAGATTTAAATCCAAAGATTTTAGACTTTGGTCTAGCCAAGCTTTTCTGGATAATGTCACTCATATCAACATGGTGTTACTGACTACAATAGAAATCTCAAGAGGGAGCATACGGATAATAGTGTTGCTTAAATAAATAATCCTATACACCATAGGCAGCATGTGAAATGTGAGTGTCAAGCTAGGGAGCACAAGTTGGTGAACAATTGCCTTGGATGTGGCAGGATTGTTTGTGAAAAGGAAGGTGAAGGCCCTTTTATGTTTTGTGGGAGAAATGAAATTTTGCACAATGATAGCCCATCAATACATTTTAGAGGTATTATAGAAGAAGCAAAAGGTAGAGCAATTATACTAAAGAATAAACTATTGGAACAAGACTGCAAGGAAAATCTGCACAACCATTATTGATGATCAAAACTATATGAAGAGAATACTTGGATGAGCCTTGAGGAAAAGAAGAATCAACAATTAAGTTTTTTTGATGAAGCTGAAAATGTGAGAAAAAATAGAACAATTTTTAGGCTAGGTGCAAGTATTGGAGAGGTAAATTTTACCACTAAAGATGCTACTTAGCAAAGTGACACAAATCTCCATTCTACAAATAAAGGAATTGGCCAAATTTTAGACATTAAGGAAAAACCAGACATTCTTGAAATCCTGGTTTATGTCTCCACAAATAAGCCTGCAAAATGCAATAGTGAAATGGAGGATAAAAGAATACCAGCATAACCTATGAAAATAATATAGGAATGTTGAATTCAACAGTAATGCATGCTGCTATTACTACTCTAGTGGCTTCACTAAAAGCCAGTACAACAATTACATACAGTAGTCACATGTTTATCAATGGCGGCTTGAGCTTCCATATAGTAGGAGATGTGGAGAGTGATCAACAAAACCTTCCATGGTAGCATTAAAAGATTACCAACAGCAAGAAAAATAGAAAACTCATATTTTCTAGCGGGTGTAACCATTAAATCTACAAAGAAAATCCCATTTGGGATTTCATAATATAAATTTTTCAGTCAAAACCCAAACAGCAACTAATGCCATAACAATAATCACCAAAACAGTCAATAAAACCCTCAATGTATCAATGGTGGCTTGGTTTTGGTGGGCTCTCAAATTGCATGGCATAAGGAAGGAGAAGAATGTATAGAGTGTGCAAAATCTGAGTGTGAGAGAGCAAAGGTACTTTGCAAGATAAACATGAATATTTTATGCTTGGAAATGTTTTTAAACTTTGGAGATGCCCAACAAAATTTAAAGCTCCAACTTCAACAAAGACAACTAAAACAAATGAAAGAAATGCATCAATAACAAGGAAATGCATATAGCAAACAATATAGAAGTTCCAAGCAAAAAGAATTTCATGGAGGCTAAAAGAAAACTAATGAGACATTTGCAACAAGCTTCAAATTCGTCCTCAAAAATGTCAATAAAAGGAAATGCTCCAACTTACTATTCTTCTGGCAGGCCACAGTGAAATCCAAATTCAAAGAAAACCCAGATTCATTCATGGCGGCACCAAAAAAAAAAAAACTCTAGGAACCCTAGCCGCAGCTCTAGAAACCTCCAAAATACAAATATACAAAAATGACAACTTTTAGGGTATTCAAATCTCTTCTACGCCCTATTTCATTTTCTATAAAATTTGGAGTTCATGGGTTATGATAGGGTTTTAAACTTTTTTCTTCATTTATTTATAATGAATATGGAGTTTGTATAAGGGTGTTTGTTTTGCATTTGGTTTTATTAAATATCAAAATATTAAAATGATTGATAATTTTAATGTTTTTATTTATTTTAAATGCAAATGAAGGGTTTCCTCAGATTTATTTTCGCAATAATCTCGTATTGTAAAGGAAATACTTTAAATGATGAAATTATAAATCATTTATAGTATTTTCCTTTTCTTAAAAATGCAAAAAAAGGTATTGTTTTGTTTATTTTCTTTTGCATAAATTCTCAAATTGTAAAAGGAAAATATTTTAATGATATATTATAAATCATTAAATATTTTCCTATTTGTCATGAAAAAGAAAATGAGTCATTGCATATGTCATGATCTTTTGGGTGAGATATTTTGGAAACATGTGGAGAGAAAACAGGGGGTCAAATTTGACTTTGCTAGGTCAGTTTGTAGATATTTGTGATCAGTTGGAGTGTTTGGGGGTAATTTCTAATGAGTCATAGGCCTCATTATAGGTTAGTAAAGTCTTGGGAGTTATGAGATTTGATTGTTAGAAGTTTCTAAGCCTTGATTTTTAGGCTTTTATTCTGCATTCGACCTAAGAGGTGTTTGGGGGTACTTAATGAGTTTTGCAATTCATTTTTAAGGAGAGTTCTAATTATGCAGGAGAGTATTTTGTGACTATTTTATGAGTCCTAGTTCTTTTTTGCAGAATTTGTAATTCATCTTGGAAAGTTCAATATAGGTGACAGAATTGTGTTCATGTTATTTTGGTGTTACTTGTTAAGCCTTCTTTCTTCCTGCAGTTCTGTGTGTGTATCAAAAAATGATTTGATGAAGTAATTTGTGAGCTTTTATTGTTCCTTATTAGTTTGTCTCATTTCAGCATCTGGGTGTAGGAAAGTAAGTCTACCTACAAGTTGTAGTTTGTGTTTTAAAACCTTATTACAAATTATTAAGTAGGTCTTTATAGAAAGATGTGTTTTTGCATGTACCTCAAAAGGCTATTTGATTCTTCTCTGTTAAGTGTCTTCAAGTTTTCCATACCATTTTGATGTATTGCCATCTCCTAGTTTAAGTTGTAGGTTTAGGTTTGTTTTAAGCAATTTCTTCCCTTTTCCTTGAAGTTTAAGTTAGGATCTTGGAAATATCACTAAATATCCAATAGGAGCCAACCTAGAATCTGAAGGTCTCATTTCATTTGCATGTCCCACAAAGTGAAGTGATTCCCTTGTTAAGTAAGGATTGCTGAACTCTTTCAGTTCAGTACTGGCTGCAAATCCTAAAATGTAACAGGAGATTCATAGGGTTATGTGCCCCATTCGATCAAATTATTTATGTTTCTAGGGTTCCTAGGACTCCTAAGCACACTAAGTTCAATTGAATGGTTCAAAGGGGGTAATAGTGTTGCTTGTGACCCCTTGTGACCCATTCAATTAAGTTAATCATATGTATATGGGTCCACATTTTTTGAAAAAATCCTCTTACATTGCCTTGTAATTATATCTTTCCCTCATAATTGTTATAGTATGTGCCTTGTTGAATCTTGATATATCAAAACCATCTCATGTTGATGCAACAGGATCAATCTCCCCAACTATTAGCCTGATCATATGACCGAATATTTGTTCTACGTCAATTATGTGAGGCATATTATGCAGGGAACACAAGTCCCATAATAACATGGTCTAACTACTACATTTGAGGAAAATTTGCAACCTTTAATTTTGACCAAAGGTCATTCCTACTTCAAATTTTCAATTTTATTTTTTTTGTTTATGACCCAAAAAGGTAAAAATTTTGATGAACATAGGATATAAACAAAAAAAGAAAAGTAAGTTTTAGTTCAAAAATATTTTAGGCAAATTGTGTGTAGGCAGAAGGAAGGATTTTTTAGATTTTTTTGAACGTAGGATAGAGCTTGTTAGCAGGAGTAAGGGTTTTAGCTACATATTTCAACTCATTTCATTTTATTTTAAATAGCTCATAGATGGGAGTAAGGCTTTTAGCCGTGCATGTCAATCGATGACATTGGTAAGTCCTTCTTTGCTAGGATAAATGCCCTATGCCAATGCTTAGTGTATTTGTTTTGGTAGTATTGTTATATCATATCTATGAATAATAATTTGAATATATGAAGTTGCGTGTATAAGTTGCATAGAAACCTTAGAATTAGACCCTCAGACTATCTTCATGGACATCAAGCTTAGTGACTAGCTCCCCACCTGCATCATCCCATCCCCTCATCCAAAGACTAGGATACTTTTCCAAACCCCTTAGGAAACATGTTCAGAGGGCATCAAATGTTGCATGCAACACTAGTCTCATTTATGACATAGCCCTACTATAGAAGCAGGCAAGGTATGTGGGGGGCAACGACACCCTTAGGGCTCCCACTTGATTGTTCTTATTAGGGAATATGCTAGGAGATCAATTCATTAATACTATCCCCTACTTTTTCTCAACTCACAGATTGATTTCATTTCTTGGTTAATAATAAAAAATCAGGGCTCAAGACTACCTACAATTTTTATAGGTAAGACATTAAAAATCCATATGTATTGCCCAGAAATAATATTTAAAAAAATCATCTAGAATAATTTCTTTCTAGAAATGATTATAAGAACTCATAGCAATAGGAGAGTCATTTTATCCACCATTGAGCTCTTTAGTTGTTACTCTATTTGTGTGTTTGTAGAGAAAAATGTAGCAGAATGTTCTATCTTTCCTCTTTGTTAAAGACTAAAGTTGTAGCAACATTTTATGATGTCTTATAGTCTAATTTGAATGTAAGAAAAACTCTACAATCTTATCTATAATATGATTTGAATCTTGGATAGCAATAGGCCCAAATATTAGAAATGAAATTTAGATTTGTATTATCTAGTTTTAGGATCACAAATATTAAATTTGTTTTCTCTAGATATTTAGAAAGGGACGTACCATCAGGAAGAATACAAAGGACTAGTAGTGCAGGTATAGCTGAGACAAATTTTATTTTGACAAGTTTATGAAATCAATAACTCTACATATTATAGGAGAAATCATTCTTCTATTTTTTTTATTGGGAGTTTTGATGGAACATGGAATGGATGAGGCATGATAACTATTTGACAAAATGTGGTAGCATGGAGGATGATTGGTCATTGTGAGAGTTTGCATCTCACTGATTTATGGGTACTATGTGATGTTGGAGTTTTTTGTGGTAAGATATAGTTTAGAGGGGATAAAATAGTGTAATTTCATATTGGGCCCTTTGACTATCGATAGTCAAGACTGATTGTTTAGAAAAATAGGAATGTTAGAATTTAATTGAAGATTTAAATTTAGATCAAGTTTTTAAATCATTCTCCTTTCAATGTTTGAGTTGCAACATCCAAGTTT
The DNA here is from genome assembly GCA_028749045.1 of Cupressus sempervirens. Taxonomy (NCBI): domain Eukaryota; kingdom Viridiplantae; phylum Streptophyta; class Pinopsida; order Cupressales; family Cupressaceae; genus Cupressus; species Cupressus sempervirens. The sequence goes on from CM053785.1 coordinate 663,730,332, forward strand.
CATAACATTATGATTCTACATTTATATGTTTGGGATCAATAAATGAAGTGATTATCACTTTGATTGAAATCAAGAATCATTCCTTTACACTGTGTTTTGAATGAAAGAAAGTATATTATTTAATTGTCTTGTATTGGTTTCAAATAACCGGTTCTCATTTCCATTTGATTGATAGTAGTTCACATAATTGATTTTGGGATTAAGATGCAGTCTTTACTTCACATTGATAATGTTTTCTTCATAATCAATAGCTTGGTTATTAATTAATTTGATTTCTTAAATTGATATTGAACTCTTTTATATTGGGTATGTTAAAAGTGGACTTGATGGGGACACAACTCAAGAACAGAATGGACACAACAGAAAAGGGAAAATTATATTAACTAAGAAAATAAGCTAGTACAATAGTACAGGGAAATAAACTTCAAAACATGCCCTAAGGGCTTACAATAGCATAAATCTGGAGATAATTTCTCCTTTCAGTACCTCTTCTCAAACTCCACTCCGAACTGATTTTTATAGTGCCAGAAATCTCCTTAAATAGACCCCAGAGGGTTAAGGACTAGGAGTACATTCTAGAAAGTGCTAGTAGGCATCCACCAACCAAATAGAAGGTTCTAGAAGCTGTGTTAGAAGTTGGTGCAAATCTAGAACAATCCAGAAATGGTAACCGAACTTTCGGGAGGCATAACTTTTGAATCGTAGCTCCGATTAACGAACTGTTTACATTTTCGGAAAGCTCTCGAAGCGCTCTATAGCCCTATGGACCAACTTCACTCATCCCCCATTTTTTGGCCCTTTTTGAGGTCATTTAATGCCCCTAACCTGACTTTGAAGCATTCTTAGGAGGTCTCCAAAACCTAAAAAACTGCAATAACTTTCAAACCGTGGGGCCTTTTGACCTGATTCTTTTTCTAGAATGCTCTAAATCACAATTACATGTATCTAGCCAATTCACACCTTCTAGGTCACCAAAATGATGGCCAAATTGCATGCTCCTATTTTTTCGAGATTTTCTAGCACACTGATAGTTGAACTGTGAGAGTTGGAACCTTTATTTTACCCAAATGGGTATCCAAAAATGTAAAGACATGAAAAAAAAACTAAGTCTAAGTACATTTTTTTTGGGTGACACAGGATTGCCCTTATATCTCTAGATGCTCCTGCATCAGGACTGCAAATTTTCATGGATATCAATCCCTTATTTTGAATATGGATTAGAACACTTACTATTAGTGTTCCAAGAATGTGACTATATTGAGACTAAAATGAGTTTCTTTTATAAAATATGTGTTGGAGTATAAGATTTCTTTTTTATGGTCTACCATTGTGATAGTAAGTTGGGAATGCATATTCTAATTTTTTGGGAATGTGTATTTCAACAAGCTTTTTAATGGCTTTGTTGGAAATTTTTATTTTTAAATATTGGCACATAGTAGAGTAGGTCTTTCCAACTCTCCAAGAAGTGCACATGCACATTTGCTTCCTTTTCTAAAGTTGTCTCGAGTTTTTCAGAGCTCCCTAGAGCCCTTTTGTTTTTTGATAGTTGCAAAATTTTAAGAATTTGTAGGTGGGACAATACGTCATTTCTTTTGGTGACTCGATGCCCAATGGATTTCTCAAGGCCATTAATCTATGCTTAGCAAGCAAGCATTCCCTCTAAGTCACCAAGAATGCTGGCCACTTTTGCCCCCATTCAGCCCATTACTGTTAATCAATCTGAGATACCTTCCATTGGTTGTTTTCTTTGTTGTGGGTTAACACATTATTAAACAAAACAATAATAATATTTATTAATTATTAAGATACAAAATAATAAGTTATATATATATATATATATATAATATATAAAATTATTATAAATAACTAATAATATTTTTATTTTAAGTAAAGATAGATAGATAGATAAATAAATACTATTGTAATATATAATGTGATTAAAGTTATAAATAAATGAAATGATATAACTAAATAATGTTTGTATTTAATAAATATTATTGTAATATTTAATCTATCTCATAGATGTAATACTATTAAATAGATGAAATACTATAATCTAATAGTATTAAATCTTAAAATTTAATAATGAAATCAAATCATTTGTTAATATTAATAATATATTATTTTATAATCTGAAAGGGGTGTGTCATTTCATTTAATTAGATATAATAGGAAGGTCCAAAGGATTCATTTGTGGATCATCAACAAAAATATATCATTTAATTACTTAGCAGTTTCTTATTAGCTAGACTTTGTTAAATATTTATATTCCATATATGTTGTAAAACTTTTGGGTTTTAGGATCCTTGTAAAACCTATTTTACTTAATAAAAAACATAGATGAAGAATAGGGTTCATTAAAGTATCTAAGGCAGCCCTTGAAACATGGGATAATTTTTGTTCTTCATCTGGAATGACTAGAAGTGGGTCATGGCAAGTGCTATCAAAGCATGTTCATTCCATCTTTATGGGAAGAAGATTAATTCAAAACAATTTACAGAATAGTGGATTACAAAAGATTTGAAAAAGATACACACTAAAATAGTTAACATATATCAATATCAAAATTGGAATAAGCTTGCACATTCATTGCTCCATCCATGTAGAGGAAGGGTCTATACAAAAGATATCAATAGTGAGATTGACTCCCAAAATGATTATCACATAATCATATATGTTTAGTGGAAGGAGTTGAAGTCTTTGACATTGTCAAAATGACTACAACAAGGTCTATGTAGACAACAGAGCCCACCTTGTAAAGGAACAACAATACTAGCTTGAGGTTGGTATACATTTACGACAGTTCTTCAAATCCAAACCCAAAAAAAAAAGAAAAAAAAGCATGGATTGGTCACATTCATTAGTGCCCCTATTCAAATCCTTCTAAAGTATACAATTTTGTGATTATTCTATCTTTTCCAGCAAGAAATTTATGACTCTAAAAGTCTCCTATATGCTAGATATTTCTATTTGATGCCAAGGAGACTAGTAAAAAGAGCGTATGGAAGGATTTATGTATAAAGAAAATTAGTGTGAAGATTTTTGGTAATCAAATACCCTAGTATCTAGTAAGAAAAGGCTAACAAAAAAACATGAAACTTGTAAATTTGTGAAATGTTGATTACAACTTCCAAAGTATAGGAAGGACAAGTACCATTGGATAATACAACTAACATTATATCAATGTTGAATGATAATTTTTATACACATGGTTACAGTTAGAAATTAATCATCGATACATACAAAATACAAAAATGACCAATCCAAAGGATGGTATCAAATCAAAATCAATTATTTAGAGCACCCAATCAAAATGAGATAGTTTGAACTCTATTATCAACTATTTTAGGGTAATACTCATAATACTTCTCTCAACCAATACAAATGTAAGGGAGATGTGAAAAGAATGAATAAAGAGATAAATATTTTTAAAAAACAATTGAGAATGGTGTGTATTAAAGAAAAAGAGATATATTTAAAAGAACATACGAACAATTAGCATAGACCCAAAAAGGGGTAATCATATAAAAGAGAGTGGAAAAATCTAGTTTTGAAATCAATGTATATGCCACATGGATAGGGTGAAGTCACCCCAACATAGACGATTTTGAATGGTGAAAATATAATTTGGAAAGGAAAGTTAAAAATTGCGACCTTAATGAATAAATGTGGGAAATATATAGAAGTCTTTATTAATGGATATTATTCAAAATCCTTTGTTCTTAAATTAATGGATAAGGAGTGTGCATAGGGGGAGGAGTTAATATGTCATGTTGGGATGAGAGAATCCCAATATGGATAATAATCTGAGGGAGTCCCAAGTTGAGCATCTCCAACCTCGAGAAGTATTAAATCTACCATCCACATAAAAATTAAACATGCTCCTAGTGGGAAGGGAGTGTGCATAGAGGGAGGAGTAAATCGGTTGCATTGGGGCAAGAGAATCCCAATATGGATAAAAATCTGGGCGAGCCCGAAGCTGAGCATATCTAAACTCAAGTAGCAATAAATCTACCATCCATTGTTGAATTATACACCCTATTATATTACTAGCTATAGAAAAGTTGTTAAAAATATGCATCATCTAGAAATTTTGACTTAAAGATAAGGGAAAGGAGCACAAGATTCACGATCAAAGTGGTAAAATATTTCCTTACCTTTTCTTGTTTCAAATTATACGTAGGATTATAACATGTATACTATGTGTCTACATTGCTTCTTCATCCATTAATATATTTTCTTCATGTCTTCATGCATTCATGTGTCTACCTCATGTTTCCATCGCGTCTTCATGCATTAATGTGTCTACTTTGTGTCTTCATTCATATGTTCTAAAATGTTTACTTTCCAAGTGCCTAACACATATGTAGGGAAGAAAAGTAATCTAAACTATGAATTAGTTAAAAACCAAATCAATTTCTTGAGGACAAGCAAATTCGAGAGGGGAGGACTGTGATATCCCACTAAAATAATATTTAATAATTATCAAGATAAAAAAACAATAAGTAATATATATAATAATAATAAATAACTAATAATTTTTTTATTTTAAGTAAAGATAGATAAATAAATAAATAAATACTATCCTAATATATAATGATTAAAGTTATAAATAAATGAAATGATACAACTAAATAATGTTTGTATTTAATAGATGTTATTGTAATATTTAATCTACCTCATAAATTTAATATTGTTAAATAAACTAAATATTATAATCTAATAGTATTAAATCTAAAATTTTAATAATGAAATCAAATCATTTCTTAATATTAACAATATATTATTTTATAATCTAGAAGGGGTGTGTCATTTCATTTAATTAGATATAATAAGAAGGTCCAAAGGATTCATTTAGGGATCATCAACAAAAATATATCATTTGATTACTTAAATTTATCTTATCAACATGGATAAAGAATAGGGGTCATTACAATATCTAAGGCAGCCCCTGAAACATGGGATAATTTTTGTTCTTCATCTGGAATGACTAGAAATGGGTCATTACAACTTTTTTTTAAACCCCAGTTCCAACTTGAACACTTCTTCAATGGATTTTATTGATACACTCAAACACTTTTCAGGATACATCATAGATGTATCTCTCTTATTACTTATAATTTTCAATCAATAATTATAGTAAATTAACATTTACAAAAACATTTGGCACAATAAATTTACCTAAATTTCTCTTTCAAGGATTTCGTAGAGGGATCTCCTTATTTCTTTGTAGTTAATGGAAGAGAAAGAGCTCATAACCCCTAAACCTTTCTGTACATCAACTACATTTATTAATCTATCCTCCAAATTATCTCTATCGAGAAAATTAATGTTTGAGCACCTTGACCTGGGCCCTAGGTGTTTCATTTAGGCAATTAGATCTTGACTTAGCTTCCTAGAAGGATAGTCATCCTCTACTTTCTATTTATTTCCTTTTGATTTAGTATTCTTTGTAGCTTTCCTCTTACGAGATAATAAATATGGCTTCATTCTTTTGTAATTTTTTATTTTTGTAAGTTTGTTCAGCCCTAAATTTGTTTGCACTTGTAGCCATTTTATAATCTAAAAGAATTACTCATTTCATCTACCATGTACATTTAATGTATTCCTTTAATATATAGATTTTCTTTAGCATCTAAACCAAATGTGACAATGGGTTCTTTATTGTCGAATGTCATAGGTGACACCAATAAAATTGGTTTGATTGAAATAACTCCTTTGCAACCATGTTGATTGTTGAACCTTAGTAAATAAAGTAGTTATTGGTATACATCATTTTGACACCATTTTTATATCTCATACTATCACCATATAATATACTAATATCCTCATCGTGTATTGATATAACCTAAAATATTTATATATTATATCTTTCATATATATTTTGATAATTGACATATACTACAATAATGAATCCATTAGGAATTAGTATAACATATTGTAGGCATTTCCAAATTCCTTTGTCAAAATGTTAAAATTTGATTTTTTTAGTGATATCTTCGTCGAAGATTGAGATAGAAGATAATGTCCTTGATTGATATAATATATTACTCTAGTGAAACATATCGGCAAAACACACATCAAAAATTTGATCGGGTATCATTATCACTATACAATGACTATCTTGATAGTTGTTCTCACAACAATAATACTATCACTATGACCTACCTTGATAACATTTTATTTTTTGTTGGCTAAGTTTTAGCGGTAACACTTTGTCTAATAACTTCATTGAGAATTGGTATAATGTCTTTTATAAATTTGTTGAAGTTCTTAGTTACTCAGTATTGTTGTATGTTTTGGTAATATCTCCATTGAGGATTGGCATAGACGATCACATGCTTCATCAATGCTATACTATGATGAACCATATCAATGAAATGCATATTGATAAATTGATCAGGTATCGATATCACTATAAAATAAAAATATTGTTAGTTATTCACATGCCAATAATCCTATCACTATGACCTATTTGGATAATATTTTAACATGAGTTGACTAAGTTTTATCGATAATTCTCTTGCTAATAACTTCATCGTGAACTAGTACAACATCTTGTAGGCATTTTTGAGGTCCTTAGTTAGTTTGAATATTTTGATATCATTGTATGTTTTGGTGATATATCCATTGGGGATCAACATAGAAGATAATGTGCTTCATCAAACCTATACTTTGAATAACTATATCGGTGAAACACATATCGATAACTCGATCCAGTATCGATATCACTATAAAATAACAATATCACTAGTTGTCCTCACATTAATAATCCTAATGTTATAACCTATCTTGATAAGATTTTAACATGAGTTGGTTAACTTTTATCAATAACATGTTTCCTAATAACTTCATCAAGAATCGGTATAACATCATGAAGGCATTGCCAAAGTCCTTAGTAATTCTGACAGTTTTGATATTGTTGTATGTTTCAGTGATATCTTCATCAAGGATTAGAATAGAAGTTATTGTACTTCATTGATGCTATATTTTGATGACCCATATAAGTTAAACAGATATCAATAATTTGATCGAGTATTGATATCACTTTAAAATAACAATATTGATAGTTGTTCTCATGTCATTGATCCTCTCACTATGACTTATTTTGATTAAAAAAGTTAACTTTATTTGGTCAAATATTGAGAGGGTTTCTATAGAGTGTCCACAACTACAAGTACGACCATCAAGGTACCTTTTCATTGGTGAAAGGTCCCTTATTAGTAAACTACATTTATTTCTTAGATTTTTCCCTTTATGGAATTAAAGGTTAAGAAAATGAAATTGGAGATGCCAAAGCTAGGATAGGGAGGACCAAAACTAGTATGAAGACATTCAAGGATGTTGTTGAAGGTGTTCTCCCCATCCCAAAGGGTGTGTTCATCTTTAGGCATCATCAGCTACGATAGTTCAATTGTGGGAGGAGGGAGGTAAGGTTCCCAATGCCAACTCTTTTATTATCAAACCAAATACACAAATGTCAATAGAATAGAGATCGAAAAAATAGGCTAAAATAAATAGCTATTTTCTTAATAGCTCAAGATCTAAAATTTAAATTGAAAAATCCATCATGTCAAGAAAGTTTTTAAATGATTGGGTAATAGGTTGTTCATGTATGGAACAAAAATAATGGATTTCAAATTCATTGTTTTTCCTAGTTCAAAAGGTGCTTTTTATAATTTTCTTTAAAAACATTAACCATCATAACTTAGAAGGAAGTGGTCAGTAGTTAATATTAGAGAATTGGTTCTGTCATGTTTTTGGAAGTAGCATGATCTCAAGAGGCCATTCTTGGTGAAGTCATGGAACTTGCATGCCCTAGATGGATTACACTGGGTGATATTCCCCTTTTTTGTGGAATTTCATTCCTCAAGCCCTTTCCCCCGTTATGTCTAATATTAGAGCATATCACATCATTAACTTGCTCATGCACTCTGATGCTAGGGTTTTAGTTTCTATTAATCTAGATATTTTACCTTCTTTTGTGGGCTTAATATATGTTTCTTGTGCAAAAAGGAGGGGCATAGAAGGAAAGACTTATCTATTATCCACCTTAAAAATGGGCCTGCACATGGAAAGAAAGCCCATTCCTCTCAGCACCCTATCAACCCTAGGAAGTTTTCCCTGACTTCTAATTAGTGTCTTAATGTAGAACTAGATACCTTCCATGAAAAAATTGTACATAATGATGCTAATAAGGAAGAGTTGAATTCTTCCAAACCCTTGATAATTAGTGGGTTTCCAGATTTAAATAGAGTTTTTTTTGGTCTTGAGTCACAAGGCAACCCACTGAAGAAAAGAATTATCAATGCTCAGTAGCTTGCACTTCAAAAAAATTAGGAGAATTATTAAAACTACTACAAGCATACCAAAGTTCATTATTTGTGGTAGCATTGATGCTTTTCATCTAAACAACTATTGGAATCTTGTTTTCACCAATAAAGAATGTGAGACCATTCTATATGATATGTGTCATAGATTTAGTGAACCTAAGAAAATATGCTTCCTATGGCACCTCCTTTTGCACAGGCTACTTATACTTAAGCAAAACAAGGAATATAACTTCTACTCATGTTGTAGGAAACTAGAGATTACATTACACATCTTCTTTGAGTGCATATTTTCTAAAGAAATATGGATTATGTTTAGGTTTCAAATGCATCATAACTTCAACCTAATCAATATCATATTAGGAAAATAGGGGCTACCAAGAATAGTTGTAATTATTTTTGGTCTATGATATCAGTTGAAATTTTATGGATTTTGTGGAAGAAAAGAAATGATAACATTTTTCTTGGTATTATTAGGAATCTTAATGAGTCTCTTAGGAAACTCATAAATATCTCTGTGCAGGTTACTCTTGTACTTAGGGTAGATGAAAGAAAATTCAAGGAGCTATTGTAGAAAGGAGCCACCATTGTGTTGAAAAGTGAAGTAACATTTGGATATGTTTTAGAAAACATCTTAGTTGTTCCTCCAAAATTCAAGAAAGAATTGAGGAGAGCTCACAACATGATTAGAGAAGATAGAGTAGAACGTGCTGCTACCATCCCAATTTCTATAAGGCCTCCAACCTTGGTCATAGTTGTTAATCCAGGCCCCTAGGGCTAGAATGTTGTTCTCTCTAGAGACATGGTTTTAGAATGCGAACATAGATGAACCCTATGATGGGATGCAAATGGTAGTAAGTTAAATGTTTCATTAAAAAATATATATGTCTGTATATAACTATGTGATCCTCAAACTCAACCAATAATATGGTTTTGGTTATGATGTAAAGTAGACAATGTAATCTTGTTTTACTCTTTATGCTCATTAGAAAGAAAAAAATATCCCACAAAAGTAATTTTTTAACTTTGAAAATAAAATTATTTTCCAATGTATTTATTTTGTGTCAAGTAAAATGAAATAGATTGCCTAGAAAATTTATATTTTACTATAAAAAATATTTTTATTCGCCAATATATATTTTTTGTGGTTTAAAAACAACACAATTTGCCCCAAATTTTCACATTGTTTGAGATACTACGAATTATTTGCCAATGGAGATTACTATGTTTTCTTTATAAACCAAAAAAATGTCACTAAATTTAATGGTTTTGTTGGGAGTTTTACACATTTCGCCATATTTTTACACCTTTTTCCAAAGGGGGATTTCCTAAAATATAACCTATGTATGAGTTGACTCTTTAGGTTGAACTAAATTTGTAAAAATGATGAGGTGAAATAGAAGTAATTAGTACAAGAAAGGTGTAAAGTATAACTACAAAAAAATTTAGAGTAAAGATGCAAGATTGGAAGACCTAATGTTGGCATCTTGGCCTTTGGCATTGTTGTGAAAGGGGGACAAGAAAAGATGGGAGAAGAAATATTTGGAGAAGTGAAGATAGAAGTGAAGATTGGGGGAGATGATGTATATGGAAGAATGATATATGTTGTCATGACTAAGGATGATGATGAGTAAATTACTATGGAGAGATTGAGCATAGGGGAAGAAAACCAAAGAAGAATGCAGTAAGAATGAGAAGAATAGTACTTAAGAGAAGCAAAATAAAAGGGGGGGGGGGGGGGGGGGGGGGGGGTATATCACAAAAGATGAAATAAAATAGAGAACTTGATCAAGCTAAGTTTTAAAACTGAGTTATAGAAGATAAAGAGGATGTTGGTATATTGATGGTGTTAAAAGAAGAAATAAAGAGAAGATATATCAAATTTTTTCCATCAATGCCAAAGGGGGAGATTGTTAGTCCCAATTGATCATGATAAGGAAGTGGTTATCAAGTGATACTAACGAGGAACAATGTTAGATAAAAAAGATATGAAGTAGATGTAGAAGAGTTACATCAGTTATTATGTTATCATTGATGTCAAACTTGAGAAGGTGAAGCATTATGTCAAGTCATGTAAGTTGTAAATCATCTGAAAGATGTGGTACTAAATAGAGAATTGGATAGTAGAAAAAGAATGAGAAGTCAAAAAGTGATGTTAAATATGAGAATTGAAATTGGCAATTGATGAATTATGTAAAGTTGAAGTGTGTGAGTGGATTAGTTAGAAAGGATAGAGTTTGAGGAATAATATTAACCAGAATAGAGATCTAAAGTAGAAAAGGTAGTTATATATTGATCAGATCATTTCACTATTACTCTCTAACCATTGTAGTAGAAAATATCTTAACTAAGTGGACTTAAGAGCCTTATTTTGTAAATCCTTTTTTAGGTGACATTCCATTGAATGTTTTTAATTCCTTTAGAATATATCACACATTGAAGAGTGTTAAGGACTAGATGATCTTTGGTCAATCCCCTAATAAGGTCACATCTAAAAAAATTGTATGTAAACTTTTAGCAAGGTTGGTCTTAATCGAGCTCACTTTTGAAGAGTGATTTTTTTTGGTGGGTAAAAATTCCTAGAGTGCTTTTTAACCTAACTAGGTTTCCATGTTAAAAATCATTGTGTCAATCTATATGTGAATGTTTTACATTTCATTTTATATTTATCTCATGCATACTATTATAAACAATTAATTATTGCAACTTAGTATATAATCTTAAGGGAGATAGTTGTTTCTTATACTCAACATACACATATAATTTATAATTAAAGTTTAATTTTATGATTAAAATATAGGTTGAATCTATTTTCTAATTTTTGATATTGATTGTTTAAGTTGTTAAGTTTCTAAAAGTGTTAAAAAGGGTCTAAGAATAATTGATTCACCCCCCTCTCAATTATCTAGCATGCTTAACCTATATAAAAATGATCAACATAAATAAACCATGATCACTATCTCATCATCAAGTAATTTACTGTGTTTATAAATTATTAAAAATATATAATGAACAACTTACCAATGGATGATAATCATGTCCCCCTTCAATGTGACCATGATCCCTATAATGTCTCCTAGCTATTTTGATCAGTGATCTTTTGGTCTTTAAGCCCTTTGATTTTTATAGGAATAATAACATTTTCTATCATCTCTTCTTTTCAAGTTAGATCACAATCTAGCGATTGTCTTGTAATTTTGTTCTTCACTTATATTATCTGACATGATCCTTCTTCACATAAAAGAAATTGGGCTATGGAAGCTTTGGTCTATAAACTTCACAAACTAAATAAATTGAACTTAAGATGTTAGTTATGAAATGGTGTCTTGGTATAATATACAAAACTAGAAACTTGATCATCAACTATGGTAAAACACCCTAATTTATGAGTCTAGTTGATCCAAGATGTAATTATAAACCTTGTGGTCAAAATTCCTATATAATATTTAATAACAATTTTTAGTATTAATGGTGAGGTTAGTGAAGTTTTTTTAATTTCTTCATATCATATAATATTCTTGTCTTTAATCCCATTTCATAATAGTCCACCATTAGGTCCTCTATCTATGTGTGGCTTGTAATGTCTAATACAACAAAGAGGATGACATTGATTGATTCTTTAGATAAAGAAAATTGGTTGGAATTTAAGAGAGGACTAGCTTATTTGAATTGTCTCTTATCTATATTTGTGAACATGGAATATAATTGAACTCAAAATTCCACACTTTTTATAATGTGTTCTTCACAAAAATACTAAAACAATATCTTCGACAAGGTACTGACTTTCCTTGTGCTTGCACTAGAATTTATATGGTACTAGGATAGTGATAATCAACATTAAGAGAACTCAGTTCAAAGAAGACACCTCACTTTTATAAGGATAACTAATTGGTCATAGTAAATCAGTGGGGTCACACTTTCAAGCTCTACATATCTACCCAAATATATGGAGGATTAAACTTATGAAAGGGGATAGGAATTAATTCAAATGTATGACAATAAAGGTAAAGATAAAGATGTTTTGGTTAGTTTTAGAATAGTTGGTATACTATTTTCTTATATATTGTCCCTTAAAATAATAAGGGAACCTTTTTGTTTACCATAAACACATATATATAGTTCAAATATTTGTACACTCAAAAAAATTGAAATGGAATAGCTTGAAGCCTACTATTGATCAGTGCAATTGTTTGTAAAATCCTTAATAGGAAAGGTCATATAAGTATTTAGAAATACAAAGGTATCATTTGTCATGCGATATTGACTCACAATAACAAGTAGAGATATAATATTGACTTGGATTACAAGTAAATGCCAAGGATTTGTGAACTCTAACATAGAAAAATACAAATTCCATTGTAGGTTGGAATATTTTTCTATTTAAATGGACTAGAGTCCTAGGTAGCTCTTTGATAATTCATAGGTTATGCTTATCATATGTGAAGATTATTATCACATAATTATTCTCATTTTCTATTGGCTCTATAATTCATGTGAATCCTTCAAATAATTGAGAGACTCTTGCTCATTTTAATATTAATTTTGGTCATCTCTTTTTGCGAGGAAGGGTGTTCATACACCCATCATCTTAGTAATGTGGAAAGACTTTACCTAGGTTTTACATTACTAAAAATTAAGAATAAACTACCTAGAAATTTATGTTTGATAGGAGCATCAATTATCTTTCAATTTTCATCTTTTCCACCCACTTATCCTTAAAATGGTGACAAGAATTAAAATTATGCTTATCACCAATTTCAACCATTGAATCATTAAATAAATAACTTAAATTTAGTCCTTGATTAGAAATCTCTATAAGAGCATATTCTCATTTTCTTTTAATCCTAAAAACCTTCTTAAATCTAGGGCCTTCTTATTTCCTTATATCCAATCACTATTCCACCCAACTACGAGCTGATTCACCATTAGAATGACATAACATAATAGGTTCAAATAAGAAAACATGCTCTCATTTAAGTGATATCCTACTACAATAACCATGCAAACAAAATCATGAACTTTCCTTAACAATTTCCATAGTTCTCACCTATATTTGACACTTCTTTTATACACTTATTGTTAGAGAAATATTTTACAAGTCAATTTATGAGCATTCCATGAGAATAAGATATTTGGAATTCATGGGATAATCATAATGTCTTCAAACTAATCAATTGTTAAGGAAAATAGTGAAAATTTGGATTAATCAGCAGAGAATACATGAAATCAGAATATAAATAGTGTATTAGATCATTCACAATGCTTATGCGCAAAATTTGTAATATAGGATAACTCCATCCATATATTGATTATAAGGCACATGAATAATAATCTTAATTGATTCCATAATAAAGTAGGATGTTTTGTTTCATGTTCTTACAATCAAATAAGCCCCATTGTAAGGTCATTGACTTGTATGGTGAGATAAACCAACAAAGTCAAACCTAGTCAAAGAATTCTTAGAAGGTAGGTAAATGGTTAAATAAGGTTCTCTAAATTTTTTTTCCCAAGATAGGCCATATAAATAATTGGCAAAGAAATTTTTAAAAACTTGCAAAGATGCAAAATTGCAAAAAGTTACAAAAGGTTGCTTAACAACTTTTGCAACAATCTATCAAAAAGTTGTCAAGTTTGGTAAATGGCACCAAAATACCTTTCCAAATGTCAAAAAAATTCAAATTTTATTGGAATAAGTTGTAAACATATAAGGAATGATGAATCCATCATTGGATGGTGGTGAATATTTATGTGACAAGTTTTTGGGCAAGTAAAATTAATGAAAGTTCATATTTCCCCATAGTTTTGACTATTTCTGCACATCACATGAATGGTGGATTGAAATCAATTATTTGATAATTATAATTAATGATATAGTTAATTTATATTATCCCTAATTAGTTATATTTTAATTTGGAAGATTTTGGAGCGTATTTAAATATAAAAAATTCTCAAACTGGTTACAAACCCTCATTATGTCAAAATTTGTGCAAAGATTGGTTTTTTTCTTACAAATACACCATGGTAATTTAATTCCCATTTGGGGAATGAAAGAAGAATACATTTATTATATGGATATAAAAGATATACCTTGGGAAGATTTGGTACAAGGGAGAACATTTGATCCCTAGTCGAACATCTTCTATGTGGTCAGTTTTATTTTGTTGAAATTGTTGAAGTAATCAAAGAGAGGAGTGGATATTATTTTAGAAATGACTGGTATGTTCTAAAATAAGTCTCTTAAGAATAAACATGAATTTATATTGGTGAGATCAAGTCTAGTAAGTATAGTTCCTTCGTAAAAGAATTCAATATCCTTATAAGGCCAAATACCCCTAGGGTAGAGCTGGGTAGTGATATGAAAAAAGAAGAGACTTTGGAATCTCATGAGGAGGAATATGGGTATCTAAACATATCTTTATTTCTAAATTAATTGAGAATTTTTTTGGATATATTCCTTATTTTCTTGATTTATAGACCTAATAGGATAACTAGTTCTATTACACAAGTGGTCCAAACTATTTGATAGTTCTTCAAATGGTGTTGAAATACCTTGAAATCTAAGGGATCATTTTATTTAAGACTCTTGGATCCAATCTTGAATCCAATTTTTTTTTTAGATAACTAAGAGTGGGGTTAATCAATTATATCCAATTATCCTACAGGCCTTAAAAATACTTAAGTACCAATCCACACTTCTCAAAATTTTAGATCAATAACTTGGTAATCATATCTAACTTCATAAATTAAACTTACAAACTTTTTGCATCAAACTATTATCTTATTGTTCCTTACTATACTGAATATCAAAGTAATGATCTATCCTATACCAAGTTGTACCAATAAAAAATTAACATGAAATAAACTTGAAACACAATAAGCATTCATACATTTGACACAAGTATCTAACTTGGAAACCCTATAAAGGGGAAAACCACCTAGGAACTAGAAATTAAAATAATTCCACTCTTCTAAAGTGAGTTGTTTTAGGATCCATCCTTTTGAAAGCTTACATGCACAATTTTAGTGTGACCTTTTCAAATAGTTTTCACCACGATCATCTAGACCTTATCAATCCTTGATATTTCTAAAGAGTGGCCTACTCTAAAGGACTTTAAAAATATTTAAAAATAATTCTACCATATATAATTTCAAATTTTTTTTAGGTCCACTCAGTTAAGATATTGTATATGCTACAATGGTAAGAAAGTAACAATTAAATGATTTGTCACATTTTAGAACTACCTTTCTTGTTCAAATATTTGCTTCACTCTATCTCTTTCCTTCTATTATATTTTTGGTTTTTTTACACACTCACACATTAACTTAACACTTCCTATGCTTGATCTCAACAATGCTATCTTGCTTGGTTCAACTTTTGTCTTCCTTCTTTAACTACAACAACAATCAGCAATGATAAAAAATAAGAAAATTCTTGTTCATCCCCTTTGGTAGAAAACTTTATTGTTCTAGAATCTTCCATATATTTTTTCTTAATCACATTCATATATCTCAAATTCAATGTAATTAGATGCTCAAAAATTATAAGTCCACCTTGAATCTTATGTGTCATTTATTTTTTATTCTCCTTCATCGATCCTTTGAATTTCTCTAGTCATTGATCTCATTACTAACTTTGAGCTTATCATTTGAACTACTTGAGTATTCTTAATTTCTATCAAATGTTGGCCTTAGATTTCTTTTCTTAACTTGATCTTCATGTTCATACTCAATGAACACTATCATTGAACTTGGGATATACATCACTTGGTTAATAATGAAATTACTCAGTTAACACTAAACTAATTCACTTCTTTTCCAAGTGCTCTGTGACAACTCCAGTAGCGTAGTTAAAACTATATTTACTCATTCACCATGTAGATTAGTCAATTTAAATTTAACATTCATGATCTTCATGTTAGAAAATAAAGTCCACCAAGATAACAGGGGGAGTGAATGGGTTATCATATTGAAACAACTCTTGTTATCCTTATTAAATATGAAACATGTAATTAATAAGAGAAAAAACCATAAGAAGATAACCATGCACAATAAGAGTAGATTTTTTAACTAGGTAAACTCTTAATTAGAGGGAAAACCCTAGTGGGGATGGTACCCACAAAATGATGTACTAATATAAGTTCCTTCTAAGAGGATGGACCATGTTTAGAGTCAGTCGATTACAATTAGGAAATTTTAGTCCCTATTATGAGACTTTGAATCCTTGTTAGGAGATTCTAACCCTATTAGGACTTGTGGAAGACAAAAGGATGCACTTTGGACAAATAGCTTCAGGGGAAAGACCGTCAAAATCACTATCCAATTGTTCTTCATACTATCCTTCACAAAATAATACCAATAAACAACTATCCACAACAACCTCTTTTCCAAATATAGTCTCTTTTTCATCTCACTATGCCTCTACCACACCAAATACTTCTTTGAACAAAAGATATTCAACATCTGATTCATTGGATCTCACATACAAGTTCACATACTTCATCACAACTTGTGCACTTACAACCAAGGTTGAAACAATCCTTCCTTTAGACCAAGTCCTAGAATATGTTATTGATTTGGCCTTCAAGGTTTCTTATTTTACAATTATAATATAGGACCACATTAAGATAATACAATACATGTTACATTAAAAATTTACATCTTTGCACAATTACATAAAACCATCAGATCTCAAGCTTCATAATTCTTCACACGCATGACTTTAAACTTTGCTCACTTAACCTGGTCATATTTAGAATACCTTCTACCACTATCTAACTAAGCTTAAATATATTCTATCTATGTTAGGAGATATAATCCAACTAAAAGAAACTAATTCTTAGGAACTATGTCAAAACATTGTCTTCAATAAATCTCAAATAATTGTCTAGTCTCTTTGAATTTCTACATGCCGATTTAGCCACGTGCTTAACTACGCATAACCTCACTTCAATCCTTGAAGCATGAAACCTGAATCTCTTTATGCTGCTCTACATGTCTTCACAAAATAACTAGTATGTTGACATCAATGACAAACACAGTCATGAATGCAAGACACAGTCATACTAGCATACTCTCAATGCTCTAATAATAATAGGATACTCCCTAAAGGAATATCATTAGCATTTATGCTAAAAATTCAATACTTAGAGTTTTACTCATTGAATACCATACTAATCAACACGCTAACTCGTCATACATTCTTCAAATCCTCTTCATTAATCAATTAATATGGCATTTTACTGAATCATCATAATTTATAATCAACTAAGTGTTGGTAGCTTCAAGTATGTTGAGGTACTAAGAGGGGGTGAATCGATACCTTAAGTATTTCACCACTAAACACTTTCTTCACTTTAACCAATAGTCAGCTTAACAATGTATCCAATAGTGTTATTCACGACCTTCTTAGGATACCAATGGTTAATATGGTTAATGCATTCTCAACAATAAGATAAAAAAAACAGTCACATCATAAACTTGAAACACATAACACACTAGTTTTGGTATAAAAAAAAAACCCTTGGTCAAAGGGAAAAACTGTGATATGGATGATACCCACAACTCATCATTGTAGTAATATGGTGCTAGGTTAAGAGCTTTATAATAATTTCATCTTCTAAATGACTACACTTTGTTAAAGTTGTCTAATACCCAAATAATAGTATCAAAATTCTTAATACTAACTATGTTGTTGAGAGGTTTAATCTCACTCTTTCAATGTTCACCTGATTAAAGGATTTACATAATGAGTTTAGAATAAGAACTAAAAATTCCTATTAAAGACCAACTTTTAAAAGTATTTCACAATCTTTTTGATTAACTAATTAGGAAAAAAACAACAAGAGATTGGCATGTGTTTACCTTTCTAGTACTCTATAGGTCTATTACTTCAAACTATTCACCATTTGAGAGCTTGTTGTTCTATATTGCCACTGACAGCTTCTATTATGTCCCTTTGCTGATAGTTATTCATAACAATAATGCTTTTGATATTTTATTCTCTTATCAATATTCTATCCAACCAATGTACCTTTTCTTCCTTGTCTCTTTCAATTCTTATCTTGCTTCCTTAATTTTTTCACTCACTGACATAATTAAGGTTTCTAGATTCTTTCATAAGCTTCCCTTGACCTCTTATTTCCTTTTCACATCAATAGATCTTGACTTCTCCAATAAGATAATTTTTTTTTTATGTCTCTAATGCTATATTTTACTCTTATAACAATCTTCTTACAAACCTTTGTTGCCCTTTTATAAATGAAAAGGCTAAAAAAGTATAATTTTTCACCTTTAATGACATAAAACTAGTATTATTATTTAGAATTTGGAAATGAAGTAAACTAATGAAGTGTGTACTGTAGTGCCACCCCTAGTTCGCATTTCTGTTATCATTGTCAAGTTCTTTTAGGTTGATTTTGTGCATTGATTAATTTAGAGATATTGGATTTACAATGCTATGATATTATTTCATGACTTTGATTACAAATGTATCAGTTATTATTGCTTAGTTGATTTCATTTCACATGACGTTAATGATGTTTTGATGATTCGTAGTTAGTAAATGTGGT
This sequence comes from Cupressus sempervirens, assembly GCA_028749045.1. Lineage (NCBI taxonomy): Eukaryota > Viridiplantae > Streptophyta > Pinopsida > Cupressales > Cupressaceae > Cupressus > Cupressus sempervirens. The sequence goes on from CM053785.1 coordinate 663,749,230, forward strand.
TTCTTTTGTAACAATGTTAACATGATGATTATGTTGTATTGATAGAGATGCATTATTATATGTACGGATTTGATGTTAGACTTGTGATTTTTACAATCCTTACCCCATACTTGCATGTGTATGGTGTGCGTGTGTATTTTATCTTTATGTCTGACGTGTTTGATGTGGTTAAGGGAGGGAGTCGTAGTCACCTACTAGTCGGGATCTACACGATGAACCACTCCCCGCCATTGTCTTTTTAGTTTAGATATATTATATACATGTACATGCTCGTCTTTTATGCAAGATGCAGGTACCGGGCATCGACTTCCCTGAATTGCCAGGATGAGCATGCCCTATTACAAATACTCAAATGGTGAGAATGGGAAGATAATGATCAGGTCCAATCCTAGCCAAAAGCCTATAATACTTGTCCTGCAAGGAGGACTCGTAACAGACTGTCTACCCTTTTTAAACCCGTGAGTATTTTTGTGCGTATGTTGTTTTGTGAGTGTTTGAGGTATTTTCTATTAATTAAGTCTAATTAATAGATTAAATTAATAATTTAATTTAATGAAGAATTATTATGACTTTTTGAATATTTAATTATATTTAATTAAGTGAGAAATTAATTAAATATAAAGAATTGAATTGGAAGATAAAAGTTTTAAGATTAAATTTAGAACATGATAATATCTATTTAATTTAATAATAATATATTTAGAGTTCATTTTTAAATAAATGCTAAATATTATTGTTATTTAAGTTAATAAATATTTATCAAATTAAACGTTCAAAATATATTAAAAGTGAAAAGATATTAAATTATGAAAAAGATTTAAGTTTGCATGAATGAGTTTTTAATATAAGAAATTAATTAAAAGATAAATATGTGAACTTAATAAGGATATTTTAAAGTGTGCATGAGAGTAAAGTTATAAATTTATTAAAGTAAAGTAAAGTGGAAAGATTAAATAAAGCAATTTAATAATTCACTTAAAGTGCATGAAGGATTAATAAAAGAATATTTTAATTTAAAAAGGAAATTAATTGTACATGAATGAATTAATTAAATAAAGTAATTATTGTTTTAGAGTTGTGGAGATAGAAACCCTAAGGGGTAATTAGATTCTATATTAGAGGGTTTTGGGGTCATTATTTGGAGGAGTTTTTTTTAGACACAGAGATTAGAGGGCACACACAGGTTTGACGAGAAAATCAGAGGGTTTGGAAAAGAAGGGAAGTTTTTTTTTGGTAGCTAGAAGGATTTTTGCTGGTAGCAAGAATTCTCATCTCGCTGTCAGAGGTTAGCATCAGATCCAAGAATTGTTCATAGCTTGAAGGATATTGTTGTAGTAGAAATCTTCGTCCAACTGTTAGAGTTTTAGCATCAGTACGAGGTAGGGTTTTGAAATCCTGTGAATGCAATTTTTAATTGGAAATATCTGTCTGCTTCGTGATTGTTGGGTGTTTGAAATTACGTTTGTCATCTTGATTGTGATCCCGATTTGACTGATTGATAATTAGTCTCCTGAAATTCTATTTATCATTTCGATTATTTTCAAGATCTGATTGGTTTAAATTAGTTTCTTATTGTTTATACAGAAGAATCATTGAGGAAATTAATTAAATCATGTAGGGTTTGAAGGAAAAGAATATTTAAAAATTCGAATGATTTGTTGTGTCTTCTCTTCCAGACTATATTTGCTGACGATATTTAAAAATAAAAGAAAATTCGATTAGTTGCTCAAATTTTCTCTATCAGATTAACATTGAAAATAATTTTAAAAAAAATAAAAAATAAATTATATATATATATATATATTTTAAAGAAAGTTTGTTTTATAAATTTTATATGTTTATAAAATTTATTAAAATAAAATTATTGAGGAAAAAAGTCTTTTGTTAAAATTAATAAATGAAATTTTTTTTTATTAAAAATAAAATTTATATATAAAATGAAATTGGGAAGTGGGGGCCACGACCTCCCCCAACTTCCCCCTGGCGTACAAACCGCCGGCAGACCTGCTAACGCAGGTACTACGTAGGTGAGCTGTCGCAGGCCCTGCATCAGCAAGCCTACCGTGGCAAAGCCTTTATTAAGGCTTCGGCTTGCAATAGAAGCAAGCATTTATTTTAATATATATGTGATTGTTAAAATTAAAAATTTTCATTTAAAATTTTTATTGAGTTTTAAAAATTAAATTAAATTAATAATTTTAGTCATTTATAATTTATTTTATTAATTATTAATAGTTTTATATTATTACTTATTAAATCTATTATTAAAATAATAATTATATAAATTATTAATAATTGAAATATGGTTAAGTAAAATTAATAATTGATTTAATTAAATTTGGATTTAATTAAGAATTATTAATAGATGAATGATAAGGATTAATGTATATGGTAGTAATTTAATTAATTTAATTAGATTAAGCAATATTGGAAGTTATGGATTTAAATGCTGAACTTATTATTAATTAATGATATTGAGTTTTAATTAAATTGCAATTAAATTTATTTAAAAATCATTAATTATTATTTTAGTGTTTTAAATCAGATAGTTATCCTTATATCATTTGGATTATGGATTTAAAGTCGTATGAGGGTAATTAAGTAATCATTCAAATATAGTAATGGGTTAATTATGAAGGTTAACTGGAAAACTTACTTACTTAAAAACATGTATTAAATTGGAGATTTAAACCTTAATTCAAACAAATATACGGGTGTATTGTATGAGTAATGTTGAGAATCGTATACACTTGAACATACATTGAACACCAAACTGAAACTTTACTTTTAACCCAATTGTGCACTTTCAAAACAAACCCAAACTATAAAAACTATATTGTTTTACTTGTACTGTCTATGCTTTGGGATTTTGGTGTTGATTAGGTGTTGACCAGTCTAGGATGTACACCAGAGGTTTTGTGAGATTTCTTGTATACTATTTATGGGACTAGATGTCATGATGTGTTATGTGATTCAAATTGAGATTGTATTTGTGAGATTTACTTGTGGAGCATTTATGTGTACTTGGGTGCGAGAACCATCCTATTATCAGGTTGCCTGTTAAGGAACCGAGTTTGATCTTTATGGGTGTTGTGGTATGGGACACAACTGTGTTTTTTATGTGCTTAGGAGAGGTTGTCTAGGTACATGACTTTGGGAGTGGCTTGCAGTAGGGGTCCGGGACCCAAAGTGGTCGGTACCAAGGTAACCTATGCAAGTTGTGTAATAAGTGATAATCTAGTAATGAAAAATCTTTGGGGGGAAAACACATTAAAAAGATAAGTTAGAGATATTTGATCCACCTATGCCTTGAGTGCTTGTATAGACTAAGGGTGGGAATGAGATGAGTGCCTCGTCTTCTTGAGAGGGCTTTCTAGTTTTCCATATGTGTGATGTTGAGGGTCCGGAGTTCAGAGTAACCAGTCCTGGGTAACCCAACGCTTGAGGGTCCAGGGTCTCTTAAGAGATCAGTCTAGGGTAACTCAAGCAGCCATGTGATGACACTCCCTAGTATGTAGCCTGAGTCTCCTCTGTAGAATTTGTGTACCTCTGGTGGTGTATCTATTGTTGGATGTGTTTATTGTGGTTACTTACTTTCATTGATGATGATTGGTGTTTCATTATGTTATACTTTTGACGTGTGGCTTTTGACTTGAGGTGATTATCTTTTGTTGACTTTATCTTATGACCTTGGTATTTGGTTTATACTTGGTTCATGTATGATGTTTGATTATGTGGTGTCAGTATTGGAGTGAGTGTTCTTACTTTTGGATTATTTTATCTTCTTGAGTAGCATGTGTTACCTTTGAGGTAGTTTTGGCTATTAGGGGTACCTTGCCTAGGAATGTTTTATGTTTGATTTGTCGTATGTGGATCGCTCATTATCTTCCCTGCACGGTGGGAGTGGAAGCCTGACTAGGTAACCACGCGGTCGGGAGGTAGTGTCTTCTTACCATTTGGGTTCCCCTTTACATTGCTAGCTGTTGGATGTTCGTTGTAGAAGATGTACCTTTATCATTCTTATTTCTTATCTCAGAGACTTCTTTTCAGATGATGTATATATGTTATCATGTATTTTGATGTATTGTATCTTTTCTCACATACCCTGCGACATGTGTAGTGGATGTTATTATTTGGATATACTTTCATTGTATTGTTTATACTTATGCAATTGCTTATGCGATTATGTATTTGTTATTTCTTTATGATCATGAGACATTGTACTTGGAACTTAAACTAATTAATTTAAAAATTATTAAATGTGACTCAACGTAAAGGAACCTTTGAGGAATTGAAACTATATCTGTAATTACAAATGTGTATTTTTTGTGTATGTTCTTATTGCTTTCGCATTAATGTTATCTTGATGTTGTTTAAACTTCAAAAAAAAAAAAAAATAGTTCAGTAAACATTGTAACATGTTAGGTTTAATTCTCTTGGGTTCCCGAGCAGGGCGTTACATGTACAAATTAAGTCTAGGATTATAATTTTTAATAATTATTTGGAATAATAAATGATATATTTTCCTATTTTATAAAGATAACCTTTTAGTTTCTAAAAAATGTTGGAAATTAGGGGTCTAGTTTTGACCAGAAAACTACATGGAAATAAACTTATTTCCCTTTGATCTCGGATTATGTTATAGATAACATATTCAGCTAAAATAATAAAAAATAAAAATTGTCTTTAGACTTATATTTTCTCTTTTATAACGATTCAAATTTCAACTCACCTAGAATCGATAGTTTTCTTCTCCCACCACATTTTTCAAAACAAATATATTCCAACCAAAAGAAGAATTATACATTTTGGAAGAGAACTCTCTCCTCTAGAATGTAATATAATTTTTAACTTTTTTTTATATGATTTAATATTTTTTCTTTCTCAAAATTAACATCTTCTCAAGTGTTAAAATATGTACTTGTAGAATTTTTTAATTACAATATACTATATCTAATTAAAACACTAAGAATTCTATATGAGAATATTCTTGACTTTGAGCTTTCTAAAATGGTGTTTATATGTTATTAAAAAAAAATCATAAAAACTAGTGAGATTTATTGAAAAGTCAGTTTTCTAAAATAATTTCATTTCTTTAGTAATTAGATACAAACTATTATAAAGCATGCATTTAATAGACATTTCCAATTGGAAAAGTGTGAGATCATATATAACTTAGCTAGAATAAATTTATCAAGATCATATGTTTGAACAAAATTGATTTTTAGATATAAATACTCAAATTCAACCATTCTAATAAGTCAATATGAAAGGTGATATAGCTTTGTACTTTTACCCAAGATAATAGAGTTTTGACCAATAGTGACAACATTACAAAAATTGTACCATCAAGGTTGTAGTATCTTGTCAAAAGTAACAATCTCCTTCTTTGGCATTGGTGGAAAAATTATATATGTAAAATTTAGTTTTTTTGACTACTTCCCCTTTCTTTGTAACCTTATTATCCTTGCTAGCTTTACTTCCCCCTGACTACCAAACTTCTCATGGTTTCAATTACCAAACTTCTCCTCCTATTTTCTATTACCAAAGTTCTCCCCATTTGACAAAAATGAAAAAGACATCAAAAATTGGTTTGGCCTTTATTTTTTTGACTTTATGTACTTCATTATGCTTTTTATGTTCATTTCAATTTTTCATATGTCCTGCAAACTTGATATTCTTGCAATGTGACCTTTGACCTATATGATTTGATCAAGACTATATGCATTTGTTCCAATTGATAATGCTTCTAAGAATATATCTATAAAATCCATTTCTTGTTGTATAAGATTCATGTTGAATGATAACCAATAAAAATCATCATTTATATCTTCAATCATCACTAGAACTGTTTGCATGTATTATATTCCTTATGCTATTGTATTCTTCAAGTTGCTTTGTTTCTTTGATAGTAATTCAGTAGCTTTAGTTATTCTATCTTTACCAATTCCCTATTGAAATTTTATAGTCAATTCCTTCTTAATAATTTGATCACTTTCTATTGCATCTAGAAATGTTTGTAACGGTTTTCCACTTTCTAGCTTCTTATTGATATTTATCTCTAGTAGTAAATGAGATAGTGTATTCAACATTCTCTTGACTGTCATTTTTCTTTTCTTATCTTCCATATTACTCAAAAAATATTCTCTTTCTTGTAATCTCTTTGCATATAGCTTCCTATCCTCATGATATAGTTCATCATGTTGTCTCTTTAATGTCTCAAATTTAGTTCTACTATTATTTCTTCCTCCTCATTTTAATCTTCTTTTTTTTCTTTCCTATGATCTATAACCTATTTTGTGTCTTGTAATGTCTTTGAGACTTGTACTTCCAAAGATTCATTCATGTGTTGCACATCCTTCACTTTGTCTTCTTGTTCCTACTTAGTAGTCACTTCTTTGATGATGGTAGGCTTAATAGTATCTATTGCTTCGAATTCTATTATAGGTGATTCATTTCTTTGTTCTTCATTTTCTATTTAGACATCTCACTTTTCTGCATTTCATTTATTTCACCTAATTCTTAATATCCTTTAGTATCTTCTTCTGATTCTACATCTAATTTTGCACTTGATATAATTTTACATTCACTTTCTAATTTTATTGGGTTATCTTCACTGGCAAGATCAATGTGTTCACTCAGTTACTCATTTAGATAATAAATTGTTCCAATCAACAGTCCTTCCTATTGGAATTCTTTAGAACAAATGAGAGGGAGGATGAATTAGTTATCCAAGGTCCTAATGTAAAAAAAAAACTTTTCATAGCTTCGTGAACCCATATCCATAAAACATATTCATACATGCATCAATTAGATATACAATACTCAAACTTGTAGATTATTGTTAAATCAACTTTGCAAAAATATAAGCATGAAACATAATAGATTCAATAACATATTTGACACAATGATTTTATGTGAAAATCATTACATCACTTGGCATCAATATGTATCACTCAGCTTCCATACTATTCTTCCACTCATCATCTACTAGATAACTTAGAAAGTACTAAAGTTTACTGGTGCTTAACATCAACTAAACTTTACTGGTCTTACACTATATCACTCGACATACAATAAACTTTCACTTTTCTCAATACAAATGATTTTCTTCTTGTCTTGCACTAACTTTTCTTAGAACCTATTGTTCACTCAGTCAAGCTTGGCAGACTCAATTTTTCTTACTTGTTCTTCTAGACTTTGTCAGTGTATCCAACATTTGCAACCTTAAGTAGATAATCAATACACTATAACATCACTGTCTTAACTAATCTTTGTACTTCTTTTTCTAACCATAACTCAATCTTTCCTCTAAGTGCATTTATTATCTCATTTGATGAGATCCTCTTCATTAATCAAACAAATGGTAGTGCTCAAATCAACTAGGTAGTTGTCTTACCAACAAGTAGCAAGTTTGACATCAATGACAAAACAATGATTGAAACACATTCTCATACTTATGTCAATCTATTTTCAACAATCTCCCTCTTTGGTATTGATGGAAAACCATACCAACAACAATACCAAAATAAAAATAATTTCTTGTATTGAAATCTCTTCCTCTATCACCAACTTTCATTGTTTTTATAGGCTACAAAATTTTGTTTTGATCAACAGACAATCAATATATCCTTATGACTTCCTCTTGATCACTTCCTTTTTCCTTATGACTCCTTCTTGATCACTCCCTCTTTCTAGTATGTAAGTATCTCTTTAGTATATTGTTCTTATATCACTTTTAGCACTATCTCCCTCTTACTAGGTAGATGTATGGCTTCAAATCAATTCTCCTTATTTAGTAAACATCAGGTACACTATCCTCCCTTTGAGTATATACTCCATGTTTCTCACTTGTTTCTTATTCTTAGTGTGTGATATTATGTATGTTTCTCCCTTTCTCTATATTTCTCCCTGTATTATTTTATATCTTTCTCCCTTTCTCTCTATATCTCCCTATATTTCTCCCTCTTTGACAACAATTCTAAAGACTTATCATTTTAATATGTAGATATGAACATTTTATGTGTCTCCCTCTATCACCTAGCTTGTAATTCATCAACTATTCCATATCTTAGATTACTTCAAGTAGCTCCTAAAGTAAGATCTATTGCATCAATGTGTAACATATGTCATTTATCTCAGTTGATGTAGAGCACTACTTATGCTTCCTAAATAGCCTTGGATAGGGGTATCACCCCTAGTTTACCTATTAGATACTAATGAGAATCCTTAGGTAATGCTTTTGTGAAGATATCAACTATCTTCTCTTTTGTATTCACATATTCCATCCTCACCTCTTTGTCTTGAACTAACTGTTTCAAGCAATGATACTTGATTAGAATGTGCTTAGTATTTGTATGTGTCATAGGATTCTTTGATATATTATTTCCTTCATACCTTTAATTAGTTGTTTGATCCATACAATGCTTGTGCAATTTACTACAACAGCAACATATTTAGCTTCAATAGTAGATTGAGATATGCAATTTAGTTTCTTGTTGGTCTAAGTAACCAACCTCTTTCCTAATAAAAATGCTCCTCCATTAGTGTTGTTTCTATCATCAATATTTCTAGCCCAATCAACATCAATGTAGGCTCTCAAATCAAAATTTTTATTTTTCTTGTAGTATAGACCATAGTCTTGTGTTCCTTTCAGATCTCTCATAATTCTCTTAATAGCCATCAAATGATTCTCCCTAGGATTAGCAAGGAATCTTGCAAATATCCCAATAGATAATGCAATTTCAAGTCTATTGTACACTACATATTGCAATTTTCCAATCATAAACCTATATAATGTTTGATTCATCTCTCTTGAATCATCATTCTTTAACAACTTGTATCTAGTCACCATAGGTGTGCTTACTAGCTTGGAATCTTCCAATCTAAAATATTTTAGTATCTCCTTTACATACTTAGATTGAGTGATGCATATACCATATTGCATCCATTGTACTTGCAAACCCACAAAGAACTTGATCTCTCCATGATAAAATTTTAGATAGTGAAATACCTTTCCTTTTTCTATCTTCAAGTATAGATTGATGTTATCATCAGTCCTCTCAAATCCAATCTTCAAAAGATAATTGTGAAGCATTTCATACCATGCTCTTGGTGCTTTCTTTAAACCATATAAATCTTTGTGTAATCTACATACCATGTTTATGTTGTTAGTATCAAAAAATCCTTATGGTTGTTCTATATAGAACTCTTCTTCTAATATGTCATTCAAAAATGCAGATTTAACATCCATTTGATAAACTTTTAAACCTATATATGAAAAGCAAACAAGTAGAGTTCTTACTCCTTCCAATCTTGCAAAAAGGGTGGATGTTTCTCCATGGTCTTTCCCTTATTCTTGTGCATACCCCCTGCAAACTAATCTTGCCTTATTCCTTGTGACTTCACCATTCTCATCTAACTTGTTTTGGTAAACCTACTTGGTGCCAATCACATTTTTATCTTATAGTCTAGGAACTAGAGTCCATGTTTTTTCCTTTTCATTTTGTTTAATTTCTTCTTTCATAGATTTACTCTAGTCCCCATCTTCTAAGGCATTTTTCACTTTCTTAGGTTCATGCATGCTAAGAACACATGTATCACTCCTCATCTTGTTTCTTATTATTGGTCTAGCATCTTTGTCTCCAATAATTTGTTTAGCAGAGTGATATCTATTGACATACTTTGACAATCTTGGTTCTACTCTATTTTCTTCATTAGGTATGTCAACTTTTGAATCACCATGTACTTCTTTATCATGTATTTCAACATCTCTTTCATAGACACTAATCTCATAATCAAAACATGCCTTAGCTTTAGTCCACAACTCGACACTTGATTATAGCTCAATCCTTAGTACAACTCAGTCATTGTATGTGACTCAAAAGTCATTAAAACTTGATGTTGATTTGAAACTTGATCTACAACATCTTCATTAGAAGACATACCTTCCCAAAAGTATACAAAATATTTGTATTCCTCTAGTTCCTTCATAGGTTCAGCCTCATGTACCTATGTATATATACATCAAATTTCACATTTATACTTTTCACAACTTTGTTAGTGTTAACATTTGAACACTTATAAGATTTACTTATTGCGGAATGGCCAAGGAATATATCTTCTTCACTTTTTGCATATAATTTATCATTCCTAGATTCTTTGAGAATATAACACTTGCTTCTAAATACCTTAAAATGTTTTATATTTGGTGAGTATCCATACCATAATTCAAAAGGTGTTGACTGAGAACCTTTACATGGTTCAAGGTATAGATAGCTATGCTTACAACTTCTCTCAAGTATTTCAACACAACATTCTTCTCCATCATGAGTGTCCTAGCACACTCCATTATAGATTTGTTCCTCCTTTCAGCAATTCCATTTTGTGGAGGGGTCTTTGATGCACATGTTCATCTTTTGATTCCTCTATCATTACAGAACATCTCAAACTCATTCGATGTAAATTCTCCTTCGCTATCAGATATTAGACATTTTAGGCTTTTATCTATTTCCTACTCAACTCTTGCTAAGTACCACTTAAACATTTGACAAGTATCATATTTCTATTTTAGAAAACATAACTCTTATCATCCTAGAATAATCATCAACAAATAGCATAATGTACTTGTCACCTTGTAGCTTTTCACATCAATCAGTCCACAAAAGTTAGTATGAACAATCTCAAAAATTCCTTTAGAGGTATAAGTCTTACTCTTAAAACTATACTTTGTCATTTTGTTTAGACATTGTTTGCAAATTATATTGTCAGATTTCTTCAATTTAGGAAAGATTTTAACTCTCTTCATGTTATTGATACTAAGTTATCAAAGTTAACATGACATAACCTCTTGTGCCATAACCACACATCATCAAATTCTACAACTAGATAAGTAGCATCATTCATGTCGATGTAGAATAGATTACCTCTAGTTTGGTCACCTTTTCCAATTATTTTTCCATCAGTATCATGTATCTTATCTATCTTGTTCTCAGACTCAGCCTTGCAATATGAGTTATTCAATTGTGACATACTCAATAAATTATAGTTAAGCCCTTCAACACAGTAAGAATTATCACATAAAATGTTTTCTCTAAGTTTGATAGAACCTTTTCCTTTTATCAGACAAAGTGCATAATTACCAAACCTTACACTATTTCCATCATAATAATTTAGGGTAATGAACTTACTGTTATTTTTAGTCATGTGATGTGAACACCCACTGTCATTGATCCATCTATCATTCTAGTTCATAGAAGACACTAATATAGTTACCTCATCCTCATCAGAATCATCCTTCATTGCAACATACACCACTTCATCATCATGATCATCTGATCATTCTTTGGTTTCCTCTTCTACAATGTAGGAAGACTTCTTGTCTTTGTCTTTGTAAACTTTTTTGTCCTCTTCTCTTCTAATTTCATATTTATCTCCACTTCTATAGTTCTTCTTCTATGGACATCTAGTAGCAATATGATCAACCTCATTGCAATTAAAACATATGATAGGTAATTAACTTACCTTTGAATTTTCCTTTTCCTCTATGAAATCTCCTTGCTAGCAATGCTTCAAGTTGTTTTTTACATCCTCCTCATCTATGTCACTGTCATGAGATTTTTTTTAACCTTTTTCTTCTTCTCATTAGGTTCCTTCAATGACAACTTAGCTTTGAAAGAAGATTCGACATTGTCAGATTTGAAGTTGTCAAAATCAGATAGCTCAAAAGCAGTGAGCCTACCTACTAGACCATCTAGAGTTAGATTAGAACCTAGTATACATTTCAATTCTTGTATGGCAGAAACTCTAATATCATAGATGGGCAGCAATGTTCATAGTACTTTTCTTAATAAAATATCATCATCTATAGTACCAGTAGCTCCTCTTATAGAATTAACAACATCTTTTATTCTAGAGAAATATTGAGCAACATTCTCACCTTCTATTCTCATATCATCAAACTTACCTCTAAGACTTTTAGATTTGGCTCTCAAAACATTTGTGTCTCCTCCATAAATGGTTTGAAGTGCATCCCACATATTCTTTGTACCATCATAGCCATTGATATCATCAGACTCATCATAACTTGGGGCAGACATGATTTCCAACATTACCTAGTTGTTCTCTTTCTTCTTTTTCAAGTCATTAACAGTTGGGGCCCCAGTAGGATTGACATACTTAGTGGTGATGGTATATTGTACATGGTCTCCAAGACTTCCTAGGCATAGTTATATTAGACTTTACCATGCAACGAAGTTCTACTTGTTAATCTTGGGTACCTCTCTTCTTGACATCTTGATCTTTTGCTTCTAGTACCTTCAAACTAGTCATCTTAAGAAGATGGCTCTGATACCAATTGTTTGAATTCTTTAGAATAACTAAGAGGGGGGTGAATTAGTTATCCAAGGTCCAGATATACAAATAAAACTTTTCATAGCTTATCGAACCCATGTCCATAAAACATATTCATGCATCTATCCATTAGATCATACAATAGTCAAACTTGTAGATTACTATTAAATCAAATTTATAGAAATGTAAACATGAAACATAATAGATTCAATAATATATTTGACAATTATTTTATGTGGAAACCCTATTTGGAAAGAAAACACCAATAACATGCTACTAATTCTCGTTCTTCTAAAGTGATTCATTGTGAAAGGTCAACCCTATTAAAGGTTGCAATATGCACTGTTAAATGTGATCTGGTTAGAGGATTTCAATCACCCTATTAGGAGTGAGCCTTCTTAGAGTACTTTAAATCATTCACTTGGAATGTCACCTAGTTAAAGGATTTATAAATGACTATTAGGTCAACCTTCATCCAAAGGATTTACCCTAGACTCATACAATGATTAATAAGTAACAGTAAGACTTGATTTGATAAAAAATTACAACTCACTTTCATATTATAGATCTTTGTTTCAGCCCTCCATTCTTCTTGTCTTTCACACACTTTAGCTCTAATAGCTTGTTCACCCTTCAAGCATTCATACTCTTAAGCCTTCTTTCTTTTCTTTATAATAGAAACTCTTCTATTTGGTCACTGAATGAAGCAATACCTTAGACCTCTTAGCTAACTTAGGTTCTTGAACATTACCAAACTTGCTTCTAACCAGCCATCTATATAAATATAAAATCAAGATATTTTTCTATTCAACCTCTACCATCCATTTTAGGGGTAGGTAGGATTAGGTAGGAGTCAATGAATCTACCCATATTTCAATTTGAGTCCCTTCTAGAAAATTCTTCTTCGATCTTCTTTGAATTCACCTCAAAATAGTTTATTTTGAATTCTGTGCTACCAACTCATCATAGTTATTTTTCACACACTTCACAAAATTCATGAAAATAATTTAGTCAACTCAGATTCATCAAATCTTTGATTTAACATGAATACTGGCACTCAACATCAATATGTTGTCACTTAGCTTCCATACTCTTCTTCCACTCATCATCCACTAGATAACTTGGCAAACACTAAAGTTTACCAACACTCAACATCAACTAAACTTTACTCGACTTACATTGTATCACTTGACATATGCTAAAATTTCACTTTGCTCAGCTCCAACTGATTTTCTACTTGTCTTGCACTAACTTTTTTTAGTACCTATTGTTCACTCGATCAAACTCGATAGACTTAATTCTTCTTTCTTGTTCTTCTAGACTTTGTTATTGTATCTAACCTTTGCAACCTTAAGTAGATAATCAATATCCTATAACATCACTATCTTAACTAATCTTTGCACTCCTTTTTCTTATCATAACTAAACCTTTCCTCTAGGTGCATTTTTTATCTTATTTGATCAAATTCTCTTCATCAATTAAAAAATGATAGTACTTAAATCAACTAGGTATTTGTCTTACCAGAAAGTAGTAGGTTTGACATTAGTGACAAAACAATGATTAAAACAGATTCTCATACTTATGTCAATCTTTTTTCAACACTTCCTCTATAGTACTATATTTAATATGAAATATTATATTCTGCATTCTCTTACTACCATTTTCAACATATTTAATCACACCTACAAGGATTTTGTCTTTTCTATAATTAATAGAAATTTCTTCTCATGCTTGTATAGTAGCCTATCTATCTCTGTAACTGATACATCTTTACCATATGCAATGTTCTTTCTCAACTTTCTCTCTTCAATAGATCCATATTATGTCACTTTACTAGAATTCTTTCATACAACTCAATTAGATTTTTTTCCTCTAACTTTCTTGAAAATTTTGAAAACTTAAGAATAGTATATATCACAACTTCATCTATTACTAACTATTCTTATTCACTCTATTTACTAAATTTATACTATGATATGGTTCTAATGCTTCCATAATTTTTCATTCCTTGTGTCATTTCTTCAATAGTTAGATTTCCTATTTTCTTATTGGTTGTCTCACAATTATTTGTAGTTTTACCTTCTTCCTCTATGTCCTTGACTATGATATTTCTAAAGGTTGACCCCTAATTCTTCTCTATTCTTGTGCTATGGAAGACCTTTTTTATTGCATTTTCTTATGTTCTAAAATCCTTTTTCATTTCATTATCTTTACATACAAGGATGGTATGTCAATAGTTTTCTTCTTGTTTCTTTCTTCTCCTTTAGACTTATTTTCTTCCATGATCACTCTCCTATAATTCTCCTCATATGTTCCAAATCTCTTAGCTCCTTCATCCTTTGACTTATCCAATACTTTATCAATTTTCAATTCAAGTTCATTATTTGACACATCATAACCAAACAGTGTTAACCATAACAATCTAGGTTCTACAACTTTCGTCATACAAGAATGTGTAAAATTGCTAGGAAACATATCACCTTTTTATACTTATTTACCACTTGTAATGGAATTTAATTTCGTTTTCTCATTTTCTCTTGTACTTCCTTAGAGTGAAACCACATTAAGATGTTGTAATTTCTTCATAATGTTTGAGAAAATCTATTCATTTGGTGCACAATTTGTTCATTGGCTAACCAGTTCACATCTTCTATGTTGCAAAAATAATTTTTCAAATAGAAATATATATTGACCAATAGAATTCCAAACCTTAATCCTTGTTTCTTAATCTTTTATAGATTCATCATCAGTGGATCTCTCAAAATGTCACATAGATTGAACATTTTACCTTCAATAATTATTTCATAAGCCACCTATATGGCTCCTCCATGTATCTTATTAGTTCTATTAGGCTAATATATCTTGTAGATGATTACCAAGGAAGAAAACCTTATGCCTTTTTCTTTTATTATTCTTGCATCAAACATATTATAATCTTTCCTATACCTACCCAATCCATAAATCTAAATTTTGGGGTCCAACTCTTTCACACACTTATAGCCATTTTGTAGTAGCCCTATGATAGTATTATTGGAATTTACAGGTGGGAAGATTTACTTCTGGGGGGGGGTGAATCAGAAGTAACTAACTTTAAGCTCTTCAAAACCTTTTAGTTGATATCATTCACATGTATCTAATTCATCTAATAAACATAAAATAAAGACATGCATGAAAACAGATAACACAAAATTTTGGTAACCCAGAAACCCTCCAAAATGAGAAGGTAAAACTAGGTGGGGATGACACCCACAAAGTATTACTACAACAATATGTAATTGTTTAAGGTTACAAAGTTTGACCACTTCCAATGGTCTGCCCTGTGAAAGGCTTGTCCTATTAAAGACTTTATACCCTATTAAAAGTGACTTGGTTAAAGGATTTACAAACATTCACTTGGAATGTTACCATGTTAAAGGATTTAACACCTTGTTTAAAGGCTTACAACATGGCTATTAAACCAACTTATCATCATAGGATTGTCATTCCTAATACAATAGCTAGAGAGTATTAGAAAGTCTTGACCTCATTCTACTCTGTCTATTCTAATCCTTGCTTGATCTGATATGTGCCTTCTCATAACTCTGATACTCTATTCTTGATCAACTAAATTTTGCAATGTTGTTCTTTTCTGTCTAAGTCTTTACACCCCTCTACACTTCACTATAATTCACCCATACACTTCTCTCATATGTACTCATGCACACATACAATTGGGTTTCATCCCCCTTTTAAAGACTTCAAAGACATAGGGTTAGGTATGAATCTACAATCAATATTCGCTCTTCATTTCCCACTCAATTCATTCATTTTTCCTATTGGTTGCATGCTGATTACATAGGTAATGAAAAAGATTCAACTTATCTTCAAGATCCTTTGAGATTCATCCTAAGTCAGCTCAAAAATGGTTTACATCTGATTTTGTGAAGATACAAACTCGTGTTGATTTTTTGTTACTCAACACTTACTAATTTTTGATGCTCGACACATATAGGAATTTTGTCTCCCTTAGCATCTATGGTAATTTTGTTTTTCTTAGCATCTATACTTTGCTTGGCACCTATAGTGACTCGGCGTCACTTATCACTCAGCACTTGAACTTCCCTTGACACTTGAAGTTCACTCGACACCCATTGAATCTCTGGCTCGACACACACTGTAGTTCAGCTTATGTATTATACTCAGCATCAATTGAAGAATTGGTTAAGTGTGTTGACACTCAATTGTCAAAACCAATCTGAGACCAACAATCTCCCCCTTTGACATGAGTGGAAAAACCACTTAACTAAATATTATGAATTTGATCTCTATGAGTATACTACACATTCTATTCGGCATATGTACAAAACTTCAAAAAAATTGTTCAAAATTTTGTATACCTCAAAAATTTGTAACTCCCTCTGAGTTGATGTGCTAATTGTAACCAAAAACACTTGTGCTAAATTTTTCTCATGCCGATGTGTCTAATACTCTTTGCCTTGCTTGCCTTATCATTCTTTTGCCTCTATTTATTTGTACTCTCCCTTTGTTTCTGCTCTCCTTTCACATCTTCTTGCAATTTTTGCATTCTTTTGGCTTTATTCCCTTATTTCTATGAATATGTCCCCTTTTGATATTCTTTATTATCTCCTTCAAAGAATGTATTATCTCCCCCATTCTTATTATATGCAATAATGAATATCTTCACAAATGTAATTGCTCCCCCTTTTATTTAAATAATGCTTATCTCCCCTTTTTTGACACTTATGTCAAAGGGTCCTAAGAATGAATAGAATAGTTAGCCAAAAATGTTTTATTTACCTCCATTATCATTTTTATAGAAGCATCCCAATTGTATAAGGCAATTTCTAGTGATTTGTGTTGGATGGCTATCTCTGTTGCAAGATGTACTAGGCCTTCTAAGGTAGAAAGATTAGGATTATTCTTTAAAACATTTTCTACGTAGGCCATTTCCTTATGTAATACTTCCAAGCATGGGGTAATGGAAAGTTGTATTTGTATCAATTTGGCCTTAATATTGGCCTCTTCTGCTATCAATACAATTAACTCCTTTTGAGTGTGAAGCATTTTTGCAAAATGCTTCTCACTTTGAGTTGGATCTTTATGTAGTTGTGTGCTAGATATCTTAAGATTGCATTCCAAGTTCTATATTCTCTAGCTAGTTTCTTGTGTGAAAAATGATGAGTCACACAATTTGGAGTACAATGAGAATATATTCTTAAGTATTGTTTTCACCTTTTCTACCTTCTTAGCCAATTCCACTTGTGAAAGTGCTATTTCACTGGATATCTTCTCATTAACTTTCATTTGAAATTTCTTTTCAGACCACTCTAATAACTTAACATTTGTATCAAGGTCTTCATTTTGTACCTGGTCCACTATGTTGGACAATTGCTCCATGGTGGGCTTGGTTTTATCAAGTATTGGCAGGGTAAATGCATCAAGGAATATGTCTTTGATTTCCACCAATGCTTGCTTTTGTCTATACTCATTTATAAGCATCTCTTATTTCTTCTTTCTCTCCAGTGCCTCTTGCACTTCATTTATCTGAGCTAGGTTCATTTTTTCATAGTCATAGCTAGGTATGACTATTTCCTCATCAAGTATTGGGTCTCCATAGTGAAGTACCCTTGCTACCTTGGTAGAGCTCAAGCTTGGTGCTGAGATTTGTAGTGGTACTACATCTGTGCTCAGTTGCTTGGTAGGAGTCCTTGAGGTAGGGAAGTTTACTAGTGTTTGTATTGCCTCTTGCACACCTTCCTTAGGGGTTTTCTCCTCTTCCTTCTCTTATTCTCTACTCCCCTAATTAGTGATAATTATTTGAGGAGGTGCATCTTGGCTTTGTGCTATAGGAACATCTTGTCATGTTTGTTCCTTTCCTAGCTACTCGGTAGTTGTTGTTGCTATGAATGTATGATCAACCTTAATTGTTGTATCTTGTGCTGCTTGCTCTTTTGGTTGATCTACTATATTTGTGGGAGGTTGTGAAGGTGGTTCTTGTGTGTTCACCTTCTCCTTAGTGATCTCTACTATAGCTTTTTGCAATTCTTCCACACTCACCAAAATACAATTTGTGCACAGTTGTGAATGCAATGTGGTTTGGTGAAGAATCTTTCTGAGATCCTCTATAGTTAATGGATTGATGTTCTAACCTGAAGTGTTAGGAAAAACCTTAACAATTATAGTTTCTATAGGTGTTGTAGGTGGAGGACTTGGTGGTGGCAATTAGGTGTCTTGGACACTCTGTTCTAGTTGCTGCTCTTCAACTGTTGCCTCTTCACCTTGTTGTGTCTTCTCCACTATTTCCTCTTCTTTCTCTTTCTCTCCCTCTTCATCCTTTCCATTTTCTTCTTCTTCCTCATAATTTCTTCCCTCAAAGGGATCTTCCTACCCTTCCTTGATAGTACTTAATCCATAAATTAATTTCCAAACTTGTGCGGATTTCTTTACAAAATCTTCTATTTTATTCTGTAGAATATTAAATGCTCTGTATTTGGGTGCAAATTTGCTCCCATGTTTCTTACTAACCTTTCTTATTTGACCTTTTGTAAGGTCTAGCATCACATGAGCCAATGTTGACTCCCTTATTTCTTTCTCCATATTAAGGCAATAATGCCATTTATTCTCTACAATGGAGCTTAGCTCCTTAGGCATAGAATTTTCTAGTTCAAGTGGGGTGGTCTTGAACTTAGCCATCATAGTGTAGATGAACTCTTCCACTATGTTTTTTTATTCTCTTAAAAATTTATTAAAACCTATGGTCTTTAAACCACTTAAATCTGCATTATCTCTAATGTTATTACAAACATTTTCCAATTTAGACTTGGTAGATTGTCTTACCAATCTAAATTGATCATTATCAGACTCTATCTTTTCTTCATCTGACTCTAGGGGTGCAACATATTTTCTTCTTTTCTTTTGTTCCATAGACCCTCCTTGCTCTATGGATTTTTTTTTCACCTATTCTTTTGCCACTTGTGTTTTTGCCTTAGTATCTACCCTTGTAGTTGGCTTGGCTAGGCTCGGCTTTGTTGCTTTCTTCTTCCCCTTGGGTTGTGCAACTAGCTATTTTTGTGCTTTTCTCTTCTTTTCCTATGGCTTTGGTGCTTCTTTCTTGGCACCTTCCTTTTTTTCTGCATCCTTACCCATGCCTTGGGTCAATGCAAATGTTTCATGTCCTTGTTCCTCTTCATCATCTTCTACTTCCTCACCTTCTTCTTCTTCTTTTGTCATGCCCTCACCAAATTTGGCCTTTAGTTTCTTCATAAGTTTTTCTTTCTTTTTCAATGTGGAGGTAGTCTTTAACTCCATATCCACCTTTGACCTAACTACATCATAGGTTCCAAAATGTGGTGCACTCTTGTCCACTTCCTTAGCTAGTACTGCAGTTATAGTTGTTGATGCCTCATCTATATTTATTTCATAGCCAAGAGGTCTTAACCATCTAACTCTTGGTATGGCAGCTTGAATATAGGTGTAGTCAATATCTACAAGAAAGCATACATCATTTACATGCTTCTCTACCAGTGAAACTAGTATCCTTAGCCTTTGATTCATGGTTTTCTTGAAGTCTTCAAAATAACTAGTCATTAGGGTCTCAAAATTAGCTCCCATATGTTCTATATATTCATTGGCTTAAGCTATTATTGACCTGTTTGCTTTCTAGACTACTTTACCAAAAGAAGGAAATTCATTCTACACATAAAAGAATATACAAATCAAAATAGCACCAAAATTGCATTGTGCTCCTTTGGTTCTCCTTATTGCTTCTAAATTCTCATTAATTTGTTGCAGTTGCAGTTCTGTAAGATCATAAGTATTATCTTTTTCACTAGTTTGTAACCCACATCCAATGCAATGCATGGTACATTGTTAAGTCTGTTGGATTGGTAGAACTTATGTGCAATAACTCTAATAGAAAAGTCAACAAGAGGGTCTTGGATGTTGTCTATTGGCATTCCTCTCTTGTTTCACTTAGCACCAATTTTCTTTTCAATTGCTTCCTTAGAATCACTCCTAAGGGTCTTTGGTTGATCTAGGGTCGCGTACCCTATCACTCTATGTACAATTCTCTTGGTTATTTTCATTGGACCATACTCCAACCATAAGCTTCCATCATGTATCCTGCTAAGAACTAGCCTAATCCATTCAGTTTTGAAAACTATGGAGAATTCTAGGGCAAGCGTCAAACCCATCTTCTCAAAAATCTAATATTCTTCTTTCAAAACTCCATTTTCACATAATTTCTGATAGGTTTCCCTCATCTCCATGTCTCCTATGGCTCTAATTTTATAGTTGTAACATCTTCTAACATCCTAAACCATAACTACCTTAGGGGGTATGATAGATAGGGATCCATGTGGGTTGTTTTTATATGCCACTTCAGGGATTGGTTGGAAATCAAGTTGTTTTACTTCATTGGATACTAGTTGAACCTCAAATTACTCTTTCTCCTATGTCTTCCTAGAACTAGAAGCCATTTGTGTGATCTAGGAACACAAAGAAAATATGAAACTGTGTAACTTGGCACAAACTTAAATACCTCAAATTTGATGAAACTATGTTGAATCACTATTGAAATCAGCTCAAATGCTTACTTCTTTACTATAAAGTCTTTATGCACTCTTCTTCATCTTTTTCTCTTTGTTCACAATATAGAAAAAATGATTCAAAATGTGACAATATACCCTATTTTCATAGCATTTAATTCTAAGTGTGTTTACAACTGTCCACTCAACTTCTTAAGCATTTCTACATTACTCAGCTTCCATTATCTTTTCACCACTCAGCATCCACAAAAGTTTCCCTCACTCAGCTTCAACTAAAATTTCTCCTTACTCAGCTTCCACTACCAACTCGGCTCCAACTAATCATTCGGCTTCCATTGATTTTGATAGTCAACTTGGCTTGTATTAAGATTTTACTTAGCATCTAAGGACAACTTGGCAACACTTGTGAAATCTTGAAATTTCATTTTTGCATCTCTATTCATGTTGATCTCTTCCTTTTAGTATTTTCTTTCTTAGGAATTGATGTATGATAAAGTTTTGCATATCAGTTCCACATGCCTTCTTGTACTTAGTTTGATGAAGTGTGACCAGTTGACCTTTTAGGTGAAGTGTTCCCTTCATTTTTTTTACTACTTCCATCTTTCTTCTTCCATGTCTTATTCATTTCTCCTCTAATGTGTTCAACATCTACCTTCTCTTTACCTTTGTTGTTCTTTGAGTTAGGTGTCTGTCACCTTGTAAGGCAATTCCTACTGATATGACTAGTCTCCAAACAACTAAACCATGTGATTTGGCTCAACCATTTGTAGTAGTTTCGTCTAAAATGTGTCCTTATGCAATTTTTAGGAATGTGTCCATATTCTTGATAGTAATGACAACTATACCTGGTGTTGTAGTCCCAATTGTAGTGATGTCCATGGCTATTTCCTCTTGTTGGCTAATCAGGTATCCACATAGGCTTTGATCTGTACTCAAAGGCTCTACGTCCATACTTCTTGCAATTGTAATAGTGACCTTCAAATCTTGGTGTTCTAATAGTCCTATTCCGATAGTTATGTTCTTGATGTCCCTACTTGTTGCACTTATAACAGTGACCCACATTCTTAGGTTTGTCATGCTGATGAGCATTCTTGTTCTTGCATACATTAGAGTTATTTCCTTTTTTACCACAAAAATGACAAGTAGGTTTAGTGTTCTTTCCTTTATTACTCCTTTCTTCTATAGTCTTGGATGACTCTCCTTGTTCAGTGTTGGTGTATCCTAGTCTTGAGGTATCATTGCTAGCCCTTGGTGATTTCAATACAAGGTACTTAATGACTTTGTTAGGTTTATTAAAGCTCTTTATAATCTACTTCTCTCTTTTTAGGTCATTTTGTAGTTGTTCATTTTGCATCTTTAGTATATAGATCTCAATATCCTTGACATTCAATTCATAATGTGCATTCATCATCTGACTTAGGGTGTCTAGCTACATGTTTGAAATTCTTGCAAGCTCAATTGATTTTTCTTCTAGTCTATTGGCAAGGTTTCTCTTGTCTTCTTCTAGCATGGTATTATCTTCAATGGCTCTTTTCTTCTATTCAATCACCTCACAAAGCATCATGGCTTGTGATTCTTTTTCAAGCTTGAGTGTTCTGATTTCTTTTGCTTGGGCTCTATTCTTCTCCATTAGGTCTACTATTACTGCATCAAACTCTTTGGAATCTTCATTTGTAAATAGTTTTGAGGTGTCAATCTCCTTGTATTGTGTATCATTCTCAGCTATGGCAATCTCTCTTCTTCTCTTTAAGGATTTTCTCAATTCCTCCCTGGCTTCTTCCAAAGTGTGTAGAGCAAGTTGTATATCAATTTTCTGATTCTCTATGATCTTCTCAAGTTTGTAGACTTCCATTCCCAGATCTTTTCTCCAAGTTGTAAGGCTCCTCCTTATGAGAACTTGGCTCTAATACCAATTATTAGAATTTACAAGTGGGAAGATTTACTTCTAAGAGGGGGGGTGAATTAGAAGTAACTAACTTCAACCTCTTTAAAACCTTTTAGTTGATATCATTCACATGCATCTAATTCATCTAATAAACATAAAATAAAGACATGCATGAAAATAGATAACACAATATTTTGGTAACCCAGAAACCCTCCAAAATGAGAAGGTAAAACTAGGGTGGGGATGACACCCACAAAGTATCATTGTAGCAATATGTAACTATTTAAGGTTACAAGGTTTGACCAATTCCAATGGTTTTACCTATGAAAGGCTTGTCCTATTAAAGACTTTACACCCTATTAAAAGTGACCTGGTTAAAGGATTTACAAACTTTCACTTGGAATGTTACCATGTTAAAGGATTTAGCACCTTGTTTAAAGGCTTACAACATGGCTATTAAACCAACCTATCATCATAGGATTTTTATTCCTAATACAATGGCTAGAGAGTATTAGAAAGTTTTGACCTGATGACTTACAATCTTCAATTGCTAATTCCAAATCCTCATTTTTCTCTATCTGTTCTGATCCTTGCTTGATCTGATATGTCCCTTATCATAACTTTGATACTCTATTCTTTATCAATTAAATTTTGCAATGTTGTTTTTTTTTTTTCTAAGTCTTTACACCCCTCTACACTTCACTATAATTCACCCATAAACTTCTCTATTACATACTCATGCACACATACAATGGGGTTTCATCCCCTTCTTAAATACTTTGAAGACTTAGGGTTACATATGAATCTATGATCAATATTCACTCAATTCATTCACTTTTCCTATTGGTTGCATGCCTTCTCCATTTTTCTTATTGGTTGCATGTTGATTACATAGGTAATGCAAAAGATTCAATCTTATCTGCAAGATTGTTTGAGATTCATCTTAAATTGGCTCAAAAATAGTTTACATCTGATTTTGTGAATATACAAACTCATATATTGATTCTATGTTACTCAGCACTTACTAATTGATGATGCTCAGCACATATAGGAATTTTTTCTCACTTGGCATATATACTTTGCTTAGCACCTATAGTGACTCAGCATCACTTATCACTTGGCACTTGAACTTCACTCGGCACCTGAAGTTCACTCGGCACCTATTGAATCTCTAGCTCGGCACACACTGTAGCTTAGCTTTTGTATTATACTCAACATCAACTAAAGAATTGGGTAACTGTGTTGACACTCAATTGTCAAAACTAATCTGAGACCAACAAATACTTATGATTTACTTAGTAATTTCTACTTTTTCATTTTGCATCCATAGGTATTCTCCATGCATTCTATTAAGTACAATTTTGATCCATTCTCCATCAAGATTTCTAAGTAGATGAGAAATGTCAGTTAGGCTCAACTTGTCATTATGTGGTTCCTTAGTCTTGAATAATTCTTCATATGCCACTTCAATTTCCTTATTTCCAAACTCAATTTATTTTCTTTGAAGATATCCACTTACATTCCCTATTAATAGTACTTCATCTAGTATTCTTGATAAGGATCTTGTTCTGACTAGGTCTTTAAATTTTAGAAAATATACACTATATTCTAGTGCATTCATTAGATCTTTGTATCATAATGTTTATTCCTTCCATATTTCTTGCATTCAACTTTCTAATCATAATCTCACTTAATTTTCTAAGACACTTGGCTCTTTTTAGGTTTTGCACACTTGTTTTTTCACAAATATGAAAACTCTTATAAGTGTTATCCTTATTTATAGCATACATATTCAAATGGCTATTGCACCAAAAGTATTAAATTATAGCCAACAATAACTAATTGTCATTTTACTGAGAGCACAAAAAATTTACTTTGTTGATTAATAACCTATACCTATAAGAATCCTTTTACTTTTTAGGACCTTGTAAATAATAAATCATAGTTTTGTGTCTCAACTATTTTCTCACCTGATTACTTTTCAGATGAAGTTCCCATGACATGCAACAAGAGTTCCTTGTTTGTAATAGTTTCCTCTCCTTTTCTTACCCATATTTTTTGCATCTCATTCCTTACATGTTCTTTGTCTATAGTTCCTTTTCTTTTTTTGGTTTGATTACCTTCAACATTACATTAATACCAGAAATTGTAGGTGGAGTGTATGTATTGTGAACAAAAATAACATAAAATCTTTAGTGATTTCCTTAAGTATTTTATTCATGTTCTACATTCTAAAGTTATATGTCCCTTTCCTCCAACTTGATAGCAATTTACAAGTTTAGTTCCATCGTCCTTTGGACAATATTTAGTCATTTTATTTGTCAATGATCTTGATTTATATGTATCTTCCTTATGACCATACTAATTGTATTTGTAGTAGTAGCCATTGAAAACCCTTCTTATTGTCCAACCATTTGATCCTATCTTGTATTCTCAAGCTTCATGTCCATATGTATTACAATTGTAATGGTAGCCATTGAACTTTATTCTCCTTGCACTTGTTTCTTGTTTGTACCTACAAGTATCCTCTATATGATTATGTTCTTCACAATAGTGATATACAATATAATAATTTACTCTTCCCATGTCTTCTTCTTTTTTCATTGATTTATTGGAATTCAATATCTTTCCTTTCTATTTCAAAGTATTTCTAATAGGGGTCTTATTAGAAAATAGTTGCTCCTTTTTCTTTACCAAGAATATATCTAGTTCCAACATGCTTTCTTCAAATTTAGTAAGTTTGACATTCACTTCCTTTTCAACTTTGAGTTCAATACTCAGATCATTATTTTTCTTCTTTAGTCTTTCATTTCCATTCTCAAGATTTAGACTTCTTTCACTAATTTTTTTGATTAAGTCATTTTGGGCTTAAAGGTCATTTTTTTATCTCTATATAACTAAGTACATTGCAGTCATTATATGTAGGACATCCTAATATCTTGTTTCAAAATCTCTTTTCTCATTATTTAGATTTTCCAATTTGTCCATTAATCCAACTAATCTGATTGGTTCAACTTCTTGATCCTTTATTTTAGTTATTTGTTCTTTTCAAGTAATTCATCATTCTTCTCCACTAGCTCTCTTACTATAGCATTAGCTTCCCTCAAAATTAACACTTCATTCAAATTTTTTATCCCAGTCATCTAGACTTGTCTATATTTTCTCAGTAAGTTCCTTTTGTTTCATAAATAAAGCTCCCAATTTATCTTTCAATTTAAAATTTTGTTTGTTTGCATCCTATAGTTTTCCTCAAACTCTCTCTCATATTTGTAGCTAACCATTGTCCCAAATTCACTCAAGTTATTAAACTTTCTTTTGACAACCAAATGCCCTGATGTAAATTGCTGGTAGCTACAAAAATGTTGAGGTACTAGGAGGTGAATCAATGCTTTATGTATTTCACAACCAAACACTTTCTTCAGTTTAACTAACAATCAACTTAAGAATTTATCAAATAGTGTTATTATAAAATTCTTAGTATACTAAAAGTTAATGTACTATCAACAATAAAATAAAATAAACATTCACATCATAAACTTGAAACACATAACACATTGGTTTTGGTATCATAGATAACCCTTGGTCAAAGGGCAAAACTGTGGTGGGGATGATACCCACAACTCATCATTGCAATAATAAGGTACTTGATTAAGAGCTTTACAATAATGTCATCTTTTAAGTGACTACTCTCTATTAAAAGTGTATGATACCCTACTAAGAGTAAAAGCCCTATTATATCTCTTAATCCCACTCTTACAGTGTTCACTTGATTAAAAGATTTACACAATGAGTTTAGAATATGAAATACAAAGTCATTTTAAAGACCACCTTGTAAAAGGATTTCACGATCTTGCTAACTAACTGATTAGGAAAGAAAAACAAGAGGTAAACCTATGTTTTCTTCTCTAATGATTGATTGCTTCATTCCTTCAAACTATCCACCTTTCGGTAGCTTGTTGTTCAACCTCATCATCGATGGCTTCTCCTTTGTCCCTTCACCGATAGTTGTTCATAATAATATTGCTTCCAATAAATTCTTCCCTTACCAATGGTATTTCTAACCAACCTACCTTTTCTTCCTTGTCTTTTTTAGTTCTTATCGTGGTTCCTTACTAGTTTTAGTAGCTCACCTAATTAGGGTTTCTAGATTCTTCCATAAGCTTTCCTTGACCTCATCTTTCCTTTTCACATTGATAGATCTTAATTACTTCAATAAGCTAGTTCTTGGTTTGTCTTTAATAACAACTTTGACTCTTATAGTAATCTTCTTACTTAAACATTTCATATAGAATAATATAAGATAATAGAGTTTTGACCAATGATGACAACATTACAAAAATCATACCAACAAATTTGTAAGATTTTTTCCAAAGTAACACTAAGGCTTGACATCAGTGACAACATAACAACTAATATGACTCTTTGACATACATTAGAAAAATTATTAGCTGGGCCTAATAGAGTTAATTTTATCAAAGTTTGTGTATTAATCCTAAGAAGTTAAAATTCAAAGGAAGAAGACCAAATGGATCCAGTTATGTTTTCATCTATGAACCTTCATTGAAATGAGACCAAATAGGGATATAAGTTGAAGAAAATAAAATCTTGGATTCAATTAGGGTATGGTATTTTTTGTGTATGGTGATTGATTAGTAGCTAGTAAGGAAGTATAACCCATTGTGCATTACTTAGGGATGTCCTTCAATCATTAAATTACACAACAATAAAGGACTTCAAGAACCCATATGCCTTTTTAGAATAATATATAATAGAAGATTATGGGCTCCTAGAGTTTTGTATAATTAATTTTAGAGTTTATTGTTAGAAATTTTAATATGTATTATTCTTTGGCAGAAACAATTAGAATTAAAGTATGGACTCCACTAATTTAGTTTTTGAAATTTTAAACATACATTTTAGAAACTAATTTTTTTAGTGTAAGTAAATGAAATGGCATTATGCATGGTTTCGTACTTGATGCACTAGAACTTTCTTGAAAAATATAATTTGATAATTTTTATGAATCAATTCATTATCATATCTAAGCTTCCATACGTTACATGTGTGTTTTGTTGGAGCATTTCAAATAATTTTTGGTAACCAAAGTTTCATGTACTATTAAGTTTTGAATGCTATTCTAAATTAACCATGTAACATGTCACAAAGTGTCCATTTTAACACTAGTTACTAATGAAATTTGTTTGAAGGATTCACAAAGGTTGCAAAAATGTAACTTTACAACTTTTCCAAAGTTGCAATGTTGCATAAAATATTCTAAAGTAGAAAAGAAAATTGTCAGTCTAAAAGTGGTTGGATAGTTACAAATGGTCAGATACCTTATAAATTTGTAGATGGTTGAATAGAAGAAGAGGTATTTTTTTAGAGTTGTGCATGGAAGTAGAACAAAAACACCTCAACTTGTTGTGCAAAGGTTCCTACAAAAGGGGAGGGGGAATAGTTGTGCATTTAGAAGAATAGCTCCACTTTATTAGTTTGGGAAATCAATGAAGAAGGGATGGATTCCATCTTATCCCTATTTAATTTAGTCATATAATTTGAATAAGAGATTGTGTTTAGAAGGTAACTTATTTACTATTTCTTTGATTAGTCATGTTTCCTTGCAACTAAATGCATCTTTGTGTTGTTTACTAGATT
The DNA here is from genome assembly GCA_028749045.1 of Cupressus sempervirens. Lineage (NCBI taxonomy): Eukaryota > Viridiplantae > Streptophyta > Pinopsida > Cupressales > Cupressaceae > Cupressus > Cupressus sempervirens. Next base: position 663,777,667 of record CM053785.1, read on the forward strand.
AAATAGGTCTTAAAAAATATACTGGGAAATATAATATGATGAATTACCTTCATTGTGGATCCAACAAGAGTAATAATCATGACCCGAGATGGAAGAATGAAAGTGTTAGTCTAAATTAATCACTAGCATGATTGACCAGAAAAATTGTCTTAAGGGAACTCAAGCATTAAATGAGCATTGTAGTGTTGTCATTGTTTGGGGGAAAAAGGGAGATGTTTAAATAGGATGCAGACCTTCTCTTTTTTCCACTTAAACATTCAAAGGATATGTAAAGGGAAAGAGATAATCTTGAATTCCTCTTTATAACACAAATTAGATTAGAAAGGCCTAAACAAAAGGTACACCAATGCTCAATTTGAATTGTAATGTAGAATGAAATATAAGGAAATACATTCTTTGGCCTAAGTTTGATAATGTAAATGAAAAATTGGACCAATTTACTAAATAAAGTAGATCTAGATGCTAAGTATATATGATCAGCCTAATTAAGATATAGATCTAAGATAAAGATGTGAAGAAAAATAATATATGAAAGGCTCACCTTGAAATGCATAGTAGAAGATGTGTTTTATCTCTAAAAATTATGGTGTTGGATTTGCACATGTGAATTTGATTGTGGATCTTTGAATAGAATGAAAAACCCAAAAACTATTTTTTTGAAAAAGTAGCAAGGAACATATTGACCTAGTGTAACTATGTGGGATAATTCCTGTAGATTTGATGTGTTCTGGGGACACTATAATTAAGTTAAACTAGAATCTTTAGAAATCTATCAAGAAGCTATTTTCATATCTATGGTTGTGATTTTTCTATCCTACTCTTGCACATAGATATTGAAGGGTTTTCTTGTTTGGTGGATGAGGATTTTCCTTAGGCAATCCATAGATTGAGGATTCAACCTTTGAGAAACATAAATGTAAATTATGGAGAAAAGATAAATATGAATATTCACCTTTCTTGATAAAAACCCTTGTTGGTAATGATTTTGTCAAGTTGTATGTTGTAGATATTGAATTAGGCATGTCTATCTCCACAAGTTACAATGGATCTACCATTATCACATCATAGAACCATATATGTAAGTATTCATCAATGAAGAAGATGATGAATGCCTCAATGTAGATCTCCTCCCTTGATGGACAACAACATCATAGATATTGAAAAAGGATTTTCTCACAAAAGGATCCTTGAATGCTTGATGAAATGTCCTTTACTTGAATGCAAAGTATAGGTGTGGCTCTTGAACTATTTGGCATATATATTAAAGTGTATTGGTTAGGGTATCATGTAAAAGGAAGCCTCCAAGTCTCCTTATATACTAATTTTTTGGTGGAAAAACAACGCAAGCCGACTAGGAAGAAAGAGTTAATTAATTTAAACCATGCAACTTTCTAGGTTGCCAGCCTTGCGATCCCCAGGGAAGAGGTTGACCTAGGTTGACCTCTTGGGACTAGGTTGACCTAGGTAATTCTATGTTATTTCCATGGATAATTTCTAACTAATAATGCTATGAATGTAATGTGAAAAATTCATATTAGTTGTTATGTTGTCATTGATGTCAAGTCTTAGTTGATTAGGCATTATGCTAATTCAATAGAGTACCATATCATTTGATTGATGAATAGGATTTGAAGAAAGTACGTTGATGAGTTAAAAGATTGATATGTAAGGTATTAAATGGTTACTTCAATGATTTGGACAATGATAATGTAATTTTATTTTTATTTTTTAACAACCATGTAAACCTTTTAATATAAAGAGCTATAAAAGCTTAATTGAGTAACAAGGTTACTAAAGGAAGATGGTGTTCACTAAGTGACTGCAGCTATCACCTAGCAAGTTAGCAAGATAGTTTTTCCTAAGCAAGTTAGTATTAATAAAGTTCTATATTACCCAAGTGAATTTTATGCTTATCAAGTAATAGCTGGAAGAATAACTTTGGAAAATTGGAATCTAATGTTGATATTTAATGAAAATTTGGAAAGTTCAAGATGGTCTAAGGAAAAAGTCAAAGTTTGTTACAAGATGTATAGCTAGAACAATTAAATTAAGTTTTGGTGATGGAGATAGATGAAGGATAAGATGAGCACAAATTTCTATTCAAGTTCTATTTTTTGAGTGTCTAAATTCAATGTGTGAAGTTTTCAATCAGGAAATATAGTACGGATATAAGATCGACAATTGTGATTAAATGGAAAAAGATGTAAATGTACCATCTTAAAATGGTCACACTTTATTTTGAGACCTTTTAGCCCTTATTGGTGTGGTTCTAGTATCTTTTTCTTTTATCCTCTTCTATTTCATTCTTCTTCATCATTTCTCTCTTTATGACATGGTCTTCTAGGTGTTTTTTTTATACCTTTTTGACCATATCTCTTGATTGATTTGCTATATTTTAGTTGTACCTACAACTCCCTCTAGATTCATGTGGCTCCTCTAACATGACCTTTGGGACCAGGTTAATCAAGGTCAACATGTACTAGACTAGGTCAAGTCTACCTAGTCTCTAGTGATTGAAGGGTTTAGGTCCTGAAAGTGCTTGAGTTTTATAATTAGTTTAATTAACTACCTCATCGCCCTGAGTTGTTTTTCCACCCAAAAAATAGAGTAAAAGGAGCCTTTGGGGATTCATTTTCATATCTCATATTCTCAAGTTATCTCATCCACAAGAAAGTATTCAAAGAATTCTTCAAGAGATAGTATCTTCAAGCATTCAAGTCTAAGCATCTCCTTCTTGCATCGAGTTTCTTCCTTCAAGGTGGTAGTGGAGTTTGGCTCCAAGGAGAACATCCATCATTCCAATCCATTCAATATCTTTCATTATTTATACATTGAATGTCACATGCATTCCTACACATGAGGTTTTGTTTTCTTTGATTTTCTTATTGTTTCTTTGAGTCATACCTATTACATCTATGTACTTGATCACATGTCAAAAGCAATTACATCTTCAAAGGTAATTGTATCTTTCACTTTATATTATTCCTATCTACTACATGCAAGAATTTACTTTATCAATTATATTTCAATTTATAGTTAATTTCTTAACCTAGGGATTGACCAAGGCAAGTCCTCATTCAACCCAACCACAAAAAACCATTTTATGTGTTTATTTGTAGGATATCAGTGAAAAGGTTACAGATCTAGAACCTACTCTTTGAGAGATTTCTAGAGAAGTTTGTTATAGAGTCATTGGACTATGTTAACTTGGTTGTAGGATTTCCTTCCACGTCAAGCTAGTCCTTTAGTGCCATTTTTAAGGAGATTTATAGGTTTTATTTGTTTCATCATTTTATTCTAAGATTTGCAGTAAAAATTTCAAATATAGTTGAGATCTACAAGTTTTGGAGTTGAAATACATCTTCCTCTATGATCTTCAAGGTGATTATTTCATATTTTATTTCCTTTCATATCTTTACCTTAGATCTATATCTTAATTAGACTAATTATGTACACATAGCATCTAAATTTACATTAGTTAAGAAATTAGTTCAAATTATAGTACATCTCCTTGTATCGCATTCCCCTTTATAATCCAAATTTAGTATTATCACCCTTCTTCCTTTGGGTTCTAGCTAATTTAAATTAGATCTTAAGTGGAATCATATTTAAAAATTACCCTCTTTTCCTTTCATACAAATTTGAATGGCTTGATGGCCCATAATTAGGGAGTCATATAGTTCTATTAAATTGTCTCCCTTTTCCCCCTAAATAGGAAGAATTTGGAAGCATGGAGAAAACTATTTAAGGAGAAGTTGGAGATAGTTGTAGGCTAATAATCATTATGGATTTGTTGCTAGTGCATATGTTAATTAATCAAATGTTGCTAATGTTGATACTATTGGTGTGAATGCGAATTTTTAAGGTGTTTGTGAAGAAGAACAGAGAAAGGTAAATCAAGCAAATAAGAGTATAGACAAGAGCATTTTTAGAGTTGGTGAAGGAGTAAATTAGTCAAGTGAGTGAAGAAAATAAGAAAGAGAAAGAACATAGATCTAAACAAGAAAAGGTAGCTTCTATACTTAATGGAACATTTATACTATTACCTTCTAACCACTATAGTAGAAAATATTGGAAGAATTGAGTGGACCTAAGAATTCTATGAAGTCCTATATGGTAATGTTGATTAGTGGTGTTCATAAGTCCTTTAAATCAGCCACTCTTTAGTCAGGAACAAGAAGTGATAAGGTCTATATGATCTTCTGGTGAAACCCTCTAACAAGGTCACATTAACAATGTGTACGTAACTTGTAACAAGGTTTGCTCCTAGTAGAGATCACTTCAAAAGAGAGAATTTTTTTGGGTTGTCAGTCCCAATTGGTTTTTCCCTTATAGGGTTTCTACATTAAAATCTCAGTGTCAATTGTGTGAATGTTACATGTATTGAAATTTATTTTACGTATTTTATATATTACTATAATTTGGTAATAACTAAGTAATAACTAGGTAATAACTAAGCTATTTTAGTGATACTCAGCAAAGAAAAGAATAGTGAGTAAATTGAGTGACAAAGTAAATTAATGATATTAGTAAGTGATTATTATTGATGTTTATGAAGTTTGAATTAGTACTAGAGTGTTTGAAGGGACTGTAGGATAACTGGACATAACTTATTCAACACCCCCCCCCCCACTCTCTCAATTATCTAAAAATTGGTATTAGAGCTCAATGCTTGGAGAAAGAAGTTTAAAGGAACTTAACAAAATGATCAAGGATGTGTAAGAGAGAGGTACCAAAGCTAAACAAGGAGAACCTTTCCTTGTGGCAAGATAGAATGAAGTTGCATCTATAGAGCATTGGAGATAATATCACACACTGGTTCAAGAATGAATATACTACATCTGTTGGTCCCTGACTATAGAGAAAATGAATGAGAAGAGGAACTACAACAACTTGACAATTGAGATTACATTTTCTCTCAATGATGTCAAGTTTGATGATATCAAGAACCGTGACAATGCTAAAAAAATGTGGGATAAACTTAAACTTATCTATTGAGGAGATGATAATGTAAGGAGAGCCAAGGCTGAAATCTTTAGAGGTGAGTACGATGACATGAGAGTGAAAAAAGGTGAGAATATTGCACAATATGTTAACTGTATCAAGGATGTTGTAAGTGTAATTAGAGTTATTGGAGGAATTATCATTGATTTTGAAATTGTAAGTTCTTAGAACTCTTTTTCATGTTTATGCTATAAAAGTTTTTGCAATTCAATACGTAAGAGTCATGCCTGGTAATGATCTAATATTTAAAGGTCTAGTTACTTGGTTGACTACATTTGAGTTTAGCAATTATGATAACAGTATGGTTACAATGGGAAATGCATTTAAGTATTCACTAACTATCAACGATTCAAAGAAAGAAAAGAGTGAATCTAAATCTGAAGATGATCTAGATGAACTTGAAGCATTACTTGCAAGAAGGTTATTAAGAGGTAAAGTGAAATACAAAGGTAAGTTGTCCTTGATTTGTTTTAAATGTAACAAGGTTGGTCACTTTTCTACTAAATGTCCTAATAGAATTAAGACTTGTTAAGCTATCATTTTGCATGATTCTTAATGATAGGAATCCTTTTGAACTTCTCTCTTGAAAAGCTAATCTAGGATCAACTCCAAGGTTCTAGGAAATCTGGCAACTTACGAAATCTGCTCAATTGAAGATAAATGTATTTGTTCATAGGGAGGCCTTTGCTAGTTCAAACCAATTTTAGATAAGACGTTTGATATTTTGTTTTGAAAAGTAACCATAAAAGAGATATATTTTTGGCATTTTCTATTTTATAACAAATGTAGTTTATCAATGCAACTATATGAATTCATATTTCAACTAAGTGTTAGCAAAGAAAATAAAAAAGATAAGGTAATGAGAGATTAAATAAAATAACTTAAAAGGGAGATTCCTAATAGATATAAAGCATGGTAACAACACGTCTATGAGTTAAATCATCAAAAAGATCATGTAGGAAACTAATAAAAATAGGAGAAGCACTTCCTCAAATCCATTGATGTAATCATCAATGAAAACTTAGTAATAACCAAAAATGTTTCACTTCTCATTGAATCTCAAGGCCATAGAAAGTGCACTCATGCAAGACAAGAAGCTATGCAAGAAAAATAAGGTGATCTTTTCTCCAACTCAGTATGTCAATGAAATTTGTTAACACATGACAAACACCATAACTAAAAGATCACATAATCAAATAAACACAAAAAAACCATTGAACCAATTATTATTCATGAACATACATTCACAAAAATAACACACTCTAGAAAGAATAAATAAACTCAGAATGAGAGTACCAATAGTATATATTATTGCATCAAAATGATGGCTTGGAGTACATATTACATCCATGTATTTATAAGAAATCATCTCCTCCCTTTTTGTTAGGAGAGAGACTCCTTACAATGAAACTTATGTTAAAAACTAATAAAATTAATCTAATTATATATAAACTGAGTCTTTAAATGGTTCTAAGTAGGTCTCCACCCTTGTTTATATCAATTAATGGGTGCATGAGCCTTTACATGACTTAAAGAAAATAAAGAAGAAGAAGATAAGCAAAAGGAAGCTACAAGATAATCTGAGAGTCACTGGAAGCTCTAAAAATGGAATCTTGACCTTCTCTGGGTGTTTCTAGGAGTTGAACTATCATCAAAAAAAAATTTTGGTGCATGGAAAGATCTAAATTAGGAACTGGCAATTAATTGTTAGTGCACTATTACTTCTTCAAAAATTATCTGCACACCTCTGTGAATAGAACACCTATGCCTATGCATGGAAAGCTCTAAATTAGGAACTGGAAGTTAAATTTCAGCACACTATTACTTCTCCAAAATTATCAATTCACCTCTATGAATAGCACACCTTGCTAACAAGTTCCAAAAATCCAAAAAAATTCCAAGTGTCAAAAATGAATTTCTAGCTTCTGGGTTTTTTCCTTCTTCATCCTAAAGTGATATCTAGATGTTTTCTCTTGAATTTCTCTATAATCTCTTCTACTTGGGAAGCTTAAAGAAAATCCAATGCTTTATACTTATCTTTAACTATCTTCTGGTAGATACTAACCTCCATATGAGTCTCTGTAACATCCTCTGGTTTAGTGTCCAATTCCAACAATACCTCTTTAGTCTTAAATATTTGCCTAATATCTTAATTAGATGAAGCATCCTTAGAAGTTCTTCAAAAATTTTGGACATCTAATTGCACTAACTTGAGATTTATTTTCAACTCATCTTCAAAAATCTCAAGGGTAGCAATGTCATAGTACTTCTCTGCTTCCAAAATCTGCTCTTGAGTTTGGTCCTTAACCTTTGAATATCTTCATGAAGTCCTTCCATGACCTTATTTTCGAGAGCTATCTTCTCAATCCAATCTTTGAGCTTATCAAGATCTTTCATTGTATACACCTCCGTAAGTGTATGATACCTTTGACCTTTTATTGATGTCAAAATCTACAAGTATTTTGCCTAGGTATGTACTTCATCCATTAACCCAAAATTCTAGTTCATTATGGACACCAGTTTATCTACACTTGACTAAATATAATCCAATAGGTTCAAATTACCCTCTATTATTTGTATTCCCTTCTATTCAAAATTTTTACACCATTTCTAGCATGCTCCCGAAATGGATCCATTTGAGTCAACCCCTTTTCCTTCCTCTCTAATGTTGTAGCAAGAGTGATTTCCAAATGATCTAGGTCTATTGGGCCCACTATTCTATGTAGATAGCCTCTCATAATCTCATTTTATTTCCTCACCATTAGCATTTTTGACTCATTTTTTTCCATATACTTGAACACTTCTTTTATGCTTGTAGTGATTGAAACTTTGGCAGTATCTATCGTGGGCTTCCCTAACAAGACTTCCTTAATCTGTCAATCTTTGGGAGTCAAATGTTCTATATCAGCATGTGGAGGAAGGATGGAAATGTGTGCAAGAAATTCCTAATCTTGATTCTTCATGATGAAGGACAGTGGTTGTGTATCACATGTAGGTAGCTCAAGCTTCTTGATGGCTCTTACTAGCTCTTCCATTCCCTCCTCGATAGTTACATCCATTACCTCCCTCTTCAGCCAAGAGGGTATAGTGCCCATTGGAGACATATATTTGACTAAAAAGGGTGTTTGGACTCCAGGTCCTTTTCCCTTATTAGTCCTCTCTAGAGTCTTTTCCCATTGAGAAAGATCACTAGTTTGAGTTTATGTGTCTTCTTAGGCTAAGGTCCTAGCCTCAGTATTGTGAGGAGCTTTTTGGGGTTCATCTTCCTATATTTCCCCCTCCTTTGATAGTTCATTAGCTTGTATTTGTTGAGGTTTTTCTTCCTCTGATGCTTGTTCTTCTACTTTAGTAGATGGAGGAAGTGGTGTCACAGATCCTTTATCCATAAATGATAGATCTTGAGATGGTGATGAGGGTAGGCTAAATGGTCCTTGAAGTAGAGGTGATATTTGATTCTAGTCCTCACCTAAGGATTGACTCCTATGAGTATCCCTTATCTTCCCCCCCACCATCTTGGTTCCTACTAGCATGAAATCAAAATTTGATAGATTAAAGACATTAGTCTCTTGACTCTCCATATCTGTGATCCATTGTTGTTGCTCATCCTTGGAAGTTGTAACCTAAATAAGTTCTTTTGGCACTGATGGTGGAATTAGAGTGGAACTCCTTCTTCTTTCCTCTTCCAAGGACCTAGCTAATTGAGTCCTTTGATTCAAAGGGACATTATAAATTTGTTCCTCCTCCTCTTCTTCTTCAACTTCAAGAATGGTTTCAAGCACCCATGGAGGAGGAGTATTCTTTTTCTTCAATTTTCTCCTACGTGATCCTCCCACAATTAACTAAACCCTAGCCTTCTTAGGAGTTGAGGGGGAGGCTTATTCCTCTTCTTTCCCTTCTGATGGCACCCTCTATTCTTCTTCTCCTAGTCCCTCTTGTTCCTATTCTAGTGGAGGTATTTGCTTAGCCTCTTGGACTTGAATTGCCAACTCACTTTGAGGATGTGATTGTTAAGGATTCTATTGTGTTTCTTAGGGTACTTGCACCTGAGTCACATGTTTGTGGGATTTTCTTGGAGCTCTCACCCTTTTAACTCCTTTATCTACCTCGAATTACTCAATTTTCATCTCATATTGATAAAAATTTTATGTTCTTACTGGAGATTGAGCTGGGAAAATTGGTAGTTGAAAATGGAATGGATCAAGAAACCATTCAAACAATGTGTTAGGCTCTATTATTGATATCTACATTCTCACCCCTATCAATTTATGCATTCATTAAGGCATTTTCATATATCTTATCCCTATTGTACAGTGGATCTAAGACATCTTCTATGTCTTGCTCAACAACCTTGAGAGGGATCTTAATCTTATGTGCTTTCTTACTAAGTATAGAGTCATCCTACAATAGTCCCTAATTTGGATAGCATAGTCATCTATGACATTCATCCACTGATCCTCTAGTGCATCCTCATACATGAACTTCTTTCTTGCCAAATATTGTACCATCCCAGTATTATCAAAACATGGGCAAGGGGAGTTTTATTCTTCCAAGGGATACTGATCCCACTTTGAATCGAAGGGAATTATATCTTGACCTCAAATGCACCTATGGTTATTGGCCACACCCATGTCTTCTTGTGTTGTTTCCTCACTATGTCATATACAGATGTGAGTTGCTTGGCAATCTCCAACAAAATTGATTCTATTCAATAGATATTTTGGGAGCTTTTTTGGGTTCACCTATGTTCCTACTACCATTAGGTATGTGAATGTTTTGAATTGAATGTATTTAGTGCCAATTTTTTTAATCCTTGTTGTTGCTTCTAATGACATCCTTTTAGCATAATCACCCTCTATAAATTGAATGATTGCAAATATGAAACCCTAATTCATTATCTTGTATTCTTTTCTCTAATCTGAGAGCCTCTTCTTTACTATTTGAGGATATACCACATAGGGCCAAGCATTTCCATCTTGCATGCTTCCCTTTTTGTAAATTCTTGGGTAGTTAGTTGTCCTTATTGCCAATAAGTACACCAAATATGATATTATATAGAACTTGGGGTCAGTCTTGACTACAACCAACTACTCATTCAGGTTATCACTTAGCATTGTGGCCCAATTAATAGGTATCTTGGTCATCCTAATGGTTTCAATGAAATGGACCATCTATATATTAAGATGTCTAGCTATCAATAAGCCCATGACTCTACTCAAAAGTACCATAGCATATCCAATGTCATCCTTCATATAACCTTGAGTCATGTATACCTTTCCAACTTTGTGGTCTACAAGTGTTCTATTAATAAAAAATGATGATTGGATTGTCTCTCTAGCCTCCTCATTCTATCAGTGCCATCTTTTTTCTCCCTCATAATATATCTGTAAATACTAATAAGCTCTAGGGAGATGAAACATAGTATCTATGTTTCAAGGTTGGAGGTCCAGGACTATTTAGCCTATGTCACTCTTGACAACCTTTTCTTCACTAACATAGTTGTCTGTTAATGCCATGATGAGTTCAAAAGACTATATGGATGTAGGATGTGATGCCACATTAACTAACCCTAATCTAATAAGTGTTGAAACCATTGTGGATCTCTCTTTAGGCGTGTTGCAAATAGTAAGGAATTTGTTCAATTTGATATATCCTAGTTCAGTGTCTTTAATATCAGAGTGTGCATCATGAAAACATGATTTCTTCGGTGTACCTTGATATTTGAACACCACAAGTTTGGTAGCCATATTTTCTACAAGTGAGGATGATGAAGATGTCATTTTATCTATCCACCAAAAAGACATTAGTCTAAAGAGATAAAAATATCACCCAAAACAAAACCCTAATTGTCAAAAAACCTAGACCAAAGCACAAAAATAGTGAAAAACTAGCTCAGTCCCCCTAATAGCCCTAGAATTAAAAATAGCACACCTTCATAGGTGTATTAGGTGTGCTTAATGACCCGCAGTTGGTCAATTTATGCATAGTTGCACACCTATGCATGTGCGCACCTTGATGGGGTGCACACATGTGCATGTGCACTACTATGCATCTACATGTGGCAATGCAAAAAGGGGAAGAGGGGGGGGGGACTAAGTCCTTTATATTCTGATTATAATGTGTGCAAGGGTGCACACCTATGCACCTTTATGGGCTATGCAAGTGCACACTCTTATTTTCCTTGAGTTCTTGATAAAAGGTGTGCATGTGCGCATCTTGGGGAGATGCACACATGTGCACCTTTTGTTGATGTTTTTTGCTTAGTTTTTAGGAAAGAAAGGTGCACACATGGGCACCTTGGATAGGTGTGCATGTGCACACCTTTTGTAGATGTTCTTTTTAGGTTTTCTTAAGTGTTAGTTTTTTAGGTTTTGTATCTAAAAAAAGGTATGCACATGTGCACCTTTGGTGTTATCTAACACTTGTTTTATGTTGAGTGTAGGATGAGGTCTACCTTTCAAGGTGTGAGGGTGCACTCATTGATCAAGCAAAGAGAGAAATGAAGAAGGGTGCAGGAGTGCCAAGTATTTATAGACTTGGACCTAGTGTGCACCCTTTGGAGGTGTGCACCTACGTATGTGCATAGGTGTGCATCTCCAAAGGTAAATAAGTGCACACTTTTGCATTCAATGCACCTACACACCTTGGATAGGTTCACATGAGTGCTAGTGTGCATGTGCACATTTATGCACTAAAAACCTCTTAAAATCTTCCAATTTTTTCTCAGTTCTGACACCTAATTCTTCTTAATTAGAGACAAAGGATGGACTCAAAGTCATGGTGGAGTTCCAAAATAACCCAGGCCCTGAAATAGGGGTTTGGGAAACAAAAATTTACTAGGGGGTCCCATTACTAGGAGAAATTGGGCATGTGTTGTGAAACCACAAAAGTACTAATAGAAATGATAAGAAATATTTCAAGTACAGTAAGAACAAAGATTATAAAGACAAAGGAAAGAAGTCATGTTGCATTGTTGAGGAAGAGCATACCAAGTCTATCTCTAATGATGACAAGGAAACAATTCAGATGGTGTATGGTACAATCAAGGAAGATCCAAATGGAGAAAGGTACGAAAATGAAACTACCCTTATTTTACATTTAAGAAAGAATTATTCATGGTTTATAGATTATGTTTGCTCACATCATATGACTGGTGATCTAAGTAATTATGATAATTTTGAAGAGATTGATGATGGTGGAGATTTTAAGCTAGGTAATGATGATCCATGCTTGATAAAAGCTAAAGGATCACTATTGTTGAATTATAAGATCTAATGTGATAATGCATATTGGGTTCAAGGACTCAGATATAATATTTTGAGTGTTTCTTAGTTGAATAAATCAAATCACAAGTTGGAATTTGAGAAAAGAAAAGCCTAGATTTATGATAATGAGGAAAATATAATTGGAACAAGAGTGAAAACAAAAGGTAAATTTTTTTATCTTCATCCTATTGTTGATACATGCTTATCTTCTAGACTTGAGGATGTGTCATTATTGCATAAGAACTTGTGGCATGTAAATTTTGAGAACATGTCAAGAATTAGTAGAAAGAAAAAGAGCAAGAGGCTTACTAAATTTACAAAAACTAGAGAATGTTATATGTAAGGAATGTTAGCTTAGTAAGATGAAAAAGTCAAGTTTTTCGAGAAAATTACACACTTCAAATGATATCTTGGAACTAGTGCATACTAATTTATGTGGTCCAATTAGTGTAGAGAGTTACTATGATGACACATATTTCATATTGTTTGTTGATGACTATTTAAGAAAAAAAATTATTATGTTCATATAGGTGAGATCACATGATTTTGATATGTTCAAATCGTATAAAGCTAGAGTTGAAAAAGAAATTGGTAAATCGTTAAAATTTTTAGTATCTAATAGAGGTGATGAATTTATATCTATTGAATTCACTAACTTTTGTGCTAAAAATGGTATTAAAATTCAGTTATCTATACTAAAAACACCCCAACAGAATGGTATTGCTAAATAGAGGAACATATCTATAGTATATTGTGCAAGGACAATGATAATTGAAAAGGATATTATGGAGGGAAGAAAGTAGGTATGTTGTTTATACTCTCAATCGATTTCAATTGAAGAAAGGAACAAGAAAGACACCCTATAAATTGGAGAATAGTCACACACTGAATGTAAATATTTCAAAATCTTTTGAAGTTGATGTTATAATTGCAAAGATACAAGGAATGGTAAATTTGATGTTAAAGGAGATAAAGATATTATTCCTTGGTTATTCATCTAAGAAAAAAGATTATAAATGTCTGAATAAAGATGCTAACAATATGATTGAAATTGAAAATGTAAGGTTTGATAAGTTTAGAAAAGGAATTATATGGAAAGTAAGAAGGAACTTGAAGATTACAATAAGTTTGTGTATGTCTAGGAAGAGGCACACGATACTCTACCCAAGTTATATCATAGAGCTACTAAGAAAATGATGGTAGCAACTAAGTCACATAAAACTATGCCTGAGCACCAAAAAAATAACTTGAGAGGGAAGTTGCACCTAAACTAAGTGAAGGAAATGTTGAAAATCAAAGAATTTCACCCATATTGGAAAAATATGTAAGAAAGAATCATTCACCTAAATAGATAACTGGAGATAAAAGTATTGGAGTAATGATATCTGATATCTAATTTTGAACTAAGTAAGCAAGGTAAGAGAAGGTACATGTTTGATATCTGATTTTGAACTAGGAACAATTAAGGTTGCACTTGAAAATGATGATTGGGTAAATCTTGTGAATTGGGAGATTGATCAGATAAAGAAGAACAATACCTGGACACTAGTACTGAGACCTGCTCACAAGAATATGATTGAAACAAAATAGATTTATAGAAATAAGTTGAATAAGAATGGAGAAGAGGTAAGAAACAAGGAAATATTGGTTTGCAAACGTTATGCACAAGAAGAAGGAATAGATTATGGTGAAACTTTTGCACCTATGGAAAGACTAGAAGGATTAAGAACATTGTTGGCTTATGCTAGTTACAAGAAGTTCAAGGTATATCACATGGATGTTAAATATTCATTTTTGAATGGAATACTTTAGGAAGAAGTCTACATTGAACAAATAGAAGAATTCATTGAACCTAATTATAAGAACATGGTCTGCAAGTTGAACAAGGTATTGAATGGGTTGAAAGAAGCCTAAAGAGCATGGTATGCAAGGTAACATTATTATTTGATTAAGATTACATTCGATAAAACAAGTGAAAGAAGTAATCTACAATTGAAATGTGAATCTAATAATATAGTATTTATTGTTGAAATATTTATTGATAACATAATATCTAGAGGAAATGACATGTTGTGTTACAAGACAATTGTTGATCAAATGAGTACTGAATATGAAATGTCTATGTTTGGTGAGATAAAAAAAAAAATGATTGGATTACAAGTCTATCAAATAAAGGAAGGTATATATGTTACTTATTCTATGTGAAAGAAATCTTGAAAACATTTGGGATGGATAAGGCTAAACTAGTTGGTACACCTATGGTGTTTGGAGTGAAACTATCAAAATAAAATACTACAAGTGAGGTAAATGAAATACAATACATATCTATGATTGGTAATAATAGTATGGTGTGCATAGTAGACCAAATATTGCACTTGTTATTAGAATTATTACAAGGTTTTCATCTAATCTGAAGGAGACTCACATGAGTGTTGTGAAGAGGATATTCAAATATCTCAAAGGATCTAAAGATTTTAGACTATGGTATTGATAGGATGATGACTTTAATCTTGTAAGTATATATAGATATTGATTTGGCTCGTAAAGTTGATGATAGAAAAATCATAAGTCAAAGAGATTTCTTTTTAGGGGAAATGTTGATTACATGGCTAAGAAAGAAATAAAGTTGTATTCTCAATCCACTGCTAAGGATGAATATATTGCTGTTGAAATTAATTATTCTAATATTTTATTGGTTAAGTAATTGTAGGAAGGTATGTAAGAAGATATAACTGTGACTGTTACTACTTACAATGATAAAACTCATGTAATAAACATATCATACAAATGAGTGATGGATGCAAAACAAAGAATATATCAATCATGTATCATTATTTGAGGGAGAAAGTACAAGATAAACAAGTGTGGCTTGAATATGTGAAGTCAAAGGAGTAAATAGCAGATATTTTTACCAAGCCATTGCCTAAGGATTATTTTGAGTATCTAAGAGATAAAATGGGGGTCCTGCCCCTATCCAAAATTTACTAAGGTGAAGATGCACATTGCATCAATTCATGGATGGAGTGTAATATCTTTATGGGGTTGATGCAATAGTTCACAATTTAGGAGTAGTTATGAAGTTTCAAAATTTATTGTGATGAAAATGATGTAAACTATACATGTAAGGTACAAGGATAACTACAAGGTTTTATAAGTTTCATGTTGAAATTTATAATGACCTTTGGCATTAATGTCAAAGGGGGAGAATTTACTAAAGGGAGATTATCTAAAGAACAAAAAGAGGAGAATAGAGATTAACCAAAGGGGGAGTTGAACTATATGGAGATGAAATGTATGGAAAACAAGAAAAGGGAGAGAATAAGTGTAAATGAATGACATATTGTTTTCAAAGGGATGAAGATATTAATGGAATGAAGTTGAACTTAAAGATATCATATCCTAAGGGGGGGATATGTTGAAGATATTGAAGATTATTGTTGTTTCTTGTAACACCCTAACCAAGAACCCATGAGAAAGTAACTAACTAGACACAAATTTGATGCGATAGAATTTTTTTGTTTACATTAACCATACATAATACAATGTGAATGTGGAAACAAATTAACTCATGTACCATAGAAAATTTAATGATAGGATAGTAACCACACCATTAGTACTAACTACACTATTCTGTTGGACAACATTCATTTCATTATCTCAAAAATAACCAATTTATTACTAAATTATAAACTAATAAGTTCAAATAAAATTTTATTTATATGATATACCTTGGTAGGTTTAAGAGTATTATTCATCTAACCATCATTAGTGTTATGCACCCGAATACTACTAACTCACTGGTCCATAATAACCATCATGTCCAACACTTGTAACTACACATTAACTCGATGCAACACATTAGATACATGGTCATAAAAAAATTCATAATTATTTTGATGGCTATATTAACTATTAATTAAGAAGAAAAATAATAGTATTATATTTTAAAGACAAAACCTAAGGGATTGGACCTAAACCTCGGGGGCTCATCATTGATGGTCTTGCCTACATTCGTGCTCAGAGACTTTGCAGTTCGGCATTTAAACATCAACCCTACAATACTAGTTCTAAAAGAAATTAAACATGCAAACATCATACAATTTAATGTGTCCAAAGGGAGGAATACAACCCTTTCAAAGAATATATGCCCAAGAGAGCTTTCTCGCTGACGACCACCCATTTAGGTGAAAGCAAGAAGAATTAATTGACACCAAAATTATCATTAAGTATGTATGATTATGACTGGTGTAAGACCCTTCTAGTTGTAAAAACATAAAGAGAAATAAAAATCAATGAACAAATAAGAGATTCTATGATAATGGAGTTCATATATTTTATTTCTATAATCCAAGTAAATAAGACTCTTGTATATAGTCATATGGAAACTAACATACTATCTCTAACAAAATAAATAATCTCTAAGGATTTTACATCTTCTTATGATAAATAAGTTCTTATCTAACTATTTCATATTTAAATAAATTAGTATGTATTATTATCTACAAAATATTATAGATCATTAAAAAATAATACAATTGGATATCCTCTCTATCTAATAAAATTATTCAAGTAATCTCAATGTCAAATAAAACATCAATAAGTAATTTAAATCAAATTTATATAGATATATAGTCTAATTATATTTTATCATTTAATCAACATTTAACTTATAAAATATTTCTCATTCTATTTCTAACTAACTTAATAAAATTAATTCTAATCTAAATCTAAATTCTAAAGAATCAATATTCTATCTTCTTCTAACCACCAAAACTAAATTGAGAACATTCTTTTATCTATAGTTCAAGATCATGAATTCTATTAACAAAATTTTGAATAAATATATTCTAAAGGAAAGTAGCTTGGTTAAAAAAATGGAAAAGTCAAATTACTTGACCTCTAATCTAAAACCATATAAATTCAAATTCTATTCAAAAGAAGAAATGACATGGAGGCAATGACATGGAGGCAAGTGAATAGTAATAAGTAAAGATTAAATATATCTATGGTGTCCTTGCATAGGTTGCAATCTCTATCACATTTGCAATATAAATTATTTTATTTATATATACTATGTAAAAATATTTTTAAAAATATTTCATAATGATATGGAGCCAAGTGAATAGTATAAGTAAAGATTAAATATATCTATGGTGTCCTTCACATAGGTTGAAATCTCTGCCACACTTGCAATATTAATTATTTTATTTATATATACTATGTAAAAATATTTTTAAAATATTTCATATGTGTCAGTGGAAGGTGAGTGTAGCTTGCTTTTTCCTTTATTAATTATAAAATTATCAACACTTTTAATAGGTGGAATCTTACCATTCGTATGAATGGTTTAAGAATTGTCCATAGTCAAAATAAATAATTAAAAATATTTAATCTTTAGTTTTCTCATTTTGACTAACTTTTTTATTTTTAAAATTTTAATTACAAGAACAATAAAAGGGACACGAAGTGCTTTGGCATATGTGTTTGCAAGAGTAGTCATCACCACATGTCAAAGCACTTTGTGTACCTTTTGTGCACTTTAATATATTTAATCATTAAAGCTTTCCAAAAAATGAAATGGCTTTTGAGCATGGAAATTTTGTACACATCTAGTTGTTCTAGTTATTGTAGGTTTTCCTTAGGCAAATTGAAGTGAGAATCCAATTTCATAATAAAAATAGAGTTAATTAGAAATGATTTTGGAGACTATAATCATTGGACTATAAAAACACAAATTGGCATAATTCAATCAAATATTCGGTTCTTAGTTCACCATTCCATGATGGCATGGGTCATATTGGGAAAGATAAATAAATACACGTGTATTGTTAAATTTAGTTTAGAAAAAGGAAAGTGTTTGATACATTGTATTTAATGTATCAGGTTTTATATTGCTTGTGGACCTTAACAAAAACTACCATAAAGTATAGGAGAATAGATCATGAATAGAGAAGAATTAGGAAGATTGTAGTTCCAAGTTAATTTCAATGGAATTGCAAGTTAGAAAAGTAGGTAAAGAAAAATTAGAGTAAGAACATTATTGCTTATGCTACTTAAAAAAAGTTTAAGGAATATCAAATGGTTGTTAAATCTTCATTTCTAAATGGAATGCTTAAGGAAGAAGTCTACAATGAACAACCAAAAGGATTCATTGAACTTGATCAGAAGAACATGGTTTGCGAGTTGAACAGGGTATTGTATGGATTGAAATAGGCCCCTAGAGCATGGTATGAAAGGTTAAATTCTTATTTGATTGAGATTGGATTTCTAAGAACAAGTGAAAATAGTAATCTATATTTGAAATATGAATATGATAATATGGTGTTGATAGTGTAAATATTTATCAATGGCATAATATTTGGAGGAAATGACATGTTGTGTAAGACATTTGTTGATCAAATGAGTATTTGATTTGAGTTGTATATATTTGGTGAGATAAAGTTTTTCATTGGATTGCAATTCTATCAAACAAAGAAAGGTATATATGTTACTCAGTCTAAGTATGTGAAATAAATCTTGAAGACATTTGGGATGGATGAGTCTAAGTTAGTTGGTACACCTATGGATTAGCAAGTAAAATACAACACAAATCTGTGATTGGTAAATTATAGTATGTTGTAAAAATACAACACAAATATATGATTGGTAAATTATAGTATGTTGTGCATAGTAGACAAGATATTGCGCTTGTTGTTGGAATTTTTGCAAGGTTTTCATCTAATCTGAAGGAGACTCACATGCCTATTGTAAAGAGGATATTCACATATCTCAAAGGAACTATACATTTAAGACTGTGGTATAGACTAGATGATGACTTTAATCTTAAATTCTATACAAATATTGATTAGGCCATTAAAGTTGATGATAGAAAAAGCACAAGTTAAGGATCTTTCTTTTTAGGAGAAAGGTTGATTACATGGCTAAGAAAGAAACAAAGTGGTATTTCTCAATCCACTACTAAGGCTGAATATTTTGCTAATTTAATTAATTATTATAAATTTGTATCGGTTAATAAATTGTTGTAAGGTATGCAAGATGAGATAGTCAAGCCTATTACTATTTACTTCGATAACATTGGTGGTAATGCATGCAAAAACAAAGCATATAACAATCAAGTATCACTATTTGAGGGTGAAAGTACAAGAGAAACAAGTGAGGCTTGGATATGTGAAGTCAAAGGAGAAAATAGAAGATATTTTTACCAATTCATTGCCTAATGATTCTTCTAAGTATCTAAGAGGTAAAATGGGGGTCCTGCCCCTATCCAAAACTCACTAAGGTGAAGATGCATGTTGCATTAGGTCATAGATGGAGTGTAATATCTCTATGGAGTTGATGCAAAAGTTCACACTTTAGGAGTATTTTTGAAGTTGTGAAAAATGGCTATGATGAAAATGATGTAAATTGTACATGCAAGGTACAAGGATAACTACAAGGTTTTATAAGTTTCATGTTGAATTTTATAATGACCTTTTGCATTAATGCAAAAGGAGAAGAATGTACTAAAGTGAGATTATTTGAAGAACAAAAAAGAGGAGAATATGCATGAAAGAGAGATTAACCAAAGGGGGAGTTGAACTATATGGAGATGAATTATATGAAAAATAAGAAAAGGGAGAGAATAAGTGTAAACAAAGGAGATATTGTTGTCAAAGGGAAAAAGTTATTAAAGGATGAAGCTTAACTAAAAGAGATCATATCCTAAGGGAGAGATATGTTGAATATATTGAAGATTGTTTTTGTTGCTTGTAACATTCTGACCTAGAACTAACTAGACATAAATTTGATGCAAAAAAATTATTTTGTTTACATTAACTATACATTATACAATGTGAATGTGGAAACAAACTAACTCATGTACCAATTAAATTTTAATGATAAGATAGTACTTAAATCCTCCTATCTTTCTCAAAGGTTCCTAGGACATGGTTACTTTGATATTGACCACACTATTAGGTTGGACAATATTCATTTCACTATCTCAAAAATAACAAATTTGTTATGAAATTAACTAAAATTTTCAAATAACATTTAATTTATATCATAGAACTTGATAGGGTTAGGAGTATTATTCATCTAACCATCATTAGTGTTACGTGTCTGAATATCGCTAACTCATTGGTCCATAATAACCAACATATCCAACACTTGTAACTATACACTAACTTGATAAAACACATTAAATACATGATAATAAAAAAATAAATAATTAATATGCTAGCTATATTAACTATTAATTAAGAATAGAAATAATAATAATAGTATTAATATTTCAAGGACAACACCTAAGGGACTGGATCTAAGCCTTGGGGATCATCATTGATGGTCTTCCCTACATTCACACTCACAAACTTTGTAGCTCAACATTTAAACATGAACCCTATGTTGATACTAGTTCTAAAATAAAATGAAACATGAAAACACCATATAATTTAATGTGTCAAAAGGGAGAAATATAACCCTTTCTAAGGATCTATACCCTAGAGAGCTTTCTTGTTGACAACCTCCCATGTAGCTGAAAGTGAGAGGAATTAATTGACACCAAAATAATCATTAAGTATATATATTTATGACTACTACAAGACCCTTCTAGCTATAAAAATATAAAGAGAAACAAAAATCAATGAACACATAAGAGATTCTATGATAATGGAGTTCATAGATTTTAGTTCCATAATCCTAGTAAATAAGATTCTTGTATATAGCCATATGGAGACTCACATACTATCTATAACAAAATAAATAATCTATAAGGATTTTACATATTCTATGTAAAAGCATGGATCTTTCTTACTGTTTAGGATACCAAAACCTGTTTTGGTCAAATCTCATTTCTTTATCAAAATTCAATTTTTTTCAAAAATTAAAAATACCCTTTTATATATCTTAGATTCAATATCATCATTATATAAAATTTTTAGTGTTTTTATTAGTTATAATATGTTATAATTTCAAAAGATTATAATTCAATATTTCAACATTTCAGAAGATCTCTCTCAAAAAAGGAAAAAGAATAGTAAATCATATCAAAAAAAAATTAAATATATATTTATCTCTATAGGAGAGGGTCTTCTTCATGAAGATGCAATTTTTCTTCAAGGATATGTAGATTTGATAAGGAAAATTTGATAGGAGGAAAAAACTGTTAGATTTTGATAAGGTCAAGCTTGACTACTTATAACAAAGAAAACATACTTCAAAAATAATTATTTATTTTTTTGTTCGCTAGCTACGCATGTCATCTATAAGATTTTTGCAAATCAAAACAAAAAATTATTATTTACATATATTTGTTTCACGGGAACTACACCCTATATTTTTTACAATAAAAAAAAGGACTTCAAAATAAAAGAAAATGAATAAATTTTTACTCGAAAAATTTATAAAAATTATTGGCATAAAATTCATCCAATTCTACACATTTCATTAGTTTACATCATCTTCAAATTCTAAAGACAAATAGCATTTTTTTTATCATTAATGTTTAACTGTCACATTATGATATCCTATTTCTTTATAAAAGATGAGAAATTATGATAAACGAGTTATTATCTAAATATTTCATCTTTAAATAAACTAGTAGGTATTATTATCTACAATTATTATAGATCTTTTTTAAAGAATATAATTGGATATCCTCACTATCTAATAAACTTATTCAACTAATCCCAATTTCAAATAAAATATCAATAAATATTTCTTATCAAATTTATATAGGTATATGGTCTAATTATATTTTCTCATTTAATCAGCATTTAACTTATAGAATATTTATCATTCTATTTCTAAGTAACTTAGAAAAAATTAATTGTAATCTCATTTTAAATTCTAAAGAACCAATATTATATATTCTTCTAACAATCAAAACTAAATTGAGAACATTTTTTTTAATCTATATTCCAAGATCATGAATTCTATTAACAAAATTTTAGAGAAGTATATTCTAAAGGGAAGTAACTTGGTAAAAAAATTGGAAAAGTCAAATTGCTTGACCTCTAGTCTAAAGCAATATAAATTTAAAATCTTCTAAGAAGAAGAAATGATATGGAGGCAAGTGAAGGTTGGGAAGGAATAAGGAAATAAGTGGAAATACATAGAGGACATGCTCAATTTAGAACAAGAGGAATATAAACCAATCCCCATGTTGTTAACCTCATAATGGTTTTTGACACTTGAGTGCCAACACACTTAATCACATTCCACATTGGAATTCGAGTACATCATGCATGCCGAGTGATCTTCATGTGCCGAGTAGTTTTTAGATACCGAGTGAAGATCAGATACCGAGTGAAGATCAGATACCGAGTGAAGATCGGATACCGAGCGAAGATCAGATACCGAGTGAAGATCAGATATCGAGTGTTAACAAGTGTCGAGTGTTAACAAGTGCTGAGTGTTAACAAGTGTCGAGTGTTAACAAGTGTCAAGCAACATAAGGTGCTGAGCTACTTAAGGTGCCGAGCTATCCAGGAAACAACATGTGCTGAGTATTAGCAATACTTCAGGAGCCGAGTAACTCAGTATATCAGCATAAGAGTTTGTAATTGCACAAACTATGATGCAAACTATTTTCACAAGCTGACATAAGGTAAATCTCGAAGGATTTAATGATGAGATCGAATCTTTTATTTTTCCTATGCAATTTCCATGCAGCCAATAAGAAAAATGATGAAGGCATGCAACCAATCAGTAAAAGATAAGTATTGAGTAGAAAATGAAGATTAAATATGGATCATAGATCCATACCTAACCCTAAATTCTCAAATGTCTTTATAAGGAAGATGAAATTTCATTGTAGAAGTAGATGAGAAGTGTGAGAAGACATATAGGGGTGCACAAGGAATTCTATTTTTAGAAGTGAAGGATTATCAAATCACAAAAAGGGGATGAAGATCAGAGAAAGTAGAAAAAGTGCCTGCATTCAGTAATCAAGGATTGTAATCAATCAGGTTTATTGTACCTAATACTCTCTAGCAATTGTATTAGAATGAAAATCCTATGGTGATAGGTTAGCTTAACAACTATTTTGTAAATCCTTAATTAGGTGATTAAATCCTTTAACAGGGTGACACTTCATGTTAAGTGTTTGAAATCCTCTAATTAGGTCACTATTGACACAGTGTAAAGCCTTTAATAGGGCAGGCCTTTAACAGGGCAGACCATCAGAAGTGGTTGAACAATATTGTTGTAGTAATTTTTGTGGGTATCATCCCCAACCTAATTTTACCTTCTTATTCCTGGAGGGTTTCTGGGTTACCAAATTCCAGTGTTATGAGTTATTGATGCATGTGTTTAGTTACATGTTTATTTGATTTATTTACATGCATGCAATTTACTTTCAGTTAAAAGTTTTATTGGCTGAGGTATGGTAATTATGATTCACCGCCCCCCCCCCCTCATAAGTACTCTTTCCATATTTGAATATTCCAACAATTGGTATCAGAGTTGAATCAAGGTTCTCCTAAGGAAAAGCCTAACAGCTTGGAGGAAAAGATCTAAAGATGGAAGCCTTCAAACTTGGAAAGATCATTGAAAATTAGGTGATAAATGCGCAACTTGCTTTGCATAGCTTGGAGGAATTCAGAAACAAGTTGAGAAACTCATTAAAAAAGAGAAAGGATCTAGCCATAGCTAAAAATGATATACACTACAAGGAGATTGATACCACCAACATATTTTCTAGTGGAGACACTAAAGAGTTTGATGCAGCAATAGCAAAACTAATGGAAAAAAATAAAATTCAAGTAGATGAGATAAGATCTCTCAAGATGGAACATGAATCACAAGCCATAATGATATGTGAAATTACTAAACACAAGAAAAGAGTAGTTGAAGATAAAGTGATGTTGGAAAATGACAAAAGAAATCTTGCAAACAAACTTGAAGAAAAATGTACTTAACTGACAAGGATATCAAACATGCAGATAGATACACTTGCCCAAATGATGAACCTTCATCATGAACTCAATGTAAAAGATATTGAGATCTCCACCTTGAAGATGCAGAATGAATTGAACAGAGAAAAAGAGGTAGCAGAGAATCTCAATAAATCAAGTGAAGCCATCAAGTATTTTGGACAGTTGCTGAAATCACCAAAATCTTCTCATGATACATCAGGACTAGGATACAATAGCACTGAAGTTGGAGAATCATCAAAAAGTGTTGAACAAAGAAGTGATAAAGGTAAGAATTCAAAACCCACTTGTCATTACTGTAATAAGAAGGGGCATACAGCTAATGTGTGCAGGAGTAGAAGATTCAATCAATCAAACATACCCAAAAGTTTCTGTCACAAGTGCAACATGCAAGGACATATGACACAAAATTGCAGATTCAATGTCACAAGGACTCAGAGATTTGATGGACATTGTTATAATTTCAAAAAGTATGGACATAGGGCATTTGAATGCAGATCAAAACCTATGTGGACATCAAATCAACTAGCAAAAATAGAAGGAAATGAAAGTCATTATCATTGGGATTACAACACCAGGTACAGTTGTCACTATTGCCAAGAATATGGACATATACCACAGAACTGCATAAGAACACATTTCAAAGGGAACTACAAAAGATGGTTGAATCAAACTACATGTTTTAGTTGTTTGAAAATTGGTCATATCAGCAGAAATTGTCCTACAAGATCAAAGGCACCCAAGACTGAAGATAACAAAGGAAAAAAAAAGATTGATGTTGAAAAGATAAGGGGGCAAATGAATAAGACTTGGAAAAAGAAGGAAGAGTGCAACACATGAAGTGGAGGGATCACTTCACCAATGGGTCAAGTGATCACACTTCATCAAACTAAGCATGAGAAGTACACAGGACTGATATACAAAGCTATATCACATATCAGTCCCAAGACAAAGAAGCTAAGCAAAGTATAAATCTACATGAAACAAGATGTCAAGACAAAAACTAAATGTTGTTGCTGAGCTATCTTTGGATACCGAGTTAAAATAGATGTCAAGCTCCCAACAGTGATTGAGCTAATAACTGATGCCGAGTTGAAAACTCCAATGGAAGCCGAGTAAAATAGAAATATAGTGGAAGCCGAGTTGGCAGTTGAACATTTAATGCGATGAAATTAGGGTATATTATCGCGATTTCAATCAGTTTTTCACATCGCAATCAAGAAGAAAAGGAGAAGAAAGAGAGCTGAGCAACTTCATAGCAAGAATCTAGTGTTTCAAGTAGATTGCAACCACATTCAACATGTTTTTCATCAATCTAAAGGTATTTTCATTTGTGCTGAGCTACGTAGTTTCATACCCATTTGTTGTATAAACCCTAGTTTACAAAAATAGCTTCAAGTTCAAAGAAAATTGAGGAAAGAGAGTCTTTTGAAGTCCAATTAGTTTCAAATGAGGTGAAGCAACCTGATTTCCACCCTATTCCCGAAGTTTCCTACAAAAACAACCCAGCCGAAGCTCTCTCCCACATTCCCCCAAAAGTTGTAATGGTTCAAGATGTGAGGAAATGTTACAATTGCAAGATAGGAGCCCTAGGAGATATGGAAATTAGAAAATCATATGATAAATTGTGTGTAGATGGATTCTTGAAAGAAGAATTCAAAATCATAGAAAGAAAGGGTTTGACCTGAGTTTTAAGCTTTCCCACTGTATTCAAAACTGAATGGGTTAGACTTGTACTAAGCAGAATCCATGGTGGAAATTTGTGGTTAGAAGATATTCCCATAAAATTAACAAAAGAAATTATACATAGAGTAATAGGGTACCCAACCCTAGATCGGTACAAAACCCTGAGAAGTGAATCAAAGGAGGTCATTGAAAAGAATACTGGTGGACAATGGAACAAAAGAGGAATGACAATTCATACCATACAGGATCCTCTAATTGAGTTTGTTGTTAGAGTCATTTCCCATAAATTCTATCAATCCGGTAGACTCAACAGTGTACCATGTATTGCAGTAGATGTGGGCTACAAATTGGTGAAAAAGGATCATACTTATGATCTTGCAGAACTGCAATTGCAACAGATCAATGAAAACCTAGCTGCTATAAGAAGAACAAAGGGCACACAATGAAAATTTGGAGCAATCCTAGTTTGCATATTCTTTTATGTACAAAATGAATTTCCTTCTTTTGGTAAAGTAGCATGGAGGAATGATAGAACCATCATTGCACAAATTAATGAATATATAGAGAAAATGGGAGAAAATTTTGATACCTTGATGACAAGCTATTTTGAGGATTTCAAGAAATCCATGAAGCAAAGATCAAGGATACCAACTTCTTTAGTAGAAATGCATACTAATGATATATGTTTCTTAGTCAACATTGATTTTACCTATATTCAAGTAGTTATACCAAGGGTAAGATGGCTAAGGCCATTTGGATATGAAATCAATATTGATGAGGCATCTGCAGCAATAACTACATTATTGGCAAAAGAAGCAGATAAAAGTGCTCCACATTTTGGCACTTATGATGTGGTAAGATCAAAAATAAATATGGAATTAAAAATTGCTCCACATTGAAGAAGAAAGACAAATTAATCAAGAACATTAAGAAGAAGTTTGGCAAAGAAATTGAGGCTGAGGCAGAAGAAGAAGAAGATGATAGTGATGATGAAGATGAGAAAGAACAAGAGCTAATGGAAATAACTCAAGGTCTTGGAGAAGAAAAGGAGGAAGGTGTAGAGGAAGAAGAAGCCAAGGAAGCACCAATTGAAGCTGATCCAAAGAAGAGAAAGGAAACAGAACAACCTTCAGCCAAGCCCAAATCAAAGAAAGCTGCCACTCCATCACCTCAAAAGCCAACTACACACGTATCAACAAGGGCCTCCACTCAAAAGGCCAAAGAGGAAGTTACCAAGAAGAAAAAAATCAAGGAAACATAGGAAGAGCTGAGGAAAAGAAGAAGGTATGTGGCTCAACCTGACACTGATGAAGAAGATCAATCAGAGAAGGTAAGAAATTCATTAGTTGACATCTTATGTAAAAAGATTGGAAATGGTGACTTGAGTAATTTAAATAAAGTTGACTTTAGTAAATTTACTAAAGAAGAACAAAATAAAATAGAAGAAGCATTTTATGGAATGATGGCATAGTTCAAGTACACTCCACTTGAACTAGATGGACAATTGCCAAGAGAACTGTCAAAAATTGTAGAAGACAGATGGCATTTTTGTTTAAAAATGGAGAAGGAGATGAGGGAATCAACCCTAGCCAGTGTATTGCCAGATTTGACCAAGGAACAAGTTAGCAAAGTAGTCAAAAGGCATAATAACAGGTTTACACCTAAGTATAGGGCATTCTTCATACTTCAAAAGAGAATGGAAGAGATTGTTCAAAGAACAATGAAGTCATGGAAGAATTTTTACAAAAAGATTGAAGATTTTCTTGAGGAAGAATACAAGGAAGAAGCTACTATACCAATAGAGGAGAGGATAAAAAGGAAAGAAGAAGAAGAAAAGAGAAGAGAAGAAGAGAGGAAAGAAGAAGAAGAAAAGAAAAGAGAAGAAGAGAAGAAGGAAGAAGAAAAGAAAGATGGAGAGGAGGAAGAGACACAAAAATAGGACAAAATGGCAACAACTCAGCAAGAGGAGCAACCAGAACAGAGTGTGCAAGACACACAATTGCCACCTCCTAGCCCTCCACAAGCGTCCATCTCACCTGCAGACACTATAACTATTACTGATGTTCCTAATACTTCTGGTCATAATATCAATCCACTAACTGCAGAAGATCTTAAAATAATTCTTGACCAATCAACACAACAAACAATATTGTGTACAGATCTAATATTGGTTAGTATAGATGAACTGCAGAAACTAGTAGAAAATATAGTCAAAGATAAGGTGAATCCAAAAGAACCACCTTCTATCACAACTACTAGTAATCAATTCCAAATACCAACAAGCATAATTGATGCTGCAAGACAGAAGCAAAGTGTAGATGTAGAAAAAGGAACAGAATAAATAGGACAGACTATTACATCTGATCCTATAGCACAAACACAAGGTGCACTTCCACAAATTACAATAATTGATCATGGTAGATAGAAGGAAGAGGAAATAGTGAAAACCCCTAAAGAACAGGAGGCAATTCAAACATTAATAAATTTTCCTACCTCGGGAACTCCTTCACACCAGCCACTACAAATTTATGTACCATCATCCAGTACTACTAGAGTTGCAAGGGTACTTCATTATGGAGACCCTAAATTAGATGAGGAGATAGTCATACCAAGCTATGACTCAAAATCAATAACCATTGATCAAATCAATGAGGTGTAGGATGCACTGAATAGAAGGAAAAGATAGGAAATACTCAGGAAAGAGTATAAACATAAGAAAACACTCTATAAGATCAAGGACATCTTTATGGATGCCTTCAGTTTGCAATCACCAGATGAGTCAAAGTATATCACAGAGCAACTAATAGATATTGTTGACCAGGTGACAAATGAAGACCTAGAAACAAATGCAAAACTTATGGAATGGTCAAAAAGAAAATTTCAAGGGAAAGTGAATGAGAGAATATCAAGACAAATAGCACTTCCACAAGTTGAATTGGCAAAGCTTATTGATAAAGTGAAGAAGGTACTTGAGAATATATTCTCACTGTACAAAAAGTTGTGTGATTTTTCATACTTCACACAAGAAACAAGCCAAAAGATACTGAGCTTGGAAAGAAATTTAAAAATTTCAAGCATGCAACTACCAAGTGATCTAGCTCAAAGTGAGAAGCATTTTTCTCAATCACTTCACACTCACAAAGAAATAGCTGTCTTAATAGCAGATGAAGCTAATATCAAGGCCAAATTAATATAGCTCTAGTCCTCCATTACCCCACATTTAGAGATACTCCATAAAGAGCAAGTATATGCTGAAAATTTTCTCAAGAAAGACTCAAATCTTCCTACATTAGATGGACTTATTCATCTTGCTGCCGAGACTGCTATCCAGCATAAGTCACTGGAAATCGCTTTGAACAATTGGGATGCAACTCTCAGGATGATTATGGAGGTAAAAAACACATTTTTGGCTAAATATGGTCTTAACCCTTAAACATTCTTTGACATAAGTGTCAAAAAGGGGGAGATATAGAAGGAGGAGATACAAATTAATAGGGGGAGATATAGATATTATGAGATGAATTAATAGGGGAGAACAGATACAAAGGAGGAGCTTGTTATATAGATAAGGCACAATCAACTTAGGGGGAGTTACAAAATTTTTGAGGTATATATTGTAAGATTGTAAGTTACAAATTTTGATCAAGTTTTCTTTAAACTCTATATATACCAATCAGATTAGTAAATGTACTTATAAGGTCAGTTAAGTGTTTTTGTCACTCATGTCAAAGGGGGAGATTGTTAACCTCATAATGGTTTTTGACACTTGAGTGCCAACACACTTAATCACATTCCACATTGGAAGCCGAGTACATCATGCATGCCGAGTGATCTTCATGTGCCGAGTAGTTTTTAGATACCGAGTGAAGATCAGATACCAAGCGAAGATCAGATACCAAGTGAAGATCAGATACCGAGTGTTAACAAGTGCCGAGTGTTAACAAGTGCCGAGTGTTAACAAGTGTCGAGTGTTAACAAGTGTCGAGAAACATAAGGTGCCGAGCTACTTAAGGTGCCGAGCTATCCAAGAAACAACATGTGCTGAATATTAGCAATACTTCAGGAGCCGAGTAACTCAGTATATCAGCATAAGAGTTTGTAATTGCACAAACTATGATGCAAACAGTTTTCACAAGCCAACATAAGGTAAATATTGAAGGATTTAATGATGAGATCGAATCTTTTATTTTTCCTATGCAATTTACATGCAGCCAATAAGAAAAATGATGAAGGCATGCAACCAATCAGTAAAAGATAAGTATTGAGTGGAAAATGAAGATTAAATATGGATCGTAGATCCTTACCTAACCCTAAATTCTAAAATGTCTTTATAAGGAAGATGAAATTTCATTGTAAAAGTAGATGAGAAGTGTGAGAAGACATATAGGGGTGCACAAGGAATTCTATTTTCAAAAGCGAAGGATTATCAAATCACAAAAAGGGGATCAAGATTAGAGAAAGCAGAAAAGTGCTTGCATTCAGCAATCAAGGATTGTAATCAATCAAGTTTATTGTACCTAATACTCTCTAGAAATTGTATTAGAATAAAAATCCTATGGTGATAGGTTAGCTTAACAACTATTTTGTAAATCCTTAATTAGGTGATTAAATCCTTTAACAGGGTGACACTTCATGTTAAGTGTTTGAAATCCTCTAACCAGGTCACTATTGCCACAATGTAAAGCCTTTAACATGGCAGACCATCATAAGTTGTTGAACAATATTGCTGCAGTAATTTTTGTGGGTATCATCCCCACCCCAGTTTTACTTGGAGGGTTTCTGGGTTACCAAATTCCAGTGTTATGAGTTATTGATGCATGTGTTTAGTTACATGTTTATTTGATTTATTTACATGCATGCAATTTACTTTTAGTTAAAATTTTTATTGGCTAAGGTATGGTACTTATGATTCAAACCCCCCCCCCCCCCCCCCCCTCATAAGTACTCTTTCTATATTTGAATATTCCAACACATGTGAATATGGTAATGCATAATGAAGATAACAAATTAGATAATGAGATAATATGAGTAATCTCTAATATTAAATGGCCTTCCAAGTAAATATTATGTAAGCTGCATTGCTAATTCCATTATTTCATCTAGCTTTGGTATAGATTAAGAATTGCAACATGTCTATGATACTGATCTACATACTCTTGTGTGTTGTTGCTATTCCTGTCACTGGCAGACATTGATATTTAATTATGTTTCCTTTAAGTAAAAGAAATCAATGTAAACATAAAACAACAAAAAATATTTTAAAAAGTTAAAAATAAAAGGAAGATTGTAATATAGACAACTATTGAGAGACTTACCTTAGCATCAGACATTCAAATTCATTGATCTCAGTTTTGTTTTTTTTTTTTTTTTTTTTTTTGGTTTTTTTTTTTTTTTTAAATATTCGATCAATCAGTGAATAAAAGCCTTGTTCACCTTTGATATTTGCACCATTTGTGTACAAAATATTCAAAAAGATTGGAATAATTGAATTTAATTCCTACAATCTGATTGAACTAAATTATTTGATCCACATCTTCTATTTTTAAATTTTGGCCCCCTCAATTTCCTTAATCTCCTCTTGATCTGACGGTATTGTGATCAAATATAGATTTTTCCAACCTCTCTCCTTTTCCTTTCATTTATAACAATATCTTAGTAGATATCAAACATTTTTTTGTTTTGTTTTCATTTGCACTATTTCATGATACGATAATAACGAATCTAGAGTTAACTCAATATATACTTCTATTTAAGCATAAATGTTTTTATAGTAGCATTATAAATGACATCTTATATATATTTTTAATTAAACTTAATTAATGTGAAAAGAAAAGAAATCTTACAAGTTTCTAAACTCCCTTGTAAACCTAGTACATATTCCCCTTTCCACGGCAATTGGTGATTCTCATAATTATTATTTTTAAAGAGGGAATATTATCCATTTATTTATTTTTAATATAGAATGGTAATTTTGACTTTTGAAATTTGTCTTTGTTTTTACCATTTATTTATCTATCAAAATAAACATTTACTTTATAAACACAAAGTATACAATATACGATAACTTTCTTAATATATATATTTATATTTATACTAACCAATATAATTATTTAATGGCTAATAATATTACAAGATAGATAGCTTTCTTAATATATATATTTTTATTTATACTAAATAATATAATTATTTAATGGCTAATAATATTAGAAGATAGATTGAGATTTATTTATTTATTAAAATAATAGTAGTTTTGGGAAAATACATATATATATCAAAATAATCACTCATATTTGTCTTAACATTCTATTCTAGAGGTAATTGGTATGATTTTCAAAGTACTCATTTATCTATCAACTATCAAAAATAAAATGACACAAAGTAAAATTAGATAATACACTTATCTATATAAATGTGTGTCACAAATATTAGAAAGTATGGAAGGTCTACTCACCTGTACCCCTCCCCATTAGTTTTAGTTACCAACCTCATTCTCTAGGTTGGATTTGGAGAGGCACTACATCATCCACCCCTTAGATTATAATTGTTCCTCGAAGTCAAAAAGGTTAAGCTAGAAATACATTACATATTAGTATAGAAAAATATATTATATAAGTGCACCAAGTTGTGGTGCTAAAAGGGGGGTATAAGTGGACACCTTTTTTTTTTAAATCAGTAATTTCTAAACTTCAACAAGAATTTGAAGATAGTTACAATCAAAATTTTAAGATATGACAAAAACAAAAACAATAGTCCTTTGAATCTAGTTTCTAAACTACTAACTTTTTTTCAAAATGGTTTAGTTTTAGGTCCTCAAAAAAGGGGGCCACTGAAAGTGGTACTATTTATTTTTAAAAAAACATAACACAATACAAAGTGTGGCCCCCCTAAAATTTTAACTTTTAAAAAAAAATTATTTAATTACTCTAGTAAAAAGTTACTTAACACTATGTAGTTTATCTTAGATTTTTTGGGTAATTTAGTATTATGTATTTTATTTTTTATGAATTTTTTAACTAGACACATGCCAAAAATGTGAAATATCTATGTGCTCCCCCTAGAAATGATTGAAAAATAAACTAAAATCAAAACTTATTTTTTTCAAAGTGTGTACAATGTAGTCTAGTTTCTAAAAAACTAAGTGGTTGCAAAATTCGATGAACGAGCTAAAATCTATAGCCCAATTAGTACATGTTGGTTTTTGACAAAAAATGGACATACATTTAAAATAAATTATAGATGAAAGGCTTGAAATAGTTCAAATAAAAAATAAATTATATGGTTATATAGCTAACATAGAGACCTACAATTTCATGTAACCTGATCTTATCGATGCTAAACCATGACGAATCTTGAAGGAGGCTCACATAAGAAAAATTGATCATTTTTTGTATGTTTGCAGAAAAACATGTCTTAGACTAGTTTATAAACTCTAAACCTTTGGGTTGGATCCCCAAGGAAAAACCAAGCCTTAGGCTTGGTAGAATGCAAAGGTTTGAATAGCATGATGCCCTATAGCACATGCACTATTTAAAGCTTTTAAAATTTGGGTCTCAATAGCACATGCACTATCGGGACCTAAATAGTGTATAGAGAGGGAAGTAGAGAGGCAAAGCAAGAGTTAGAGAGAGGGGGGGATGTGTGAGAGAGAGAGAGTAGGGTATGGGAGAGGGCAAAGAGAGAGTAGGAGATGAGAGAGAGAGGGAGTGAGAGAGTAGGGGTGGCAAAGAGAGTACAGGATAGGAGAGAGAGGAAGTGTGAGAGAGAGTAGGGGTGACACAAAGAGAGTACAGGATGGGAGAGATAGATTGAGAGTAGGGGATGGGAGAGAGAGGAAGTGTGAGAGAGTGAGTAGGGGTGGTAGAGAGAGTACAGGATGGGAGAGAGAGAGATTGAGAGTAGGGGATAGTAGAGAGAGAGTAGGCAATGGGAGAGGGAGTGAGAAAGAGGGAGAGAGAGAGAGAGAGAGGGAGAGAGAGAGAGAGAGAGAGAGAGAGAGAGAGAGAGAGAGAGAGATGGGAGTGTGAGAGAGATTATGGCATGGGAGAGAGTGTGAGAATGTGTGAGAGAGTATGGGTGGCATAGAGAGAAAGTAGGGGATGGGAGAGGGGGGGGGGGAGAGAGAGTAGGGGATGGGGGGGAGAGAGTAGGGAGGGAGAGAGTGAGAGAGGGATAGTAGGCAGTGGGAGAGGGAGTGGGAGAGGGAGAGAGGGGGGATGGGAGTGTGTGTGAGATATCTAGAGAGTAGGGGATGGGAGAGGAGAGAGAGGGGGGATGGGAGTGTGGGTGTGTGAAAGAGAGAGAATAAGGGATGAGAGAGAGGGAGAGAGAGAGTAGGGGATGGAAGAGAGATTAGGTGGTGGGAGAAGGAGAGAGAGGGGGAATAGGAATTTTTGTAAGAGAGAGATTAGGGGATGGGAGAGAGAGGAGGGGTTGTAGAGAGAGATTATATGATGGGAGAGAGAGATTGAGAGTAGGGGATGGGTGAGAGAGAGAGAGTAGGTGGTGGGAGATAGAGTGGGAGAGGGAGAGTGAGAGAGAGGAGGACATGAGTGCATGTGTGTGAAAGAGAGAGTAGGGAATGGGAGAGGGGGGAGAGAGAGTAGGCAGTGGGAGAGGGAGTGAAAGAGGGAGAGAGAGGGGGATGGAAATGTGTAAGAGAGAGAGTAGGAGATGGGAGAGAGTGTGAAAATGTGAGAGAGAGTAGGGGGTGATAGAGAGAGAGTAGAGAGGGAGAGAGTGAGAGAGAGAGAGAGTGTGTGAGAGTAATAGTGAGGGAGAGTAGGCGGTGGGAGAGGGAGTGGGAGAGGGAGAGAAAGTAAGAGACAAAGTAGGGGATGGGAGAGGAGAGAGAGAGAGAGTGGGGGGAATGGGTGTGTGTGTGTGTGAAAGAGAGAGTAGGGGATGGGAGAGGGGAGAGAGAGATAGAGAGAGTAGGGGATGGGGGAGAGAGTAGGTAGTGGGAGAGGGAGAGGGAGATAGAGAGGGGGGTGGGAGATGAGAGTGTGTGTAAGAGAGAGTAGGAGAGTGTGAGAGAGAGTAGGGGTGGAAAAGAGAGTAGGGGATGGGAGAGAGAGAGTAGAGAGGGAGAGAGTGAGAGAGAGAGAGAGATAGTAGGTGGTGGGAGAGGGAGTGGGAGAGGGAGAGAGGGGGGGGATGGGAGTGTGTGTGAGAGATCTAGAGAGTAGGGGATGGAAAAGGAGAGAGGAGAGAGAGAGGGGGGATGGTAGTGTGTGGGTGTGTGAAAGAGAGAGAGAGTAGGGGATGGGAAAGGGGAGAGAGAGAGTAGGGGATGGGGGAGAAAGAGTAGGTGGTGGGAGAGGGAGTGAGAGAGGGAGAGAGAGGGGGGAATGGGAATGTGTGTAAGAGAGAGAGAGAGAGAGAGAGAGAGAGAGAGAGAGAGCATAGGGGGTGGGAGAGAGTGTGAGAGTGTGAGAGGGAGTATGGGGTGGTAGAGAGAGAGTAAAGTATGGGGGAGAGAGAGAGGGAGAGAGAGAGAGAGAGAGAGAGAGAGATAGAGAGAGAGAGAATAGGGGATGGTAGAGAGCCTAGAGTAGAAAGGGGGAAAGAGAGTGAGAGATAATAAGTGGTGGGAGAGGGAGTGGGAGGGGGAGAGAGAGGGAGGATGGGAGTGTGTGTGAGAGATCTAGAGAGTATGGGATGGGAGAGGAGAGAGAGGGGGGATGGGAGTGTGTGTCTATGAAAGAGAGAGAGTAGGGGATGGGAGAGGGGAGAGAGAGAGAGTAGGGGATGGGGGAGAGAGAGTAGGCGGTGGGAGAGGGAGTGAAAGAGGGAGAGAGAGGGGGAATGGGAATGTGTGTAAGAGAGAGAGAATAGGGATGGGAGAGAGTGTGAGAGTGTAAGAGTGAGTAGGGGGTGGCAAAGAGAGATTATGGGATGGGAGAGAGAGAGAGAGAGAGAGATTAGGGGATGGGAAAGAGTGTGAGAGAGAGTAGGGGATGGGAGAGAGAGAGTAGAGAGGGGAGAGAGTGAGAGAGATAGTAGGTAGTGGGAGAAGGATTCGAAGAGGGAGAGAGGGGGGGGATGAGAGTGTGTGTATGGGAGATCTAGAGAGTAGGGATGGGAGAGGAGAGAGAGGGGAGATGGGAGTGTGTGTCTATGAAAGAGAGAGTAGTGGATAGGAAAGGGGAGAGAGAGTATCCCGAGAGAGAGAGAGAGAGAGAGTAGTAGATGGGAGAGAGAGTAGGTGGTGGGAGAGGGAGTGGGAGATGGGGAGAGGAGGATGGGAGTGTGTGTAAGAGAGAGAGTAGGGGATGGGAGAGAGTGTGAGAGAGTGAGAAAGTAGGGGGTGGCATAGAGAGACAACGGGATGGGAGAGAAAGACTAAGAGTAGGGGATGGGAGAGAGTGTGAGAGAGTGTAGGGGAATGGGAGAGAGAGAGAGTGAGAGTAGGGGATGGGAGAGAGAGAGTAGAGAGGGAGAGAGAGGGAGAGAGAGAGATAGTAAGAAGTGGGAGAGGGAGAGAGAGGGGGGATGAGAGTGTGTGTGAGAGATCTAGAGAGTAGAGGATGGGATAGGATAGAGAGAGAGAGAGAGAGAGAGAGTAAGAGAGACTAGGGGATGAGAGACCTGAGAGAGAGTGAGAGAGAGTAGGGGATGTGAGAAAGAGTGAGAGAGAGTAGGCAATGGGAGAGGGAGCAGGAGAGGGAGAGTGAGAGAGTAAGGGATGGGGGAGAGAGAGAGTAGGGAAGGAGGGAGAGAGAGTAGGTAGTGGGAGAGGGAGAAAGAGAGAGGGGGGATGGGAGTGTGTGAGAGAGAGATTAGGGGATGGGAGAGGAGAGAGGGTGAGAGAGAGAAGGGGATGGGAGTGAGAGAGTAGGCGGTGGGAGAGGGAGAGCAAGAGAGAGATAGGGGATGGGAGAGGGGAGAGAGAGTAGGGGGAGAGAGAGAGAGTAGAGGATGGGAGAGGGGAGAGAGAGTAGCTTGAGAGAGAGGGGGGATGGGTGTGTGTGAGACAGAGAGAGTAGGGGATGGGAGAGGAGAGAGGGTGAGAGAGTGTAGGCAGTGGGAGAGGGAGAGTGAGAGGGATTAGGGAATGGAAGAGGAGAGAGAGTGAGAGAGAGCAGGGGATGGGAGAGGAGAGAGAGAGCTAGAGAGAGTAGGGAATGGGAGAGGATAGAGAGTGAGATAGTAGGGGATGGGAGAGAGAGTGAGAGAGAGTAGAGAATGGGAGAGGGAGAGTGAGAGAGAGAGTAGGGGATGGGAGAGGAGAGAGAGAGTAGGGAGAGAGAGAGTAGGGGATGGGGGATGGTGGGATAGAGAGAGATTTGTTTTGACATAGTATAGTGTGTATGTGCTATAATGCATACACACTATGTGAAATCACGAAAAAATGTCAAAAAGAAAGTTTGAGTCCCTTTTGATCCATATTCTACTTTTTGTCTGTTGTGTATTCTATTGTTCTAGGTTTCAAGCTGTTGGAAGTTAGCAAATACTATTTGAAGACTTTTTGTAGCTAGCAAACACCAAATTCAATCATTGGATCAATTTTTTGAGTATTCTTTCTATAGAAAAGGTTAGTGCAGTCCTTTTTAAATATTGTTTGTTGATATATAGAGACAAATTTGATTATAATTTGACATGTTGTTTAATATATAGTGAATTCATTAAAATTTGTATGTTTTAATGAATTATTATTTGGAAATGGTAATAAATTTGGCAAATTGTTTCATATATATTGTGTATTCATTGAAATAATTGTAATTTTTATATGTATTTGGAGATTTTGTAATTTACAAATTATAAGTAATTCAGATGTTTGAATAATTTGACATGTAGAAATCATCATCATGCCAAGGAAGAAACCAAAAACTCAAACAAATGAAGATAGGGAAAGAGATTTGGATATTAAAAGAGATAAAATGAAACTACTATGTGAACAAAGAAAATTGCAAAGAAATAATGAAGAATTGACTTTCGAAGAGGATCAAGAACCACCGATACAAAGAAACAAAGAGGAAGAAATGGAAAGACAAAGAGAACAAATCAGACTATTGCACTCAAGAAGACAATTGAATTGTGAAGCTACACCATCTTCCAATATTGGAGTCACATCATCATCTCATGTTGAAGAGACACTAATTTGTAGATCCAATGATGTACACACTCCATCATGTCATGTTGAAAGCACAACATCAACATATCAAGTAGGTGATATTCCATCTTTTGCATCTTATTGCCAAGGCACATCATCTTTGGTTCAAGGTATGCAAGACACGTAACCTTATGTTGATGTTCAAAATATTGAGGGATTGGAAGAGATTATAACACCTTCTAGAATTTGTTTTAGAAGACCACAATATTTGATTGATATTGATACTAACATTTTGAAATCAATGCCTGACAAGATTAGCAATAGTACTTGTCAAAGAAAAGTTAATTGTATGTGGAGATTATTCTTTGAAGAATTAAATATTACAGGTCAATGTCAATTATTTTTTGAAATGATGAGGAATTTGAAATTTAGGCTCAGCATGAAGATTCTTGGGCTAAGAATGATGGACAATTCAAATGAAAAAAAGTATTGTAAAGAATCTAATGAGTGCTTATGACAAAGTGGGTTCTAAATCACGCACCAAAGATAGTGATATCACAAGTTGAGTACTTACATCGACAATAGTAAGTACCCAAATGAAGAAAGCTTGACTCATGAGAAAGATAAGAAAAACATTAAAAATTGGTAGAGGTACTCTAAGGAGAGCCATGCTAAGGCCTGAGAGATTGGAAGATCCAACAAAAAATGAGTTATGGACATTTACCGGTAAACTACCACAAAAGGATAAAAAAATTAGTGAAGCTTTGAAATCATTAATTGAAGATTTTTGGAAAAATAACACACGTGTTTCCCCTAATCAAAAATATTTTGTAAGAAGGAGGATTAGTAGCAAAAATTGTGAGCCACATGCGAAACATTTTTTGGACTCAAATCAGACACAATTTTTTGCAAAATTTATTGGTATGTATCCTCAATTTCGAATAAGTCAAAGATTTTTTCAGATGGGTAAACCTTTTTATGTGAAGATAAATCACATGTGTACAACTTGTTGTTGTAGGATACATATTGAATTTTCTAACCATTTTGATTTTTTTAGGCATATATGTGTGTTTTTGCATTCTAAGTTTGTTTTGCAGGATTGTGACATGAATGAGCCACCAAGATCTTCAAGGAAATTCAGATCAAACATTTTATGTGAAATAGGGGATGGCCAACAATTTTACAAGACATCATGCTTGGATAGTACATGCTTATTTTGTGGTTCTTTGCAATTTTTATCAACTTGTGAACATATGGATAGTACACATGAAATTGGAAATGAAATAGTAGATTACAAAAAATTTAAGATAGTGACATACGCTCTAAAAAATGGGAAATAGGGTAAAAGATGTGATTTAGTCATTGAAAAGATTTCAGTGTATGAGTTCATCAAGATTTTTTGTGAAAAGATTATTTGCGAGTATGCAAGGCATACACATAGAGCTTGATGGTTGTATTTTCAATTCAAGTTGTGTAAGGATATGTTTCCACTAGATACCATTGCTTCAATGGTAGACTTCATAGAGAACTACAGACTACAACCACAAAATGAGGTGCAAGAAAAGTATTATACTTCTCAATAGGTTTCCATATTTCTTTACATAACATTCATGCATTCACCTAAAAGTACAGAGGATGATAGGAAGATTTTGAGAAAGTACCATTTTTACATTAGTGATGATTGATCACCTTATACAGAGTTTTTACATGGTTATTTTCAACTATTTTATGGAGATTTGGGTAACAGGGACATAACATATTGTCAGCACATCATTTGGTTAGACAATTACACATCTCAATTCAAGAATGCATGAATGTTCTATTGGTTGAGTAGGATGCACAGGTTGTGTAGAATTAATATATGTGGAATTTCACAGAGGCTGGTCATGGAAAGGGAGAGCACATTGGTGCAGGCACATGCATCAAAAGATCCTTAGCTCATGAAGAACTAAAGTACAAAGATGGAGCAATATTGACAGATACAAAATCCATCATCCAGTGGTATAATGCTAGTCTAGGTAAAGAAGGTGATTCTATGGTTTGTAAATATTTTTGGTTGATAGATAATACTAACATTACACTATATGAGGATTATTGCACACTAACAGGATCCAGTGAGTTGCACTCTTTTAGAAGATCTAATGTAGGTTCATGGAGTATCCACACATGAAAAATGGCATGCTATTGTCCATAATGTGCAGAGAAAAATTGGGATGACTGTGAGTCAACTGAATGGGTGGACAAATGGGATATACGAGTTTTGGACCTAATTGACACCTATCATCCCCTACAAGCATTGGAAATGGTAGAGATGGATTCATCTATTGACTTTGACCACTTGTCTAATCTATTACAACCTGGTAATATATATATTTATGTATCTTTGTAATTTCAATATGTAACTTTATAACTTTTACCTAAGTATTTTTTGAATTAATGATTGAATTTTATATATTTGTCACTATAGGCCATGTTTTTGTTGTTATTACACCTGAAGACAATGAAGAAGAGACATATTATTATTTGTGTCATTGTGTCCAAGCCAAACAAAAACTAGATCACTCAGTTATAGATGGTGAAGGTTTAGAGTACCATATTGGTGTAGTGGTTGTAACTAGTACATGGCTTAGATGATATTCTATGAAGAACTTTAACTTGTGGTTATTCGAGGATTAGCAAACAGAGAGGAAGATTCTTCATTATTCAAACCTTGTTGTTGCATCAAATGTCCACTTGATAAAATATGGTGGAAAACCACATAATAAGATTATTTGGAAATTTTTCAAGTTAGACCACGAGACAATACTTAAGACATTAAAATGTAGAGCAGATCTGGTTGGTTCATTAGATTGAATAGGGAGAGAGGGAGAGAGAGAGAAAGAGTGATCAATTAGATCCAAATACAATGTTGTAACCTCTCCCCCAAGATTCTCCACATGACAAGGTGGGTATTATTATTATGTGTAAGTGATGAGATAAGTTTAAATCACAAATTTTATGTTTTGATTTGTTTAAAATCTAGATACATTATTTGAATTTATATTAGATTCTTTAACAGGACCCATTTTTAGATTAGTCATTTGAATAAGTGAAAGTTCCAAATTTGTTGTTTAGATCAAAATTTAATGAAAGAACATGAAAATTGTTAGAATGTGAATGCTTTTTGATGTAAAGTTATGATTGTGTGCATGTAATCATAAACTTCAAATTGGAGAAAGCAAGGATAGAATGGGAGAAGTTTCAAAGACTCATCAAGCCATTCAGTAAGCCACTTGATCATTGCAAGAAGCTCAAACAAATAATTCTTTGCATTTGGAACATTGTTACCAATAATGATATTATGACTAACATGCTTTTATCTTTTATTTGTTTCGTCATCTATAATTATTTTACATAAACTCCAAAAAAAATTTATATCCAAATCATAAACTTATAAAACCCATCTTATAAATTTTTCAGATGTTGTCTATTTGGAAGCATTAAGACCAAAGTGTATGATCTTTGGTTCACTCCTAGTCACAAGATTCAATTTTTTATCATATGTATGGGTTCAGGGGTCAAATCCTTTAAAGATGACCATAGGTTGTTATGTTTGTTCACTCTTAGCCTCAAGATTACAAGGTTGTGATTGTGTGGAAGAATCCACACCCTTAAGGATAATCATAGGTGGTTCATCAATGTTTGATTTGTAGCCTTCATTTTTTCCTTTAGACCTAATCATGTTTATGTTCTCACAAGCTGGCTCAATCATATATAGTTGATCTTTGCATCCTATTTTTCTTCCTAGAACTTTCTTCTCATTCATGCTTAGGTACCTAGGTTCATTGAAAACCTTATGATTAGTATCAATCATGAGTCCATCCACCCAAACTTTCTTATCATCAATGAGATCTTGAATGAGGTATTTAAGTTTCATATAATTTGATGTAGAGTGCAACAATGGAAGCACAACCTTAAGATCCAACCCCAAAAGCAACATTCAAGATGTTCAAAGGATTGAACAATTGGTTTGTTTCACTTCAACAAGTGTATATCTCTGCAAGGAGCCACTATGAGGGTTTTAAGACTCACCATACACAAATATGACACAAAGCAATTTGACCCAAATCAAGCCTTTAGGGACAAGTTCCCTTAATTTGGGTAAAATAAAGATTTTATGGTTCTAGGCCTCAAAACTTTTAAAAAAGGCTAGAAACTACTTAGTCACAACCCGACGAAGAAAAATCCACCATTGGTTGCACTCCCAACAACCCACAACACAAATTGCAAGGAAGGACCTAGAATCCTATTAGGTCTCCAATCCCTAATTTTTGCCACTAACTTCAAAAATTTCTAAAAGACTTAAGGAAAAAATCACACTTTTAGATACCATTTTTCAAGTTTTCTCAAATCCCAAAGTTGCAGAGATTGACTCCACTCCAACATATCATAACCCTTACTAAGTCCACAGGCCTAATTAGGTAGGTTAGGCTTGGGTTTCAAAGCAAGAAGTTAGGAATGCGTGCATAGAACCAAAAATCTACTTCTAAGGTATTCTACTAACTCAAAAAAGGAGAATTTGTTTGATCACCAAGTCCTTAAAGTCTCTCCATCTCTTTATCTAATCTGGTCTCCTTAAAACTAGTCAAATACATGGTGATATTTGACCTAGGGCTTCCTCCCAAAATTTAATGCCTTCAATTCCTATTCCAAGACTATAAAAATCTTATAGTACACATCCCTAATTTTCCTAATACAAGTGAAGAAGAAATTCCACCTGTGGATCGGCAAGTTAGAGACATTTGAATGCCAAAACCCTAAAATTGAAGGTTTCTCAAACCAGAAAGCTTATAAATTCAATTACTTTTGAAAGAAAAAGGATAAAAAATTCAAACTACTACCAAAATCCTTCAGACACTTAGCATCAACTTTTAGATCAGAAAGGTCATCATCTACCCCTTATTCTTTCGTACTATACTTGCAAAATATCAAGAAATTACACTAAAACAAGTATATTTTGTTGATTTGAAAGCAAGTTTACAA
Source organism: Cupressus sempervirens (assembly GCA_028749045.1). Lineage (NCBI taxonomy): Eukaryota > Viridiplantae > Streptophyta > Pinopsida > Cupressales > Cupressaceae > Cupressus > Cupressus sempervirens. The sequence goes on from CM053785.1 coordinate 663,820,608, forward strand.
TTGGATCTTCCCTCTTTGTCCATTTTCAAATGTCTCAAGCCTAAATAGGATATTTCCAACCATTCCACTCAACCATCAAATGGTTTGAGCAATTGGGACTCCTAAACCAAAAAGTTGCTGACAATTAATAAGCAACTTTTGCCGCTATAGCAAGAAATGTTGTATTTAAACTTGATTAACACTTAGAAACCTTGTTAAGATTTCAAACTCTTAAGACACACCTAGTAAAATATGAAATGACTAACATATCATCCATTAGGACCAAATGATGCTCAAGGCTTACAAACACACCAAGGGGTCTTGTGTCCTTAACAAAATGGATCAGTCATAGGTAGATCATGAGATCTATCCCTTGACCTTATTACACACATATTGATGAATGAAAATTAGGTGCTCTACACCATAATTTTTAGTCTTATGACCTCTATTCCTATCATAGATGCAATAGTGATTGCCATTTCAAAATTTAGGCATAATGTTTGGTTCATAATGTTTATAGTTATATGGTAGTGTAATGATCTTATTCGATATCAAAGTATTCAACACTAGTTCAAGTGAGTCTCCTAGAGGTGTACAGGTGTGTTTAGATTTGGAAACCCATGATGGTTTACCTCTACTAGAGTCATTAGATTTGTTTTAGTCAATATTCAAGTGGAGAAGCATATTGTTTTGTAGTTTGAGTGTCATTGGTCATTGATCAAGTTGATCACATTAGGCTCCTTCCTCAATTCTTCCATTTGTTTCATAAAAACTTCTAAATGTGAAGGTTCCTCCTTTTGAATCAAGTTGTCAACATTGAGGTTGTGAAGAAATTTTACTCCTTGAGATAATAAGTGCATGAAGTATTTGTCTTTTTCTTCAAGTTCAATTTCATGAGGTTTTGTTAATATTTATCTTCTTGAAATTGTAAGATCTCTTCCTTAGTAATTTATGGATCTAGATCATTATCTTGTGAACCATGTCTAGTATGTTTTTACCTTTGGGGTGAAAGTGAACAATGTTTAGAAATTTAATTGGTAAATCCTTGAGAAAATTATCATGCTTCTTCCATATAGCTTTAGGTCACTTTCCTTGGCGAATCTTATATCTAGTTGTAATTGGCATGAAAGAAGATACAATAATTCAATAGGATAACTAGAGTAGACTTGATTTTCAAACTAGCTTAGTAATATTTCCACTTTTCCAAAGTGATGATGTAAAAAAAGAAAAAATGCATAAAATGTTTTCCTCTTGCATAAAATGTTGTCATCTTGCATTTTTCTATAACATCAAGAAAATAAATTTAAGATTAGGATGCCCGTTTTTCTTCTCTATAACATATCAAAAGATAAGGTATGGTTGTTTTGGACCAAGTCTCTACTATTACACTATGAGCCACTTTTTAGACATAAAAATCCCTCCATTTACAAAGAAACTATATGGAATAATTATCCCGCAATGATACAACTTGGTAAAGTACCTTAATATGATCCTAAAGTGATTATTCTTCAATTGGATTGAACCCATCAACTCTCTATATGTTTTATTTATGAAACTCTCACCAAATAAGGCCAAAAACTAGGGCCTCTTCAAATTTGATCAAGAAATCACATCTAGGACCTATTAGTTGATCCTACACCATGTTTATGATGATTAATTTGACTCTTTTACATAACACCATGGCCTCCTTTAGGTAGATCTACAGCTGCTATACCTATGGCATCAAATTTGATGTAGAGTCTATAGCCACAATCTACCACCACCTCTTGTAATGCCTAGTAGCACCCAATCCACTGCAAGATGCCAAGAAAATTTACCAAACTCTTCCCAATGTTGACCTCTATCTTTTGAAGTGGACTCCACTTCTCCAAGTTCTTACCCTCTCCCTAGGGTTCACAACAAACTTGGGTCTTAATTAGGCTTTAGGGACACTAGCCCTCAACTAGGCCAAATAGGAAAAAATAGAGAAAATGCTTTCAAGGGTTCAAAAAAAGGTTTTTTTTGTCATACTTAGACCTATCCCACTAGGATTCATCCACTTTCAAAGTTCAAAAACCACCAATAGACCTAGTTCCCAAACCTAGGCCTAGGAATCCTAATACATTTATTTCTAGTTTTCAAGGATTAACTCCCAAAATTCTCCAAACAAAGTGGCAAAAAAAATACATTTCTAGATGCCCTTTTCTAGACTCTTGAAGATCTCAAAGTCTTATGGGTTGATCCTACTCTAGCATACCCAAACACCAACTAGGTTCATAGTCTTAATAGGCCTAATTAGGCTGGCTTTTCAAAGCAAGTGCCAAGAGATGGGGTCATAGAATCAACACATCCACTTGGGACTCTTCCTCACCATGCCAAAAAACAATTCCATCCTTCCCTTGGGTCATAGCGACAAGTTTGGGAGTTTTAGACCACTTTTTTAAAACAGGGCTGAATACATGGTGATATTTAGCATAGGGCCTGCAAGAAAAAATAGCAAACCATATTTTTTTCCCTTCAAACTCTGTCATATGTGAAAATAGTCCCCTAACTTGCTGCCCACTGAAAATTAGCCTAGTCCCATTGTTGGGTTGCAAGTTAGAGGTCCATGAATGCAAACTAGTTACATTATAGCACTAATAAGGTAGCCCTTAGTAAAACATCAATAACTTGCACAAATGAATAGATAAAAACCTCAAATGATAGGTGATTCAAAAACCTATCCAACCATATCACTCTTTCACATTTTATAGTCCGTACACGTCCATACAACAACAAAAAATAGGAAAAATGGTAGAAAAATCAAGTTTTATTGCTCCAAAATACTTCAAATCCATACAACCAACACCACTTTAGGTCTGTACGGTCATCTCATACATATATATGTCTATCCAAATGGTTATAACCACATTTCAAATGGTGGTTGCAATTTTTACATGTTTAAGCAACAAAATTGCAAAGTTGTCAGCATTTTTGCAATTTTGCTTGACAACTTTTGCAATTTTTTGCAATTTTTCACATTTGACTTCTTAAACACTTGAAACTTAACCAAATGATTCTAAGGACCTCTAAAATAATCTAGGAAACATGAAAATCCCTTTTTCCTTGACAAATCAACTATTTTTCACATTTTTAACCCCTTGGTTCAATTTGGCACTTAAGTTTATAATTGACACTTGAAGTCTAATTGAACTTACGTCTTGGGTCTTATTACAACATTTTGCAATCTTGTACCTAATTTCCAACTAGGATCTCTACCAATTTTTCTTGGTGTCGTGTGCCAAGATTTAATGTATTTTCATACACCCAAGCACTCCAAACTTGTCCAATTGGATGATCATTGGTGTAGGGCACCAAGACAAATAGATAGGTGTCATCCTAGTTGTGAATTAGGAACAAGGTTGCAAAATGATGTAATAAGACCCAAGATGTAAGGTCAATTGGACTCTAGGTGTCAATATAAGGTAGAGTGTCAAATTGAACCAAGAGGTCAAAAATGAACAATATAGGTAATTTTTTTAGGCAAAAAAGATTTTTATATTTCTTAGAAGGTTATAAAGGTCCTTAAGGTCATTAGGTTAAGTTTTAGGCATCTAGGAGTTAAGATGTCAAAAATTGCAAAAGTTGTCAAAGCAAAATTGCAAAAATGCTGACAACTTTGCAGGAGTTTGGGAATTGGTGAAGGGTTGAGCATTTGAAAATAAGTTGCTTTAGTGTTTCTAAATCTTTTTCAAGTCATAGAAGTGGAATCAAGTGAGAAATGTAAAAATTGCACTTTTTGTGTAAAGTTGCATTGTTGAAAGTTGTAAAGGTTGCTCAAATTTGCAACTTAGTAAAAAAGGGTCATGGGATCAAACTATTTATTCCGTTAGCTCTGGGTGGCTAGGTAAACCCTAGCCCCAAGCTTGTCCCATCTTGTTGAGTAGTCAAACATTCTCGGGCATGCCAAACCGAAACGTCCCTAAGTGTCACCAAATGCCATAGGGTAGTGATCTTTGATGGGGCATATATGGGAGCTCGTGCAAGGTATGGATGCAATTCCAATTCCTATAGGACCATGTTATAGATATCTACAATAGCATCTCTCACTTTTTGAAGATCTTACTATATTTTGATTTTGTGATGCCATCTCGGGTGATGCTGAAACTTGTAGTGTTGGCCAATACAAAGTTGCCAACTGCCAAATCTCTCTCACCTTTTATCATGGGATTGAAATGTCTATTCTATTAGCTCTAGGTGGATGATTAAACCCTATCCCCAAGCTCATCCCATCCCATTGAGTGCTTGAACGTTCTTAGGCATGCCAAATTGAAATGTCCCTAAGGGTCACTAAATGCCATAGGGCAGTGATCTTTGATAGGGCATATATTAGAGCTCATGTCAGATATGGATATGATTCTAGTTCCTATAGGACCATGTTGTAGAGACCTACAATAAACTCTCTCACTTTTTGGAGATCTTACTCCATTTTGATTTAACAATGCCATCTCAGGTGATGTTGAAACTTGTAGTGTTAGCTAGTACAAAGTTTCCAATTGCCAAATCTCTCTCACCTTTTATCATGGGATTGAATTGTCTATTCCATTAGCTTCAAGAGGTCGGCTAAACCATATCCCCAAGCTCTTTCTATCTCATTGAGCACTCAAATGTTCTCGGACATGCTGAATCAAAATGTCACTAAGGGTCACTAAATGCCATAGGGTAGTGATCTTTGATGGGGTATATCTTGGAGCTCGTGTGAGGTATGGATGCAATTTCACTTCTTATAGGACTATGTTGTAGAGACCTACAATAACCATTCTCTCTCTTTTGTATATCTTACTCCATTTTGATTTTGTGACACCATCTCAGGTGATGTTGAAACTTGTAGAATTGGCCAATACAAAGTTGCCAACTGCCAAATCTCTCTCACCTTTCATCGTGGGATCAAATTGTCTATTCCATTAGCTTCAGGTGGCCAGGTAAATCCTATCTCCAAGCTCATCCCATCCCATTGAGTGCTTGAACATTCTCAGGCATGCCGAATCAAAATGTCCCTAAGGGTCACTAAATTTCGTAGGGCAATGATCTTTGATGGACCATATCTTGGAGCTTATAGGAGGTATGGATGTGATTCTAGTTCCTATAGGACTATGTTGCAAAGACCTACAATAAACTCTCTTTCTTTTTGGAGATCTTACTCCATTTTTATTTTGAAATGCCATCTCGAGTGATGCTAAAACTTGTAGTGTTGGCTAGTACAAAGTTGCCAATTGCCAAATATCTCTCACCTTTCATCCCGGGATCAAACTATCTATTCTATTAGCTTCAAGTGTCTGGGTAAACCCTATCCCCAAGCTCATCCTGTCCTATTGAGTGCTTAAACATTCTTGGGCATGGCAAACTGAAAAGTCCCTAAGGGTCACTAAATGTCATAGGGAAGAAATCTTTGATAGGGCATATCTCAGAGCTCATGTGAGGTATGGATATGATTCTAGTTCCTATAGGACCATGTTGTGAAGACCTACAATAACCTCTCTTAATTTTTGGAGATCTTACTCTATTTTGATTTTGGATGCCATCTTGGGTGATGTTGAAACTTGTAGTGTTGGCCAATACAAAGTTTCCAACTGCCAAATCTCTCTCATTTTTCATCATGGGATCAAATTGCCTATTCCACTAGCTCTGAATAGCTAGGTAAAACTTATCCCCAAGATCATCCCATCCCATTGAGCACTCAAACATTCTCGAGCATGCCAAACCAAAATGTCCCTAAGGGTCACTAAATGCCATAGGGCAGTGATCTTTGACAGGGTATATCTTAGAGTTTGTGTGAGGTATGGATGTGATTCTAGTTCTTATAGTAGACCTATAATAGCCTCACTCACTTTTTGGAGATCTTATTCCATTTTAATTTTGTGATGCCATCTCAAGTGATGTTGAAACTTTAGTTTTGGTCAGTACAAATTTTCCAACTACTAAATCTCTCTCATCTTTCATCGTGGGATCAGACTATCTATTTTGTTAGCTCTAGGTGGCCAAGTAAACCATATCCCCAACCTCATCCCATCCTATTGAGCACTTAAACATTCTTGAGCATGTCAAACCAAAACATCCCTAAGGGTCACTAAATGCCATAGGGAAGTGATCTTTGACAGGGCATATCTCGAAGCTTGTGTGAGGTATGGATGTGATTCCAATTCCTACAGGACCTATTGTGGAGACCTAAAATAACCTATCTCACTTTTTGGAGATCTTACTCCATTTTGATTTTGTGACGCCATATTTAGTGATGCTAGAACTTATAGTGTTGGCTAGTACAAAGTTGCCAACTACCAAATCTCTCTCACTTTTCATCATGGGATTGAACTGTCTATTATGTTAGCTTCGAGTGGCTAGGTAAACACTAGCCCCATCCTTGTCTCATCCTATTGAGTGCTTGAACATTCTTAGATGTGTCAAATGAAAACTTCCCTAAGAAAGACTATGGAAAGTGTTACGTTCCAAGTAATGATTGGTTAGAATGTATGTCATAGACTAAGGGAGATGATATTCATGAAGGGTTTCAGATAAAAGGCTAATATAATTGTCAAAACAATGTTAATGATAATCAATGCATATGGTAAAGGCATTACGAAGGAGTGACATCAAAGGAAAAAAATCAAGGCAACAATAGTGAGTGTGATGAACAACTTTTTAAACCTTTGTAGTAGTGTAACTATCAATATCTCTTAAAAAACTCTTAAATATTTATCAAAATGCTAATTTCTATGAAAATAATGACATAGTATTAAACTTAATATTCATTTTCATTTCTAGGGCTTTGTGGTAGGGTTAAAAAAAGTGGAATTTTTTCCTATGTAGATGGAATAAGTAAAATAATGTCAAGTGGCAAAGTATGATCATGACAATCTTTAAAATCATTATAACTTTTCTTTCAACTAAGCGCAACAATAGTGTTTGATCCAAACAAGTGAAAAAGTACATGTGAGAAGCCTATGTAGTAGTTATGTGTAAGTGGAATAGAGGTGTCCAATTGAGATCAATGATTGATTGAAGTATAATGAAAAACCTCTTAAAAGATAGTTTACTACTATATCACATAGATTATAGTCATATGGTAAAATGTATGGAGAACCCTTACAGTAGAGGTATATAAAAACTAATTTAATGGATCATATGATAGTGAATTTAAAAAATAATAAGACATAGTGAGACAAAAATCTTAATAAATATAGTAATCATGTATAATAGAATAGAAGACATTTAGTACTATTTATAGTAGGAGTAATAAATTAAAATGTTTCAAGGATCTTTTAACAAAATACCTAGTTCTGTACATGCAAGATTACTCACAATCAAATACTACAATGAGTTGTAAAGTTGTGAGTTAGTTCATAAAGGGATAACCATGAAGGAACAATCATAGTTCTAAAGCCATGAAGAGGAGCTCCAAATGTCATTTAGGTGGTGGTAGGTTGGTAGTTTGAGGAAACTTATTATCTACTCCTTATTTTTCAACATTGAACTCTATTAGAATAAATTTACAAGTTTCACCTAGCATTAACTAAGAATTCAAAAGAGGCTTTCAAATATTTTTGCATACATGTTAGTGCACTAGTGATATACAGTGATTTTGAGGCTACACTATATCAATATATTATTATATTTTTATGATGAATGGTGATCTAATGAATAAGAACCTAACAAATCTAGAGGTCTAAAGTTGTGCAATTGTCATAGCATTAAGGATAAGACATTGAAATAGTGAGGTTTTCCCTTTGGATAATGTGATAGTTATAGCATTATGGTAATAGTAGTGTTAAAGAAGATGACAATAGGCACTCCAAAATTCATGGCCTAAATAAGCAAAAGGATTCCAAAAGATTTCAAAACAATAAAGTTCATGGTTGTCTTGTTGGTGATGTGAAAGATTATTTGTATAGTATAGAAAGTGTAAAATTCAAGAAGTTAAAGAATAAAAAGTTTTAGGAAAGTACTTTATCACAAATGAACATGGGACATGCATCCTATTATCTTAAAGCACTGGCATAATACACTTGTAAGGATATTAATGTCATGAAAGTAGAGCCTTAAGCCAGGAGACATGGATTGAATGAGGTTAGGCAATAGATATATGAAAGTTCTTGGTAATAGCTAAAACATATTAGATACTTGCAGCCTTATAGTTAGTGAGCAAGTTTTGAAAGGTTTTGTAAATTTCTTCAAAGATACTTGTTTGCTACCAGTTTTGGAGTTGTTTATCATGAAAGGGCTGTAAGTCTTGTCTCCACCATGGAAATTCCATGGTCTTCTGTATTTCAAGGCTATATACCCTAATGTATTATATTATGCAAGCAAGGGCCCTGAAAGTGAGTGAAAAGAATTCTTTGACCAAGCCCTAGGCGAGCTAGGCAATGCCTGGCTAGGGACTGACAATAAAGAAAGAGCTCTTGAGAGAAAATTTTGAAGAATGAAGACTTTACCTTATGAGGATTAAAGAGGGGTATGAGGAGGTTCTAACTTGTGGAGGAGTCTTGATGAAGTTTGGAAGGTGTCTTAAAAGTGGGGACAACAAGCAACCAAGAAAACCATACCAAACCCTCAATTTTTGTATTTTTGTTGCACAGCCTGTACACACCCTGAGACCCTAAAAATCCTTGAGCATGGGTCCTACATATCAAATTTTCTTAAGGCTAGAGGTGTTGAAACTCTAAGAAAAATGAGCTATTGGCCCTAGAAATCCAAGTGGAGACCTAATTAGGGGCTCTCCTTGTAGGCTTTTTGTGAAGAAATATTGAGATCGGGTACAAACCCATTGTTGTTATCCATTCTAGCACAATACAAGTGTTCCAATAACACCTTAGGACATCATGGAAACCTTGGTTGGACTAGGGAGTGCTATGGTACCCTAGTAGACCTATAAACCTTTGGAGGGATACTATTCATAGAAGAGTAAGGGAGTGATGCTACAAGTTTGGATCAGTTAACTTGGTGAGGAGGTTGGGCAAGGTAGGGGATGTTCTAAGTAGCAAGAGATCCTATAGACCACATAGGTGTATAGAAAACATCAAGATCCACATATAATATACAAGGTTGCACAGGGATGGGGGTACTTGGGGTACTTAGGGTACATGTATGGGTACGAGTACAGGTACAACTATTTTTTATAATAGGGGTTGAGGGTACTTGGGTATGTCAAACTTTATTTTTAATTATACTTTTATGTTTATACAAAACCTAAATTTATGAGTCATGATAATGATTTTTCAAATCAAGAACAATGATAAATTTTGCAAATGTAATGTATTGTTTTCAGTTTCAAATTTGTTATATGTTTGTAATAATAATTTATGATAAATATTTAGATGCATAACATAGAAGGAAAGTTTAAACATGAACAAGAAGATCATAAATCATATGACAATGACATATTGCAAATGATAAATTTCTAGCTTTAACATTGATAAAGTTTATTGTTGATCAATATTGTATCAAAGTTTTAAACTGATTAGGTATTGAATTAAGCTTGATAAACAAATAATAGAGAAGGAAAACTTTAAACATGAACAAGATCATAAATCATATGATGATGACATATTGGAAATGATAAACTTATGCTTAAACAGTGATAAAGTTTATTGTTAATCAATATTCTACCAAAGTTTTGAATTGATTGGGTATTGAATTAAGCTTGATAAACAATGATCTGATACACAAACAAAAATCCAAAAAAAAAAATCCAAAATCTTGATCAAGGTCCTTAGCTATGATGCTCTCCACTGAGTACCTGGTACTTTGGTACAAGGGTATGAGTACTAAGGGTGTCATACATGAAGGAACATATAATATATTATGATAACCAATAATGTCATACATGAACAAACATATAATATAAAATGATAACCACTAATGTCATACATTAACAAACACATAATATATTATGATAACCAATAATTTCGTATATGAAAAAATATATCATATATTAACTAATAATGTCATGCATCAAATAAATGTCATACATCAAATATAAAATGTCATATATACATCAAATGTATATTGAATATGTCCACTAACATAAAATCCAACATATATGTCCGCTGATGCTTATACATGTATGTATATCAACTATATCTTCTCCTTCCCATGAGGAGAAGGAAACAAATCTCTAGAGGTCTTTGGTCTTCATGTGGAGGGAGATGATAGTGATGATGGGGTCTTCCTCACATGCTTGCTCGTCCTCTTGTTGAGGCTCTTCTCTAACTCGAGTTGATACAAACAAAGTAAATATGAATCAATAATTATTATACATTGAAATCAAATATATGTACAAAGAAAATTAATTATTTTTTTACTACCACCATATAGTCACTATGCAAATCCACCTCAAAGGCTCGTGGATGATCAGGTGTAACAAGACCCTACAAAAATTCAATCAATATAATCACTTATAAAAAATATTAGAAATTTTGATACTAAAAATTATAAACAACTAAAACCAAGAAAATTCTTTCATACCTCAGTCAATGGCCGTGAACTAGCCATAGCTACAACCACTCCACGATGGACGAACTATTGAAGATGAGGAGGAGTCTCAAATGTCAAGAGTTGCATGTCATACAATACACATTACATGTAACATGAAACATGAAACAAATATAATCAAATGAATTGAATTAACATGAAACAAATGTACCTCTATGAAGCTTGTATCATGTCTAGGCTTGGAGTCCATAGTGAATGTCGAAGGTCCTGTAGAGAACTGATGTATATGCATAATTTTTTTTGTCAATCCTTCATATGATTATTGTAGGATTTGAGCAAAAGTGCATAACAAATCCACGAAGCCCAAGAAAACCTGGATGCAAAAAACTTGTCACAAAGAAGAAAAAGACAAGAAGAGGCAAGGGTTTGATCTGAAAAACTCAGACAAAGAAAATATTATTCAATGGATCTTCATAATGAAAAATACAAAGAGATCAATCCTTATAAAAGGAAATCAAAACTCGAAAAGGGTAACCTAAAGCCTAAAAAAGCTAGGTTGCAAAGTAGAATTAATAAAGTATTAATTATATGCACCTACAAGATAGCTTAAGCAAACTAGAGTAATAGGCAATTTAATTAATTAAATCAAAGTGATTTAATTAATAAGTGCAAACAAATAATTACTCTAACACCCCCCCTTAAGCAAAGCTCAGGAGGTAAGCTAACCTAGCATAGCTATGAAAGCAAAAAAGTGGGTCTCGACAACAAGGCCTGATCAGGTACCCAATACAAGGAAATCTCTATAAATCGGAGACAAAGGAGAAAACCTAGTGGGAAAAATCCCTCTCCAAAAAGAGATAGCAAAGAATGTTCTAGAAGATAAGAACAAAGAGAGATCATGAAGAGAACCACTGAAGCATGAAAAGCCAAAAAAATCTGTCAAAAATGATAATTTGTAGAACCTCCATGGGAATAGAAGGCACAAACTGAGCATGTCTATATGGTAGATGATCCATCTCATCGAAATGCATAGGTAGCCAACCACTACAATTGCCTAGTATGTAGGATCAGGTACTAAATACATAGCTCACACCAATGAACCATCAACCAAAGAAGCATTAGAACCTACAATATAACCCCCCCTTAATGCAGATGGGGTGAGGTGACAGGAAACTGAAAAGATGGGCCAAAAATCTCCTACAACATAGGAATCAAACACATTAAGAGTGAGTCACAGACACCTATAAAGACATGTGTCATCAATACATCATGGGGCTAATGTCATGGAAGGGACACTCACTTGACAAAGGAAGAGGGCCTAAATGGCAATCAACTATCCCCCGCATGAAACTTTATAAAATAGTGCGAGTACAACGAATCACAATGATGAAAAGGATCCTGAAACACAAGAGTGGCAGTTTATCTTAGTGCATTTGCATAAAGATTCTTACAATGAATATCAACAATAATCAAAAAAAGCATAAGGCTGGTACAATAGAAGGTACAACCCAAAACAAAGCATCTAAAGCAACAAAATTGATCCCCAGACCTGAAATAACCAGGATATCCACCAGCATGCAAAAATGTAGAAGGCTAAATAAAATGTGCCTAGAGAAGAATTTGGAACAACAACCAACATCACTGAAAAGAGCACAGAAAGAGCTTTCCAGTGATATAAAGAAGTCCAAAATTGGAGATTGGATGCTCAAGAAATGCTTGCCAAAGTCAAAAATAGAACTTCAAACTGTAACTACAAAATTTTATTTATTTATTTATTTTTGAAAGTCGTGTCCGTACGACCTCCTGAGGGGTAAAAAAAATTTTCTTGATGCTACGAAAGCCAAAAAACAAAAATTTTATATGAATCTTGACTGTAAATGGCCTTCTGAATCTAATGGCAATGTGTGTTTAGCCTCAAACAACTCCAAAAATTGGTGACCCCCCTATTTTCTCAAAAAAAACCCAAAAAAACACCAGATCTGATCCGCCAAACCCTTGTTCTCCTTTTTTTCTTGAAACACCAAACAAGCTACAACAGATCTGGCTCTGATACCATGTAGGATTTGAGCAAAAGTGCATAACAAATCCATGAAGCCCAAGAAAACTTGCATGCAAAAAATTTGTCACGAAGAAGAAAAAGACAAGAAGAGGCAAGGGTTTGATCTAAAAAACTCAGACGAATAAAATATTATTCAACAGATCTTCATAATGAAAAATACAAAGAGATCAATCCTTATAAAAGGAGATTGAAACCTGAAAAGGGTAATGTAAGGCCTAAAAAAGCTAGGTTGCACAATATAATTAATAAAATATTAATTATATGCACCTACAAGATAGCTTAAGAAAACTAGAGTAATAGGCAACTTAATTAATTAAATCAAAGTGATTTAATTAATAAGTGCAAACAAATAATTACTCTAACAATTACTTAATAAATATATGTATTAATTTAAATGATTAAATCAATACATACCTCTGGACTCATCGACGAGACGAAAAATGGGGCTGGGGGATCGCTACTAGGGCCGCCAACACTCTAACCTTGAATTTTGAACAATGTCAATACATGCTAATTAACTAGTCATTTACTATACATATGAAATATGATCAAATTAATTTATTATAATTGTAATTTACCTATGTTTCAATGCCAAATGTCTCATTCAAGAATTGATTAATGACTAGCCCATCATCTACACCATCTCCAGCATGATTTCCAAATGTGCATAAGGATCTGCATGATGTGCACATGTGACCACGACATGTAGAAGGCTCCTCCTCAACTAATGGACTCGTTCAATGAATGAGGGTCTATGTCAAAGCATTAATAGTCCCTAGAGTGTTGGCCTCTACATGTTCCTTCACAACTGAAGGAATAGTCACATGCTCACCCTGTGGCTTGACCACAAGTGCCCTAACTACCTTAGGGTCATGACATGCCCCTAACCTCTCAAATGATGACCCCCCACCTCTACCCAAAGAGTCTAATATATAAAAATAATTGAGGATCTCCCCAAGGACAAACTCACAATACAATTTCTTTAAGAAATACATTGGGACCTCATGATTATTGCAAGGAGAGGCATCAAAAACCATCCACCGTCTATCCAAAAAATTATTTCTAATACCATCGTGTATGCACCAATGGATGGGGAACCATTTAGTTGTCTCTCTAACAATATCTTGTTCACCAGGCTTTCTAAATAATGCACAAATCCTCCCTTTTGGTATATCTTTTTTTTAAACATCTTGATATGATAATTTATTTTCATAATACCTTTTTTATTCATCCCTCTTTACCCACCAAATATCTAACTAACCACTAACAGAAGCTATGTGGGTCTTAATGGACTCGAGGAGGATGCCAATTGACCTCTCATTGGATTGGTTTGTCCACAAGCTTTCAACCTACCAATGTGTGCTTCTAATTCATTTTTGTCTCTTTCTATTTCATTTATTATGTTTTATTGTGTGCCAGGAGGAGGTTGTCCAATTAGTGCAGGTTGTAGAATTTGTTGTTCTTGTTGTGCAGGGTTTTGGTTTGGATCTTGTTGAGAGTTTTGGTTTTGATCTTCTTGGGGATTTACCAATTCATTATTCACATTTCCTAATAAGAAATCAATTGAAATCTAAATAAATAAACAAATTTAAAGAAAAATAGAAAAAAACCTACAAATAATACAAAATATATATAAAACAATGCAAAACCAAGGTTAGACAATATATGGTGTGCTCGTGATATCAAACTTCAACAACAAGGAGGCATATTGACAAGGCGAGTGGTGAAAACCTTCAATTTTCTCAAATCTCATATGCACTATGAGGAGGGGAAGTTGGAAAATGAAGAAAAAATGAATAGGCTACGGGTTTGTAGCCCATTTATAATAATTTGGATTTTTTAAGAGCACATACGTGCTATGGCTCGGAATACCCAAGCCATATTGTGTGCACACTATTGAAAGTTAGAAAAAAAAAAGGGTGTCACCTTTTTGGCACCACAACTTGGTGCACTTACCCAATTATCCCTTCAATCCATGCAATAGATAAGATAATTTCTATGACAATCATTATAAATAACATATATAATTATATTCCTACTCTTACTATTTCTTAAATCTATATAAGAAAAAAACTTTTCTTTTAGTCATACAAATTAATTCCTTATAAAAGAAGGGTAAGTCAACAATTGAAACAAGATTAAGCTCCTTTAGATAGTTATGAAGACATACATAATATGTTCTACTCAACCATAATTCAATGAATTATAATAGTTTACTACCCTAAAGAAAAATAATTAATCAAATTGAAATAGAAGGGTATGTTATATTTCTTAATTAACAAATATGTCTATTTACACAAGGTTTCTAGATTAAATATTCTCCATTTTATAAACTTAAATGCAAGGTATGAAAAAAAAAAATCCAACATCATCAAATATTTTGATTTATTCTTTCAAATTGCATATTCTACATAGTAAACAAAGTTTATAAAACTAAGTAATTTATGATCTAATACTTGAAGATACATTCTTATATTTGTACTACACAAATGAACATACTATAAGTGAATGCTACATAACGTGCCAATCCACATCACTAGGATTATGCATCGCAAGGCTCAAGAGTAGATGTCTCTCTTAACAAGCCCTCACTCTAGGGTATAATAATGGTCTCATCTAGATCTATAGTCCACAATCCATAATCATTAATCCATAGTCCCTTATACAATCCTCACTCAATGGCTTGATGGTCTATAGACCTCACACACTAAGAGGTCATCCATTCAAAATCATGTGTCTTATTCCTTGCTTGCATAAGGTGCTTAGCCTCGAAGGAATAGACACCACACATAGGTGGGTAGTGAAAACTAGTTTCATAAAAACCTCACATGTACCCACATCCTCAAGGGTTCCCTACGTCTTCTTCCTCATATATACTCATCAAGTCAACCTCATGCATCCTTGATGAGGAATCACATCACAACATATGACTAGCATTCAAAAACACAAAGGAAATTAGTGTAGCCACTAAATAATAAAGAAAGGTAAACCATAAAATGTAATAATAAGATAACATAAACAATTATAATACATTGCAATAATAAATATAAGATAAAGTGAAAAACTTATGGCTAAAATGTCATAGACAAAGATAAAGAAAAAATATATTGGTCTATACAATCAAAGATAAAATAAGATTCATAAATTGCACATTACATCACTATGTGACTATATCTAGCCACCTCACAAGGAAGATGGGAAAAATGTTTGGCTATCACAATATCCCTTCATGTCAGGCACCCCAAGTGCACTATCTGCATCGCATGGAGTCTTCACCTAAACAACACCCCACATTAGGTTCACTTGATATGACCATTCACTAAGTGGAGAAAGCATGCATTGGTCGTATGTCACATGGTAGTGTTCCTCATGAACACATGTGCTAGACACATCCCATATAATGATTTCATCTAGAGAATCACTATAGCTAGAGGTATACATGGCTAGGGACCACCCATATACCCATTGCATCCACATGACTAAGCATCCATGACTTCCCTTCTACAAGTATGCAAGCATCTCTAATTGCTCTACATCAAGTAGAAATACATAACATACATATATAGTGCCTTTATGTAACCATATATGTGGCATCTTATTCATGAGATTAACTTGCTACCATCAACCAACTGACATCATCACCTTACACTATATATGTTGGAACATTAGTGGGGCATGGCATCATACCCATTGCATCATGTTGAAACATGTATGAGTATGGTATCCATCACAACATGGGTGAATAATCCCTCCACATGTTAGACCACATAGAATTAATATCCATAAATCATATATATGTCCAAAAAATATTATCTGAAGTACTGGTATTATGCTCAAAACTATAGGGATTGGGTTAACACTCATGAACCACATGTTTAGATTCATTATAGTAGGAAGTGTTTACTTACTTCCTTCACTGGGTAGTGAAAGCTAAGGTTACTTTATGCTACCATTATTCATACATTTCCATACTATCCAAGAAGTTGTAATGATGATATTATACTACCCCTTTTCATACTGAGTCATAGGGGCTAGCATTGAAAACTTCATCCCTTGAGTAGTGGAAGCTAAGGTCACTTCATACTACCATTATGCATACACAAACCAGTCTACACAAGGAACTTGTAACAATTAACACCTTTTATAAACAACCCTCTGGTTGTTACTCAGTAGGGTTACAAGAAAATAAGAAACACATAAGAGGTATCATTTACCTCAATACTGACTTACAAACATAATTCTCATGGATGTTTTTAATGATGCCTTCACATCAGCACACAAAGCAATTACTAGTTTTACACAACACCCAACATAAACACTAGTATTAGTTTAATCACATGGACAAGGGAATACACAATAACATCATCCATAGTTTAACATGAAATAATGACATCTTTTATAAAGAGAATATAACATCTTTTATTGAATATCCATAAAAACCATAAGTTTGTATAGACTTGATTGCATATGACATTTATATCTAACTTAGTATAAATTTGAAAATAATCATGTCTAATATCTCACCCAAATGATATAAAAAAATCATCATATTAGAATTTATTAAAAATAGAATCACAATAGGACATCATTGTTGCATGATTATACTCCACATTAGATCAATTGTCCTTTCATTATGCAATTTAGGTGACAAGATAATTTTCAATAACTCATTAGCAACCTATAAGTAAATTTCAATAAATGTCACACCACAAGATAATTTCTATTTCCCATTAGAAAGAATAGCCACATCACTACTTACATCCTCATAAATTTATCAAAGCATTCATTATTTTAATCAAAAAGTTAATATTTGACTTTTACAATGATCGGGATGAGTAATGAGACAATCAAAATTAGTGTATGCAATTCATCACTCATCCTAAATTTTCATAATACTCATTCAAATAATGACTAAATTTAACACACAATCAATTCCTTTAATTGCTAAACATGAGATATTATAGAGCAAAGGAAAACCATATTTAAAGAAAACATGAGAGTATAGATTAGTATCCAAAAAAAATTATCCAAATCTACTTCAAAATATAAATTATACAAGTTCAAGAGGAAAGGGAAGACATGATCAAAAAATCCTTTCAAGATTATGTGATAGACACTTCAAACCTAGAGCTCCTAGTGTAGAAATTTGGCTCATTTCAAGATTACGTGATAGACACTTCAAACCTAGAGCTCCTAGTGTAGAAATTTGGCTCTAATACCAGATGTAACAACTCGACCAAGAACCTATGAGAAAGTAACTAACTAGACATAAAATTGATGCAAAAAAATTTGTTTTACATTAAATGTACATAATACAGTGTGAATGTGGAAAAAAATAACTCATTTACCATTTAACTTTTTGTTGAGCTGTCGTTATGCATGATGCTAAATGGCAGGAATCCTTGTGAACTCCTCTCTTGAAAAGTTGATCTTCTAAATCAACTCCAAGGTTTAAGGTGATCTTGTGATCTTGTGACCTAATAGAATCTATTTAGTTGAAGATAAATGTGATTGTTCACAAGGAGGCCTTTGCTAGTTCGTTTGATTTTGGATGAGATGAAGAATCTATACACTGCTTCAAAATAAAACACACTAAAAAAGAACTATGTTTTTGTATTTTATTTTATTTTTAATGAATGCAATCTAACAATGCAACTAAAATGAATTCCTAAATAAAAAATGGGGTTATTAAAGTAAATAACAAGAACTTTAAAGAAAATAATGTGAAAGTAAAATCTTAATGGGCATAAGCTATAGAAAACAACACATTTGCAAGTTAAGCTTTCAATGAAATCAATGGGTAACCAATGAAAGAAGGAGCAATGATTCCTCAATTACACTGATGCAATCATTGGTGAGAAACTTAGTAATCATATGATATTTCACTCTTCATCAAATTGCAAGGCCATGGAAAGTGTGCTCATGTGAGATGAAAAGTTATGTAGGTACAATTTGATGATTTCTTCTCGAGATAGATATGTCGGTGGAATTTGTAAAACTATAGAAAACACCAAAATTGTTGAATCACACAACCAGAAACAAAGCAATAAACTTTTTTCTCAATAAAAATCCCATGGACATGCATCCATAAAAATATGACACATTTAGGTAAGAATCACTACAATCCAAATGCGAGCACTAAAAGCATAATTTTATTGCAAAATAATGGCAGCTTGAATTACATATTACAATGGAGTATTTATAAGAAATTGTCTCTCAATTTGTGTTGAGATTGAGAGATATCTTCATGTAATAATATGCTTTTAATTTAATAAAAAAACTAATTATATACAAACTAACCATTTAACTAGTGATTAGTTGGACTCCATCCATTTTTATATTCATTAATTGGATGCATGAGCCTTTACATATCAAAAACAAAGAATTTATGAGAGGAGAAAGAATAACAAAGATTTCAATCAAAGTAGAAGTGTCTGGAAGTGCCAAAAATGGAAGTTGATCCTTCATTGGGTGTCTATCAAAGTTAAACTATCATTAGAATGTGTTTCTGATGCATGGAAAGCTCTATTTTTGGAACTGGTAGATAACTATTGGCACACCTCTAGAAAAGTGCATCTATGAACCTACATACCTGCAGACCTACACACCTATGGACCTATGGACCTATGGACCTATGCACCTCAAAAGAGTCCAAAATCTAAAAATTTTATTAAGTGTCAAAATTAAAATTCTAGCTTCTGGGTTTTGTTTCCCATCATCCCAAAGCTATGTCAGAATGTTTGCCCTTGAATTTCTCTATAATATTACTGATCTTGTCCACATCCAATAAATATAAAGCCTCATACTTGTCTTTGACCTTTTGTCTATAGTTTTCTACTTCAATTCAAGTCTCAACAAAATCCTCAAGTTTGGTATCCAACTCTAATAAGGCTTCCTCTATTCTAAAAGCCTACCAAATATCCTCATCATTAGAAGCTTCTTCAAAAAAATTCCTAAATTTCTCCACTACTACCTCTATAGGCATTAAATTCTCTTGTTCCTCATCCTCAATAATCTCTAGAGATGCATCACTACAATGCCTCTTTTCCTCCAAAATTCTCTCTTGGGCTTGGTTCTTGAGTCGATGGATCTTTGCATGTAATGTTTCCATTACCTTATTACTACCAATATCTTCTCAATCTAATCATCAATCAAATCTACTTCTTTTGTTGTATACACATCTACCAAAATCCTATATCGCTGCCCTTTTATGGCTTGCAAAACCTATAAATCCTTACTCCAAGCCCATACTTCATCCATTATGCTGAAATCCTGCTTCAAAATTGCTACAATCTTATTTACATTTTCCTAGGTAGTATGTAATAATTTTAGATTCCCTTGGATGATCAAGACACCATTTTCTTCAAAACTTTCATGCCACTGCTGGCAGGCTTTCAAAAATGGATCTAGATGTACCCCCCTTTTCTCTGAGTATAGTGTTTAGAGTCTTCTCGGGATCTAGGGGACTAACAACTTCAGGTAAATATCCTCTTAGGATTTCATTTTTCCTACAAAGTGTTCTAAGTTTGGCCCCTTCCTATTCTATGCTTCTAAAAACTTCTTTTTATACCCATTATAACCATCAACTTGGCCATATCCAATATGGGCTTCTTGAGCATGACCTCTTTGATCTGATAATCTTTTGGGCTTAAGTCTTCTGCATCTGCATCCTGAGGAGGGACAACCACTTGTGATAATAGATCTTGATCCTAAGTATTATTGATGAATGTCAATGGTCTTACCTCCTTTTATGGAGACTCAGGTTTATTCAGGACCTCAACAAATTCAATGATATCCTCCTCATCAGCATGGAATTGTGGTTTCCTATTTCTCATCATTTCTTTCCTTAGCTACCTTGGAACCCATTCAACTAAAGGCCTACCTCTCAAGGATGGAGTTTGTTCAGCAACCTCCTTTCCCTTACCACTCCTCCCCAGAGTTCTTTCTCTTTGCGAAGGTTCTCCTTCTATGGTCTCCATTTTCATCAAACCTATAGTTTGCACCTCAATGTCTTGGGAGGCTTATTGAGAATATTCAACTATTTGTACCTCTTTTGAAACTTCATTAGTCGCTATTTGTTGTGGCTCCTCCTCTTGTGAAGGCTCCTTTTGAGCCTATTCTTCTTTAGAACTTGGAGGTGGAGGAGTGACAAAGCCTTTGACTTGTAGTGGGAATGAGGGAGTAAGATCAAGATCCTATGATTCTAGAGAAATCTATGTCTAGTCATCCTATTGGGGCTCACTAGTCAATGTATCCCTGATCTTATCCCCAACCATCTCTATTCCTAAGTGCATGAAGTCAAAATCTAACATTTTAAATACATCATCACCCTCCACATCCTACTCATCCACCCATTTTTGTACTTCATCTTTCAAAGAAGTTACTTCCAAAGGTTCCTTTGGGGTGGATGGTGGTGTCATTGTGGAACTTCTCCTCCTTTCTTGTTCTATGGCTCTAGCTCGCTGGGTTCTTCTTTGTATGGGCACATCCTCCTCCTCCTCTTCCTCTTATTTTTCTTCTTCTCCCTCAAGAATAGGTTTCAAGATAGATGGGAAAGGAATCATCCTTCTAATCACCCTTTGCCTCTTATTCTATTTCTTAGAGGTGAAAGGGGATGCTGATTCTACCTATAGAGGAGGATTCTACCTATATAGGAGGAGAGACTTGTTGGATTTCACCCTCTCTCTGGCTAGGCACAACTAGTGGAAATTGAGGATCTAGCTGGACTTGAGTAGCTCCAGTATCTTCTGACCCTTGCACATTTTCTTCCTGTTACTAAGGAGGTGCCTATACTTCACCCTCCCCTATCTCGGCCCTTTGAGGAGAACTCCTCTTTCTTTTGCCCTTTCCTTTCCTCTCTGAAGGGTGATAGTATCTAACTACGTGATCAAGTTGGTATACTATTTTTGACATTATCAGTGGCTAGGCTACAAAGGTAGAAATAGTAACATTCTTTCCTCTACCTTGGTCTGGGTGTGCTTGTGTATGAAAAACCACTGTGTCAGGTATTGGATCAAGTTGAAATGGTTTCTTGATTCAATCCTATGTCATCTCAATATCATCATTCTCCTCTCTGTCAACCTCAAAATTTACTATGGGCCTTTCCATAATTTTATCTATGTTGAATAGAGGGTCCAACAACCCCCCCAAGTCTTTCTTTAATATCTCCTTAAGAATCTAAACCTTCAAACCGTTTTTTAGCCAAATACATAGTCATCCTACAATAGTCCCTGATATGGACATCGTAGTCATTTGGTGCATTCATCCAATGATCCTCAATAGCCTCTCCATGCTGAAATTTCCTGCTTGCCAAACTTTGGACCTTCCCAATATTATCAAAGAATGGTCTTGGAGAATTGTATTCCTCAAGGGGATACCGATCCCATTCCCATTCAAAATATGGAAGATCTTGCTTCTGCTTAACTTGGTATGGTCCTATGACCAAGGGCCATGTCCAACATGGTCTTTGTTGCCTCCTAACCCTATCATATGTAGATTCAATCTACTATGCAATCTCCAATAGGACAAGTCTATCACTAGGATATCTAGGGAGCTTCTTTGGGTTGATAGTGGCACTAGCTACCCTTAGATATGTGAATTTTCTAAATTGAATGTAATAGGCCCTAAGAGTGATTATTTGTGCTATTGCATCGTCAAATAATCATTTTGCATAGTCTCCTTCTACGAATTGGATGATAGCAAATATGAATGCATCATTCACGATTCTGTATTCTTTGCTCTATCCTGAGAGCTTCTTCTTCACCAATTAAGGGTACACAATATAAGGCCAAGCATTGGGATCCTGCATCCTGCACCTTTTGTATAATCTGGGATAGTTTGTAGCCCTGGCAGCTAACAGATATACCAAATATGAAGTCATGTAGAACTTCTTCTTGTCCTTGATTGCCTTCAATTGTTCACACAATTTTTCACTCAATGTGGTAGCCCAGTCAAGTGGCATCCTTGTTGTCTTGATAGTCTCAATAAAATTTATCATGAAAACATTCAAGTGCCCAACTATTGGTAGACCCATTACTCTACTAAAAAGAATGATAGAATATCTGATATCTTCCTTCATATACCCCCTCATCATATCCACCTTGCTTGTTACCTTCCCTAAAGGAGTCTTCTTAATGAGATAAGAGGATTGAATGATATCTGTAGCCTCTTTTAGGTGTTCTCTATACCATCTTTATACTACCTCATAGGTGTGTCCAATGAATTGATCCACCCTAGGGAGATGAAAGACCCTCTCAATGTTGTCAAGTCGAAGGTCAAGGACAACTTCTTCGATCATGTTCTTCACTACCCTTTCTTCAAGAACAAAGTGTTGTGCAAGTGTCATGATTAATTCTGAGGATTGTACTAATGTTGGGTGCAAAGCTACATTCACCAACCCTAATTAGATTAAAGTAGAAATCATTGTAGACCTCTCAGTGGGTTTATTACAAATTCTCAAGAACTCTCCCAAGTTAGTGTGTCCCAATTCCGTATCCTTAATCTTGATATAATCATATTGGAATTTAGATTTTTATGGAACTCCTTGGAATTTAAACACAATAGGATTTGGTGCCATTTTCTTGTCGGATGAAGATGCCAATATATCTATGTGACAAAAGAAAGATGTCCATTAGTTTAGGATCAATAACGACAAGGCAATGATAATGCTTAGTTTCAAAATTAAACATGCAAAAACATCATGTTATCTTCCTTTTTCTCAAAACAAAAAATTTTAAATATAAGGTGTGCAGATATGCACCTGATCAGGTGTGCAGCTTCCTTGGTGTTTTGTATTGTTTATGAATGCACACTTGTGCATCAAATTACCCTTTGTTTTTTCCTTCTGAGGATGTGTAATAGCGCACCAAGTTAGGTGTGTTATTGGCAACCTATTTATGTTTTTATCTTTTGGAATTTTTATTTTGTTTTGTTTTGTGCTTAAAATTTGTTGTGCACTTGTGCACCATGTTGGGTGCACAAATGTGCACCAAATCTATAGGTTGGAGTTTTATTTTTGAAGTTTTTATGTTTATGCATTATTTGGAGTTGCGCACTAGTGCACCTGTCTAGATGCACTAGTGTGTATCTCATTTTTTGTGTTTTGGGGGTTTTTTTAATCTTTTCTACTTAAGTGATGATGGATCTGGTGCATACTAGCGCACTAGGTTAGGTGTGCTAGTGCACACTAGACTCTTATGGGATGTTCCTACACCTTTGTTAATGCAAAGCTATAGAGACACTGAAGTGCACAGTAACAGAGTGTAGGATTTTGTGAAGAGCGAGTGAATGCTTGGAGATAATGAGAAAAGGTAATGAGTAGGATGAGGGGTTGGGGGTTTATATAACCCCACCCTCCTTTGGTGGTGTTCTAATGTGCACTTGTGCAGCTGCACATTGGCGAATCACCAAAGTGTGATGTACACTTGCGTAGTAGTGTAGTTGTGCTAATTCATAATTTTTTTCTTGTTTCTTAACCTTTTTTGACTTCTGACTTTTCAAAAAAAAAACATATCCCTTGAAAATTGAATTCCCTGGTGAGGACTTGTGATGTGAGTAAGGGCACAAGATAAGACCCCAATAATTTTCTTGGATTTTGGCTTAGGAGCCTAACATCCAAAAGAATAAAATAGGGGGTCCCCATTCCTCCTAGGGAATGGGGCATGCATTGTGGAACCACAACACTTTCTATGATAGGATAGTACTTTAATCCTCATATCTTTCTCAAAGGTTCCTAGGGCATGGTTACATTAATATTGATTACACTATTAGGTTGGAAAATATTCATTTCATTATCCCAAAAATAACCAGTTTGTTACTAAATTAACTAATATGTTCATATAACATTTTATTTATATCATATAACTTGATAGGGTTAGGAGTATTATTCATCTAACCATCATTTACATGCCAAAATATCACTAACTCACTAGTCCATAATAACCATCATGTCCAACACTTGTAACTACATAATAACTTGATACAATACATTAAATACACGGTCATAAATAATCCATAATTAATTTGAGTTTGAATTTCAAGTGTTCAAGTTGTAAAAGATACATATAGTTGTTTAAGTTTTAGCTCAATTAACTACTTGTCACCTAGTGGTGTTCCAATATACCCAGAGCTCCCAATGTAGAAACTCAAGCTCTGATACCAGATGTAATGCCCCGCTAGGGAACCCAAAATAAATTAACCTAATGTGTCACTAAGTTTTCCAAACATTTTTTTTTTTAAAATTAAAACAATAAGAGATAACATAGTGAAAGTAATAACTCACATACATACAAAACAATCCATTAATAACTCACATACATACACACAAATAATTTTTATTAATACCAATATGATACATAACATAATCCACATCATATAATAACCATACATATGAATCCAATGAAATAATATACAATTACATAAGATGCCACATAGCATAACTAGAATGCATAATCATTCATTGTACAAGTCACATGGTATGAAAATCTCAAAGAATATACATCATGAGTAAATAAAACATCTGATAAGATCTTTGATAATCAAGTATAGTACAACAAAATATAACTATTGAACATAAACACAAGATCAGAATGAAAGGAACAACTACAGAAGTACATCCAACAACAACTAGTTGTTAGATCTCAATGGTATAAGAAACACTACTACCCGACCTCATGGAACCTAAATGGCCCACTCTCACTATGCTGAGGAGATAATCTCAAGTCCCAAATGGATAAAAAATCTAATAGTCATAACCATCATCTAGGTCAAGAAAATCCTGATAGCAATCTATCTCAAAGGTACCAAGACACAAGTAACATCTAAACCCAGAGGCAACAAAGACACATAGGAAATCTACTATGTAACTAGGCAATTTTCATCAAATGATTCAACTCTAAGATTAACCTAGAAGCCTCTCTAGACTCTAGCCCCTAGTAACACTATGTGGCATCAATATCCTTTCATACAAATAAGGCACACTAATAAGGCAAGGTCACAACCAAGCATCCTTTCTACTCACATCCTAGCCTGTACTAGCACTCAAGGCATGGGCAAGGTAAAACATTGAATCTTATTAAATCATTTTATACCCATTTAATAAAATATTATCACTTATTAAAACAATCTACAATGGGTTACCTAGGTAGCCACTTTAGGGCTCTGACCTCCATTGCAAACCACTTCCCAACATGCATAAAGATGACCTACCCTAATCTCATAGCAAAAAATCTCATAAGGTCACAATGACCACATCATCTCTATAAAGGCAATTGAAAATCTATATAGTCATTGATCCATATCTCAAAGATCAAATCACATAACCACGACATCACATATAATATCAAAAAATGGTAACTCCTAGGCCTCTATTTAACATCCAAAACTAGTCAACATAGTAAGTCAAACCCAAACCCAATAAGATAAACCATACATCACACTAAATATAGTTTCAAAATTCATTTGGTTTGAATCATAAAAGTTTAAGTTTCAAAAGGGTTCAAGTTTTCATTTTCAAATTGTCACAATTGATATAGTTTTCGGGTTCACAAGTATTTCAAAATTCCTTAGTATTAGAAATTATTTCCATATAAAATTGATCCATCTAAACAAAATCCAACTTTTATAAGGAAAACAATCAACTCCCTCATTTATAAAATGATTTACATTTTATAATTTCTATTTAAAAATATCTCTAATTAAATAATTTTAAAGAAAAATAGTTAATAAAAGTAACTATTAAATAGGCAAGAGCCTAAAACACAATGGTAAATTGTGAGCCTCTTATCTAGGAGGTCTTGGGTTCAAGTCTAATCGAGCTAAATAGATAATAATACTTAACCACAATAGATAATAATTAATCTTGGTTTCGGCCTCTTACTGATCCAAAACAAAATTATTAAAAATTTAATAAAAACTATTAAGTTATAAATAATAGTAAGTATTATATTATTAATAAATAATATTTAGTAATCAGTAATAATAATAATTATTACAAATTTTTAATAACAAAAATAATAATTTTAATAATTTTAGTTTAATAAAAATCATTATTTAATCATTTAAAACATATAATAATAATAAATTTAAAAATGAACTTACCCTTATTTTTAAGCCCATAAATTGTAAAGGTCGTTGTGGAAATTTTGTTCACAGAGCTATAAAGTACAGCATACGACAGACTTTAAAGTCTGTTGGCAGCTTCAGAGCTATTTAAAAGGAGAGAAGGCGGGGTGGGGTTAATAGCCCACCTCCCAAAAAAAATTTATTAAATTTTTTTAAAATTTTGTTTTAAACATATAAAATCCCCAAATAGTATTCCTAAGTATTATTACCATAGTAATAATTTATTATTGTGATAATTAATACATATATTTATAATAAACATTTTAATTTAGATTCGATAGGGTAAAGAAATTGAAATAGTCAAATTTAATAATTAAATTTACTCTTTTTTTTCAACCCTATCCCAATCTTAATTTTCTAAATCAATTCAATTTTCCAATAAGAGTATTTAATAATGAATAACAAAATATCTCAAACAAGGTTTTCAAATCTAATTTTATTACATAGACATTTCAACAATGAAGAACAATAAATTTATCAACAAGGGTTTCAACCAGAACTATTTTGAAAGCAGATCCGTAAACAAACACAAAGAAGACAGAGAGGAATTGAAAGGGAAATTACTATGACAATCTCAAAAAAGATCCTACCTCGATATGATGCTAACTAGATGAATGCTCGAAAGTTGCAAGAATTCTCATCTTCTCAAAAACCTTTTTTTCTCAAAATTTGCTCCTCCAATCTTGTGTGTGGAGAAATGAGCTCTAATCTCTTAATAAAGAGCTTTCTCCCTTTAGGGTTTTAGTTTTACAATCATGCAAACCCTTTCCTTTATTTATTTAATTTATTTTAATTTCATGTGAAAACTTTTTATGTTTTAATTAAAATAAACTTTATTAATTTTATTCTCTCTCGCTCTCTTTTATTAAATCACGAGACATTTTTAATAGTATATTCATTAATTTAAATAATAATAATTTTTAGTGTTCATTAATTAAAATGAAACTCCTAAATTAATTATTATTAAATAAAACAAATATTATTATGCCAAATTTGGAATTTTAATTAAATCTTTTAAATTTAATTCTTTTATTTAAATAAATTTATTAATTAATTAATTATAATTAAAATTTGATTTTTCCTTATAAAAAAATTGTTGAATTAAATCATTTAATATTCTCTTAATTTTGATTTAATTATAACTAAAAATCACAGCAGACCCACAAAACTAAATAAGAAAATCCATTTTAAAAGTAAAGTACTAAATCAAGCTCAAGGGTCCAAATCTTGAATTCTCACCACTTGATGAATTTGAAAGGGTAAATAATTCAAATACTTGTCTTATTTTTTAGGACAATTGGCTTAGGGTTAGGATTTGGACTCAAGAGCTATCTCCTCTCTTTACGATCGAGATGTTGCAATAGGGCATGCTCATCCTGGCAATTCAAGAAAGTTGATGCTTGGTACCTAAAATCTACATAAAAGTTGAGCATGTACATATACATATAAATCTAAACTAAATAGGTAATGTTAGGGAGTGGTGCATCATGCAGATCCCGACTAGCAGGTGACTATGACTCCCTCCCTCAATTACATCAGAAATGTCAAACATAAAGTAAAACATACATGTGCATCATACACATGCAAGTATGGGATAAGTAACCATTGAAAACCGTATATAGATCATCTATCTAACTATCATTGTGAAATAACTAAAATCACTATATGAACATACAAGCATCATCATGAAAAGAACAATCATGAACACATTAAATTACCAAGTATCAAGTAGTTCATCAAATATATAAAGTGAGTATGAAACAAGATCTAAATCAAATCTAGTAACCAAGTACCACTAATAATAAAACATAACCATGAATCTAGCCTAAAAGAATTCAGCAACATAACATGAAAATTAAACTAGGCGTAGGCACTATATCCACCCCCCAGACTTAGGATTACTCCTAGAAGCCTATAAACAAGTAGGGATATAAATTTCATAAACAAAATGTATCTTCTTAAGTAGTTGATGACTCATTAATAAGGTCCCATTGGACCTTTTACCTAATCTATGGTTCGACCCCTAAGGGTCAAATCTCGATGTTGAAGAATGTGCATTGGCTCCAAAGCCAACTACCTGGTCCTCCATCTTTAACACAATCTAATCAAGAACATGTATCACACTAGGAATATAATGTCTAAGAACATAAACATAAAACATTATGAACACAAGCTAAGCAAGGTGGTAATGCAAGATGGTAGGCAACTGGACCTATCCTCTTAAGAATCTCAAATGGCCTCACAAAACAAGGTGTTAGCTTCAAACCCTTTCCATAATGGATCAGACTCTTTTGTGGATGCACTCTCAAGAAAAATTTCTCACCCACTATAAATTGCTTATTTGTTCTATGAGAATTGTTGTACTTCTTTTTCCTGTCATGTGTTGTAGACATGTTCTCATAGATGTGCACTACTTATCACTCCATATCTTGAAGCATCTCAAGACCCAATAGGATGTGATCCTATAAACTATCCCAACTCAACGGTGTACAACAAGGAGGACCATAAAATCCTAAAAAGGTGTCATCCCAATGGAACTGTGATACCCATTATTATTAGAAAACTCTACTAGGTATAGATAATTCTCCCAAAGAGTTTGTCTATTTATAACTTACACCCTCAACATATCCTCTAGAACCTAATTCAGTCTCTTAGTCTAAGCATCTATATTTGGGTTATATGTTGAGCTGAAGTTCAATTGTACTCCAAGATCATGCTACAAGGATGTCAAAAATGTGGATGTGAATATAGGATCCCTATCCAAAATGATCTTCTAAGGAATACCATGCAATCTCACTATGTCATGCATAAAGACATTGGCTACTAAATTTGTTGTGTAGGATGACCTCATTAGTGAAAAGCATGCTTCCTTAGTCAACCAATCAATAGGGACCATGATAGCATCATGTTGAGGAGTAGTCATAGCTAATCCTACAATGAAATCCATAGAAATAATATCCCACTTCCATGGAGGAATGAGATTAGGCTATAAAAGCCATGTTGGATGTTGGTGTTTAGCCTTAACCCTTTGGCACTCAAGACATCTATCCACAAAATTAGAAATACCACATTTCATCCCTATCCAGTAGTATAACTATCACAAGTTTTCATGTATCTTCTTAACACCTGGATGTTCTGAGTAAGGTGCATGATGGGCCTTAGATAGGATCAATGTATGAAGCTCACCCAATAGTGGTACATAAATCCTCCCTATATAGCGAAAAAGGTTATTTGACTCTACGACGTAAGCTAAAAATCTTCCCTCTAAAGGTCTATCTGATTCTATCTCCATGCTCACCTCCTAATACCAAGTATCTGCAGGAAGTGTTTAAAGTATACAACTCCTCAAATCCACACTAAGAGTCAAAGCTAGTGTCTCATGTCTCCTATGACTGAAAGTGTCAGCTACCATACACTCCTTTGCCTAAATATACTTCACCTTGAAGTCATATTCATATAGAAACTCCATCCAATGCCTCTTCCTAGTATTCACATTAGGCTACATGAATATATATTGTAAACTGTGATGATCACTATGAAGCTCAAATGATGCCCCAAAAAGAAATGTATCCATCTCACTAAAGCATGAACAACTACATCTAGATCAAGATCATGCATGAGATAGTTCAACTCATGATCCTTAAGCTTTCAAGACTCATAGGCAATCACCTATTTTTCCTACATCAGGACTACTCAAATCCCTTCTAGGGAAGTATTAATATACACCATAAAATCATTTGTTCGATTAGGTATTGTTAGAATTGATGCACTAGTCAAAAGCTCCTTGAGCTTCTAAAATGCTTCCTCACATTTTTGTATCCAAATGACTCCCTCCCCTTTCTACAAAGGGAATTGATTGGATATACAACTCTGGATAATTTTCAAATAAATCTATGGTAATATCTAACCAAACCCATAAAACAATAAATCTCAAACATAGTAGTGGGTGTAGGCCAATCTACCATTGTCTAGATCTTCACAGGGTCTCCTAAGATACCATCTCCTAAAATGATATGTTTTAATTATTGTATCTCAGACTGAAAGAAATCACACTTCACCGAATTGGCATAAAGTTGATTGTGTCTAAGGAATTGAAGGACTAATCATAGATGTTCCTCATGCTCTTCTTGGGATCTAGAATATATCAATATATCATATAAGAACACAAGTATAAAATGATCTAGGTAAGAATGGAATACTCCATTAATTAGGCATATGAAAATTGATGGAGCATTTATCGAACCAAATGGAGCCATTGTAAACTCATAGTGTCCATACCATGTGCAAAAGGTTGTCTTATGTATATAAGCATCATGAATGCAAAGTTAGTGGTATCCTGACTTTAAATCTATCTTAGAGAACACTTTGGCCCCCTTGATCTAGTCAAACAAGTTATTTATCTTTGGTAAATGATACAAGTTCTTAATCATTACCTTGTTCAACTATTTGTAGTCAATGCACAAGCATAACAATCCATCCTTCTTCTTCACAAAGAGCACTAGTGCTCCCTATGGAGAAACACTTAGTCCAATGCAACCTTTTGCCAAAAGGTCCTCAAGATTTAGGTGAAACTCAATCAACTCCTAATTTTTCATCTGATAAGAAGCTCTAGATATGGGCTCTGCTCCTAGGATGAGGTCAATGCAAAAATAAATGTCCCTCTTAGGTGGCATACCTAGAATCTCAATGGGAAAGACATCAACATAGCCCTCTAAGATAGGGTGATCTAGGGTCTTCCCTTCAGGGTCTTCTTCCTCAAGTTCACTTATAGTAATTTTGAACACCTAACAACTCTTATGAATGCTCTACTTCAATTAGAAACCAAAGATCATCCATAGGGATATAGGTCTCTAGATGCCTACAATCTCAGAGTCTCTACCCTGATCATCCTTATATTGAACAATCATCTTCCTACAATCGATACTATCTCTATGAGATCCAAGCCAATCCATACTCAACACTGCATCATAAGAACTAAGGGGAATAACTTGAAGGTCTACTAAAGTAATAAAACCTCCTAGGTTCAATTCGCACTATTACACTAAAGAATCTGTATAAATCTTAGCTCTTGAAGCTAGTTTCACCTTCTAACTTATGCCTTTCTTAACCATCTTAAGCTTATAGTTAAAAACTATGGAAGCTCATATGAAGGAATCTGTAGCACCTAAATTGAACAAGATGGATAGGGGTGTACCTCTAATCACTCCTATAGTCTCAACTACAATTCCCTCATGGTTTTCCTAGCAGTGATCTACCATTGCAAATACTCTATGTGATCTCCTAGCATCACCAACTATAGGCTTAGATGCTACTGGCATAGGTCCTAAATGTAGACACCTAAAAATCTTTTAGATAATAAAATATTTTTATTTTCTGAAAAATGTCCCTGATGACATCATCATTAATTAATTAATTAATTATTTAATTTATTTATTTATTTTTATGCCATTAAATTCCTTTATCTTAATTTAAAATATTTAATTAAGGAATCCCTCCCAAAAATGTTTAAATCTTATTTAAACATTATTTCCTTATTTATTAATTATTTAATTAATAAATTGACCAAAAAACTCAAAATAAATAAATAAATTATTTTTTGCCCAAAACTTGGCAATTTCCTTAAGATCACTAACCTCTTCCAAAATCTTCTAATCCTTCTTTAATCTTGATTAAAGGCTAATCCCATCATTTCCTACCCCTAATCCCAAATCAAAATATTTAATTAAGATTAAATATTAATCCTCATGTTTATTAAAAAAGTTTTAATAAATATCTCCTCAACCCAAACCCTTGAAATAAATAAAACTTTATTTATTTCCTAAAAATCTAATTTATCCTCATCTTAAGAAGTTCTAGACTCTTCTAGAAAGTCTTCATCCTCATCCTAGGAAGTTCTAGACTATTCTAGAAAGTCTTTATCCTCATCCAAAGTCTAGACTCTTCTAGAAGATGTCTTTAAATCTAATCCTAATCCCCTCCTAACCTTGTCACATTCCCTAAACATGGGTTAAAACTTACTAACCCAACCCAAAGTTAACAAATATCTCCTCCTTCACCCACCCTCATTAAATTCCATCCACTTGCCTATCCCTAAGCTAATCCTAAACCATCCTCTAATCATTTTCACAAGCCTAAGCAAGCTTAAAACCTTCCTAATCAAGCCCAAGTCGAAATTCCTCTCATCTCTCTCAAAATATCCCAACCATAAAACTTTATGAAGCCCACTAGGCCATAAATGACTCTTCCAAGCCCTTTTATTGCTCTTACAAGCCATTATGAGGGTCTTTATGAAGATTTTATCCCTTGAGCCTTCTTTGTTGACTCATCCTTCCCCTTTCCTCCATCCTCTCACCCTGTGACATGTGTCACTCCCTGATTGGTTGTAAGGAAGCACAATCCATGTGCTCTCCTCTCATGCAATCTGAGCCCTCCATGAGCTTTTTCCCATCTTTGCATTTTAGCCCTCAATCCCTCAATCCTCTTGCCTATAAATTGGATCCTTCCCCTTTGCAAAACAACACAATCCATGAAGTAAAGTCATAATGCCATTTTAAGAAGCCATTTTACATCAAAACCATACACTCACACCCAAATTCCAACTCTATTTAAAGCCCTTTTTGAAGCATAAGCTTGAGCATACATCCTATCTATTTAGACAAAGCCACTCAACAAGAGAGCTTCTTATTGAGAGAGCCCATTAATGGCTCATATTCTTAATTGAGAGCTCATCTTAGTCTATCTTGAAGTTTATGAATTTTTTTTAGTTTGTAGAAGCTTTATTTAAATTTGGTTTCTATTAGCATACTAACATTGCTCATATACATTTTGGCACGCCCGGTGGGACCCCGCATGGATCATCTTCATTAGCTTTTTTAGCCAAATTTTGTATGTCATTTGCTAATTTTGGCTAATTTTGTTTGTTTTTTTGATTGATAGGATTGTATAAATTGGTTTTTTAGGTCCACATGAGCATGAAGAAGACAAAGGAACTCATAGTCTATCTCATAGTATTTGCAGATTTTTCAAGCTTATAGGTGGAAAAAGCACTTGGAATTCTTCTTCCTCTTCTTGTCTATATTCTTCTTATTCCATCTACTTCTTCTTCTTCTTCTTGTGGGAGATCTTGGCCATTTTTTTTTTAGGAAGCAAAATCATACACACTTCTTTTTAGTGCTTAAAATGAACCCCCAAATCATACTTAAATCCATTAAAAAATTAAAAATTTGCAAAAAAGAAAAAATCTTTTAACAAGTGAAATTAAACCAATCCAATCATTTGCATCCTTGCAACATCAAGGTTTTAGATGCATTCATGCAAAGTTAGTAACACTTCGTTTTTGGGAATTTAAAAAGAACTTCAAGTTTCCATTTCAAAAGGTTCAAAATCAACACTAAGTGCACACTAAAATCTAAATCAAACTCAAAGCATCAATCAAGGATAAAATGAACCTCATTTGCAAATATTTTAAAGTTCTTTTAAAAATCTCATGAAAACTAAGAGTCCTAAATGCTTTCCAAAAATTGTCCTAAAAGCTTTGTTATTTGTTCCAAACAAATGTCTTGTTGCAAAATCTTGAATGTTTCTTAGGTTTTTCATGCATCAAAACAATCTAAGAATATCATTTTTGGGCTTAAAATATGCAAACTAGAACACAAAATCTTATATGAAAACCAAAGTCCAAAGAGTCATTTTCACGTTTGAGTCCAAAACAATCTTGAATGATCTAAGGTTAAAACAAAGCACTTCAAAGTTCTTAAAAGAACACACAAACTCTCAATCTTGAATGCTCAAAGGAAAAAACTTGAATGTTTAATCACTTGTCTTTGAATGCATGTTGCTAAAATCACTCTTGAGTGCCATGGATTAAAATCAAGTTTGTTTTTTCTTTGAATGCATGATTAAAACAAAAAATCCAATCTTGAATGCCATAGATCAAATAATCATCTTTTGGGGCATAAAAAAAATCCACATTTTCGAAATCTTCTAAGTTATAAAAACTAATAAAGACGCTTTGAGTAAGTTTGTAGTTGGACTCACCCCTTTAATCACCCATCAATTTAACCATTGGTTGCAATCTCAGCGCCATCTATGGGGATGGGTCTACCTAAGAGGGTGTTAAGTGCTTTACAAAGATCAAACTCCACTCACTTGGGTCTTTAGTGGTTTTTCTAAGTTAGAAAATTCTTTGAATGCACATTAATCTCGCTTACACTTCATTTGGGCATAAAAATTGGACAAATCTTGACGTGGAGGGCCTCTGGGCGCGCGCTTGGCTATTGAGTTTCACACATCTTTGTTTTGGGCTTAAAACAAACGCACACTCAATCTTGAATGCCTAACAATCAATGAACATTGCATGGTTTGGACACATTTTCAATGACGCTCACATTTCTTATGTTGATGATCTCTCGACTTTCATTATGCTGACGATGCTGTCAAATTGGAATGAATATTGTATGCCATGATCACAAGTGTCTTCAGTCATAGCTTACAAAATCTAAATCATCAATTGGAATAAACGTGTCTTTTAAAGCCCAAGATCATGTATGTGGTCTTGTTTTACACTTTTTAGGAGGCCTACTTGGGGATTTCATCACCCCTTGGGATGACCTCAACTCCAGCATTCTGGCAGAGTATAAAAATCAGGAGGTGAATCCAAAGACACCTCTCTTGGAATCAAGATTTTGTCACTTGGGCTAAGCCTCAAGGAACTTTATACCCTTGAGAAGTGAAAGAGGAGAAGTGGGTTACCGCTCCTCTCGACTATGTGACATCTTTTTGGTTTCATCTACAAATTTGGGCCTCACGTACCTTGCGTATATCGAGGACTCCCTAGCTATAACAAATTTCATCCTTGTAGAAAGCTTCCTAGGATTTTGGTGTGTTTGATGTGCTTGCTCCAAAATTTTGTCTGCTTGTTTGTTCATAGCTTTTGAATGAATGTTTGCCAACTTTGGTCAAAATCCCAAAAAAGAAAAAATATCCCAACTCAAGGCATACTTAGCGTAGTCACTGCCTCATCAGAAAATCATCCAAGCTCCCCCGCTGCAACCGAATCTATCTAGTTCCTTGCTTTAGAACAATCCCAAATCCAAAGTCTCTCCAAATCATCCCCCCCAGCCAGCTAGCAACCCAATCCAAAATCACACCCAAGCCTTTAGAGAGTTGTTGTCATTCTGCTAGAATTTGCTATCCAATCAATCCGACCAATCCACCAACCTCACCAAGGTTATCCCTTTGACAGAGCTTTGTCTAGGGTAATCTAGCTTTGTCACTTGTTATCCCTCATCACCTTGAGCTAAAGGTTGGGATCCACAAGTGGTCAATCTCGTGTCATGCCCATAGGATCATTAGTCTATCCTTAAGTTGACACAATCTCCACCAATCCAGTGCATAGGAAAAAAAAACTCACTTTTTGACAGCATGCCCTTGAAGTCTTCCATCCACAGGAAAGCCAAAAATCTCCAGCCAATCCTCCTTAGGTCTGTCATATAGCTTTGACTCTCCCTAGAAAATCCTTCATCAGACAATCCAAAATCTACGCTTAATCCAAATCCAACCATGAGCTTCTGTGTTCATCCATATGCAAGACCCCATCCCCATCCGACTCATCATCAAAACATGAAATCCCAAACCTATCATGATGTGTTTGGTCATATTGTCCTTGCTCCCGCCACCTCCTATTCCAATGATGATGAAAATCTTGTTGACTATGATGGGTATATTGAAAGCCTTAGAAACATTCTCCCAAGCATCCCACAAAATCCATGCATTCTTCCAAACTATCTAGTCATGCCATCTGATATCCTAGCTTCTCCTCCATCACCCAATCAACCAAGCTTCCAATCTTCCACCCCCATCACACTAGCTATTCCTGTCAATCCACCTCCAACTCCAACACATGAGTCTCCAAGGAATCTCCTGGAGGAAATACAAGAAAAGTCACCTCCAGCAGTTGATAAGCCATGTCATCTAATCCAACCATGTGAAGTAGTCAGTAATGAAGCTTCCCCATCTATAATATCACCTCCATCTCCCATAGCTATCATCCCCATACCATCCATCAAATTGCTTAAATCCTTCCACTTCCCGCAAGCATCAAAATCCCACCATCTGTCAAAACCCTCCAAATCCTATCCACATCACCTCCAAGCATTTTCCAAATCTCCCATAATGACCCTTATGCATCCATCTTCTACTCACCCATCTCCACTATTGAATCTCCCATTTATCCATCCGCTATCTTTGAAGAGTCCATCCCTTCACCTCCTATTGCACCATCCACTCCAAACCAATCCTATCAAGATCCTACCCAAAAGCATGTTGACATCCCCCAAAGCATAAACAAAGATATCATCATACCATGTCTTCCATCCATAGTGCAGTCACTACCCCCTCCATCTCCAAAACCTCAAGCCATACCTCCTCTACTGCAGGATATCTTTTCATCCCATCAGCTAAATCAAGATCCTATCCTACCATTTCCTCCACTCCATGCTTCCATCTTACTACCTATCCAAGCTATTTCACCATCGATAATATACCCTCTTGGTTCACTTACATTCATCCATAGTGGCCTCCTCTCAGCAGAAGAATTAAGAATAGTATCTCCCTATTGCAGTACATCTGATAAAGCACTTCCACCATTTTTTGCAAGCAAAAAGTATACTCAGCTAGTTCAAATGCTCAATCGATGGCATTATCAAGGTCAAGGTTTAGGACCACAAGAGCAAGGAATCAAAAAGCCTATTATTGCACAAAAAAATCTAGGATTTCATGGTCTTGGATATGTATCCAAAGGCTCACCATCTAAAGGTGTTGGTACACCACACCCCCAAACCAAGCCTATCTCCAAACCCCCCATGCCAGCCTCCCATCACTCCTTCAAGAAATCTTATGTCATCCCCCCTCCACCATCTTTGCAACCTAAAAAAATCTACCATATCCCCCCTCATCCGCTAAATCCATTTTGGGTCCCTATGTCCCAAAATCTACCATCCTCCATCCTCCTATCAGCCATCATTCAAATCCTATTCCCTCCATTCCTATGCAAGATCAGAAAAGGCACATATTGAGGCACATCATCCATCATCATCCCCCTACACGCTCTCCCATATCCTCTCCATCTCACAAAGCTTCTCCTAACCATCTTCCCAAAGTTTACCATAGCAATGTAAATGCAAACTTCAAAATGCATAAAGCTAAAAATCCACATCCTAGGCAATCATATGTCTATTCTAAAAGACATACTCCAAAAAGGAAAAATCCAATCAATGAATGCAAAATAATGCAAAAGCCTATGAAAAGAAAATTCAAAACCATGTGGATCCCAAAGAAAAAAGTTGAAACCCAATGCATAATGGCATCCACCATTGCTAATCCTCCATCCAGTGACTCATGTCCCCCATCTCCTAACTCCATCTTGGGCGCCTATATCCCCAAGCATGCTTCCAAAAATCCTCCATCACACCCGCATCTACCATCTATCCCCCATATGCTCTTTTCACACCTGTCCCAACATGTGCCAATGTTGCTCTTACAAGCATCCCCATCTCATGCTCCTTTCCAACCTTTTCATCCCTCCATCTCCTACCATCAATCCCATCTAATCCAATCTATTGCATAAATCACACATCTGGTGTACCAATAGCTAGCAACAAAATTGAACATTTCAACAGCCAGTGAAAAATCTCAAAGAAGCCAAAATAGCTGAAGAAAGCCAAAATCATTCTAGCTAAGTCCAAAGTCAAAAAGTCAAAAAAGAAAAGAAAAATAAAGCATCCACTGGTGAAAACTTGGCAATTCAAGTGCCTTGGACAAGTACCATGATGAAAAATTTTCAAACAAGCGTCATGCATAATCTCGCCATCCCCAGCTTAGCCTATCACCCTCATGCTTTTGGTCATCTCTTGACATCCAACTCCATCTTCCAATCTATCCACCTATCCTCCACCCTCCATCTTCCATCTCACACCATCCACTTATCTCCTACAGCTTCAGCCAACCATCCCAGCTATCATCCATCTCCCTAGCCCCTTTAGCTTTTTCCATCCTAGATTCAATCCTATCACAACCATCATAAGACCTCCTTCCACATGTTATCTTCTGATTGGGGGCACTATATTCCTTGGAGATCTTTTCTTGTCCATCCTCCCTTGTCATTGGTATCTAGCTCTAGGCTATCCTCATGCAAACCCAATGTCATCTCTTTATATCCATCATAATCCTAGCTATCTACCATCCTATGTAGCCATCTCATCCTACTCCTCTAGCTATCCTTGGTCACAAAATCTCTCATCATCATTGGATGCATCCTGCCAAATCCATATCTTTCGCTATCACCCCACCCTTAGCTTTCGCATCTTACACAACATCGAACCATCCCGTTATCCTATCATCCTGAGCTTTTTCCTGCTTGTAACTATCCTGGTCAGCTTTAGCTTGTAAATATCTTGGTCCATCAGCTTGTACATACTCTTTAGCTTGGTACCATTGTATCTATCTAGCTTTTGTGTCATTTCCTCCTTGATTAGCATCTTGCACACATCGCACAACCCTTGGTTAGTTATTCCAATGCATCCTTTAGCTAGATCTCTTGTCACCAAAGTGTTACCCTTCTTAGTTAAGCTTGCTAAACACATCACTCATCCAGATCCATTAGCTTAGGTGCTCTTCGATAGATCCGTGTAGGATATAGCTTTCCTCATGTCTGATCTTGGTCTGTTAGTACCTCGTCCTACCCATCTTGTTGGCAAACGGTTCTCTTTTGTATTTTTACTTTCTTTTGATTTGGAATCTTCCCTTTTGGGTCTTAAAGTATCTTTTCCAAACAATCTTTTTGTTCCCTCCTCAAAGTTGCCACGATCTTCCATATCATGGTATACTGTGAATGGGGCAATCTGAGCATAAGGTCTTGATCAAGTCTTTTGTTTGTTTTTCTTTTCTACTTATGGGTTACCCAGTGTCGGTTCCACTCTGATTCTTTTGAGATTCATGTGTAATGCTGGGGCAATCCTTGTGTGTTTGTTTCGACTCAATCTGTCAGTCCTCTAGATGGTTGGTGACATGGCCTTGATGTTCTTGGTAACCTTGGCAATTAACCAATAGTCCTATAGCAAATCTAGTGCTCAACTACATGGTGGTACTTCTCTTTGAAGTATCCCCCCACTCAAAAAGCTTCAATGGTTTTCCTTCATCTCCATTATCCCCCATCCATATCCAACATCCGTCTCTCCTACCCCAGCTTATGCATCAGTATCTCTTTGAATCACTTCTCACCTTTAGTCTTAAGGATCCACAATCCTAGTCTTAGGGATCCACCAATCCAAATCAATCCACCAAGCCTCATCTTTCGAGATCCACAATCCTAGTCCTAGGGATCTCCGAAACCCATCTTCCGCCAATCTAACTCTTTGAAATCCTGATGCATCATCTTTTTAATCCCCTCATCCATCTCCCCATCTTGGATTCCTTTTATAGCGCTCTGCTCCTTCATCCTCTGTAATCCTTGAGAACTTAAGCTTGCTTCCTCTTGTGCCTCTAATTCTCCCTTTATCATTCTCCTGTAGTGAGAGTTTGAGCTAACTAAACCTCTTCTCTTAAGCCACTCTTCATCCTCCCACCTGCCAAGATTCTTGTACATTTCAAGAAGTTGTCGAGCCTCGCTTTCTCTCCCTGCCACCTTCTTGAGGGGGCATCTCACAGTCCATTCTCTCCTCTTCTGCTCTAGCCTTGGGCATCTTATTTTCTTATCTTTGATGCCATGCCACTTGTGGCATCACATCAAAGAGGGGAAAAATGTAGACACCTAAAAATCTTTTAGAAAATAAAATATTTTTATTTTCTGAAAAAAGTCTCTGATGACATCATCATTTATTAATTAATATCTAAACCCAGAGGCAACAAATAGATGTAGGAAATCTACTATGTAAGTGGGAAAGTGTCATTACATGAGTTAACTCTAAGGTTATCTTGGAAGCCTCTCTGGACTCTGGCCCCCTTGTGACTCTATTCAGCACTAGTATCCTTTCATATAGACAAGGCATACTAACAAGGCAAGGTCACAACCAAGCATCCTCTCTACTCCCATCCTAGCTTGTACTAGAACTCGAGGCATGGGTGAAGTAAAACACTAACTCTTAGTAATTCATTTAAAACCCATTTTATGAAATATTATCATTTATTAAAATAACCTACAATGGGTTACCTAGTAGCCACTTTACGACTCTAGCCTCCATTGCAAACCACTTTCCAACAGGCAAAAAGATAACCTACCCTAAGCTCATAGAAGAAAATCTCATAAGCTCAGAATGACAACATGAAAATCACAATATAATCACTGATCCATATCTCAAAGACCAAATCACATAACCATGACATCATAAAATGATATCTCTGAGGCCTCTGGTAAACATTCAAAACTAGTCAACATACTAAGTCAAACCCAACCCCAATAAGATAAACCATACATCACACTAAATGTAGTTTCACAATTCATTTGGTTTGAATCATAAAAGTTCAATTTTCAAAAGGGTTCAAGTTTTGGTTTTCAAAGTGTCACAATTGATATAGTTTTCAAGTTCACAAGTATTTCAAAATTCCTTAGCACTAGAAATTATTTTCATATAAAATTGATCCATCTAAACAAAATCTAAATTTTATAAAGAAAACAATTCATTTATAAACTGATTTACAACTTACAATTTTCTTTTTTTTCAAATATCTCTAATTAAATAATTTCAAAGAAAAATCTTCAATAAAAAGTTCATCCAGGAGGTCTTGGGTTTGATTCTACTCAAGCTAAATAGATAATAATAATTAGTCATGACAAATAGTAATTAATCTTGGCTTTGGCCTCTTATTGATCCAAAACAATAATTATAATTAAAAAATTTATAAAAACTATTAAATTATTAATAATAGTAAATTTTAAATTATTAATAACTAATATTTATTAATTTATAATAATAATAATTGCAATTTTTTAATAACAAAAATGATAAGTTTGATTTAATAAAATCATTATATAATTATTTAAAACATATAAATTATTTTTTAAATTAACTTACCCTTATTTTTAAGCTTGTAGGCTATAAAGGTTGTCATAGTAGCTCTGTTGATGTAGCAGTAGAGTATTGCCTATAGTAGTAACTATTGTTATGGCAACATAGTCAGTTGTGTGATAGACTTTAAAGTCTATCGCAGCTTTAGGATCATGAAAAATGAGAGAAGGGGGCATGGGGGTAATGGTATACCTCTCATTTTCTTTTTATTAAGTTTTTTAAAACTTTTTTAAACAAACAAAATCCCAAAATCGTATTTTCATGTATTAAGATCTGATAGGGCAAAGAAATTGAAATAGTCAAATTTAATAATTAAATCTAGCTTTTTTTTTCAACCCTATCCCGATCTTAATTTTCTAAATCAATTCATTTTTCCAATAAGAGTATTCAATAATGAATAAAAAAATTTCTCAAACAAGGGTTTCAAATCTGATTTTCATTCATAGATGTTTCAACAACGAAGAGTAGTAAATTTATCAACAAGGGTTTCAACCAAAACTATTTTTGAAAAAAAATCCTTAAACAAACACTGCAGAAGACATAGAGGAATTCAAACAGAAATTATTGTGATAATCTCAAAAAAGATCCTACCTTGGTGTGATGCTAACCAAACAAAAGAATTCTTGTCTTTCTGAAAACCTACTAGATGAATGCTAACTAGCTAAATGCTAATAACTTGCGAGGATTCTTGTCTTCTCGAAAACCCACAAGACAAATGCTAACTAGATGAAAATCCACCTTGATCTAATGCTAACCAAATGAATGTACCTTCAAGCTTGTGTGTGGAGAAATGAGCTCTAATTTCTTAATAAGAGTTTTCTCCCTTTAGGGTTTCAGTTTTACAATCACGCAAACTCTTTCCTTTATTAATTTTTTTTAAATTTCATGTGCAAACTTTTTCTATTTTAATTAAAATAAACTTTATTAACTATATTCTCTCTCTTTTATTAAATCATGAGACTTTTTAATAGTATATTCATTAATTTAAATAATTATAATATTTAGAGTTCATTAATTAAAATGAAACTCCTAAATTAATTATTATTAAATTGAATAAATATTATTATGCCAAATTTGATACTTTGTTTTAAAGCTTTTAAATTTTATTCTTCTATTTAATTAACTTCTCAATTAATTAAATAAAATTAAAAATTAATTTTTCTTTATAAATTTTTTGTCAAATTAAATCATTTAACATTCTCTTAGTTTTAATTTAATTATAACTAAAAATAACAATAGACCCACAAAACTAAATAAGAAAATCCATTTTAAAGATAAAGTAATAAATCAAGCTCAAGGGTCAAAATCTTGAGTTCTTGCCACTTGACAAATTCAGAAGGGTAAATAACTCAAATAATTGTCCTATTTTCGAGGACAAAATGCTTAGGGTTAGGATTTGGACACAAGAACTATCTCCCCTCTTTACTATTGAGATACTATGATAGGGCACACTCATCTTGGCAATTCTAAGAAGTTGATGCCCAATACCTACAATCTACATAAAAGTTGAGCATGTACATATATATATAATTCTAAACTAAACAAGCAATGGTGGGGAGTGGTGCATCTTGTAGATCCCAACTAGCAGGTGACTATGACTCCCTCCCTCAACCACATCAAACCTAAAGTAAAACATACATGTACACCACACATATGCAAGTATGGGATGAGTAACCATAGAAAATCACATATAGATCATCCATCTAACTATCACCATGAAATAACTAAAATCACTATATAAACATAAAAGCACCATCATCGAAAGAATAATCATGAGCACATGAAATAACTAAGTATCAAGTAGTTCATCAAATATATAAAGCGAGTATGAAAAAACATCTAAATCAAATCTAGTAACCAAGTATCGCTAATCATAAAACATAACCATAAAGATGGCCTACAAGAATTCGGCAATATAACATGAAAAGTAAACTAGGGGTAGGCATTATAGTGAAATTCATAAGGACATTATTGGCATGTGTGCACTTAAGTATAGCAAGAATAGACTATGAGGGTACTACAAGTATGTGTGTGAGGCATTATGAAATGAATTATGATAGTTTTTCTAATTTTAGTGTTGAACAGACAAAATAGGACGCATATAAGAAATTGTATATTTTATGTTAAGGATTTTTTTTTTGGAAAAATAATTAATTGACTAATTACAGATGACATCCTAGTTGTTAACCCTAAGTGGGAAAATTATAGTTTTTCATTTTGTGAAGCATGTAAAGGAATGAAGGCCGACAAGACAGGAAGATTGGTATAAAGGAAAGACCTTTTGAGAAAGCCCATGTGGTGTGGTTATGTGATATTGTAATGTAATGTTATAATTTTTATATGCACACTTGTATGATACAAAATTTGATGTATGAGAAATATAGTATGGATATATGAGCAAGTTTTGTGAAGAGAGTAGCAAAGGTGAATCAAATATTGAAGATATCAATAGCAATAAAGAGGTTTTTGTATCCGTTTCTTTTGTATTGCATATTATAATTGTATATTGCATGTTTGGATAGTGGGATCATCTTGCATATATTTTTTAATTTTAATAACAACTCCTAATAGGGTTGAGGCATCTAACAAGGACAAAGACACTATATGGATGTAATAGACTCCTAACAGGGTCTATATCTTTCACAAGATACTTTTGATTAGTGGATAATTTTTGGGTACCATCCCCATTGGGGTTTTACCTTGGCTAGGGTTTCCCTTATTGAAAAAATATGGTGTTATGTGTAGCATTGTTTTATGGTTGTGTTTATTCTTTAGGTTAAGCAGTTTATTCATTTATGTAAGTTATAAGAATATTAATTGTTGTAGTTTCACAACACATGCCCCATTTTCTGGTAGAAATGGGGACTCCCTGCTTTTGTTTGGATTCAAGCTGATTTAGAAGGCCTAATTTCATG
The DNA here is from genome assembly GCA_028749045.1 of Cupressus sempervirens. Classification (NCBI taxonomy): domain Eukaryota; kingdom Viridiplantae; phylum Streptophyta; class Pinopsida; order Cupressales; family Cupressaceae; genus Cupressus; species Cupressus sempervirens. The sequence continues at coordinate 663,865,187 of CM053785.1, forward strand.
TTGAAGAGTCAAGAAAATAAAAAGTGAAAAATCAAAAAAGGTCATAAAAAGTCAAAAAATAAAAAAAACCAAAAAAATGTAAAAAATATATAAAATTTAAAAAATTGAAAATGCAAAAAAAAATGAACCCTGCACACCCTTGTGCCATGCATCGCATTGCTCACTTGTGCACACCACACAAAGTGTACACCCTGCCTGCTGTGTTCACTTGCCTTGCTCACACCATGCTCGCTTGCCATGCCGCATGCATATAATTTGGTTGTACCTTGTGCTATGTCTCATGTACATCACTACACCACACCTCATGTTGCACCACATGCACATTGCCACACCACACCTCATGCCACGGCACACACACATTGTGCCATGTTGCATGCACACCATCATGCCTACTATCGGTGCACCTCACAAAGCATGCACTTTGTGTTGTACACCTTACGCCACTACATTGATGTTGCATCCACTCCATCCACCACCTACACTATGCATACACACATGTAACTCATGCCACACATCCACGCATGTAATAGAACCCTGCATGCACCACCCATGCTACACACATCACTGCACACCAACGTCCATAAACCCTAACCTAAAAAAATCAAACCTTTTGAAATGCATATACTCACCCCTTAATGTAAGAACCCTTAAAACACATTACAAACACATCAAAATGAGGTGCACACCTATGCACCCAATCTAGTGCATAGATGTGCACCTTATGTTTTTTTTAATTTTTCATTTTAAAAGGGAATAGGATAGGTTTTTTCACACATTTAATTTTTTTGGTTCTATTAAACATTGTCTTTTTGTAATCTTTTAATTTTAATTCTAAACTGATGGACAACTTCTCATGTAGATATCATGGCATCCACATCTGGAAAAAAGATGGCTCCTAAGCTTGTGGTCTTCAAATTCCAAGGTGTGCCATCAAAGTCGAGGTTCCAAGATGACTATTCTAAGATTAAAGACACTGACTTAGAACACACAGACTTGGGAGATTTCCTCAAAATTTGCAACAAACCCATAGAGAGATCCACTTTGGTATCTGCTTTGATCTGATCAGGATTGGTAAGCATAGCTTCACACCCAACATCAATGCAATTGGCGGAATTGATCATGGCACTAGCACAACACTTTGTTCCTGAGGAAAGACTGGTGAAGAGTGTAATAGGAGAAGTTGTACTAGACCTATGACCTGATAATATTGAAAGGTTCTTTCATCTCCCTAGGGTAGATTAGCTCATAAGACTCTCCTATGAATCAATAGAGAGGTGGTATAGGGAGCACTTGAAAGAAGCAAAATAAATCATCCAATCATCTTACCTCATTGAGAAGACTTCTCTAGGAAGGATAAGAGGAAAGGTGGACATGACAAGATGATACATGTAGGAGGATATTGGCTACTCTATTATTCTTCTCAGTAGGGTCATGGGTCTACCAGCAACTGGCCACCTCAATTTTTTCAAGGTCAATTTCATTGAGATGATGAAGATAGAAAAAATGCCACTTGACTAGGCTACAAGCTTGAGTGAGAACTTGGGCAAGCAATTGGTGGTCATCAAGGATAAGAAAGTGTTTTATGTAAGTTCCTACATGGTATATTTGCTAGTGGCTAGGGCCACAAATTATCCTAGATTGTACAAGAGAGGCAACATGTAGGATCCCAATGCCTAGCCTTATATTGTTTACCCTCAACTAGTGAGGAAGAAGCTCTTAGCATAAAGTAAGGAATATAGAATCGTAAATGATGCATTCAAAATTCACAGTCATCTAATTCATAAAGGGAGACTATGAAAATAGGTTATCTAATGGGGCAATAGCATAGATAATAGCTCTTGGGGCCTACTACATCCAATTTAAGACATTCACATTTCTACAGGTAGTTGGTGCCTCTATCAACCCTAAGAAGCTCCCTAGATATTCAAGTGATAAACTGGTTTTACTGGAGATTACATGGCAAATTGAATCTACGTATGACAAGGTCAAGAAGTAACGAAGACCATGTTGGACATGGCCCCTAGTCATAGGACCATACTAAGTAAAGTGGAAGCAAGATATTTTGTCTTTTGAGATAGAGTGGGAAGATTATTCCCTCGAGGAATACAGCTCTCCCTAGCCCTATTTTGATAATATTGGAAAAGTTAAGACTCTAGCTGGCAAAGAATTCCATCATAAGGAGGCCATCAAATACCACTGGATGAACACAACAAATGACTAAGATGTTTGTATTAGGGACTATTGTAGGATGACTTTGTATTTGGTGGAGAAGGCTCTCAAAATTAGTATTCTAGAGGAAATAAGGTAGCAAGATTCTGGGGAGCTACTAGACCCCTTGTTCAACTTGGAAAAAATCAAAGAGAGACCCATCATGAATGCTGAGGTTGATAGGGAGGAGGCTGATGATACAAATCATCAAGCAAGGCATGTAGTTAGAATGGAAAAGGATTGGATCAAAAACCTTTCCAACTTGATCCAATACCTAGTACCATGATCTTTCATGCACAAGCCTTCCTAGAGAAAGGTAGAGGAAAGAAAGTTATAATTCCTACCTTTGCGGCCTAGTCTCCCATCAGGCCTGAAATAATATACCAACTTGACTATTCGGTTGGATACTATCACCCTCCAAAGAGGAAAGGAAAGGGGAAAAGGAAGAGGACCTCCCCTCAAAGGATTGAAGTAGAAGAGGGTGGAACGCAAACACCTCCTTAGGAGTAGGAAACAGATGTTCAAGGGTCTGAGGATACTGGAGCTACTCAAGTCCAAGAAGACCCTCAATTGCCTCTCTTTGTGCCTATACCCAACCAATCAAAAGAGGGAGAGATTCAACAAGTTTCCATCCCTCCTCCACAAGAAGAGCTAGCATCCCCTTCTCCCTCCACAAAATAGAAAAGGATTAAGATCCTAATGAAGAAGAGGCAAAGGGTGACTAAAAGAATGGTGCCTTTCCCATCTATCCTTGAAACCATTCTGGAAGGAGAAGAAGAGGAAGATGAAGAGGAATAGGTACCTTTATAGGGAAGAACCTAGCTAGCTAGAGCCATAGAACAAAAAAGAAGAAGAAGTTCTACAATAACATCGGCATCCACCCAAGAGGAACCCTTGGAAGTTTCTTCTTCAGAAGATGAAGTACAACAATGGGTGGATGAGCAGAGTAAAGAGGGCAATGATATTTTCAAAATGATAGATTTAGATTTTATGCCTGTGGGGATAGATTTGGTTAGGGACAAGATCAGGGATACCCCTACAGGTGAGCCCCAACTAGAAGAATGGACGCAAATGCCACCAAATTCACAGGATCTTGATCTCACTCCCTCATCTCCACCATAAGTCATGATGGTAGATAAAGGATTAGTTACTCCTTTGCCTCAGAGTTTAGAAGAAGAACAGGTTCAAAAGGAACCTTTACAAGAGGAGGAACCAGAACAAATGGTGACTGATGAAGTGTCAAAGGAGGGGTAAATGGTAGAATATTCTTAACCACCTTCCCAAGACACTAACGTGCAAGCTACAAGGTCTACTAAAATAGAGATCATAGAAGAGGATCCCTCACAAAGGGAAAGTACTTCAAGGAGGAGTGATAAGGGGGAGGAGGTAACATAACATACTCCTTCATCCTTGAGAGGTAGGTCTTCAACTGAGCACATCCCAAGATGGCTTTGAAAAGAAATAATGAGGAGCACCAAACCCCAATTTCATGCTGATGAGGAAGACATTTTTGAGTTGGCAAAAATTTTGAACAAACTTGAGTCTCCATTGCATGAGGCAAGACAATTGGCATTTGTCAACAATACGCAGGACCTAGATTTGTTTGCCCAAGTAGCTATCCCTCCTAAAGATACAGATGTAGAAAGCCTCAGTCCTCAAGATTATCAAATCAAAGAGCTTATTCTTGGGAGGCCCACATGGGATACAACTCAATTGACGGTGACCATGGGGATCAAGGAAGTCTTCAGGAGTGTGGAACAAGAGGAGGTTAAACTTCAAACACTTTGATGGTAGAATGATATCCTAAGGGGATATTTGGCCAAAGTGGTTGGTCCTCTAGATCCTAAGCACCCCGAGGAGACATTGAACACCATACTCAAAGAAGGGGGAGCCATACATGTGGACCCATTTTTGAAAGCCTGTCAATAGTGGTAGGAAAATTTTGAACGTAAGGGAATTTTGACTATCCAGGGAAACCTAAAGTTACTACACACTATGCAAGAGAACATGAATAAAATGGTAGAAATTTTGAAGTATGACTTCAACATTATGGATGAAGTAAGGGCCTAGAGTAAGGACTTACAAATTTTGCAAGCAATAAAGGGGCAAAGATACAGAATTTTGGTAGATGTTTATACAGTGGAGGAATTAGATTTGATTGATGATTGGATATAGAAGATTGAAGATAGCAATAAAGTAATGGAAACATTACATGTGGAGATCCATAGGCTCAAGGACCAAGACTGAGAGTGAATTTTGGAAGTAGAGAAGAATTACAGTGATGCTTGCTTGAGGATTTTTGAAGATGAGGAACAAGAGAAGATGTTGCCTATAGAGGCAGTAGTAGAGAGTTTTAAGAAGATTTTTGAGGAAGCTGCTAATGACAAAGATATCTGGCAAGCCTTTAAAATAGAAGAAACCTTGTTAGAATTAGATACCAAACTCAAAGATTTTGCTAACACTCGAATTGAGGTAGAAAATTATAGACAAAAGGTCAAGGAAAAATATGAGGCTTTAGATTTACTGAATGTGGCTAAAATTATTAAGATCATAGGGAAATTCAAGGACAAACATCCAGACATAGTCTTGGAATGAAGGGAAACAAAACCCAAATGCTAGAATTTCAATTTTTACACTTAGTAAAATTTTGAGATTTTGGACCATTTTGAGGTGGACAGGTGCATAGGTCCACAGGTCCACTTTTCCAAAGCTACACTAATAGTTAATTGCCAATTCCAAAAATAGAGCTTTCCATGCATCAAAACTACATTCTAATGATAGTTTAACTCTAAAAAATGCCTAGTGAAGGATTAGCTTCCAATTTTGGCACTTCTAGACACTTCCACTTTGACTCAAAGCTTTCTCATTCTTTCTTCTCTCATAATTCTTTTTTTTTAACATGTAAAAGGATCATTCATCCAATTAATGAATAAAAAATGGATGGAGTTTTGCTTAGCACCAATTAGATTGTTAGTTTGTATATAATTAGTTTATTTTATTAAATTAAAATCATTTTATTACATGAATATATCTCTCACTCTCAACACAAATTGAGGAGACAATTTCATATAAATTATCCATTGTAATATGTAATTGGGGTCATCATTATTTTGCAATAAATTATGCATTTGTTGCTTGCATTTAGAGCGTAGTAATTCTTGCCTAAATGTGTCATTGTTTTGTGAATTCATGTTCATGAAATTGTGATTGAGCCAAAGGTTTATTGCTTTGTTTCTGGTTGTGTAATTCATTAGTTCTGGTGTTTGTTATGGTTTTAATGAATTCCACTGACAGAACTAGCTTGAGAAGAAATCATCGAATTGTGCTTGCATAAATTTTTATCTCACATGAGTGCACTTTCCATGGCCTTGTGATTTGATGAAGGATGAAACATCATATGGTCACTAAGTTTCTCACCAAATATTGCATTAGTGGAATCAAGGAAGCCATGCTCCTTCTTTCATTAGTTATCTACCAATTTCTTTGAAAGTTTAACTCATAGACGTGTCATTTCCATAGCTTATGTCCATTAGGAATTTCAATTTCACATTATTTTCTTAATTTTATTTTTTATTTTCTTTGCTAACCCCCTTGTTAGAGTAGGAATTCATACTAGCTACATTGTTAGATTGCATTCATAAAAAACATGAAAAATACAAAAACACAATTCTTTTGCATATGTTATTTTGAAGCAATGTGCAAATTCTTCATCTCATCCAAAATCAAATGAACTAGAAAAGGCCTCCTCATGAACAAACACATTTATCTTCAACTAAATGGATTCTATTAGGTCACAAGATCAACCTAGAACCTTGGAGTTGATTCACAAAATCAGCTTTTCAAGAGAGGAGTTTGCAAGAATTCCTGCCATTTAGCATCGTGCATAATGATAGCTCAACATTAATGACATCCATAATTGGACAAAAGTTTATGAAATAGTGATTCACCCCCTCCCCTCTTCTCAGTATTTGTTACATCTAAAAATTGGTATCAAAATACAGTTACTTACAGAAGTCCTAACAACTTGAGTAAGATCTATACGGAAATGGATCAATTATAGAAGAGCCTAGAAAAAGCTCTTGAGTAGTTTGACGTACTAACTTAAGAAAGAGATACTTTAAAAGATAAGTATGAAAATGAAAAAGAATAAATTGATAATTTAATAGACAAGATATATTATATTAATTCCAAGAAAGAGCCTAAAGATTAAATCAAGAATAGTGATGAAGTTTCTAGGCTAAAGAAAGAGAATGATATCCTAAAGCATGAGCTAGAAATTGCAAATCTAAAGTTGATCTTGAAGAATGATGACAAGAAGACTAAATCAGATTTGAGATCTCAGAAAGTAGATCCAAGATCTAAGCTTACAAAATTGAAATCTAAGCTTGAGTCTACAAAGTTATAGTATGTAGAACTTGAGAAATATAATACAGTTGGGAGAGGAGAGCTTATACGATCCAAGCTACATCTTGAGAAGTTGTATTCTAGCACTAAGAAGGTTGATTGATAGATCTATATGGAGATACCTTCTTATGATAATATTGGTCTTGGATACTTTTGAGGAGAATCATCTAAGAGATCGGGTCTTATAGAGGAACCAAGTCTTTTGATCCAACAGCTTGAGCAAGAGAAAAAAATTTGAACAAGATTGAATCAAGTAAATTTGAAGATGTAATTGAGAAATTTGAAACACCTAAATAAATAAGGAATCAATTTAGAGGAATATATTATGCATGTGATGAATTTGGTCACATGAAGAAGGACTATATAGGTAAGCATTATATACCTATTTCTAGTAATTGTTACAATTTTCATGGTTTCGGTCATAAAGCTATTAATTGTAAGAAGCCTAGATATGATAATAATAATAATGATAGAATGCTTAGAGGTACTAATGTACTACATCTAGTAGACCTATTGGAATACACATGATAAGAGATGGAGTATTATGTTATAAGTGCAACAATTTTGGACATATTGCTAGAGATTGCAAAGCATGGATCAATCAGTCAGAACCTAGATATGGAAACAATGTTATAGTTTATCAAATTTGTAACAGCATTCAACATACAAAAATATTTTTGTAAGATGAATATGAGAATTCCAAACAACATGAGAAAAAAAATGAGAAATCCAAACCCTATAAGGAATATGAACAACAATTCTAGAAGAAATGAAGACAGTGGTCAAAAGGAAAATATGAAAGAACATGTAGAAGAATTTAATGAAACACTTGTTAAAGCTAAGGATCCAACAAGTTCAAAAATAGTGGTAGAAAATTAATCAAGTGAAGATCCTAAAAAAAAATTAAATTTAGTGATAGTTGGTAACCAATCCATATCTATTTGAGAAACCTGTTTCATAAACAAACCAAAAGAATTAGCATTAAAAAATTTATTTAAACCCATAGGTGAAGAGTTTAGACTTACATAGTTATATGAAGTAGAGAAGAATGTAAGGAAGCCATGGTTAAGTTTGCATGAGTTTTTGAGTTCACATGTGAGTGCACGAAGAGAAATAAGTTCTCTTGTAGATAGAAACAACTTTTTGATACCTACATACTTATGCAATTAATGCAGAAGTCAATTTGAAAGATTTAAGGATCAAAATTCGATTTTTTTGTATCATTTAATAATGTGAAGAGTTAAGGAGTGACTTAATGAGAATTTAAGAATTAATTGAAGTGGATTGAAGTGAAATTGAAGTGTGCTTATAGTGTATCCTAGTTTTGTGATTCTAAGGCATTTTGCGATCTTGCCTAGTTAAATATGAAGTTGAATTAAGTAATTTCTTTGTTAACATGGAAGAAACTTTGATTGAGAAATTTTAAGAAATCCCTAGACCCAAAATGAAGATAAACCCTATATAACCACCTTTAGGAGATGATCCTGCAACCACATTTTTGTGAATTCCATAAGGTGTTTTGTATTTGGAGGATACTAGTAGCTACACCAGATGAAAGTTTAAGTATGTGGGAGAGGGAACCATTTAAAAAGAGTGTGATGATTGTTACAACCAAGACATTTCTTACAAAGTATGTTTTGAACACTCAGGTCACAATAATTTAGTAAAGTATTCATTTTACTATGAGTTTGACAAGGAAGAGTGGACCAAGATAATCTTGAGAAAAATTCATGATGGTAAGCTCTGGATGGGAGAGAATGTGATTAAAATCTTAGCTAACCTTATTCATGAAGTCACTAGTTTGAGAAATGAGGGTTATATTCCATTAAATGAGAAGAATGTGAAGAAAATAGTGATAGAGAACACATAGTCAACCTATAGTGGAAGAGGAATTGTTACTAGCAAAATAAAACAAGATGATGGGATATTTTTTGGAAAAATCATCGCAACCAAGGTTTTTTCAATATATAGAGATGATGATATGGCAACAAGATTTGTCCATGCAGCATACAAACTTTGTGTTGAGAAATCAAAAGTCAATTTATGTGAAATCTTGAGAGAACAATTGATGGAGAGTTTGGAGAGAATTAAGAAAGTTAGGAATGGACAATTTAGGCTTCAGTCCTTGATTACCTATATGGTTTTCCACATGTTAAGAAGATTCCATTTCATGCCAATTTCTGAATTAACCAATAGTGGCAAGTGCATAATGAAGAAAATTGCAGATTTGTACACAAGGCATCCCATTGACAAAATTGAGAGCAATGTAGACCTAATTATCAAAACATTTCAAAGTGAGATGAAGCAAAGATTTAGAGTTCCACCATCAATTATGAGGAAATATAAGAAAGATATGTCTTTCATGATTGACATAAAATTTAACTATATTGAATTATTTTAACCTAGAATGCTATATGTGGACTGTCTGGGATATGAGGTGATTGGGGAAGAGACTGAAGGTTATGTTAAAGAAATTCTAAAATTAGAATCTTATGAAGAATTTGGAAGATTTGGAACCTTTGAGGAAAACATGTGGCTAGCTTAGCAAGCTGTTATTGAGAATTCCTCTAAGAGGAAGATAGAAAGAACAATAAAGAAGATCATGGAGGAAGTACACATGAGTCATAAGGAATCTACTACAGTAAGGTAGATAGTATCATGTTTAAGAAAAATTGGAAAAGGAAACATCATGTTTGTGCCACCATTGGCAGCAACATAACCCTCACCATCAACACCATCATTAGTAGGAGTTGTTGTAGTTGAAGAAACAACTAAGGCACCTACTACTCCATATACATCAGTTTCACAAGTGCAACCACAAGTCATTCCACCTTCACTAGTTCAGTCAAGCGAAGGAGAAGAAGAAGAAGAAGAAGTTAGCATAGTTGAGTTTGAGAGAAAATTTGTGAGGTTAGCAGAGGTAAAGAAAGAACCAACAAAGGCTCCTAAACATAAAAGAATAAAAGAAATGGTAGCTAGGCTTGGTAAAAGGGAAAAAAGTATTGAGTTCTTATGAAGGGAAGAAGAAAATGAGAGGTTAGGTTACTACCCTTAAGGCCACAAGATAGAAAGAAGATCAAGAAAAAGGATAAATAAGAAGCACCAAGTAGAGGAAGGAAAAATAGAAGCCCAAAATAGAAAAGATAAGTTGTGCAATCATTGATGATGGGAATTTTGCACAGTTGAACAAATTTTATGATTTTTACAACAAAAAAAAATTGAGAAATTTCAATTAGAGAGTGTGGTAATGAGGCATGTGATTTTGAAGAATAATAAGTTTACTAGTATAGAAGGACTTATTACTAAGGACTTGTTTGAAAGACTTGTAAATAGGAAGAAGAGAGTGATAGATGAAGACAATGATATAAGAGAAAGATTAGCTAGAAAAAATTGTGTAATAGACAATGAAGAACACTTTCAAATGATATTGAAATATCTTGAACCTCTTTTGAAGAACAAGACTAGAGTTATTTTGATCATGGGAGGAAATTATGAAGAGTTCAATGAGGAAATAGAACAAGAAATTATTAAGGAAATGATAGAGATGAAGAACATTGATGTGCAAAAGACTTTAGAAGACTAAATAATGTATTCGTCTGAATTTAGAAAGGAAGAAGAAAGTATAGTGTTAGTGGGACCAATCCCTACATGCACCATAGTAGCAATACTATCAATCATAGTAGATATGGAGATGAAGAAAGTAGAGGATAGTAGAGTAAAAATAGCCCCCCAAATTATAGTTGGCATAGGGACAATGAACATAGATAGCACAAGCATCACCATGGATACAATTGAAGACCCATTTAAAGTTTATGGCCCCTTAATTGTTGATAATTTGGTAGGGTATGCCAGATCTAAAAATGAAGAGGGTGATAAAGGAGAGAAATAAGGTGATGAATAAGAAAATAAGGATGAGGAAAGAGTTGAAGAGAAGAGAGAGGAAGAAAAGAAGAAGGATGATGATCTAGCCACCTTGGTAGATGAGCCTAAGAAAGTGGATAAGAGGCTACAAAGTGATAGGAAGGTAATTACTCATGAAACGTCTCACTATAAACCTTATTTATGTAATTTTGTGATTGAAAGAGAAGAATATATTGCACATCTAGAGGCAGAAGATAAAGGAAAAGGCAAATCAATAACGGAGTAAATTGAGAAAGGCATAGATTGAGTTAAATAATGCAATTGGTTACACTAGTAAGGACACCTAGTTCAAAAACCTTGAGTACAAGCACCCCAAAGACTCCAATGGAGCTATTATTAGAAAACATGAATAAAAGTACATTATTGACCCCCACTGGTTATCCAAAAATAGAAATATTTAGTTAGATGACACTAGAAACTGGCAAACTAATGGAGAAGACTAAGAGCATAAAGAGGACACAAGGAGTCCTTGACAAAATGACAAGTAAGCTTGAGGATATCATCAAATTAAAGAATATTTAACCAAATCTAAAGAAGAAGGTAGAGTGGTTAGAATGTTTCACAGTCAGTTAAATACTCTTGAGGAAATTGCATCTACAAAGGTACATGTAAAACATGATGCACAATTGTTTTAGACAATATGTAAGATATCATAAATGACTTAGCAAAAGATATTTATCTAAAGGAAAGACATTTTATGCATAATGCACTCTATCATACAAATTTATTAATTATATTTTTAAATAATTGAAAGGAAAGAAAGCAGAGCTACAAGGCATGGTCAATGAACTACAATAGCCAATTTTGCAAATTGAAGACCTAGAAATCAGAATTACAAAAGTTTGTGATGAGATTAGCTTAATAGAGCTCAATAGAGATAAGATAGTTAAGAGGGTATCATAACTAAGAGAATCTTACTTTGAAGATTTTTTGTACAAATAAGCAGTTAGATGAATTCCTTAAGGCCAAGGCATCATACAAAAAGTAGTTTTATTCAATTTTGAATGTAGTTGAAATTGCATCTTATGGACTATGTGCCCTTACCAGCACATCAAAGGTAGTCCAAGACACATGGGACAAATATTTTAAGAATTTGAAAAAAAAATTTGTTATTAAATTTCATGCTAATCAGTATGAAGATAAGGAGGTATGATTTTGAGTTGTATATAGTTTTTGACACCTTTGTCATTAATGTCAAAGGGGGAGAGTTAGTATGGAAATTTGTATAGGGAGACATAAGATAAAGTATAGTCAAAGGGGGAGTAATGAATAATACGATTTACATATTTATATCCCAGAAAGATGGTATAAATGGAAAGTTATCCACATTTTTTTAATTTTATAATGGCAATGTGAAGAACTTCATAGCTTTTGAGATTTTTAGTTCTTGGACTTAGCAAATTTTCCCATATATTGCCATCATTTCTATGGTAAACTTTAAGAAACCCCCCTCCAAAAAAAGATATAAATTATTGGTGAATCTTTCATTATTGTGAAAAGCCAAATTATTTTTATTGATGAATCTCTCAATTTTTTATTTTAAATATTATTTAGATTGGTGATTATTTTGGAATCATAATATTTGAGTGGAAAATATTGGTGAATCTCAATAATAATAGGAAGTTCACTAATCATCATGGAATATTAAAAATCAAAATTGAGCATGTTTTATCTCATGGAAATTATGAGGATAATCACATTATATTTTAAATCAACAGTGAAAACTAAATATTGGTAATATCCCTAAAGTAACTAATAATTATGATAATTTTTGGTGAATTAGTTTTAATGTCTTCGATAATATATAATATTTAGGTGAATCTAATCTAATAATGTATTGAATATTGTGGTGAATCTTTGAGTTTAATTTTAAATAAAATAAATTATAGAGGATTTTAAATATTTTAGAACTAAATTGAATAAAAATGTGACAATTTAGGTTGCATTAAATCTTACATTATTAGCCAAATTACTAGCAAAATTTTCTAAAATTCACAAAATTATGAATATTCACCACTAAAAAATAACCTAATCATTTGCAAAGCGGGAGATTGTTGGAAATTTTCATAAGGTAGATAGTATGAGGTTGTCATTTATGGAAACATACACATAGTATGAAGTGAGCAAAGTATGAAGATAGATTTGTGGCAATTAAATTTAGAAAATTGTCTAAGTATTATGTAATTTATTTGGAAGCATAGTTAGAGTTTTGGTTGGCACAATTCATAGGGAAATTATTTGCATGTGCACACTCAAGTACAGAAATAATAGACTATGAGGATACTATAGGAATGTGTGTGAGGTAGTATGGACAATATGGAATGAGTTATGACAGTTTTTCTAGTTGCGGTGTTCAACTGATAGAACATGACACATATAAGAAATCTTATATTTTATGTTAAGGAATTTTTTTGTTTGCGAAAAAAATTACTTGACTAATTAGGGATGACATCCTAGATGTCAACCCTATGTGGGAAAAGTATAGTTTTGCATTTTGTGAAGCATGTAAAGGAATAAAGGCCATCGGGACAAGCAAATTGGTATAAAGGAAAGACCTTTTGAGAAAGCTTATGTGGAGTGGTTATGTGACATCGTAATGTAATGTTATAATTTTTATATGCACACTTGTATAATGCAAAATTTGATGTATGAGCAATACAATATGGATATATGAGCAGTTTTGTGAAGAGAGCAGCAAAGGAAAATCAAATATTGAATATATTAGTAGCAATAAAGAGTTTTTTGTATTTATCTCTCTTGTATTGTAGAATATCATTGTATATTGCATTTTTGGGTGGTAGGCTCATCTTGCATACATTTTGTAATTGTAATAACAACTCCTAACAAGGTTGAGGCTTCTAACAAGGCCTAGTCGTATTACAAGGATAGAGACACTATACAAATGTAATAGACTCCTAACAAGGTTAATATATTTCACAAGATACTTTTGATTAGTGGATCATTTTGTGGGTACCATCCCCACCAAGGTTTTCCCTTGGTCGGGGTTTCCCTAGTTAAAAAAGTATGGTGTTATGGGTAACATTTATTTATGGTTGTGTTTATTGTTCATCTTTATCATTTTATTCATCTATTTAAATTATAAGATTCTTAATTATATCCATAGTTGGGAAAAAGTTTATGAAATACTGACTCACCCACCCCCTCCCCCCCCCCCCCCCCCCCACAATATTTCTTACTTCTAACATATTTATATTTGTACAAAATAATATAATTGTTTAATGACTAATAATATTACAAAATAGATTGAGAATATATATATATATATATATATATATATATGTATATATTCAAATAATAGTAATTTTTGGAAAATATTCTCTTCTAGGTAATTGGTATGATTCTCAAAGTAGTACATTTATTTATCTATTATGAAAAATAAAAAGAAACATAGTGAAATTAGATTATACACTTATCTATATACATGTGCATCACAAAGATTAGAAAGTATGTAGGGTCTACTCACATGTATCCTTCCCCATCAATTTTACTTTCCAACCTTGTTCTCTAGGTTGGATTCTGAGAGGCACTATACTGGTGAAGATACAGACCGACTACATCTGATGGAATTTTTTTTTTGCATAGAACTATAATGAAGACAAGGATCTGCAAATTTGTATTGTTATCAATTCACAAATTTGATTATCTTATGTAATGTTTTCTAATGTCAAATCATATGTTATGTGTTGCCATCAATGCTAAAGGGGGAGATTGTTAGCCTATGGAGATTGTCTAGCTGATAATGCTATGAATGTAATGTGAATGAGTCATATCAATTATTATGTTGTCTTCATTGTCAAGCCTTAATTGATTAGATATTATGCTAATTTAGTAGAGTAGCATATCATTTGATTGATGAAGAGAATTTGAAGAAAGTATGTTGATCAGGTAAAGAGTTGATATGGAAGGTATTCAATGGGTACTTAAATGATTTGAACAATGATAATGTAATATTGGTGATAAAGTTGATGAAACATCAACCCCATAGCTCCCAAGAATCACCTGCATGCAAACACCTATCACAGAAAGAAAGAAGCAAAAGCTATGGAGACTGGAATTTCTAGATCCACAAAGGAGACATTCTTGATGAGAAAAAAGATAAATTACTATTATCGAAAGTGAATGAATGTATAATTACATAGGGAGATCATCCTTATAAAGGAGATCAAAACCCTAAAAGGTAAAACCTAGGTTGTATGATAATAATTAATAAAATAATTAATTATTATATTCCTAAAGTTCAGCTCAAGTAGAATATAGTTAATTAGAAAATAAGATAAACTTAAGAAACAACTAAAAACCTAGAAAATTACTACTGAAAGTATATTTGGATCCTAGAAAACAAGCTTGATGAGGTACCCAAGCACAACCAAATCTTTGTAAAGAGGAAAAATAGAGAAAACCACATGGGAAAAACCTTGCTCCAAGAAGAGATGGAATGAATGCTAAAAGAACTAGTGAAGGACTAAAGAAGCATCCAAACTAGAGAATTTCCCATAAGATAAGAACAAAAGATGATCATGTTGAACACCACTAAAGCATATAGAATCTATAAAGCTCTGTCAAAAGTAATTATTCTCTTTGCACTATCAAGCCTTTTGATATCACCAAACTCAACATAGCTTAGGGCAGAGGCAATCTCCAACATTGTCTAGTTGTGTACTTCTTTTTCAAATCTTCAGCACTTAGGACTCTAACATGATCAGTATGCTCAACAATAATGGTAGATTGTGCATGATCTCCAAGACCTCCTAGGTGTAGTTTCATCAAATGTTTCTATGCAAGAAAGTTATCTTTATTAAGTTTGGGTACTTTTCTTTTTGACATCTTGATCTTTGTGCTTCTAGTATTTTCAAACTAGTCCTCTTAAGAAGATGGCTCTGATACCAATTGTTAGAAAGGCTAGAGTTTTCGTTGCACAAAAAGATCAACTTGTCAATGCTTGATACTATAGGAGTTGATAAAATTCAACTCCACAGCTCACCAAGATCACCCGCATGCAAATAACTTGCTGAAGAGAAATCGAAGGAGCAAGAGCTTGAAGGAAATAAAGCAAGAGAAAATATTTCACAATAGGAAAATAATATTGCTATGTGAATGAATGAATTTACAATGAGAGAGAGACTACTTATAAAGGCCTCAAGGAAGCTTGTAGAAAATTTGGAAGGAGGTAGAAGATAAGGCTCACAACTAAGCACTCTTCCACAAAAAGGTGGAACATGCTAGAAGGGAATAAATTCTCATGTTTTCAACAACTCATCACTACAACTATTAACTACTAAATATTAAATAAATGCATTAACCTAAGTAACCTTAAGTAAATAGAATAAATAATTAATAATTAATTAATTATTTACTCTAACACCCCTCCTTAAGTGCAACTTAGAGGAATACGTTAAGCTCACAAAAAACTAAGAGAAAATGTAGAATGGGTCCCGACAACAAGGCCATGTTAGGTACCCATGTACAATGCAAAGAAATACAACCTTTGAAAATGGGGAAAGAGGGAAAACCTCATGGGAAAAACCCTCCCCCCAAAAAAGGTTAAAAGCATGCTGAAAAAAATATGAAGTGAAGGAAGGAAGGAAGGAAGGCCTCAACAACACCCCCCGAGGACAACTTCCACCAAAAATGTTTCAAGAGACTCTCTCAAAACCATAAGTACAACCAGCCCCCCCATGATAATAGTCACCAAAGCCCCCCTAGAATGATGGAGCTCCTATAGAAATGATCAAACCAATGAAACTCCAATGCGGAGTAAACAAAGTAACAAAACAAGGGAACCCCTGAATGAGAGGAAGGCCTATCTAATGCAACAAGGAGAAAATATGAGGATTCTAAAAGGGAATCCCCAAGGTAGGTGTGATGATACTATCATGAATGTCCACTGTATAATCTGCAACAAGTGTACCTGGAGGCTCGATGAATGGAGTTGGAGGATCAAGTAGAGCAGAAGAAGAAGAATCTTGCTGAAGAGAAAAGACCTCAATTGGATGTGGTGTGGAAATCAAAATAGGGATCTCAAGAATAATACAAAGGTTCAAGTATCCTAACTGCACCACATGATGCTCCTATGAGAGAGAAGAAGTGTGCTTCAACAATGGAGATGGTGGACCAAAGTGTGAGAAGGTGTAGAGACGAGTGGAAGGATTAAATACCCCTTTAGCAATAAGACCTCCTGTAGCACAATCTCGAATGAAGACTGAATCAATAGTGAACTCAACTATCTTCCCTAATCCACTATGTGTAATCTGAGAAATTGAGAGAAGGTTGGTAGACAAAGATGGAACATATAATACATCACTAAATATACCACTCTGGATGTGAATTGAACCTTTCCCATAGACTAATAGTGTAGTGTTATTCCCCATGAGCATATGAGGAAAAGGAGAAGCCTCAAGAGTAGAGAAGACACCTTGAGAGGATGTCATATGGTGAGAAGCACCTAAATCTAGTATCCAAGGAACCTATGAAGGAGATGCAATGGTAGCCTGTAATGCATGACCCTTTCCAAGATTTGATGTAGATGGCAAAGATGTGGAAGAAGACTAAAAAGAAAACCCTTGTGAGGTAGAAAAGGATGGAGAAGAAATAGTGCTCTTCTGAAGAAGAGCTTGCAAATTTGTAATATGTTTCTCATAGCCATCAAATCTCTTCTAAAAATAATGTACTTCATCATGAGATCCTTTCTGAAAATAGGAACAAGAAGGAGTCTCAGTCTTCTTTTTTTCCTTCTTCTTAGAAGAAGATGATGAACCAGTAGAAGAAGATTCTGATATTTTCTTTGACTTTTTCTCCTTTGTATCCTTGATAAGCAATGCCTCTAACTGTGAACTTGAAAGTGAATCCATCTGATTGATTTTGGACTATTCACAAAATATCTCAAATGAAGGCATCCTATGTCTATCACCCAAGGCATCCATAATGGAGTAGAAAGTGAAAGAGAAGATCTAATATTGTCCCCTCAACTTTGAGAGTATCAAAAAGATACACTCATCATTTGTCTTGGATTTTCAACATTCCTGCAAAAGTGTACACAAAGATTTGAACTTCATCAAGAAGTCCTCAATGGTGGAAAAGCTATTAGGTGTCAAAGAAGTCAACTTTGCATCTAGTTGAAGTGCCTGGAACTCATTCACTTGGCCAAAAAAAGTCTGAAATTTGAGCCAATAAGCTCGTGGAGTAGTCAAACCATCCAATTGAAATAGTAGACTATCTAAAATGTTCAATGCAATCAATCCCATGGCCTCGTCCATTTTATTCTTATACTGAAGAACCTTAAAAGCTCATGTAAGAATAGGTTGATTCTCATCCAAACATGACCATAAGCCCCTTGACATGAGAAGTTGTGTCATTTGTACCTTCTAGGTGTGATAGTTGTGTGGTGTGAGACGGGTCACAGATGGATCCACCATTGAGAGAAAGAAGAAGAAGAAAGTAGAAGGGTCTTATTCTAAAGTAAATTACAAAAAAGAAAATGCTCCCCCCCACAATGTATAAATTGGGCACTCTTTACTTAGTGCGATTATAATAGCCAATTTAGGGCCTATTTCTAAAAGTAGTATTTCTATGTACAGAACCTATAATCTAATTATAGATCTAAAAAGTAGAGTAAAAAATATACACTTTCAAAAAAGAAGGAACTTGATTATGTGTCCAGATGAGCCTATACTAAGCATTTGAAGTGGCAAAATTTGGGATCTACAAGTTGCAAAAAAATTTAGGAATAGATATCTCAAACTATCTACACCAATGTGTAGATCATGAAATCCTACCCCAAAACAAAAAAAATTGCTCGAAAAAATGAGTCTACATGAGGGAGATATCGCTGTTGGAAAATCACCTCTGTAGTTATTTTTTCTGAATCATTGTTGTTGCACCTCCAAAAAACATCAGATTTGTTATGTCAAACCCTCGTTCTCCTTTTTCTCCAAATACTGAAAAAATTATCTTCCTCCTGATTGAAGAAAAAATCACAAACAAACTAGGGTTTGTTTCTTCGAATCGTAGCTTCAAAAATCCTTCAAGCCAAGAAGTAGTAGGGAGGCTCTGATACCATGTATGAGTTGATAAAATCTAACTCCATAGCTCACCAAGATCACTTGCATACAAATAGCTTGCTAAAGAGAAACTGAAGGAGCAAGAGCTTGAAGGAAACAAAGCAAGAGAAAATATTTCACAATAGGAAAATAAAATTGCTATGTGAATGAATGAATTTATAATGAGAGAGAGACCACTCATAAAGGCCTCAAGGAAGCTTGTAGAATAAGCTAGAAGGAGGTAGAAGATAAGGTTCACAACTAAGAACTCTTCCACAAAAAGGTGGAACATGCTAGAAAGGAACAAACTCTCATGTTGTCAACAACTCATCACTACAACTATTAACTACTAAATATTAAATAAATGCATTAACCTAAGTAAACTTAAGTAAATCGAATAAGTAATTAATTATTTACTCTAAAAAATACAACCAATAGTCTTATACAACCATAGGTGGCATCTAAGCCATGTTGTAAACCCTACCAACAATCCCCATCCTAGTGTCACTTGTCATGGCCTACGAGATTCATATCAAAGCTTGGTCATAGGTTCAAATTCCAAAAGCCACAATGAGTACCACTAGGAGGGGGATTTTTGGTAGTGGACTAGCATCTCTCATAGATTTCACAACAAGGCTTAACCACCACCTATGATTCTATAAGACTATTGGTTGTATCAAGCATTGACATGTTGATCTTTTGGTGTAATGACAACTCTAGCCTTTCTAACAAGTTCCATATACATGACCTCCATATGAGATAATAACATGGTTTAAATAGAAATCAATTTGGTTCGTATGTTGTTATCTTTAGCTAGGAACTTAGCTAATATTTGTTGACCAAATGTCAATTTATTAAATACATGAGAGCTTGAACTTGTGTTTTTGCTCAAAGAATAGGCATTATCCTTCAAATTTATTTGTAATTGATTAGTTAAATGTTGGTTCTCCATAGTAAAAAAACTCAACATCACAAATTTTATACATAAAGAATGAATAATCTACAAAACTCCTTCCAAAATATTTGCAAGGTTTGAAAGATCAACCTATTTTGTTGCAATCTCTGTTGAGACTTTCTCCAAAAAAAAAAATCTCAAATTTTTTCTTAGACCATATCATTAATTTCTCATTGGTCTCTATGTCCTAATTATTTACCTTCTCAACTATATGAACTAATTATTCCAAAATTGGTTGTTTTCCATTCACGTTATAAATATCAAATGTATCTACAAAAATGTCTTTTATATCATGGAGTAGCTATTTCTACTTGAACTCCTTTTTTTTTGAGATGTTCTTGCTTTGTCTTATGACTTAGTAATACTTGTAGAATATGCATTTATTCTAGTGTCATATTATCAAGGTCATACTTGTGTAGTGTAAGGACCTCATCTAAACTCACTAGAGTCTTTTGTGATTTAATCTTCTTCTCCATTATTTGAGAATGTGGGGTGTTGACACTTCACAATGATATTTACAAATGTGTACCTATGGCACTCAATCCTAGTGTTTTTTTTTTTATAGAATTGTTCTCCTATTAGGTAGGTGTAACCTATTGATCATGTGTAACATTGGATACATTCATTTGTACTAGAATAATACTCAATAGCTGAAATAGGGCTTGGATAACCTCTTTCTCCTTAGGTTTCTTAGTCTTTCTCGACTTAAATGGTTCAAAATCCTTAGCTCCCTCAACATGAGGTCCTAAGGTATCTTGAGAACATTGAGTTGCTTCACCTTTCTCTTTTACTTCCTCTCCAATTACAAGAGTGGGCATGGGTGGTGGGTATTTGAATACAACAATTGTTTTACCTTGTTTCTCAGCACTCATATCTAAATCAACAACTATGATAGATGTAACTTAATAACATCATTTGATGTACTATCAATCCATGGATAATCTTTAATTTGTAGTAAAATTGGATTGGTACATTGGAGAGGGGTGTTTGAGGTGTTTGTTTCAAAATTATTCAAATCTTCCTCAATTAAGATAGTTTAATTCGAAGGTGAGGAATCAAGAATATCCTCTATAGTGAAAATTCCTTGTGTTTCACTCTCATCTTTTGTCTTATTTATTTTATGTTTATGCTCATCATAGTCATATTAACTTTCAATTCCAATTGAATCTTGACTTTCAATATCAAATGTATCTACAAAAATGTCTTTTATATCATGGAGTAGCTATTTCTACTTTAAAAATCCTCTTTTTTTAGATGTTCTTGCTTTATCTTATGACTCAATAATACTTATAGAATTTGTATTTGTTCCAGCATCATATTATCAAGAGTGGGCATGGGTGGTGGATATTTGAGTGGGGTGTCTGAGGTGTTTGTTTCAACATTCTTCAAATCTTCCTCAATTAAGAGAATTTGATTCAGAGGTGAGGAATCAAGAATATCCTCTATACTAAAAATGTCTTGTTTTTCACTCTCGTCTATTGTCTTCCTTATTTTCTCTTTATGCTCATCATAGTCATCTTGACCTTCAATTTCAATTGTATCTCTGCCTTCTTCTTCTATCTCCTCTACTATTAATGGAAGTAATAATCCAAATGCTTTCTTTCATATCAAAATACTCTCTTGTACTACATCCTCTACTTTATTCTTCAAAATTTTGTATGCCCTTACTTTTGGCACAAATTTCTTAGCAAAATATCTTAGGGAAATAAACAAATGTGTCTTCCCTAAGTTAGGAATTGTTTGGGCCAATGTGGTTTCCCTTATTTTTCTTTAAGTGGATAATGCCCACTTCCATTTTATATCTAACTTATCATATAAATCTCTAGGAATACCTTTGCCTAATTCTATAGGCATATATTTGAATTTTTGCATCATATCTAACATTGCCTTCTCAATTTTTTCTTGGTCTTCTTTATTTAAAGAATCATATTTAAAATATTTAAAGTCTGCTATGAAGTTGAGTTCTTGATTGTTTCACATACCTAGTCAATTGTCATAGGAGGTCATCTAGGTACAATTTAAAACTTTCTCAAATCTTTAGACTCTTTTTTCTCTCCTTCATCCTCCTCCTCATTAGGCATGGAAACCAACTTCCTTCTTTTCCTCTTTTGTGGACTCTACTCAATTCCTTTTGTGGTCTATTTTTTCTTTGTTGGATATTTCTTTGTTTTAGTAGCTGGGGGTTGTCCCACTTTGGAACTTTTGATTACTCCTCTCTTAGGCTTAGGTCCAGGAGGGATAGTAGTTTCTTTCACACTCTTATTTAGATAACTCTTCACCTTAGGATCAACAATTACAATCTTCTTCTAATTTATTTCCTTGGGCTCAACAACAACTAGATCTTTACCCTTTGAATCTCCCTCCTCCTCCTCTTCTTCTTCATATTTCTCATCTTCACCCTTTCCTTATGTTATCTGGAGGGGTCCTTCACCAATTTTTTCCTCAAGTTCATGTCCATCTTGGGAACTTTAGTTTTCATCATAATTTTAAACTTGGCTGACCATAATTGTTGAAGGGATCAACATTCTTGTCAATTTCTTCAGATAACAATGTAGTTACTATTGCAATGACTTCATCAGTATTTAATTCTCAACCATGTAACTCTTGGTAACCCTACTTGTGCATAAGTGAAATCTGTGTCCACCATGAAAAAAAATATCTTCATAGTAGTGATCTACCACTAATTGTGGGATTCTCATTATATTCTTCCTCTTACCCTTAAACTCCTCAAAGTAACCATCCATTATAGTCTCAAATTTTTTACCCAATTATTTAATGAAATTATCGATTTTCTCAATTATGGGTCTGGTTCTATCCCATAGAGTAGTGCCAACTATAGGAAATGAATTTTTTATATAGAAAAATATACAAACTAACAAAGATCCAGGCTTACAAGATATATTCTTGGATTTCCTAATTTCTTCAAGATTTTTTTATAGTTGTAGTGTATCCTAGTTATAGCTATGGTCTTTCTTCACAACTTTATAACCTAGGTCAACTACGATGTATGGAACACTATTTAGTCGGCTCAACTGATATATCCTATGTGTAATTACACACACTAAAAATTCAACATTAGGTTCCTCAATTCCATCAATTGACATAACACAATCATTCCACATGTCCTTCGTCTAATCTTCAATGATTCATTGCACATCTCATTGTCTTTACCTATCTAGGGTTGGATAACTTATAACTCAATGGATTATTGCTTTGTTAATCTTGATTGGTCCACCTTCTAAGCATAATTTTATTTCATGTACTCAAATTAGTACAATATTTATCCATTCCACTTTAAATACCTTTGGAAATTCTAGGGTATGAGGAAGCCCTTTCTCGACAATAATCTTATTATCATCTTTCATGATTCTATTGTCAAATTGTTTATCATAAGAAGCTTGCAACTCATAATCTCCAGTCTCTCCAAACTTACCCATGTAACATGATTAAACATCATGAAACATCAAAACTCTGGGTGAAATTAATGGTAGGGCACTTGATGCATCTCTAGTCATCACAATGTCAGGGTATGCCTTAAATCTTGGTGGTGGACATTGATCATTCCTCACAATTTGTGCATTTATTTCCTTCAGCATTTCTTTTTTAGATGTAGAAATGGACGGTGTCATTTCAAAAATAGGGTTTTGATACTTAAATTCAACAACTTTGAAAACAACTAAACTCAACATTTCAAGTCTTACTTACTTTGTTCTACAATTTTGCCAATGATACACTGAGATTCACTCACACTTCCACTGAAATCACCTTTGAATTGCTTGGGTGCTTTAAATCAATTAGTAAATAAAAATGAACTTCAAAAATATGATATATACCTTCAATCCATTGAATCAGGTCTATAATAAATCTGTTGTACTATATTAGGTGAATTATAGTTGTCTTAGCCTTCACATAACATTTTGTTCACACTACTTTCCTTCCATTACTCGGTCTTCATTACCTTTACATACTTATCTTGGTCAAAATATAAACTTGGTTTTGTAGTATGCTCAAATAATATGACATTGCTCAGTCACTATAGACAATAACCTTGATACTTGACATATACTATGCATATGAATTCTTTTTCTCAATTATTTTCTAATCTTTTCCTAGTGCTTTTTGATTCATGTAGATATGGACTTCTAATCATATCTCTTTTTAGGAACTGGTATATGATTTGTTGTTCAAGAGAAAAGTTCCTTACATACTATCTTTTCTTAGTTGGAAGTGGTGTGATCACCAAATCCATTGGATTGGGTGATCTCATCTTGAATTGATCCACTACTTCCAACTTCTACTTTCTTTCTCTAGATTTGATTCATGTATTTATTTCTTTATTCTATTTCAACATTTCCTTTTTATGGTGTTGTTGCTTGGGTCTTGCAGTTCTTACTAACATGCCCAATCTGGGGACAACTAAAACAAACTAAGCTCCCATTTAACCATTTCTTGTAATTTCCTTTGGAATGTGTCTTAATGCAATTTTCTAAAATGTGACCATATTCTCCATAGCAATGAGAATTATATGATGTTTTATAATCCCAATTGCAAGAATTACTTGCTTCAGTGCAAGTTCTTGCTTCTTAGATGTCCAATTGGATTTTGCCTTTGATCTGAATTCTTGTGCTCTATGCCCATATTTATGACAATTGTAGCATTCACCTTCAAACTTAGTTTCAATAGGTGTATCACTTGCCTTTAGCCACATTCATGTGCTCAGTTTCCTTGTTACTTGCAATTAGAATAGTTACCAATAAACTTACGTTTAGGATTATGCATATCAATCTCACTTCTACAAATGTTTGTTGTGTGTTCAAGTTTTCCACAAAGATAGCATATAGGTTTTCCTTTTTGTTTTGCATTTATTTTCTCTTGACTCTTGGATGATTCTCCTTCTTCACTAGATGAATAATGTTTAATATGTCCTAGTCCAAAGGTGTCACTAGGTGTTCTTGGTGATCTCATTAGTTCTTCAAAATATCTTATAGCTTCACTTGGTTTATTCATCCTCTCCAATAGTTCCTTCTTAGATCTTAATTCATTCCTCTATTGGTCACTTTGTGATCTGAGATTTGCAATCTCTATGTATTTTCTATTTAGCTCTCGATTATCGAGTAGTAATTGATTCATCATGTTCAACTGATTGTTGTAATATTTTTCACATTAGATGGCCTTTTTTCAAGTCTAGTAGCCATTTGTCTCTTGTCTTCTTCAACTATAATTTTTCTTCTTTGATTTTTTTTTTTTGTTTAGTCACTTCACATGGTCTTACAGATTCATGTTCTCTCTTCAATCTGCTAACTTATTAATTTAGAATGTTGTTCTTTTCCAATAGATCTACTATTATTGTATCACTTTCATTAGAATTTCTACTTTCAAATAGTCCTTTGGTGGCTACTTCTTGGGAGAGTGCATCATTTTGTTGAGTGGCCATATCTTTCCTTTTCTTTAAGGATTTCTTTAACTCCTCATTTATTGTTTCAAGTTTTTCCAGTGTGATCTGGATGTCAACCAGCTAATTCTATATGGTCTTTGCCAATTTGTAAACCTTCATCTCCAAGATCTAAACTCTCAAGTTGTTAGACTTACTCTAAGAGAACTAGGCTCTAATACCAATTGTTGGAAGCCTAATTGGGAAGCACGATACTGAGTGGGGGGAGTGATGAATCAGGATCTATAAAACTTTTAACTCCTTCAAAAAAAAATTTAATTGCATTCACTTCTAATCTATCTCATATCTTAGATTATATACCATGTGACATATCTTAGATTATATACCATGTGACCATAAAATTTAAAATAGATCTAAGTATGCATTACATCCATCAATATGAATAGTAAATGTAAACACATAACACAAACATTTGGTTACCTAGAAACCCTCGAAGGTGAAGGTAAAACTAGGATAGGGATGACATCCACAAATTTTCACTACTATAGCAAAACATTTTTCTTGTTAGGGCTATAATTTTGATCAATTTTGATGATCTACCCTATGAGGGGTCTACTCTATTAAAATCCTTACAAGACTAATAAGTCTGCCTTGATTGAAGTATTTAAACTTACAAAAAAGTAAGCACTCTATTAGGAGATTTAACTAGGTCTGTTAGGACCACTCTATTAAGAGATTTTCCCTGATACATTGGTTAGAATGTCTTAGTAACTAATCCTTTGGTTATCACTTTATACTAGATTATAGATCTTCTATTTCCTTGTCTGAATTGATCTTCCTATCTAATTTTCTCTACACTTCCCTTCACTTCTAGGATGCTTTGTCTGACCTCTATCTCTAATTATCAAACTTAACCTTCCTCAATTTTTCCTTAACCTTCTTGTGCATTCACAATTTTACTTCATAGTATTATCTCTTTGATTTAGGATTTGAACCTAATGAGGAATCAACCCAAGACAAAATGAACACAATAGAAAAAGGGAAATAATATTATCAGAAGTGATTTTCCATTACATTTAGTACAATGAAAATAGACCAAAGACATGCCCTATGGGCTTACAATGTTATTTGATCCTAGAGGAAAAATCCTCCTCCAATACTTTCTCCCAAACTCGACCAAAAACTACTTTTACAACACTAGACATGTCCTTAAGTAACCCAAATTAGGTCTAGGGTTAGAAACAAATTTTAGAATATTCCATTTGTAATCCACCTCCAAAATAGAAGGTTCTATAAAACATGTCAGAAGTTAGTGTAAATTTAGAAGAATCTAGAAATGGTAGTCCAACTTTCAGGACACATAACTTTTGATCTGAGACTCTAATTAATGAACTGTTTAAATTTTTGGAAAGCTCTCCAAGTGCTTTATAGCTCTATAGAGGAGCTTTTTTGTTCCCCTATGTTTTAGGCCCATACAAGACCATTTAGTGCCTCAAATATGACTTTGAAGTGCTCTTAGGGGTCTGAAGACAACTTAAAATTGCAATAACTTTCAAACTGCAAAGCCTTTTGACTTGAATTTTTTTTGGAGTGCTTTAAATTATAATTATAATCATTCCTCCAACTTACACCCTCTAAATCATCATAATTATGGCTCAATTATAAAATAACTTATTTTCTAAATTGACATGTATCCCAAGGTACTCAAAAACTCTAACCCAAAAAATCAATACTAGGACTATGAGAGTTGGAATCTTTATTTGACCTAAATGGGTATCCAAAAATGAAAATACATTAAATAGAAACTAACACTAAGCATATTTTTGGTTGTGTAGACGCTCAAAAATGGTTCACATCTACGGTTTCATCACTTCTTCATACTAATTTGTCCCATTTTCTCATTCTACTAACTTCAATCTTTTGGCCAAAATTGATTATACTTTATCATTTGTATCCTTCTTCACATCAATTTCATGTCATTTTGAAATCATATCAAACCAACTCAAAACCATTTCATATCAACTCAAAATCACCCCAAATAAACTCAGAATTAGTCCTAATCAACCTAAAACATATCAAACATCCCAAATCAATCATCACTTATCAATTCCTAGGTATTGTTATGACTTTCAGTGCCTTGGAAACCTATCAATCTATCAAGCTTATCAATCTAACCTTAGTACTATTGTGGTTCTCAGTGCTAGGTCAAACTATCATTCATGTCATTCAATCTTTGACATTGTTGAGACTTTCAATGTTAGATCATGGCATCATCAACCATTTTAATAATATTGACAGTGTCTGTCGATGTTATTATGATCAAACCTTTTCAATAAATTTCAATCCTATAGCATTTACAATGTCAGTTAAATGTTACATATCAACCAATTCATGTCATGTGTCCTTGGCATGTTATCAATTTCAACTTCAATCAATCAATCTGACCATGGCTTTGGTCTACTTGTCATCATCTTATTCGATATCCATTAACATTACATTTTCATCAAAAGTACTATCACATTTATTTAATCATTTTTGGCCAATCATCTACTAATTTTCTCTATAGGATTAAATAACCCATAATTTAATCCTATTACGCTTACTAATTATTCTTCCTAATTATCATCCTCAATTAATTAATTTTATTAGTTAATTGACTCATTATCCTCAAACCATGGGAATTCTTAATTTCCTAAGTCCCATTTTCCTTCATTAATTCCATTTTCTACTAATTCTTATTTTGTGGAATAAAAGATTTTTAATTCGAATATTCCATAAAATATTGCATCATCATGACACTTGGATATGACACCTCATGGATTCTCCTTTGACACTTGGCTAAGATTTTTCATAATCAAATATTCTTATTCTCTTACGCATGTCCCTATTTGGCTTATTTGTCATAGATTCTTGGCTTTAAGTGGGCTTGAGATGTCTTATGATGCATCATAGATTCTCTTCTACATTTAGCCAAGTTTGACTTCCATGCATCATAGAATCTTACAATTGGCATATTTTGTCATATGCGTCATGGATTCTCAAAGGAATCTCTTGCCACATCGCATATCTATGGGTGACAAATCCAATGCTCTCATCCTCCATGTCAATTATAAAATGGACACTCTTTCTCTCATTCTGGGTCCTTGAGTCCTTGGAAGTCTTGGAAGTCTTTAGGTCCAAATTCTTAAGTCTTTGAGTCCCTACTTCTTTGCATTTTGCATTCTTTCTCTCACACTAAAATCACACTTCAAGTATTATCATGGCATTATCTACATCATAGGCTTTTGCTTCAATTTTGTGTTCACTATAGGAAACTTTGGAGCTATAATCATTTGAAGAAGAAAGAAGGACATGGGAGCTACAAACGAAAGAGGGGGTTTCTATTACTTTCTTTATTAGTTTGGCTTTCATGGTAGACTAGTGGGTGCTAATGTATGTTGATTGAGTTTTGTGATTTTCTCATAGTATGCTATGCATTTAACCTATTTTCTAGTTGTTCGACAAGAATAGCTATTGGCTCATGCTGTTTAGTGATGATTTATTTTGCTTTGTTTTTCTTTGATCATGTCCCTATGCTACTAGATGATATAAATTGATCTATGAGAGTAGCTAGGATGGTTCATGGTCATCTTTTTCTATTTCTATCTATTACAATGTACCTTTGAGAATCTGGGGCATGTACATATGCCTCAAGAAGGACAAGGTCATTTTCTATCTGCATTATGCTTGTTTATCCAAAAGACTTGCATTTGCACTCTAGCCCTTTATGCCACGATGTGTTGCATTCCATTTGCCATATCAAAATAAAGCTCCATTTAACATATAGTGCACTTTCTAGAAGAAAAAGTCTTTCCATCATACTAACATCTCCTCATCTCATCTTTCTTCTTCATCTCATTCTTTATCACCATGATCATCTCTTCTAATTCACCAAATCATCTTCATCTTGCATTCATGCATTCCTACATCATCCTACATTTTCAATCAACTTTATGTGGCTTTCCACCTAGTTCAACCTTAGTCTACCATTTGTCTCATCATCTTTGACCAAATATGACCATTTTTTATGATTTCATTCATGCTCTGACATCTTTCCATCATTTTGGGCATGCACACAAAGTTTCGGGGCATTCCAAGTCCAATCGAGCTATTTTTGGCCCCCAGAGCCTCTTAGGGTGCAATATAAACCTTCAGGACACATTTGGGGTTCCCAACTATGTCATTGACTCACTTGGTCATACCAACTGCATCATTGAATCACTTGGTAGATTTTGGGCACACTTGGGGACCTAGGTTATCTAGAACTACTCCCGGAACCCTATGTTGCACTTCAGAGGCCATAACTTTTGTGTTTCAACTCTGATTTACAAATTGTCAGTTGCATTGGACTCATATCTTTGTTGTGAAAAAAATGAGCTATCATTTTAATTATTTGGTCATTTTTTGGAGTGGTAATCCTTGAAACTACTCTTGGGCTCCTAGTTGCCCCCTGTCATGTTGATTTTGGCCCCCTGGAGCCTTCTCAGGCATATTTTAAACTTTCCAAGCCTACTTGGGCTTCCCAAGTGCATCATTGATGCACTTGATATTTTCATGACACACTTGGGCTTACCAACTACATAATTTATGCACTTGGTCGAGTTTTGGGTGCACTTGGGGACCTAGGATCCCCAGAACTGCTCTCGGAGCCCCTATGTTGCACTCTAGAGCCCATAACTTTTGCGTTTTAACTCAGATTTGAAATTCGTTAGTTGCATTGGATTCGTATCTTCATTGTGGAAAAAATGAAATATAATTTTCATAATTTTGTGTTTTTATCGAGTGGTAACCCATGCAATTACTCTCGGGCTCTCGATTGACCTTGTTCTGCACTCTGGGCCTCATAACTTTCACATTTTAGCTCTAATTTTCATTATGTTGGTTGCTATGGTTTTGTCTTCTTTTTGTAGAAAAATTGAATTATCATATTCTTATCTTAGTCAATTTCTCAAGGGGTCACCCATATATATCATCCCTACTGGGGCATGTTGTGGCTTTCTCATCAGTTATTCTTTGATACAATGCTCTAAATCATATTGTATCAAAGAGGGGAAAAATGTAGACACTCAAAAATGGTTTGCATCTAAGATTTCATCACTTATTCATACTAATTTGTCCCATTTTCTCACTCTACTAACTTTGATCTTTTGGCCAAAATTGATTATACTTTATCATTTGCATCCTTCTTCACATCAATTTCATGTCATTTTGAAATTATATCAAATCAACTCGAAACCATTTCATATCAACTCAAAATCACCCCAAATCAACTCAGAATCACTTATAATTATTCCTAATAACCCAAAACATATCAAACATCCCAAATCAATCATCACTTATCAATTCCTAGGTATTCTCGTAGCTTTCAATGCCTTGGAAACCTACCAACCTATCAAGCTTATCAATCTGACCTTAGTACTATTGTGGCTCTCGGTGCTAGGTCAAACTATCATTCATGTCATTCAATCTTTGACATTTTTGAGGCTTTCAATGTTAGATCATGGCATCATCAACCATTTTAATAATATTGACAGTGTTCGTCGATGTTATTATGATCAAACCTTTTCAATCAATTTCAATCCTGTAGCATTTACAATGTCAGTTAAATGTTACATATCAACCAATTCATGTCATGTGCCCTTGGCATGTTATTAATTTCAACTTCAATCAATCAATCTAACCATGGCTTTGGTCTACTTTTCATCATCTTATTCGATATCCATTATCATTGCATTTTCATCAAAGGATACTATCACATTTATTTAATCATTTTTGGCCAATCATCTACTAATTTTCTCTATAGGATTAAATAACCCATAATTTAATCCTATTATGCTTACTAATTATTCTTCCTAATTATCATCCTCAATTGATTAATTTTATTAGTTAATTGATTCATTATCCTCAAACCATGGGTATTCTTAATTTCCTAAGTCCCATTTTCCATCATTAATTCTATTTTCTACTAATTCTTATTTTGTAGAATAAAAGGATTTTTAATTCAAATATTCCATAAAATATTGCATCATCATGACACTTGGATATGACACCTTGTGGATTCTCCTTTGACACTTGGCTAAGATTTGTCATAATCAAATATTCTTATTCTCTTATGCATGTCCCTATTTGGCTTATTTGTCATAGATTCTTGGCTTTAAGTGGGCTTGAGATGTCTTATGATGTGTCATAGATTCTCTTCCGCATTTAGCCAAGTTTGACTTCCATGTATCATAGAATCTTACAATTGGCATATTTTGTCATATGCATCATGGATTCTCAAAGAAATCTCTTGCCACATCACACATCTATGGGTGACAAATCCAATGCTCTCATCCTCCATGTCAATTATAAAATGGACACTCTTTCTCTCAATTCGGGTCCTTGAGTCCTTGGAAGTCTTGGAAGTCTTTAGGTCCAAATTCTTGAGTCTTTAAGTCCCTACTTCTTTGTATTTTGCATTCTTGCTCTCACACTAAAATCACACTTCAAGTATTCTCATGGCATTATCTACATCATAGGCTTTTGCTTCAATTTTGTGTGCACTATAGAAAACTTTGGAGCTACAATCATTTGAAGAAGAAAGAACGACATGGGAGCTACAAATGAAAGAGAGGGTTTCTATTGCTTTCTTTATTAGTTTGGCTTTCATGGTAGACTAGTGGGTGCTAATGTATGTTGATTGAGTGTTGTGATTTTATCATAGTATGTTATGCATTTAACCCATTTTCTAGTTGCTATAGGGTGATAGAGGACTGCCCTTTACACCATTGGATGCTCCTACATCAGACACCTAGGGTAGATTGAAAAGTGACACCATCACTTCATATCTAGTAGAGGAAAACCCAAATGGGAAACCTCCATTGTGGATATCCAAGTTGAATCTTGTACTGGTTGTCCTTTCCTCTTCACTAGGTATTCTTCATACTACCTATTTCTGGTACTCTGGTCCACATGACTATCCAAAATTTTTTCAATGTCTTCCTTTGTAGAATTAGGAATTAGATGTGGTTCCAATATCAACTCCTCATCTGCACCATCATCATGATATTCTATTAGGTCTACAATATTGAAAATAGGAAAAATGTGATTTCCATCTGGCAACTCCCCCTCATATGCATTCCCTAAATCATGTTTCTTCAAAATTTTGCAGGGGCCAAATTTCTTCATCTACAGCTTTTTGTAGGTACACACTAGAAATTTTTCCTTCCTCAGATATACCATAACATAATCTCCAACTTGGAACTCCTTATGTCTCCTCTTTTGATATGCCCTAGCCTTATACTATAGGTTCATCTTGGTAATATGTTATCGCACCTCCTCATGTAGATACTTGACATTTTTAGCAAAGTCTTCTTCCTCAACACTTGTCCTCCCTCTTGCTTCATCTTCCTTAGCTCTGGTGTAGTCCTTGGACTACTCCCATTCACTATTTAGAATGGTGATCTACCAGTACTCCTATTCGTAGAATTATTATAAGAAAAATCTACTTGTGGTAGAACAAATCCCATCCCTTGGGCTTATCTCCTATTAAAAACCTCAACAAATTACCTAGACTCCTATTTGCTACTTCTATTTGTCCATTAGTCTATGGATGATGTGCAAAACTAAACTTCAACTCTGTCTTCAAATTTTTCTACAAAGTCCTCCAGAAATACCCCACAAATTTAGTATCTCTATCAGAAACAATACTTTTTGGGAGACCATGTAGCCTTACCACCTCTCTAAAAAAAAAATCTACAATATATATTACATCATGAGTCTTTTGGCATGGAATGAAGTGTGCCATGTTTGAGAACCTATCAACCACCACAAATACTGAGTCATTACCCCTCTATGTCCTTGGCAATCCAAGAACAAAATCCATATTTATGTCCTCCCAAGGCTTCGATGGAATAGGCAATGGTTGATAGAGTCTAGTATTGTGACTCTACTTGACAACCCTGCAAAAACTTCTTCACATGCTATGACAATTGAGGCCAAAAATAATGTTCTCTAATAATGGAAATTTTTTTATCTCAACCAAAGTGGCATGCCATCCCTCCACTGTGTTTTTCCTTGATCAAGTTCTACCTCATAGAACTCCTTGGGATACACAATTGATTTCTTTTGAACAACATACCATCCTAAATCAAGTAATCTAGCCACCTAATCCTATCTAGAGTAATAGATTCTTTACAAGCCTTCCAAGCCTCTACAAACTCAAGATCCTTAGGGTAAAAATTCTTGAGTTCATCAAACCCAACCACTTCAACCTATATTACTATCAACAACAACTATCTCCTACTTAATGCATCTAAAACCCTATTAGACCTTTTGCTTCTATGTTTCAATATAAATGTATAGCTTTGCATGAACTCTACCCATTTCAAATTTCTCTAATTTAATTTACCTTAGCTATTTAGGTTTTGCAATGCTTTGTGATTAGTATACAAGACAAATTCCTTTGGCAACAAATATTGCCTCCATTTCTTTAAGGCCTAAACTATTGCATAGAACTCCTGATCATAAAGAATACTTCTTCTTTGCATCATTCATTTTTACACTAAAATAAGAAATAGGCTTACCTTCTTGGCTCAACACAACCCCAATAGTACTGTCACTAGTATCACAATCAACATGGAACACTTTGTTGAAATCAGGAAGTGCCAACATAGGTTTCTTTGTCACCTTCTTCTTTAGCAATTCAAAACTCCTTGTAGCTCCTATAGTCCACTTGAACTCTTTTCTATCCCCCCTCATTGTTTTAGTTAGGGGTGCACATATAATACTAAAATTCCTAATGAACTTTCTGTAAAAACTAGCTAGATCATGGAATGACCTCACCTTAGTGGTAGACCTTGGATTGGGCCATTCCATGATTACCTTCATCTTCTTTGGGTCCATTTTGAGACCATCAATTGATACAACAAACCCCAAATAGACTAATTCCCTTTTCAAAAAGCTACACTTTTTCAAATTAATCAACAATTTCTCTTCCCTCAAACTTTCAAGGACAATATGAATGAGCAATAAATGTTCATCCAAAGACTTACTAGAAATCAAAATATCATCCAAAAAGACAATAACAAATTTTCCCAAAAATTTCTTTAGTACCTCATTCATAAGTCATATAAAGGTGCTTGGTGCATTGGTTAGGCCAAAGGGCATGACTAACCACTCATATAGAGCCTCCTTGGTCTCGAATGTAGTCTTCCATTTATCTCCCTCTCATATTAGTATCTATTGATAGCCACTCTTGAGATCTATCTTTGTGAAGTACTCAACTCCAATCAAATAGTCCATTATATCATCTATTCTTGGCAAAGGAAATTGTTACTTGATAGTTATTCTATTTATAGCCCAAGAGTCTCTACACATTCTCCACTCTCCATCCTTCCTTGGTGCTAGCACCACAGGTACTGCATATGGACTTAGGCTCTCTTGAATCAAACCTTTGCTTAATAGCTCTTGAACTTGTATATTTAGCTCCTTAGTCTCAATAGGAGTCATGCTATGAGCAGCCTTATTAGGCAAACTAGCTCTAGGGACTAAATCTATTTGATGACTGATTTTCCTTACTAATGGAAACCCTTCTAGCTAGAACATTATCAAAGATGACATCTCCATACTCACTTAATAGACCTAAAACTTCAAGTTGAACTTCACTACTACCTTCCTTATCTTTTCTAAGAATCAAAGCATAACACATATGTGTATGTTTCATGCCATCCAAAAAATTTCTTCTATCAACAAGACATACCCTAGAACTATTGCATACCTTTTCACCCTCCTTTTTCAAGGGCTTCAATTTGTGGTGAACTCCATCCTTTATTAGAGAGTATGTATTTGCATACCCATCATGTATAGCATACCTATCAAATTGCCACATCCTTCCCAACAATAAATGGTAGACATCCATAGGAATGATGTCACAAAGAGCCTCATCATGGTAACTCCTAATCTTGAACTTTACCAAACATTTCTCACTAACAAGGACCTTATGATCATCCTCCACCTAAGCAATCTGATAGGGTTGGGGGGTTTTTCTCCCTCTTAAGATTTATCTTTGAGACTGTCTGCTTTGACACCAAGTTGTTAATGCTTGTACCATCAGCAATCACATCACAACATTTACCCTCACACTTGCACCTGGTACGAAACAAACTTCTCCTTTCCCTAGGTTTAGTTTCACCACTCAATAAGACCCTTTCATTAACTAAAACCTCTCCTCTTTTTGCATCATCTAAATGTGATGATTGTGCATCATCATCCACATGAGCAACCCTTGCCTGAACATCAGCTCTCCTATCTGTCCTTCCTTGGCATTGAGGGAATTCAAAGGCATGATGACCTTCTTCATTGCAATGAAAATAGGTACCACAGAAGCCTCCTCTTCCTAAACCTTGTCCACATCCTCTAGCTCTTCCTCTCCAATCTCCAAAGTTTTGATCATGGGAGTGGTTGAGACCCTTGTTCCTCTAGTTTTAGCTAGTACCCACATCTTCATTTTTCTTATGGTTCTCATTTTGTCCTCCAAATGACCTGCCACTACCCATTCCTCCTTGATTACACCTTTTTTTCCTTCTATCAATTTTTTTTTTTAGTTTCTCCTCAACTTGCAAGGCAAACTAGTATGCCTCTTCAATGCTAGTCATTCTAACTAGACTTAACTCCTCTTGAATGCTAGTTCTTAACCCACTAAGGTAATGGGCAACCTTCTCCTTGTTTGCTTCTACATGCCCTACCCTGATAAGGACTTGGTAAAATTCCTCTCTATATTCCTAGATAGATTTTCTCACTTGCTTTAACCCTTGCATCTTCTTGAACAAATCAAGATCATAATTAATAGGAATAAACTACTTCTTTAGTTTTTCCACCATGCGATCCCATCTTGTGATTTTCTCATTTCCCCTTCTATTTCTTTCCAACTAAATCTCTTTCCACTAGATTTTGGCATGGCCTTTCATTTTGGCCTTCACAAAATTAACCCTATCAGGGTCCCCGATATCCTCATACTCAAAATATTCCTCCAGCTCAATGATCCAGTCGATCAACTCATCTAGATTTATATTTCTCGAAAACATACTGATGTCAATTTTAGGTTTTTTTCCAAGCTCAAAAATGGCCCTAAAAAGCTTCTCCTCCACTTGTTTTAGGACTTCTCTATCTCCTCCCCCTTCCTACCCAATATTTTATTCTCCTTCATTTTCTTCATCACTTTCACCACCTATGGAAACATTCATCCCTTTGTGGATCTCCTCCTTGAATGCCTAGACTTGTCTTTAGAGGGATCTAACATCAAGATTAACAAATCTAGCCCTTCCACCACACTCTCTTCATGGAGGCATCTTCTTGTATCAAAACTCACAACCACATTGTCCTAGTGCAAACTACCTCACAGTTGATGCTTTGTTTACACAATTAGGAAAACTAGCTATGATACCACTTGATGAGGACACAACCCAAGACAAAATGAACACAACAAGAAAAGGGAAATATTATTATCATAAGTGATCTACTATTCCATTTAGTACAATAAAAATGGACCAAAGACGTGCCCTATGGGCTTACAATGCTATCTAATCCCTGAGAAAAAACCCTCCTCTAGCACCTTCTCTTGAACTCCACCAAAAATTGCCTTTACAATACCAAAAATGCCCTTAAGTAACCCAAATTAGGTTTAGGATTAAGAATATATTTTATAATATTCCATTTTTCATCCACCACCAAAATAGAAGGTTCTAGAAAACATGTCAGAAGTCAGTGTAAAATTAGAAGAATTCAAAAATGGCAGTCCAACTTCCAGGAGGCATATTTTTTGATCTAGGACTTCGATTGATGAATTGTTTACATTTTTAGAAAGCTCTCCAAGTGCTTTATAGCCCTATGGACAAGCTTTTCTTGTTCTCCATTTTTTGGGCCCATACAAGGCCATTTAGTGCCTCAAATATGACTTTGAAGTTCTCTTAGAGGCTCTCTAGGAAACTTAAAACTATAATAACTTTCAAACTGCAAAGCCTTCTGACCTAATTCTTTTTTTGGAGAGATTTAAATAAAAATATAATTATCCTTCCAACTTACACCCTATAATTCATCATAATTATGGATCAATTACAAAATAACCTATTTTTTACATTGGCATGTATCCCAAGGTACTCAAAAACTCTTACCTAGAAAACCAATAGTGGAACTATGTGAATTGGAATATTTATTTTACCCAAATGGGTATCCAAAAATGAAAACATATTAAATAGAAACTAATACTAAGCATATTTTTGGGTGATACAGGATTTCCCTTACACCACTAGATGCTCTTGCATCAAAACCCTTCTTAAATAGATAATTGGATAAGGTTCTAGATCAAGATCAACGATCCAAAATCCTCCCCTTTTCCACTTAATCCTTCTAATTTTCTAATTGATTTCTCTTCCTATCTAGGGATTGATGTCCTCTATAAAAAAAAATGTAATTATCTCCTTATTTATCTCTACAATCCATAAATATGACATAGAAGTCAGGTAAAATGATTTACATAAGTGTTTATGGCATTATAAACACATATGGAAAAATTGGTTTAGTTAGCACTTGAAGATCATGATGCTTGGTCATAATTGATATTCATGTTGTCCCTAAGCTTTTATGCTCAATATCTACTCACTCACTCAACATAAACTATCTTCACATTGTTTGACTTTTATTGTCCTTTACTTGACATATATTTTGACTTAGTCTATATTGGGGTGCTAAAAAACCTTAGACTTTATTTTCATGTAATGAAAATATTAAAAAGTCCATATCATTAGGTGACTCGGTCACAATGATTACTAACCAACACTACCTATAAATTGACTAAGTGTTGGAAACTAATAGGCAATAAGGCTTAGAGATCAACAACATGTTCTTCTAATCAATTAAAACTTAGGATAAGGTGGTCAAACAATAGGATAAAACTAAAAAATAATTACATGATGGTGTACTCAAATATTAATGATTAAATAATTATGAAAAATTGATTAAGTACATAATTGTGGTCCAACAAAAAAGATTTAAAATGTTTAAAATGGGGCTTAAATTTTACTAGACCACTTTTGGGTGATTACATTTCCCATCTGAGTCAATGTGCAAGTGATCTAAGTACACACATTGAGTCAAAGGATTAATATTTCAAGCTAATTGATAAGATATCTAACTCTGAACTAGCAGTGAATGAAGTGTAGTGAGACAAATAACCCTGAACTAGTAGTGAACAAAGGTTAGCAAGACAATTCCAATGCATGGTTTAAAATGAAAATTGAACACTAAAACAAAGATTAATAGATAAGAAAATATCATAATAGATATGATGTGATGAGAACTGATACATCCAAGAGCAAGTAGATTAGATCAAGTGTCTACCCCAAGAAAAGAAGATAGTATATCATAATTGATTTGTAGCATTGAAAACTAGGGTCTTCCTAGCCCCTTAGGATTGAAATAAAAATTATATGGAGGAGATGCATAAATAAGACATATTTGATTAAATCATGCAAAGATAAGGTCCATGATGATAGATAAGTGACTTCAAAAGAATAGAACCAAGTTTGACTATTAGGTGATGAGAATGTGCCCCGATTTGATTCGGTTTGACCAGAAAGATGTCACATTAAAATTAGATCAAAGAAAGAATACATCATGAAGACAAGAAGATGAAGAAGGATGAAATTAAAAATAAATGATGAAATCAAGCTTGACTTGAAATATGTGAATATTTTTCCCCAAACAGGTCAATCAACTACACAAAAAAGAAAAAAGGTTTTAAATCATGATTTAACTAGCAAGATGAATTTGGATTTCAATTTTGATCTTGAAAATTAATCCATGACATCAAGATTAGATTAAGGTACAATTTATCATTAAAATCTAAAAAAACAAAAAAATAAGGTCAAAATGCTATATAAGGGGTCGAAAAGGATAGATAGATGTGATGATAAGACTAACCCCTTGATTGTGGGATAAAGGAGAAATTAATAATGAGAAAAGGATCAAGAAATGATGAATACATGATCAAGAAGAGAAGATGAAGAATGGATAAGATGAGTGAGTGCAACTAACAACAAAATGATCAAGATGTGTCTGATAATGATGAAGAAGACTCCCTCCTCACCTAAAGTAGAATTCAAAGCCTTAAAATGCAATCTAGGATGAAAATGCAAAGTGCAGTTTGTAAGAGTAATTAAGTAGGTCCTTTTTATCATCAAGCCTTGTTAAGGGACATGGAATGACCATACAACTACAACTAGGGAAAACTATGAAGATATGAATTTTATCTATACTAGATAGAATGTATAAATGCAACATAAGAATCAAAGACATAGAGGTCAAAATGAGTCACTTTTAGATTCCCAATTAATGTAGAAAGATTATGCTCACATCAAGACAATAAATATCAAGATGGCCATAAGAACAATCTTGTAGAACAAACATAGTGTAATATTTAAAGATAGTTTTAAATTTCTTAAGTGACCAAGGGATCAAAGTAAGAGATGTGTGTAAGACACCTAAGATCAACAAAAATACATGTGTTATAGAAGATAAAGAAAATATGTTCATTCCCCAAGTCCTCTAGTTAAATGACATCATGGAGTAACTAAGGAGGGAACAAAAAAAGTTTTAAATAACAAGAAACACAAAGAAAATCATTAAGCATGTCTTAGTCATTTTTTTTAAGCATGGTATGAAAATGGAAGGATAGACAATCACTAAATTTCTAGGATTTATGGTTGCAATTGGGAATATATCACACAACTTGACTGATGGAAAGGTGAGACTACCTAGTAAGTGTTAGGAAACACTCAATGTTAAGGAGAAATAGTTGAGAAACATTTTTTGTGGTGTTACTAAACACTAGCACATCCTAGAGACCAAATATGACATAATGCATCCACCCTACACCCAAACAAATATCAATTCCAAATTAAGGAGACAAGTGTGAGATGAAGTGAAATAGTAAAGTCTCAAGGCTACGAGCTAATAGATAGAAGCACATAGGTCTCAAATAGTATGAAACAATTTTTTTATATTTGATTTTCTTGATGATACATAAAAGTGCATATTGTTAGGTTTTCACCACTGCAAATTGTTAGTTTGAATCTTCTCTGTAGTGCTCTAGAAAAGGGGAAGGGAAATTAAACAATAATTAAGGCAACATGTTAAAGATTTTAAAATGCATTATAATACACATCAGAATTTATAATAATAAAAAATCCCATAAATGAGCATGAAATGCCATAAAAAATTCATTGATGAGGAGAGAACATGATGACACAATTGTAGGCCAAAACATTCATATATTTTTGTGAGAAGCACCAAATAAGGCTCCTAAAAAATGTTCTTCTAAGTATTCTTGTATATAGAAAACAAAAGAATTCTCAAACATAATCCTAGATCTAACCAAAATCTCTTATTACAATATGTCTATAAACCTATATAGAAAATATCCTTGAACTAAATCTCAAAATGAAACTATAGTATGGCTCTAAAGTTATTCCATGTGGAATATCTCATCATGGCAGTTGTTGCAACCATGTTAGGCATATTGATTTTTGCATCATTTTCTCCTTTCACATGCACAACATGGGTAAGACCTATACCTTTTAAAACTATATTTCCATCTTGAGGGGATAAACTCTTGTTGTGGTCTCACAACACATGCCCCATTCCTCACTAGGAATGGGGACCCCCTACTTTTTTTTTCTGACTCCCAAACTCACAATTCAAGAATTGAGAGAAAATATTTAAGAGTCAAGAGTGTTAGAGTCAAAAAATTCATAAAAAATTAATAAATTGGAAAAACACAAAAAAATAGAAAATTAGAAAAATACAAAAAATCAAGAAATTGAAAAAATATATAAAAATTATTAAAAAAAAAAAAAATTTAAATCACCTGTGCAAGCATGCATGTGCAGGTGAGATGCATGTTGCACACCTCACCTAACGTGGGGGGTTATAAAACCCTACACCTCCTTCACTAACACTCATCATGGGCTTACCCACAGTAGGTCATCTCAGCACCTTTATGGTCAACTTCATTGAGACTATCAAATAGGCAAAGATACTATTGGACTGGGCCACCACACTGAGTGAAAACTTGTGTGAGCAACTGAGGATGGTGAAGGAGAAGAAGAAGTTTTACATGAATTCTTACATGGTATACCTACTTGCTTAGCTGGAGCTAATCAAGTCCAGGATGAACCTCAATTGCCTCCCATCATGTCTAGTCAACTGAAAGAGGGTGAGATTCCATAAGCTTCCATTCCTCTTGTGCAAGAAGAGCTAGCTTCTCCTTCTACCTCCAAGAAACAAAAGAAGAGGATTAAGATATGGATGAAAAAGAGGCAAAGGATCAACATAAGATTGGTGCCTTCCCCATATGTTCCTAAAAGTATTTTGAAGGGAGACGAAGAGAAGGAAGAAGAAGAATTAGATGAGGATGAGGAAAAATTGCCCCTACAAGGAAGAACTTGGCTAGCAAGAGCCACAGAGCTTCAAAGGAGAAACAGTGCCATGGGTACCTCGTCATCCACCCAAGTAGAACCCTTAGAACTCTCTTCCTTTGAAAATGAAGTAGAGTAGTGGGTGGATAAGCAAAGTAAAGAGGGTAATGATGTTTTCTCAATGTTAGGTTTTAATTTCATGCCCATAGGTATAGAGTTAATTGGGGATAAGATCAGGGACACCCCTATAGGTGAACCTCAATAGGAAGACTAGATGCAAATGCTACCAGATACACAGGGCTCTGATCTTACTCCTCCATCTCCACCATAAGTTACCTTGATAGAACAAGGCTCA
Organism: Cupressus sempervirens; assembly: GCA_028749045.1. NCBI lineage: Eukaryota > Viridiplantae > Streptophyta > Pinopsida > Cupressales > Cupressaceae > Cupressus > Cupressus sempervirens. The sequence continues at coordinate 663,906,969 of CM053785.1, forward strand.
GTGACTCCACCACCTTAGAGTTCAGAGGAAGAGTAGGTTCAAAAGGAACCATCATTAGAGGAGCGACTAGAAAAAATGACATTTGATGAAGTGTTGAAGGAGGGACAAATAGTGCAATATTCTCAATTTCCTTCCCAAGATACAAAGGTTCAGGCTATAGGGTCTATTGAGACTAAAGCTATAGAAGAGGAGCCCTCCCAATAGGAGACAACTCCAAGAAAGAGCGACAAAGGGAAGGAAGTTGTAGAACATACCCCTTCATCATCAAAAGCTAGGTCCTATGTAGGACACATTCCTAGATAGATCCAAAAGGAGATAATGAGGAGTACTAAGCCTCAATTTCATGCTTTAGAAGAAAAAATTTGTGACATTGCACAGATTATGAATAAACCTGAGTCTCCATCACATGAGGCAATGTCATTTGCATTTGTCACCAACACATGGAACCATGAATTGTTTGCACAAGTTGCTCTCCCTCCTAAACACATAGATGTAGAAGGCCTTAGCCTCAAAGATTATGAATTGAAAGATGTTATGTTGGGAAGGCCTACATAGGATTCAACCCAATTAATGATGACCTTGGGAGTCAAAGAGGTCCTCAAGCACATGGAACAGGATGAGGCTGAACTTCAAGCACTACGAAGGAAGGTCAAGATCCTAAAGGGATATCTAGCCAAGGTAGTTGGTCCTTTAGATCTTGAGCACCCTAAGCAGACTTTGAATACTATTCTCAAAGAAGGGGGAGTGGTATACATTGATCTATTGTTGCAACACTATCAGCAGTGGTAGGAAAGTTTTGAGGAGAAAGATCACAAGGAATTTGAAGTTACTACATGCTACGTAGGAGAATGTGAACAAAATCATAGCAATTTTGAGGTAGGACTTTAGTATTATGAATAAAGTACAAGCTTGGAGTAAGTATTTGCAAACTCTACAAGTCATAAAAGGCCAAAGATACCAAGTTTTGATTGATGTATATATCAAAGAAGAATTGGATATGATCGATAATTGGATAGAGAAGATAGCATATAGCAATAAGGTAATGGGAACATTACATGAGGAGATCCATCAGCTCAAGGACCAAGGCCAAGATAAAATTTTGGAAGTAGAGAGACATTACAGTGATGCATGCTTGGATATTTTTGAAGATGAGGAATGAGAAAAGTTGTTGCCTATAGAGAAAGTAGTGGAGAATTTCAGGAAGATTTTTATGGAGGTTTTTGATGATGAGAACATCTGACAAGCCTTCAAGACAGAAGAAGCCTTGTTAGAATTGGATACTGAACTTAGGGATTTTGCAGATACCCAAATTGAGGTAGACAATTATAGATAGAAGGACAAGGATAAATATGAGGCCTTAGATCTTCTAGATGCAACTAAAATTACTGAGATGATAGATACATTCAAGGGCAAACAAACAAACATAGCTTTGGGATAAATAAGAACAAAACCCAAATGCCAAAATTTCAATTTTGACACTCAGTAAAATTTTGAAATTCCAACCCTATTGAGGTTTGCAGGTCCATAGGTGTGTAGCTCCGTGATTTAGAGGTGCGCTGATAGTTAACTTCTTGTTCAAAAAATAGCACTTTCCATGCATTGAAAATGCATTTTGACGGTAGTTTAACTTTGACACATGCCTAGTAAAGGACCAACTTCTATTTTTGGCACCTCCAGATGCTCCTACTTCGACTAAAGGCTTCCTCCTATTTCTTCTCTCATATTTTCTTTTTTTTTTTGACATGTAAAGGGCTCGTGCATCCAATTAATGAACAAAATATGGATGGAGTCCCTCTAAGCACCAGATTAACTTTGAGATTGTATATATTTAGATTTTTTTAATGTTTTAAAAGCATTTTATTGCATGAAGAATATCTCTCTATCAACATAAATTGAGGAGATGATTTCTTATAAATACCCCATTGTAATATGTAACAAGGGCCACCATTATTATGCAATAAAATTATGCTTTTGGTGCTCGTATTTGGAGTGTAGTGATTCTTACCTGAATGTGTCATTGTTTTGTGAATTTTGTTCATGAGATTGTGATTGAGCCAAAGGTTTATTGCATTGTTTTTGGTTGTGTGATCTTTTAGTTTTGGTGTTCACTACAAATTTATGAATTTTGTTCATGTAACAAGCTAGAGAAGAAATCATCAAATTGTGTCTACATAGCTTTTCATCTTGCATGTGGGCACTTTCTATTGCCTTTTGATTTGATGAAAGGTGAAATATCATATGATTGTTAAAGTTTCTCATCGATGATTGCATCAGTGGATTCTAAGAAGCATTGCTCCTGTTTTCATTAGTTTCCTACCGATTTATTTGAAAGCTTAACTCACAACATGTTTTTTTCTATAGCTTATATCTGTTAGGTTTTCAATTTCATGTTATTTCAATTTTATATTATTTTCTTTTAGTTTCATTATTTTCTTTGCTAACCCCTTTTTAGAATAGGAACTCATATTAGTTGCACTATTAGATTGCATTCATTTAAAAATAGAAAATACAAAAACATAGTTCTTTTGTGTGTTATTTTGAGATAATAGATAGATTTTACTTCATTTTGAGATAAAAAATAGAACCAACAAAGGCCTCCTCATGAACAATCACATTTATCTTCAACTGAGTAAATTCTAGTACATCGCAAGACAAATATAAAACCTTGGAGTTGATCCCAAAAGATTAGCTTTTCAAGAGAGGAATTGCGTGAAGGATTCCTACCGTTGGCCTCATGCAGAATGAATGCCCAAAAAAAATGGCACTAGAAGGAGGGCCACACTTTTAGATCTTGGAGAAAAGTGGGAAATTTGCCAAAGTCTCAAAATTCTGCACTTTGTATAAAAATCTATGCTTCACACAAGTTCATAAATTTTTTTGATTTTTTGAGAAATTCAAGTCCATAGCTCCACAGGTACGCAAGTCCACAAATCCATAGGTATGTAGGTCTATAGATCTACAACTTCTCAGGTGTTCAGGTGCACAAAACTCTGTGATACAAAAAATTCAGAGAGGTTAGAAAGTGTACTTCTGCAAAGGTGCACTTTTTTCTAGAATTGATGCAAACTAGAGGATATTGATCCAAAATCCCCATTTCAGTTAGCATTAAGGTCTGTGCCAAGTGCACAGAAGTTTCTTGAGCTTACCCACTTCCACAAACCATGTAGTAACAAGGGAATACCCTAAATTCAACCACTTCCATTCAGACTTTCATCATCTTCCTCAACTCCACCTCCACTCCAAGCACCTAGTGGACCACCACATATTCCAATAGCTACTCCTCAACAACCACCATTAGGTCCGCCAAACCCACCAATGACCTTTTTCACAAAAGCCATAGACTCACCAATAAACTTAAGAGGTGCACTCCTTGACCTCCCCAAGAATCCCGAGAAGTTTTGCAAAAGATTCATCTATGGTGAGACATGAACTGCCAAAAATCATGTCAAGGTATTCAAGGAAATTTTCAACCGCAAGTAGGTTGCTAATGAGGATGTGGTTCTTCATTTATTCCCCTACTCTTTGGGGGAAGTCACCTTTAATTGGTACATTAATTTTCCACCTAGATGCATTGGAGATTGGGACAATTTTGAAAAATTGTTCTTGGAACAATTCAAAACATTCATTAACCCAATTGTGATACATCAACAATTCATATTAATCAAAAGGGACCTAGCTAAGACAGTTTCCCACTTCAACCATCACTTTCATATGGCATATCACAAGCTAGAGATTTGATACTAGTTGAAGCCGCCATTCAGATTTATCTATATGCTATGGACCATCTTACTGCAATTTTTCTAAGAAGACTTCTTGCAAAAAATATTGACACATTGGATAAAGTCTTGGCATAGGAAATTACCTTTACTAAGCAAGCTAATCCTAACGGAGGAGGATTAATGCTTCTAGCTCCAGCTATCATAGGAATGCCAACATACCCTACCAAAGTACCCATGATGCCTAGTTAGTTCATACCTATGAATTCAGTTCCATTGTAATAGGCACCTACTCCACAAAATCTTGCTCTAACATACCTAGGGTTTGAACCTCTGAAAGATGCTTTCTTTGAGAAAAAGGCAATAGCACCAACTGAAGCAAACAATGGTTTTGTTACTGAATTTGGTTAGATGAAAAAGACTATGTCCCAAATGAATAATGAATTGACTTGTCTTAGGTTGTCTCAACGACAAAAAAAAAACTTCCAAAGAACAATGTTGGCCCTTACAACAACAATTATGGCCAAAATTATAATAGGAACTTCAGTGGGAACAACAACAATAATGTAGGAAACAAGAATGGGGGAAACAACTTCAATCCTCCTGATTGTAATAATGGCTTCCAAAGAGAGCACTAATAGTGGAACACTCATCCAAATAATGGAAGTATTCCTACTAACAACAACAATAACAATGTTCAGTATGTAGACATCAATTAGTATGATGATGGTCAAAATGCACCCAATAATGATGGTTCGTACTACAATGGAAATCAAGAGATGACTCAAATTTCACAAGTAAATGATAATGTTCCTCCTATGAAGTTTAACACTATGTTACTAGAATCCTATGATTCTACATAGAATGTGCAAGTAGAACAACCCACTAGCAAAGAGTTCTCTTTCCCATTTAGTCAAGAACTCGATCTTCAACATGATGAGATGTTTGCTTTTCGCAATGATAAATGAAATACATATAATATGAGAAATAGAAAGGAACCTTTGACAGATGGGATTCCTCTAGGTTTATAACCAACTCCACCCAATCTGAGAGCGAGTAACAATCTGGCACCAGTTAGGCCACCATATGGAGGAAAAAAAAATCAGAATCAAGCAAACATACCAACAATATTGAAGAATCCTACTTGGTCAATTGAGAAGTATAGTGTTGTCAAAGACTTGAAAAGAGCCAAAGAAAATATGTCTATGTTTGACATGTTGCAAAATTATCCACAATAGAGAGAAGCACTCATGAAGACCTTGGTTCACACAAAGGTACCCCATAACATGAATACAGTTTGTCAAAGATAGTATCTCAACAAGTCAATGTTGCAGAAGCAATGCCTACTATGTTTAAAGACAAGGTTGAAGTACCCCCATTTTTGCTCAGCATTAGGATATATGGAAAGAATCTCCAAAATTTCTTAATTGATTCAAGAGCCTCATGTAATGCCATTCCACTATCAATAGCACAAAGGTTAGGGGTAAGTCCTCAACCTTCCAATCGAATAGTGATACAATTAGACAAGACTGAGGTGAAAGTCATTGATGTATTGAAAGATGTTCAGATATAGTTGACAATCAATCCTCAGATTCAAGATGTCATTGATATACATGTGGTAGATGTTCCAAAGACATATGGGTTACTCCTAATTAGAGAATGGACACAATGCCTAAGAGGATGGTTTTCTACATATTTCACTCAGTTATGGTTACCATGGAAAGGATTAAATAATCAAATCAAGATAGATGCAGAACCCAAATTGAAAATGATGATTATAGATTACAATGCCCTAAATGAGATAGTGTTCCTACAATTAGATTTGGGTTCATACAAGATGATGGTATTGGATACAACTCCAACAATTGCATCTCAAGATCAAGATAAAGAACCGAAAGTGCCAGTACCCAAAAGCGAAACTGTGACACAATTCATAGATAGTATGGTGACTAATTTACAATGTTTAGGAGAGGAAGCTGATCCTAGTATCCTCCTTCTCCCAGGATTTTTCCAATTACACAAAGTTAGTCACTTATAATTTGAATTCTCATCATGTGAAGAAGCAGTAGCCTACTAACACACATAATGGAAAACAAGGATAAAAGGACCTCAATAGATGAACTCACAGAAAGTCAAAATCTGGTGAACTCATCCAACCTTGTTGAAAAGATTGAAGAGGTTCAAATGAAGATCTAAATGCATCATACAGTGATCCCTCTTCAGACGGTGGAGGTTTTTCTTCTCCATCCCCTAAGATGGTTAAATTTCAAAGGAGAAGACAATATGTGAAAGGTAAAGGATGGACTTCAGTAGTCATCCATCTTGAACCTAAGGTTAAGGAAATCAAAGAACTAATATGGGAAATTCAAGATAAATAAGAAAAATACATACTTCCTCTATCCACCAATTACAAAGGGGAATCATCGAGTCCTACACAAGGAAAATTACAATGGATTCCTAAGAAATAGTCATTCAAGGTTCAGGTGAAAGAGAAGTTAAGGATGAATAAGCATAAAGTTAGAAAACCCAAAGAGAATTCAATTTGGACACTCTAATTCAATGGTTTTAGGTGCAAGTTGGGAGCTAGTACAGGTATCAAATTGGTCAACCCAAAAGGTAGGTCTTTCTATGCTACATATTTATTACAATTTAGATGTACTAACAATGTTTTAGAATACGAGGCATTAATTCAAGGACTTCTCTTTGCATTGGAGAAAGGAGTCACAGCTCTCATAATCCAAGGGGATTCTCAATTGATCATATGAAAAGTAAAATCGATATACTCTCTTAACAATAAGAGGTTACTGGCTTATAGAAAAATGGTATGGGATATATTGGATTACTTTAAAGCTTTGAACATAAGATCCATTTCAAGAAGTAAAAACATGGTAATAGATGCTCTCACCATTTCAGCAAGTGCTTTGCAACCAGTTGAAAGAACCAAGTTGAAAAGATTCTAAGTAGAATTGGTTGTTGTGCTGTCCATTCCTGATAATATCACCAATTTTTAGGTCTTTCAGGATGATCAACATATACTTGAGTTTATCATGTGCAGCCACGATTTTGACGGATAAGAGATTAATGATACACCAGATAACAAACCTAAAGATGATGAACTTAAGGATGAAGATGTGATTCTTAATCTAAAAACCAACACTTTTCCAAAAGGAATGGTTGAACTAGAACACATCTTTGATTGTGATGAATCAACACTCAATAGAAGGGTAACCCAAGAAAAGAGAATAGAAGAATGTGACTTGTACAATTTGGGTATTGATGAAGAACCAAGAATGGTAGATATAGGAAAAGCATCCAACTCATAGGAAAGGGAAGACATGCTCAAATTACTCATCAAGTATAAGGATGTCATTGCTTGGAGCTATGAAGAGCTAAAGACTTATGATTCTAAGATTATCACACATGACATCCCACTGAAACCAAACACCAAACCATTCTAACAAAGAAAAAGATTGGTAAATCCTATCATTGAACCATTGATCATGAAAGAAGTAAAGAACTTGCTGGATGAAAAGATCATATTTCCCATTTGCCATTCTACATGGGTGGCTAATTTGGTCCCCGTTTGAAAGAAGACTAGAGAGATTCATCTCTATGTTGATTTCTGTAACTTAAATATAGCATCCTAGAAAGAAAATTATCCTTTTCCCTCACGAGATGAGGTCTTGCAAATTGTAAATGGTTCAAAAATGATGTCTTTCTTGGATGGTTACTTAAGGTACAATCAAGTGATGGTCGATGAAGAAGATATGCTAAAATTGGCCTTCACAACAAAGTGGGGAACTTTTTCCTACAAAAGAATGCCCTTTGGAATAATTGACATGGGAGCTACATTTCAACGAGTGATGTATGAAGCTTTCAAAGGATTGATTAGCAAATGTATAGTCATCTACATGGATGACTTGATTTTCTTTTCAAAAGATTGAAGTACCCACATTGCTGAGTTGAGACAAGTATTCAATAGATGTCATAAATATGGCATATCTCTTAATCCCAAGAAATCTTCATTTGGCATTACTAAAGGAAAGCTAAAGGGACATGTCATTTTTGAAGCCAGAATCTCCATTGATCTTGATAGAGTTGAAGCTATTTTGAAATTATCACCTCTACACAGTCGAAAGGAATTGAAGTCTTTCTTCAAGAAGATAAATTTTGTACAAAAATTCATAAGTGAATTTGTAGAGATAGTTCATCCCCTTGTTGATTTACTTAAAAAGGGGGCTAATATAGAATGGGTTCCAGAAATAGAAAAAGTGATTTGAAGATATCAAGGTGGCCATTTCTACAGCCCCAATTTCGGTGAGTTCAGATTACGAGTTGCATTTTAAGATCTATTCCTTTGCTTCTGAACATTCATGTGTAGGGATCTTGACATAGAAGAAGGAAAAGGAGGATGAAAGACCAATTTCTTTTATGAGTTGCCCCTTGAAGAACATAGAGTTGAATTATTCAAACCTTGATAAACAATCCTTTGCATTAATCAAGGCAATAAAGAAGTTTTGTTACTACATACTAAGAAGTAAGGTGTATGTAGTTGTACCTGATTTGGCAGTAAAGAGTCTTTTGATGCAAAATGAACTTGGTGAAAGGAGAGGAAAGTGGATGGCCATACTTTAAGAATTTGATCTTGAAATTCAATCTATGAGATTAGTTAGAGGTCAAGGCTATCAAAAATGATAGCTGATAACCAAGATGGAAATGAAAAGGAATTCAAGTTTGATAATGAAACAAATGAAGATAATCAAAAGAAGATGGTCGTATCACAAGTTGACATTAATTAGGGAGTGGTGATAGACATTTGGTATCAAGATATTGTTTACTATCTCTGACATGACCAATGTCCTAGTTGGATGAATAGTTTTCAATGTAGGGGACTTAAAATGAAATCTGAGTCCTACATGTTATGTGACAATAAGTTGTATGAAAGGAACTATGAAGGGATTTATCTAAAATGTTTAGGATGAGAAGAATACAAGGAAGTCTTAGAACATTTCCATGACAAGTATGGTATAGGACATGGTTTAGCAAAAGCAACAACTCACATGATTTTAAGATTGGGTTATTTTTGGCCCTCGATATTCAAAGACACTTTCGAACATGTACGCTCTTTCCATATCTATCAAATTGGTGCTAATAAAGAGAGGCACCCAAAAATGCCATTACAACTAGTGTACAAGGTGCACCCCTTCACAAAGTCGGGGCTAGATCTTATTGGTCTAGTCAACCCACCATCATCAACTAGACATGCATTTATTCTTACAGGTACAAATTATTGCACACGATGGACGGAAGTAGAAACATTCAAAAATTGCACTGCTATGGTGGTAATAGTCTTCTTGGAAGAACACATTGTTACTAGGTTTGGAATGTCATTCACCCTTGTGTGTGATAATGGGTTTTCTTTTGCATCATCATTCCTAACCTAGTGGGCATTTGAAAGTCAAGTCATTATCAAGTTCTCTTCGAATTACTACCCACAAGGAAATCAAGTAACAAAATCTATAAATAAGAACTTGATCATAGTAATAAGATGACTGTTGAAGGAGAACCCTAGGGATTGGCATACGTAGCTCAAATATGCCTTATGGATAGATTGAGTGAGACTCAAAAACACTTTGGGGGCTTCTTTGTATTTTCTTGTCTATGGACAAGAACCAATGTTCCTGCTTAATCTCAAAACTCCTATTTTGAAATTCATGAGTGGGTATGTTGAGGATGTTGACAACGTACAAATCAGATTGATGAATCTTTTACAGATGGATGAGAAGTAGATAGTTGTGTTGGAGCACATGGCTAAACATCAAGCTGTTGTGAAAAGATGGTTCAACAAGAGAGCCATGATAAAGTCATTTAAGATTTTTGACCTTGTTCTACTCTAGGATAAGGCAAAGAAAATTCGGGCAGCCATACCCAGTTTTAATGCTTGTGGAAGGGTCCTTATTAGATCGCAATTTTTTTTGGAGAAAACACTTTTAGGCTCAGTTCCTTACAAGGGGAATTTCTTCCCTTACCCATAAATGGGCAATTTTTGAAGAATTATTTTGAAACCTAGAAGACACACAAAAAGAAAAAAAGTTAAATTTCATTTTTGCATTTAGCTTAGATTTTTATTCCTACAAGTGTGTTTTCTTTCATGTTGCGTGTTTTCTTTCAATCATGTGCTTCCTTTTAAAGTTGTGGCAGTCCTGGGGGGTAAGGTGTACTTGATATTTTTCTCAAGATTTTACTAACCACTCTTTGGTTCCAATTTTAGGAAGAGGTATTTCTTTGTCAAAATAGTTGGACAATTGTTTGTCTTATACCAACTGAGTGACTGACATTTCTTGTGCAAATAGGGGACTTTCAATCTAGAAATCAAAAGTCTAGACCTACAAACTCTCAACACTTTGCAAATTTAAAATTTGATTGTTTTATTTGATGTTGAATTGAAGCCAAAGATGGTGATGGAAGATCAATACTTTTACTAGTTCAAATAGGAGGGGTCTCCTTGAAAGGTTGCGAAGATCATTGTTTGGCGTGAGAGTTTCTAAAAATTTCTAAAAGAGGAACGCAAGGGGTGTTCATAAGAGATCAAATCCAAGAAACAACACTAATGTCCTAACTACATATTCTAAGCATAGTCAGGATACAGGAAAAAAAAGGAAAAAGAAAAAAAGAAAAAGAAGATAAAGAAAAATATAGTGTTAAGACTGAAGGATTATAAAGATCTGAAATGGCAAAAGATACATTTTCAAACAAAGTATTTAGTATCCAAAATATTGCTTCATCAAAAGTAACATTTTGAATGACATGGAGTGACTATTCAAATTTGTCAAAAAATTAAAAGAATGTGGCACCCCACAAAGAGCCCTCGAACTGATTCTCTCATCTGGTCAAGTAATTGATTGATAAATAGCCTTCACAGATATTCTGAATGAATGAGTTGGGCAGAGTGGAAGATTGTTTCGAGTTCTCATAAAAATTTAATAGACTGCATCCTGAGACATCAAAGAGAATGAATAGACAAATCACAAACTGAGCTTGAAGGTTTTGAATTTTGGGATTTTGATTGCAAAGTCATCTAAAAGACGCTTGAGATGTTCAAAGATCAATTGGTGTTTGACAAGCATTGAAAGAATGTTTGCTGATGAAGAAATGCCTTAGTCATTACTTCCTCTTTTCGGGGCTATTTGTTGTGGTCTCACAACACACGCCCCATTCCTCACTAGGAATGGGGACCCCCTATTTTTTAATTCTAACTCTTGAACTCACAGTTTGAGAGTCGAGAGAAAATATTTAAGAGTCAAGAGTGTTAGAGTCAAAAAACACAAAAAAATCAATAAATTAGAAAAACACAAAAAAAATAGAAAATTAGAAAAATACAAGAAACCAAGAAATTGAGAAAATATATAAAAATTATAAAAAGTCAAAAATTAATAAAAAATTAATTAATTAATTAATTTTAAATCACCTACGCAAGCATGCGTGAGGGCGAGATGTGCACCGCGAACCCATGTGCCCACACAGGGGCTCGTCGCACACCTTGCTTGGAACAGGGAGTTATAAAACCCCCCACCCCTCTTCACTAACACTCATCATTTTTTCATTCTCATTTTGTTGGGGTGTTTCACAAACATGCAAAGGTAAACCCTCCATGCAACGGCACTGAAACTTGTGCTCACACCGACGCTAAACCATGTGTGATTGCGCTGAAACTTGGACCCACACTGGTGCTAAACCCTCCATGGTGATGCCTGGTACTTTCCACCTACATGACACTCTATACCCATGACACCACCATAAACATTGGCCCTGTGAGGTGCCCGCACGACGTTCATTCGGTGCACCCTGTGCTATGCCCCCAATGTACACCACGTGACGCAACCCACACCCCCCCTTTTTTGCTTCACACTTAACACTTTTTTTTTGGGGGGGCTTCAAGTGCACAAGGTATGCACATCAAACACCTATGGTGCCAAACATAACCCTAACACTACCTGTGGTGCCTCCCACACACTCATTTTTTAAAATAAAATAATATATATAAGATTTTTTTAAAAAATTAAAATTTAAAAATATATATTATTATTTTTTAAATAAATTAATTAATTAATTAAAAAATAATAATAAATAAATAAAATGCCCAAATTGGGCATTTTATTTTCCTATCTATTTATTTAAATTTAGAGCTTTTATGTTTTATTATTTTGAACTAATAAACATTTTCTCTCATAATGTGTAGGTGATCAAATGGCATCTACATCTGTAGTAGCACTCAAACCCGTCATTTCAAATTCCAAGGCATTCCCTCAAAGTCAAGATTCTATGATGATTATGTAGAAATCAGAGATACTGACCTGGGACACACAGATCTAGGGGAATTCCTAAGAATCTATAATAAGCCCATAGAGAGATCAGCTCTCGTATCTTCACAAATTTGTTTTAGGTTGGTGAACGCAGCTTCGCATCCTATGTCAATACAATCAACTGAACTAATCATGGCCCTGGCAGATCATTTCATCCGTGAAGAGAGAGTGGTTAAGAGTGTCACTGGAGAGGTTGTGTTGGACCTACAACCCAACAATATTGAGAGGGTCTTCCATCTTCTGAGATCAGACCAATTTATTAGGCTCCCATATGAAATAGCTAAGAGATAGTACAGGGAGCACCAATAGGAGGCAGTTGACATCATACAATCCTCCTATCTCATCAAAAAGCCTCCTCATGAAAGGATAATGGGCAAAGTGGATATGACTCAAGGATACATAAAGGAAGACATTGGATGCTCTATCATTCTCTTGAGCAGAGTCATGGGCTTACTCGTAGTAGGTCACCTCAACACCTTTATGGTCAACTTCATTGAGACTATCAAATAGGCAAAGATACCATTAGACTGGCCCACCACACTAAGTGAAAAATTGTGTAAGCAACTAAGGATGGGGAAGGACAAGAAGAAGTTTTACATGACTTCTTACATGGTATACCTGCTTGCAGCAAGGGTGACAAACTACCCTAGTTTTTATAGAAGGGGCAGTATGTAGGATCCCAATGCTTGGCCATACATAGTCTACCCTCAGTTGGTGAAGAAGAACCTCTAAGCACAGAGAAAGAAGTAGAAAATCATCAATGATGTGTTCATTTTTGTAATCATTCGATTCACTGAGGGAGATTATGGAAAAAGGTTACCCAATGAAGAAAAATCACAAATAACAGCTCTCGAAGCCTACTTCATCCAGTTCAAGATGTTCACATATCTTTATGTAGTTGATGCCTCCATCAATCCTAAGAAGCTCCTAAGATATCCTAGTGACAAACTGGTGCTATTGGAGATTTTCCAGTGAATTGAGTCAGCATAAGAGAAAATAAAGAGACAATGGAGACCTTGTTGGGCATGGGCATTGGTCATTGGACCATATCATGTGAAGAGGAAGCAAGACATTCCATCCTTTGAGTGGGAATGGGAGAATTATCCTCTTAAAGAGTACAAATCTCCCTAGCCCTATTTTGACAATGTTGGGAGAGTGGAGAGTCTGATAAGAAAGGACTTCCATCATGAGGATGTTGTTTAAGATCACTAGATGAATGCCACAAATGACTATGATGTCTACATTAGGGACTATTGTAGGATGACTTTGTATCTAGCAGAAAAGGCTCTCCAGTTGAAAATCCTAGAGGAGATAAAGCAACAAGATTCTAAGGAGTTACTGGACCCCCTATTCAACGTAGACAAAATTGGTGAAAGACCCATTATGAATGTTGAGGTTGATAAGGAAGAGGCCGATGATATTAATCATCGAGTAAGGCATGTCATCAGAATGACGAAGGATTGGATCAAGAAACCTTTTCCACTTGATCCAATACCTGATATAGTGATCTTTCACACACATGCCCACCCAAAAAGAGGTAGAGGGAAGAAAGTAACAATTCCTACCTTTGTGGCCTAGTCTCCTGTTAGGCTAGAGACGGTATACCAACTTGATTGCCCAATTGGATACTATTACCCTCTAGAGAGGAAGGGAAAGAATAAAAGAAAGAGGACCTCCCCTTAGAGGATTCAAATAGAACAAGCCAAAGAACAAGAACCTCCTGAATAGCAAGAACAAAGTGCAAAATGGTCTAAGGATGCTGGAACTACTCAAGTCCAGGATGAACCTCAATTTCATCTCGTTGTGTCTATTCAACTAGAAGAGGGTGAGATTCCATAGGCCTCCATTTGTCCTATGTAAGAAGAGCCAGCTTCTCCTTCTACCTCCAAGAAACAAAAGAAGAGGATTAAGATTCGGATGAAAAAGAGGCAAAGGATCAATAGAAGATTGGTGTCTTCCCCATCTATTCCTAAAATTATTTTGGAGGGAGATGAAGAGGAGGAAGAAGAAGAATTAGAAGAGGAAGAGGAACAAGTGCCCCTACAATGAAGAACTCAGCTAGCAAGAGCCACATAGCTACAAAGGAGAAAGAGTGTCATGGGTAACTCACCATCCACCCAAGCAGAACCCTTAGAACTCTCATCCTCAAAATATGAAATAAAATAGTGGGTGGATGAGCAAAGTGAAAAGGGCGATAATGTTTTCTCAATGTTAGATTTTGATTTCATGCTCATAAGTACAAAGTTAATTGGGGATAAGATCAAGGACACCCCTATAGGTGAACCTCAATAGGAAGATTAGATGCAAATGCCACCAAATACATAGGGTCCTAATCTTACTCCTCCATCTCCACCACAAGTTATAGTGGTAGAATAGGGCATGGTGACTCCTCCACCTCAGAGTTCAAAGGAAGAGTAGGTTTAGAAGGAACCATCATCAGAGGAGCAACTAGAAAAAATGATGACTGAGGAAGTGTTGAAGGATGGACAAATAGTGCAATATTCTCAATTCAGCTTCCCAAGATATTGAGGTTTAGGCTACAAGGTCTACTTAGACTAAAGCTATAGAAGCGGAGCCCTCCCAACAGGAGACAACTCCAAGTAAGAGTGAAAAAGAAAAGGAAGTTGTAGAACATACCCCTTCATCATCAAAAGCTAGGTCCTTAGTAGGACACATTCCTAGATGGATCCTAAAGGAGATAATGAGGAGTACTAAGCCTCAATTTTGTGCTTCAAAAGAAGAAATTTGTGACATTGTAGATATTTTTAATAAACTTGAGTCTCCATCACACGAGGCAACATTGTTGGCATTTGTCACCAACACATGGAATCATGAATTGTTTGCACAAGTGGCTCTCCCTCCTAAAGACACAGATGCGGAAGGCCTTGGCCTCAAAGATTATGAATTGAAGGAGTTTATGTTGGGAAGGCCTACATGGGATTTAGCCTGATTAATGATGAACCTGGGATTCAAAGAGGTCCTCAAGCACATGGAATAGGATGAGGTTGAATTTCAAGAACTTCAAAGGTAGGTCAAGATCCAAAGGGATATCCAACCGAGTTAGTTGGTCCTCTAGATCCTGAGCACCTTGTGTGCACTTTGAATATTATTCTTATAGAAGGGGGAGTGGTGCACATTGATCCATTTTTGAAAGCCTGTCAACAGTGGAAAGAAATTTTTGAGGAGAAAGGCATTACGATCATCATAGGGAATTTGAAGTTATTGCATGCTACATAGGAGAATGTGAATAAAATTGTAGCAATTTTGAGGTAGGACTTTAGTATTATGAATGAAGTACAGGTTTGTAGTAAGGATTTGCAAACTCTACATGCCATAAAAGGCCAAAGATATCAAGTTTTGATTGATGTATATACCAGAGAAGAATTGGATATGATCAATGATTAGATAGAGAAGATAGCAGATAGTAATAAGATAACTGGAACATTACATGAGGAGATCCATCGGCTCAAGCACCAAGCCCAAGAGTGAATTTTTGAAGTAGAGAGACATTACAGTGATGCATGCTTGGATATTTTTGAAGATGAGGAACGAGAAAAGTTGTTACCTATAGAGACAATAGTGGATAATTTCAAGAAGATTTTTGTGGAGGTTATTGATGATGAGGACATCTGAAAAGCCTTCAGGACAGAAGAAGCCTTGTTAGAATTGGATACCAAACTTGGGGATTTTGTAGATACCTGAATTGAGGTAGACAATTATAGACAAAAGGTCAAGGATAAATATGAGGCCTTAGATCTTTTAGATGTAGCTAAAATTACTAAGATGATAGAGAAATTCAATGGCAAACATCCCAACATAGCTTTGGGATAAAGAAGAACAAAACCCATATGCCAAAATTTCAATGTTGACACTCGGTAAAATGTTGAGATTTTGACCCTATCAAGGTCTACAGCTCCATAGCTACATAGTTCCATAGACATGCAGGTTCACATCTCTACAATTTAGAGGTGCACCAATAGTTAATTGCTTGTTCCAAAAATAACACTTTCCATGCATTAGAAATGCATTTTGATGACAGTTTAACTTTGACACATGTCTACTAAAGGACCAGCTTCTATTTTTGGCACCTCTAGATGCTCCTACTTTGACTAAAGGCTTCCTCCTATTTATTCTCTCATATTTTCTTTTTTCTTGACATGTAAAGTACTCATGCATCCAATTAATGAATAAAATATGGATGGAGTCCTTCTAAGCACCAGATTAACTGTTAGATTGTAAATATTTAGATTGTTTTAATGTTTTAAAAGTATTTTATTGCATGAAGAATATCTTTGACTCTCAACACAAATTAAGGAGAAAATTTCTTATAAATACCCCATTGTAATACATAACAAGGGCCACCATTATTATGTAATAAAATTATGCTTTTGGTGCTCACATTTGGAGTGTAGTGACTCTTGCCTGAATGTGTCATTGTTTTGTGAATTTTTTTCATGAGCTAAAGGTTTATTGTATTGTTTCTAGTTGTGTGATCTTTTAGTTCTGGTGTTTGCTACAGATTTATGAATTCCACTGATGTAACGAGCTTGAGAAGAAATCATCAAATTGTGTCTACATAGCTTTTCATCTCACATGAGTGCACTTGTCATGGCCTTGTGATATGATGAAAGGTGAAATATCATATGATTGTTAAAGCTTCTCACCGAAGATTGCATTAGTGGATTCTAGGAAGTGTCGCTCCTATTTTCATTGGTTTCCTACTGATTTATTCAAAAGCTTAACTCTTAGTGTGTTATTTTCTGTAGCTCATGTCCATTAGGTTTTCAATTTCATGTTATTTTCTTTTAGTTTCATTATTTTCTTTGCTAACCCCTTTTTAGAATAGGAACTCATATTAGTTGCACTGTTAGATTGCATTCTTTTAAAAATAGAAAATACAAAAACACAGTTCTTTTTTGTGTTATTTTGAGATAGCAGACAATTTTTTCTTCATTCTGAGATCAAAAATAGAACCAGCAAAGGCCTCCTCATGAACAATCACATTTATCTTCAACTAAGTGAATTTTGGTACGTTGCAAGACAAATATGGAACCTTGGAGTTGATCCCAAAATATTAGCTTTTCAAGAGAGTAATTGCGCAAAGGATTCCTATCGTTGGCCTCGTGTAGAATGACTGCCCAACAACTTTCAACTCCACTCATAATGGTTTCTCATTTGTTGTGCATAGGGACAATCTCAGTTTTGGATCAAATCTTCCTTGGGATTTCTCATTAACTAAAAAGTGGCCCTTTTCTCTAAAGGATGGGAGTCTCACTACCTTTTAAATGTTGTGACCTTGGGCTAGACATATGACACTCTAGGAAACTTAAATAGGGGAAAGCCTATGTGGAGGCATTTGAAACTCCATGTTACAAATAAATGGTGCCCTAGTGGGCTTTCTTTAGAATATTCTTCCCATTTTCCCTTCAAAAACTTTATGGCTCTAGTACTTGGTGTTCTTTGCAGTGAGTGCACTTTGGAAGATGATGTATTTGAAGGAAAGAGGCTTATGAGCCTAGTAAAAATTGTCCCATTTTGGAATTTTTTTATTCTATCTTTGTAATGTCATAAATGTTCACACATTGCTCATAATCCATAATGGCACACATCATTTAAAATATTTTCAAGAGGTCTAATTTTAATCCCTTGGCATCACGCATCCAAAAAAATGTGCCAAGGGAGTATATGTTGATTCCAACCTCAAATTCCACTATGAAGGCATCCAAAATGCACTATCATGTAACATAGAAAAATATTGAAAAACTACATTTGGGATTTTTCTCAATTCTTCTCAATCCACCAATTTTGCACTACCAAAAATGTATAAGTTTCCTTAAGAATGTTTTGGATGAACATTGTGGTAGATAAAATTTATCCTCATGTCACCAAAGCTCCAAGGAATTGTATACATGAGAACATCTAAGTGATTCATTGATACTTTTTAACTCTTCTAATTTTGAAAGAAACATATTAACTTCAAATGGTGTCTTCCCTAAAAGACCGATAAACTCAAACCTTACCCAAGTTTTAAAATGATCAATATTGTGTGGAAATAAATAAAAAATACATACAAGAGCTTTTTTTTTCTTCAGGAGTAATAGAAACTTCATAGTTCTCTAATTAATAATCTTTTTCATCTTTTAATAAATGCTTTCTTTTGCAATTCTCAAAAATGCTATACATGTTGAGTCTATTTTTACATCTTGTTTGCATATATCCCATGCTTGTGGTATTTAGTGAGACCACACAATAATGCACATGCCTCAATTATTCTTTCATAGTTTGTAAGAATAGTATTTCTACAATTTCATGTTTATTGCATCCTATGTGTGCCAATCTAATATTATGAAGGGTTTTAGTAATGGTAGTTGTATTTATTATTTCGTATATAAAAAAAATGAATTACTTCAAAAGTTTATGAAGCTTAGTTAACAAATTATTTTATGCATATCTTTAATCACATCATTAAATGGTATTGGAATATTCTTAAATCATTTCCCCAAAATAGTTTTCTTTCCTTAACTATGCCTCCATATTTTGTATGCTTTTCTTGTTAACAACTATAGATACACAATTTGACAAAATAACTCGCCTTTGATGGATTATCATAGGTTGTTCTAAAAATTCCCTTTTTAACACATAAATATATATTCTAAAACTATTAAAGGCTTTTTTTTTTGGGATGGAGTATTCCCTTGAAGATGGTGTAATTTAGACTACACTTGCAAATGACAAGTGATCAACTCTTCAACAAGTTTTGTGAAAATGTTAGAATTATTGCTTCATTTGATAACATTTATTTTAGTGATATTTTCTTTAGATATATTGTTTCCTTTTAATGTAGTTGTGGCTCAACATCTAATCAAATTTTATAAACTATTTCATAGTATGAGCCATGAGGAAGTTGGTAACTACCACGATCTTTAGAAAATCTTTTCTATTAACCCATTTTCTACATATATCATAATCATCACTTTAAGATTGTGTTGTGAGAGAAGTTATAGGACTCTATTTGTATTTTGATGGATTCTCTTATGATTCAACATTTGAGACCCCTATTTTATAGGATCATCCATTTTGACCTTGTTGAGTAGGTCAATTGTACCTTGTCTTATGTCACTATGTTTTAGACATTTTTTACACATAATTTTTGTAATTTTCTTGATATTCTGATTCTATGATAATAATTTTATGTTATTTTTTTATTTGGAGAATTTTATAACAATGTTGTATTTTATGATGATATTTTTTAATAAGAATAAAATGCATATGGCCTATTTAAATATAATGATATAAAAGGGAAATTACATAAATAATTAATGAGGAAAAATATGGCTCTAACCCAATCATATATTCTATGTTGTGTAATAACAAAATTGCTAATATAAATGAACAACATCATTACATTTTGCACCAGCTAAATGGGCATAAGACTCCTCCAAATTTGGCATAAGAGGCTAATCTTCCTAGATAAAACTTTCTAAAAATAGTACAAGCTAAAAAGTACTAGATGAGGGCAACTATCTTGACCTATTCCTAAGACTAAGTCATCTAGATTAACCTCATCCTCCCAAAAATTAGTGAAACTCTTAAGATAGTCAGCTATAGGTCCAAAACTATTGGATATGATGTTACAACCAATTCTAAGATTCCACCTGTCAAAAATTCAAACCCAAAGTGAAATTTTCCATATGCTTTTCAAAGTGCATTGGTCTCTATTTTATTGTATTTACTTTCATAGATCAGATTTTTCATTCACATTTACATATTAATGATCAATCTATCCTTAGAATCAACCAAATGCCACCCAACAAAACAAAGATTTCGTGTCAACATCCTTTTCTTAGTTGTGCTTACTATATCCATCTTGTAGGTTAGGTTTACCATTTTATAATATAGATTTTGTTTTACCTCCCTCATCTAAATATATTCTATGCAAAACAATGGCACCCTAGGTGAACAAGTAATTATCCCTTTGATAAAATAAATAAATTCTTTCCATTTATAAAATAATTAATCTTCATCATGCCTCATCACTTTTTTTATGTAATAATTCAAACATTTTTATCAAATGTTTATCAATATTCATATTCAAGCATGATCCAACCATCTTGCTATGTTTAATATAATATCTCTATTTAAATGGAAATAACATTTCCATCAATTTTCTTATTTCACCATTATGTAAAAAAAAAAAAAAAAATAGTAAAAATACTTGCACAATCTTTACAAATTTTACCAATTGTGAAAAATTCATTAATTTTGATTTTGTAATTTGTAATGCCCCACCAAGGGATCCAAAGAATTAACCTAAAATTTCACTAAGTTTGCCAAACAATTTTTTTTTTACACATGAAAGTAAAATCATTCATAACATTCGCGGAAGCAATAATAACAATTCAAATAAACATAACATACATAACAAGCTACATTCTTTAAAGATCCCTTAACATTGAATCACATCTAATCATAACTTATTCATCTAACATCACATCCTTATGAAATAACAATGATACATCCAACATTCATAAATTGCATTTTCAATTGCTCAATCATCCATTGCACATGTCACAAGGTATGAAAGGCTTAAAAGAATATACATCCATGTAAATAAAATACATCATCATACTAACTCTAATCCATGATGAAATAACATAATGAAACCATAAAAAATACATGATACATCATCATCATAAAGATATAAATATCCTTCATAAAAGATAACCATATATCACAAACATAAATAACTAAGTGCATAGTTCCTCCCAATCGTAAATAGCATCATTAGACCATCATGGATCCTAGCCATCCCTCCGTGCGTAACATTCCAAATCACCAAAGAGATCATTGGTATTAACATAGTAGGAATGTGACTCCTAAAACATCCTACATCAAATACAGAAAGTAGTCTAACATGCAAAGTAAAGCATAATATATCATCATATAACATATGCAAATCATCAATGCAAGAAGCATACCAGTAAGTACATCCATCATAGGGTATATCATCTATCATAATATTCAAGGAACATAATGAAGATAAATACCAACCAAGGATGCTCTAGCCATGGTGTCTCAGACAGATCTCAAATAATAAGAGTGGATAAACAGTACCACCCGACCGCATGGAACCTAAGTGGTCCACTCCCACTGTGCTGAGGAGATAATCTCAAGTCCCAAATAGGCTATCAAAACCACAAAGTATAAATACTCTCTAAGTCTAGGAATCCTAAAAGTATACTAACTCAAAGGCTCCAATCACAAAATTGACATTTAATTCCCAGAGGCACAACAACGACATGTAGGAACGTACTATGCAAGCGGGAATGTGTCATCGCATATATCATGTACAAGTTACCCTGGCAGTTAGTTAAACTCCACGGGTCCATACTGATCCTCATGCGGCCACTAGTATCATCTCATACTGACGAGGCATACTATATTGCTCCTTTTTAGAATATTTAGGAGATCAATTTCAGTAGTTCTTAAAAAGAATGATTGTTGGATCAATGTGGTTTTCGATTTACCATTAAACTAGAATCGTATTTCTCTAAGTGTATTGCAATATCCTCAGTGGAATCATGTTTCCCTATAGGGGAAAGGGTTCAATAGGACCCACATAGTGAGTATCTTAGCTTTTCATTCTTGTAGGCTTCCAGGAGTAAGCCTAATTCTAGGTGGGGTGGATGTAGTGCCTGCCCCTAGGTCGCATTTTTGCTATCATTGTCGAGCTCTTTTAGGGCTAGTGTTATGTTGACAGTTAGCAGCATTGTTTTGAGACTATCGGATATTGTGCTATGGATTCAGTTGATATGTGATGAGATTACTTGGTACTTTACATTTCATGTATGCATGATGATTATTTTTAGTGTTTGCAATTATTAATGATGATTAGTAAGATGGTTTATCATCATATGTGTTTTCTTATGGATACTTACCCCATACTTGCATGTGTATGGTGTGCGTGTTTGTTCTTATATATGGTGTGTCTGATGTGGTTAATGAAGGGAGTCATAGTCACCTGCTAGTCGGGATCTACATGATGCACCACTTCATGCCATTTCCTATTTAGCTTAGAATACATATATTGTATGTACATGCATGGTTTTTATGCAGGTTGCAGGTACCGGGTATCGACTTTCCTGAATTGCCAAGATGAGCGTACCCTATCGCATTATCTCAATGATAAGAGAGGGGAGATAAATTCTCAAGTCCAAATCCCAACCCTTTAAGCCATTTTTCCTAATTGGAAATTAGGACAAGTATTTGAGTTGAGTACCCTCTGAATACTTCAGATAACGTAATTCGTGATATTAACCCTTGGTTTGATTTTGTATGTATTTTGGCTATGATGGGTTTTCGTATTTTATTTTATGAGTTCTTGATGTATTTTCTATTAATTAAGCATAATTAAAAGATTTAATTAATGGTTTAATTTAATGGAAAATTAATATGATATTTTAATATTTATTTTATTTAATTAATTGAAAAATTAATATGGTATTTTAATATTTATTTTATTCAATTAATTGGGGAATTAATTAAAATAAAATAATTAAATTTGAAGATAAAAGTTATAATTTTAAAAAAATTGGAATGTGATAATATTTATTTAATTTAATAAATATTTTAGCAATTAAGTTTTGAAAATGAATGTAAAAGTGAAAAATATATTTAAAATTATTAAAAGATTCTAGATTTCATGTGCTTAAAATATAAATATATTAAGATAAAAACAAGTGGAATTATTAAAGTTAGTGCATGAGATTTAATAAATAAATAAATAAAATTTGAAAGAGTAAATTAAATATTATATTAATTAATATGCATTATTTTAATATTTTCTCACATAGGAGTTTGTGAATTCTCAGGAGTTGTCATGTAGACAACACAAGAGTTTGCACTCTAAGAATGCACAAGTTGTCTACACTTAGGAGTTAGCATATTATTTGAGCACATGGTGTCTACAACCTTATGACTCATCTAGAAGGTTGGAGAAGACTCATGCTTAGTTGTCATGCTTATCTTCTAGTTGTTTCTAGAGACATTCTAGATGCATCTTAGAGGCCTTTAAATAGAGGCTTTCCTAGTGTGTTTGGACAAGCTTCAAGCTTACATGCATTTGAGAAGCTCATATGCTTCTACATGCTCATGTGCTTCTACATGCTCATATGTTTCTACATGCTCCTATGCTTCTTCAAGCACTTCTAGTCACGTGGGAATTTTGGTTGGCTTGGATCTTGGAGGAATTGCGAATGTTGGAGAAAGAAGGGATTTTTCTATGGACTTCTGAGGCATGGCAAATTAGCATCAATGTCCAAGTGCACTTGTGGTAATCACTTATTCTATTTGCACTCTTTCTCTTCCTATCTTCATTGTGTCTGTTATATGTGTCTGATTATATCCCATGAATGAATCTTGAATTTTGAAATTGGAATCTAGATATTTTATTTGGTTGAGAAGAAAACAATAGAAAACCCTAGATCCAATTAAGGAATAAATTAGATCTAAATCGGGTTTGGGTTCAAGTTAGAATCGAATTGTTAATAGATTTGAAAAGGGTTTCAAAATCTACAGTCAAACCTATTAGAAAAATTAATGGATAATTTATAGAACAATTACCTTTAAAAGAGAAAATTCTTAGTTCACCAAATTAAAAGACCTTTTTGGTTTAAACATTATGAATATGTTCTCTTTGAAAATACTAATTTGTATATATGTGTGTGTGTGTGTGTGTGTGAATGTTTATAATAAAACACTAAGATGCTTATTTACAACCTACGTATATTATATATACATATATACATATATATACACATATATATATATATATACATACGTATACATATATATATATACATATACATATATATACATATATATATATATATATATGTATATATGTATACATATATATATATATATATATATATGTATATATATATATATATATGTATACGTATGTATATATATATATATGTATACGTATGTATATATATATATATGTATACGTATGTATATATATATATATGTATACGTATGTATATATATATATGTATACGTATGTATATGTATATATATGTATACGTATGTATATATATATATATATGTATACATATGTATATACATATGTATACATATACATATGTATATATATATATATATACATATGTATATACATATGTATACATATACATATGTATATACATATATATATATATACACATATGTATACATATATATATATATATATACATATGTATACATATGTATATATATATATACATATGTATACATATGTATATATATATATACATATATATATATGTAAATGTATTAGCTTGATGGAATTATCGATATTAAAAAACGTGATGGAAAAACTTTTATTTAAAAATAAATCGAATTGCATAGTTGATCAATTTGAAAGGAAATATATATTATATTAGTGGAGGTGGGTGGGTGGGGGGGGGAATCGTGTGCCTCACCCTACATACCCTAGGGTCTGTGAGATCGCAAAGTACCTGCAGCCCGCAGTGTACCTGCAATCTGCTTTTATTAATGGCCAGCACAATTTTATAAATCGTCTTTTTTGTTGTTTTGTTATAAAGTTTGTTATAAAACGTTTTATGAAATCCACTTTTTATAATTCAATTTTCATAAATAATAATATTTTTTATTAGTAAACTATAATATTAAATAGTATATATATTATTAATAATTAATAATTATTATATTATAAATTATAATTATGTTATATAAATTGTTATGAAGTTTTAAAATTATTGTTTATTACTATTGTTTGGTGACTAAGTTTTATATTGTTATTTTAATATCTAGTAATGGTATTTTAATAATATATATAGTTATCAATGATAATTATGTATATAAAGTCATGACTTAACATTAATATTTGTTAAGTTACAAATATTAAATGTTAAGGTCAAAGTGTTACTTTGGCTAATATTATAATTACAATAATGTTAAAGATGGATTGATTGGAAAAGATAAATGATTTAAAAGTATTAATAATAATTTGTGAATTATTAATATAGTTCTATATAGTTGACTTTTAATATTAATTTTATTTCCATAGTATGTCTTGTCAGTATGAGAGGATACTAGTGGCCACATGAGGATCAGTATGGACCCGTGGAGTTTAGCTAACTGCCAGGGTAACTTGTACATGATATATGTGATGACACTTTCCTGCTTGCATAGTAAGTTCCTACATGTCATTGTTGTGCCTCTAGGAATTAGATGTCAGTTTTGTGATTGGAACCTTTGAGTTAGTATACTTTTAGGATTCCTGGACTTAGAGAGTATTTATACTTTGTGGTTTTGATAGCCTGTTTAGGACTTGAGATTATCTCCTCAGCACAGTGGGAGTGGACCACTTAGGTTCCATGCAGTCGGGTGGTAGTGTTTATCCACTCTTATCATTTGAGATCCATCCGAGACACCGTGGCTGGAGCATCCTTTGTTGGTATTTATCTTCATTATGTTCTTGGAGCATTATGATAGATGATATACCCTATGATGGATGTATTTACTGGTATGCTTCTTGCATTGATGATTTGCATATGTTAGATGATGATATATTATGCTTTACTTTGCATGTTAGATTACTTTCTGTATTTGATGTAGGATTTTTTAGGAGTCACATTCCTACTATGTTAATACCAATGATCTCTTCAGTGATTTGGAATGTTACGCACAAAGGGATGGCTAGGATCCATGATGGTCTAATGATGTTATTTACAGTTGGGAGGAACCATGCACTTAGTTATTTATGTTTGTGATATATGGTTATCTTTTATGAAGGATATTTATATCTTTATGATGATGATGTATCATGTATTGTTTATGGTTTCATTATGTTATTTCATCATGGATTAGAGTTAGTATGATGATGTATTTTATTTACACGGATGTATATTCTTTTAAGCCTTTCATACCTTGTGACATGTGCAATGAATGATTGAGCAATTGAAAATGCAATTTATGAATGTTGGATGTATCATTGTTATTTCATAAGGATGTGATGTTAGATGAATAAGTTATGATTAGATGTGATTCAATGTTAAGGGATCTTTAAAGAATGTAGCTTGTTATGTATGTTATGTTTATTTGAATTGTTACTATTGCTTCCGCGAATGTTATGAATGATTTTACTTTCATGTGTAAAAAAAAATTTGTTTGGCAAACTTAGTGAAATTTTAGGTTAATTCTTTTGATCCCTTGGCGGGGCATTACATAATTTTATTCATCCTTTAGTAGTGCTAACATCATCCATGAAAAATTTTCCCATACCATAATGGATTTAATATTTACAACAATATGTTTCTTGGCATTAACAAAATATCTTTACATACTTATTGAACCCATGTTGCCTTCTATTTTTTTTTCATGTTAATTTTTCAACAACATTGTGGTTTTCTCCATATGGTAATCAAATATTTCAAACTAATGATTTTTTTTTAGATTCATAATACTTTTCCTAGCACAATATTTTATTTTATTTTGACATCCATGTGAGAAATTTTTCACCGTTCATTTTTTCAATCACTGCATTTTTATTATATGTCTACAATCTTTTTTTTCCTCCATTCATGTTAAAGGTTTTGAGATTTTTCTAATTAATCAAGTTAATACCAAAATAGCCAATTCATGAGATAAAATTGTAGTCAATTAAGTATAAATGGTGTACATTCAAATTTCAAATATGATACATGCAAAGGCGAGGATGGTGCTAATGATGAATACTTGACAAAACATATGAACATTGTCAATGACTAACATTTTAGTAGAAAATAATGTTAATGACCAAGATTTCTAAATTTTAAAAATGATTTGCAATCCATGTTTAAAAAATTATGATTTCTATGGCCTAAACTATAAAAGATTCAACAATATATTTGTGTCAACAAAAATTATCTATTTCAATATCCTTAAATTTTTCAACCTTTGGTATCAATTGTTGCCAAAAAAAATAGCATTACTTAGATGCTCCTTCTGTTCATTTTGTATGAGAATAGGTCGATCAAGACACACAAGTTAATGAAATATTAATGCATGCAACTCACAATTATTTAAACAAGAAACTTTGTTAAATAAACATTGTGATTACATACTAATGTCGCTAAAAATTTTCTTTAATAAACTAAATACTAGAAATTACTCTAAAGTTCTAACCCCTTGAGAAAGTGTATCTCAACATTGTTTATAGAAAGAAAAATCCAAACAAATCCTAACTAACAAAAAGTAAACACCCAAGATAATAGGAGGATAAAATTTACTACAACATAAGAAAAGGAGGGGGAGTTATGCTTTGAATAATAATAAATCAAACTATTATTTCTACAAAGGAAATCTAGCATAACTAACCCCCCTAGAGATAATGTACTCCAAGAATGAAAATTAAATTTGCATTATTGCACTTCATGAGTTGTAGTTAGTTGGTTAATGCATCTTTCAAGGTTCATCTTGGTGGAATTTTTCTCCAATAGGTTATCTTTTATGAACTTCCTCATTGAAAAGACTTTTACCCTCACAATTTATTCCACCATTATGACATTAGGGTGTACAAAACATAGGCATGACCATTTAACTTTAGGATAGCCATTTATCTAACAACAATAGTCATTTGACTACCATTTAGTTCTAAATATGCATTCTTTCAATAAAAATATTTATATGAATAATTCAAATGTAAAAAGTCACGCCATCTTTCGTTATTTAGCCAAAAAGGATGTATACATTAAAGTTCATAACCACTTAAACAAGTTTAGGAAGACAACACAAAGTCCAACATATGCATTTCACTTTGGATTAACCATTTATGTAACTACATGTAATATTTATATGAATAGCTCATATAGAAAAGATCATATTTTTTTCATTATTTAGCCAAAAAGGAAGTATGAGGATAAGTTCATAATAACTTGACAAGTTAGGAAGAGAACAAATGTTAACATAGAAACATCATAAACAAGATCTTTAAACCTTATAGTATCTTAAAACCCATGATAAAGCTAGTAAAAGCATGAAAGACATACAAAATAGTATCTTTGGGGAACAGGGGCCATTGACGATGAAAGTGTACACCTTACACTTCACCACCTCATGCCATGTATTGCATTTATTTCAATAAGAAATCATTTCATCTTTTGATATATTTATCATACTCTTGATCAAGAACATCTATGTTTGACTTGTTGAATCTTATAATTAAATAATATAGCTCATAAAATATGTTTAACTCACCAAAAAAAATTATTTGTATATTATCCACATTGTGGATGGATTTATCAAGTACTAGAAACATAATAAAACTATCCAAGTTTTCCTTCCATTCTTCCTCTAACTTTTCTTCACCATTATCCTTAATAAAAAGAGGGGGATTTAAATTCCTAATGTGATGTTGCAATAAGAATTCACCTATCTTGAGGATTTTGTCATTAGCCTCCTTGAAGAGCTCAACCCATTGATCATTGCCTAGATGATTTTCAGTAGTAGGTTGTGTCACTACTATATTTGGCCCTATTTTTTGATGAAAATTTCCAATGAAGTGGTCACATTTTGTAAAATTGGTGTTTTTTTTCCAATTGACCCCAACAACGTCAAAATTTCAATTACCTATTTTGAGACCATCATGATTTTGATGGCCACAAACAATACATAAAAAAGAAGACAAACACCAAATCATTTTCATGATAAACTACACATGAAATAAATGATTCTAGTGTGAGGTTTGAGCATGAAACTCCCATGCAACTAACTCAATGGTTTAAGCCAACATATCATTGACATTACCTGGGTAAGGACATGTACTGCTTCAATTTTATGTGATTTGAAAATGAAATTGATTGAAACTTAATTTATGTGATTTCAAAATGAAATTTTGTAGTTTTAAAATTGATTTTATTTAAAAATTAAAATTCTTGAAACCACAACAAATCTATGCAAAAACACCATCAATCGTGCCCTAAGAACATTGTAACCCTTATCACTTATGAGTGACACAATTTAAGCAACCAATCTTTTTAGAATGAATTCTCCTTAGCACTAAGTTGAAACACAAATGTAACCGTTTCGCTCAACTCTACAACACACCCATTCTCATGGCACTAATATTTTCATTTAGTATATCTGTATGCTGAATACATTTGTGAGTTGACCTTGAGTCACATACATGCCATGTAAATATGTACATGCACAATGCATATATACAAGAAAAACACATATACATACCCTAACCTATAGCCCTTTTTTGTACATAGTTTTGATGTGGTCAACTGACCACATGCTCTTCACTATCTCCTTATTACATACACAAAAATAAATGATAAAGAGAAACCAGGGAGCTACACAATGGAAGCTTTTTTTGAGTTGGGGGAATGGAAGGGAAACTAAAATTTATTAACTTTTGATTGATTGTGTTATATCTTATGCCCCTCGTTTAGCTTTTCCATTCATTCATCCATTCATTTAAGATTCAAGAGTGAATATATATTTTGTCTCTTGTTGTGCCCTTGCAATTTATGTCTCTACAATGATATTTTTAGTGGAGAAGGAAGAAATGGAAAAGGAAAAGGAAGGATCTTGTATACATAGTGTTGTACAAGTGGCTTACTCACAATCACTTTAGTGGCTAGTAGGAGCAACGTGATACCCAACAAAACCAAAACCTCCCCTCCCCCTCCTTTAATGATGTAAATATATAAAAATACTCTTTCAACATAAGGAAATCCTATATATGGCTATTTATTTCTTACACAAGTATACAATAGGGTAAGGGAATCCATTTAAGACTAGCAATAAGATTCATTTGTATTCATCTTTGATTTGTGCCTCTACACATCCCATCCCATCCCATTTTTCCAGCTCTCCTAGAACCCATATAAGAAATCAACACAACATCTCCCCACAACCCACATATCATATTTTGCAAAAGGATAAGTGGACATCTAAAAAATTGGGCAGGATTGCCTTAGCCACTATAGTGGAGGACAATTGAAAAAATCTATTTATTTTCTTCTATTTTTGTGAGTGGATTGGGAAGATAATTCAATAATGGAGGCTCTTAAATTTGGTTACAGTCATGATAAGGATGGTGCACAATTGTCTCCTATAATTAGTTCCATTCCACTGATGAAGGACTCATATCACATTATCTCATGAGAAAGGTTTTAGACAATAGTTTCATAGGAGGGGCCATTGTTTTTTATTAGATAAATAGGTTTTACAGGGACCCTAAAACCCAAGAGTTAAAACATTAACAAGGCTCATAATAAGTTTGAAAAGCCTAGCCAAAAGAGTTCAAGTTCAAAGGCTGATAATAAGCCCAAGGCCCAGCCGAAAAACAAAGATCATAGAAAAGACCAGGAATAGATACAACAAGAAATGACAAAGGCAAAAGCCCTGACAAAAAGACAAAAAAATAGATTGAGACAAAAGAACAGGTAGTGGATTAGTCCTCATTCTTTCTCTCCAGGTCTCGCATGGCCTAAGTAGCCTCATAGGCCATCTGGTTCTCCTCAACCTCTTGTTGGTGCGCCCTTTGATCCTCTTGGTCCTAGGAGGGACCATTGTTGAATTGTTATTATCATTGCATTATAAGATGTCTAAATATATTTTTAGTATCAATAATACTTGGCCTTTTATTGAGAATGTGTAATTCCCATGTGAGAAAAATCTTATCGTTGGGGTTAAATTGTGACCCTATGTAAATTTTCCAACCTATGGGTTTAGTATCTTTATTATTGATAGAATTATAAAAAACAAAGGTTGAACTAATAGTGTACCACATGAATATCATTATTGTTGCCTCTTGCATCAATGTCTTCCTCTTTTTAAAATTATTGTGCTTATTTCTTGATGTAGTGCAAGGTTGAGTGAACCCCTAGTGGAGATGACCAAGCCCCTAACAAACAACCAAACAATAGAATTACAAAAGAAAGGTACAAGATTTGATAGAAAATCCAACTCTTTATTCATCATAAAATTTATTACATGTATTCTTTCGGGTTGTAAGGCCTTCCCAGTTGTGACCAAATACAAAGAAATTACAGTAATAGTTCTATAAGACCTCACAAGATCAAAATAACTCCTAGCTAGCCCAGATTTATAACACTACAAAAAATTGGTAGAAACACCAAGCAAGATCTAAACTTGTGCTCACAAGCCACCAAAAAGCCTTCTTGTTTTCTAAGCTCACACTCGTCTACTTGCTTTTCTCATAATTCAAAACTCTAAATTCCTTCCTCAATCCTTGTTTCTCCATGAATTGACTCCACTTCCTAAAATACTACCCATACTCCTTTGTTATACTTGTATAACTACAAGTCAACCTATTACAAATAGAAACATCTAGAACCCAAATAAAAAGAATACATCATAATTGGCTTACAAAAATCATTAAATGTACATAGGATTAAGAATCAAGACTAAAAATAGGTCCTCACATATCCTAAAATTAATCCACATCATGATCATGTGCTACGCATATTAAATGCACCAATTTCATCAATCAAATTTCCAAGAACAACTAGTTAGTGGGCTGAACCACTGAGCATCAACAATAACGACCAAGCACATCGACTAAGCCCCCACAAGAAACATTGAAATCAAGTTCCACCCAGAATATCATCAATCGAGAACCACAAGCATCACTGAGTGCCTTCATTCACTGAGCTTGTTGTGGAAAACCATACCCAAGAACTACCCTAGTAATGATTAAGCATGACCTCCTTCAATCAATTCCACCAAATCCAAGGTCAAATCCACGCAAACATACAATATTTACAACTACCCTAGGATGCTCCTACATTAGACACCCCAAGAGAGAAAATACCATCTTAGTAACAAGAAGCACACCTTCTAGGACTATACACATAAACCTCGAACATGATCCTCTCATACATCTCAACTTGTACATTCTTTCCTTTGTTCCACTTATGCAAATCCTTTTCATCATCCAATAAAAACTTACTCTTCTTATTATCATCCTTCCTCAATGTGCCACAAATCTATTTCCCACATTGGTCTCTAACCCCTTAAGAATCCTTCAACTCCACTCACCCACTAAAACTTAGGTTTCTCCTAGGGAGTTATATATTCTAAAATGAAATTAGGGAAAAATTCATGTCACCCTTCTCAATAGTAAATACATTCTTGACACAATCATGCACTACCATGAAATCATATTCCCAAGGCCTACCAAGTACTATGTGAAAACTACTCATGTCCACAATATTACACATCACTTGATCCACATACTATCAAATATGAAAATTGAGAAGACACTATTCATTTTCCTCTAAACCATGTTCATCTTACAACAAAATGATCCTTTGCGGATAATGATGTCTCACTCTCTTCAAACGAAGTTTCCAAACCATCTCCTTAGCAACTAGTTATCAATACTACCAATATCAACAATCACATTCCAACAATTACCTCCAAAATTTCATCGAGTTCTAAAAAAAAATCTTCTTTGACAAAGTTCCAACATATTCTTACCAAACAACACTTTCCAAGCCAACAAGTTGTCTTCCACCTTAGGCTCATTCTCATTCACCACAACAACTCTTACATCATGTACATTCCTATCAACATTGAGACATTCAAAATATCTATATCCTTTACCACATATGAACCATGTACCTTTAAATGCACCTCTGTCCATTCTTCTCCTCTATTCAATAGGTTTTGGTTCATCTTAAGTAATCATTTTATCCTTCACTAAGAGATCCTATTTCTCCTTCCCTTGGGATTTACCTTGATTTCTTTTCTTCAACTTATCTTCTTCTTTCAAAGCATATTGATAAGTATCCTCAAATGAATCAATCTTCAACATACCAATCTTATCTTGAATATTGAATCTCAAACCATAATATACCTAGCCACCTTTTCTTTAGAAATTTCTCTATGTCTAGACTGAATAGTCAACTTGTAAAACTCCTTGGTATAATCCTTTACAGTCATATCCTTCTATTTTAGATTATGTAATCTCTTAACAAATCGATTTTACAATCAATAGGAATGAACTTACCCTTTAATTTTGTCACCATCAATCTCCACCTAGTGATTTTTATTTCACCTTCCTCTTCTCTATCTCTCTAAAATTCTTTCCACCATAAAGCAACATGTCCTTTCAACTTAGTCTATGCCAACCTCAATCTGATAGGCTCACCAATATTCTCTAACTCAAAGTAATATTTTAATTCACCAATCTAATCAATCAGGTCTTTAGGATTCAAAGTACATAAGAAAATAGAAACATTTATATAATGTTCTAGCTTTAATCGAGTACCAGATCTATGTAAATGAAAAGTTCTATCTTCAAAAAATATCCACATGCAATTGATTCTATTTTCTCACCTAGATCCAATAACCTCTAAGTTTTTAGTAGATTCCTCATAACCATCTTTTGAACCCATGTTCCTTGGTACACTAGCTATAGCTATCATCATCTCACTGACTATATCATTCTTCATCAACTCCACCTTAGATTTGGAATCTGATCTAACCTTCTCTAAAATCTTAGTCTCTACCACATCACACAGATCTACAATCACCCTAGGGTCCAATCTTCTTAGAGGCATCCTTTAGGATCTTTGAAAAAAAAAAAAAAAAATCACCTACCAAATCCAACCATCACTCTGATACCACTTAGTGCAACACAAGGTCATGTGAACCCCTAGTAGAGGTGACCAAGCCCCAAAAACAACCACACAACACAAGATACATGATCTGATAGAAAATACAACTCTTTATGTTAGAGTAATAAAGTATTTTCTAATTAATTAATTCATATTGATTTAATTATTAAGTCACTTATTATCTCTAGTTTACTTAAGCTAAAATTTGGGCATATAATAATTAATTCTTTTATTAATTATTATCATGCAACCTAGGTTAGATTCATATTGGGTTTTGATCTCCTCTTTTAAGGATTGATCTCTTTTTAATTTATTCATTCACTTTTGATAATAGCAATTTCTTTTTTTGGTCATCTAGTATGTTTCCTCTTCTGTGGATCTATGAATTCAAGCCTCCATAGATTTTGTCCTCTCTTTCTGTGACATGTGTTTGCACACAAGTGATTCTTAGTAGTTGTGGGGTTGAGCTTTCATCAACCTCAATATGGTATCAAGACTCCAAATCTTCATGCCCCTATTCTGTTTATGAGAATTTTGGCTTGGCTTTTAGATCTATATTTTTTCTTTCAGAGGGTTTCATTTTTTAGAGCTTTTTTGCATTGGATCTATGGGGTCACTAATTTTTAGGTCACATTGAGCCAAAATTTATTTGATTTGGACATATGTGAAATTTGAGACAAAAAAGCATTGCACCCAGATTAGGCACATTTTTGAAGGCAATTATTTTATGGTTCTGGCATAAAAATCAAGATTTTTGGTATGGAAATCAAGATTAATCAATACAAAAATTGAGTTTTTTAAGTACACAAATCGAGATTTTTTTGGGCATGGAAATCAAGATTTTTATAGTTCGCATATCGAGATTTTTTAGCAAGAAAATTGAGAATTTTTGACAAGTAAATTGATATTTTTTTGGCATTCATCCTGAGATTTTTTGGCTATAAGAATTGAGGTTTTTTGTACGTAAATTGAAATAGTTATGTACAAAACTAGCATACTTCCTAAGGTATTTTCTGGTGCTTGTGGGCACACTTTTTGATGTTTTTTGTCATAGATCCAGAGGCAATAAATTTTTTTGGGCCCTTCCCTCTCTATTTTGACACACATGTGGTTTTTTGGCCCTAACTTGTTCATCCAGACTCTATTTTTCAAAAATGAAATATCATCGAAAAGTTGGTTCCAAGCCCATTGTGATGATGCAATTTATTTGGACTTTTGATGTTGTTTGGTTGCCAATTTATGCAGTCAAAGTCAAAAGTTCAATTTTGCACTTCAGGAGACATATCTTGAGACATTCTATTTTTCAAATTCTGCTCTAGGCACATTTCATTGAGCTTTTTTCTTTTTTTGCATTCTAATGGATATCTTGGTTGTTTCAGGTCTAGGGATCGATTTTGTTTCTTTAGATGATTTTTCATGGGTTGTATTGTCTCTTGTATTAGCCTTATGTCTCTTTTGATCTCTATTGACATCCTTTTGTAGTATTTTTGCAATGCATTGAGATTAAGTGCAACTCTATTACATGCCAGGATCTTGCACATCTTTTTGTTTTATTGTACTCACACTATATTATAAAGTTCCTTGGTGGGTTTCATGTTGGCCATATTTTCCATCTTCCTTTCTCAAGTGAGTGTTCCTTTCATGACATTAGCCTCATGATGTTTTGATGACACATGTCATTATAGGTGTTTGTACTTCTTTTGCACTTTTGATGCTCCTAGTTCTTCTTTCTGCAAGAGATATTGCATTCAATTTCATTTTTCATGTCTTACCTCTCAGCATTATAGTGGGGTTATGTTGGTTCTATTTCTTTCTTGGTCTAATGGAGTGAGCTATGTATTCAATATTTGATCCTATGTACTAGGTGATTACAATAGCTAGATACCTATGCATTTTGGTGAGATGGATCATTTACCATATAAACATTCTTTCATTCCTATTTTTGGAGGCCATGAAGATACCTTCCATTTTCAATTGATAAACTCTTTAGACTTATTCTTCTTTACCTAGTCATGTTCTATACAGTGGAGGTTCTTCAGATCAACAGTTTGATAGTGTTTGCAGCTTCATGCTTTAGTGGTGTTCTTCATGATCATCTTTTATTCCTATCTTCTATGACATTCCCTAGTTTGGAGGATTCTTAAGTTCTTAACTAGTTCTTTCAACATTCTTTCCATCTCTTTTTGGAGTAGGATTTTTCCCATATGATTTTCTCTATTTCTCCTATTTTCAGAGATTTGGTTGTGCTTGGGTACCTCATTAGGCCTTATTGTTGGGACCCAAATTTACTTATAGTAGTAGTTTCTAGGTATTTGCTACTCCCTAAGTTTATCTTAAGGAGAATTTTTGGAGTAATAAAGTATTTTCTTATTAATTAAATCATATTAATTTTTATTAAGTCACTTATTATCTCTAGTTTACTTAAGTTAAACTTTGGACATATAATAATTAATTTTTTATTAATTATTATCATGCAACCTAGGTTAGATTCTTGTTAGGGTTTTGATCTCCTTTTATAAGAATTGATCTCTTTGTAATTTATTCAGTCACTTTAGATAATAACAATTTCTCTTTCTTCTCATCAAGAATGTTTCCTCTTCTATGGATCTATGAATTCAAGCCTCCATATATTTTCTCCTCTCTTTCTGTGGTAGGTAGTACTTGCATACAAGTGATTCTTAGTAGCTGTGGGGTTGATATTTCATCAACTTAAACACTTTATCCATTAAATAACTAATTACATGCAATGTTTTGGGTTGTAAGGCCTTCTTGGTTGTAGCCAAATACAAAGCAATTATAGTGAAAATTATGCAAGACCTCACAAGATCAAAATAACTCCTACCTAGACTAGATTTGTAAAATCATAAAAATATAGTAGAAACTCCAAGAAAGATCTAAATTTTTGCTTAGAAGTTGACAAGAAACTTTCTTGTTTCCTAATCCTACACTTAGCTACTAGATTTGCTCAGAATTTACAACTCTATATTCCTTCTAGAATCTCTACTTCTCCATGCATTGACTCTACTACCTAAAATACTACCCTTATCCCTATTTTATACTTGCATGGACACAAGTTAGATTGTTACAAATGGAAACATTTAGAACCCAAATAAATAGAATATGCCATAGTTGGCTTACAACAATCATATATGCACATAGGATAAAGTATCAAGACTCTGAATAGGTCCTC
Source organism: Cupressus sempervirens (assembly GCA_028749045.1). Taxonomy (NCBI): domain Eukaryota; kingdom Viridiplantae; phylum Streptophyta; class Pinopsida; order Cupressales; family Cupressaceae; genus Cupressus; species Cupressus sempervirens. Next base: position 663,943,900 of record CM053785.1, read on the forward strand.
GCATATCCCATGATTGATCCACATTAGGATCACACATTACACATATTAAATACACCAAGTTGACTAATCAAATCTCTAAGAATACCCAATCGATGAGCCAAACCTTTAAGCATTAGAAATAACCATCGAGCATGCCAAGTGTCGCCAAGCACATTGAGAAAGAACATCCAACAAGTCCCCACAAGCATCACCAAGCACACATTCTATCAAGAAGATCATCAACTGAGCACTATTACAAAAAAAGGTTAATTTAATTTCATTTATTAAATTACCTTTTCTCCCTTCTTCAGATTTCACTTTATGCACCTTTTGCTTTCTCATTTAATAATTAATTAGAAATTATTAAATAGCATTTACCTTTTAGGTTACCCTTTTTGGATTTCAATCTCCATCTATAAGGATAGATCATTTGTAATTATCTCCAAGGTATATTTTAGTGGCCAATATTATAAAATTGGCTAACTTTAGAATTTTTTGGCTAGTAATTTGGCTAATAACTTAAGATTTGCTAAACTTAAATCGCCATAGTTATATAAATTGTAGTTCAATAATATTTAAAATCACTCAATAATTAATTTTATTAAAAAATTTTAATTCAAATATTCACCACAACATTTGTTACATGATTAGATTTGAGTCACCTGAATTGTATGTGCAAGATCATAGTGTGTCAAAAAGTGGCGATGTGAAAAAAATAGAGTTTGAAATTTTCTAAAAGCATTTCAAAATCCACTCTGACTTTCTTCCACCCATCCTAATACCAAAGCTAAAAAGTTAGCACCAAGCCTAATTAGGTATTCAATATGAATTTAGATACCCAAAACCTGTAACATTGATTTAGGAAAAAAAATCTAAGAGCTCTTTTTACATTACATTTTTTTTTTGTTTGAGAATTGACCTCTATTCACATATCGAATTTTAGAACAGGTATACAATAAGGGTAATTTTTTTAGTTTTTTAATATTTTGAATGAATATTATTATAAATTAGTTATTTTTAATTGAATTTGTTAAAAATTAGGTTTTTTTAATATAAATTGTTGAAATTTAGGTTATTTTTAATAGAAATTATGTTTTGCAAATTAATAGGTATAGCTGACCCAAATGATGATACTGCGGCAAGAATCAATGTTCCTCGTAACCATCCATCAAACAATCTAGTACCCCCTCAAAATTATCCACCAAACGATCCCCTACCTGTAGGATTTGAGCAAAAGCACATAACAAATCCACAAAGCCCAAGAAAACATGCATGCAAAAAACCTGTCACAGAGAAAAAAAAAAAGAAGAGGCAAGGGTTTGATATGAAAAACTAAGACAAAGAAGAGAAATATTATTCAACAGATTCTTGATAAAAAAATACAAAGAGATCAATCCTTATAAAAGGAGATTGAAACCTGAAAAGGGTTACCTAAAAGCCTAAAAAAGCTAGGTTGCACAATATAATTAATAAAATATTAATTATATGTACCTATGACATAGCTTAAGCAAACTAGAGCAATAGGCAACTTAATTAATTAAATCAAAGTGATTTAATAAATAAGTGAAAACAACTAATTACTCTAACACCACCCCTTAAGCGAAGCTCAGGAGGAAAGCTAACCTATCATAGCTATGAAAGCAAAAAAGTTGGTCCCGGCAACAAGGCCTAATCAGGTACCCAATACAAAGAAATCTCTATAAACCAGAGAAATGGAGAAAACCACATGGGAAAAACCCTACTCCAAAAAGAGATAGAAAAGAATGTTCTAGAAGAAGGAACAAAGAGAGATCATGAAGAGAACCACTGAAGCATGAAAAACCACAAAACTCTGTCAAAAGGTGTTGATCTAAAGAACCTCCATGGAAATAGAAGGCACAAACTGAGCCTATCTAAATGGTAGATGATCCATCTCACCGAAATGCATAGGTAGCCAGCTACTGGAATCACCTAGTATGTAGGATCAGGTACTAAATACATAGCTCACACTAAGGAACCATCGAACCAAGGAAGCATTAGAACCAAAAATATAACCCCTCCTTAATACAGATAGGGTGAGGTGATAGGCAACTGAAAAGATGGGCCAAAAATCTCCTACAACACAAGAACCAAACACATCAAGAGTGAGGTATAGATACCTATAAAAGCACATGTCATCAACACATCATGGGGCTAATGTCATGGAAGGGACACTCACTTGACAAAGGAAGAGGGCCTAAATGACAATCAACTATCCCCCCCATGGCACTTTATAAAATAGTGTGAGTACAACAAATCACAATGATGAAAAAGATCTCGAAACACAAGAAGTGGCACTTTATCTCAATGTGTTTGCACAAAGATTCTTACAATGAATATCAACAATGATCAGAAAAAATATAAGACTGATACAATAGAAAGTATAGTCCAAAATGAAGCATATGAAGTACCAAAATCAATCCCCTGACCTGAAATAGCTAGGATATCCACCAGAATTCAAAAATGCATAATACTAAATAAAAATTTCTTGGAGCATAATCTAGAACAACAACTAGCATCACTACAAAGATCACAAAAATAGCTTTCCAATGATATAAAGAAGTCCAAAATTGGAGATCAGATGCTCAAGATATGCCTCTCGGAGTGCAAAATAGAACATTCAGCTTTGACTGCCAAAATAGGCAACCAAACTACATCAAAACTCAAAAAAACCTACAAAAATATCTCCATCTCAGAACCAACTTTCTGGCGCATTTATTGGATCGAAAAAATACGTCTGTATGCTCAAGTTACAGAGAAAAAATTGACAAAGCACCTAAAATGCATGAATTTTCTTTTTTTAATAAAAAATAGTTTAAAAAATCAAAGTCAATATAAACACTCCACTGCCAGCAGAGCGGCGACCTAGTAGTGGGTTGGTGGAGTGCCACCACCACAGTGGAGGTGGAGTGCAAAAGGGCGACTGAGCTGCTAGCAGTCTGCGGGACCACTGGCAGTAACAGCCGGCAGTTTACCGTAGCTGCTAGTGGTTTTGGTGATCACCAGTGGTTTTCCTAACCGCCGCAGCCAAAAACCACATTTTTTTCAATTTTTTTTGCAGTTTTTTAATATTTTCTACTTCAAACTGCATGGCAGGGGTCGTACGGGCCTGCCAGGCAAACAAATTTTGCCTCCCAGATCAATGTTGTCCAAATTAGACAAATTTTATATCAAAATGGGGGTTTTGATGCCTTCTAAATCCATCCGTGATGTCCGTTTGGCCTCAAACTACTCTAAAAATTGGTGACCCCCCTATTTTCTAAATTTTTTTTGAAAAAACACCAGATCTGATCCACCAAACCCTTGCTCTCCCTTTTTCTTGAAACATCGAACAAGCTATAGCAGATCTGGCTCTAATACCATGTAGGATTTGAGCAAAAGTGCATAAAAAATCCATGAAGCCCAAGAAAACCTACATGCAAAAAACCTATCATGGAGAAGGAAAAAACAAGAAGAGGCAAGGGTTTGATCTAAAAAACTCATACGAAGAAGAAAAATATTATTCAATGAATTCTTGATAAAAAATACAAAGAGATCAATCCTTATAAAAGGAGATCAAAACTTAAAAAGGGTTACCTAAAAGCCTAAAAAAGCTAGGTTGCACAATATAATTAATAAAATATTAATTATATGTACCTATGAGATAGCTTAAGAAAACTAGAGTAATAGGCAACTTAATTAATTAAATCAAAGTGATTTAATTAATAAGTGAAAAAAACTAATTACTCTAACACTACCCACTCAAAACCCTTCTCAAATTTAAGATTTGATATTTGAAAATCTTGTTGAATTAAGGGTTTTGTGAACCACATATAATACTATACTCACATTGGCTCCCATGTTATCCATGTTAAACACCATAGTGGATAATATTGAGTCATTTACCAATGAACAAAATACTATTCTTCGCTAGCATGACCAAATGCATGCCATGTTTGATGATGGGTTGGACTATGATGAGGTTACGACCCTAGATATAACTAAAGATGATATGGTTATCCTTTTTGCAAACCCAAAAACCAATAAACAAGTAAAACACACAAAACCCAAACTATGAATTAAATGGTGCACAAATAAGGCTATGCATGTGAACTTTTGGGATCGTTGGTGGATGGTTTTTAACATCCCTCCACACAAAAATTTATAGGTGCCATTTTATTTCATTAAAAATATGTATGCTGAATTTGTGTTGGGCCTCAAGGTGAACTATTGGAGCATGAAGCCCAACATGGGTGTAGGAGGAGGAGCTCCTCAGCATAGACCGTTTTCCCAGCAAAAGAAAGTTGAAACTTTTGTCCCCCATACTAATTTCTCCCCCCTCCTCAAGTGTAGCACATTGATATCATTATAAAGGCTAGCTCTCAGACTATTAGAGCCATCCATATATTGAGTAGCCTATAGATATCCTAGGCCAGGTTAGTGTTACCTCCCCGTGTTGATGATGTTGGCGTGAGTTCATCATTCGCGAGCTCATCACATGTTTGTGTGCCCCATACTTGCATAATGTGGAAGAATATTTGTCTAGGTCCCATAGGTGATCTTTCTAAGTAACAATTTATATTTGAGGAGAATACACCAAACGTGCATATAGAGGCTACACACCCTGATGTGAGAGAGGAGGGGCATGCAAAGGCATGGAGTCCTTCTATGTCAGTACATGTATACATTTTTTTGTTATGACATATGCAATTTAAAGTTAATCTTTATAATAGAGTAATTTTAATTTTTAATCCATATTGACTTATACATGTATGTGATCTTCATTCATGTTTAGTTGATGACTGAGGAGGAGCTTAGATAGGTTGATAATGTCATGCTATCGGCTATTTCATTTTGCCTTGAGACATCTACAGTACATTATGTTGTGTTCTCATTATTTTTTCTATTTGATATTGGAGCATATATGGTTTCTAATCTTTCTTTTCTCTTGCAAGTATCACTTGTCAATGGGAGGTAGACTATGAGGGATGAGACATGACCCATTGACAAGAGAAAGGTAATTAGGTTCTTTTAAAGTGATTAAATATCAATACATTCTTATAAAATGTTTGTGGTAATGAAATTTAAATACATTCTTTATTGCATAGGCATAGCTATTGGTGAGGACTCTAAGAAGATTCCACATCGTAGACCCTCTGGAATTTCCTTTTGCAATGAGTGCCCCATAATATGTATAAGTATCATTTATTTTTTATTTTCCTTATTTTCATAAATAAATTCAAAACCAATTTCTATGATATTAACAACCAATATTTTGTATCTCATAGGAAACACCTAGTGCATAGGAGGTTGGATGGTAGATTTTTGTATCTTTGCTAACACAACCATTATATCCAGAGGAGAAGTTGACATAGGTAAGTTGTAGTTTGAATTCTTGATTATATGTTATAAATTTAGCATGCTATGAATTATAATGTTATTATTTAAGTTGTAGATTCATCTAACAAACATACTTGAACATATATAGGTCACAATCAATGACATTCAAGCATTGCCAAGGACATATGAGAGGACTCCTGACTGGCATAGGAGGTCAAAAAGAGAGGTATTTATGATGAAAGTTTAATACTATAAATCTTCGTTAACAAAAGGATCATTATGCATTTGAGTAATTCAATGTTAGATAAATAGAATCATATAAATTTAGTAGTCTAACTTTGGGTTTTTCTTTTTTGTTTATGTAGGAGGCATCCAATCCACCTAGTATAGCGAAGAGGCTACATTTTGATCATCCACCAGAACCCTATAGTTGTCATGGGATGTATTATAAGACATTTTGATATGGCATATGCCACATTGTATATAGAAACATTGATATTATACACATTCTGATGGCATGATCAGCCACATTTTGTATATGGATATATGTATTTTGATATATATTTGCATAATTTGTCTATGGATACATGAACTTTGATATATATATATATTTGTGTAATTTGCCTATGGATACATGTTTTTTGATATATATTTTTTTCATTTCTGTGCACAATGACATACATGTTAATCTAGTATAGTATTGTTCAATTTATTGTGGATCATGTGCATTGTTCATGTTTATGGAATATCATTCATTTTGATCATGTTTTTTTATATTCGATTCAAATGCAATAATTTTTTAATAACATATTAACAACCTTTATTATCAAATTTTGATTTAATTTTTAATTTGAAATGCCACCATATATGTTTAATTTGAAATAATCTCTACAATCCCTTGAGATGTCACTATGGTTCACCCACCCAAACACACTTAGAGCACCTTGGAAATGAGATACATTATTTTAGGCCTCAACATGAACATCATTTGACATTTCATCGATAGCCCCCATGAGCTCTATGTTACAACCCTTGGAAGATCGACCTCGAGATGCACTTAAAGAACCTTGGAGACTCTTTGGTACAAGGTGGCCACGAATGATGGAGGATCTCCATGGCTAGAACAAGGGTGTCACTAGGGTTCACCCACCCATCCATTGCTAATGGCACTAACAATTTGATGCCAAGATCAATATTTCAAAGTTATGCTGTAGTGCACCTATGAACTAAGGCACACTACGAGTTTTGGCATCGAGTGAGATCACTATGCTGAATCCAAACAAAATGTGATCTCTCAAAAATGAGATAGATTATTGTAGGCCTTGACATGACCGTCCTGTAGCATTCAACATTTCATTGATAACCCCCATGAACTCCAAGTTATTTCCCTCAAAAGATCAACCTCAAGACACACTTAGAGCACCTTGAAGACTCTTCAGTATAGGGTGTGATGTACTACAAGGATTTTTCACACTGACTAATCCTTCTTAGGACTTCCAAAGGTCAAATTCAAGACTTTTCTATTTTTTTCTTGCTTCTTCCACTTTGGATCCAACTAAGATCCACCTCCTCCACCTTGGTACATCAACTTTAAAAAGAAAAATGAGAACAAGTGTTATTATGAGGCTTTACTACACATTTGACTTACCAAGCCCACATGATATTTTGGTAATGCAAGAAAGATTCAAGGCTTCCATCAATATCATGACATTGATATGTATGAGTTTGGATTAACCAAAAACTCTAAAATAACTAAAAATCAATATCTCAAACAAATTTCAACTAGTTTCTGCTTTTAGCACATTATAATGATAGTCATAGCAAGGTCATTTCACACCTAGTTTTTTCCCAAACTCAAGAACAAGTTCCAAATGAAGTTCTTACTAGTTTTTTTCCAACCTCTATCATTAATGTTGTTGCAAGTGCATTTTAAGAATGTCAAAACAAGAAATTTAGCATGCCACGACTCCTACAAAGGCATAGTTAATCTTTCAACTATCTAAACATGTCCAAAATTTCATGATTCAACTTGAAACAATCCACCAAAGAACATTCTTGGAACCAAATGCACTAATTTTGTAAAGTGTTGCTGCTACAAACTAAGAAAAGAGGGTTTTAACTTTTGGAGATGTGTGTTTCTCACAAAAACCACATAAAATGCCTAAAAAAATTAGGGATATGAATACCCTTTTCAAATATACTAAACACCCAAAGCACAAAAAGGCTAAAAACCAAAGCTAGAAGGGGGTATTAAACCCGATTTTGCAAAATCTTGCATAACTTTCTTCTAGAGCACACAATCACCTCCAATTGCACCAAGACTACTATAGGAACATTTCCTACCACTTCCCATACTTTGTTTCATGTTTTTAATCACCCAACACATGGTATATTGTTGGTTACAGCTATATTTCGACTAGCCAAGACACTTTTCTTGCCTAGGGCATCACCATAAAAATGGTTGCCTTCATTTTCTTGAGCCCTACTTTTGGAAAAATAATTTATAGTGAGTAACCTCCAATTTTTCATGTTTTCAAGCCATTTCTATGGTGGAAATAGGAGGAAAACTCCAAGAAACAAAAATGCTACAATTTTTTACAAGAAACTAGTCTAAAACAAGAAATTTATGTACAGAACTTAGAAAAATTAAAAAAACCATGATTGAAGACTTAAAAAACAAGAAGAAATATTAAATTAACTACTCAAAGAAAAATATCTATGTTCTCAATCCAAAACAACACCAAAAACTTTCATTTACATAGTGGCTCCGGTGCATTTCAATGCCCAACCCATACACTGTATGACCCAAATACTTCCATCCCCTGAAACTGATCAAGAATGCACTTATATAGGTGCTTCCAACCTTTTTTGATCATGCTCAAACCCCTAACTAACTCTTTGTACTCATTTTCAATTTTGCAAGAAAAAGTTGCAAAATTGCAATTTTGTAACTTTTACAATTTTGAGCAATTTTTGCTATAACTTAAAATTCTTAAATAGATGGATTAACCAAACTTGGTAAGGGATCCTATTAGGTTTATTTATACATTCCAATATGGTTTTTGACCCTTGGTCAACTTTTCTACCACTTTGGTCAACTTAGCCCCTGTTGAGCAACTTATAGGCATAATAGCAACTTAGGGGCAAAAGCCCACTTAGCAACTAAGTTAACCTTACCTAAAGACCTAATAGGTCTTATTAAACCACTAGTGATGTGGCTAGCATCACTACAAGCCAAAATGACAAGAAAGAAGCACTAGGTACAAACTAGCCTACCTAGGTGCTCCTACACCAAGGTGGCCATAAACAATAGAGGCTCTCCATGGCCAGAACAAGGGTGTCACTAGGGTTCACCTGCCCATCTAGAGTTAATAGCATTGATGATTTGATGCCAAGATTAGCTATTTCAAAGTTGCATTATGATGCACCTATGAACTGGGGCACATTGTGAGCTCTTACATCAAGCGAGAACACTATGCTAAATCTAAACAAAATATGATCTCTCAAAATTGAGATAGATTATTTTATGCCTCAACATTACCATCATGTATCATTCAACATTTTATCAATATCCCTCACGAGCTATGAGTTACAACCCTCATAAGATTGACCTCGACATGCACTTAGAGCACCTTGGAGACTCTTTAGTACAGGGTAGTCGAAAGAAGGGTGTCACTATGGTTCACCCACCCATCTGGAGCTAATGGAACTGAAAATTTGATGTCAAGATCAGAAATTTCAAAGTTATGCTATGATGCACCTATGAACTAAGGCACACTATGAGTTTTGGCATCAAGTGAGATTGTTGTGCCAAATCCAAATGGAATGTGTTCTCTCAAAAATGAGATAGGTTATTTTAGGCATCGGCATGACAATCTTTAAGCATTCAATGTTTCATCGATAGCCCTCACAAGCTCTAAGTTATGACCCTCAAAAGATCGACCTCGACACACACTTAGAGCACCTTGGAGACTCTTTGGTACAAGATGGCCAAGAATGATGGAGGCTCTCCACGACTAGAACAAGGGTGTCACTAGGATTCACTTGCCTAATGACACTAACAATTTGATGACAAGATCAACGGTTTCAAACTTACATTGTGATGCACCTATGAACTGAGGTACACTGCAAGTTTTGGCATCAAGTGAGATCGTTGTACTGAATCCAAATAGAATGTGATCTCTCAAAAATGAGATAGGTTATTTTAGGCCTTGGCATGACCATCTTATAGAATTCAACATTTCATCCATAGCCCTCATGAGCTCTAAGTTATGACCCTTGAAAGATCAACCTTCACATGCACTTAGAGCACCTTGGAAACTCTTCAATACAGAGTGGACGTGAATGATGGTGGCTCTCCGCAACTAGAACAAGGGTGTCACTAGTGTTAGTATTAAGTAAAAACATAATTTTTTACCTCTCTTAGATTTTTGGGATTGGGTACAGTGCAAGTTTGGTGTTAGTATGTATTAAAATCATCATTTTTTAGGTCCCTGACATTAATTACATTAAGTAAAATTATCTTTGTTTCTTACATTAAAGCAACAAGTTTACATTTACAATATCTCAAGCATTTCATCATTATTACATCAATACACAACTACCAAAAATTGTAGTGTCAAAAATCGCAATGTCAAAAAAAGTAGTGTCAAAAATAGAATAGATTTTTTTTCATTTTGCTCCTTATTTAGTTTTTAATCTTCATGCATGGCTATTCTTCATGATGTGCCTACATTCCAATATCATAAAAAAAATTAGTAACTTATTGTATGAAACAAGATAATCATAAGTTCACCAAATCATTATGAACAAAATAACATAAGAAGTAAATATACCTAGTCGAGTATTCCAATAGGGTCCTCTCTCTATTTTAGGGTCTCCAATAGGGCTTCATGATCAGCATTAGTAATAGTAAAAAGTTCTTTTACTTTTGGTCTTCCTTGATGCTTCAACAACTTTATATTTGTTGCTATAATAAGATGTGAATATATGAGAATGTTTTTGTGCTTGACTTTCATTCCTTCTAAGCATGTATGTCTACAACCATGTTCTAGCAACAACTACTGAACCAGTAGGATATGTGAATCCATCATCATCTGTGATTGGTTGTACAAGCTTTCAACATGCTAACCAATAATTTCATTTCTCATCACTCCCATGTGGTGCAACTAATGCAAAGACATGTCCTAGCTAACAAAGATTTGATAGACGGTTATGCTCACATAAACTTTCCATGTCATCATTTCTAATAGAGGGCATGATAAACAATGGAGTAAGATAATGTGGAGCCCATGTGTCCACCCACTCACTCAACTCATAGTAATCCCAATCACACTAAAAACAACTAGGACAAAAGAAAGCTAGTTGTCGTGTCCAAATGGTCCATGTACTAGAATTAGAGCTCCAGAATGAATGCATTTTTTATGAGTCTCTTACTGTATCACAATCTAATCTATCACCTATGGACCCTTCCTCAACCAACCAAAAGAACTTGCATACTACTGAATCAAGAATCCCCCTAGTGATAATTTTGAACTACACCAATCAACAATGCTATGAGCATCAAGAAGCTCTACTCCTAAAATCTTCAATTGCTCCTTAACTAGAGCTCTCTTCACACATGCCCCTGCTCTATCATGTTCCCCTTTCCCATGGCCGAACTTTAAAAAATCCTGAATATGAGGTACCCCCCTCTCTACATGCATCCTAAACAACCAATAAAACATGCGAGCATTTTTGAATTGACCTATGCAATTATCTAACTAAATGATATGTCTACCCATAGCAATTGCATGCTCCTGTAAGAAATCAAAAAAATTCTTGAAACAATGTTGCACAAACTTGTGAGAGTGAGATCTATCAACACTCATATAAAAAATGGTACTCTCAATAATTTTTTGATTATCTTCCACACTATTAGGGGCATGTCTATATGTTATGTAGACAAAAATAGCAATATGAATGGAGTTGTAATAATGAGATTGGCTACGATGTGTAGTTCTAAGAAAAGTTAGCAACTGATATAATAGTGTCAATGAGAAAAGTCTCTTTACACATTCTAAATTTTTGATCCAACCACTGAGACCTATGACTATGTCTTGCATACTTGTAGAAAAGTTTTGTCTTGAAATCTAAAATAAAACTATCCACACTGATTTTTTTTAAACCAATTCTAGAGCCCTCACCCCCCACTCTTTAATGTTTATTTCACCATTTCATATACCATTTTTTTTTATTGTCTTCCCAAGATCTTGTTTGCACCCATCATGGAAACATGTGACAGACTTGGATAAGCCACCACATTTTGAACACTTCTCATTTAAGCAAGCATTTCTATAAAATAAACAACCATCAACTCTATGACATAAAAATTGATCTAGCAAGTCTCTTGATGATTTTGGAAGACCACTAGCACCATAATTATCCAACATATATTTACTATGCAAAGTAGAATGGATGAAGCATAATAGTTCATGGTGCATAGAAAACTTGACATGATATTTACAACAACATGTATTTTGAATTTTAAGTGGCACACAATAAAATGGCTTCAAATTTTTAAAAGCCCTTTGTGATATATGAAATCTTGGATGACTCTCTCTAAATTGTTTGAACAACATAATTTGACTTATCTCCAAATAATGTTTAGGATGTGTTGTGCAATTTTTGATCTCAATCCTCAACTTTAATGCATCTTTAACATTGGGTGATACTCTTGAGCTAGAGTGTCAAAACTGTGTAATTTCTTCATTCACATCATTGGATAGCTTCTTATCAAAACATGGAAGTCTTCCACCAAAAGCCCATGTTTCATTTTGAAGAGGATCATCAATTCTCTCTTGTCTACTAAGTGCTCTTCTCAAAGTAGTATGATTTAGGTTCAATTCAATATAAGTTTGTCTCATATATCTACCCTTTCTCAAATGATGACTTACCAAAGAAGTTTTAATAATCCCTCGAGCAGTTCTCTTATCCTTCTCCTTGCTATTTTTTCCAATGCTATTGAGAGCACTGAAAAGATTCTTCACAATAATGGCATTTCTTTCCAATTTTTTATTGAGACAAATCTTCAATTTGGAAAGCAGAGGTCTCATCTTTTGCATCTTTAATAAGTGCATAAAAAGTTGACATTGCTCCACCACTGTCTTGTTGTCGAAAAACATCTTATATAGTCTTGAAGCCCATAACCAAATGGTTCTTTTTGATTTTTTCCTTTCCAAATTGGTAATAATCATTTCTTCAATTTCAATTATCCATTTTGGTGTTCTATAACCTTCATGTCAATTATAATTAGGAGATATGTAACGTTCTTGTGCATTATCATTTTCAACATGGTCAATCATGCAATTTACATTATGAACTAGTAAAAATTTTCATTCCCCAAATTTTCATTCCCAACATTATTATTATCAACTGGTACATTTTTATTTCCCAACTACACATATTCATTATCTAACTCTATGATTTCACCTTCAATCAATACATCATCAACTTGACTCACATTTAACATACCTCATCTCGACCTTCAATGATTTACCTTGTCCCTTTCCCTATATGTTGCAATGTCTTCATTCAATACCTTCCTTTTGTGTTTAGCCTTTTGATGACTACTACTCCCCATTTAGAAAACAATATCGAACACCTAATCATACATTATAGAACCTTTTTCGATCCTATGGGCCCCAAAAAATTAGTTTTTTCCAAATCCATGAAAATGGCCCACAAAAATCATGATTGTCGGGTCTACAGTGATAGGGAATATGTTGGAAAAAGCTTGCAAGTATTTTGGGTTCCCAATCCCATATCGGGTATCCAATCCCATATTAGACACCCAATTTAATATTGAGTACCTAAAATGGATGACCACATTTTGGAGGGAAACCAAAATTTGAAAAATGTGGGCAATGTGAACAAATTTGATTATTATATATGATTATTATATTATATTATTATGATTTTTACTATTATTATAAAATATAATATAATAATAATAATATATTATTATTATTATTATTATTATTATGACCTATCAATACAATATATATATATATATATATATATATATATGATTACTATATTATATTATTATGATTTTTACTATTATTATTATGAACTATACATATAATATATTAATATATATATATATATATATATATATGAGATTATTATATTATATTATTATGATTTTTACTATAATTATTAAATATAGTATAGTAATATATATTATTGTTATTATTATTATGACCTATAAATATTATATATATATATATATATAATTATGATTTTTACTATTATTATTAAATATAATATAGTAATCTATATTATTATTGTTATTATTATTATGACCTATAAATATAATATATTAATATATAGGGACCCATTTGGTTGGTTCGAATGTGTCAAAACTTTCAACGCATTTCATGACAACATATGTCCCTAGGGAATCTAGGACCCTTAGGGACTCATTTGTTTGGTTCAAATGCATTGAAAAGGGTCATTGGTTAACCTATGACCCCTTTCGATGCATTTCATGACAACATATGTCTCTAGGGGCCCTAGGACCCCTAGTGACCCATTTGGTTGGTTTGAATGTGTTTCGACACATTTAATGGCAACATTTGTCCTTAGGGGCCCTAGGACCCCTAGGGACCCATTTGGTAAGTTCAAATGCCTCAAAAGGGGTCATAGGTTAACCTATCATCTCTTTCAATGCATTTCATGACAACATATGTCCCTAGGGGCCCTAAATCCCCTAAGGACATCAAAAGAGGTCATAGGTTAACCTATGACTACTCTCAATGCATTTCATGACAACATATGTCCCCAAGGGCCCTAAGACCCCTAGGGACCTATTTGGTTTGTTCAAAGGTGTCAAAAGGGGTCATAGGTTAACCTATGACCCCTTTCAATGCATTTCATGACAACATATGTCCCTAGGGGCCCTAGGACACTTAGGGACCTATTTGGTTGGTTCCAATACATCAAATGGGATCATAGGTTAACCTATGACCCCTTTTGATGTATTTCATGACAATATATGTCTCTAGGAGCCTCAAAACCCCTAGGGACCTATTTGGTTGGTTTGAATGCATCAAAAGGGGTCATAGGTTAACCTATGACCTCTTTTGACATATTTCATCATAACATATGTCCCTAGGGACCCATTTGGTTGGTTCAAATGCATCAAAAGAGGTCATAGGTTAACCTATGACCCCTTTTGATGCATTTAATGACAACATATATATCTAGGGGCCCTAGGACCCCTAGGAACCTATTTGGTTGGTTCCAATGCGTCAAAAGGGGTCATAGGTTTAACCTATGACCCCTTTCAATGTATTTCATGATAACATATGTCCCTAAGGGCCCTAGGACTCCTAGGGACATACTAAAATATAATATATTATTGGAGAAATTAAATTGAACTAGCCAATAATTATCATAATTATTAATTACTTTAGGGATATATCACTAATATTTAGTTTTCACTATTGATTTAAAGTATATGTAATGATCCTCCTAATATTCCACGAGGTAAAAAAATGTTCAATTTTGATTTGTAATATTCTACAGTGATTAATGAACTTCCTATTATTATTGAGATTCATCAATATTTTAAACAAAAAAATATGTGATTAAAAATAATTGCCAATATTAATCATATTTAGAATAAAAATTTGAGAATTATTCGCTAATAGAAATAATTTTATTTTTTCAAATTAATGAAAGATTCACCAATATTTTATATCATTTTTTTGAGGCAACTTTCTTAAAGTTGACCCTAATTATCTCATATCTTTTTCATTTCTAAGAATAGAATTTTGTTATTTTCAAAGTAAAACCCTTGCCTCCTGTTGTTTTTTTCTTCTCTATGATAAGTTTTTACATGCAAGTATTCTTCGAGCTTTGTGGATTTGTATTGATCAAATCCTTCATGGTATCAGAGCCAAATTTGTTGTAACTTGTTTAATATTTGGAGAAAAAGGAGAACAAGGGTTTGATAGAACAGATCTGACATTTTTTGAGCATTTTTGGAGGTACAAAAGCGGTGATTAAGAAACAATAATTATAGAGGTGATTTTCAAACAACGATATATCACTCATATAGACTCCTTTTTTTGAATAGTTTTTCTTTGTTTTGGGGTGGAATTTCATGATCTACACATTAGTGTAGGTTGTTTGTGATCTCTGTTTCTAAAAATAACAAATCTCAATTTTTGCAACTTCAAAGGCTTCATTTAGACTCATATGGACACATTCAGGTGCTATTTTTTTTAAAAAGTGCACGATTTATTATCTACTTTCCAGATCTAGTATCAGTTTGGAGTAATACTGAGTGGATATGGCACTTTCAGCATTTGGTCATTTTTTGGCCTACAAAAAATAGGTATTTGTGATTCATATCTAAAGCTTTTGTTCTCTTATCTCATTTATGCATTCCTACTAGTAGCTGGGGTTCAATTTTTTACATTATGGGGGCTATTTTGTCATATTGTTAATGTCATTTACTTATGTAAACTAGAACTACATTCAAAAAAAATTCAACACCTTCTAAAATATTGGATGAGACCTCTTCTTGTCTAGAACTTTTGTCCCCTCATAATTATCACACATGGAAGACCTTGATGACATAGCCTCTCCAGTAAAAAGGGTTGTGGTCTTGTTTAGATGCAATGCAACCAATTTTATAGAGGCCTATTAAGGTCACACAACAAAAGAATGAGATGGATGAGGCAATAGGATTGATTTCCTCATAGGTCTCCAATAGTCTACACTTTCATCTTGATGGGTGCAATACCCCTCTAGCTATGTGGACCAAGCTTGAAGTCTTGTTTGGTACAATGAATGAGTTCAGTGCACTTCAGATTGAGGTAAAGCTTACCTCTCTTGTACCAGACTCTTTTCCTTCCACTAAGGACTTCTTCATGAAGTTCAATCAATAGAGATCCTTATTGCAGGGTTTTGGGAAGACCAAGACTGTCACTAAGTGTATCTACCTGATTCTTTCTAAGCTTCATGGAAACTTTCAAATTTTTTCTTCTACCTTCTATTCCACCAAGATACTTTGAGTAATAGATTTTCCATGCCATCCTTTGAGGTCTTTTGTGATCGTTTGACTTGAGAGCAAGCCAAGCTCTCTCAATTTGATTCTCTCATAGGCTTTCAGACTCGCGCATTGGTAGCTCAACCATTTTCAAGAATGAAAGAGAATACTCAAAAATCTCATTCTATAGAGTCTTAGATTGATTCTAGCACTTACAATTCATTAGGGCCACCTCCTCCTAAAGGGAGTAAATCAAAGCCAGAAAGACCAAAATATGCTTATTATAATAAGCCTAATAATGATGAGTCATGCTACTAAGAGAAGAGGTTAGATGGCTATGCCAAACAGGTTTCACATTTGAAAACTCTCCTTTAGAAGAGCAACATTAATATTCCTTCTACTTCTCATAGAGCTTGTTCATCATCATCATTCCAGTCTAATGGTAAAGACATAGGAAAGGGTCATGCACTATGTGCAACTACTATTCCTCATTCTTCTAGATGGTTACTAGATTTAGGTACTTCACACCATATGTCATCTTCTCAAGATTTGTTCTCCTACTCCACACATTTTGGTAGAGAAAAACATTGTTATGACTATATGTGGGAAAGGTTTTATTGACATTGATAATGGTATATTTCATGATGTACTTTTTGTTCCATCTTTGTCCTCTATACTTCTCTCTATTTATCATATTACACACAGTGGGACATGGAAGATAGTTGAGCTTATACAAGATTCAATGCACATCAGAGATAGTGAGATAGACAATATTATTACTATACGGATTTTTGATCATTCTTCCTACCTATATTCCTTCTCACATTTTGGTCAACTATCTCCACTATTGAACACTCGCTCTCTTTTTTCACGAGAATCTACTAAAGTAAAGTCAGGTTGCTTGAACTTATGTGTTGTTCCTAAGACTAGTGTTGTGACTTCTACACCTCCACCTCCTATTTAGATTTCAACTCTTGCATAGGATTACTCTTTAGAATTGCCTACTATTGTAGCTCCTATCATTAAGCCATCTACTATAGTTTTTAAGGATATATTAGAGGACACATGACATCTCCTCTCAAATGAAAGATTCAACACACCTATTATTCCACCTCTATTGGAGATTTCATTTCACGATTCTCATTATTTCTCCTTTCAATATCAACTAGGACTTCGAGCCACACATTACATACATGGGTTTTATCATCCTTTCCCACTACCTATGTTTCCTTCGGATTGGAGACACATTGGTATGTTCATTGACACAAGATTTTTTCCATTTTGGGGGGCTATGGAGTCTCAAGCTTCTATCATGGAGGCTATCATTGTACTTATGGTCTTGAGAGATTTCATTTGTGCATTTGTTTTTAGCTCCTTTTGGAGTAGATATTTTCCCACTAGGTTTTCTCTATTTATTTATTTCACAGACATTTGATTGTTATTGGGTACCTCATCAAGCCTTGTTGTCAGGAACCAAGTTTTCTTTCTGTATTGCATTATAGTTTCCTTTCTCTTTCTGCATCGTTGCTTATCTTAAGGGGGGTGTTAGAGAAAAAGGTTAATTTCATTTCATTTATTAAATT
The DNA here is from genome assembly GCA_028749045.1 of Cupressus sempervirens. NCBI lineage: Eukaryota > Viridiplantae > Streptophyta > Pinopsida > Cupressales > Cupressaceae > Cupressus > Cupressus sempervirens. Next base: position 663,961,840 of record CM053785.1, read on the forward strand.
ACCTTTTCTCCCTTCTTAATATTTCACTTTATGCACCTTTTGCATTGTCATTTAATAATTAATTCATAATTATTAAATAGCATTTTTCTTTTAGGTTACCCTTTTTGGGTTTCAGTCTCCTTCTATAATGATAGATCATTTGTAATTATCTCATCTCTTTTTCATTTTTGAGAATATAATTTGCATATTTTTAGAGAAAAACCCTTGCCTCCTCTTGTCTTTTTCTTCTTTGTGAAAGGTTTTACATGCAAGTATTCTTTAGGTTTTATGGATTTGTATTGATCAAATGCTTCAAGTATGAAAAGCATCATTGAGTTCCTCCAATCACCAAGCTAGTTGAGAAAAATCCCACAAGTGAGCTAGCATCACCTCCTTCAATTGATTCCACCAACTCCAAGGTTAAAACCACTCCAAGATACATGATTGCCAACTACCCCAGGATGCTTCTGTATCATTTCCATATCAACATCCTTTTTAAGATATTATAGAAATTGTGTCACATTGGCCAATGTGATCTCTCTAAGTGTACTTATAAGTTGTTTTCATTAATGTTTATGCAAAAAGACCCTAAATTCTAATATTTTTCACAAAAACATAATCTCAAATAAAAAAATTGCAAGCAACATCTGTTGCATCATCACTTATGTTGTCTAATGGTTGGCCTATTATTATCATTATTTATAGTGTGGTATAGTATAACCTAAATTATAGTTAAGGTATTTGATTAGTTTGAACATTGAAAAGACCATCTTCATCATGTATAATAGATTCTTCTATAGAGAAACTAGCACTTAATGAGGGTTGGGGGGAAATGTGGTGAATAGGGTTGAAGGGTATGTATTAACTAATTTGATGTTTGAAAAGGTTCCCAATGGTTTGTAAAGAAGATAATTAGTAGAATCCTTCTAGATTGTATAATAAATGATTTCATAAATAGATCAAACTCTAATCACAAGTATTTTAGATAGGTAGTAGATTGTTATTAAATTGAAATCAAAATCCTTCTCTTGATATTTGTTCAATACTTGAACAATCCTATAGTGTATATAGTTACATGTGAAAAAATGGAGGGGAATAAGGATGTCAATGGGTTTTGGACATGGATGTATTTTGATCTGGGAGCTTTACTAGAATCTAGCCTTCCTATGTTAAAATGGGAACTTTGAAAAAGGTTATAGACATCCATCAAGTATTAAGTACAGAGTAATTTTTTGAGACGTTCTAGTTGCAAATGCTCATGTAAACAAATGATGCAAATTATGGAAGCATAGACAAGACATATAAATAACTTGAGGCACACACTCACATGTACAAAAATATACATATCAAACTAAAGCCAAATTGTAGATGAAAATATATTTTTTACATACATGCTTTTGGATATATATGCACATGTATTTATAAGGGAAAACAAAGCACTTGCATAAAATACAAATATTTAGGATAATGAAATAAATAATAAATAAATAAAATTTTTTATAGGGTAATTAAATAATAAATCATTTAATAAATAACTAAAATTGATATACAAACTTTGAATTAATACTAAATTAATTGTAGAACGTATACAGACACCTAATCTCTAGCTCATTTTAATTTGTGTTTGCATGTATCAATGCATGTATGTATGGGAAAATATACCTATTTTAGAAATATGTTAGGTCTATCATAATTAAATATATAATATTTATTAAATAAATCCCCTTCGAAAAATGAGCAATGAATGTATTATTCACAAAATGAGATTTTTATTGCTTGTTTAGAATTTCTTAGAGCCTTTTGAATGACTAAAATTTTCTTGAGTTCACCTACATGAGGGCATAACAAATCTCATCAAAGTGTGAAAATGAAAATGATGTATTAATTTGAACTTGAAGCTATAATAGGGATAATTTAGATATTTTTGAGATCCTTTAAACTGGTCAAACTTTTTTGAAATTCACCTACATGATCTCGTAATTGATCTTCATAATTGTGAAACTGAATTTGATGCATTGATATGAATTGTATGTCACAAGAATGATTTGACATAAAATTGACTACTAGAATTTGATCACTTTTATCATTTTATGTTCTATAGTAAGGAAAATGAGTGTTTACAATCACATTTGGAGCATTTAATTTATGCAGAGTAATCTTAGGGCTTGCTAAGTTTCAATGACAAAATTGCATAAAGTAGTGTGATATCGCTAGTATTCTCAATACAATCTCAAGGCTTACATAGCTTGAATCAAATAGCCAACCTTCTCATTGTCTTATAGGGATTTTAAGGGACTTAACTAAACTACCCTAACCCAATTGAATAGGTAACAAAGTCTCAAGTGCCTATCTCCAAGGAAAACACAACTAATTCTTCTTACTAGGTCTATTAACCAATTAGGTCTATAGTATGTGAATGCAATTATTTTATCAAAATTTCCCCATGGATTTTTTAAAAAAAAAATACATATCCTAATACCCATTTAGATCTTCTTTGACATACTAAAAGGTTTTTACTTGGTATTTTGGACCAAACTCCACAACTAAATAGTTGTGCCTATTTTTGGCCTAAAATGAGGGTGCATTTGCAAATGAAACCCTCTTGAATCTTATCCCCAAAACTTACCACTTTGGAAAAAATGTTAAATAGTATTCAGTTCCATGATTCTCCAATCAATTTGTCTCTATGATCTAGCTAGAGGCAAAAGCCCCAAATTGCTCCTTAGAACCCTACAAAACTAGGGCCTAGTCAAGGTAGGCCTTCCATTCTCAATCCTGACCAAAAAAAACTTTTTTCTCCATCCTCTTAGCATTTACTAATGGTTTCAAACATAATATGGTTCCCTCCAATGGCTAAAGTATCTTCTGCTATATCTTAGCCATGAATTAATGTTCCTTTAAGCATGTAAATAATGATCACCAATAACTTCTCCACTTTATCTATATATTAGATGGTTAGTTTACCATTTTATAGGTTAGGAGATAATAATCTCATAGGAATTAGAGTCTTACATCCATGAGATGGTCATATTACTTGTGAAAAGAGGCAAAACTAATTAGAAATCAAGCAATTTCCCAAGCCCTGTCAACACTTTTTGTGTGAATACAAAAAAATGAATTTAGGACATCCAAAAATGATTCAAAAAGGATTATTATATGTTCCTAGATCATTAAAGAAATAAAAGGAATAGGAGACAATCAAAAGTTCATAAGAAATTAGTTTAAAAAAAAACTTCTATTGTTTTTCCTAGAACAATTTATACCATATGTTGTCTAATCCACACTCCTTGCAACCCCTATGCCTTGACTAGGCCATATAGGGTGGAAAAAAGCTTCCCACAACCATTCCAAGTTGGTTGGAAGATATTAAAAACATCTTTAAGGGTCTAACTCAACTTTCCCTTCAAAAACCTACTAATTGTTAGAGTTCAAAAAATTAAATTTTTAACTTACACTTCTTTGCTTTAATGGATTTTAAAGTTATTCAAATTTCTTCCAAATATACCTTGAGGCTAATATACCCTATCTAAATACCCTTACAACTTATATTCTCATGTGAGCACTATTGGCCCCCCTTACATTTATTTGATCCTAAGGTTCTTGTCAAGACCTTTAGGATTCATATACATTTCCTTAGTTCAACCGTTACAATAGGCCATGATGGGACTTAAGACATTCTAATCAATATTTATTGATTCCTTTGGACCTCCTTGCATGCTTGGTGTCCTCATGTGACCAATTTCTTCCTTGTGTATCGTTGCACCACTAATAAATCATGAAGGTCATGTTCTCCTAAATTATCCCCCTAGTTAGATTGCTTCAATGCCTTTGAAATAATGCATTAGGACAAGAAAAAAGTGTGCACTCAATGATGTAGGCTGATTTCATGATCTATTAATTATTTATGATAAATTTTCTTCAAATGTTCTTAAATGATTCCTAGGTGCCAAGTGAAAACAAGTCTTGGAGAAGTGACAAGTTTGACTCATTGACATGGTGCAAGAAAGGAAAATCCTTAAAGGAGATGCCCTAACCCTCAAAAAATGAAGAAACAATGGAATATATTAAAAAAATAGCACAAATATTTAGATCTAGACAAAACCAATTATCATAATAAAATCATCAAATTTAGATCCAACATGCCTGACTATAAGGCCTTCCAGGTTATGGCCAAATATATCAACAACCACAATATTAGTTCTACAAGACCTTGCAAGATCCAAGCCCTAGCTAGTCTAGATGCACAATCTAGTAGAAAACCCAAAGAATAATCTAAAATTGTGCTCATAAACCACAAAAAAAACCCTCTTATTTGCTTAGCCCACACTTAGCTACTAGCTCTTCTCATCTTCACTCCTCTTAGCTACTCCATGTCGAACTCCATCATGACCTTAGACAAGACAAGACCCTCTACTTATACTAAACTGAGCCATAGGTTGGCCTAACAAGTTACATTAAACAAACCCTTACATCAAATAAAGCCTCAAGCCTCAATTCTGTTTACAATAGACATTAAATACATGAAAGAACTAAATACTTAGGGCAAGCCCCAAGTTTACAATGAATACTTAAACCATAAGACTAAATAAGAGTACATGTGCTAAAACATAGGTCCACATGCCATCCAAATATCTAAATCCAAGAGCATATAAGACAACACCCATAGATCGAAGCTCGTGGATAAAATCTCCAAGGTTTTCTAGTAAATCAAGGACACGTGACCAACAACCACTAAAACAGTTGTAACTTCAAGATGATTAATCTAATCATTATGTGCACTTAGGCCAAGGTTCCCCAATATGCCTTGAACACATGCCCTATTGCGTGAACCATAAGTCTATAAATTAGAGCTTAATGCTCCCTCATATAAGATTGCTAACTACCCTAGGATGCTCTTGCATCAAACACCCAAGGTGCAAAGAAAAGATGGTCTCAATAGCTGGAAGAACATCTTTTATGATTCAACACATAAAACCTGGATTAGTTCTCCACATACATTTCTTCCACAACATCAACTTGCACTCTCCTGCCCTTGTTCCACTTCCAAAAATCCTTTCCTACAACTATCATCTTCACAAATGTCTCTAGTGTACAACATGTTTTTTTGCCATGTTGATCTCTAACCTTTTTGGAATACTTCAACTCAACTCAGCTACCAAAATCTATGTTCCTCTTAACTAGTTTTGCATCCTACAAATGAATCAAGGACTTCTTGCCACCCTTCTCAACCATAAACATATTCTTCACACAATCATGCATAATCTTATAATCATACTGGCAAGATCTACCAAGTAATATTTAACAACTAATCATGTCCACAATATCACATAACACTTGATCAACATACCATCCAATCTAAAAATTAACAAGACACTACTCCTGCACTTCCAAAGCATTCTCATCTTGAAACAACCAATCCTATAAGGACAAGGATGCCTCACTCTCTTTAAACCAAGTTTTTGAACCATCTCATCAAAAACTAGGTTATCAGTACAACAATCATCCATAATCACATTCTAGCATTTACCTCCAAACTTGCAATGAGTCTTGAACAATTTCCTCCTTTAACAAGGTTTCAATACCTTCTTACAACACAATAGTTGTTGAATCAAAAAACTATCTCCATCTACCTCAGGCTCATTCATTGAGTGATCAACCTTGTTCACCACAACAACTCTTCTATCTTCAACCTTTCCATCAGCATTGAGACATTCAAAAGATCTATGTCATTCTTCTTCACATTTGTAGCACATACCTTTAAATGCAACCTTACCTATCCTTTTCTTTTTCTCAAAAAAATTTAATCCTCAAAAATCTATTTATCCTTCTTAAAGTGTTCCTTCTTCTCTTTCCCTCAAGAATTACCTTGATGTATTCTCTTCAACTTCTCCCCTACCTTGAGATCATACATACAAGCATCCTCAACTGAATCAATCTTCAACATTCCAATCTCATATTGAATATTGAATCTCAAAATGTTAATATATTTAGCCACTTTTTTCTTCGAAAATTCTCTATGCTTGAACTGAATAGCCAATTTCTAAAACTCCTTAGTATAATCCTTCATAGTCATATCCTTCTATTTCAAATCCTGAAACTTCTTAAACAACTCAAGTTTGTAATCAAGAGGAATGAACTTAGCCTTTAATTTAGTTACCATCAATCTCCATCTTGCGATCTTCATTTCACCTTCTTCTTTTCTTTATCTTTACAATTCTTTCCACTATAAGGAAACATTTCCTTTCAACTTAGTTTTTATGAACCTCACTTTAAGTGAATCTCCAATATCATTTAACTCAAAATAGTCTTCTAGCTCACCAATCCAGTCAATCAGTTCTTCAGGATTCAAAGTGCCTAAGAAACTAGAAATATTGATCTTATGCTTCATCTTTAAGTGAGTGCCAGATCTATCCAACTGACCAATTTTGTCTTCCATAGGTCTCTCCATCCAATCAACTCTCTTGACCACTAGATCTAATAACTTCAAAGTCTTCAACAACTTCCTCATAACCATCTTTTGTACCCACATTCCTAGGTATAGTAGCTATAGCTCTCATGATCTCAACTGTTGGCATTATGATACATTTTTGTCATTAGTTACAACACTTATTGGATTCTAAATGCTTACCGAGCTCTCACCGGACATTCCTTTGTAAGCCAAGCTTTACCTAGTTCTCAGTATTTACCGAGTGATCGAGGTGAACAAAGCAGCCAATGTTTACCGAGTGTTCGAGGTAAAGAAAGGAATCATTTTTGACCAAGTGAAGATGTACTTAGTATTGACCGAAAACTTCGTGATAACCGAGCTCCTGAGGTTATCAAGGAAATTAATTTTGCTGAGCTCAGACGGTTATCAAGGAAACTAACTATCACCGAGTCACAAGGTTCTATCGAGTGTTTCCTTTGATCACTGAGCTACAGTTCAGATAGAAGTGTTCACCGAGTGACATCTCTTCTACCGAGTCTCCAGTGGTTACCGAGTTCAGAACTACTAGAAGTGTTTAGTATGGACCGTGCCTTCACTTCTACCGAGTGCACGACGATGCTGAGTAACGCAGTGGACGTCGAGTATTAGAAGGACACCGAGTCAGTTCAGTGAACCCGAGTTTTTAGCTTGGGCCGACTTTGTATAGAGATTTGCACTTGTTGTTTTGGCCGACCTTGCATGTATTGTTTATTTGGATGGTATATATATGCAATGTATTGTATCATTCAAATGTAATGGTAATATATGAAAATGTGAAAGTGTGAAAGAAATACATGTGTGCGAAAGTATGTGTGCTGAGTTGTGAAGGTATTCAGCAAGGTCAAGTTTTGGAGCAAAAAAGTTTTATCTATCACATCAAGGTGAATCAGAGCATAGCGGATCTTATCAGCAATCAGTTGTAATCAGATCCACTGTTTCATTCTAACAGGTGAATAAGTTTTTGTAAATCCTTTAACAAGGTAGACTTAACAGTCTTTTGTAAATCTCCTAACAGAGTGCATACTTTATTGTATGTTTGTAAATCCTCTAACAAGGTGGATCTAGCAATCCTTTGTGCTCCTAACAGAGCAGATCACCAGAAGTGGTCATTGTAAGCCTTAACCGGCCAACTTCATACTGTAGTAACAAAGCTTTGTGGGTTTCATCCCCACCCCAGTTTTACTTTCTATTTGGAAGGTTTCTGGGTCACCAAATCTGTGTGTTCAAGTGTTGCAAATGATTTTGTTTCATGCTTACAGTAGGTTACTTGGATGAATGGTGAATATATCAGTATGCAGTTTTATTGTTTGAAATTTTAAAAGTTACTGATTCACCCCTCCCCTCTCAGTAACTTGTCATATCTTGAATATTTCCAACAATTGGTATCAGAGCAATAAGGTTCTCAAGATAAAAGTTTCACAGCTTGAGCAAAGATCAAGGACAATGGAGATATTTAGACTTGACAAATCTATTGAGAATGAAAAGCTAGATCTGAAAATGGCCATGGCTCAACTCAATGAAGCAAAAGAGCATCTTTCACAATCCTTGAAAAGAAGAAAAGAACTTGCAAGGCAAATGAATGACCATCAGTCTGTTGAAGAAAAAATTGAAGATCTCTCACCATCAAGTAGTTCAGATGAAGCTGACAAAGCAATCAAAGAACTTTTAGAAAAGAATGGATCTCTGCAGGAAGAAGTAAGAAAGCTCAAAAGGGAACAAGAAATCCAGTTCATCAGGCTATATGAAATCTTGGAACAAAGGAACAAGGCAGCTGAAGACTTAGAGGTAAGGAATAATCAATCCTCTCAGCTTGAAAATCTTGTAACTCAATTATCTAATGCAAATGAAGAAATTATGAATCTAAGATCTGAGAATGAGAATTTGAGAAATGACTTAATTACTGAAAGGCAAATCAATGCAAGCTTACAAAGTGATCTAATCTCTGAAAAACAAGTCAATGAGAGAATGGTAAAATCTCAAAAGGACATGGATCAATTGAATCTGCAAAATGAAGAAAACTTTCATAAACAAAATGATAAAGCAGGCCTTGGATACAAGGAAGAAGGTGAATCCTCCAAACAGGGTACTCAAAAGAATCAAAGACCTACTTGCAGCCACTGTGGTAAGTTAGGTCATACATCTAACAGATGTTGGAGCAATGGAAAAGGAAAATTTAATGGAAAGTGCTACAATTGCAATCAGCATGGACACAAAGCCAATGAATGCAAAGAGAAACCGAAATTTGAAGGTAAATGTCACAAATGCCAAAAGCAAGGTCATAAGGCATCACAATGCAAATCCAAATCATTTAATCCAGCTAAACAACTTGTCAAAGCAATATTTGGTTGGGACTACAACACTTGGTGCAGATGTCATTATTGTGGAGAATATGGTCATACTGGCATAAACTGTGCAAGGCATCACCTAAGAAAAAGGGATACCACTGTAAGATGTTATACATGTACAGAACTTGGTCATATATCTAAAAATTGCATGAACATAAAGAAAGTCGAGGATGAGAAGAAAATCAAAGTAGACAATATTCGGAAGCAAATGAAGCAGCAATGGATTCCTAAGTCTACCGAGCCAGATAATTCAAGTAATGGAATGGTCACTCAAGAAGTGAGTGACTCTACCATTTCCAATTAAGACTCATCAAGATAAGACCAGGACTGTATCTACAAAGCAATATCCTAAGCAGTCCTAGAATGAAAATATGATCAAATCAGTATTTCAGATACATCAGGATCATGGTCGGTACATGACCTTACCGAGCTCAGTCGGGTGCAATAAGGCTTCTTTCACCAAGTTGCACTTACCGAGCATGGTTGGTTCTTCTCTTACTGAGTTAAGGTCGGTTTAACCTATTTTCTTTTGGTCATCGAATTGCGAAGTTTAAGCCGAGCTAGTGGATGACAGTCTGTCGATCACAGCTACCTCCGTACTGAACATTAATGGCAAATTTTTCATCAAAAGGGCAGATTTCGACCTCATTTTTCACCGCGAATTCGAGATTTACACAGAAAAAAAAAAAGGCTTTCAAGCGAGTTCAAGCGATTTGAAGAGATTTTCCAGCAAAGTATTCTTACGAAACCTTTTCACTCACCGAGCAGCAATGGCATCCGCAAGCACCAGCAGCAGCAAGGCAAAGAAGAAAGGCAAGGTAATCATTACCAAGCCCAAGAAGCAGCCTACTGCAGTATTTACTCGGAGGACAAGAAAAGGTATTCAGGAACCTGTATTGGTCAAGCCTACACCTACATTCGAGAAAAGGATCAAATCATTGGAAGAAGGAGCTGGCATCACAAATTTCAAGGCATTGAAATTTGAGACAAGGACTGATGCAAAGAAAATGCAGATTGAGGAACTGGTACTTAACAAAATGGGAAAATGGAAATACTCCCCGGACCAGATTGCTCCTCATATCTCTAAAGAACTACTGGAGAGAGTACAGTCAAGATGGGAGTTAGCCACCAAGACGGTAAAAGATATATATGAGCAATCGCTGAAGAATCTTCGGCCTAGTCTCACTGGAGCAGAGGTAAAATCTGAATTGAAAACCTATGAAGGTAAAATGATGATCATATTCCACACTTGTTTGATTTTGATCAAAGATATAGAGCATGTTGTAAATGATGCTACAAACATGTGAAAAAACATCTATCATCTACATAAGCCCAGTGTAGACCCAGTAGAAATAAAGGATGATGACAGCAGCAACAGCAGTGATGAATCAGATAGCGCTCCATCCATCACAGTTACACCAGGAGAGTTGCATGCAATGATGGAAGAGAAAGAGGAAGAAGCTGAAGAGGAAGATAAGGATGATGATCCGGTAAAAATTGCAGCAGCAGTTATTGCATCCCTTCCTCACTCCCCAGCTAAACCTGTGACATCATCAAGGTTGGAGTCAGCTTCAGCAGGTTCACCTACACCAGATTTACCATCTACACCTGCCATATCTCAGCTCCAGGTATCATCAGTGGAAGTGACTACCACTTCATCTACCGAGCTGCACCCCTCTTCATCTACCGAGTTGGCCTCCTCGACTCCATCATCATCAGTTGGTATTGCTGTGAGTTCTCCAATTTTGACTACTCCAATTTGTTCTACAATTTTGTCACCATCTACTTCAGGCACAGTGAGCTCAGATACTATATTACCGAGTGTATCACCATTTTTGGCCAGTACTCAAATTTTTGACCCTGTACATACTCCTATTGACACTCAACCCTCAAGCATCCCAGTTTTTACTGCTAGTCCTTCTGTCTCTACTATTGTGTCTATTCCAAAGGTCAAACCAGTCATCTCAGAAGTCAAACAAAAGCAGCCATTAAGACTTATGATCACTGGAAAGGAAATTCCTGAAGACATTGACTTGGACACAGAGATAGTAATTCCAAAGATTGACTTTGATAATACTACCATTGAAGAAATGAGGTATGCTAATCAACTTATTGACAAAAAGGCTACTCAGATGCAGTTAAGATCGGAAAGGGATAAGGAATACAGGATAATTGAGGATGCCCGAAACATAATTACTGAGGCTATAGGTGTTGATGTTGATACTTCTCAACACATTTTGATTCAATTGGAAGAGGCAGTTAATAAATTCAATGAAGGTGCCTCCGAACAAGAAAAGCTGATTGAGCGTGCAGCAAAGAAATTTGATAATAAGGTGTTGGGGCACATTGCCCAGAACATTGCAATAAATCAGGTTGCATTAACCTCATTTTTGGCAAATATGGAAAATTCTTTTAATAATGTAACATCTCTTTTTGCTAAGCTTTGTGATGTTACCGAGTACACTAAGGGAATAAGAGAGAAACTAAATAAAATTGATGAGGATCTGAAGGTGAGCGCACAGAACTTGAAGCTTGACCCCAGTTCAAGCTCATCTCATCACCTCAGGATCAAATTTTTGTTAGAGAAGCAAGCAGAGCTGTTGAGAGAAGAGGCAAGGATCCGATCTACATTGATAGATATCCAAAACATGATCCTTCCCATCATGGATTCAATGCAGAAGCACATTGCACATTCAAAGACATTAATCCATGATAATAACTTCTCCATTGCAGACCATGTGATTGAACTTTCGGCTGAAGTTCAAGTAGCTCTTTCCACCTGCAAAATTTTGCAAGAGAATTGGGATAAGATTCTCCAGCTTATTCTTCATGTACATTCAGAGTTCATCTCTCATTTTGGTGTTTCTATATAAGTATATATATTCTTTTATTCTTTGGCATTATTGTCAAAAAGGGGGAGATTATTGTTGGATATGTATACTATGGGTGAATAAGTGTTTTCGAAAAAATTGTACAAAGGAAGAGATATACAGCTCATGTAAATACTGTATGTACATTCTATGGGGGAGTTGTATATAACGAAGCTATGTATATTCAGAATCAGTCATCAACATGTCAGATAAATTTTGTCTCATAAGTGTTTTTGTCACTAATGCCAAAGGGGGAGATTGTTGGCATTATGATACATTTTTGTCATTAGTTACAACACTTATTGGATTCTGAATGCTTACCAAGCTCTCACCGGACATTCCTTTGTAAGCCAAGCTTCACCTAGTTCTCAGTATTTATCGAGTGATCGAGGTGAACAAAGCAGCCAGTGTTTACCGAGTGTTTGAGGTAAAGAAAGGAATTAGTTTTGACCGAGTGAAGATGTAATTAGTATTGACCGAGAACTTCGTGATAACCGAGCTCCTGAGGTTATCAAGGAAATTAATTTTACCGAGCTCAGACGGTTATCAAGGAAACTAACTATCACCGAGTCACAAGGTTCTATCGAGTGTTTCCTTTGATCACTGAGCTACAGTTCAGATAGAAGTGTTCACCGAGTGACATCTCTTCTACCGAGTCTCCAGTGGTTACCGAGTTCAGAACTACTCAAAGTGTTTAGTATGGACCGTGCCTTCACTTCTACCGAGTGCATGACGATGCCGAGTAACGCAGTGGACGCCGAGTATTAGAAGGACACCGAGTCAGTTCAGTGAACCCGAGTTTTTACCTTGGGCCGACTTTGTATAGAGATTTGCACTTGTTGTTTTGGCCGACCTTGCATGTATTGTTTATTTGGATGGTATATATATGCAATGTATTGTATCATTCAAATGTAATGGTAATGAATGAAAATGTGAAAGTGTGAAAGAAATACATGTGTGCGAAAGTATGTGTGCTGAGTTGTGAAGGTATTCAGCAAGGTCAAGTTTCGGAGCAGAAAAGTTTTATCTATCACATCAAGGTGAATCAGAGCATAGCGGATCTTATCAGCAATCAGTTGTAATCAGATCCACTGTTTCATTCTAACAGGTGAATCAGTTTTTGTAAATCCTTTAACAAGGTAGACTTAGCAGTCTTTTGTAAATCTCCTAACAGAGTGCATACTTTATTGTATGTTTGTAAATCCTCTAACAAGGTGGATCTAGCAATCCTTTATGCTCCTAACAGGGCAGATCACCAGAAGTGGTCATTGTAAGCCTTAACCGGCCAACTTCATACTGCAGTAACGAAGCTTTGTGGGTTTCATCCCCACCCCAGTTTTACTTTCTATTTGGAAGGTTTCTGGGTCACCAAATTTGTGTGTTCAAGTGTTGCAAATGATTTTGTTTCATGCTTACAGTAGGTTACTTGGATGAATGGTGAATATATCAGTATGCAATTTTATTGTTTGAAATTTTAAAATTTACTGATTCACCCCTCCCCTCTCAGTAACTTGTCATATCTTGAATATTTTCAACACTCAACGACCATCACATTCTTCATCAACTCCGTCTCAAATCTGAAATCCACTTTAACCCTCTCTGTAATGTTAGTCTCCATAGCATCATAGAGATTTTCATTTTCCCTAGGATCCAATCTTCTTGGAGGCATCTTCCAATATCTTCACAAACCCAAAGTAAATAATCCACAAGATCAACCATCTCTATAAGATCAACTTCACTTTGATACAACTTGATGCAGTGCAAGGAAGGATAAACCCCAAAGGAGATGTCCTAGCCCCTAAAAAATAACCACACAATGAAATATATAACAATAATACAAAGATTTAGATGCAAACAACACAAATTATCATAATAGAATCATCATATTTACATCCAACATGATTGGTTGTAAGGTCTTCTAGGTTATGGCCAAATACATCAGTAATTACAATAACAGTTATGCAAGACCTCACAAGATCCAACCTCTAGCTAGTCCAAACCCACAATCTGGTAGAAAATTTGAAGAATAATCTAAACTTGTGCTCACAAGCCATCAAATGACACTCTTGTTTCCCAAGCCCACACTAACTACTAGCTCTACTCAACTTTTCTCCTCTTAGCTACTCCATGCTAAAATCCATCATGACTCTAGACAAGACAAGATCCTCTACTTATACTTAACTAATCCCAAGTTTTTCCTAGCAAGTTACATTAAATAATCCCTTAAATTAAATAAACCCTCAAGTTGTAAGTCAGCTTGCAAAAGATACTAAATACATGAAATAACTAAATAGGTAGGAAAAATCCCAAGTTTACGATGCATAAACTAACTCATAAGACCTAATAAGAGTAAGATGGTATTCTTTCTTGGGGAGTCAAGAGGGATCACCAAGTACTCTAGAAGTTATCTACTATAAAAAGCCTTAAACCAAATTTAAAGCTAAGGAATAGGTATACCCACCTAGGTCCTATAGGGGAATATGATGTTTTTAAATCATTCTTGTCAATTGGCCAAATTGAGTTGGAAGATGCCAACATTGAGTAAAAAAGCTCATAGGATTTCCAAATAGTCAAATTGGGCACCAACAAATTGGAGGCTTTGTTAGGGAGAATCGTCACAATCAATATTGTGAAGTTACCCAAAGATTCTTATTTTGTAAGTCAAAATCATAAGATATTTGTATTAATTTTTTTGAAATCAAAACACACTTTGCTAGAGGGAAGAGCCCAAAAGACCTAGAAAAAAATATTTTCCTTGAAAGAGGTAGCAACTTTATTTAGATAATGATAAGTGACTCTACTAAGGGAGGAAACTCATAAAGAGATGATAATTTTCCTTTTATGTAAAGGGAGATTACTTTATTTTAGGATGTCTTAGCTATTTCAAAGAAAACCTTTTATTCAATATGGTATCAAGCCATTGGATCTTAGAAGATTTGATTCTATACCTAATAGGTTGTTCCCAAAGCTTTCAAAGCTTGTATAGAGAATGAGATGAATCCACACTTTAACTTTTGGTTGCATTTTATAAGTTTATAAATGACTATGATATTTTTACAAAAGATTATGTGATGAAACATTTTGTTAGGACATTAAAAGATTATGGAAGAGAAGAAAATGAAATGTTACATATAGAAGTATCTCAACATGCAGACAATTTGACAATGGCTCCTTGACATATTTCAATACGCATACAATGAAGAGGAAAATATGTGCTATTAATCAAAAGTAGATCAAGAAGATACCATGGGAGTAGAATCTTATACGTCTCCTTTGGATAAGCTTATGGATGTAAAAAGATGAGAAGACAAATCTCCAATTCAGTTTTTCATGAGGATATGTAACATTTATCAAGAGATACCATTAGAGGTCAAGCCTCCATTCTACGAAGTATGCAATTGATTGTATGGATTAGGGATTTATCATGGCTCTCAGGTGTGCTAGCTAATCAAATAATTGCAGCAGAAAATGAATGCATAGTGAAATCCAAAGAAGAGCCTAATGAAATTCAATCAAGAAGACAATTTGGATAAGAATAAAGAAGAATCCATTCAAGGTAAAATTGTGCAAAAATGGCCATCACTGAAGATCATGATCAAGAAGAAAATCTTCTCAATTTAGAAGAAATTTCAGATTTATTGGATATTGAATATCAGAGAAATGTTTTTAAAATGGTCATAATTTTTTCACAAACTTCTAGAGTAAATGATCAAATCACATACAGACATTATTTGATGAAAAGGGAAATAAAGTTGAAGACCATGGAATATTTGATTATGTTGAAGGAAATATGCTTCAAAATAATTTTGAGATTCTTTCATATGGTTTGGACAAGACCATTCTTTAAAACTATGAAAAATATCTTCTAGACCATTTCTTAATCCATGTTGTGAGATGAATGCAATCCATCTAGATCATAAGGAGGAAATAGAAATACCTACAATGTACCAACAAGAGAAAATATTAAGGGATAACCTTGATGAAGATATCGACCTTGTTGATGAATCATATGATTTTTCTTAGAAGGATGAATTTAGTAAAGTTATGTAATTTTCTGATATCATACGTAGTGGAACACTTGAGGAGCTACCTGAAGTCTCTCATGGAGGTATGTATAAATTTCCTATATTTTTTAATTCATTATTTGAAGAGGAAGAAAAAGGAAAGTATATTTGAAAATGAACTAATTCTTTCAAAAATATTATATGATGGGATCTTAGAAGAAAATGAAAAACATATGAGGAGGTGGATAAAATATGTTTACAAAATACTTTAGGAGAAAGCCTTGTGATGCATTCAAACGTACTATGTGGATAAAGTTCAATATTTACAAAACAAAAGGAGATAAAAAATATGATATTTTTGAATTCACCAAAGATAAGGAGATACTTGGTCTGCTTCTCCAAAGATAATCGGGATCTTTCTATGCTCACAGGGAGCATACGTCCCCCAAAAGAGTCATGGATGGGACCTTAAATTTTTTTAAATTAAAAGTTTGAGATTAGATCATTTTGAAGATCAAGAATACTTAAAATCGAGAAGTTACACATTTGATGACTTATGACTCTTTTTTGAATATGGCTAAGATAGAGGATTTAAAGGACTTGTGAATATGTATGCTGAATTGATTTCTCTCGCCAAGATATAGGAAGAAGCCTTGATGAAGATTATTAATTTCAAAGCAATTGTAAAAGAATAATATGAGAAGACTCCTATTATTTTTTACTGTGATGAGGCAAAAAAAAATTATATTCAAGTGACTATATACAAGATAGAACACATTTATAAAAATGATTATAGATAGGATTGTAAGAAGCCTAAGCATAATCATAATGAGATCATTTGACTTAAGAAAATGAGAATAAGTGGTCTAAAGGTTTTTAATAAGAAAACAATATATTTTGATATATCGTGTAGAACATTATTTCTAACATTATTTCTTCAATAATTTTTTTAGATAAAGCTAGTAAGATTATAGGAGGCTCCTATCAATTACAATGTGAATGTTCAATTTAGGATAACTTGAATTTGAGCAGAGAGAAGTTTTGCAAAATTAGACTCTTTTTGATCTTAAAGAAATTGTATGAAGGCATTAGTGCAATGAAAAAGGTGACAACATAGTACTTATTTGTTAAAAGTATGGTAAATTGAGACTCTTCTTTTCTTCACTTTGAACTTTAATATTTGTAGCAACTTGACATGGTTTGAAAAAATTGTTATTAAGGATATTAATGATTGGTGTCATGATAGGCTTTTGTCCTCCTCTTTGATGTAGGAACTTTTAGTGGCTTTGTGAGAAGGAGCTTCTAGTAGTTTTTTTTTAAAGCTTTTAATGATTTTCTTAGTTTTTAGAAAGTTGATTTTTATTAATAACCTTGAAATATTACTTCCAATTTTGAATGTTAG
Organism: Cupressus sempervirens; assembly: GCA_028749045.1. Taxonomy (NCBI): domain Eukaryota; kingdom Viridiplantae; phylum Streptophyta; class Pinopsida; order Cupressales; family Cupressaceae; genus Cupressus; species Cupressus sempervirens. The sequence continues at coordinate 663,978,906 of CM053785.1, forward strand.
TTGGTAGTTCATCTTATCTCAATTTTAGGAAGCTTCACGAAAAAAAAGCCTTTTATGAATTGTTTTAAAAATTACAAAAAATGGCAAAAAAAAAAATTATTAAAAAACTACCAAAATGGTAATTTTAGATTTATATTTAAAATTGTAATTTATCTCATTGTAGGAGAAGGATTTGGAAGAATAATAAAGAAGAATTTGCAATTCTAATATTTATTTTTGTGTTCTTTCTCTCTTATGTTTATGTTAAGTATTTGAGGAATTTTGGGTGCATCATCTAGTATCACATCACAAAAGTTCTGGGAAAAGGAGATTCTTGTGGTTGTGTAGTTTTGAGTTTATGTTTATGCAGGCTGAGGAGAGGAACTAGTTTCCTAAAGACTAGGTAGAGAAGATAAAATACCTAGGTTGAGACAAAGGCAAAACAAAAGCAAATTTAATGGACTCATTTGAAGAACTAGAATTATTAATGAAATATTTGCATAAGAGAAAAGAAGAAAATAAAATAAAAGAGAAAGAGAGGAAGAGGAAGGAGAAAGAGATGAGGTGATTAGAGTTGAAAGAAATGTTTTAAAAATTACAAGAAAGTTGACAACAATTAAAAAAAACTAATGGAATTAGAAATGCAAAAATGGTACCTACCAATCAATAAGAAGATAACTAGCCTATTCAGAAGATTATTCAAAAGAAGAAAAGGAAAGAAGAGACGCAAAAAATGAAATGGTGAGTATACCAATGAATGTTTTGACATCAAGAATTGAAGAAGTCAAGATAAACATAGCCACAAAAGAGTCTTTTTGTCATTTTCAGCATTATGTTTAGAATGAGAAAACATAAATGGTTGTTTATAATGAGATTTCTAATGAAGATGATTCATATTTTTTAATGAGGTATATGAATGTTCCCAAAGGTATTATGTTAATTGTGGTCATGGTGAATATGTTGATATATTATTTGTTGAAGACATAAATGATTATGGTACAGAGGTTTATACAAAAGAAATGGAATTTTGAATTTTAAAGGCTGAGAAGATGTTGAGTAGAATATGGGTTAAGAAAAAAAGAGGAATAGGGCTCCAGTGATAGTTGCAAAGATGAATGATAACATGTTAAAAAATTGGAAGACTAGGAAGAAGGAACAAATTTGCAATCCTTTGAGTCAATAAAATCAATGTTTGATACAATGGAAGAAAAAGTTCTAGAAAAGAAACTATACACATTCAAAACCCAACTTGCAGGAGCTGTGTTCTTTCAACCAGAGGAGAATGATGCAAGAGAATTTAGTGTCTTTCTAAGAAGGAGCTTTTAGTAGTTTTTTTTAGAGCTTTTAATGATTTTCTTAGTTTTTAGAAAGTTGATTTTTATTAATAACCTCGAAATATTACTTCAATTTTGAATATTAGTTGACAGTTCATCTTATCTCAGTTTTAGGAAGCTTCACAAAAAAAATCATCTTTTTTCGAGTTGTTTTAAAAATTACCAAAAATGACAAAAAAATAGTTTTATTTAAAAACTGCCAAAAATGGTAATTTTGGATTTGTATTTAAAATTTTAATTTATCTCATTGTAGTAGGAGGAGGATTTGTAAGAATAATAAAGAAGAATTTGGAGTTCTATTATTTATTTTTGTGTTCTTTCTCTCTTATGTTTATGTTAATTATTTGAGGATTTTTGGCTACATCACTCTTTAAAACTTATTAGGCATGATGGTATTTTAATGAAACTTTGAAATTCAAATAAGGTAGATAAGGAAGAAGTGGAGTAGATGACATTGATGACCATGGACCGCTAAAGTATGAGAAAGCAGGATAATTATCAAAATCTTGTTCTTGGCAATTTGGTTTTGAAATTTGAAATTGATAATTGGATATTGAGAATGTTTGTATGAAATGTGCTTCTTCATTAATGATAGTCAGAGCATTAATTGTAGAGAGTAAGGAGTAAAAGATATGCAACAAAATAAATAGAATAGCTATTTATTTTTTTAAATAGAGGTGCAAGGACAATATTGATTAAACTAGCTTACAAACTTAAGGAATAATGGAGTGATTGTAACATCAAATAGATGATATCCTAAATCTTTAAAGGTAAGTTATTGAAACTACTCTATCTTTATCAACCAATGATAAAGCAAGAGGAATGAGGAAAAATTTCAAGAGAAGGTGGTAGTGTATTGCTAAGAGCTATTTATTGCCACAATAAGTTTTTTTGAGAATAATGAAAGTTGACATAACAAAGGTTATACATGAAAATAGAAAAAGACCATTTTGGCAAGTTCCTAACATTTCATCCCCATCCAAATTTAGAGGAAGAGACAGGAATAGGAAAAAAGGGGAGAATCTTGAAAAAACAACTACAAGCCATAGGAAATGATGGCTATTGGCATTAATTGCCACTTTTTTATAGGAAAATTTGTTTTAATATTTCATTTTTGCTTCCTAACTTTATCTCACTTCAGCATTGAAAGCATCATCCAAGTTTGAATCCTCTTCGTTAACCTATAGCAAGTTAAACTGTGGATTTGCTTGGTTTTTTTGAAGGCATAACAAAAAGGCTAATATTTTTTTGTAGATTCAATGCTATGTCAATGGAATCTCCATTACTTCTCAAGGTTAAAAAACTTACAAGGTAAATGATTTTCTTGGGAGATATCACAAAGCACCGTATGCAAGAGGTTTTGGAAAATTCACACATACTTTTGGTAAGAAGAATCTTTGGGATTCTTGGAGATGAATTCATTAGAGAAGATCATAGGTGTAGAGAAAAAAATGAAACATACTATTCACTTTGTTGCCACTCTAGTGCATTGGGAATAAAAAAGATTATAGTTGAGAAGCTTTGTAGGAAAAATATAGAAAGGAATTCCTTAAAGATTTAACAGTGGTGTTGGGACCTATACACAATAATTTGACCATCCTAGAAATTACAAAGTGGCCATTATTAATCGACCACCACCCAAAAGTGCAAAGCCCCCACTATTAGGGTTAGTTCAGGACTATAATGACTATACAAAAATTGGTTCATAAAAAAATTGATAAAATTGAAATAATTAACATTCATAATGAAAGTTCTCCATCAAGTCATACTTGGATTATTTCATAAAATTCACAACAAATGCCCTCCACCAAGTCATAGTTGAATTATTCTATGACATTCATATTGAATGCCCTCCAGCAAGTGCACTTTGGATCATAATACAACATTCATAATGAATGTCCTCCACCAAGTTATACTTGGATCATTTTATGATATTCACTATAAATGTTGTACACCAAGACGTTCTTAGACCATATATTTATTGATTATTCTCTTTGAGTTCAATTCATAAATAATTATTTAGAATACACACACACACACACACACACACACACACACACACACACACACACACACACACACACACACACACACACACTTAATAATGTAGAGGGAGTTTGCATAATATAGTACTTTAGTTAATATTATGAGTGTGGTCCCAAATTTATACCTCCTATTGGAGTCTTGGTCCACATTGATGATCTTAGCCTTCACAGATCTTTTACTATTCAAATATTATAGTGCTCCATACTTCGTACATGTTATGTTGCTACCTCGATGGGCAAATTAGTATCAAATGTGTCTTGTATCATTTACTACCACATGCACCAATTGTTGCGTCACTGGCGTCTCTATTGCTTTTGATGGGTATGTCCCTTCCTTAGTTTACATGTCAACCTCTTCAAATGGTGTTTCAATTTTCCCATCTCAATCTCTATGTGTCTTTTTTATAATATCTCTTGTAAGCTTTTTGTTTTGTCCACCTAGGGTGACACTTTTATTTTGATGTCCCTCCTCTACTTTATAAGCTTAATTCATGGTCATGGGATCATGACACTTGACTCATTATTATGAGTAAGTAACTTATAAGTGTGGAAATCAAATAATTACTATAGTAATTATGTAACATGATTATTATTTTCTTGTTATATTACATACATTTGTTATTATAAGTATGCCACTATTATCAAGTATTGACACTAATTCAATACAATATCATATTGTAAATACTTGACAATATAATTATTAATGGGTCACACTAATTTATATAGAATGAATTGAATATATTTATATTTAAAATAGTATCTATATTATTGTTAATTTCTAGGATCGTTTTAGCAAATGTAGAAGCATAGCCTTTGTTATTGATGATGTCCAATGTAGATTTGGATCTTATATAAATATGAGAGGAGGCATGTCTATGGTGTAATCATCATTTAAATAATATTATATTAACATGAATAATAATGTATAACAATATATATATATATATATATATATATATATATATATATATATATATATATATATATATATATATATATATATATATATAACATGGATAAGTATATATAAGAAATGATGATTACCAATAACAATAATGTATATCAGATCAAATTAATCTGAAGAAGCTACAACTTTAACACTCTGTCTTAGGGAGGATTGATATAAAACACATTATGCTCTCAAGTATATGAAAAGATATCATTCACCTTTTATAACACACAATTGAAATAAATTTCATAACTTTAACATAAGCTTAAACACCACCTTAAGTGTGGTCTATAATAGTAACTATGTCATGGTGTTCGATGGTCCAAAGAACCATAACAAGTTGGTTATTATGGCATCCGACAAAATCCAACCCAAAGAACCATGATGAGTTGGTTATCATACTGTTCAAAAAAATCTAGTCCAAAGAACCATGATAACAAGTCTACCATTTATAAGATCACCACCTTACAATGGTTACCTTTTGTCTATTTGTTATCATGACTTCCAACATTCTGGGATAACAATTTAATGAAGTCTGTCATGATAAAAATTCTACCATTTATGGGTGAAGAAAGATCCCTCTAAGGGGGTGGAGGCAGATGCAGTTGAATCTGCTCCCCCAAAGGACCATTCTAAGTGCTTTGAAGGTAATATGGTGAATAGCATCCCGGTGGCAGATTCTAGTGCTCCTGATCTTGGTGTAGTTTCACCTTTGGAGAAGGAGACTGGTGTTCCCACCTCTATTGTTTCACCATTGGTGAGGGAATCTAGTGAACCCACCCCTACCCAAGTCCTTTTGGAGAATCCTATCATTGCAACAGGCAGAGCAATCAGGAAGATATGGCGACCATATCAAAGGAGGGAAGAGCTTCTGGTGAAGCTGAACCTCAAAAGGTGATGGACTTGCCTTTACCTTTGGTTCCAAAATCCATGGATCCTATGTCAAAGGAAGGTAACTTTGTGAGTGGTGTGGTTGAGGACATTCTCACTATATCTCATGTTGAGGAAGCAATTTGGGTAGAGGAAAGTTCTAAGGCTAACTGAATTGCAGCTGGGAGACAATCTAAAGGTAGGAGGAAAGGTAATAAAAAAGACGAGGACTTTGTTCCTATGAAAAATATCAAGAAAGGATCGAAAGTTGATTCCAAAAATGGGGTTTCTAAACCTGTTAAGGGTAATCATGGTTCTTCATCTAAGAATGGTGGAGCTTCTTTTAAGAATGGTGATGTAGGATCTCCTCCATCTTCGACTGGAAGACCCTCCGATCTACACAAAAGAATACCTGAGGCTAATAGGAGCATTGTTGATGGTAGTCAGAGGACCATCCTTGAATCTAAACATTTCATTAAATTATGAAAATTATTTCATGGAATATTCGAGGGTTAAATATTCCTCATAAACATGATATTTTGAATGATATGATAGGGATAATAGGCCAGACATTTTTGTTATTCAAGAAACTAAGATGTTAAAGGATAAGGTGGAATGTCTTTCTATTTTTAAGGGAGGAAAGATTATTGGTAGCGATTTTGAAGGAGCTTTAGGTGGTATGGCAGTTTTTTGGACTAACAAATGGATTCAGTGGGAACTTTTGTATTAGAGCAGAAATATGATGAATGTTCATTTTGTTAATACAAAAGACAATTTTAGTTGGGTCCTTACTAATGTTTATGCCCCCAATACCAAATGAGGGAGGAAGGCTTTGTGGGAGGAAATTTCAAATTAGAGGAAACTTTTTGTTGAGGATAATTGGTTGGTTATAGGGAACTTCAATGCCCCTTTGAAGGAATCTAAAAAATGGGGAGGCAATCTGACCAACCTGGATAATAGATTAGATCTTATGAACTTTATTGATATTCATCTTCTCCATGATCTTGATTTACATGGGATTGAGTATACTTGGACGAACAAAAGAGCTGGTAAGGATCTTATTCAAGTTAGGTTGGACCATGCTCTTATTATTAATGAGTGGATTTTGAATTATAAATGTTCACTCAATGCTCAAGTCAAGTTGGGATCTGATCACTACCCTATCTTCTTTGCTATTGACAAAATTAACTTTCATAAGAATTTTCCTTTTAGATTTGAAAAAATGTGGACTCTTCATCCAAATTTTGAAAGCCTCATAAAGGAGTGGTGGAACATTAGAGTTGAGGGTATAGCTATGTTTAGAGTGGCTACTAAACTAAAAAATATCAAGAAGAATATAAAAATTTGGAATAAAAATACCTTTGGCAACATTTTTTAGAAAAAAAAAAAGTTGTGGAGGAGCTTAAAGACATTCAAGACAGGATTTAGGCTGAAGGTTATGAGATGGTCTCTAGGGAAGAGGAGAGTAACAAATTAGTTGAACTTCATGATATTATTACTAAGGAGGAAATGTTTTAGAGACAACACTCCTGAAAGGTCTTTTTGAAGGAAGGAGATAGGAACACCAAGTTCTTTCATTTGACTACCATGAAACATAGGGTGGCTAACAAAATTTCCAAACTCAACACAGAGGAAGGTTTGATTGGTAATGAAGAGATTTTTAAAAGGGAGGCTATGGAGTTCTTTGGTAGCTTGTTGCAATGTGACCCAGATTTGAATTTAGACAAGCAACAAATGTTCCTAGAGAGCATTCCTTCTTGCATCTCAGAGGCCCAGAATTTATCCCTTACCTCCATTCCTTCTATGGATGAGATTTCTAAGGCTATTCTCTCTTTCGAGGGTGATAAAGCCCCTGGTCCTGATGGGTTTCCTCTTTTGTTCTTTCATAAATATTGGAATATCATTGGGGCCAATGTTTGTAATGGTGTGAAGGAATTTTTTGGTACTAGAAACCTTCTCAAAGAATTAAATGGGACCTTTATTGCCCTTATTCTTAAGAAGTCGAGCACTAATAGCATGGATCAGTTTAGGCCTATCAGTTTGCATAATTCTTTTTATAAGATCATTTCTAAAGTTCTCACTCTTAGAATTCTTTCCCTTCTTCCGGTTATCATTTCTAGGCAGCAAAATGGTTTTGTTTTGGGTAGACAGATCTTGGACTCCATCATATCTATTCATGAAAATATGCATTCTCTTGTGGTGTCTAAGAAGGAAGGGTTTCTTCTCAAGCTTGATCTTTCTAAAGCCGATGACAGAGTGGATTGGAACTTCCTTCTTAGGGGGTTGGAAGCATTTGGCTTTAATAAAAGATTCAAGAATCTTATACTTATGTTAATTTCTTCAACTTCTTTCTCAATGCTTGTTAATGGTTCACCTACCCCCTTTAAGGCTTCAAGGGGCCTAAGACAGGGAGACCCGATCTCTCCAATTCTTTTTATTATCTTGGCTGAATGCCTATGAAGATTTGTGAATAATATGGTGATTAAGGGGGATTTTGTGGGTCTCAACACTTCTTCCTCTACTCTTGCGTGCTCGCACCAACAATTTGTGGATGACTCTATTGTCATGGGGGAGGCTTTAGTGTGAAATGTTAGGAACATTAATAAGGCGTTGATTGATTATGGTGAAGCAACTGGTCAAAACATCAATTGGAGTAAAAGTGTGATTTACTTTATCAATGTTAGTGAGGTAAGACAATTAAAGATTCAAAGGATTATTGGTTGTGAGAGTGGCTCTTTGCCAGGAACCTATTTGGGGTTACCATTGGGATTAACACCTCTTGACAATTTTTGGAATTCTTTGATAGATAAAATACACTTGAAACTTGTTGGTTGGAAGGGATCTCTCCTTAGTCAGGCTGGGAAGGTTATTGTTTTGAAATATATCCTTCAAAGTGTCTGCTTTATGCTTTTAGTGTTTTTAAAATTATGAGAAAGTTTGCACTTGCTATTGAGAAAATAGAGAGGACTTTCTTGTGGACTGGTATGGAGACTAAAAAGAGACTTCCTCTTATTGCTTGGGAGAATGTACGTATTCCCAGGGGGAAGGGTGGGCTTGGCCTGCAAAGGATTTCTCCTATGAATGAACTCTTACTAGCTAAACTACTTTGGAGATGGCACAAGGAAGAGGAGGAATGGAGGAACAACTGGGCTGATAAATATAATAGGGATCACTTTGATTTTCAACATTTACTTTATTCTGATGTTGATCAAGGGGGTTCTCTGATCTAGAAGAATGCTCAGAATTTTAAACATATCTTAAGGAGAGGGATAAAATGAAAGGTGGGAAATGGAACAAGAGTCCCTTTTTGGGAAGATATATGGATCTTGGATCACCCCCTTTGTGATGACCCAAGGTGGAATGGGTATATGGAACAATGCAAGAATCAATTTGGTACTTTGGTTATTAGAAGGATAATTTGTGGGTAATCTTCTTAGGGTGGACCTAAATTTGGCAGAGCTTGTTAAATGCTTGAATGCTTGTTGTCTGAAAAATGAAGAGGATGCTCTAATTTGGAAAGCTGATCCCAATGGTATGTACTCTATTGCTTCAGCCTTTGCTAATTCTTTTGAGGATCATAATGAACCTTGCTGGGCTAAGGCTTGGGTGAAAGGTATGATTCCCAAAGTTAATATCTTCTTTTGGATTCTTTTGCAAAATAAAATATTAACTCTTGACAATCTTAAGAAGAGAGGTTTCATCATTGTTAATCGATGTGTTCTCTGCAAGAATGACAGGGAATTGGTGGATCATATTATGCTACATTGCCCCTTTACAAAAAAGGTTTGGGATAAAATTTGGAGTTTAATGAATGTGGATTGGGTTTCCCATGCTACCATCTAGCTATTCTTTTCTAGTTGGAAGGCTCCTTCCAAGAATTCTTTGATTATCAAATTGTGGGATTTTATTCTTCCTTATCTGTGTTGGGGCATATGGAAGGAACGTAATGACAAGATCTTTAGAGGGGTAGAATCCAATCCTGCTCAGATTTTCCATAAAGCCAACGTCCTTTTGATTGAAAACATTAAAATTTGTGGTACTGGACAACAACCTTGTAATGAGTGGGAAGTTGGGGTACTTAACAATTGGAATATAAGGAGTTTGAATATGAATACAAAGGATCCTAACCCAAGGGATAATGCAAGATGGGATTGTCCTCCGATAAATTGGTTTAAGATGAACTTTGATGGGGCCTTGAAAGGGAACTTGGGTACTGCTAGATGTGGAGTTGTGATTAGAAATTCTAATGGTGACTTTATTGGTGGTATGGCCATACCATTAGGGAGCCAAACTAATCACATTGTTGAAGGCTCTACTGCTCTTCACAATCTTATTCACGCCAAAGGTTTGAATTTGAAGAATATATGGATTGAAGGTGATTCCCTCAACATCAATAATTGTTTAAATAAAATCAATCCACCTTCATGGACTATTAGCAATATTATATCTAAGTCTTTTAACATTATTAATTCGTTCCAAAATTGCATAATATCCCATAGCTATAGGGAAGCCAATGGTTTTGCAGATTGGGCTTCGAAGGTGGTGTGTTGTAATGATCATAAAATCATATGGGAGTCATATGATACATTACCTCCAGATGGCCACGACCATGTTAAGCATGATAAATGGAGATCTTAGCAAAATTCCTTTAATTACGATGTTGTCAGTGAATTATGAGATTAACTCCTTTGGAGTGAGGTGGGTTATAATTTTTAAGAATGTGGGCAATTCACACAAATTCTGGGTTGTTTCTTCCTCTCCTCGTTTCAGTAGTGGTGTTCACAGAGTGATTTGGGGTTTTCAGAGGAAGCAAACCAATGTATTAGACATAGAGATTATGGGGAGAAAGAGGTAACAAGTGGAACCGCCTAGCTGTGTAGAGTGGAAGAATAAGCCGGAGGTGTGGGACATTCTTAGGCGTGGCAATTTCACTGGTTATATGGAGAGACTCAGAGGAAATAACCCTGCAATTACACACCAATTTGTTAAATCATGGAAGGATGACTCAGTGTTGGTCAGGAACCAGCGGACAAATGTCATAGAAGAGGTCATTGCGAAGGCTATAGGGCTGGATATGGATGGGATAAAATTTTATAGAGAGAGGAAGCTCTCAGATAAGGTGATTGATGACTTTGTGGAGACAAAACAGGAGAGAAATTGTTTGGTTAAAATAGGTAACTCTTATTATAACCCGACCTTTGTTTCTCATCCTTGGCATTTTGTGCTCTTTGTGATTATGGAATACTTGACTCTGGATGGAAGATTTACAAAATTGTATGGATACCACTTTATGTTGGCAAACCATTTTCGACATGGTGTTAGGGTAGATTTTCCTTTCTATCTTTTGCAATCTCTTACCATATCTACCCAGGCCATCCAGAAAGACCCGACTGGCGAGCATGCCTGCCATGAGGGTCTCATGGTTTTGATTATGAACTTGCTGAAATCCAAAAAAAAACTGAAACCTAGAACCTTGAAAGGGGTTGATTAGGATACAGAAGGGAGTATTCAGGATAAGGGCTATGACTCTGAGACGCAAGATGAAGCTGAAGGGGGTAGGTTAGTTTGAAAAAAAAGGCTCGAGTGGCAGCTTAAAAAAGAAGAAAAAGAATGTTGTGGAGGAAGATTCTGATCGGGATTGGGAAAGCAACTTTGTGGAGGAAATTGTTAGAGATCATTATAAAAAGAGGAGTGGAAGCAAAGGAAAGGGTAAAGGATATTAAGATTGGTGAGTCTCTCCTCCTTCTGATGATGAGCCTCTGGCTCAACAGTTGAAGAAGAAAAAATATTCCTTGCAGCGATATAAGGATAAGTATGATACTAAGAAAAGTGGGAAATCTGGCTATGGAGATGATGGTGAACAGGGGTCCATGTTAGATTTGGGTGATAAAGTCGAAGGTGGGCGAGGGTCTTCTAAGGGCATATTTGGCAACCCTAGCTCTATTCAAAAGGAGATGGGTATCCTCAAGCATAAAATGTTGTTGCTGAGCAAGGAAATGGAACAACTTAGTAAAACATCCAGAGGGGAAAGAACTCTAGGACAACACATTGATAAGCTTTCGAAAGTCATAGGGAATGCTGAAGAAGTGAAAAATCTCATGCATAAGATTCTAGTGATGGAAGCTAAACAAATGGGTCATGGATAAGGATATCAGTAGCATTTAGGGAAAGGTGTCCAAACTTGAAACTATGATGGGTAATATGGATAAACAGGTTAAACAATTGGTGGACAATGTGAGTAATTTCTTGAAGAAGAATGAGGTGTTAAGAGCCAGGATTCCCCTTCGGGTGCTGATACTCAGGGACCAAGTAAACATACCTGTACCCACTCAAAGAAGATTGAGGAAACTAGTAAGAAAGACGAGGTGAAGGCTATTGTTGAAACCATGCACACTCTGGTGGATCAAGTTGTTGACCTGATAAATACGTCTTAGCTGGTCGATTGTTGTTCATTTGTTGTTCTTTTGCTGTCTTTTCTAGCTTTGTCTTGTATGACCTCTTGTTTTTTTTTGGGGTCTGTTTCATGTTGTTTTTGGAATCTTTTCTCCGTTGTTCTTCTCTTATGTTTATCTCTAGAACTTTGTTGATGTAAAGGTTTTGAGTCCTTTAAAACCTATTTTTACTTAATCAAAACAATTCTACCATTTATAAGATCATCATCTTACAATGATTACCTTCTATTTATATATGTCAATGAAAGATCGTCACCTTTCATTACATATCATATGTGAAATAGTAACCACCATGAACCTAGTCAGAGGGTGGTGCAAAGGCTTACACCTTAATTTTCTCTCAAAGAGAAGAATGCATTACAAGGAGTTTCACTTAGAATTTCCTCATAGAGAAGATATCATTCACAAAGGATTACACCTAAAAAAATTCCCCCTCTAAACAATGATCTTGGGAAGTCAAGCCCAGTAGTTACTCTCTTCCCCAAGGATTCTTGTTAGACTCACTCTGAATAGATATATAATTTTCTAGTGATAAGTCATTACTTCCTCATGATATACATAGGAGTGGGCCCATCAAAATCATGCAGTTACACACGTGTATTTCTAGACTCCCTCTGAGTATCAATCTTCTAAGCTCTTGCATTGCCTTAGAAGAAGTGTCATACTCCCTCTTAATGTAGAAGAATATCATAATCTCAATAACCAAAGATGTTTTCTTCCTGAGCCTCACTTTATCCATCTTGATCATCAGGGTCTTTGGAGCTACTATCATTAGATTGAGTCTGCGCAATATTTGGTAGCATATGTAAACTACCAACCTTATTTTCTTGTAAGAATATCCTCAAACATAAAGGAAAAGATTAAGGAAAATAACCCTTATAATATGTATAGAAATACAAATAAGAGAGAGAAAGAGTAGATAAATGTAAAAGATAAAAATACTTATATGCACAATAGGATTCAAAATTTGTCTTCTCAAGTTATTTGAGAATGTAACACCTCCCCTCTAAATAAGGTTCAAGTGGGAATGGAACATTGACTATTATTCCCCCCACAATGTAAAATTTTCACTCATTCTTATATTGTTGAACATTTTTTAATGAAATATGAAAACTCCTTTCTAAGTTCCAATTTGCTCTTTTCATACATTGAAGGTCTAAACATTTATTTAGTTTAACAGTAGAAGCGAACATGTCCTTCCATTTTATCAAACTCGTCCATAATATACCAATATCTTGATTAAGTATGATTGTACCACATGAATGACTCTACAACTCATACATCAAGTTTCATTCATCAAGGAGAGACTCATAGATGGTTCAATTGAATTCTTAAATTTCATTAATGTCTCACAACAACTCAAATTTCCTTATAGTAACTTCTGCAAATACAAGTGACATCATTTATAAGTCATCACTTCCTCATGATGTATATAGGGGTTAAGCCCATTAAAATCCATATGGTGACGATGTATGAATGATAGTCCTCTTGACAACGACAATTTATTGATCATTAGAAAAATCTGTCTCAACATTGTTTGCTCCCTCTTAATCAATAAGACTGAGATCACTGAAGGTTGATTGAATCATTTCCTCTATCTATTCCCTCTCTTTCAAAGATGCCTGTAATGAAATGTCACTCCTTTTTTTTCTTTTTACAAGAACATTCTCAAATGAAAAAAATATCAAAGCACGACTCTTATAGTATATATAAAATACAAATAAGATAGAGACTTCATTGATTAAACAAAATAATCAAGGATAATAAATAATTCTATAATTTATATAAGACCAATACAATGCAATATAGATAAATAGATAAATATCTAATTTAAAGATATACTTTAATCTATATTCACTTATATTCATAAGAGATTATATTACTAGCCTATTGCACATTGAAAATCATGTAGCTTCGATCTGACAATGACTATGATCATATCTATATATACATATGTATATATGTATACCAATATGATGTACATACATATATTATTTGAGATCACATCTTAACCATGATCGAAACTTTTTTTGATTCCTTTGATTTAAAGATCATTATCGATCTATATAAATATCGGGCTACATAAGGATTGAGTTCATTATGATCAATTATACATGTTTAAGACTTGTGTTAAGTCTAACTATAATCGGGTATGATAAATAAACATTGAACTGGTGTGACGGTGAATGGTTGTCTCCATTCGGAGACATGCCCATTCACCCTTAGAGCCCTTTGTGTAATATGTATACTTGATCTGTCTGACATAACAAGGCATCAAAATCAATTAATGCAAGTATATCAAAGGATCAATAACATCTCAAGTTAAAGAACATCTTTATTATAAATTCTAGGGCAATTCAAATTCATTGGCATCAGTGCTTAAATCTGCAATCAAAACTATGCATCAGTTAGCCTCACATCAAAATTTGTAAGAAACTTTACATGGTATCAAAGCCTTATTAATGAGAGATCTCATTAAGTTTAAGAGATCATCTTTCACATTAAGTTGCAGTCTCTTATTACTTTTCAAGATGAAAAACATGTAAGATTCGAACACCACCTTACAAGTGTTGATAACTTCATATAATAATGCTATTAAAAGAGAACAAATTAGATTCCTTTGTAAAAGAAGAAAATGAAGAATGTAAAGATGATCTAGAGAAAACTCTATGGATCGAGAATAATGAGAAGCCCATGAAGATAATCGTGGATGTCGTTCAAGATCACATAGTGCCTATAGTGGCAAAACATGCAACAACATATCACATGTTTAAAGCTCTTGGAAATGCATTCATAGTAAATAACATTGGTAGAAAATTTTCTTAAAAGACAAATGAATAATATCAACATGAATAAAGGAGAAATAGTAAGTGTCTTCTTTATGAGAATCACAGAATTGAGAGACCAATTATCTGCAGTCAGTTATGAGATTGACAACCAAGAATTATCCCTAATAGTGATAGGAGGACTACCAAATTCTTGGGAGTCCTTTGTACAAGGTATAAGTGCAAGATCTAAAATCCCAAAACTAAATCGATTAATATATGATTGTCTTCAAGAAGAGTCAAGATTAACGATTAGAGGAAAACATAAAACCTTAGATGAAGACATTCACGTTCTTAACACCAACTCTCATAAGGTTAAGAAGAAGAATACCAATAGGAAAAGAAACTTTCATGGAAAAGGAGAGTCAAAATAGAAGAAAGACTTGTCTAAAATTCAATGTTTTAGATGTGATCAATATGGACATTATGTTCTAAATTGTCCTGATCGATCAAAACTTCAAGTATCATTTGCTAAAACTGATAAATCAATCGAAGGTCAAGATTATAAGAAATATACCTTCTACTCAGCCTTGTCTAGTCAAATATCAACCAAGTCCAACACTTGGATAATTGACAATGGATCTTCAAGACACATCATTGGATATCAAGACAACCTAGAACACATGCAAATAGAAACAAATGAAGAAGTTACAATTGGGGATGATTTTGCACATTTTGTAAAAGGAGTTGGGACCTGCACCATCAAATTAAAATCCAGAAAATCTATTCAGCTTTCTGGAGTTCTATATGTACTAGGTATTAAAAGGAATTTAATATCTATATCAGCACTTGAAGATGATGGTTATCGAATTACTTTCATGGAAGGCAAAGTGCTAGCATGGGCTAAGAATTCAACTATCAAGAAGATTGAAACAATAAGTGCTTGACAAAGACTATCATATGAGCTTTGCACTAAGACAAATCTTGCACTTGTTCATGAGACTTGAGATTCAAATGAAATCTGGCATAGAACATAAGGTCATATTAACTTTCGTACTCTAACATCTAAGGAGAAGTTGGTAGTTGGAATCCCTGAATTAAGTCAAATTCATAGTGAATCCTGCAAAGGTTATGCCTTGGGGAAAAACACTAAAACACCATTTCCTCGTAGTTTGAGTAAAACTAAAGATGTGTCAGAACTAGTACACTTTGACCTATGTGGACCCATGTCTAGACCATCCATAGGAGGGTTCTCATACTATGTGATATATGTTGATGATTTTTCAAGGAAGACATGGATATACTTCCTTAAGCGCAAAGAATCTGAAGAGATTCTTTCTAAATTTAAAGAATTCAAAACTATAACTGAAAACTCCTCAAAAAAGGAAATTAAAGTTCTAAGAACAAATAATGGAAAGAATACACTTCTAAAATATTTAAAGAATTCTGCAAACTTGCTGTGATTAAGAGGGAGTTTATCTTTCCCTACAATCCTCAACAAAATGGAGTTGCTGAAAGGAAAAATAGAACCATTGTAGAAGCTGCTAAGGCTATGCTATATGATCAAAACTTGAGCATGTCATTTTGGGTCGAAACATCTCATACAATAGTCTATTTTTAGAATAGATGTCCTCACTCGCATTTGGGCAATAAAACTCCCCATGAAGCATTTTCAGGAATGAAACCAGACATTAGCCATTTAAGGATATGTAGATGTCCTATGTATGTTCATGTACCTAAGGAGAAAAGAACAAAGTTAGAACCTACTGAAAGAAAAGGAATTCTTATTGGTTTTAGAGAAACAATAAAAGGGTACATAATCTACATACCTAGATAGAAACATATAGAACTCAATAGAGATGTCATCCTTGAAGAAGATATTGCTTCCAAAAGAGCCAAAACAGATGAACTAGCTATAGATGACTTCTCTTGTTCCCTAGAAGAGGCTCTTGCTCCTGAGATTCAAAGGGAGTACCCTAAAGAGACTTCAAATGAAAATGAGATCCTTCCAAAGACTCAAGAAGAGAGTCTTGATAATAATTCTAAAAGGCCACTTTGGCAAGGAAAATTATAGAGGAAGGAGATGAATTTGCAACACCTTCAAGGACATTCAAAGAAAGCAAAAGACCTCAAAAATTAACATATAATACATTCATATGTAAGATTCCAAACTTTGAACCTTCTAATGCTTTAGAAGAACTTAAACATAAAGTTTGGAAAGATGCAATAGTGGAAGATTATCAATCTATACTAAAAAATGATGTTTGAGATATAGTTCCTAGACCTAAAGGAAAATATGTTGTTTCATCCAAATGACTCTTCAAAGTTAAGTATGTTTTAGATAGTAGCATTGAAAAACATAAAGCTCATTTTGTGGCTAGAGGATTCTCTCAAAAGGAAGGAATCAACTTTGAAGAAACTTTTGCACCAGTTGCCAAGTATACCTTAGTTTGAGCTGTAATAGCCATTGCAACAACTAAAGGTTGGAAAATTCATCAAATGGATGTAAAAATTGCTTTTTTAAATTGAACAATTGAGGAAGAAGTATACTTGGAACAACCAAAAGGATTTGTGACTCATGATGTTGCCTCCTATGTATGTAAATTGAAAAGGGCTCTATATGGACTCAAATAGGCTCCCCGAGCTTGGTATGAAAGGATTGATAAATATCTTGTAAGTCTTGGATTCACCAAGAACGATGTTGATCCAAATCTTTACTTTAAAGTAACTAAAAGTGATATGTTGATTCTAATATTTTATGTTGATGACCTTCTGATTACAGGAGAAGACCATGTCATTAATCAGTGTAAAAAAGATTTGACTTCTAAATTTGACATGAAGTACTTAGGGATTCTTCATTAATTACTTGGATTGGAAGTTCAACACAAGTTTGGGAATACCTTCCTACATCAAAAGAAGTATGTTGTCGATATTCTAAAAAGATTTGGAATGTGGAACTATCAACCTGTGTCAAGACCTATGGAAACCAACTTACACAAGCTAAAGGAAGCAAGTGTTGAATCCAAACTAGTTGATCCCACTTTATACAGACAAATAATTTGGTCACTAATGTAACTTGTGAATACTTGACCTAATATCTGCTATGTTGTGAATGCATTAAGTCAATTCATGTGCAAATCTTGTCAAATACATCTCTTTGCTTTGAAGCATATATTAAGGTACCTTCACGACACCATTGGGTATTAACTTAAATATGAGAATACCAGCTTGGAGTTACATGGATATACTGATTCTGATTGGGCTAAAAGTGTAAAAGACCGAAAGAGCACATCAGGATATTGTTTTAGCTTAGGATCATCTCTGATCTCATGGATCTGCAAGAAGCAAGCTCTAGTTGCTTAGAGTTCTACTGAGGCAAAGTATATTGCAACAACTATGGGAGCTACAGAAGTAGTGTGGCTTTGAAAATTGCTTTCTAGCTTATTCTATGAGCCTTTGAAACCTAACACTATTCACTGTGACAACCAAAGTTGCATTAAGTTATCCATGAATCTGATATTTCATGATAGATCCAAGCATATAGAAATTCCTTACCATTACATAAGAGACATGGTGGAAAGAAGAGCTATTCAATTGGAATATATTAATACAGGTGATCAAACAACTAAGATTCTCACCAAGGCTCTTCCTAAAGTAAAGGTTGATCATTTCAAAAAGAAACTTGGTATGGTTAAAATGTAAGTTTATGAGATTAAGTCTCAACTTCGTAAATTTGTATTATTTTTAATAAAGATGTTTAAAGTGTAAACTCTTTTGTCATATGTGTGACTCTATGACTTATGAGTTTACCTCTGTACATTATTAAAAGGTGACAATCTTTAATAAAGAAATGTTGACTCTAATATTATAAGGTGACGACTTTATAATTATTAGATTACTATCATGATGAATATCACGCGACTTGATATTCATTGACAAGTCATGATAGTTAAACGAACATGTTGATAGATATCATGTGATGTGATATTTGTAGAAGATCAATATCTTGATTTTTATCATGGTGGATATTATGTGACATAATATCTATGGATATACCATGATCTCTTATGGTAGATATCACGAGACTTGATATCTGTGTACACAACATAGCTAGAAAGAATATTATGAGACTTGATTTTGTATATCACCATCTAGGTGATATTACTTTTCAAATAAGGAGAACTTATATATATGCACTTTGTCTTCCCTAGCTAAGAGGTAGTGTTAAAGCATGTAGCTTCAGTCTAACAATGATTGTGATTGTGATTAGCTCTATATATACATATGTATACTAGTATGATGTACATATTGTTATATATACATACATATATATAATGGCAGTATATGTAATTCTACATATGATCGATACAATTGAACCGATGAACATATATATTATTTGAGATCACATCTCAACCATGATTGAAACTTATTATGATTCTTTTGATTTAAAGATGATTATCGATCTATATAAATATCAAGCTCCATATGAATTGAGTTCATTATGATCAATTATACATGTTTAAGACTTGTGTTAAGTCTAACTATAATTGGGTATGATAAAAAAAGATTGAACTAGTATGATAGTGAATGGTCATGTCTCCATTTAGAGACATGCCCATTCACCCTCATGCCCCTCCATGTAATTTGTATACCCGATCTGCCCGACATAATAAGGCATCAAAATCAATTAATGCAAGTATATCAAAGGATCAATATCATTTCAAGTTAAAGAACATCTTTGTTATCTTTTTTATTTCTGTACTAACTTATACAAATTTTGGAGCAATTCAAATTCATTGACATCAGAGTTCAAATCTGTTATGAAAATTGTGCATCAATCAGCCTCACATTGAAATATGGTAAGAAACTTTACACACATCAACTAATCGTCCTACATTTAATAATGTCAAATTATTAAATTAAAGGATTTTATAATTTTTAATATTTTCATTTATTGAAATAAGATAACATAATACATCTTACATAATAACTTAGAAAACTTAGAAAACTAGAGTCCCAAGATGCCTCCCGCTACTGCTTCTCCTGCTCCCACTTTTGTCTCTAACAGCATGTCCTTGTTGGGTTTGAACAACAGTCTTCTCCTGCCCATTCTCTAGCGGTCAATGGGGTAAGACATGGTGGTGAATGACCCCTCTGCTGCATTTAGAGGTGGGGCTTCTACTCCTGTGGCTCCTGTTGGGGTTGCACTCTAATCTCCTGATGCTCTTCCTCGAGGTGTTGTGGGAAGATCCACCATCTCTTACGTTGATGTGGCTACCTATGAGGCAAGTATTGGAGGTCAAGTTGTGTGTTTGGGGCTTTGTGTTGTTGTGCCTATTATTGTAAGTAACCCGATTATGATTGATCTAGAGTTTGATATTGTTGATGAGATTTGCACATATGTGGAGGACTTCTCTTCTACAACTGCTATTTTTCGTTTTAGGGGATTTTGGCCCTCCCTGTCGAATCTACATGCTTGGATATCCAAATATTGAGAACTTATCATTTTAGATTTAGTTCAAATTTACCCTATGGCAAGGGGCTTTTTTATTGTGAAATTTGCTACCATTGGAGATAGAAATGCCATCCTACACCATGGTTTCTCTTGCAGGGAGAGGTTCCCCTTGGTGGCTAAACCTTGATATAAGGATTTTGACCCATCGACCAAATCCTTTAATAAGATCCCTCTGTGGGTAAGGTTGTCAAATTTTCCCCTTCGCTTATGGTTGGATTATGTCTTGGAGGCTGTGGGGGAGGCCCTCAGAGACTTCTTGTTGGTTGATACCACGTCTTCCAATGAGTTTCAAATGACGTATGCTTGCATTCTTGTGGAGATCGATGTCTTCAAGGGGCTCCTTGAAATGATTAAGTTGACCTCTCCTAATGGCTCTTGGATTCAACTTCTTGATTATGACAGTATTCCCTTTAAATGCAAGAAATGCTATAAGACCGACCACCTCACTGTGAATAATCCTCTGAAAAGGTTAGATCGAAGAAGTCACCTTCTTGGTGGATAGGGGTTTTAGATGATCACTGCATGGATCAAAAAGTTTCCTCTATTGGGGATAAGTTGGTTGACTTTTCTCAAGATTCTTTAGTGGCGAATTTTGTTGTTGTCTCTAATGGTTTAAATGTTGCCCCTACGATGGTGACCAATACAGTTGTCCCTCCTTTGAATGCTGTAACTATTGATTTGATTGTTGCCCCTCTTACGGCTCTATCTCAGGAGGGTGCTACTATCCTTTCTACTGCTGTGGTCCAGAATTCGTGTGGTGGTGGTTTTTCTTCTCTTGCCACAAGGTGTTGGGGGTTGGTTGTGGTGTTGTTGACTTTGCATGGCAGAAGGCTGCTGGGAAGGTGGAGGATGGATGGACAATAGTAAAAAGAAAAAAGGTTAAGCCCTCCAATCCTTCGTTTGATATGTCTTTACGTTCTCAAAAGACAGGACCAAAATGTAAATCTTGAGGCTTATTTTTCATAACCTGTTGCTCGCTTGTTCTTTTTGACGCTGTCCCTTTTTGTTTGGATCTTCTGGCCCTTTTGGCCTATTGTTTCTTTGTAATTTGGCATGGTTCAGGACTAATTGTCTATTTCTTTTGTAACCATGGGGTTTTAAGCTCCCATTCAAAAACTGTTTTGGTGGTAAAAGTGTATTGTGTTATCTGTGAGGCCACCCTGGTCACCTTGTTTTGGTTGGTGACTTGTTTCACCCTTAGGCTATTGTATTTTTTGTTCGAGCTTCATTGAAAATATTTTGTTTTCTAAAGGGTTTCAGGCACCTTTCAAAACTTGTTTTCCTTAATAAAAAACACAATACATCTTACCATTCGTACTCTCATAATGAATCTCTTTATATTTGTCAAATTATTAAATATCATTTTTGAATGAATATGTATACATCCATGAGTCCTTATTATAATATCTCTCCCAAACTTTTTCTTTTGTCCACCGAGGGTGATGCTTTTAATTCAATGCCCCTCATTTACTTTATTATTATAAGTAAATAGTTTATAAGTGAAAATTAAATGATTACTATAATAATTATGTAACGTTTTTAATTAGTTTCTTGTTATATTAAATATATTTGTTATTATGTCTCTATTATCAAGTATCTATAGCTATTCAATACAATATCATATTGTGTAAATAGTTGACACTAAAATTATTAATGGGTCACACTAATTTATTTAGAACGAATTGAATATATTTATTTTTAAAATGAATTCTGTATTCACATTAGCCACATGTCATTATGGATCCGTGACAAAAAGATGCCCTATTCTAGTCATAGCAGAAAATCAAATCTTCAAAGCAAAGAGTTTTTTCGTTAGGGAGAAAGTTGATTTTCCCACGAAATTATATAGATCGCAGAAGAATGAGGGATTGTTTTGGGGTAGAAACTTTCTAAGAGCAGAGAATCTGGTGACTAAGGAACAAGGGGAGGCTATTATGATTAAGATAGTATATGATCTAGTTAGAACCATGGTCAAGCAGGGAGCACAACTGCTAAACATTGAATAATAACTCGGGGGCAGGAGAAATGACTCTTTGTTGAGTTGCAGAGATGAGGAGAGTAAGTGTTCAGGACATCCATGCTGCTCAACAGATTAGAGGACAATCGTCAACCCAAGGGAGCCTGGAAGCTAAGCCTTCCACTAGGCTATAGCGTTATCTTCCTTACCAGTTTTGGATCGGGTTCTTCTAGGTTCAATGAAGCCCCATTGCTTTTTTAATAGTTGATTTATAACATTATTGGCATTTCTGTTGGATAGTTGGAGCAGCTTTTGTGATAAGAAACCTTTCTGTTTTTAGCAGTCATAAACTGATCGATAGTAGTGAATGTTTTTTTGGCTGAATGGCTAGTAGGTTTGCTTCTGAAGGATTTAGCTAACAAGATATAATGGTGGATATTTTAAGATTGTAATGAAGTTTTCTGAGCATCTTTTTGGGGCTATACGGTGCTCCTGTAGCTATGGATGAAATAGGCATTGGACACTATAATGACGGTAGATCTGTTCTATTCCTAGATTTGTTCTTCGTTTTGATGGACTTGATTACAGGTCTGAATGTAATTATTCTTTATTATTAAAATATCTCTTATCAGCTAAGGCATTTTATTGATCAAAAAAAAAAAAATCGGAATACCCCCCATGAGGTCCCTTTCTTATTTGAAGTTGACAGTAGTCACCCATGCACTCTGACATGATGCCAAATTTGGCAGGAATAAAGACGTGTTTGTAATGCACAGGCAATGTACTTCCTAATTCAATCATTTTCCTAATTTTCTCAATGATGATGAAACTACAGCGACCAATCCTAAAGTGAATGTTTGATTAGACAGTGTTTTGACAATGCTTTTTCTTTTTGAATCCTTGATTTATAGTTGAACTTTGTTTTCCAGTGTGAGTGAAACTAATTATATATTTAAAAGATAGGTGCTAGCCATCTCTAAGAATGTTATTTTCTGTAAGTTCAATCTTTGGGCTTAATAAATAATACAAACGTTACAAATACACTACAAATGGAAGTTTGTCTTGACTGAAAATAAATTGATTGGAATATTTTGATTATTTTCATGTGCTTGTTCACAACCCTGACTATATACAAGTCTAATAAAATCTAATGCAGAAACTTCTTTTTATACAGGAGTGCTGAACATAAGTGGTGGTAAGCATGAATCAAGAAAATCATGAGAAATTTTCATGTATTTGCAAAAATAGAGCAGCCAGAAAACAGCTTTAGAAACCTGAAAATATAACAGAAAAGAAATCAATTTCATCATTATATATAGAATAAGCATAAATTTATCTACTTGATGCATTTGTATTCAATTCCTATTAGATAAAACACTGTTAAGTTCCTGTTTTACTACAGACCTCTGATGTTGCATCTGTTCCATTTTTTGCGAGTTGAGTGAAATTGGTTGAGGCTGTTGTGCTCTCAATTTTTGTTCGCACATATTGGCTCATATACTGCAAGGATGAATATTAGGTCAATGCATTTTAATATAGAAAGGAATCTTCCAAAATATAATGCATACCTGTATGTAGAGAGTTGTTTGTGAAGGATGAAACTGCTTTAGAAATGTACCAATGCCTATAACCTGAGACAGTGCAACGAGTCATTAGCCCACATGACAAAAAGACGCTGAATATAATGACAAAAGTCAGCAACTACAATGTAATTCATTTCAAAAGTACCCAGTACTATCTTTACTGAGAGAAGTTTGAAAAATATGATAGCACTTTTTAAAAAAAAGAATTTGGACCTTTTGGTGCAGGAGCACCTATTCATTGGATGTATCATGGAAAAATTCATATTTTTCATTGTCTTTAATATGGGTTAAATGTTATGTAAGGACCTAAATACCATTTGGAGTTCATTCAAATTATTTTGTAAGGTTATAAAAGCCATTTAAAGCATAGTGACTATAAGGCCTTGGAAAATACTGTGATAAAACCAATCAAATGTATCAAAATAGAGTGGAAATATCTTAATTGGAGTCTTAAAATCATATATATACAGTGTAACACGGAGACTCGCACCCACCTCCAAAACCTTGAAGTACCTATCCCTGAGATGTCCCCACACTGTGTACTTGCACACCCAAGTACCCCCACCTCCGTCATTCAATAACCATGCTTCCACTGGAATGGACACTTGGATTTCTATTTGAATTTTGTTTTTCAAATGTTACTATTGGGTATGTAATATGTTACTATGTTGAATGTTCAATTGTTCTAGTTCATGTTGTAATTTTGATATGTTCAAGTGTTTTAATTTGGTATCTTTTATTGAAACATCATTTCATAACAAGCATTTCAAATTCTATATGTATACTATACAACACCCCTCCCTACCCTGTCCTCCCCTTGCCACTGTCCCCTGGCCGTCCCCCTGCCGTCCTGAAAATGAGACCCATTTTCTTCCCATCTTGAAAACTCGTCCCAACGTCCCCTCATCTCGACATACCCTAGTACTAGGGTTACATTGTATATATAATATTTAAGGGTTTACGGAAAGTTTGATGTCATTTGGATAATAATTGTAAAAGTTGTTCAAAAGTTGACAAAATTATAATGAAAACTTTTACAACTTGGTGACAACTTTTTAAAAGTAATGCGTAGTTGTAGGTTGGTTGGAGAGTTTAATGTGATTCCAAATAATATATATTTGGTCTCCAAATCACGAAATTGTAAGTGGGGTAAGTTGGAGAAGTTAGAGGAAGGATTTGGAATGGAAGAAAACTTATTTTGATGTAGTAAATTTTAGTAATCTGGTTTTTTTTTCCTGCAATTTCTCTGATGTTTTGGTTGATGCGAACTCATTGTGAATGATACAGACCTGAAATTTATATTTTCAGAAGGGTAAATGAGTTAGCTTTGATTTGGTTTTGGTTTGCATAATTACATTTGGAAGAAGTTATGACCGTTTTGGTCAACACTAGTCAGATTCTGTCATAATATGAACAATCTTGGGGAAATTGCAATAACTTTTATTTCCTTGCTTGGATTTGGCTATAACTTGGAGAAAATGTTTTTAAATCACTGTTATTGAATATCACACATAGCATTTGTTTAATTCTTTCATTTATGCAAGTTTTTAATGACTGATTGAGGGTTCTAAATTCTGCACTTGTTTAGAAATTGTTCTTAAAAGTTGCAACATTCTTGTATTCATTTGAATGGATGGAAATAATTATAGATGTGAAACCCTACCTAAGAATTAAGTTGAATAATATATTTGAAGTTTTGGATTGATTCTATGTACCCATTCCTTGGTACTTGCTCTGTAATCCAAGCCTAATTAGGCTTAATAGGTCTATGAACATAGTAAGGGTTAAGGACTATTGGAGTAAAGTTGGTTCTATAACTTTGAATTTTTGTGGAAGGCCCATAAACCACACTTTTGTTGTGCTCTCTGTATCACCTTTCAAGGTCATGTTTGAGGTTGTTCCTAGGTGGAGTTGGCTAGGTTCAATCCACTCTAAGTGGTTTGATTTTCTTGCTTTAGGTTGTTTGTCTTTTGAGTTAGGGGTTGTGGGTCTTATGCCCTAGCAACCTAAGAAAGGTGTGGTTTTTAGTTATGTTGTCCTCTATGATGTTTCTACATCCTTGTGTATAGGTTGGAGACTAGACCTTGTCATTTGGCAAAAGTTGAGAAAAGATGTCAAATGTGGAAATGTTGTCAAATAGGCAAAAAAGGTCTAAATCATGTGAATTGATGTTCTAAAGGCTAAATCATGCCTAGACATCATAAGTAAGTCATAATGGACAAATTTGGAAGTTCGCAAACGAAGGAAATCAAAGTTGCTCAAAAATGCAAAAAGTTGTGAAAATTGTCAACAATTTTGAAAAGTTGCTTGACAACTTTTTGACAGGAAAGTTGCATAACACAAGAAAGAGGTTGATGGTTATCCTAACTATCTTCTGGTCTAGCTGTGATAGTTTTTACAAATATGGTTCCTCCATGAGTTCCTACCATGGGTTCATCATGGCCTTAAGGAGAATGGAGTGGGAGCTAGTCTACATTATGTATATAGATGCTTGGGCCCTTGAGAGTTGGTTAGCCATTTTTAATATGATGCCCTAGACAAGTCACAGTCACTTGGTTAGGCAATCACAAAGTTAGCAAGAAGGTTTTGGAGGTTTGGATGCGATAGATATTTCAAACCATGACATGCAGAATGGAGAGGTGGTAGTAATGTTGCTATTTACAAGAGGAAGAAGTTTCAAATCATGTTTTGATAAGACTTTGATTAGACCCTAGTCAATACTATCATTCATAATTTGAAACCCTTGATTATAGGCATAAAAGTTGCTTTCAGATGTACGGATGGCTTGGGAACTTCATACCCACTTTCCAAAAGGGTACTCGAATCCGTGATTTGTTTGCCACCTTGTTCAGAGTAATTTGAGGTTATAGTCCAAAAACCCAATGAGGGCTAATTCAATTAGGCCTATTTTTTTATAGTTTTGGAGTAAATGCAAAGAAATTGAGGAAAGCTTGTAGGATTTGAGTTCACCAGCATAGGTGAGGTCTAACACCTCATATATGAGCCCATCACTCAATGTAGTTGAGGAAATTAACAAGATGGGTCATGGAATTGTAGTTGGCAAGTTAGCTTGTAGAGGCATTTGGTGTATGAAAAAGCTAAAATCCTTGGTGTACCTAGGTAGTGAGAAGTTGGAGGTTAGGATAAAGATCCTCTAGAGATTAGGGTACTAAACTAAACCCTAATAGGCTAAGAGAAAGCCTGAACAAGTCTTGGAGAAGATAAGGACTAAGCAAGCAAACTACCTAGTCTTACATTAGATTGGTGTCAGAGCCACAAAGATTGGGCTTGTGGTTAAATGCTTCAAACTACAAAATCAATAGGTGAATCAAGAATGGTGATTAATGCAGAGCCAGCTAAGGAAATGGGTAAGCAAAAGGAGAGAAACAAAATCCTTAAAGAAGCCCTAGAATAAATGAAAACAAAATTAGAAGAAGTTGCAGAGGCAACTAAAAAGAAAGACCAAGAAGGTGAAAGAAGCAGTAAGGGTAAAGAGAAGATTGAAGAAGATCTTATCCTTGATCCAAACGCTCCAATAAATGAAGAGCCATTCCTAAAGGCCATTAAGGCACTACGTGGAAAGCCCTAGAAGGGATTCCCTTATTTAGTGGGAAGATAGACACTGAACTTTTGTAAAATGAATTGTGGGGATGGAAAATATCTTTGAGTGTAAAGACGTGACAGAAGCACAAAAGGTTAAAGTGGGCAAATCTAGGCTAAGAGGATCAGCCCTGAAATGGTGGAAGTACCTCCAAGAAGAGGGAGAAAGTGGGAAAGAAGCCGATTGCAACTTGAAAAGCCATGGTAATAAACGTGAAAGAGAAATACTTACCAGAAGACTTTGAAATTCAATTACACAAGAAGAGGCAAAGTTTAAAACAAAAAGACATGGATGTGGCAACCTACACTGAAGAGTTTTAGAAGTTGTGTTTGCGGTCAAGAGTACAAGAAGATGAAACTATCAAAGTGACTAGGGATCTAGGAGGCCTGAAGTGGAACACACGAGAAGAGATCAACCTATGGACTCCTAAAACAATCCATAAATGCTTCTAACTTGCTCTGAAAGTGGAAGAGAAGAACAAGCAGAGGGAAGACACAAACTTTAGAGGTAGAGGTAGAGGTAGAGATGGAAGAGGTCAGAGAGGCTATGATGGAAGAGGATTAGATTCTAGGCCACAAGGAGACAACAGGTTGACTGAACAACAAGAAGGAAGTTTAGGAAGAGGAAGTTTCAACAAAGGTAAGAGGTTCTAACACTAGTTGGAGAGGAAGGAGCAGCAACTAGGGGAGAGGATCCTACTTTGCCACCATGAAGTGCTACCATTGCAATCAGTTAGGACACGCTACATATAGGTTCCTTGAAAAAGGCTCAACCTCTCAAGGAAGCACAAAAAGAGTCAAATATGTGTAAGAAGAGTCTGACAACAGAAGCAAACAATCTGAAGTACCTTTAGAATCAGAGGAAGGGGAAAACTCGATGACAAGGAGAACATTGATCAAGGAGTCAATCAAAGAAGAACCAAGTCAAAGAAGGGCACTCTTTAGAATCAGATGCAAAATCATGGGGAAGGTGTGTAGAGTCATCATTGATTCCAACTTAATAGATAACATAATCAATGAAGAGACAGTTAGCAAGCTGAAGCTAAAAAGAATTCCACATGCCAACCCATATAAGGTCATTGGCTCAACAAAGGACAACATATTCTTGTGGGAGAGCAAGCGCGGGTAGAGTTCACCATAGGAGATACAAGGATAGAGTGCTCTATGAAATTCTTCCTATGGATGCATGCCACCTTCTACTTGGAAGGCCATGGCAATTTGATAACCAAGCCATACATGATGGAACCAAAAATGCCTACTCATTTAAGAAGGATGGTGTGACTTTCAAGATTCAGTCCTTGATAGAAGGAAAGATGAAGACCTCTGTTAGATTGTGGTGATTGATCAGGAAGGTACTGTACATACTTCATAAATTCATAAAAAAAATTTGGGCCATGGCCGGCGTTGTAGCGGACATATGGCCGACATGTTGTAACCCTAAAACGACATAAAATACTTGTATAAAAGGGCTTAGGGTTAGGTATTTTTCATTATGTTGTGATACAAAATTAGTTCTTGTGGCGGTATTGAGCTGTAAGGGATTACGGATTGTAATCAGGTTGTATTCACTGGATCGTAATAATATTGGACTGGCTATTTGGTGGACGTAGCCCAGGGATTGGGTGAACCGCATTAAATCTTGGTGCCTTGTGTTCTTTTTCTGTGTGATCTATTATTTTCTGTTATTGGTTCTATTTGCATGTAGTTTTTATTTCTGTCTGTGGTTTTATCCTAAAAACCTCAAGTCCAAGTGTGCTCATGGTTAACGAGAAAGAGTTCTTAAAGACCCTTGAGGAAGGAGATGGAGTTGGGTTTGAATTAGTTTTGAAATCCAAAGATGAAGCTGCTGCCAAGAAAGCAGAGATACGAAATGAAGTACAAGAATTACTCAAACAATATCATGAAATTGTTAGTGATGGACAACCTACCACCCTACCTCCTAAGAGACTTGTTAGCCACCAAATAGACTTTCTTCCAGGAGCTACCCTTCCCAACAAAGCTGCCTATAAGATGACCCCTCAACAAAATGAGGAAATTGCCAAACAAATTCAAGAGCTCCTAGACCAAGGCCTAATTAGGAAAAACATTAGCCCATGTGCAGTCCCTACTGTTTTAGAACCCAAGAAAGGAGGAACTTGGAGTCTTTGTACTGATTCTAGAGCCATTAATAGGATCACCATTAGGTATAGGTTTCCATACCTAGAATTGAAGACCTAATGGACTGTTTAGGGGAAGCAAAATATTTCACCAAGATAAACCTAAAGAGTGGCTACCATCAAATCAGAATAAATGAAGGAAATGAATGGAAGACAACCTTCAAAACTACAAAAGATTTGTATGAATGGCTTGTAATGCCATTTGGTTTGTCTAATGCTCCATCTACTTTTATGAGGCTTATGAATGAGGTATTGGCAGATTATATTGGTAAGTTTGTTGTTGTCTATTTAAACATCTTAATTTTTAGCAAAACTAAAGAGGAGTGTATCAAGCAATTACAAATTGTTTTTAAGAAATTACATGAAGAAAAGCTAATGATTAACTTGGACAAGTGAGACTTCATGAAACAGGAGCTAGTTTATCTTGGCTTTGTTTTGTCTCAAGGTAATCTCAAAATGGATCAAGACAAGGTGGATGCCATTCTAAGTTGGCCTACTCCAAAGACTGCCAGTGTCAAAATTTCCATGGTTTGGCCCAATATTATAGGAAGTTTATTAAGCATTTCAATGGCATATGTGCTCCTATGTTGGATATAAAACAAAGGAGTGAAGAAAAAGTTTCACTGAACCCCACAAGCTGATCATTGTTTTGAAACACTAAAGAAGAAGATAGCAGAACTGCCTACTCTAGTGCTTCCTAGTTTTGAGAAACTTTTCCAAGTGGAATGTGATGCCAATAATGTGGCTATTGGGGCTGTTCTAAGCCAAGAAGGAAGGCTAGTGGCTTTTCATAGTGAGAAGCTCAATGATGCAAAGAGGAAGCACTCTTCCTATGACCTAGAGTTGTATGTTGTAGTCCAAGCTCTAAGGAAATGGAGGCACTATTTGCTTCCAAAAGAATTTGATGTATACTCGGACAACCAAGCCCTTAGTTTCCTTAACTCCCAAGATAAGCTCAACAACAAGCATATGAAATGGGTGGAGTACCTACAAGCCCACACATTTACCATAAAACATAAGAAGGGGGTGCAGAATAAAGTAGCTGACGCATTGAGTAGAAGACTCCTCATAGTCTAAGAGATTCAACTACAAAGCATAGGCATTGAAAGCTTCGACGACCTATATGCTGATGATGAAGATTTTGCCCAATCTACAAGGTATGCAAGGAGTTCCAAAAAAGATTTC
The DNA here is from genome assembly GCA_028749045.1 of Cupressus sempervirens. Taxonomy (NCBI): domain Eukaryota; kingdom Viridiplantae; phylum Streptophyta; class Pinopsida; order Cupressales; family Cupressaceae; genus Cupressus; species Cupressus sempervirens. The sequence continues at coordinate 664,009,296 of CM053785.1, forward strand.
ATGGTGAGTTTTTTGATTATAAATTGTAGAATGATTTGTTGTTTAGAGGGAGTCAACTTTGTGTTCCTAAAGGATCCATGAGGGAGAATATGATCCAAGAAAAGCATAATGGGGCACTTAGTGGACATTTTGGGGTGAACAAGACTCAAGAGTTGGTTACTAGGTTCTATTTTTGGCCTAAGATAAATAGAGATATTAGGCAATATGTGGAAAGTTGTATAACGTGTCAAAAGGCAAAGGGCACATCCACCAATGCTGGTCTTTATCAACCACTTCCAATTCCTAGCAGGCCATGTGAGTGCCTAAGTATGGATTTTGTAGTTGGCTTACCAAAGACAAGGCAAGGTTATGATAGCATTTATGTGATTGTGGATAGATTTTGTAAGATGGCCCATTTTGTACCTTGCAAGCCCATACATGATGCTTGTCAGATTGCTCACTTGTTTTTCAAAGAGATAGTTAGGATCCATGGGCTACCTATGAACATTGTTATAGGCAGGGACACCAAATTCATGAGTGACTTTTGGAAGACACTATGGAAAATGCTTGGAACTAACTTGTCCTTTGGATCTGTCTATCACCCACAGACAGATGGCCAAACAGAGGTGATTAATAGGAGTCTTGGCAACTTGCTGAGGTGTCTCACAAAGGAGTATGGTCAGACTTGGGACCAACCCATTGGGCAAGCTGAATATGCATATAATGACTCAGTGAATAGATCAACCGGTAAGAGTCCTTTTGAAAGAGTTTATGATTTGCATCCTAGGAGGGGTCTCTGAGTTAAGGGAGTTAAAGGATGGAGCACAAGGTAGTGGCTATGGTAAGGACTTTGCCCAATCCATGAGGGAAGTCCATGAAACTGTAAGGAAGACACTGAAAATACTGACAAACTGAAGCAAAAGGTGGATGTATCAAAAATGTATGTTTAGTTTCAAGCAGGGGATCTTGTGATGGTGTATTTGAGCAAAGCAAGGCTGCTAAAGGGGGTGCCACACATGCTACATATGCAAAGATTGGGTTCTTACAAAATACTTGCAAAATATGTTAACAATGCTTATAAGGTTTAGCTACTTGAAGACCTAGGGTTGTCACCAATCTTCAATATTGTAGATCTGAGTTCATACAAAGGACCTATTCAGGATGTTGACCCGAATCTTCAAGAGGTCACCCAAGATGTAGCAGACCTACACTTAACTCCCACTCCTCTGCCAATAGCTAAGATACTAGATTCAAGGGTCTACAAGAAGACTAGGAAGGACTACATGGAACACCTTGTCAAATGGGTTGGCAAGGATGATGTCGATGCTACATGGATTAGAGAAACAAACTTCAAGAGGTTAGGTATTGACTCCACCTTACTTAATCTAAGGATTGATTAACGTTTTTTTGTTTGGAGGAGTATGGTGCAAGAGCACCTAGTCAAAGCTCCTTGTTTTGATTTCTAGTTTTGACTTTGGCATGTACTGACTCCAGTCAGGAGTGTGAGTTTGGACCTTTCAAAGTCATGGTTGAGTTTGTTGCTAGGTGGAGTTGGTTAGGTTCAATCCACTCTAGCTGATTTGGTTTTCTTGCTTTAGGTTGTTTGTCTTTTGAGTTAGAGGTTGCTTGAGAAAGGTGTGGTTTTGAGTTATGTTGTCTTCTATAATGTTTCTACATCCTTGTGCATATTTTGGAGACTAGACCTCATCATTTGGCAAAAGTTGAGGAAAGATGTCAAATGTGGAAAAATTGTAAAATAGGCAAAAATGGTCTATATCATGTGAATTGATGTTCTAAAGGCTAAATCATACCTAGACATCATAAGTAAGTCATAATGGACAAATTTGGAAGTTCCCAACTGAAGGAAATCAAAGTTGCTCAAAAATGCAAAAAGTTGTTAAAATTGTCAACAATTTTGAAAAGTTGCATAATGCAAGAAAGAGGTTGATGGTTATCCTAATTGTCTGCAACCTCTTGAGGAGCTTATAAAAACCACAAAATGACCCATTCCAAGGGTTGGGCATTGTAGGAAGGAAGTTTTGTTATTGAAAACCACAAATTCTGCCCCAGTTTTCAGAGTTTTCCGGTTTTGGATTGCATGTTCACAATAATGGATTGAAGCTTGAAGTTTTGCATTGGATTATTGAAGTTCATGCTTGTACAATTCTTTTTGTTTCAGATCACTAGTTTGTAGGGTTTCATTTGCATGTGTTTTGAAAATCCTTTGTATATACTCTATGTACTGGTCCAATTGTGACAGTTTTTACAAACATGGCTTCTCCATGAGTTCATACTGTGGGTTCATCACAGCCTTAAGGAGAATGGAGTGGGAGCTAGTGTACATTATGTATATAGATGCTCGTGCCTTGGAGAGTTGGTTAGCCATTTTTAATGTGATGCCGTAGGCAAGTCATAGTCACTTGGTTAGGCAATCATAGCATTAGCAACAAGGTTTTGGAGGTTTGAACTTTGAATGTGATAGATACTTCAAACCAAGAGATGCAGAATGGAAAGGGGTTAGTAATGTTGCTATTTACAAAAGGAAGAGTTTCCAACCATGTTGTGATAAGACTTTAATTAAACCCTAGTCAATATTGTCATTCATTATTTGAAACCATTGATTATAGGCATAAAAGTTGCTTTTACTGGCTTGGGAACCTGAGACCCACAAAATCCTTTAGGTTTTCCAAAAGGGTATTCGAATCTATGATTTCTTTGCCACCTTGTTTAGAGTAATTTGAGGTTAATAGTCCAAAAACCCAAGTAGGAGGACTAATTCAATTAGGCCTGTTTTTGACAGATTTGGAGTAAATGCAAAGAATTTGAGGAAAACTTGTGGGATTTGAGTCCAGAAGCCTAGGTGAGGTCTAAGACCTCATATATGAGCCCCTCACTCCATGTAGTTGAGGAAATGAACAAGATGGGTCATGGAATTGTAGTAGGCAAGTTAGCTTGTAGAGGAATTTAGTGTATGAAGAAGCTAAAATCCTTGGTGTAGCTAGGTAGTGAGAAGTTGGAGGATAGGATAAAGATCCTCTAGAGGTCAAGTTACTAGGGTAAACCCTAATAGGCTAAGAGAAAGCCTAAACAACTCCTGGGAAAGATAAGGACTAAGCAAGCAAACTACCTAGTCTTACATCAAAGACACACCACAGGAAGGTAATTTTGGCTTTCCCAAGAATGAGCATGAATCACAAAAGATAAGTTGCAAGTCTTTAACCATAACTACAGGTTGGTAAATGTAAACGCAGGCCCAAAATGAATATTCCAGAACCTCATAGGATGTTTGCAGATATAAAAGAAAACCAATCACTGCCACAAGATGAGACGGCAGCCACGTAGATGTCCAATAGATTCATCATAACAAAACACTGGTCTCGTAGTTGCTCAATAAATCCCCTCCAAACTCAGCTAATTATCACTAGTGTTAATCCACCTCTCAGGCACAGTAATGACAGTCAAGATGTGATGAACAAAAGTTCACAACTGCAAGAATGATCTCTATACTTCCAAGATTGATTGCAAACAGTTTCATAGCACCAGATAACAAAGAGCATACATAATTCCAAAATTCTCAGCTACAAAGATATCTCCCAGCCACAAACAAATTCAGAATTAAACCACTATAGCTCAGCAATGATTCAAATGCCTCTCAGCTTCAAACCCTTATATTTCAGCAATGGCATAAAATCAACCCTAGGAAAAAATGTCACAAAGACAACAAGAGCAATAATCAATAAGCTAATCGGATATTTTTTCTTCATAATGAGTTCATATCTATAATCTCCAAAGGACCTTTTGTTTCCAAAATCAACTTCACTTACAAAGCTTCTCCAACATATAATCACTTTATAACATTTCATAATAATGAAGTGTCATTATAATAAAGTAAACTTTTAATAACTAATTAATAAATATGAGCTCACGCAATAAATAGCCCCATCCACTGCAAGTGATGACCAATTGCTAGTGCTACCATTTGCACTGCCAAATATGACAACTACCTGAATTGGATTTACTAAAAATAGTAAAATCCACCACTAGGATCCTCAAACCACCCTGTTAGCTCACAAGGGTCACTATGATGAATTGACTCAATCAATCGTAAAGACTTAACAAAAATGGGGACATCAGAGTCCTCCCTCTCCAAGATTGTGTGTCCTCAAGCAATCTCGGCAACACACCGAACACCAACCTTTGCCTGGATCCCAAATGAAGAAGTACGTAACATCCTTATCAACACTAAACCAAATGCACACTACTAGCATCATTAGGACCAACAATATAGCTTGCAACGAAGCACTGAGAACCTGTGCTAATGATGTAGAAGTTAGGATATCACTAGAAGACAACTCCATAGGAGTTCTAAAAATACTCTTTTTCCCTATATCCACCCACATAATATATACTGGACTACAATCTTGATCATTACGAACACTTCATACAAAAGACGTAGCTATAGGATACCCTGGTGCAACATGTGATTCTCTACAAATGTCAGTGAAGGTGCTCATACCAACAACACCCGTAACTGCAATTGGTGTAGCTATGTCATAATTTATAGATATAAGAACATCACTGTATAGGATAAAATATGGTTGATGAACAAGCTTTAAAATAATGCACATGAAAGAGATTTACACATACATATGAATTGTTATGATATGGAAAGTAAATCTAGATGACTAATATTGAAATGAAGAAATGAAGGTATTCACCTCTGAAAAAGAATTGGCTAAAAACCCTATCAAACGATCTCAAAAATTGTCGATTTCCACACCCCTGAACTGAAACTACCAGTTCTACAAAACCTAGAAATCTCTTTCTTTTGTGAGGGTAGGTCGACCTTGACCCAAATAATGGGACACAATTGTACCCAAGTTGACCTTGACTTGCACTGCTCCGGCAAAATTTTTGTTCATGGATCCTGCAAGTTCAACGAAAAGGGTATCCAAATCTGCACCGATATTTGCTATTCCACACTTGTACCTGCAAGAAAAATGGTTTTGTTTTTTGGATGGGAGGTTTGCCTTGGTCAAACCCAAGTTTGGAATCAACTTTGAAATGTAATTGAAATTGCAAAATTTATAAACAAAGTAAATGGAATTATTCACCTTATGTAGAAATCCTTGAATCCACATGTATGGATGCTCTAAATGGATGTAGAAATGAATGTAAGATGTCTCAAATCAATGGCATTAGATCTTTAACACCAATCTTGAATGGATTTTGGATTAGGAAGAGGCTTGAATGGAAATGGATGAATTTTCAACAAGAGGGGTCCATAGAACTTGAATCCTTTAATGGCTACTAATAGATCTCCATGATGAATTGAATGCTTGAAGATGGATGCTTGCTTGAACTTGATAATGTTTGAATGCTTGATCATGAAAGAATATAACTTCATCTCATCTCCTTATGCTTTTGTTATGGTTTGCAACATATGTTCTTGTCTTAGACAAAATGAGAGGAGGCTTCCTTGTATAGAGATCTAGGGCACAACCTTCTAGAAAAGGCCGACATGGGAGCATTAAATCCCAATTAACCTTAACCCCTTAGAAATGGACTTAGATTAAATGTAATTTAAGAGTGCACCATTCTGAAACCCGAAACAACCGACCCAGAAGTGGGAAAATAACTCTTTCTGAAACTCGACATCTGAAAATCATGGAACCTTGAAATTTGAACCTTGGGTCAAGGTCGAGGTCAACCTTGACCTAGGTCGAGGTCGACTTGATCGTCCCTGACCCTCAGGTCATACTTGACCCAAAAGTCAAGAACCTCAGGATTTCAGTCCAAAATGCCAGAAAAGTGTAGAAAGAAAGTGGAAATGGGGGCAAAATAGGGGAAAAAGCCAAATCCAAGTAAAAGACCCATTCAAGGTGCTTGATATGACCCCAAACCACTTACTTGGAGGTCTCAACACTCTTAACATGAAATTCCTTCCATTTTAAGACGATACAATCACTAACTGCAGCCATAGGACTCTGAACTGTATCTGCAGATGGTGAGAACTGAGTCCAACTCCACTCAGGGGATTGATCAACGTCAACCTCAAACAACTCATTGGCATATGACAATGTTGCATCCATGTCAATCATAGGGTTGTCCACAAAGTGAATCTCACCATTGTGCTGATCTTAATTATAATATCACTATGCCTATACATCACTTACCTTATCATCAATGGCATGCATACTATCATCAAATTACACATCTAGAACCACTTTTTATACTGCTTCCTCAATAGATGGCTCAACTAGCACAAAAGTAGTTGCTGATATGACAATATTATCACATGCTTTGTTATGTCCCCTTTTTGGAGGTAATTTGATTTCACTAATTTAATTAATTAAGTTCTCCAAAATAATGAATATTTTATGAGGATGACTAATTAATTATTTTAATTAAATAAATAAGTGGTATTAAGTTAATTATTTATAAAGTTCTCAAATAAACAAATATTAAAAGGTAACTTTATATTTAATTAATTTATTAAAGTGACTTGAATTATAAAATATTTTATAAAGTCACTTAATAAATAAAATAATGTTCTAAAAGTTTCTAGAGAAAGTGGAGAAAAAAAGAATAAATAGGCATCCTAGGTTTCATTCTCGGAAGGAGATTTGTTGTTGTTGATGTTGATGTTTGATGGTTGTAGAGCCTAGGGTTTCTGCAGTAGTCACAATTGGCCATTGAGAACGAAAATTCTCAATTGGTAGACAATTTTGAGGGTGTGAAATATCACTCGAATTATTGCAGCTGGGGAGAAAGTTACTTCAGACTTTCACTTGTACTTCATTGGTTAAAACTTTGGGGCCTTTGGCCAAGTTTTGTATGATATTGATTGGTGTTTGCTTTGGAGACTTTTTTGGAGTTCATAGTCTTCAACGAATTTGCATTGAGGAGGTGAGTTGCAGCATCTACAATTTATTTAGAAGTCTGATATACTGCTGCTGGGGCATCATTGGAAACATATTTTTGTTCATATCTTCTCTTAGAGGTATCCGATGGTTCTGGGTATTGTTGTATTCAATTGCTATCATCGAGACAATCATTTCAAGGACAAATTCGAGGAGCTTAGACGCTGCATTTATTTTTCTAAAGTATTGCCAGGCAAGAACAGGGGCAGCTGGGTGAAAGCATCGATTAGGCCTAAGAGAAGTTCATTTTGCTTGAAACTTGATTCTTTCATCAGCTCTTTTCTAAGACATCATCATTTCTCCAGGTTGCTTTGTTTATCATTCATGTTAGCATTGCATTTTAGATGTTATAAGTTTCAGCTGTAGGTGTGCATTATACCAATATTATCATATTTTGTAATCCATGTAAATGCCAAGAGTCTTGGCCCTATTTCATGAGCATTGTATTAGAAAATTTCATTGCAAATAAAGAGATAATAGTTGCTGGTGTCATTTAAGCAATTCAATATCATTTATTATCAGCTAGTTAGTTTGCATACCAACTGTTTGTAAAAATGCAAGTTGGCTATAGGTGTTCATTTCTCATGCTTAGATCATATATATGCATTGAATATTGCCAAAATTAGTTGCACATTCATGTTAGGTCATTGTTTAGAAAATCTGGAGTCTTCTTGCAAGCATTCTTATTGATGCAAATTGAAGAAAAGAGTCTAGCAAACTGAAAAGTTATATCAGTCATATGACCCTTGTATGCAAAGTGTTTGACAAAATTTCTTGAGCCTTCAATCAGAAGTTTTCAATCAGATTTGAGCAGGGTCATTACAGTGGTATAAGAGCTATTGACTTGCCATGTTGTTGGGTAGATTGGACATTGAATCAGTTAGTTAATCAAGTTTACTTCAAGTACCCAGAAGCAGTGGGACAAGGATATGAAGAAGCTTACACAAAATTTGAAAAAGTTGGATGAAAGTCAGAAAAGGATGAATGAATTGATGGTTTCCATGTTTAAGAGGACTACATCACAGAACAAAGAGAGAGGAACAAGAGGTCTCTACAAGTGAGGTATCTAGAAACCTCTACAAAGAGTTTGCAGCAGTTGGTGACCAACATATAGCCGAATCTAGGGAGGACAAAAATCAGACCAGCTTGGAGGAAGATGTTGGGCACACAATACTTCAAGAGGACTTCAAGGATGAAGCTAGAGATACTCCGCATGGTTTACACAGTTTGAGGAACCAACTAAGGATAAAGGAGGATGAGGTAGAGTTTGAGTGGCAGGAGTTTGTTTCAACCAGGGCTACCTTGTCAGTTGAGGGAGTTACTTTGTCAGTGACCCCTGATGATATTTGTCAGAATCTGGACTCTTAGTTAGTTGCAGAGGACGAGGGATTTGGAGATTGTGATGATGAGATAGTTTTAGCAGTAGCTTCTTCAGAGTTAGATGAGGATGAGTTCGATGCTTACGTTCAGAGTGTGGAGGTGTACTCAGATATAAGTACACTGAGCATTGGTGATCTTGAGGGGAGTTCGTTTGATTAAGCTTTCTCTCATAGTGTGGACAGCATATTCGAGACAGTTAATAGGAGGCCCGTAGTGCAGAGTTACCATGTGACCGGCCAGTTGAGAGTTGACAAGAGAGATATCACTACTGCTCTTTTGCATTTTGATTCCGCTCATCAGTTGTTGGCCGTTATTGGTTGGGGTGCTTCTATGACAGATGAGTCCAGCGGTGGTTACCTTTCTTTGGTAGAGGTCCATGCCTTGCATGAAGCTGACAAGGTTTTGAGATAGGATTACTTATAGTTGGTAGCCGACCATGATCACCTGGTTGAGTGGGGGAGAATAGCCTATGAGGCACTCTTGGATCGTGAGGAGGTGAGTGAGCTTACCCAAGAGCTCACAACGACTACTAAGGCTTTGGAGGTCACACAGCGAGATCTATAAGAGTCGCAGTTTCAGTCAGAGGAGGTGACCGTGGAGTTGGAGCATTTGCGGTCTACACTAGCCCCAGACCCAATTCACTTGTATATTGAGGTGGTTGATGGTGAGTACGCTCCTGCAATTGTTACTGAGGAACATGATGTTGGGCTGACACACATGTTCAGGATTTGGGAGTACCTGGTCCTGATGAATTTGGAATACCAGTGGAGTCGAGTCTCCAGATTGATTCTTCTCACACAGATGGCAATGTGGTACAGTTGGCCATGCCAACTTTACAGAGGGATCAGTTGTAGTGTGCAGGGGAGTATGTTGATGCTTCCTTGTATAATTTTTACTGCACTAAACCGTTCATGAAGTATTTGCTGGATAGTGCAGGTGTTCGTCTGGACTCGCATAAAGTGTTAGAAGGTGTTCTCATTTGAGGTACTAGTGCTATTCGCAAATTGGTTGAGGAGATTATAGTGATCCTTTCTACTATGCTACCTCACAGGGATTTTGAGGTGGGGTTTGTTGAGCTGATTGCACAGGGTCCTATCCAGCCTACAACCACTCGGAGTCAGAGATTAGGACCATCTGTTGATTCCTAGTTTAGTGATGGTGAGCTAGTAGCGGAGTTTAGGGGTTCCTACCGGCATTATACGGTGGGGTATGCTCATCATTTTTCTTTTGACCCAGAGATAGAAGATTTGATTTTACGCAGGTGTAGATCGGCTCTAGTTTCTTATCATCCATTATGGGATGGATTGGCACCATCTTTTGCAAATGGAATTGGCAGTTGCAAGTTACACAGCCTACAATATCGACACACCCAGGACAGTTTATCAAAAATTGGATTTGGTGGCAGTGACTCAGGTACCTATGGCTATTGTCATATCCATAGTGCAGTTGGGTGCAAGTGTCAGTTAGACAGGGACTTGAGTTTTGACAGAGTCGATGTTTCAGTTGGCTTGAGTTTCACAGAGTGGTTTCTTCTATCGGCATCTACAGTTGGTCTTCAGATGATTTTGTCAGTGATGTCAGTTGTTTGGGTGTTGAGTGCAGTTTCTCAGTTGCTAATTTTTGTATTGTTGATGCTGATGATTTCTTTACAAGAGTATGGTGAGGATTGGGATATTACATAGGTTTTCACTTGGGATCTAGGTGTAGGAGAATGGTACTTGTTGCTGAGATTGCTTGGGGACAAGCAATTTCAAGGGGCGCGGACTGTCATGTCCCCTTTTTGGAGGTAATTTGATTTAAGTAATTTAATTAATTAAGTTCTTCAAAATGATGAATATTTTATGAGGATGACTAATTAATTATTTTAATTAAATAAATAAGTGGTATTAAGTTAATTATTTATAAAGTTCTCAAATAAACAAATATTAAAAGGTAGCTTTATATTTAATTAATTTAATAAAGTGACTTGAATTATAAAATATTTTATAAAGTCAATAAATAAAATAATGTTCTAGAAGTTTCTGGAGAAAGTGGAGAAAAAAAGAATAAATAGGCATCTTGGGCTTCATTCTCAGTAGGCAGATTTGTTGTTGTTGATGTTGATGTTTGATGGTTGTGGAGCCAAGGGTTTCTGCAGTAGTCACAATTGGCCATTGAGAACGAAAGCTCTCAATTGGTAGGCAATTTTGAGAGTGTGAAATATCACTTGAATTATTGCAGCTGGGGAGAAAGTTACTTCAGACTTTCACTTGTGCTTCATTGGTTAAAACTTTGGGGCCTTTGGCCAAGTTTTGTATGATATTGATTGGTGTTTGCTTTGGAGACTTTTTGGAGTTCATAGACTTCAACGAATTTGCATTGAGGAGGTGATTTGCAGCATCTACAATTTATTTAGAAGTCTGATATACTGTTGTTGGGGCATCATTGGAAACATATTTTTGTTCATATCTTCACTTAGAGGTATCTAATGGTTCTGGATATTGTTGCATTCAATTGCTATCGTCGAGACAATCGTTTCTAGGACAAATTTGAGGAGCTTAGAGGCTGCATTTATTTTTCTAAAGTATTGTCAGGCAAGAATAGGAGCGGCTGGGTGAAAGCATCGATTGGGCCTAAGAGAAGTTCATTTTGCTTGAAACTTGATTCTTTCATCAGCTCTTTTCTAAGACATCATCATTTCTCCAGGTTGCTTTGTTTATCATTCATGTTAGCATTGCATTTTAGGTGTTATAAGTTTCATCTATAGGTGTGCATTATACCAACATTATCATATTTTGTAATCCATGTAAATGCCAAGAGTCTTGGCCATATTTCATGAGCATTGTATTAGAAATTTCATTGCAATTAAGGAGATAATAGTTGCTGGTGTCATTTGAGCAATTCAATATCATCTATTATCGGCTAGTTAATTTGCATACCAACTATTTGTAAAAACGCCAGTTGGCTGTAGGTGTTCATTTCTCATGCTTAGATCATATATATGTATTGAATATTGCCAAAATTAGTTGCAAATTCATGTTAAGTCATTGTTTAAACAATCTGGAGTCTTCTTACAAGCATTCTTATTGATGCAAATTGAAGAAAAGAGTCATTTTAGCAAACTGAAAAGTTATATCAGTCATATGACCCTTGTATGCAAAGTGTTTGACAAAATTTCTTGAGCCTTCAATCAGAAGTTTTCAATCAGATTTGAGCAGGGTCATTACATGCTCCTACTCCCACTATCACTGCATCGCCATCAAATGCACAATCCTAGGAAACTTGTGTCCTGCAAATTTGTGTTAGAATCTGAAAAGATTAATAACCCAGAAAACTAGTGCAAAGAGTAAATATCTAAACTATGAATGCAAATGATACAAAATCAAAATAGCATCATAGAGTTAGTCTCCAAGAGAGTAATGCAAATGGTGGAAGCAAAATAGCATTAAGAGGATGCAAAAATAAGAGATGCAAATACAAGCCAGGTAGCATGCTTATATAGGCTAGGAAGAGGGAGGAGGTGGCAACACCAACCAATGAGGAGCAACCATCTATCAGACTAAAGATAGCAAAGTATCTTCCCAAGATAGCTAATGGATGCTCACATGTAGGAAGATGACACCTCACAACCATTCACCTAATAAGACATGCTTTATTAACCTAAGCGAGATTATTAAAAGTGTAAGAAAAACCTAGCAAAATAGGAAAAATAAAAAACTACACTAACACCCCCCCATAAGCGAAGCTTAGGTGGATGTAGAAATGGGTCCCGGCAAGTCAAGCCTGATGAGGTACCCATGTACATAAAATTCCCCCAAAAGAGAGAGAAAAGAGACTCCCCAAAGAAAATTAGGACTCCAAGTGAGAGGAAGAGGCCCCCCCAAAAGATGTAGCATCTCGCACCTCCAGCAAAGCTTGCAAATTTTGTCCGGTAGATCCACTTGCATCGAACAAGTTTTCTTCCCTTAGGAAAAAGGACAAGATCCCAAGTCTGGTTCCTCATCAAGGAACTATACTCTTCCTGCATAGCTGTATCCCACTCAAAAATACCAGAAGCCTCATGAAAGGACTGTGGATTTGAGGCAGTAGCAATGAAGATATGTAGAGCATCCTGGAATTGTGAACGAGTCTGCTTGGTGTCTGATGGATCCCCAACCCAATCACCTGTAAACTGCAAGGTCTGTCTAGCCCAAAGTGGACCGGAAGATGGAGAATCTAGAGGAGAATCATCAACCTGTAAATGATGACTAGGAGAGGAAGGAGGTGAGTCCTCTAAATCACTCTCTGCATCAGAAGTGGAGGTAGAAGACTGCTCAAGTGAATCTGACCCATTAGAAGATCTATCATGTATTCCAAGTGACTCCAATGTCAAAGTAGAAGGCAACCCTATGACCATGCTCTGCTGGTTAAGCTGATGCAAGTAGTGGAAGTTAAGATGGCCAAACTGCTCATGCCATAATCTGCTCACATCATTAGAGTGAGTGAGTGAAACAGTCAAAGGAGGGTCAGGAACAAAGTGAGAAAACATATAGAGTCGTGACTGATGATCTGCTCTACCAACTGCAACTGTAGAATCATTGTGCAACTCACTTATCTCCACTGAACTAGGAGTGAACTCAACCCGCTTGCCTAAACCTGTGTGAGTGATCTGGTGTATCGATTGGAGATTAGTTGATAATGAGGGTACATAAGGAACATCATGGAATGTACCATCCCCCACATCAACAGACCCTCTCCCACACACCTCAACAAGAGTGTTATCACCCATCAAAATAGAAGGCATAGTACACGGCTCCAAGGATGCAAGTTCTTCCTTAGATGAAGCCATTTGGTGTGAAGCACCCGAATCAAGAACCCAAGTGGATGGTGAGGAAGCAACTGCAAAAAGGGCCTTGCCCTTTCCTTTCCCCTTGCTTTTTTCTTTTTCCTTGTTAGACCCTTCATTAGAACTTTGTTTGATAGACTCAGGAACACTGATATTATTCTTCTCAAGAATGTATGTCAAGTGATCAAGTTGTTTCTGCAAACATTTATGTTCATCATGACCAGGTCTTTTACAATAAGCACATTTGACCTTTTCTTTCTTAGGCTTATTGCCCTTGGAAGATGGTGTATCAATAGTTGCTTTTGAAGAAACCGGCATCTGATCCTTCTTCTCCTCGCTATTCTTTTGTTTCTTGTCCTTACTATTGTTGTTACTACTTTGTCCTTGTTGTTCTTTTGTGCCTTGGTTGGCAACCAAGGCATGTGACTTAGAGGACTTAAGAATGCCCATCTGGATTAGCTTGTCCTGTTCTCGAGTGAGATTGACAGCAAAATCATCTAAAGATGGCATGGTGAATTGAGTACCAAGTGCACCCTTAGTAGCATAGAAGGTAGAGACAAACACAGAATATTCTGAACTTAGCTTAGAGAGAATACTAAGAATCAGTTGTTCATCTTTCTTTTCAATTCCACATTGTTTTAACTGTAGCCTTAGTGATTTCAATTTGGTGAAAAAATCTTGGATTGTGTTGAAATTGCCTGGACTCAAACTAATTAATTCATTTTCCAACATATGACCCCTCATTGAATCTTGTGTGCCAAATAGTGTTTCTAGCTTTGTCCATACTTCATTTGGTGTATCCAAAGACTCAATGTGAAATAGCAAGTCAGGAGAAACAGACAAACACAATGTTCCAAATGCCTCATCACATTTGTTAAACCACTTAGGCTTATCTTCATCTTTAGCAGGTTCTGTTTCAAGTCCCATAGTTATCCTATTTAATCCAACTTTCCTTAAGTGAATTATCATGTATGATTTCCACTCAAAGTAATTGTATGGAGTTAGGATGGGCATATTTGTTTGATCCATGATGAAGAAATGCTAGAAAGAAGAGAATCCAGCCACAATAATGCCCCCCCTCTTTACTCAATCAAAGAACCCCCCCTCAAAGAAATATGATTTGGCACTTTATTTTAGTGCGTTTACAACTACCACTAGAAAGAATTACTTAGTGGTCTTGATTTCAATGCATTACAAACCCTCATGAAGAGCATATGCTAGAAGTGAAACTTGGGCACAATAATCAAGGAAACAAATAGCACCAATGTGATCTACTCGAAAAATCATGCACTTTCAAAAAAAGAATCACCTCGATACGAGGTCTTATGAGAAAGTTATGATCCTCCGAAGTTTCCAAAACGAGAACTATGCACAGTCACGACTGAGAATCTGCAATTTTTGAAGAATTCATGCATGAAAATCAAAAAACAAATCCACTAGTGGATAGAGCACAAAAAATTAGCCAAGTTCATAACAAGAATCATCAAAATCGAAGTCCGTGTGAGCAAGAACGAGACATTTGAAAACTGCATTCAAATCTGCGACTGCCAACGGAGAGGGGTATGGCTGTAGCTTTGCATGCTCGATTCTGAAAAATATATAGCTTGCATGCAAAATCTAAAAGATACCCAGATAGTTTTTCGAGGCTGCGAACAAAACCCAGAAAGCGTTTTTCTTGCTAATGAACAGAAGATGTTGTTATAATGTAAATCAGACGCCTTTAACAGTAAAAAACGGCTCTAAAAATTAGAAAACGACTCCAGTAACCAAAATTTGACATGCAAATGCTGAATCAGCTTCTTAAGTCCATCAATGGCATGCTGGAACCTGCAAAACTGATTGAAAACTCTAAATATGCAAGTTGGTTGTCAAATTTGAGATTGAAACCCGAGAGAAAAACTGTTTTTGTCAAAACTTTTCTGATTCTCAGGATCATCCAAAGATGCAAGAGAAGAGCATATTTCGTTTTTCAAAAAACTACAATAAAGTTTATTTTCCCCCCCCCGAATCTCTCAAATAAGGAAACTAAAATCTACTCTTGCACATAGAAAAGCTCTGATACCATGTTAGAATCTGAAAAGATTAATAACTCAGAAAACTAGTGCAAAGAGTAAATATCTAAACTATGAATGCAAATGATACAAAATCAAAATAGCATCATAGAGTTAGTCTCCAAGAGAGTAATGCAAATGCTGGAAGCAAAATAGCATTAAGAGGATGCAAAAATAAGAGATGCAAATACAAGCTAGGTAGCATGCTTATATAGGCTAGGAAGAGGGAGGAGGTGGCAACACCAACCAATGAGGAGCAACCATCTATCAGACTAAAGATAGCAAAGTATCTTCCCAAGATAGCTAATGGATGCTCACATGTAGGAAGATGACACCTCACAACCATTCACCTAATAAGACATGCTTTATTAACCTAAGCGAGATTATTAAAAGTGTAAGAAAAACCTAGCAAAATAGGAAAAATAAAAAACTACACTAACAATTTGTAGTCACCACTATCATCACATTTTGCTCTTTTAAAAAGCGATGTCTCTGCTCAAATCTTGGATTAGAGATCAGATTTGTGATTTTGATTCAACTCATTCACTAACATATTCAACCATTTCACAATACTAAACTGTATCTCAGATTCTCTAACCCCAGGTGGAGAAGTGCACCCTCTGCGGGTAACATGTCTACCTAGAATGAATCTCCTGTCACCATGCATGTCACTGAAGACCAACCACAAAGTCAATTTGATAATCTCAAAATTAAGCATTGACTAAAATATTAATTGAGCCCAATTCCTACAGGCTGTCAAGATATCACTCTGATACCAACATAAAGTCCATGACTTGGCTATAGCTTGAATAACACCAACATCATCAATTTTCCCACTAATAATTTTTTTGTCATTTTGTCGAACACTTCACAAGCAATGCTAATAAAAATTGAGCTAGGGGTGTTAGTCTCAAAACATAGAATCTTCAGATCTTCTAATGAATTAATGCATCTAATCAGATCTATTGCCAATTTTCTCAATTCACTCCATGTTATACTTCACATACACATCTTAGCTAAGTGCTAAGCTAGGAAACAATTCACACATGCACTGAGCAGCACCTTGCTAAACAATTTATTGTTTACATTATTGAAGTCAGAAAATAAACCTAGATTTTGTACATCGATTTTCGTTCGGGCATCCACAACACTAACAAATCAAATGATAATATTGCCTAGCAGAGAGATTGCAGCCTCCAAGATGATGTGCGCTTGCAGCAATGGATAATATAGGCTTTTGGACAAGATTGCAGCTCATAGGAAATATGGCGCAAGCTTCCAACTAGGCTTTTAGCTCCTAAAAATGCAAAGATCCTGGCCTTAACTCCCAATGCAACTCTCCAATCTTAGGTTGCAGACCCTCCAGCTTAGACACAGACCACAGGAAGGTAATTTTGGCTTTCCAAGAATGAGTGCCGGCCACAAAAGATAAGTTGCACGTCTTTAACCCTACTAGCAACTTGGTAGATGTAAATGCCAGCCCAAAATGAAGATCACAAACCCTCATAGAATGTTTGCAGATATAAAAGAAAACCTATTGCTGCCATAGGATGAGATGTCATCCACCTAGATGTCCAATAGCTTTATCAAAACACAACGTTGGTCTGGTAGTTGCACAAACAGGAAATGAAGCCCCTCCAAACTCAGCTAATTATCACTAGCCGCAGCTTGGTAGATGTAAATGCTGGCCCAAAATGAAGATCACAAACCCTCATAGAATGTTTGCAAATATAAAAGAAAACCTATCACTGCCACAGGATGAGACGACATCCACCTAGATGTCCAATAGATTTATCAAAACACAACGTTGGTCTGGTAGTTGCACAAATAGGAAATGAATCCCCTTCCAAACTCAGCTAATTATCACTAGTGTCAATCTACTTCTCAAGCACAATAATGATAGTCAAGAAGTAGAGACCACAAGTTCACACACATGCAAGAATGATCTCTATGCTTGCAAGATAGATTGCAAACAATTTCACAACACTAGATAATCATGAGCGTACATAATTCTAGAATTCTCAGCTACAATGATATCTCCCAGCAATAGACAAATACAGTAAGGAGATTCAACCAAATTCAGATATAAATAACTATGCCTTAGCAATGATTCAAATACTTCTCAGCTTCAAACCCTTATACTTCAGCAAGGGCATAAAATCAAAAATAGGAAAAAATGTCACAAAGACAACAAGTGTAATAATCAATCAAATGCTTTTAGTTTTTCTTTATAATGAGCTCATATTTACAATCTCCAAATGACCTTTTGTTTTCAAAACATAACTTTGCTTACGAAGCTTTTCCAACACAACATCACATTATAACATTTAATAATTATAAAGTGTCATTATAATAAAGTAAACTTTTAATAATTAATTAATTAATATGAGCTCACACTGTAAATAGCACCATCCGTTGTAGGTGATGACCATCTGCCAACACCACCATCTGCACTGCCAAATATTGTAACTCCCTGAATTGGTCTTACTAAAAATAGTAAATCCACTACAGAGACCCTCAAACCACCTTGTCAACCCACGAGGATTGCTATGATGATCTAACTCAATCAATCACAAAGACTTGCCAAAAATGGGGAAATTGCATACACTTACTGTGTATTGGATTCTTTGTACACTAATTTTTTGCATAAGAAAAAAGGGAGCATATTTTCTTGAACAATCTTTACATAAAGCATGGTGTACTTGATTTATTATGTTTTGTGTTTAATACATATTGGAGTTGGAGGACAAAAATGCAAACCTCACGAGGAAGTTAATCCAAATTGAATTCAATACTAGAAAACATGTAAATGGTCAACATGAATTTAGATGATCACAATTCATTAACTGGCAAGAGAATAATAATTATGTGGCACCACATATAAGCTATTTCAACTCCCATTTATTTTAAAGTAGCATTGAACACATGGGCTTTTACCAAATGCAATGATTGGCATTGATCAAATTCAAGGTTGCACAGAGATGAGGGTACTTAGGGTACGGGTATCAATATTTCTCAAAATATGGGCTGGGGTTAGTTGGGTATGATTTTTTTATTTCTAATATTATTGATTATTATAGCAAATCTGAAAATCTGAAAATATGAGTCATGACAATGGTTTCAAAACAAGAACAGTGATATAGTTTGCAGATGTAATGCATTGTTTTCAATTTCATTTTTGCAATAAGTTTGCATTAATTATAAATGCTAAATGTTTAGGTGCATAAAAGATAAGGCAGACTTTAAACATGAAAAAGAAGAGCATAAATCATATAACAATGACATATTGCAAATGATGAACTTGTGACTTGAACAGTGATAAAGTTTACAGTCAATCAGTATTATATCAAAGTTTCAAACTGATTATGTAATGATTTGAGCTTGATAAACAATAAGCTGACACACAAACAAAAATAAGAAATCTTAATCAAGGTCTTTGATGCTGTCTATAGGGTACCCGGTACTAGGGTGCATGGGTATGCACCCCAGGGGTGTGGGTACGCGTACCAGCACAACATAGATCAAATTCCTTTTGCTTAACTATTTTTAATGTTTGAAAACAACTAAAACATTGCCTACCCCTATGAAGCAATGGGTTGCTATCTTTGGTTATATGTAGAGTAGAAGGTGAATAGGTAGATTACATACATCTTTATGGAAAAATGATTCTGGTGTACCTTTAAAATAATAAAATATATTGAAATTGAGCAACTTACAGATTACTCAAAACTATTTTGAACAGAAGCTCAAATTCTGTTGGGTATGTGGGAGGATTGCATCTTGAATCTGTCATTTTTTGAACAAGGCATGCTTTTCATGTATCGTGATGAGCCTGCATGTTGAAACTACTAATGGTAAACCTAGAGAATGGTGTGATAACACATGGCATAGTTCAAATGGATCTAGGAGGACCCATTATGCAGCATAAAAGGATGCTCAAAGTAAATCTTCATCCTTCAAACATTACACCTAATCAATGGCAATTAACTACTGATAATCATATGCCACAGTTTGATTCCCTTGCTAAGAGAAATGAATAATTTCCATTGCTAAGGAAGCCACATGTTATGGTGAATCTTATTATAACTAAAGCAAATAGGAAAACAAAGAATTATTCATTTGAGGTTGGAACACTGAGGAAAAAACAAATCTTTAACATTTTATGTTTCAAAGAAAGGAGGCTTCTTGTTAAAAAAATCTTACTAGAGGAGAGAAATCCAGCACACTTTTCTTCATCCGGCTTGTCAGCGTACCCAAATGTGCATCCAATACGTATCGTGACAGCTGCACTCAATTACAATTCTATCCATCAATGCCAATGACCCCATTTAATGACCAATTTAAGTATATTGTAGAAATTGTCTTTGTTGAATTACAGTTTGGATAAATATAGTGGAAACTTAACCTACCCCGTGCTAACTAGAGAATTGGCAACCTTGAAAGCAACTAACAAAACAAGTACGTTTCAATTTATGCACTTAAATTCACAGTCATTTTTTCAAAAGCTGTATAAGCTTTTTCCTAATGAAGATTCCATTTAGACTTTGGACCAAGAGATGTTATATACTTCATAAACATAGTTTCAGTAAGAAAAACTGCCTTTACGTTTGTTTTGTTAGATTTTGAAGTAATATTAACCACTTGGACATGATATAAAAAGGAATACAACAAGAGTTCAAGGCAGATGTCATTTTTGAAAATGTGAATTATAACTGATTATATTTACCTTTAGAAAAATAAGGAAAAGGAAATATACAATCACATTTGGATTTATATATGCTATTTGTGTGTATGCCAACTAGGAGCTTCCTTCAATTAAAATGGGAAACAATGGCCATAAACGGTACCAATCAACAAATTAAGGTAATACAAGGTTTGAACTGTGGACACCATATTTCATTCAGAAAAAGTGTGAGTTGATCTGGAGGAAATCTAGAGATGAACCATCAGCCTCCCCCAATTGAACAAGTATATTTGTACATTAAAATTGTTGTAAACTATAATGTCTCCGTAGATTTTAAGGTTTGAGAAAACAATTTTCATGGTATTGACATCTAATGTCTATGATAAAAATCAATTGGTAATGAAAAATGTATGAATCATTTATAATTAATTTAATAAAATTTGGTATTGTGCTCTGTGTCTAATTATGTTTTCATGTGTACTGTTGGACTCAAGTAATAAAATTTAAAATCAAGGCTTGGATAGAATTTACAGGGGTATTCATCTTCGAACAAATTGATGGCATAATAGAGTATGTGTGAGACATAATTTTTAGATGACATACGATGACAGCATCTGGTTTGCTCATCTTGATAAGTATCAGCAGGCAGAAGAATTTGTGTAACTTGAAGGTTATAACTTATAGGAACCCCAATGGATAGTATCTACACATGAATTATTCATAGATTTTATCTAGTAGCAGGATATTTGGATAGTCAAATATTGATCAACACAATGGATTCTTCAATCTACAGGCTATTCTTAAAACATTTCACAAAGCCCATTTATACCGCATGTTCAATTAGTAGACAGCAGTACCAGAACATAGTAGGCACAGATTTCACTGTGTGAGTTGGTGTGTTCTAGGCAGGTGACATAATCATTGAAAGTAAGCACTAATCATGCCATTACATCAACATAACATCTTCCTTGTTGTAAAGATGTTTTTTTAAAGAAATTACTGTGACTTGTAAGGAAATGAGTAACTACGATGATGCAAAACCTTCAAAATAGAGGATCCCTTATGCCTGGGGCTAGTATACCATTTTTCTAGTTCAGATACTGAGCAAACTATAAAATGTTAAAAGAAAGTATACCTGTTTTGTGATAGAAGTATGATCCTTATTATCAGTATGTTCCTTCAATTTCTCATTAATCATGCATAAATCTTACCTGTGAGATTGTGACAAGGAAAAGGAAAAGAGCTACATAATCTGGTGAATCAGCAGTAATATATATATCCTGAAGGGATGCATATAAACCACATAGTTGAACACGTTTGCTCAATTCTCCAAGCCATCTCTTTATCTTCTCTGAATTCTCATCCAGTGCTAACCTCGAGGTTCCATTCTAGAGAAAGATGATTTATGAGAACGTGCTTTTGCACTGCTAAACTGGAGCTTGTTTCACTTGAATATATTCTATCACAATGCAACATACCTCATCAACCCCTTTAATTTCAGAGACAACTGCCTTATTTAACCCTTCTACAGAAAATGCAACAGTGCTCGCATGTACCTGCACTTACAATAAATGAATGAATGTTTTATTTTCACTGTTTTCCAAGCCAATTATATATCTAAAATTACTGGTTAAGATTCCATCATCCTTGAACTTGAACTTCAAAAGAAAACTGCTGAACATTTTGAGTATATAAAAACTAACTTAAAGAAAGTTTCCATAATATTTGAATCTACCTTGCTACTTGGTCTAGTAAACTGACATCTTCCTCCATTTAACAAAGGACCCTTTATTTATTACTTGTCTCACTTCTCTATTAAATCTAAATTATGTGCATATCTTATGCTCATTGCTACTCCTAATGTTTATGATTGACTTCATATGTTCATGTTTAAACTCACCATGCCAAAGACGAAAATATATCAATTTATTTAGTATTTTCTTATAATATTTGTATGAGAAGCAAGAAGGGATTCATTACCTTAGAAGATGAACATAAATGTGAAGCAATGAAGCACCGCAACAACTGTAGCTGCCCAACGTGTGCCAAACATTCAACCCAGGGTTCCCATGCTGAATTCACTATTTCAACCTGAAAATAAAAGGTCATCTCAAATAAATTAAGTATTATTAACTCCAAACCAAATACTTTTGTAAGGAAATCAAACATGAAAACAAATTATATAGACAATTTGATTACATAATTGCTACATTCTTGAAAAGGTACTTAAGAAGAAGAAATAGTATTTAAACTTTTTCCTAAAGAAAGAGAAACTGAAACTTGTTTTAAATGTTCCAAGTTGGTGGTCATCAAGACACCAAATTTGATCAATCAGATAAAAATTAATGCAAGTATTTGTAAAGATAATAGCAACATAAATACAACTTAAAAGACACTTTTGTCATTCCCCCTCAAGAGTAAAACAATTAGTTGATGACACACATGCTATTTTATTTGCATTTGCTAAGGGATGACAATAGGCATAGACCGAACCTGAGACTGAGGGTGGTGGTGGAACACAGTGTATAAGGCAATATTTTACTTGTTTAAAACTTAACAATCACAAATCAACAATAACGTCAAAAATTGCACTAAGAAAATATCCACACAACAAAGAACACAAATTTACATGGAAACATTTTTGCGAGAAAACCTCACAAGACTATTTAGATATATTGTCTAAATCCAGTTTCACAAAAATATTCAAATGAGATTACAATATTCGTAAGCAATAACCCACTAGACACAAATCTTCACTTACAAAATTTGCAGGCACAAACCTACTAGAGACACCAATCCTCAACTGAGCATCAACTCAACAAGAGACACTAATATCTTTTAATAGAAGGAACCAATCTTTTCTACAAGAAATCACCTTCAAATGAACATAATCTTTTGATGGCTTGCTCCAATTTAGATTATCCCCGCTCTTCTCTACTTCACATTAATTCTAATTTGTAATACATTTGCTTTGTTATGGTTGACTACGAATGTTGGAAAGTTTTGTACACTACAGAGAATACGTAGAAAGACAAATATCTCCAATTCCTAAAAAAATTTCCAGTAAACATCTATCCGCACTATTTTGTTCCATAGAGAAGTCAGCCTCAAAATGATTAAGCTCGTCACAGATAAGTACTTCAAGTCGAACAAAAGATTATGTAGGAACAACCATTAATTCGTTCACTTAGCCATATTTTGCATTTGAATATCAATCATTGATCATGATTTTAATTGGAAAAATCAACGATAACCCAATTATTGACTAGCTTTTAATGTTTTGACTTCAAGGACATGTTACACAAGTAGTCATTGATCAATCAAGAAGAACCACAAAGAAGTGAAATAGAAAACTCACTTGTGAGGCCCACATAGTGGTTTAATCCCTAAATTGAGCTGGACAAACATGTATGTCCATGTGGAACTAACACAAACACATCACCCCATCACTTAATTGTATCAAGACTTTGCCCATCTACTTTCCATCTATGCACTAATGTGCTAGCCTGACACATGGAAAGTCTCTTCAAATAGATATAAGCACCTCAATATGCTCGAGATACAAAATAACATCTCGCTCCATCTCGTTCCACATTGGGATCGTCCTTTGTTCTCTCATGCTCTTACATTAGGGGGACACCTAACAACAATATGTTCCATTGTGGTCCTAACAAGTTTAGACATTTGGACTTTAATGCTATTGCATGACCAATCGGGATTGAGCATATGGAATTGAGCTAGAGAAAATATTCCACCCACATTTTGCTTAGACTTGGTCTCACTCTAACAATAGGATAGGTGGCATGATCACACAACATTTTAACATTTACAAGGCTCTAGCTTCTAAAGTATGTGCTCATGTGACAATCCATCATGTGCATGATCCTATTGGCAAAATTTTTTGTAAGTCACTAAGACTACAACTTATAAAATGGTAACTTTAGGAAACGGTGTAGTGCAACAAATCTCTCCTCTCAACAATGAGGGGGCTCCCTTCCTACCATACGTGGCTACAATAGAAATGTAACTGAAATTGACAAATTGGGGGGTTCTCTAAATCAACTCCTATCTTTTTAGGAATAATTTTATGATAACTACTACTTGCAAATTAACAAAAGGTACCTACTGCTATGGTAATACTGGTGACTTAGCAGTTGACATAAGAACAACTCTTAAGAAAATAGTTATAACTATATTAAGTTGATTGATAATAAGAACACAGAGTCTCTTACGATCAATCTTTTTTGATGAGTAAAGCGAATAGATGACAAGGTGCAAAGTCTCTTGCCAACTATCCAAATTGAAATAACATACTTGAAATCAAAGCAAAAAGTCTTTATTCTCAAGTATTTGCAGCCACTCTCAAACTATAAAACTTGATGAAGCTCAAAGTCTTCAAGAAACAAAACCGAACACTCAAATGCTTCACACAGATAGATAATAAACTGTACCAGAGATAAATTGATTTATACAACTTAATAAAACAATATGCAACTTCAAGTTCAACAACAAAAAGTTTGAGAAAACTTGCTTCTTTATCCAATTTAGAATACAAGCACTTTAGCATAGCCTCCTTGTATAAAGCAAAAGATAACTAATTACTACAAGCTCTCTCCTTTATATAGGAGAAGAAGAGAGAGAAAGGTGGAGAAGGAAGGGGAAACCCTTAACCACCTTGACTTATTCTACCAACAAACTCCTAACTAACTTCGTCAAAGTTGCATGCCTAATGCTGTTAAAACTCCATTACATGAAGCATGTATGCTTCCTATATTTACAAAGTCCATTGCTTCTACATGCAATCTGCCAAAACTTTTTCTACTTCTAAAAGACATAAGAAAAAAGTGCCCAAGGCACTTAGAAAGATTTTCACAATGTATACATGAACTCTCTAAATTTGTGCAACGATTCCTGTAGAACTGTTATATCCAGTTCACCTTTGCTTTGTGCAACAACTGATAACTTATAGGTAATGTTTTCTTTTTCTAAAGTAATACTGCAACATTATTTTATCTTGCTGAGGAGATTGTGAATTGAGAATCTGTAGCTTGTGAGAGTATCAATCTCTCCAAAGTCAAAGTCTTCCATCCCAAGCTATAGGTGAACTACTTCTATGAACTCTGTTAGGAGAAATCCCTCATCAACGAGTTCTCCATTTTTAATAATAATTGCACATATTAGATGCTAAAAACCATTGCTGATCATGGGCTCTTGGTCTTGTAAGCATTGTATTGTTTCTTCAACTTCAACCACTAGACTTGGAGTACCTTTACCCCAATGCCCATTAGATGCAAAGTATTGTAGTACATCTCTATTGAAGAGAACATACCATAATCACGCAAAACATTTAGGACAACTTTTCTCATAGTCTTCCACACATTCAAGTCCACCTCGAGAGACTTAAGTTGTGATCAAACAAAGAAAGAAGCCCCTTTAACTTGGCTGAAATATCTGTCCTATGCCTTAGTATCCTAAAGCTATCCCTGATCGCATCCACTTTTTGGGACACCATATGATCACATGAATTGTCTACGACTTTGGCTTTCTTTGCAATCTGCACTATGTGTTTTGAAGGCTCATCTGTCAGAGAAGCTTTCATCTTCTCAATAATATCTTGTAGTCTAGCATTCTCCTCCTTATGCCTGCTCTTCCTTTCCCACAACTTTTGGTTCTATTGTGTGAGCATGTTGAGGGTATCATGTGCATCTTATTGACATGCCAAGGAAGATTGTTTATCGGGTTCAATTATGATGAACTTGTAATCACTGATTTCCATTTTTTCTGTTGGCTTTTCAACAGGAGGCTCAACCACTTTTGCATATTTGGTGTTATAAGCACCCACCACAATCCTTGATACCACCTTAGCCTTCTTGGCCTTTGCAGCCACATTGGAATCATGGTCTTTAGGTGGAAGTTCTTCCTTCTTCCTCTTTTGTGTAATTGAGATGAGCCAAGGAGGAAATGTAAAGGAAGAGGATCCTATAGAAGTAGTAATAAAAGTGGACAATTGATCAGCTTGTGCAACTGTAGCTAAAATAGTTGGGACATTAGACATAATCGCCATTGGAGCTGGGATGCTATTTGACCTCTACCATGAATTGCTCAAATTGTGTTGATGAAGTATCCATCAATGCCATGGATAAAACTACAATATTTGGGATAGACATGGTGTATGCATCAAACACACTCTTAAAGTTGTGATATTGCTCCATTGTCTGGACCGCAGAAGCAACTGAAGAGATAGGCATACCCGATGTAATTAGAGTTGGATCCACGTGGAATGGTGTCTGCTCAAAAGGAGAGGTGTCCATAGTAGCATGCAAAGGTGAATCAACTGACTCATTTGAGATACTTGGGATGAATAATATGGATAGGAAACATGCAACCTATTAAGATGATGCTCAATGTACTCTGCATGCAAGACTTCATCATCATCTTCAACCCCAGAAGGAATCACTACAAGATTGAAGTCCACACTTTGCTTAAGGGTTAACAGACAATATTCCATCTAGTGGATATCAATCATTGTGCGCAAATCAACCCAAAGGTATTCAAGGCAATTAACAAGAATGTAAGTTTTTTTGATTTTATCATTCTTTCCTCACCGATCAAAGCAAGCAAGCCCCATGAACTTCTTCAAAATGATCCTTTATATTTCATTTTCTTGGGCTTTGGCACCATTCTAGTGAATAGTCGGTAATCCTCAAAGGGTTCTTTGGTGAAATATCAATGTCTGGTCTATGGAAAGAAAGGAGATTGGTATGATTGTACCATCGTCAACTAACTACCTTGCTAACTCCATGAGAATGATCTTGTTGGCAGGATACAGTGGAATGAGTATATGGTTTGGCTCTGATTGAACTAACTCTCATGTAAGTAAATTTGGGAAACTAGAGGAACAAACAACCATATTCATTCACTTTTTCCCATGTTACATCAAACATACACTTCTTTGGCAGTTCCTCATTGAATAAGCATATATAATACCCAAAGACGGCGTCTGGCACCCTCCTATAGTTCATGCGACTAGATCTCAAGGTGAGCTCATCAAAATACTCCATACTGGCACTATCATGTGGTCAACCTTGATATATACGCCTGAAAATGCATCCAGGGAAGAAACAATGTATACCAAATAAGTGTTCATATTGAAAGTCCCAGTCAAAGAGAGTTGGGACAGCTACTCCAATAGCATATCGCTTATCATCTCTTCCCATAAGATCTTTTGTTTTGAATGGACTATGAAAGAGGAGTATAGTCAAAGCTTAAAGACATTGAATTCTTTAAGTTGAGTGATAAGACTAAGCAGAGTGACGAAATCATTGATTCCTACTTTGAAGTCGGAATGATGCACCCCCTTTGGCCATCGAACAAGATTTGGCCTCTTGTTTATCAACTAGTTGATGTTCACATATATATTCTACCATATCATTATTCCATCTTTCCAAAGTCTTTTGTTTAATAATGTTAGTCACCAACAGAGCAACTGGAACTCGGAAGATTCGATCAAGAGTTTCTAGATCCAAACTCATGATGGTCTTCCCATCTTGATTTCTAAATGTTCTTGATGGAACATCAAGATTCTTGGTGCAAACAACAATGAACTCAGGCTCATGAGAAGCCAAAGCGAAAGTGGAAACTAGAGGAATGCTACTTTGTTTGATATACAAGATATCACTTGTAGATGCATCTCTCTATAAAAAACCCACCATGTGCATTAACATATCAAAAACCTTTAATTGAAGAACTAAAGATGCGTTTTTAGGAAGGAATAACAAATGCTTTTCAAATGCACGTGTTTTTAGGTTAAAATTCCCCACCTATATGCATTTTAATCCTAACTCAAGTCAATAAACATATCAATTAACTTTTAAAGTGCAACATGTGCTTTTGGGTTGAAAATTCCCCACTTAAAAGAGCTTAAGTAATAAAATAACATGTTATTGCCTATAAAAAGTCCATTTATATGCAACTAGGACTTATATTTATTGGAAGTGGGTTTTTTTATTGGTGTTTTGCAAGTTAATAAATGCTGAGTGATAAGAATCCTAACCTTTATGGATTTTAAATGTCTCATGCAATTAAATTTAATAAATAGCTATAATTTCCAATAAAGTAACATGAAAATGGACTTAAAAAGGCCAATTTCCATAAAACTTTAAAACCTAGGGTCAAATCAACTCAAAATGAGCTAAAAATTCAAAATGGATGCCAAAATCCACTTTAAATATTAAATATAATTTTATTTTGTGCAATTGCAAATAAAAAACTCGCTTTTCAAAGTTTTTTAATCACGTCTTGTCACCTTGAAAAACCCCACCATTTCCTTCAGAACATGAGCTAGACAACTTCGTTTAAGGCCTACATTAGCTTAAAATGAGTGGGATCACAAGGGCTATCATCTTAAGTAAAAAACAAGACTCAAAATCATGTATGACAAACTGAAAACAAACACAAAAAGGCATGAAAGTTTACCTAAAATCAAGCGCCTGCACTAAGAGAAGAAAAACTCCTCCTTACAAACATTTGGGGATTAAACTTGATGGAATCCTTCAAAAGAAACATGTGAATAAAGTTACATAGAGTACAATTAAGGGAAAAAAAATTGCCCTAATGATGCTTTACAAATACATTAAAACAAAGAGGCTATACCTACGAATTCATGAGAAAACTACATAGGGTTGCCTCAATTTTGACATTTTAAAATTGAGGACAACAAACCCTGATCAGCCGAACCTAGAAAGGACTAGACTAAGACCTCAAACCTAGTTTAAGTCAAACCATGACCCAAGGGTGCAGGGCAAGACTTGATATCATAGCATCTAATTATAGAATAAACCTTTGAGTAAAAAATTTAGGTGAGTTGTATTAAGAAATGATAAGAATTTATATTTATTTTTAGTTCCGTGAAGCATAGTTTAAGGACTCAAACTTAAGATCAACTCGACAATCAAAAAAATTGATTCCAACTCAAGACTCGGCGAAAACCTTGACATTGACTTCGGAAAAGAAAAAACCTCATAATTACACAAAAGAAAAAGAAACTAATGCATTTAGAAATCATTGAAATCTAATTTGACTAGTAGTTTTTCATAAATTAAACATTACATGTACAATGATCCTCAAACTCTCAAAATTTGTAATTTCATAGCATTAAAGTAGAACGATACTCCTTGATACAACAAAGCTATAAATAGTAAATGTATAACATTGTTATACTTCTATATGTATAATGATATGTCAAAATTAAAAAACAATCAAATATAATCTACGCCTTAATCTTTTCCATCTAGTGGAAAATTTTCAAGCCTTGAACAACAAATTAAGTATCAAAAAGATGATAGATTGTTTCATCCAAAACATCTTTGTTTTCCTCCATTGCATCTAAAATACCTACTTTGGTTTGATGATTTGATCAACTCCAAATGATTAAAAATTATCCTCTTGCTATGTTGATGCTTCTGAATAAGAGCAAAAAATGACCAAAAGAAGCTGAGTTTTCACTTTAAAATGCATCGCTATTATGTCTAAATGCTAGACAAAAGAGTCTAACTCAAGAATTAGGAGTCAAAAAATGAGACTTGAGGAGTCTTCGAGTATGACTTGATCGAGTATACTCCAAGACTGAATATGAGCAAAAAATGGCCAAAAGAAGCTGAGTTTTCACTTTAAAATGCATGGCTATTATGTCTAAATGCTACACAAAAGAGCCTGACTCAAGAATTAGGAGTCCAAAAATGAGACTCAAGGACTCTTGAAGTGTGACTTGATGTGAGTTTGGTTGATTCGGCTCAAAAAAAATCAAAAACTTAAGTTTGCTGAGATGAGTAGAGTGCTTAAACAGTCTTCAAACTATGGTGATTGTGAGCTATAGTTCTTAATTTTTTTTAAAAATTACAAGATGTCACAAAATTAACCACTAAACCAAAGGAAGTGAGATTGTTTCTTCATCACATAGAGAAAAGACACAAGAAATAAACAATCATGTATTTTGGCATTCCAAATTGCAAATGGAAGGTTCCAATGCATCAGAAAATCATCAATCACATTACTTATAAGAGAATCATATGGACGAGATTCAAAGGTCCAAGCATTCAATTGTATGCAATTTCATCAAGGAATGTGTTTTTACCACTTGGATGTAGATTAATCTTGTTTTGTACAATCAAACTCACTTTTAGGATGGTGAATCACTTGTTCTAATAAAAGCAAGCGGTAAAATGCTACAAATTTCCAACAACAATTTTGATGAAATTTTGAATCAAGTAGTCTTTGACTACATAGCTTGGTCAATCCAAGTGCTTCACCCTTATGAACATCACAAAGATGGAATGAGCAACAAGTGGACTATCCTTGGTCATTAGAGATGGATTCTTATCAAACACTACTCATCTAATGGGTCTATGAATATTAGTTTAGACCTACATGATAAAATCCCAAAAAATCATCAAAAAAGAAAAGCATTTCAAACATGAGAATTGGAAGTGAAAACCAATGAAAATATTGGCATTTGGAACAATTACTAATTCCTAGGGGTATGGAAATGCTTGCTATCAAATGGAGTAGAGTAATAAGTATTAAGGCATGTTAACATAACCTTTACAAAAAAATTTATCAAAGAAGCATACAAATTAAGGAAAAGAACATACTTTACAAAAATATTTAGTAAGATATATAAATGAAGATAAAATTTTATTAATGCCCAAAGAATGATCACAAATAGTTCAAAGGGATTGAAGAGCTAAATAGGAGAGAAAACAACGACAAGAATAGGAAATGATGGTCAGAGAACAAAAACATAAGAAAGAACAAGAACCAAGGCTCCAAAGAGCATGGGGAGAGTGGGAGGGGCAAAAAAGGCAGCTCCAAGCCACCAAACAACTATGGAACTGAGGTGGTAGAGAAAAACCCCAAAACCAAAGGCTAATCTATAAAAGTGGTAAAGGGCAGTGCCAACAATGTTGTCTTTAGAGGTGACCCACCTAACTTGAAGGAATGGATCGCTAGGAGTAGGATTTGCAAGACCTCATGGACTTGGAATGTAGAGGTGAGGAGAGGTGCCTTTTGGGGCCACACACCATCACGGGAAAGAAGCATGTAATGATAAGGTTAGCAAGATGGTACAAGGAGTGCTTAAAGAAGTGATCCAGCAAATGGATGGCCTCATGCATATAAGAAGCAACACATATCTGATTCATGCACTTGGAGGATAGAGACGCCTCCCTAGAAAGACAATAAAGCCTACCTCTGATCTCAATAGTAAATAGGAGGGAGAGGGAGGGAGAGAGAGAGAGAGAGAGAGAGAGAGAGAGAGAGAGAGAGAGAGTTTGTTTTCTTTTGACTCAATCTCACTAATAGTACAAAGATGACAAATCCCATCACACCTATTTAACTAATGGTTTGTCTCAACATGGAAATGGTGGGAACCCACTCTAAACGAACCCAAGAGAATTCTAAGGGAGTGTTGCTAGTGATGGGAAGTATATAAAGGGCGAACAATGATGCCATCCTAAATCTCCAGAAACTACTCAAAATAGAAAGCCATCTTTGATGAAGCCCCTTGTGAGGGCTGACCCAGGTGATGTAAATGTACTTTCTGTAAATAACATTTCTAATACACATGTTCAATCTTTGTCTGGTGGGAGGGGCATCCAAAGACTACTAGATTGCGGGCAGACAATAAATCTCAACCCTGATAGTATTAAGAAGGGTCATGACACTTGCAAGCTAGCAGCGAGTCGATTGTAAGTAGTAGCTGAATGAACAAGAGACTTTGAAAAGCGATAGGCGAGGTAGGGGTATTATAGACATCCCTTACAGGAGTTGGAAAAACAACAAAGACGGTGCAAGAACCAACAAGATCAAACATGGTCTCAAGCTTGAAAGGGCAAGCATCAAACTCTGCAAGAACAATGTTGTCAGGGGTAAATTGTCTACACTTAATGAACCACCAAAACAGAATTTGAACCTACTCAATAGAAGCCCAGACATACTTTAGAAGAGAAAGCCCCCAAACCACAAAGCCATAAACAATAGTAGATCGAACAAGAGTGTCAAGAAGGGTCATCTTGGATGAGATATCCTAGAAGTGATATTAGAAACATTGTCTCTCGAGAAGAGCAAGGGACCTAAATCCCTTGTTGATACACAATTCAATTGCAAGTCTCAAGCTAAAGTGAGGTCCCAAAAACACCCCTAAAAATGTGTAGGATGAAGCAATCTCAAGCTCAAAGTCGTTGAAAATAAAACAAAGATGAAAGGTTTTAAGGTGATTGAAGACCATAACCTTAGTTTTACTTAGGTTCACAATCACCCTCCTCTTATCACAAAATGAGACCAAGTAGTCGTCTCTGAAGGCCCTCGGAGGAGGAGACCAAAAGAACCACATAATATGGAAAAAGCAAGATACAAATCAACACTTGGTGGAGAAGGCAACCATCATCAATCAGAAGGTGCTCGTTAAGAAATTCCTTAAGCTCATCAATGTAAATCCCCAATAGAGTAGGAGACAGAGCACCATTGCTTCACTGCAATAGTGCTAGTAATGGGTCTAGATAAGCCAATAGGAGTCCTAAGACAACCTAGATTTGCCTCACATAATCTCATAATAGCAATGAGGATAATAGGAGAGATGCTGACATCATCAAGTCTGTAAAAGAGTGCCTATCATGGAAACATGTCAAAGGCTTTGGGAAAGCCAAAAAAGCAACATAAAAACATTTAAGCAAGAGAGTGTTAGTGTAATTAAACTAGCAACATTTGTTTTCTCAATCCCTACTTTCAAGAAAAGACATTTATTGCAACTTGTTTTATCCTTGATTTATGGATAAACTTGCACTTGCTTAGTTTGTAAGCTAACGAAGGAATATTTCTAGTTTTTCAATTTTATTTTGCTTTTCCTTTACTTTTTGCTTTAAGGAAGTCTATATGTTGTAACTATATTCATATGTAAACCAATAAGGAAGAGTTTTTTGTTCTTATTATTGTTCTATTTTTTCTTCATTTACTACACGTTTTCTTTTTCTAGCTAGATCTAATGTTTAAAAGTTAGCTAAAATTCTACATGCTAATAGAGGACAAAATTTTATTGAAAGCACCTCCTAAATGATAGTGCATAGAGTCAATATGTGGTCCATAGTTTGATAGTCTTTCTTGAAACCCACCTAACCTCTAGCCCTAATATGTTGCAGATCAAGCTCCCTAGAAAGGAGGATATCAAGAATCATGGCATACAGTTTTGGAAAAGCGTGACCAAACATAGTAGTCCTGTAATTATTGGGGTTAGAGGTCAAGCACATCTTGTGGATTCGGTGAATGATATGATGATACCATTTGGGTGAAAATCCCAAACAGACCACCTGGCTGAAGAGCTCATAAAGGTAGGAACACAAGATGAAGGCCCTGAGATTGAAGGAATCAGCTTGAAAGCCCTCCTCATTAGTGACCCTACTAGCACGCATATATCTAATAGCCTCTAAAATAACCAAACAAGTGGAGAGATGGCACATGTAGTGGGAGCGATGATCTAAAGTGAGGGTTGAGTATAAATATTGTACAAAGCAGAGATATGGAAAAGCAACAAATTATGCTCAAGCCCATGGGGAGTGTGGAATGACAAGGGAAAGAGTGTGTCAGAGGGACTTGGGCAAACAAAAGAGGGAGGAACAAAGGGCAACACTACATTGGAAAATGAAGAGGACTTTCTTGTGACAGAGGAGGCAGTTGGACAACTTCAAGAAGGGGAAGAAGGGGTCATGGTCGGTGAAAGAATGACAGAGGCATGAGTGAAATGGCTTACAATCATCATCATTCTAGTGGTTCATAGAATAAAATGCATTTCAGCTTGGATAGGGAGCCCAAAAGGGTAATGGAGTGGGGAAAGGATAATAGAGAATCTCCCCAATGGAAATGGAAAGGCAAGACAACAAGTTGGAGACATTGACAAAGGGAGGTGGGTGAAATGATCCACCTAAGAAGAGAGTGAAAGAGAATTGGGTCACCCTTATCAAAGTAAAGGAAGGTGCGGGGATGGGGATGAGCAAAAGGGGACA
Source organism: Cupressus sempervirens (assembly GCA_028749045.1). Lineage (NCBI taxonomy): Eukaryota > Viridiplantae > Streptophyta > Pinopsida > Cupressales > Cupressaceae > Cupressus > Cupressus sempervirens. The sequence continues at coordinate 664,043,168 of CM053785.1, forward strand.
GGGGGGGCACATGCGATAGGGGAGGTGGCAAGGGAAAGCGGGTACAAAAGATGGTAATATATGGGAGGAAATGGTTAGCTAGGGAGAGGAAAGTGATGGAGAAATAATGGAAAAAAGGGGTGAACAACTAAGAAGAGAGGACATAATCAATGATACTAGCCCCACCACCATGAAGTGTGCAAGTGAAGAAATGGGAGCCAAGGAAATGGTGAAGCTCACTGAAACCCGGAATATCAGGTGACTCGCACAATTAAAGATGGTTGTCGTACTTTGTGAGGGGACCCATAGAATCATTGGAGGACCTATAGAGGACTAACAAATTTGGATTGATGTTGTCAGTACACAAAGAATCAATAAATCTGTCATTAAGAGGACTTTGCATAGTATGAGTACGAGCATTGAAATCTTAAGAATGAGAATGTCACCAATAGAAATTGTGAAATGTTGTTAAAAAGATCAGATCATATGGGATCCCATCAGTGCAATCTAGAATGACATAAACATAGGAGGTTGGGAGAAGTACCATACCGCAATGAACAAATCTCTAAGATGAAGGGTAGAGCAGCAAAGTTGGATCCACAAGAACCTTGCCCAAGCATAAAAGAAAGCCATTGAAACTTGGATCTCAAACAAGTCAGAAAACCCCACAAATACCAAGAACACCACCAAAATATCTAGTCTCCACCCGACAAAATGACAACCACTTACAACCTAAAATATTTAGAGGGTGAGTAGGGCTTGTTAGAAAGTAAAGTCCACTAAGATAACTAAGCAGGGGGGTATCAATTATCCAATCAAAACAACATTTATCAACCTTATTAAATCTGAAACATGTAATTTGCAATTGCAATAACCACAAGAAGATAACCATACACAATAACACCAAATTTGTTAACTAGCAAAACCCTTAATCAAAGGGAAAACCCTTGTGGGGATGGTACCCACAAAATGATGTACTAATATATAAATTCCTTGCAAGAGGATTGATCCTGTTAGGAGCCAATGAAATATATTTAGTAAATATTAGTCTCTGTTAGGAGACTTGGAATCCCTGTGAGGAGATTCCAACCTTGTTAGGAGTTGTGCCAACCCTATTAGGAGTTGTGGAAGGTAGAAGGACCCATTGTCCAAACAGCTTCAATAGCAAGACCACAGAACTAATTGTCCAACTGGGCTCTGTATTATTCCTTAAAGGCCAAAAGATCAACTGTCCACTAGCACTCTCTGCCAAATATAATCACTTTGCTCTTTCACTATGCCTCTATTGCTCCAATTACTTCTCAGATCTCAATACTAGATCCGCAAACTTGCATCACATAAATCCCTTAGACTGCTTACTCGCATGTAATTCATGATTTCAATTCACTTACTTTCACGTACTTCCTTTTTACACTTAATCACAAGGAAAATAACTTTTCTTTATACCAAGTCCTCAAATTAATTTGTTGAGTCAACTTTGAGGCTTTCTCAATTTACAATTACAATAGGACCACATTAAGATAAAACAATACATGCTATATTACATCCATTCATAATTACATAATACTGTCAATTCGCAAATCTTCACACGCGCAACCTCGGACTTTGCACGCTCAATCACATCATCAATGTGATGTCTTCTACCTATGTTTAACTACGCTTAATTAGATTCTATTCCTGTTAGGAGATATAATTCAATTACCATAAACCACTTCCCAAGAACTTTGTCTATATGCTGTCTTTAGTAAATTTCAAATAACTATCACCACTCTTCGACTTTCTCCATGCGCTCATAGACAAGTTATCAAGACACTCTGTAGAACATATCCTCAATTGCGCTTGACCTCATCTTCAATCCTTTAATCATATGATCTCAATCTTTGTCTGTTGTTATGTTAGTCTTCATAGAATAACTAGTATGTTGACATAAATGATAAATACTGCCATGAATGCAACATATGATCATACTAACAATCTCCCAATTGCTCCAATGCTAGGATACTCCCCCATAGGACTATCATCAACATTCATGCTAATAGGGCTATCATGGGTCTAATGAGACAAATAATATTTGAAGAACACAGGGCATTCAACAACATAATTGGACAAGACAAAAATGAATAGTCTGTGTTCCAATAATTGACCTTTAGATCAAGAGCCACACCACCTCTAGACACCTCTAGGTTGTAAGACGTTATTTGGCAACTTAAGGATGATTCTTCACCCAATCGGTTAGGAAAGATTTACTCAAATCCTCATTAAGGAATACCTTGGAGGGAAGCAAAAAGAATTTTCACCTTGCCTTGAGGATGCAAAGGCAATCAACAATAGATTTAAACTAAACAAATAATGTAGGGTTAAAACCAAACCAAGCATGATGAAGGATGATCCTGCTAAGGACAAAAAAATCACCCAAAAATGAATTGGTAAGAAATAAAGAGTCCTGAGATAACTGTGGTAGGCCACGTACTCTGAGATTGAGCTCTCTAAATATTTATAGTATGCTCTTTACAAATTTTAGACTGAATTAGAACCTAAATGCATGACAATGGCTGATCACCACCATGATTTAAGGCATTTCACAGTCTCAGACTTGAAGTTACCTTGTGAAGTGTCCAACATGGTATGCAAGGTTTTGAGCTCTAAGATATCAGAATCATGGGCGTATATGTTCGGAATTGGCATTGATTATGAAGTGCAACTCAGAGTTTTCAGCAACAAGAACATAAACTTTCTCTAGGAGTTCAAGCATAGAAGTCTTCAAAGTATATTTTCCTTCATCAACCTTTGCATATGATCAAGCAAATAGCGTCTAAAGAAAAGTTGTACAAAGAAGGTCCAAGGAGGTTGTAACAACCTTCAATTCCATGATAAACAATGTGAAATAAGCACCAAGTGAGAGACGGTCCTAGAATCATTGTGGAAATAGAATGCAAATACACGTCAATAACTCCTATAGGAACTATTGTGAAAGGAGGAAGCAATGTAGTGCAAAATGACTAAGAAGAATCAAGCACAGAGATAGTCAAGTAGCCCAACCATGATAGAAGAGATTAACATGATTCGAAATCCAAGAGATGATGATAAAGACCTAAAGTAGTGCAAGCAAAAAGTCCTGACAAGACAAAGGTAGGAACCACAACACCTCGTGACAAAGAAAAAAGACCGCAAGTGAAACAACTGCAAGTAAGCATTGACAATGCTAAAGAGCACAAGTAGTGAGATGTGGTGAGCATACCACTCAAGCTTAGCAGAAATGCCCAAGCTCGGAAAACAATAATGTGTGCAGATAACCTAAGCTTGCATAACTCAAAACACACGAAAGACGAGCCCAAGATCACAAGCTCAGGAAGACAAAGCCAAGAGGAAATGATAAGCATTGAACAAGCAATGAACATGAGAAAAGACGGTAAGCAAACAGAGTCAAAACAACGAACCACACGAAGAGAACATGAGCAAAGCAAAGAAATACAAATAATCAACTAGATGGATGGATAGGCTAAGGGTGTAATCAACGGAAGTCATGGCAAGAACAAAAACCACAAGTGCCATGAGAGACAACAATGAAAAAACAGAAACAAAACCGAAATCAATGTAGAAGGGTCGCAATTAGGAGACATTGTTAGGAAGGCACAAATAATATTTCAAACATTTTTTTCTCTTGGTATTAAATTTATAACAAATCCCAGTTTATGAGATTTTGTGGATGACAATATGCCACTTTGTAGTTAGCTACTGCCCCATTAACAACTAGAAGATACTTCACTTTATTTTGTTCCATCTTTCAAGGAAAAAAACCTTTTTAAGAGTAGTATGTGGAAGTAGGAAAAAGGACTTCTAAAGAATGGTATGTAATGTACAAACTAAGAATCGCCTAAAACTTAGAAAGCTGATTTTTGGCTTCAACCCGGACTCATTTGGACTCTGCAAAAACTCGACAAGGACTGAACAAATTGAAAAAGTCAAGAAAATCAAAGATTTTAAAGGATTTAAAACTTTCTTCATGCATTATTTAATAAATTAACATCAAAGACAATAATTAAGATAAATAGAAGATACTTTTCACACAGACACACACACAAGTTATATTGATCACATATGTATAAATGCAAAATTATAAAGGAAATAAGTTAAACTAAATAACACATTAGAAATATAGTGTCATTGTCAAATGTCTATAATATTCATGGAATATGAAATCCACGGAACTGAAAGTTTAAAACATGTATCAAAATAAAAGCTAAAGTCTAGAAGCATAAGGCTTAGAGTAGCCTATATCAATGACCAATCGACCCCATAACATTCCTACATGTATGCCTAAGATATTTCATTGAAGATTTCAAACCATCTTCTCTCCTTGCATTTGAGGTTCAATCTAAATGACATCCACATCCTCATCCTCACTATCCTCACTCTTAACCTCAATGTCCTCCAATGGGTCTCCTTGCGCTCTAGCCTCCTCTATCATTGCTAATGCCTCTGCCTTTCAATCAATCTTATGAACCCATTCCAACTCTTCATCAATGATGAAAACATCATAAACTTTAGTGCTCCATGCTCCCTTTACATCAACCTCCTCTAAAATACTGCCCAAGATTTGTTTGTGACGAAGGCAAAGGTTGAAATGAACAAACACAAAATCATTCACCCTTTTCACTGCAAACTTGTGTTTTTTCGAGTTTATATACTTGCATTCTAAAGCACTACATAATTGGCTCATGATATGAAGTGCAATCCTCTACAAATTTGGCACCTGAGTACAAAGCATCTCCCGCCATGCATCTAACACAAAAAAATTAAAATCAATTCTATAAACTATTCTATAAATTTGACTTTATCAACGTAAAATGGGAATAGAATTAGAAAAATAGATAGAAAATTTCACGATTTAAATTTTAAATTATGCCCTGAATAGATTATTGTTGACATCAATAGCATATGCTATTTCTTGCATAAGTCTTGTGAGAAGTCTCCTTGTGAATTTCTATAAATTTCTATCTCCCCTTCCATAACCCAATTGAGGCTCACTTACTACAATTTCCTCTATCAAAAGAAGCAGTTGTTCATCACTTTGCAGTATAGATCCCTTTCTGCCTCTCTCCTATAGTCTTTGAAGCTCTTCTAGGATACCCTGTTCCCTCACTATCCTCCCCCTCCCTCCACTTTGAGTCATTGCTCCCTTGTCTCTCACACCTCACTCTCTATGAGATCCCCGACCAATCCCCTCTCCACCTTACCCCCCTCGCCTCGCCGACACCTTTTCATAGTCTCCAACATCAGTGAGGAGATCAGATGCATGTGTTGTAGTAGAGTTGCTAATGAGGAACGATTTTAAGTAGAGCTCTTCAAGCTTGGTATTTATGTTTTGGGTTTCGCTCTCACTGTACTCTTTAACTAAGTGGGGTGCATTGACTTTCCCGACTCTTGATCACGCCACATTATCTATCCAATCCATAAGACCTAGTCAGTATTAGACCTCACTAACTACACAACTATCATTATCAGCCATACATTTTCCAAACACTATGTCAACGTGTTGAAAACCATCTTTTCTAGGGAGCTTGATTGATGACATAGTGATCAAGCTAGAGGTTAGGTCGATTTTCGGAGAGACTTTTAGACCATGGACCATCTTTTGACTCTACAAACTATCATTGAGGGGGCTTGGCAGCGTTTGATGAAAGTCTATTGTTACTTCATAGACTTTCGCAAATCTTTTGATTTTGTTCCAAAGACAACTCTCTTCCAGAGACTTAGGGATATCAGGATTTCTGAGCATATATTGACGATGAGAATCATGAGGTTATATGAAAGAGTTGTGGGTAGACTTTGGGTAGACTTAGGACTCCGCATTGTTTTCTGGACCCTATTCAAAGCACTTTTGGTCTCAAGTAGGTCTTTTCTCTCTCCCCTACTTTATTTGGCATTAACATTGACAAGCTTGAAGGTTTTCTCCAAGATGTCTTACTACCTGGATTGTTTTACACTAGTTCTTGATCTCTATTTTACCATTTCATGATGATATGGTTCTCTTGGCTTCTTCTTCAAAGGGGCTTCAGCAGTTGCTTGATGGTTTGACCTCCTTTTGTGGCTTGTGTTAGCTTGTTGTTAGAATGGGTAAGACCTAGGTTGTGGTCTTCAATTGCTTGAAGCCCTCACACCTACACTTCTTTCAAAGCAATGAGATTGAGGTCACTTCCTCCTATACATACCTTGGGATTAAGTTCTTTGGCCCCCCATTTCAACAAGAAACCTGTCATGTAGCCGCAGGTTAATAAGGGGCTCAAATCCCTCATTGCACTCGACAGACACCACTTCCACGATACCATGACCAAGTTGTCCCTATTGGACTCCTTGGTTAGGTTAACTGTCCTCTATAGGTCAAGTTTGGGGATCATCCTTTCAAACTGGAGACCATCCTCAATTTAGATCGGTTTCTTCATCAGCTTCAATGCTTTGTGAATTTTGTTGAGAGCCATTACGGGTACTCTTATCTAGCATACTATTTCTCTAAGGCGATGGCAGGTTAAAATCCTTCTGACAAAGCTTGTTGCTGGTTCATTTAGGCCTCCACTCTTCTTGGCTTGATTGAGATTTTGATGGACCACCTTCCCCCCCTTCAAGTTTTCTCTCGATGCCCTGCTCCCCTCCTCCTGTTTTGACATGAGTTAATGAGCGTGTTAGTCTTGAGATATATAAGCAATACAGTATCATGACTTGGAGGAATCTGTAATGTCCCCAATTAAGCAGGATCTTGGAGTTTGAGTTTGTCAGCTCATCATTGCGACCCTTGAGAGTTGACATTTGGTTTTGGGTGTCTTTGTTGCGAATTTGCTATTTTTGTACTTACTATTTTTAGTAAGTGACTTTTGGGCAATTTCTAATTTTGGCAAGGCGAAGGCAATGGTGATTCTCTTTCATTTTGCTCTTGGACCCAAGATGAAATATTTTGGTGAAGTCATACTTATTTCAATTATAATGAGACTTTATGATTATTTATTGGACCTTATATTATAAAGCAATCTCTAAGTGAAAAGTGTCATGGTAAAGCTAGGTTGCACAAAAAGTATAAAAAATATTGCTTTAGTTGAAAGGAAAAAGCATCTTAATTATTAAATTGAATTTATTGAGCATTCAGCTGAGGGTTAGAGTAATTCTAAGAATTCTGAGTTTGTTGTATGCAAATAACGCTCAGGTATATAATTTGCATTTCTTTCCAACTGTGATTTTATGTCCAAGGAGAAGCTGCTTTTGGTGATATCATTTGAATTAGTGGAAAGATTAATTGAGATTTTCATTTCAATTCTGAGTTTGCTTCTTGGAGGTACGAATTGTGTGATTCAAAATTCATTGACCACATTGGGAGCCATGTGGAAAATTAGAGGCTGCATTTCCTGTTGTGACATCTAGATGCCAATATATTTTTTCTGCAAGTTTGCAGATCATAAATTACCATCATTTGGTGACCTGCAATATCAGTTTGCTTCTCTTGCGTCTATCTTTCTTGGCCTGCAGCTAGACTATATACCCAACAAGGGTGGTAGTTGTAATGGTGATGGCTGGCAGTCAGAATTTGTGAGGATTTGTTCATTCTAAGGGTTGGCGTAGCTACATTGGATGTGTCAAATTAAAATGACAAGTTCCCATTTGTCAATCATAATTTCCTTTATGGAATTAGGCAAATCAGATGTCTTTGCTATTTGTATTTATTGTAGAAATTTATATTTATTTTCTAGATCTTTGAGGAATTCGATCATTTCAAAAATTTCAAAAAAAAATTCAAAAAGAAATCATAAAAACACAAAAAAATACAGAACTCAATTTTTAGTATCAACATTCCAGTTATAGATTAGTGAGGGTCTCTACAATGGTACCAGAACAATTTCCTGCTAGCCTTCAGGAATTGGGCTCAATTATCAGTGCATTTCTTTCAAGAGTTGTCTCTAGATTATAGTTCCAGTATCATGGATGACGCAATAGAATTATGTCAGGTATGCATTATACCTGTACAGGTTGTACGTCTCCTCCCAAAGAAGAAGAGCCTAAGATTCAATTTGGTTATGTTGGCAGTCTGAATGGCTTAGGTGGGGCTGGATTGAGAGGTGTTGATGTAGAGATCGAAAGAGAGGCCATGCAGACATTCAGGAATTAGACAGTCGAACAACAGTAGATGCCAAGTGTACTGCAACAACAATTTGACACACTGTAGCAGTTACCTCTCCCATTCAGAGTAGAGAGAGAACTCATGATGCTTCAATTGGTTCCCATAGATCACAAGTGGATGATGAGTCCAAGGTTGGTGATAGAGACAAGGTCGAGGATTGTGTTACGATTGTTGTTTGGTGGACAGGACAAGTTATATTGGGGCCCATGACAGGCCACAAAGAACCACTTTCTTGAGACCAGAGTTGGATGCAAACAGTACTACTTTTGTGGCTACACCGTTTATGGATGATGTTGCTCACATCGCTGAGTGAAACGCTCTACCTCAGGCAATGAAGAATAATTTGAATTTTGATAGGTACTTGACATAGAAGCCTAAGCATTCTAGAGGTAGGCCAGCTCCTAACAAATAGAAACCTGGGTAGAATAAGCTACAGCGAGTGGCTGGTAAGATGACACTAGCTCATTTTGATGGGAGTGGACAACACCTAGGAGATAGGAGAAATCTGAAACTAAGCGACATGTGGCAGCTCCTCTGGATCAAATACAATTAATGATTTGAGGAAGAAATTGTCTTTCTACTACAGGGGTCCCTATAATGTTGATAATGCTCATCCTATGAAGCCTAACGGCAAAAATGGGATGATGTGATGGTTTTATGATGATGAGGACAGTGTTGATTCCCCAGGGCAGCTAGCAGATTATGAGCAGGATGACAACATGACAATTGATGACGAGGTTGAGATGGATGATTCCAACCTCAACGTGGCTTATCTTTTCAGCCTGAGGAAAGAGGGAGCGTTCAAGATCCATGGACTCATAGTCAAACAGCATGTGATTGCATTGTTAGATACCAGAGCTACTCATTAATTTATTGATGCTCGTTTGGTTACTAGGAGGGGTATGCAGACAGAGGATTTTGAGGGCTTCCGTGTACAGGTGGATGATGGTTACACCTTAAGGTGTAAAAAGATGATTTCAAATCTTCCAATGAGGCTTAATACATATGCCTTTCGTGTAGATTTCACTGGTAGACATAGGTGGTACTGATATAGTCTTGGGCATGGCATGACTACATACTCTTATGGACATAAACTTGAGCACCAAAAACATGGAGGTAAGATTCATCAAGGTTGGGCAGCCACAAATCCTTAAGGCTGTCAAAATTGAAGAGCTTAAGAAGATATCACTTAGATGCATGCAAAATCTAGTACGCCATGAGGATGTTATAGATTGGGTAGTTGAGTGCAGAAATATGCCTGCCTTGAAGAGTATTGATGACCCAAATTATCACCTAGATATTCAGCAGTTGAGAACTAAACAATCTTAGGTGTTTAGTGATTTACCTCTTACTAGACCCTCGAATAGAGTGATTAGGCATATCATAGAGTTAGAGGAGGGCACTTAGCCAACCATCATGATTACGCCCTATCGGCATCTGAAGTGGCTCAAAGATGAGATTGAGAGGACCATATAGGATTTGCTTAATATGGGGCATATTAGGCCTATTAAGTCTCCATTTTCTTTTTCAGTTGTATTGGCAAAGAAGAAGGATAATACCCTACGGGTGTGTATAGATTACCGGATGTTAAATAAAAAGACTATTAAGAACCAGTATCCTATTCCATAGACAAATGCGCCTGCAACTTTCCAGTCTATTATGAACAAGGTGTTTCACAGTCATCGTCGAAGATTTGTGTTGGTATTCTTTGAGGAGATCATGATTTATAAAAAGACTTGTGATAATCATGTTGGTCATTTGGACATAGTTTTGGGTATACTAGATAGGGCTTCCTTGAAAACCAAGGAATCTAAGTGTGCTCTAGCCATGACAGAGTTATACTTGGGACAGATCATTAGTATTGATGGAGTTCACATGGATCTTGATAAGATTCATGCTATTGTGGAGTGGCCCACACCTGAGAACCTGAAACAACTGAGAAGGTTCATAGGTCTTTGCGCCTTTTACTGCAGATTTGTGAAAAGTTTCTCTTGACATGCGGCTCCCCTTACAGATCTGACTTGTAAGGGTGCCTTCCAATGGACTACTTAGGCACAGAATTGTTTTGAAAGGTATAAAACTATCATGACATCATGCCTAGTGTTAGCTCTATATGATATGAAACCCTTCGATTTGCACTGTGGTGCTTTTGGCTAGGGTATTGGTGTAGTCTTATCCCAAGATTGACATCCCATAGCCTTTGAGAGAAGGAAGTTGCAGCGACCTGAGAGATCGTTCAGTGTTTACGATAAGGAGATGTCGGCCATCATGCATCATTTGGTCCAGTTCATGCAGTATACAGTGGGCATCAAGTTTTGCATTAAGACTTACCATAATAGCCTGAGACATTTTCTTGGACAAAGGGACTTAAACAAGAGGCAACAAAAGTGGGTCAGCAAGTCACTGTCATATGATTTTGACATCACCTATATCAAGGGGATTCTGAATGTTGTTAAATATGCTCTTTTGGGGAGGCCTCACTAATGTGTAGTTACTAAAATTTTAGATGACTAGAGGCACTTCATTATCACTAAATATGTTAGGGACTAGTAGGCTTCAGGTATTATTGCTGGTAGTATTCAAAATAGTAGTTATTCTCTTGCAAATGACTTGATCATCTACAAAGGGAGGATATATTCGATTCCAAGGTCAAGTGCCTATCAAATTATCCTACGAGCATTCCATGACTCTTATGGCTGGTCATCCAGTGTTCTTCAAGACATATAGACAAGTATGGGAGAGATTCACTTGGAAGGGGTTGAAGGCTGATGTTCATCGCTATGTTCGAGAGTGTTCTATTTGTTAGCAGAGCAAACAAGAGCACACTTATCCTACTAATTTGTTGCAGCCACTTATTATTCCAAAGAGGAAGTGGGAAAGTATTTCCATGGACTTTATTGTAGGCTTACCCAAAGCTGAAGGCAAGGACTGCATTTATGTGGTAGTGGACAGGCTTACGACATATGCTATTTTTTTTCCTATTACCACTACCTATTTGGTCGTGCAACTAGCTGAGTTGTTCTTCCAAGAGATATTCAGGTTGCATGATCTATCCCAGACTATAGTGAGTGATCGTTATAGCATGTTTGTGAGTCACTTTTGGCAGGATATTTTCATATTATGCTAGACTAAGTTGACTCTTATTACCAGTTATCACCCGCAGACAAACAACCAAACCTAAATTATGAATAAATGGGTTGAAGGTTATCTACGGAATTATGTTTCTTCTCAACAGAGGGCATGTCCAAATGTCTCCTTTCAAAGCTCTATATGAATATGATCCTGCTATCTTTTTGAATTTGTTGTGCAATGATAGCAGAGTGCTGAGTGTAGGGTATTTGTTACAGGATAGTCAGAATATTGTGAGATCTTTGAGGGATAATATACAAAGAGCACAAAATCAATAGGAGTATGCCGATCAGCGGAGGACAACTCATTCTTTTCAGATGGCTGACATGGTTTGCTTGATGTTGCAGCCATATCAATAGTCTTCTATTAAGAATAGTGGATCAAAGAAAATTAAGCCACATTATTATGTTCCTTTCCATATAGTGAGGCATGTTGGTGAGGTGGCATATAACTTGGATTTTCCTGAGGTAGCAGGGTTCATAATGTGTTTCATGTTTTGTGCCTCAAGAAGGCTTTCAGAATACATGTGGTGCCATCTCCTGTGTTGCCTCCCTTAGATGATAAGGGAGGATTTAAGTTGATTCCAAGGATGATTTTTGATACTAGAGAGACAATTTTGAAGGAGGACAATTAGAGAGTTTCTAGTTAAGTGGCAAGACATACGAGATGAGGATGCTACTTGGGAGCTTGAGGATATTCTTCAACACCCCATATTGCGATTGTTTGGGGACAAACAATCCTGGGGAGGCAAGACCGTGATGTCCCCAATTTAGCATAATCCTGGAGTTATGGTTTGTCACCTCATCATTGAAAACCTTGTGAGTTGGCATTTGGTTTTGGGGGTTTTTGTTGCAGCTTTCTTATTTTGGACTAACTAGTTTTAGTAAGTCATCTTTGGTCAGCTTCTATTTTTGGCAAGGCAGTTCTAGCAATGGTGGTTGTCTGTCATTTTGCTCTCGGACTCTGGGTGAAAGTGAAATCATAATTATTTCAATTATAATGAGACTTTATGATTATTTGATGCACTTGTAATTATTATTGTGCTTTATACTATAAAGTAATTAGACCTACCATTATAAAGCAATCTCTAGGTGAAAAGTGTCATGGCGAAGCTAGGTTGCCCAAAAAGCATTATAAATATGGCTTCATTTGAAAGAGAAAAAATATCTTGATTATTACATTGAATTTATTGAGCATTCAGCTGAGGGTTTGAGTAATTCTGAGAATTTTTTAGTTTGGTGTTGCAAATTATGCTATAAGGTAAATAATTTGCATTTCTCTCCTACTGTGATTTTCTGTGTCTAAGGAGAAGCTTCTTTTCGTGACTGCATTTGAATTAGTGGAAAGATTAATTAAGATTTTCCTTTTAATTCTGAGTTTTCTTTCTGGAGGTATGAATTGTGTGATTCAAAATTCATTGACCACATTGGAAGCTATATGGGAAATTAGAGGTTGTGCTTGTTGTTGTGAGATCTGGATGCCAATATATTTTTGCTGCCAGTTTGCAGATCAGAAATTACCATCATTTGGTGACCTGTGATATCAGTTCCTGCTCTTGCATCTATCTTTCTTGGTCTGCGGCTAGCCTATATACCTTGTGAATTCCTTATTAGAGGTTGCGCATACATTTGTGAGGATCTGTCCATTCTAAGGGCTAGTGTAGCTACATTGGATGTGTCAAATTAAAATAACAAGTTCCCATTTGTCAATTGTAATTTCCTTTATGCAATTAGGAAAATCAGATGTCTTTACTATTAGTGTTTATTGTGGATATTTATATTTATTTTCTAGTTCTTCTTTGAGCAATTCAACCATTTCAAAAAATCATAAAATAAAAATATTCCAAACTTTTTTTAAAAAACCAGAAAAACACAAAAAAATACAAAAAAACAGTTTTTAGCATCAACATTCTAGTTAGAGATTAGTGTCGGTCTTTACAGTGGTATCACAACAATTTCCTGCCATCCTGTAGGAATTGGGCTCAATTATAAATGCATTTCTTTCTAGAGTTGTTTCTAGATTGTGGTTCCAATATCATGGATGATAACAAGAGATTTGTGTCAGGTATGCATTATACCGATAGAGGTCGTACTTCTCCCCCAGAGACGGATAGCCTAAGGTTTGCTTTGGTTATGTTGGTAGTCCAACTGGTTCAGGTGTGGTTGGATACAAAGGTATTGACATAGACATTGATAGAGAAGCCATGCAGAAATTCAAGAATTTGGCAGCTGGAGAGTAGGAGATGACAGGGATACTGCAGCAGATATCTGACACACTGCAGCAGTTAGCTCTCCCATGGCTACAGATTAGAGATAGAACCTGTGATGCTTTAGTTGGTTCCCATAGATCACAAGAGGATGATAAGTCCAGGGCTAGTGATAGAGATAGGGTTGAGGGCCGTGTCAGGATTGATGATAGAGTGGACAGGAATGGTTATATTGGACCCCATGACAGGCCACAAAGACCCAATTTCTTGAGACTAGAGTTGGATGCAGTTAGTACTACTTCTGAGGCTGCACCTTTTGTGGATGATGTTGCTCACTTTGCTAAGTGGAACGCTCTACCTTAGGCACTAAAGGATAATTTGAATTTTGACAGGTACTTGACACAAAAGCATGAACATTCTAGAGGTAGGCCAGCTCCTGATAGACAACAGCGTAGGCAAAATGAGCTACATCGAGTGGCTAGTAAGATGACACTGGGTCATATTTATTTCAATTATAATGAGATTTTATGATTATTTAATTTACATGTAATTATCATTGTGCTTTATATTAAAAAGTAATTGGACTCTATATTACAAAGCAATCTCTAAGTGAAAAGTGTCATGGTGAAGCTAGGTTGCACAAAAAGCATCATAAATATGGCTTCATTTGAAAGGAAAAAGCATCTTAATTATTATATTGAATTTATTGAGCATTCAGCTAAGGGTTTGAGTAATTCTGAGAATTTTTGAGTTTAGTGTATTTAAATTAGGCTAAGGTATATAATTTGCATTTCTCTCCTACTGTAATTTTTTGTGTCTAAGTAGAAGCTTCCTTCGGTGATTGCATTTGAATTAGTGGAAAGATTAACTGAGATTTTCATTCCAATTCCAAGTTTGCTTCCTAGAGGTATGAATTGTGTGATTCAAAATTCATTAACCACATTGGAAGCCATGTGGGAAATTAGAGGGTACGTTTCTTTTTGTGAGATCTAGATGCCAATATATTTTTGCTGCGAGTTTGCAGATCAGAAATTACCATCATTTGGTGACCTGCGATATCAATTTGTTGGTCTTGCGTCTATCTTTCTTGGCCCGCAGCTAGTCTATATACCTTGTGGCTTCCCTATTAGAGGTAGCACATACATTGTTTAGGGAAGAGAATAAATCACACAAAGGCGGAAGTTGTAATGGTGATAGTTGGCGATTGGAATTTGTGAGGATCTATTCATTCTCAAGGGCGGTGTAGCAAAATTGTGTGTCAAATTAAAATAACAGGTTCCCATTTGTCAATTGCAATTTCCTTTATGCATTTAGTCAAATCAGATCTCTTTGCTATTAGTATTTATTATGGAGATTTATATTTATTTTCTAGTTCTTCTTTGAGCAATTCAATCATTTCAAAAATTCAAAAAAAAAAACATATATTACAAATAATTTTTTAAAATATCAAAAAAACACAAAAAAATACAAAAACTTGCTTTTAGCATCAACATTCCAGCTAGAGATTAGTGTGGGTCTTTACATAACCCTCTGGGGGTGCTCAGACCAAGGATGGTCTTATATGTCGAGCACTACATCGATATCCAACATGGGGCAATTTTGCACCTGTGGTACCTCCCCCATTGTTGGACCTACACCCTCAGCATATATTTGGAATCCACACCCTCAGCATATATCTGGGATCCTTTAGAGTGGATTGCCATCGGTTCTGCACATAGACTGATCACCAGGTTTATCGGGAGTACAATATTTGTCATCTTTAACCCCTAGGGGTGAGTGATTTTGAGACTCATTTTCTATTTTGCTGCCCTATTTACTATGAGATTAGAGAAAGGTTATACAACTTGCTCAGAGAGTGCAAGTCTCTCTCCTAGTTTTTCAGGTACACTAATCAGCAGTGTCTTGCCCTCTATCTACAAGATGCCACATAGCTTCATGATCACACTATGTAGCTTATGTTCCTGACAACACAACCTTTAGATCTACTCATCACCTTCTTCAATCTTGGGTCTCCTGCTTGGGTTGTGAAGCGACCTCTTGGTCTTTCATCACATCACACTTGATCTACGAAACCTCATAGTGGTCTTACTCAGCAACCCTACCCACTCTCAAGTGGCTCCTTTATAAGATCTAGGGTACAGGCTTTCCCTAAATGGTATCCTTCAGTGTTGGATTACTTCTCGCCTATGAGGAGTATTTAGTTGTTGTCTTCTCTAGTTCTGTTCTCTCCTCTCTTTCCTTTCTCATTGGTTCTTTCCACGGATACTATTTAGAGCTCCTATTGTCGCCTATGGCCTTGTTGAATGTTTTCAATCCCTTAAAGCCTTGGTGGTCCCTAGTTCGACAATAATAAATTTATCTTATCTCATGGACTAGGTTTTCATTAATTGATGAAACAAGTGACATTCTTTATACAACATTGTAAAGCCCACTCTACACCTCATCATCAACCTTGATATTTGGGTGAAATTGAAATGTCAGATCAAGGTAGTCGACAACTGCATGCATAGGCTTGTAAAGCAGATTGTGCCATCTTCAATTAATGACATCCCATATAGGACCATATTTAGCTTGATTTCTTGTATAAATAGATCTAGTGGCCTCTTTCATATGTTCATGCCCTCATAAAATGTATTCCATTCTAGGATTCTCTAAATCAACAATTCATAGAAGAACAATAAGAAGCTCTATAAATTGCAATCATTGTGAAAGTTGAAACATTAAGCTTCCAGTTTTACATTTAAAAATGAACAATGAACATAAAAAAGTGTGAACAACAATCATAAAATGAAACAAAAATGAGCGCAAAAAGAAAAATTACTTCAACAATCTCCTTGTTCAGTTTCCAAAAACCACTCATTAAAAACCCAATTGTTATCTCAGTCCCTGTATTGCTCTTTGCATATATGATGTGGTTAACTCCTCACTTACAAACATGCATTTCAAACCTAGCTTAGATTGAAGAAAGGATTGCTAAGTGATAAAATTTGTTGCAAATCAAGTGACTCCTTGATGAGCCAACTCTTTCTTATTTGTGAAATTCCTCATGAGGTTGGGAACCAAGTATATTATATATGAATATACAAATATTACTTGCTTCCTCCATACATGTTTTTATCTAGGGAAATTTGTCAAGATCCTTCAACATGAGGTCAAGCCAATGAGCAACACAAGTGATCCTAAACAAGGTGGGGTGCCTCTCTATAAGAATTTTACCTTCAACAACAGAATTTTTCTACATTATCCATCAGGCTATTTGTACCACATTCTCCTCACCCACCTTATTCAACCCTTCCTCCATGACCTTACAAAGATACTCAAACATTTTTCAAAAACACAATGGAACCTACGAGAAAGAAACCAATTCAGAACAATTAATATTTTAAAAATTTAATCACTAAATCAATATTGATTATTGAATATAGTTTACAAAGTAGTAAGTACAAGGTCTACAATTACCTAATGAAAAGGCAAGAATATTCAGCAGTGTTCCATTTCTATTAGTCTTACAATCAATCATGATGGTGTAACACTTCCTCCCAGGGTATTTTTTAGTGGATAATATTCGCCAAATGGCTAATTTTAGAAAAATTTGGCTAATAATTTAGTTCTTAAAAATATTTAAAATCGCCACAATTTTTATAAAACTTAGTTCTAAAAATATTTAAATATTGTAAAATCCGCCATTGAAATAATATAAAATTATGTTATTTTTCAGAATAATGTAAGATTCACCAATATTTTTATATCATTTTCTAGAGGGGGGTTGCTTAAAGTTTACCCTGAGTTCCTCCATACCTCATGCTGCTCGACAATTGTGACTTTGGCATCAGCCACCTTTTGCGTCAAAATATGAGCTTTTAGCTCCTCACCATTAGATGCTTTGAACCCCAAACCAGAAATAATAACATTTACCACAATTTTCCAATAAGGAGACCTAGACGAAATTAAATAAACAAAATAAGTATACTATCACGTTTTATTTTCATGTTTAAAAATTAAAATAATTATTGTGGCATACTTGAGTCTTGAAAGCAAGAAAATAAGGACCCAAAAATTAAAATGGTAACAAGCAGATTGCAGCATGAAATGAAAATGTTCTTGTAGAACCAAAAATCTCCAAGTGTAGTTTTCATAGCCTCATACTTCTCCTTATTCCAACCCATGCTCTCAAGAGATGGTTGGGCACTCAGGATTATGCATGGAACAATAAGGGAATCTAATGTGGATTTCTTCTTATGAATCCAAGGTCCAATGTTCATGCTCACAGTAATATGTTGCTGTTTTAATTATTTAATGAGGTTGCTTTTCATGTAGAACATTGTGGGGTGCTACTCTACATGATATTTCAATAGGTTAATACCTCCCCCACTATACTTTAACATTGCAATGCCAACATGTCACCTATCTTTTTTGATTTGGGAATGGCATGTTTCCAAGCCTTACGTCTTTGACATCTAATAGGGTTTGCATTTGGGTTACACTAAGGCCTAGATGCACTCCTCCAAGGCTCAGACATTATTCTGCTACTACAATATATCATAAATGAAAATAATAAGCATCTACAATTTCTACACTTTCTAATTAAATAGAAATAAAGAAAATAAAGAAAAAAAAACCAAAAAAAGTGTAAACAAAATGGAAATATGAATGTAAAAAATTTAGAAGACAACGCAAAAAGTGTAACTCCCTTCTTCAAATTTGCTCCAAAAATGAAGAAAAGCACTTCAAATTTGTAGAGGCCTCCTTCAAATGCTTATTTTAGCTACCCTCAATGCGTGAATGCAAGTTACAAACTTACACAAACAATCAGCATTCAATATTTCAGAGCCAATCAATCTGCTGGTCTATTCTCTAAAAACTCAATATTCTTCTCCAATCCCTTTTTTCACTCATTCTTGTGTTTACAGATAAATGAATGCTCTTTTAAGGTTCAAAAGAAGGGAATAAACATAAAAATGTCAAAGGAAATCTTTTAATATATTGTTATTTTTCACTTTATGCCACTGATTGCTGCGGTTGAGTCCTGAGCTTGGAACTTGGCAAGTCAGCCCAGACTTGGTCTGACTCGGCTGAATCTGAGTCTAAGGGCCTAAAGACCATTTTGACCAACTTCGTAGAGACCTGCCAGGAATTGCAGGGTCTTGTAACTATAGTATATAAAAGTTGTTGGAGCCTCTAGAGAGAGAGAGGTAAAAAGGAATCATGAAAGATCAAATCCATGAATAGATCAAACAACAAATCCCAAAAGCGTTTTTATCACTCAGTGAGCCCTTGCCAAACAATTATACCATCTAAGAGTTCAATTATATCTTGTACTTCCAACAAAAAGTAAAATTGTGTAAATATCTTATGTTCATTTAATTATATCCTTATGATGATTAATGATATCTAAGAGAATAAAATGGGAACACTGCAACTCATATTAAATCACTTTTGGATTAGACTTTTAGGCAAGTTCAGCATAGACTCAAAGCCTAGTTAAAGTAGTAAACAGAAGATATATGATGGATCTCTTGTAAGTAACACAAACAGGTTTACAATATTTATAATCAGGAACATAACGTTTTCTAATTGAGAACACCGTAAAGAAGATTTCAGGATTTCAACATTGTTAATAACCTTTGATAAGGTCCACTTTTTCAAAAAAGGTTCCTCTAGTTTTCTGTGAGGAAAATTACTTTCTTATATACAGACATGAATAAAGGTTACTCTAGTTTTGTGTGGAAAGTTACCTTCTTATATACAGACACACCCAAGGAAGGAATTGAAGCAGGAGGAGATAACACAGTACATAGATTTTCAAGTTGCTCCATGTAGCTTTTGTTCAGCTGCAGCATAGGAATAAAATCTGTTAAGGTTGCAATAATTTTGTGTTACACATTAATTAAAACCATATTTCTATCATCTGCAATCAATATTCAATCATAGCTACATTTTCAAGGACAATAATACATAATCCTTTAATCAAGCAATGGTGCTCCAACATTTCTCATAACTCTGTTAAGTTTCAAAAGTAAGAATTAAAGTTACTGTTCCTTTCAAAAAAGCACTCAGCATTTAAAACTGATAGCATATTGTCATATAGACATTTAAGCAAGTATTCCTTTTATGTTGTCCTCTCACAAAAAATATAGATATTGGACTTTGTAATTTTCAATGCAGGACTGTCATAAAGCACAAAGCTTGAAGTTACTAGAAAGTCATTAAATTTTGAAATTTGCGGAATACAAGGGTTGTTTAGTAGGGCTACCTGGATATGCAGATTTGATACTGCACGCTGAAGACTTCTTGTGATCACAAAACTTAAAAGGCGATCAATTCCAAGCATACCTGTAGGCCCTAAGCTGTCCAACAGAGCAGTAATAATTCAAAAACCAATTTAGATATATTTAACAAGTTGACATTTGTTTCATATTACTTGGACAACTGAAATGGTCAAAGACAATATTATCCTAAAGGAACTCTTCAATCTTTATAAAACACTATGAATTAATATGAAAGTAGATTAAAAATATATCTTTGTTTATACAACCTTTTGTAAACAATAAGAAGCAAAGCCAATCTTTGGAAAAGAAAAAGCTGTCATTATTTGGCTCAGAAACTTGAATACTTTTAAAATTATCATTAAGGCACTTCTTACCTGAGAAAAAAACTATGCCAATAGTTTAGTAGATGTAGAAACAAGTTACCTGAAGTATGGGAGCTCAAGAAAACTCTCTCCTAAGAAAAATGCATGGGGATAGCCTTTTACCTAGCTGAGTGTTAGAAAGCCTTTTAAAGACATTTACTCAAGGATTTCAATGTAATGTTTCCGGTTGGAAGAGTAAACATCTAAGCCTTGCCAGTTATATTATTATCACTGAAAACAGTCCTCCAAGAACTACTCATGTACCATCTTTCAATTTTAATAGCCAATAAAAAAACAATCAGTCAGGTAGAAAAGATGATGTGAGTTTCCTAATCAAAATGTAACCTTGATGGGAAGGAATGCCCTTCAATACAATGGGAGAAGGTTTACAAGCCCAAAGAAGAAGGTTTCGACTTCCGAGGGAAGAAATACACCCTGCTGAAAGGATACTCTGTAGAGAAGAGCTTCTCTCTAAAGTTACCAAGAACTTCAGCACATCAAGAACCTTGCAATCCTAATTCTTGGCTCATAAGTTTTATGTGGCTAGGTGTAACACAATCTGTAAAGTAGAAAGAAGAGAAATTGGAGAGATCTGAAGGGTATCCGTATTATCACTATAATTGGGCACAAAATGATCTTTTGATTAAACTAGATTTCAGAATGATATGAATTGCTCCAGATATATCATTTGCACCAGTATTAATATTTGTAAATCTGTTCAGTAGTTTTATTGTAAGAAAGCTAAGCCACATGTTCGGGTTCAGGGACAAGTTCAGATAGGAAAACCTGGTATGTGGGTCCGTGATTATTTTTTCATTATGGTTCATATGGGTTCACGTGTTCTTGTGTGTACAGATGTGTGCATTATATACCTTGCTTCAAACATGCAAGATACAGAGAGAAAATGTGAAATGAAATGTGTTTGGAGGCTTCAAATGGGGGCCATTTTAGGGTTAGAAAGAAATAAAATAACATTAAAAAAATGTGTTTTTACTATTATTGTGGACCACAGGTCTGATCACGGACCCTGCCTGGACCCAGCAATAACCCCCACGCAATCCCAAATCCAGTTTGCACCCAGATTTGGTTCGAGGGTCCAAGATGCGAACCTAGTGACTAAGTAAGAAAGTAAACAGTCAGCATAAGTTATCTATGTTCCAAACATCAGAAACATGATAGATTTTGCTAATGGATCTAACTCATAAACCAAAGACCAGAAAGCTAGTTGACACAATCACTCAGATGAAAAATTTGAGAAAATTTTAGTTGTGGGATTTTATGTACAGCTTGTTGGTGCAATGATCAGAGATGACCCAAATTGACTAATGCCCATTTTATATAGAGGTTAAAGGTCTAGCATATATTTACTCGTGCTAAAAGTCATTTAAAAATCTTGTGCCATTTTACATTAAAAATTGGATTTATCAATGGTATCCCTAGTCAACCTTGATGATCAGCAAGTTCTTGTTTGAACAACAAGGTTCCATCAAAGAGCATACCGAAAGGTGAGAATTCAGAATTTAGATCGCTGCAGACTTTTAGCACAAAGCTTCTTCCAAAGCAACAGATCATACAGACATGGAAGATGCAATAAATTCTCTTCTCAGCCACAGTAGATACAATAGAGAAATAATGACAATTTTGCTATACTTCAGCAACAAACTTGCAAACACATCACTTAGAAATCAAACCCTTATACTTCAACAACGGCACAAAAATCAGAACTTAGAAAAAACCACAAAAGCATCAAAAAGAAATAAAATATCCAAGCATGTTTTTCTCAACAAATGGGCTTGTATTTATAACCTCCAGATGCCCTTTTTGTTGCCAAAATGTAACTTCACCTAAGAAGCTTCACCACACAACATTAATTAGAAGCTTGCATTAGATTCTTTCACTTGACTTGGCTTAACTAATTAATAAATGGCTCTTTCTAATGATAACTCAATTCTCAACTTAAGTGAATTATAAAGTTAAATTATAACTTTATTACAAGTCATTTAATAAATTAATAATAATTTGGCCACTAAAAATATAATAACTCCCAAAACACTCATGATTTAAATATGAAATTTGAAATAGGAGTCATACTTATTATTTCTCCATGTGACCAAATGCACTTTGCAAAAATAGAAAGGGTCCATCTCAATCAACACCCAACTTACCACAAATAGTAAGTACACAAAACTAAGCCCAAACAAAATCCAATCTGAGCCAAATGAAGACCAACCCGTAGCTTACTGAATTGTGGAGAAGACAAGACCCTCCCAAGCCAAGCCACTGCCTCAAAAGGCCCTCTATCCGCAATAATTAGCCTACGAGGATCTCAATAATAAGTTAATCCCTGAAACTCCAATGCTGCCAAAAAAGGGGACATTACAAGAAAATTGAGTACAAAATACTCTTGAGGTCTAACGCCAAGAATTTGGGGAGTACATGAGGCTGGAGGATATAATACTACAAGGATCCAAGAATTTGCATACTAGAAGGATGCAATTATTGTAGGGGGTGGGAGATTCTGAATTTGACAATATTAAGCGCATAGTGAAGCAAAAGTATGTGATTCCACAAACAAAAAGAGAGCACAGGGTTTGGGACTGGCACATGACAATATACAATATGAGCAAGGAACAAAGGAATGGAAGAAACGTATAATAGTATGAAAAAGTTTGAAATCCCATTCAAAGATGGAAAGTGACCAAAGAACTCAAACTTATATAAAATAGAAAGGGGCTCATTACAATTTTTTTCAGCATAGGAGCATTGGATGAATTGTGTTACTTATGAGTCCCCTTCTTGGTTCATAGGTACACAATTATACCTAACATTAAGAATTCGTATGAATGTATGTTAATTCCTACAAGATTGGGGTGTCATTACATACTTCATATAAGTGATCTACCATATATATATCATTAACATTGTTGGATGAATATTTTGTGACTAACAGTTAATGCAAATTCAGTCGCAAAATAGGGTTAGCAGCCACAATGTGTGAGACAGAGTCTCTCCTACCTTAAAAGAAAGGCTCCCCCTTCTCATTGTTCCTTGGATCAACTCAAGGTAAGCAAGAAGTTAAGAGATATTGTAAAGGGGTGTTACCAATTTTGTTTCCTCTTATTTCAGGAAAGAGATCCACTCGCAGAGCAAGTAACGGCCAAGCTTGATATCTTTAACTACACTTCTATCTAACAGTAGGAAATAGTGATACTGATACCAAAAACCAACTCAAAGGCTGATTGAAAGTGTACCATCTTAGATCTATCTCTAGTTTTTCTAATCTATAAGAATGGCTATAAACCTCACAAACCTCTATGCAATTCTTTTAAAGGTAAATATCTACCATTCCAGTGCACAAACTTCCAGAAGTAGAAGATTTCTAATCTATAATACTAATAAATTGCATGAATATAAGATAGTGATACAAAATACAGTCACAACTTCTAGTTTGCATCACAACAATTGCTTCCCGTCACAACTTCTAATTCAATTGCTTCTCATACTCACTTTGTTATAATACACATACAAGATTAACTTCAATAAAAGACACTAAAAGCAAATTGCAGTCATAGCTTCCAATTTGATTCACAACAAGTGCTTCTAGTCATAGCTTCGGATTCAATTGCTTCTTCATATTCACTTTGCTTTTCAAAATTGCACTACACAATCATAGCTAAGCTTGCATGAGTTTGGCAGAGCTCTCTTCCATATAAAAAAGATGATTATTTATAAATGAAGGGCACTCCTTTATATAGGCAAAGGAATGAGAGAAAATTAGAGAAAAGTGTGGGAAGAACTCAACCACCTTGACTAAGTCAAATAAGAAAGAAGATTTATTAGATTACATGACTGAAATTTCGTGTAATTGAATACATGCACATGGATTACATACAACTTATCTTTGGAATCAATCCTCTAGATTATCGGCAAAGCCCCTTGTACTTGACGATGCAATCGCAGATGATCACAATATCAAGATTTCATGTATTTTGTGCTACTACATTCACGTTGATAACCATGGTGTTGCATCTTTTAATAGCCTCTGATTCTCTTTGATGAACTGTTAGTTGTCATTTTGAAAACATGATGTAATCAAGCTTTTCTAACTCCATAGTTCTTGTGGATTCTCCTTTACCAGATTTGAATATTTTGGAGTTTCTAGCACTTTGAACACCTTCTCAACGATATCCAAATGTAAACTTGGAACAACTTCCCATTAGCATCTTTAACTGATTTTTTTTTTTTTTTAATCAAAATGTTTGTCGCACTCCCACACGAACTCGGGTTCTAGTGCAGTCATTGGGAAAGTGGAGACCAAATGAATATTGCTTCTTTTATTTGAAGCATATCTTCTTGACAGGATGTCTCAATTCTTTGAATAAATTCTGACATATCATGACTTGAAGAGTTCCTTACAACATGAGAATTCCGAGGAGGGAAAAAATCTTTCAATGGGATTGAATCCATGAGGAATTCAAGATTCAAACAATTCATGGCAGATCCATGGAGTATAAGTGTTCTAGGTATGATGTAGATACTTTTTGAACACTTAGGAAGGCTGGAATGTAATGTCCCCATTTTTAGCATGTTCCTGTAGTTGGCTAGGTCAGTTTACCATCGCAACCCTCATGTGCTGACAATGGGATTTGAGGATCTCAGTTCTATAATTATAGGCTTTCCAGTAGCCTAGGTGTGTTTTGGCTCCATTTGAGGGACTTATTATTTATAGTAAGTCAAACTATTGGTTCCGATGTGCTTAGTTGAGTTAGAGGAGTTGTGTGATGTTCTCAGTTTTTATTTCAAGCTTCCAATTTGGGCTCCAAGAATCTTGGAGGGAGCGTCTATTTATAATAAGTTACCCTGCTAGGTTCATTCATCGTCTTTCATCATTTGGATCACTTTGGTGTTGTCAGATTTTGATTCTGATACCTCTTCAATTGTTTTTGCAAGACGGGTGAATTATTATTATTATTATTCATCTAAATATGTTGAGTTTGTTATTTTTGTGAGTGTTGTTGGTTGGTCACCTCTGTATCATAGCTCGTTGGAACCGGGAGGAAAAGTTTTAAATTGTGGGAACAAAAACAGTGGCTTTGCGTGTCAAAATATTAAATTACGATGAAAAAGGTCATTTTTGGAGCCAAAAGCAATTAATACATTATATTAATGGCACTTTACTATATTTTAAATGTTGTGTAGAGGAAGCTTCTTAAGTGGAGTTCTTTTGGGAAACTATTGTCATTTGGAGATTATAAATATGAGGGCATTTGATGAGAAAAGCATCAAATCATTTGATTATCTTATTTTGCTTTGTTGTCATTGTGACATTTCCTGAAGTTCTGATTGTATGTGCTCTTGCTGAAGTATAAGGGTTTGCGACTGACTTTGTGCATCAATCCACTACTGAGGTAAAGTGGTATTAATTTAATTTTCAATCTAAATTGAAGAGACTTCTCATACTGTGTCTATTGTGGCTGAGAAGTGATTGTCTTGCTGAAGAATTTAGTTTAAATCATAGTAACGAGATTCGCCCAAAAATCGCCTGAATCAGCGATTCTGCGACCCGATTCATCCTGGGCGATTTTTTTTGAATCGTGAATCGGTATCGCCAATTTCTGGGCCATGAATCGCTTGAATCGCCGATTCAGGCGATTCATGTAAAAATTGCCAAAATCGGCTATGAATCGGCCGCGGCATGTAAAAAGGGAAGTTGAAATTTAAAAAAAAATCACTTGTTTTTTTTCACTTTGTTTTTGACCTATTCTCTTTGTTATAACCCTAAAGGGCCTTCTATTTGTGAAGCATGAGTAGAAGAGAGGAAAAGTGAGAGAGAAGAAGAGAAAAGAAAAGCCATAGGTTTCCAACCGGCAAGAAAGAGGAGCACCAAAGAGATCAGCAGGCCATTTGCGAAGCCCATCAATTGCTTTGGGAGCATTAAGGAGCCAATATCAACACTCCTCAACTCATTTGCAAGAGGTAAGTGCTTATTTTTTTTCTTGCATGTTAGTGTATTATGCATTTTTTGTTAAATTTTTAGTGTATTATGCGTTTTTAGTTAAATTTCTATAGTTTTCAAGAATTTTAGTGTAAATCTTGAATGCTCTTTATTTTTACTAAGTTGCAAGCTAGGGTTTGTTGTTTTCTAATTTTTATTAGCTTCAAACTTTGATATTTTACATTAAAAAAATTATTTCAGCAGCCTTTCCTCTCATTTTTCGCAAATTCCAATGGGTAAAAAAGATGAATGTTGGAAATATAATGAAGAGTTTTCTGGAAGAACCAAATATCAAACAAAATGCATGTTTTGTAAAGAAAAAATAACTTCCGGGGGTATTTATAGATTGAAATTCCACATTGCTGCTATACCTGGACATGATGTTACAGTTTGCACTCACCAAACTCCTGAGGCAAAACGCACTTGCTTAATGGCATTAGAAAAAATTGAAAAAGACAAAGCAAATAGGAAAATGCAAGTTGAAGGGTTAAGGGGTATTGGCTCCCATGTTCCCGCATCCGCAGCTGCATCCACATCTGCATCTGCATCAACTTCCGCATCCGTAGGTTGTGTTGGAGAGGGTTCTTCTAAGCCTCCTTTTTATCCTAGTTCTTTTGCTCGTGCTAGTGCTAGTGCTAGTCGGTCACATACTGAGACGGAGTCCCACACCAACCTATTGCAGCCTAGAGTGCGGAAAAACAGAATGGATAGTTACTTTGTGCCCCGCACTACTCCTGGTTCCCAACCCACGCTTGAGGGCATGGGTTTGAACAAGGAGATTCACGATGCTGCCAGAAAGGAGATATGCAAATTTTGGTACTTTTGCAACATTCCATTTATTGCAGCCAGGTAATTGATTCTTTTTTCTTTGTTTTCTTTAAAGCTAAAATTAAAAGTAAAAGTAAAACTTTAATTATATCTACTTGTTTTATAATTTGAGTCTTTGACATCTAAACTTTTATTTGTGACAGGGCTCCTTATTGGCAGAATATGATAGATGCGGTTGCTATTTGTGGTCCGGTGTTTAAAGCCCCAACTGAGGCTGAGTTGAGCGGATACCTCCTGGATGAGATGGTAGAGGACATGAGGGTTGACCTCGAGGAGAACCGAAAGGAATGGATTGCAAAGGGTTGCACCATCATGACTGATGGTTGGACCGATAGGAGGAATAGAACACTCCTCAATTTTCTTGTATCCTGTGGAGGTGATTGATCATTCTACTTTCCTACATACATTGTAAATTTTGATTTGTTGAATGCTAATTCGTTAATGATCCATTTAATATTATAATTCGTTGTTTTGTTACTTGTAGGATATACCATGTTCATAAAATCCATTGATGCTTCCGCACATGTGAAAAATGCCACATATTTATGTGAGGCTATTGAGGAAGTTATAGCAGAGGTGGGAGAACAAAATGTGATCCAGGTGGTGACGGATAATGCAGCAAATTATGTTGCAGCAGGTAAACTTTTAACTTTGCAAGTTTTGAAAATAAATTTATTTGAATTTTGAAATTTGAGTTTCTAATTGACTTAAAATTGTTGTAGGTAAACTTTTGATGAAGAGGCACCCCACCATATTTTGGTCCCCTTGTGCGGCACACTGCATTGACCTCATGTTGGAGGAAATTGGCAAACTTGAGTTTGTCAAGTCATGTGTGGAAAGGGCAAAAAATATATGCAAATTCATTTATAATCATGCATTTGTCCTTAGCACAATGAGGAAGTACACAAAAGGCAAGGAGTTAGCTCGCCCAGGTATCACGAGGTTTGCCTCGAATTTCATCACCTTGCAGTCCTTGTTGACATCAAGGGATGGATTGAGGAGCATGTTTGTTGGGCAGGAGTGGATTTGCTCTTCTTATGCTACGACCACTGTAGGGTTAGATGTGGCGGATTGCATATTTGATGAGGATGGTTTTTGGAAACCCGCCAGAGAAATCCTTAACGTAAATTTATTGCAATTTAACATTTAGTATTTTGCTTTTACTTTAAGTTATATTATTTTATATTTAAGTTTTGACTCAAATTTTTTGTTTTACTTTATATGTAGGTCACTGAGCCCCTTGTAGCTTTGCTACGAACTGCTGATGGGGAGAAGCCCTCTATGGGCTACATTTATGAGGGCATGGATAGGGCCAAGGAGGCCATCAGAGCCCGATATGCAGGAGTGCAGGAGAGGTATGGCCCTATTTGGGACATCATCGATAGGAAATGGCAGAATCAGCTCCATCGACCCATCCACACAGCAGCTTACTATCTGAATCCGGCATTTCGTTTCCGTCCTGAGTTCAAGGCGGATGCGGAGGTTCTCACTGGCTTATACACAATGATTCAGAGATTGAGTAGCAATGAAAATAGTGCTGCTGCGATTGTTGAGCTAGACCAGTTCAACAATAAGGAGGGGCCACTTTTCTCTGGCAGGATGGCCATAAATGCTCAGACAACACTACAGCCAGGTAAAAATTAAATAATATATCCAATGTTCATGAATCTAGATTCTAAACTTAAAGTTGATTATATAATGCATTAATTTTAGAGTTGTAATTTGTAAATGAGACTAATTGTTTTTATTTTTTCCTTATTTCAGATAGATGGTGGCAAATGTTTGGGGCCACAACCCCAAACCTTCAAAAAATTGCCATCCGCATTCTGAGTCAACCGAGCAGCGCTTCTGGATGTGAGAGCAGTTGGTCCATGTTCGAGCACATCCACTCGAAGAGGAGAAACAGGTTGACAGTGCAGAAGTTGAATGATCTTGTCTTTGTTCATTACAACCTTCGTCTTCGGATTAGACAGATTTTGGGCGCTGACTCCTCTCCGATCATTCTAGAGGAGATTGATCCAGAATCAGAGTGGATCACAGAGACCGTGGACCCAGTCTTCACTGAGGAAGACCGCGCGTGGGTTGACCAGGTGGATGTAGAGGCTGAGGCTATGGCTAGGGCAGAGGAGGCAGCTAGAGCACGTTCAGGCATTGGTAGACGCACAGACGCAGGCCCTAGCGACGTTATGCATGAGCCCATTGCCCATGCAGGGGACATGGCTCGGCGGTCCTCTAGGACCTACCTTACACGCCTTTCTTAAAGGCAAACTGGATACTCAAAGGCTGAGGTTGAGGCTGCAGCAGAGCTAGAGAATGATGATGAGGATGATGAGGCTTGAGCTGGAGCCTTGTTTTTATATTTTGTTTACACTGTATAGATATTGATAGTGATACTGAATCACTGATAGACATATGTTTCAAACTTTCATGGATCTTCATCTTAGATTTATACATACATTTATGATTTGATGTCTTATAGATCTTCATGATTTCATCTTACTGATTCTATGATTTGAATCATTATGATCATTTGATTTTTATTTACTTCAGCTAGCATACAATTTACATTTTAGTACATAATGATAACATAGTTACGTATGTGATGGATTTTATGTTTCATGTTTATGTATGTTAGATTCTATTTGATGATGTTATAGTGTTTTTAAGTTATATTCAATAAAGGGTGCATGAAATAAGTCTTAAATTGTTAAAATCTTTACATTTATAGGGTTTTTTCAAATTTGCCGATTCATCGTCGATTCACCGGCGATTCACCCCCGATTCACGATTCGATTCGGCCGTGCCGATTCCGATACGATTCCGATTCACGTTACTATGGTTTAAATTCATTTTCAATTATCTCTATTGTTGGGTGAGGGTTTAGTCTGCAAGTTGGAGTTTGGTAGTTTTGGATATCCCAATTTGTTCGATTTGCATCAGAATTAGTGTGTTTCATTTACAGCTTGAATGCCAAGGCTTCTTGTATTGGCATGATTTTTATATCAGTTTTGGGGAGCATTTGACGAGGTAGGTAGACTGTAAATGCTAGATTGAAATTGGACCACTTTCAATTTGACTTTGCAATTACATTCTATGGCAAGGACCAAGTTCTTAATTTGTAAAATTCAATTTATATTAATAAATAGTTTGAAAGTATAACAGGCTGGCTTCAAATTCTAATTTATAGCAATCAATAAACAATCAAATTCCCTTTACATTATATTGCTGTATGGTTTGTCTATGAATGAATTTAGAGGTTGGTGTGAATCATTTCAGAATTGTTAATTGGAGTTTGGTATTTATTTAAGCAAAACTTAGAAGGCCAAAATTAAATAAATTTGTAATCAGTTTGTTGTACATCCTGATATTGTGTTTGAAAATTTAAGACATCATATCTAGTGATTGCGTTGCTTGCCAAGTGTTTGACAAAATGTCAAACCATTGAAATGTGAAAGAAATTGATGCTTTATTTAGCTATAACCAGACAGAGTTATCGCATGGAACTAGTTGGGACATCTTGTATTTTGGGCAATAATGGCCAAAATCAGGTTTTGGAAAGTGGATTGAATGTAGGCAAAAATGGGGCTTTTGTTTTGAATGGACAAGAATGCAAGTTGGAAGTATATGGACATTTGTAGGATCAGAGTTTTTATATTCAAAAATGTGTTTTTACCAAAACCGGATTTTGGAGATGCAATTACATGTGATGAAAAACTCATCATTTTACCTTGTCTAAATAAGCAATCGGGTTTTGGAATTCCTATTAAATATTTGGCAATGTGGAGTTTGAATGAAATTTGATAATGCACTGGATATGAATGATAGAAACATGAAGGATACTTGCAATCATTGAAAGATAGCTCCAACTTTTCTCCACAAAAACAAGCAGACAAAGTATATACAATAACTAAAAAAAAAAGGAAGAACATACTTCTTTCTTTGACTCACTTGATAAGTTCCAAAACATTATTTTTGCATGCAGTTTCATTTTTTAGTTAAGAGGGCTTTTGAATTTGCAAAAAAAAAAGTTTCAAACTTATTTGATAACTTGAAGCAAAAAACTAGGGCTGTATTGAAACAAATGAAAGAGACAGCTAAAGAATGACACAAACAAGCAAAATGATAAAGAAATGCAAGCAGAACCAAAATCTTACACTAAGTTGGAGGACATAGAGTAAAACTTGGAGCAAGAATAAGTTGAAGTTATCACGTTCTCTTAAAAATTGGGTTTCACAAGTGTGTTTGCATGTAAAGATCATATGCTTTGAAAAATTTGAACTCCAGCTCCAAATTATGGTTTGTTGATGCAAATGCATGTGCAAGATGATGCAATTGACGTCGCAAATGGATTCTTAAGTGCAGATCGCACTTCTCCAAATGATTTGCGTGTTTGAAAATTTCTTCTCAAGCCAAATCATGGTTTGAAAGTTAGAATACATGTGCAGAAAATGATGCAAATGTTTACTTCAAAAGCATTTCCTTTCCAACACTTTGGCAAATTGGGGTTTGAAAGATGTGTTGCATATTTAAAATGGAGTTTGCTGCAAAAAGTGGTTCCCCGGCCCAATTGCATGTAATGTTTTTCCATCAAATGTCCAAAATCGGGTTTCAAGAGGCCCCCTTTACATGCAATGTTTTTCCTTTAAGACTCAAATCAGGGTTTGCAAATTGAAACACATTTAAAATGTGCATTCCAAGTGCATGAAACCAAGTCTAAGCTCAAATTGGGGTTTAGGAGATGCATTACAGGTGACGTTTCCTTCAAATGCTTAAGACATGGTTTAGAAAGGTCATTACACGTAATGCAACTGCATGCCTTCCAATGCCAAGGTGAAACCAGGCTTTTGATAGGGCCATTACGTGTTTTAAATACAATGTATTTGCATAAACTCTGCTCCAATGAACTTGAAAGCCAAAATAGAGAGAGAAAAAACATGTGAAAAACAAGCCTTTTATTGCAAATCAAGGTTTGGAAACCCATTTACATATTTTAAATAGACTCTTTCTATGCAAATCAGGGTTTGGAAGTGTCATTACATGTCATGTTTCGGGCCTTTAGAAGCAAATCATGGCTGTTGGAGGCTTTTAAATATTTTGAAATACATGCATTTGGAAAATTGCAGTTCACCAATGCATTTACATGTTTTATTTTTTGCACAAAACTTCTTTTCCATGCAAATCATGATTCTTAGATGCAAATGCATGTTTACCTTTTGCATGCAAATAGCAAATCAAGGCTTAGAAGGTAAAATGCATGT
The DNA here is from genome assembly GCA_028749045.1 of Cupressus sempervirens. NCBI lineage: Eukaryota > Viridiplantae > Streptophyta > Pinopsida > Cupressales > Cupressaceae > Cupressus > Cupressus sempervirens. The sequence goes on from CM053785.1 coordinate 664,075,358, forward strand.
AAAACAACCCAGCTAGTTCTTTTGCTAAGAAACAAGTGGTTCGCAAGCTAAGAATGTGGTCTGGAAGGACAATTACATGCATTTCATTCAAAAAGTAACATGTAGTTGACTTCTATCACTCAAGTTTCTATTTAGCACATGTCTAATTGATTCACTTGAGTGATTCTAACTTTAAAGGGTCCATTACATATTTACACTAACATATTTTTACACCTTTATGTGTAAATAGGTTCAAAAAGTAAAATTTCCCTTAAATGTTGAAGTTAAAACATTAAAGTAAAACTCAACATCAAAAAAGACTATATAGTGCACTTTAATAACTTAAATCACTTAATTTATAAATTAAAGCGAAACTCTACATCAAAATATAACATAAAGTGCAATATAATGACTTAAATCACTTAAGTTATGAATTTAAAATTAAAAGTAACTTGAAAGCATAACATAAAGTGATTTTAAGTCATATTTAAAAATGTTAAACTCAACATTAAAATATTAAGGTCAATATTTTAAATATGCAATGGAGGTTCTAAACCCCATCTTTTGTACACTAAAACCTTAATATCTTTTGACTGACAACTCCAATTAAGCCCCAATATATCTCAAAATGAGGGTGAGACTAAGAGCAAGAGATTTAAGGAAACAAAAAGGTAAAAACAATCCAAACAAACACTCAAAAACATAAAAAGGACTTTGAAGGCTTCAAAAATCAAGTTTAGGCTAACAAACTAAAAACAAAAAGGACTTGATGAGAATCTTTTGTAATGTCCCTCCAGTATTGTCTTTTTGAAGATGATATATAATTGTTCAATAAAATAAAATGATAATTATTTAATATTTGTTTAGTATTTTTGTGAGCTTACATTAAATAACTACTTCATAAATTGAAATATTAATTATTTCACAATTAACTATTAATTAAAAAAGTAGTTCCCATATCCAGTTGCACACAGGAACAAGAGAGGACTTTTAAATTGTCAGTTTGAACTCGTTGGCGGTAGACTTGATTTGGAAATTACTTCATAAGTTGTTGACAAAGGGATGCATTTAGAATTCCCTTCATCAAGAATTACCTAACCTAGTGGAACCAGTTCGTAGGCTCAATTTATGCAGTGGAACACACGCGGTAATCTATGTTCAAAATTCAATTGTGAAGAGGAATATCGGGCATTGAGTAGCAAGTAACCGTTAAATAAAATAAACATAATTTACCAAAGTCATATTGTGGGAGATTGGTGCACATAACCTGGTTCAACAAAAATTGCCCAAACCTATTCCATAGCGGAAGGAAGGCATCATTCTATATGGAAGACCAGTCACGTGTTTCCAAAGAAGACAAGGAGAACTATTTTGTCTTCACTGGCGGCAGAGGTACCTAGTAATAGACAAAAAAATTTGTCTTGTACTTATTTGTTAGCTCTTTCAATTGTTTTAGCGCAAGAAGAAAAATTGGGTGCAACCAACATCTAATTCCGTATGATGGCAAAAGAAATATTTGGCTAACATGGAACTTGGTGGCAAAGTTTATATCATAGTTATACAACTATTTGCAGGTTTTGCAAGGTGGAGAGGTTGATGTGTTTGTAGACAGAGCCTGGAGAAGGACAAGACTTAGGCAGGAATGCCAGGTGCATCCTTCTAAATCTGTGATATTCCAATCTCAATGCTATGAATAAATCCGTTGTGTAGATGAATTCAAATACTGTATTCAGAATTAAGTTATTACATAGGATGTTGGTTATTACATCCTATGTTAAGATTGTGAACTTCAACTGAGATTTACATTAAAAATAGATTCTAGAAACCTGGAATCTTACACCTTCAGTAAAAAGACTCAATATATGAATTGGGAATGACTGATTGATCAATCTTTGCCTATCAAATAGTGAGTTACCTAAGAGAAATATGAAACTTAATTGGAGATTTTTTGTAGTGTTGCCTCCATTTTGCAATGACAAAATGAAGGACAACAAACATTAACCCCATTATTAAAATCTATGATAGATTTAATCTACAAGTTTCTTTTAATTTTGCGCATGCCTATGTAATAACCCCGGTCTGGTTATGGCTTAACCGAATTAATTTTTTCGACATCAATCTCCTTACCCATTCGTAAGGTTGTCATTTTAACAAACACTTGGCAGGCAAAGCTAATTGATACTATATAATTTATATAATGCCAAAGTCTTGATCATATTGCAAATAGATCTTGCCCAATTAAATATGTAGTATGAACAATCCCGCCTCGACAACTATGATGAATAAATGCACTGGAGAAAACTGATTATTAACAGGACTACTGTAATTTTGAAATTCTGACAGCTCCAAATGAGTGCCTGTTTGTACACTCAATGGCCCAACATTGGTTGTATCAGAATTTTCAGCTTGATTGACAATTTTAATTGCAAACATGCCAATTTATTAGATAACTGCAGAATCATAACAGTGAATACTGGGCCCTGAATCTTGATCACAGACCTTAGCGAAGGCCTCTAAATCCTCCCAATATGTAGACGCAGCCCTGTGACTTATCCGCAGTCCCTGGAAATAGAAATCCGACCTCTAGAAATGAAATGTGGGTCCTGTAGAAGTAATGTCCAGCAACTAATTATGCCTCAGCCTTTGGAACAACGATTGGTGCTTGTAACATCGAAATGTTGCCTTCCCAGGTAATGATCAGCAGTCACAAATGCCCAGGTCAAACTCTAATAATGCAAACACTGATTGGTATAACAATTCCAATAGATCCAACAATTTTCAGACAATCTCCAGCATTAAGCTCCTCCTTAGCCACAGCAACAACAGTAGGAGGAATTCCTAGTAAATAACAAATCCACTATACTCCAGCAGTGGAATAAAAATACTTCTCAGCTACAGTGATGAACAGTAGAGAAGTTGGGCAAACTTAGCTATACCTCAGCAGCTAAATTGCAAATGCAATTCTGAGAATTTATAACCCTTATACTTCAGCAAGGGCCACAAAATATCAGACTTAGAAAAAACCACAAAGGCAACAAAAGAAAATATATCTTCAAGCATGTCTTTCCCAATGAAATCAGCTTGTATTTATAACCTCCAGATTCCCTTTTGTTGTCAAAATGTAACTTCACTCAAAAAGCTCCACCACACAACAATAGCTAGAAGCTTCTATTAGATTCTCTCACTTGACTTGGCTTAACTAATTAATAAATAGCACTTTTCAATGATAACTCTCAAATTAAATGAAATTATAAAGTTAAATTATAACTTTATAATAAGCCATTTGGTAATTAATAATAATGTGGCCACTAAAAATATAATAACTCCCAAAATACTCTTCATTTAAATGTCATCTGAAATAGGAGTCATACCTATTATTTCTCCATGTGACCAAATGCACTTTCCAAAAATGAAAAGCGTGCATCTCGATCAACACCAACTTACCAAAAATAGTAAGTACACAAAACTAAGCGCAAACAAAGTCCGATTGGAGCCAAACAAAGACCAACCTGTAGCTTACTGAGATGTGGAGAAGATAAGACCCTCCCAAGCCAAGCCACTACCACAATAGACCCTCTATCCACAATAATTAGCATACGACGATCAAAATAATAGGCTAATCCCCGAAACTCTGATGTCGACAAAATTGGGGACATTACAGCCTATGGACTAGCAAGGACCGTCTTAAGTAGCACAAATCATCTATATCCCCTTGTGCCTAAACAAAAGAAGAGTGTTAGCCTTGCCATATCAAAAAGTTTGCTAAATTAGTGGCTACTCCATAAAAAGTCTCTATTGCTCATTTATAAGATGTTATCATGCATTAGTTGAGAGAAGCATGTACATCAATGTAGCTTGGTTTAGTTGTGTACTATTTGGCTGATTGATTATCACGTCCTATGATTTTTGTTTACAAGTCATTAAGAGAGCTCTTGGCCAGTCTTTGGGATACAAACAAATATATCCAACATGTAGAAATTATAATTATGGGAAGCAAAGAGAATCTTGAATGAGTATAAAATGCAATTCTCAACTTCTACCCATACTTGACACACATAAGGCACAAAATGGTATGCCATGATGACTAGCTTGATGGTCTTTCCTCTAGGGAACTCAGGTCGTTGCATGGTCTAGCTAGGGCTTAAGGTTTGGGTCTAATCCTTTGCTCTACGGCCAAGGATTGGGATTCAACCAACGGATTCCACTTGGAAAAATTTGTGAGTCCCCTTTCTAACAAACCCTAGAATTTTCCCTAAAACCACAGTTACAACAAATTAGGATCAGGGTCACTTTTCACCAATTAAATATCCTTCTCGTAATGCAGCGTGAGACTTGAAGCTTGCAATCAAGAGGAATATACACAAATATCCACACAAACAACCATACATGTATAAATGCCATTAGGGTTCGACATTATGTTGTTTTCAGAGATTACCAATAATACTCCACAAACATATTAGAGGGAAGGAGAGACATGAGAGGTCTGCCTAAGCCATTTCTACAAGTCCAAGAGCAATGCCAATGACAACCATAACCCTCTCACTTGGCAACTTGTACCAATGTTCCCCATCTTGCCCCATCTTTTGGGAAACACAAGCCATCTTGAAGTTTGGTAGAGGTTGTAAGTGGGTCCTCAATTCTTTGGCATAGAGGCTCTCTAGTCCAATTTAGGACAACATACTATGTAGCTTGTGCAACACTACTTGCTTACACCTTAGGCCCTTCCTTTCAAGATGGGACTCAAACAATTGAGCACATTCACAAGATTGTTAACATAAGCACTTCAGTTGTTCATTATGATAATCACATAGTTGTAACATTACTCATTTATATATTGATCTTTGTAGATTTCGTGCTTGGTGTAAGTTGTCTTTGAGGACATTCATGATGTCCATACTCTATCATATGAAACCTATTGCCCCTCATACTTGGCTTTCTCGTGAAATCAAACTTTAGAAAGTGGTTGTTTGTATCCATACAATGCTTTGAAGGTAATCATCTTGATTGACATGTAGTGAGTGGTATTGTATCAATACTCACTAAGGTGTAACCGTTTTATACACTTGTTGTGGTGGACAATAACATAATTTCTCAAATACCCTCCATTCCACTTGTTAGCATATTCAGCTTGCCCATCTCTTTGAACATAGTAACTTGTGTTAGAGGTGAATTCAAAACCCGCTAACTAGAAGAGATCTTGCCCAAAAAATGAAAAAAGAATCAATTGGTTCAATCACTTACCATGTTCCTCGGAAAATCACGTAATTGAAAGATTTCTTTGAAGGATATCTTTGCTATTATTGAATATCAATGTTTAGTAGATATTACTATGAAATCTGCATAATTAGAAAGATGACCTACCACCACAAGGATGCAATCTTTCCCTTTAACTTTTGGTAACCTTGTCATAAATTCCATGGATATACTCTCCCATTTTTTATTTCATAGGTAAGGCTGCAAAAAAATGCATTGAGTGGCTTCGCTTGGTTGTGTTTATTTGATGGGTCATGCATTCTTGGACATGCTTCACGACACCCCTCTTGAGGCCTTTCCAAGACTATATATCCTATATTTACTTGTTGGATATACAATACCCTTGGCCGCCTATGAAAGGATTGTCATGGCATTCTATTATGATTTTATCCTTCACTCTTGAGTTGGACATCAAGAAATATCCTATTGTTACAAAGGATAATCTCTTTTACAACTTTGTACTCTTCATTTGGTGAATTCCCTTCTACTATCTTATTAGTCTATGTGTTCTTAGCAAACTCTACCAATTGTTAGAAATATTAATCTTTCCTTGGATGTATCTAATTTGGGATATTCCAAGGATCCCTACTTATAGTTTGTCCTCTAGTCCACATGTGAAGGACATGTCATTTACTTGTCCTCTTGTCCATTTGTGAGGATAACTCATCTTTGTAAATCATTTTATAAAGTAAATTAGTTTATCCTCCTTAAAAGGATCTTGACACTTTACACACACTTATTATGAATGTGGCATTCATAGAAGTTGGAGATACAAATGCAACTCCTTTCTCATCTCTATGAAAGAGGTGCTTCTCTCATATTCTTCTCTATCCATTGATGTTATTCTCATGAGCTATTTTGCTCCAAATCTCTCTCTGTCATGTCCCCATTTCCAACAATAATTAAATAATAAATATTATTAAATAAGTATAAAGCTAAATTAAATTAAATGGAATTCAAGCCATGTTAATAATACAAAACTAACTATATTATTAATATAATAATATAGTATTTACAATTAAATAAATAAACGAATAAATCAATAGATTAACTAAATAGATAATAATAAATATTAAAATAGAAATAAGTCTATTATGAATATGACATAGTTGATAATTTTAAAAAAATTTAAAAGATCAATAACAAAGTGAAAGGTATATTTTAAATAACAAATGATTTAAACAATCATAAATACCATATTACTTCTATTGGTCATTCAAGGCTACACATTCTTAATATTGGCCAAAAGCATTAAAGAGAAAATGATGTCATTAAAGGATACAAGTGATGCGACTCCTGCAATGCATCTCAATGTTTCGAATGAAGAAGACATATTAAAAAGGGCCATCGAATAAGGATTTGGGATTTAAAGAAGAGGCATTCTTCTATCAAGGGAGGCACATCAACATTGGATACCAAACTCTGTGCAGAAGTTGCCAAACACAGTTGCATAATACTCGAACAAAACCAGTGTGAGGGCAGATAATCATCAAACATGGTCTTACTACCATCACTGGAAAAAGGAGCAGACATAATTACAATGTCTTCTTACATGTTTAAAGTTGGAGCTAAGTTTCAAACACATCCAAGCATAAGCACTCGGAGCTCTATATCTGCAAGGTAGCCAAGTTGATACACCCAAACATTCCATCATTCCAAGGATAAAGAAGGATTTTGCGTGAAGAAATAAGTAGAAGTCCACGATACTTGCCTTATTGTTGACTATACGGAGAAGACCTATTTCTCTAACAAGATATGCAATATCATACTTGAACCACAAGAAGGTAAGACGTAGATCATCATACTAGTGATAGGGGAAGACACTGACAAATTTTATCTAATCTGTGACACCCGAACAGTGAAAGCAAATAGCTCCTAAGAAAATAACTATTGACGTTATCAATACCTGTGTATAGTGCAAATAAGAGACATCTATGTGTAACATAGACAACGAAATATAAGTCAAATACAACATTCACTCTTGAGGGAAAACATTTTTTAAAAGTACATATTGTTTCTAAACAATACTATGCAAGTTACATATAACTTGTTATATTAATAATCTCAGCCCTTGTTGCAAACATTTTTATCTAAAACATATATTTAAAGCCATAGTTCAAAGAAATATAATTTTTACATAAGATTGTCAACCATAACTAATACATCTTCACATTCTTATCAACCAATTCATAAGCATGTAATGCCCGTACACTAGATAATTCCCGACAACATATTCTATAATATCTAGAAATCAACTTCTAATAATTTTTTTTTTAATTATAATTGATTGGCATCGTATAAAGTGTAGTGGAGATAACCACCTAGAATACTTTATTGCCTCAAGAGGGGACATTACACTCCCCAATAGGCCTTTGCCTTCATTCATAATATTCAAAAGGGGTTTTATTTGCTTTCCCCTTTCAGAATCTTGTCTCCTTTTTTGCTTTCTAAACTGTACAAGAGACAAAACTTGGACAGCAAAGACCCATTTGCTTCATTTAAAAAGGACATATCTCTATTCAACAACTCAGGGGCAATTACGCTTGTCGGAGACTTCAATGCTAGGACAGAAAATAACCAATCGTTGCAATTGAACATAAAAGGAGGAGAAGATAACCCTTTATGGTTAGAAGAAAATGATGAACACTCTTGGATGAGAACCTCTCAAGACTACAAAGGGGGCATCCACATTTCGGGACACAACTTTTGGGGATGTGTAGTCTTTTTGGCATGGTTATTTGCAATGGCATGAGCAGCTAGCCAACATCGAGGGATATCATGTGCAAAACATACAATGGTCAGAGCGTGGTCGACTATGTGATTTGTTCTCAAAACTGGATTTCTAGCATGATAGATTTCAATGTTGGGGATGCTCCTATATAAATGAAATCTGATCACATGCCTCTTTATTTTAATTTGGACTTGGTTCCATATAACTTGCATAATGAACGTGACTTCCACATGGAAAAGGAAGGCACTAGTAGTGGGAGAATACTCATTAATTAAAACAAACAACGACATATTCAGGGCTGCTCTCAAACAACAATTTCTTGAGACAAATAGCACGAATGAATGGATCAACATTGATCGAGAACATGTACACAGCAGCTTGGTTATCCCTATTCTTCACAAAGCACTAAAAGAATGTAAAAAGATCTCGCAGTAAAAAGAGGGCTACAAATACTTGTCCTGCTAACCCGTGGTATGACGAGGAGTGCAAGGCAGCCAAGAGATCTTTGAAATGCAAGTATACAAACAAAGAGGACAACAAAAAATATGTGGGGTTGGTTCAGTCAAAAAAAAGAGATTATGTAAATGCTAGATGGGAGGAGTTATTAGCCCATAGCAAACACAATCCCAAAGACTTTTGGAAAGAATTGAAGCAAAGAAAAGAACAAAACGAAAACAATATCACTGCTGCCCATTGGTTAGAATATGAGAAGTTAGTTTATGAGTGCATGGAGGGGAAAGAACCATCTCTCGTGGTGACATCTTCTTCTGAGCTCTTCACAGTAGAGCACATCAAACTTGGAATAAACAAGTAAGGAAATGACAAGGCAAGTGACATAGAGGGATTGCAAGCTGAATTTTTGAAATGGGGAGTTGATCTTTTAGCTCCTCCCATAATGAGGATCTTTAACAGGGTCATTCAGGATGGCTTTCTGGATGATTGGACCACTAGTGTGGTTATACCTTTATTTAAGAGTGGGGATGTTAACAACCCATCTAATTACTGCACTATAATGGTCAACCCTCTATTTGGAAAACTTTTTGGGAGCATGGTGGAACACAGGATCAGAAAATGGGCAGAAATGGAAGGAAAAAGAGAAAAAGGACAAGCAAGTTTCAGACCAAGACATTCTACTATTGATCATTGCGTCACTCTTAGGCATTTGATCGAGAATGGGACAGCGAGGGAGGAGAAGCTTTTTGTTGCTTCATAGAATTCAAGAAAGCCTTTGATATGGTGCCTAGAGACAAGCTATGGAAAAGAAGAATTAGGCATCCCGAATGTATACAAAGCAGCAGTGCATAGACATTATGATAAAGTTAGAGCAAAAATCAGAGCTAAAGAGGGAATGTCTAAGTGTTTTGGGAGTGACATTGGAGTGAAGAAAAGGATGTCCGTTATCCCCCACTTTGTTTGGCTTATATGTTGATAAATTAGAAGCTTGGCTAAATGAAATTTATGGGGAAGAGGTCCAGTTAGCTGGCTATGTGGTGAAACTTCTTATTTACGCAGATGATCTAATCTTCATATTAAAAATTTCTTAGGGATTAAAAGATCACTTAAAGGCATTAGAGCACTTCTATCAGGAAGTGGGGATGCAAGTGAACAATTCCAAGATGAAAATCATGATTTTCTCTTTGAAAAGAAAGGAGGAACATTCAGATTTTCTTTTTGAAGTCAGGCCATTAGAAAAGGTGAAAGAATACAAATATTTAGGGATTGACTTCAACCAGAAGCTTAGCTGGGAGACTCGTAGAGTTAAAAGGATACAGGGGGATGGAAAGCGCTATATCTATTGCAAAACAAATGTAGAAATATCGAGCTATGGGATTGGAAGACCAAGAAAACTCTATTTGGTTTGATGGTCACTCCAGTTGTTCTTTATGGTTGCGAGGTTTGGGAGAAACTGTTAATTCTGTAACTTGTTAAGCATACTAATCTGATAACAGATCGATCTGATCTAATATAGCATGATAAGTATAGGACTAAGTCATTGCATTGTTTCCTTTATAAGATCAGCACCTATCCTTATGATTTTGGTTTAAGACTAATCTAAACATCATTGTTTATGTTTGTGGTTAAACTTAATTATTCTTGGAAAGTCATTGACTTCTAGAGGTTAGGCAAATAAACTTTTGAAGAGACATGTCCTTTCTAAGGACATGTCTCTTGATTCCTATACTTATAGAGGGTAAGGATGAAGTCTAAGGGCACACAAGAACAAAGACAAATCTGCTCCTTAGTCATTACTGCCCACATATGAATTGCAGAATTAAAAGACAGAATTCTGAATTACATTTCTAATTCAATTGAAGGCAATACTTTGAAGTTATTCTCAGCAATCACAAGGAGAAGAAGAAGATCGAATCTAGTCTATATTCAGTCATAGAATTCGCTGAAACTTTACAAAAACAACATGACAAAGTGTGGGTGGAGACAACTAGAGAGAACCCAAAAACACCTAATCACTACTAATATCAAAGTCAAGGCTTCTGTATCTTATGAAATCTTGTTAGCAGAAACTGGCATGTACCTATTGGAGGTGGCTGCCATAGCTCGGCTCATAAGTTATTTAAGGAAACTTGACAACATGGATAGCAAATGTTGGCCCAAAATTGCAATGAAAGAGGACTTGGCTCATAAGAAGAAGACTTGGATGAAACAAAACATAAAATCATTAAACACATGGAATATCAAGTTGCAAGAGTGTCCTACCACCAACACAGAAATAAAGAAGTCTGTCATGGGAAAATTCCAAACTGCCATGTGGCCTCTTAACATGGATCACAAAAAAAACACATTATATCAATGTTTTCAATCCTTTCATGGGGCATGGGGATCAATGATATCTGGGGTCAGCTATTAATAGTAAGGCTAGGATGTTAATTGCTCAGTTGAGGACTGGATCACATCATCTCAAATGCGAGACCGGTAGATGGGAGAAGCCTAAAGAGAAGTGGGAGGAGAGAATCTGTAAGTTCTGCGAGAAAGGTGTGGTTGAGATGGAATGTCACTTTCTTACTGAGTGCAAGGCATATGAGAATATTCAGGCCCAATACAAGGTCATCTTATAAGCTTACACAATTTGTTCAATGATAATAAGATAGGACAAACTGCTGACTCGATTGTCAAGATTCATAGCAAGTGGTTGGATCTAGAAAAGAATTAGAATTAATGCTTCTAATCTATGGTCCCTTAGACCGATGGTCTTGTGGACGTCATTAAAATCCTTCATTCATTCATTCATTTGGTGTATGCTCTTGGAACTTGGTTGTTTCATGGTAACACCTCTTCTCACTTCACTCACTTGGGTTGATTTAGTTTCCTTGCTCTTCTTTATCTTTTTCTTACATGGTATCGGATCATAAGTGCTAATCCCTGCTTTGAGTTCTTGTGTTGAAGGAAGCCATTCATTGGAGCTCACCGTATTTGGAGACATTTTTTGAGATAAGAGTTTTTTGTAGTTTTTAAGCTTATTCTAACATCTTTTGTGTGCAGGTTTTATATATTATAATTACTTTTTCATCTAACTCCCTTTTAAAGGCTTGCCGCCAAAACAAGAGGCACTTAGCACTAATATTCTTATTGCAAGTTGAATATCTCTTTTTGGTTTGAATATCTATAGAATATTACTAATCAATTCATTCAAGTTTCATTGAAAAATCCTTTTAAAATATTATTCTCCTCTTATCATTGAGCTTACAGCTTTTTTTTCAAGATGTTATTTTACTAATAGTGTTCTTGCAAGGAATTTTAAAACTTTGCGCTTGTTTATCATTTGTCATTTTCAGTTGATATTGCCCACAGTTCTTTCATTAAATCTAATCTATAATTTTTTTTTTACTTGACTTTCAGTTTGGCCATTCCCTCCATAGTCGGTGGCCTTATTTGTTTTTTATTCTTGGATTGGGCATGCCTGCATACCCCAGCTCGGTCATTGTCATATTTATTTACCCCTTTTTCAAAGTTTTTTATCTCAAATTTCTAACCAAGCATTCCAAGTGTCTTATATCCTCTCAATACTGCTATATGCTCCCAGTTTTCTGTACAGACCACTGTGGGTTTGTGTTTCTTTTCTCCTGTCTCTCATGCATGTCATTCCACAAATGAGGGATTGCCAATATATATCCCTTAAGAGGGACGAATGGACATGTCCCTTAATGTAACTATGCTGAAGAGATGTGTCTTTTCATTGCTTTTGCAATATTTACGGACTGCAGTTACATTATTTAATAACAGTGATTTCTTAATATAAACAGCAATTACTCTTAATGTAAACAGTCAATAGAGTCCTAATGTAAACAGTGGTCTCAAAGTTCTTTACCTTCCAGCACATCATCCTTAATGCAGTTTTTATGGTTCACATTAAGCATTGAATTGACTATTGCAGGGACATGGCAGTTTTCAGGAGAACCCGTGACAAATTTTGCATATTTTTCTTCATTACCCAGGATTCTCTCTCAAATTATTTGGTTTCGGCAAAGTTAATAAATGGTTTCCATCTTTATTCATTGGCTAAAGTTTATTCGCTCCCATGCCCTTAAATCCACATTTATCCCTTGCACTCAGTCTATTCCTGGGCACAACTATACAGTGACAATATAAATTTGCTATTGATATCATTTTAATATGAATACCCAATTTCATGTAAATTCAACAGAGTTTGATATTAAACTATCTATGAATATATTATATATCAATATAATTCAATTAATTACTGGTATGAAGATAATTTTGAAAGATAATACATATCATATAGTTATATATGTACATGTATACACATATATATTGTTTAGATATTAATATATGTATATATGTATGTAAGCATATGCATGTGTGTGTGTAATGATCCTGAACCCAGAGCAGTAAGCTAGCTTGTTGAAGGAGGTGGGTTTCTAGAGGCATCAAGTGTGCCGGTCAGTGACAATCAATTATTCCCATAGAAGAAATTATGTTTCTCCTTAAGAATATTAACATGAGAGGCTTATAGATGATATTACTCATCTCTTAATAGCGTACTTGGGGCCAACTGTACGGGAAATGATATTTTCATTAGTATTATCTCTTAATCATAGTGAATCCACTAGATTAAGCTTGCTTATTTTTCAGATTTCTTGTGGCGCTTTCACAGTTCTCATGTGGAATAGTTGCACCATCTTTAGTTCCTTTATTTTTTGTTCACTCATGTTAATTTTCTAATTCCCGAAGCTCATGAGTTCAGTATTTGCTTATGTTCTTCCATTCTTTCATTTTCTTCCAGTTTAATTAGATTGTAAATTACAAATCGATGCTTGTTGGTCAATTATGCACTTCTTATTCCCTGCAATATTTTAAAACTAACATCAATGCCATCAAATATGTTTTCATTATAGATAGACATTCTACTGCCTTGTTTAGAATTTGACATTAACTCCACAGGATTGTCACTAAATATGTATCTCAAATTAGATATGATCAGAGCATACCAGGACTGGAGCATTGTAAAAGATCGTAAACCAACCAATTCTTGGCCCACTGCATCAAACCTAAAGAGAAGCTGTGATGGTTAGAGAATCCATGCATGATGGGATTTAATAAATGATCTTTCTAACAGTAAAAAATGTTACACTTAGTACAGTCCATGAATTTCTTGTAACATCCCAAGGATCCATGATAAGAAAAAAGGAAACTAAACCAAAATATTGAAGACAAACATCAATAAAATCCTAATATTCTTTTGTGTATGCCAGAGGAAATGGAGATTCTATACTTGTTAGCTAAACCTCTCTCTCTTCTCTCTCTCTCTCTCTCTCTCTCTCTCTCTCTCTCTCTCTCTCTCTCTCTGTCTCTCCATGGTTATTTGTTTTAATTTAGGAATATCTAAATCGTAAACTCAAGGATAGCATACATCAGTTAAATTGCAATAATCAATATGGACAACATTTTCTCTCTCAATATGAATTAAAGCTTTTCTCATATCAAATTCTACAGAAGCTGGCTATCAATATAGTCATTATACTCTGATCTCTAAATCTATGTTTTCCATGTATCAGTCTAATTTTATGAATTCATTACTAATCTATAATTATCTTAAGTAGCTTGTCTGAGTTCGAAACCTGAGCAACAACTAGGTACACAGCATATCAACGCAAAACAAGCACAGTAAGAGTTAGAAGAATAAATTCTTACCACCCACTCATAGGAGCAAGATACATAGACCGGGAAGGATCAGTTAAACGGACAATTTGTTGTACTAATCTCCCTGCATCAATAAAGTAGACGTAATATAATCATTAACGAAAGGTTAACAAGTTGAAGCCAAAAGTTAAAGTCCTTTTTATTTTATAAAAAATTAGATAATATTTCAGATCTGTCATTATGGAATATTAACAAATCTTGGATCATAATTAGTTTATACTTGATAGCATTAAATGATATAGGAATGCCTTAAGTGACTCCAATCACCAGAGTTCCATTGTTTTTTGACATTCTAGTTTTTAAATAAATTGGAACAAAAAAAATGTAAACATGTAAAAATAATGGGCAAAGAGTTAACATTATCGTTAGTGTCGAACACTTTAAAAGGTTAGAGCATACTAGCATATCAATTGCACATTTTTATACAACACAAAACAGAACATATGTGGAGTAGAGCTTTTTACATTAGAAGAGGAAGCTTGTCGTGTCCCCTTTTCCAGCTGTAAGACATCAAAAGGCTCTTAATCTACTATTTTATTTTCCCATAGCCTATTGGGATTACGCAAGGCAACAACTCTGAAGTTGTCGATTTAGGTTTGTGGATGGATTTAGGTTCACATGCGGGTCCATGGGTTTGGGTAAATTTATTTTTTTCCATTTGGTCATGTGACTCTCTCTCTCTCTCTCTAGATATATATACAAACAAAAGAGAAACGTGCAAAATTGCAAAACTATGTCATTTCATAGTAGGAATATATCTTGCTTGAGCATTGATCAATGCCAAATGTCAAAGATAAACATTAAATAGTTGCTCATTAATCTATGTTCACTGATCAGTTACTCTCTGTGGAGTTGGTCTTTAAGTCTTCGGAGACATTTTGTCTAATATTGCTTGAACAAATACATTGCTTGCTTAGTCGTCAAGATCATCTTCTACATAATCAAGGATTGTCAAGTTTCTAGCAATCTCCTCCCACTCATACCACATACGTTGTGTTGTGCCTTACTGTGTGGTTCTTGCTTCTCCCTAATTTGAGTTCAGCTAACACTTTGACTTTTTCTTTCTAGTGGACTTTAAGATTCTTTGTAATCATCATCACGTTTCACTTGTTCCTCAATCCAGATAGATCTTCTCCTTGATATTTGTCCCTCTTCCTGAGTATGCACAATGCGTCTTCTTCTATCTTTGTTTAGTAAAATGGGCATTAATTGACAGATGTACGATGCCGGCTTGTTGCCTACTCTTCCTCATCCCTTTGGTTCCCTTCTTTGTATTGTAGTATTTGAGAAATTATATGTAGAAAATTTTGGTGGCCTAAGCAAGAGATGCTCAACTTTGTTGTTCACTCTTAACCCTATTCCAATGTCACTCTCACGGACCCCTTAGTGGAGGCTTCCCTTTGAACATATGAGTTGATAGATACTTCCCATAGATATATAAGGATTTCTGTCAACTCCACCTCTGTGTTCTCTTCTTCAAATTTGTGAACTTTTATTCGTTCATAGGGCTGGCCCCTTACACTATCATACTACTTGCCACCATTCTCTTGGGCAGTTTAGATCTCCATGCTTTGTATGTCAACAATGCCAAAATGTTGATTCTCAGAGGGAACTAAGTCAATTACTTAAAGTAAACATTGTAGTAGAGCATACCATATCACAATACCAGGTATAAAGTAATAATAACAAAAACATAGCAGAAGGATACGATCTTTCTTTCCAAATGTGATGTTTACAATTAAGACAGTGCTACCTTCTGAGAGAGGATAAGTAGATATATGGAATTAGGTAGTTGGTTAAGAGTAACAACTATCAGCAACCACCCGCAACCATTTGGAAGTAATTGAAATTACCCCGCCAAATAATTATTCTTAACTAATATGTTCATTCCATATTGCAGAAAGAATTCCATCTACACTACGTACAGACGGGAATGAGTGTGGGTTCTATCTTCAGCCAAGAGGAAGCTGTAGCAGCCATGAAGGAGACATAATTGTGTGTGGCCATGTGCCAAGAGAGGGAATTTGATGTGGAAGAAGAGGAAGAATGCATGAGAGAAACAACAGAAAAAAATATTTGTAAATTTCAAGGCTGACTAATATATTTTCAGAGAAATAGAGAGTGTTCCTGCAATTTTTGCACCCCAAAGAAAACAAGCTTTGTATGCTGCAACAAGAACTCCTGGCATTTATCTTCTCCAGTACAAACTACTAATTTTAGCTTTATCTTTCAGGCATGTGGAAGGCACCACGTTTTATACAATGTCTATTTGATATACTAGCTATAATAATCACATCTTGATTGCATCTAACAATTAAATTAAATGAAAAAAGTATGTCATATCTCGCAATCTCAATGAATTTTCATTTTTATTTTACTTTAAGATCTTTTCTATTTTACAACAGAGAAATTTGTACACTTCATTTCATGGTTCCTTTTTCATGAAGAGAGTTATAGGATATATCTATTTTTTTTTAAAATAGGACATTCAATTAGATTACACAAATAGGTTTATATATGTTATGCTTTATATTGAATGGATAGAAAAAAGTGTAAGACTTGGATTACATTTTAACATTTTAATAGGAAGCCTCAAAATAGAAAATTCAAACAAAGTGAAATGTAACATTCTTTGTGGTGTAAATAGAGCTTACCCCTTACTGCCTTTTCTCTTTGGCAGACACGGGGTGCTTGAATTTTACCTATCTTTTATCAATATTTGATATGAGCAATTAAGGACAGAGGGACTTCTAATAATTACCCATGAATGTTGATACTGTTGAAAGATACTTGATGTCAAGGCTTGCACTCTGTGGTTCTAGTGTTCTCTTGAGATAGGCATTGCATTCCTATTGATGACCAGACAAATAGCTCATAGATGAATTGAACTATTAAATTTCATAGCATGACCAGCAGAAATCAGGAAACAATATTCTGCAGTATTTAGTATGCTGACCTGCTCTGTATTATTTGTGACTACTCGAGAGAACTCTTCTTGCCATAGATGGTGTCCATGAGCATGAACATAATCCTGCATTGCTATGGCATAAGATGTTACATGGTTTGAAATAATTGGCATGGCTTAGTTAGAGACAAAATCATTTAGTCCCTCTAGAATCAATCACTTTTTTATAGAAATTTTAAATTCTATTTCCAATTTTATCAATAAGTATCACTTGAATCTGTGAAGCATCAACATTAACAATCCTAAAAATCATTAAAAAAAATCTAAAAAATGATGTCCAAAGTAACAGAAAGAATACTTGATTAAAAATAAACTCATAGAACAGATGCAGAGTGTTTGATCTTAATTGAGTCTCAAAGATATAAAGTCATTCGTTTGATGTGATTAATTATTACAAAATATAAGATAAGACACTCACATAAGTAACCAAGCATGCAGAATAATTCAAGGGGGTAACCTATAGCTTTGAATCTTATTGTTCCAACTAATATTAAATGGTTCGTCCAGAGAAATTGGACCTCTAATAATGGAATATTCTTTCAGCAATTCAGAGAAGATATCACATCTGTGATAAAGAATCATTTGCCATTGTGACAATAAGAATTGCAGAATCTGCCTAAAGAATGACAGAGGAACTTCAAAGTACATGCATCCATGTTACCCTTTCCACCTAGGAGGAAATTAGAGCACAGGAAATATTTATGTGCTTCTGTATTTGAAGACATTCATCCCAAGCTTACTTTCTAGACCAGACAAAAGAATCTACAAAAAATGCCATGACCTTTGGAAAATGATGTGTCTTTGAAGGGGATTTGCATTAAAGAAGTATAAAAAGCATGTACAAAAGACCCTTGTATAAGGCATTATTACTAAATCATTGCATTGAGGTGATATCCTTCAAAAAAACTTGTCTTAGTCTCTTCGCTATATGGGAATAGTAATTTTCAAACACAATCTAATTTGAGAGGAGCAAAAGGCTATCCATGTAAAAATCAAGGTTACCAGACATGTAAGACACTAAAGATTCTCTCTAGAAAGGATGTTCAAACCAAAATATGTACGTATTCAGACCTTTCAACAAGGTAAAGTCAAGGACACAAGGAAAGCAACCAATAACTTTAAGCATGCATATCTATTGAGTTACAAGCGTGGCATATTCATACTGTACCATATAAGTTGCAAGGCTATGAACAATATATAACCAATACAATCTGTGAAAGTAAACTAGTTCCCAAAGCTACTATTGGTGACAGGCAATTTGTTTATAGGCTGTATATGTAAACATGGACATTCTTAAGTTCAGTGGCAGAAACTGACAATTGGCAAAACGATATACAAGTCAAAGGAAAAAAGAGATGTTGAGAAGTCAGAACTGCTTCACTGAAAACTAAACATTGCTCTGTTGGATTTAAATAAATTAGTAAAACTTCCTTTTGCCATAAAGAAGGAGCCTTCAGTAGTCATGTTTGATTATGACTCAAAGTTGATTTAAGTTGTTGCTATCACTCGGGGCAAAGCTTATCTCATATTAGCTACTGGCATTCAAATCGACATGTTTTGGCAACTTACCTACATATGCATTGGACCAAAGAACAGTTAGATCAAGATCTACATTATAGTTACCTCCTCAGACTTCATTTTACTTCTTCTTTTCTATTATAATTCAATTGGCTTAGGATGTCTGCAGGTTTCTTCATTTTGGCTTCCTCATCAACCTTTGATGGGAATATTTCAATTCCAAGCAGGGACCCATCAGCCCAACACATTGTCTACATACTGCTTTTCAGCAAGTGCTTTGTATGGCTTCACCAATCTTTCTTCAGAAGTCAAGGACCTCCATTTCTTCTTGCGATTCTTATTTTCATTGTTAGTAATGAAGAATTTCTACAGTGAATTATTGCACACATTTGGATGAAGGCACAAGTGGAATTGATTAGAATAGCCTGCCCCTTCCAGACCACCCACTATTCAAATCCCAGAGATATCAATTTTAAAGAAGGTATTTCCGCCATTGATCTAGGATGGTATGTCCCTCTCATAGTAAATCAAATAAGATGTGGATAACTGTGTCCACAAACACTTCTCAGCCTTTCTATGGCTTTGCCAATCTTTCTTAGGAAGACAAGGACCTCCATATCTTCTAGTGAATTTCTTTTGTTGTTACTAGTGAATAATTTCTGTAGTTAATTATTGCAGAGATTCAGTTGAAGGGATAAATTGAATTGGTTAAAAATGGCCCACTTTTTCCAGAGCACCTAATATACAAATCCCAGATACATCGATTATAAAGATGGTATTTCCCCCACTGATCTAGAATGGTTTGTCCCACTCATTGTAAGTCAAATAAGATGTCGATGCTTGCGTCGATAAACACTTCTCATCCTTTGAACCACTGATTAAAAATTAGCTGTAGTGGTTCCATTTCTATTAAAATGATAATAATTTAAAGTAAGCCATATATTGAAAAATCAATACATATAATCATCACCAAATTTAAGTTAGAACACGATAAAAAATTCAGTTGTAATTTTCTTAAAGGTTTAGTTATTAAGAGGCACCAGATCCTGTTTTCTTATAAGATTTAGTTATTAAAGGGAGTCAAGGGGATCCATAAACCATCACCAGCCACTCCAAAAATTACCTTCAACTCATCAACAAAAAACCTTCCCACCTCAATAGGGAAGGGCATCACCTCTATAGGCATAGTCAAGAGGAATAACACCAAATGAGAGACCACTACCAGTTTCAATAAGGAAAACTTGGGTCTCTCACTCCAAGCATTCCCAACTCTCCAGAACTGCTCTCTAGCTCAATAGAAGAAAGACCCACCTCTATAGGGATAGCAAAGAAGTGAAAAGAAAGGAATGGATCCACGATTTAAAAGCATACTAGAAGTTGAGTAAACATAACCAGGAGAAGCCAAAAACAAACACATTCTCCAACTATCGCATGCCTTAATCCACCTAAATAGGATGAGTAATCACCCCTACAAGGCAAAAGAGAGAGGAAAAAATGAATGTGAATGAGCCACCACCTAGTTGAGGACACATAAAAACAGCCCACCTCAATAGGAGCAAGTTCCAACTCTAGATGATCCCTACTAAGTTGAATCCATTTGCTAGCAAAACAAGCCATCTAAGACACACCACTCCACCCAAAATACCACTAGTGAAAGGCCAGTACAACAACATCCATTGCAGAATCTTCAATAAAAAGAACCCACAGCTCCCAAGACACAAATCACAAAAACCAAGGAAAGTTAACCTCAAAAAGAATCTAGTCTCAAACACTGAAAACATCTAACCAAAAGGCACAAATGAACCACAAAGGAATCAAGGATCACCAAAAGTGCCTCACAAGGGGAACCAACAAAAGTCACACCCAAAAACTTTCTCAAAAGTGAAAATGGAGAAGAAACAAGAGCGGAGCCAAAGAAGCTTCAGCATTAAGTGAAAGCCCTCAAACACACAAAGGGGAATCACAAACTATTGAAGCAACAAAGAACCCATGCATTCGCAAAGAATGCCAACAAAAGATAAGAAAACCAAAAAGGACCCAAAAATCTTTGTCTTTAAACATGTAGATTCAAAGTCAATGGAGACCACTCGCCAACCAAGAAGGGGCACCAAATGCCAGGAAGGTGACGACACTCAAATGATACCAAACAAACACAAACACGAAGATCTTACTACAAAGCGACCAAAAATCTCCAAAAGACAAAGATAAACAAAGCCTCATCTCCAACACGCGCAACTCCAAAGACAAAGCCACAAATTTCAAAGGAAACAAAAACATCGAAGCAATCTAGCAAAGAGCCTTCAAGTCCCATGGAGGGACAGAGAGAGGACAATCAACATCTTTTCCACAAGCGAGCACCACTACAAAAACTCTGGCTGAAAACAGAATCAAGACCTCACACTCAAACACAACAGGAAAGGCGCCAAACTTTGAACTGCCCAAGCTAGGAAAAGTCGGAAGCCCAGAAACCACCGATGTAGAAATCACAACCCAACCAAAAAAGATAACAAAGCAGCTCTCCAAATCATCATAGCCATCGTCTGCTAATGAAGAGGTGTCATTTGTTAACCAGTGCTAGTAGAAACCCTAGAATAAAACTGCTACCTCTCCAACCTCAACATATTTCAATTTTTTTTTATTTGTTAATTTTATTATTATATTGTACCAACATAATGTAGTGGTTTTAGATCTATTTAGTATAATATAAGATTTTGTGAAATATATGCATGTTTATGAACCCAATTTATAATTTGCAAAGTAACACAAGTATGCGTCCCCCCCTCTTTTTGCCCCATGCACTGGGGAACCAAGCACTTAGGAACTATGTTCCCCCATCCACAACAACGCCACCAGATTCCACCACCTCCACCGAGGATAGGGGAACATCCTGGTGTTAACTATTTGCTGATTTGACTATTTATGTTCGATGTTTGATGTTCCGATTCAATGCAATGTTCAAAAATTTACTCTTTTGCATATATCTTATATTGCAATACGTCTTTTCATAACTAGCATTTTAAGTACCATATGTATAGTATATACAACCCCGGTCCCCCACCGCCATCCCCTTATCATCCCCAAATTAAGGCCCCTTTGTTCCCCCATCTTAGAAACTTGTCCCCCTATTCCCTTGTCCCCCCATCGCCCAAGGCGGTGTAACTATGCTAATTTGGGTGTGGATATTACTATAGAATGTGAGGAGATGTGAATTAGATGTGAATTATTAACATAAATATGTAAATGTTGAAGAGATTTATAGGTCTTCATCAAACTTGAGTAAAATATATACATCTAAATCTAATTGATGGGATTGTTAGACATGGTTAAAATAGTTAAATCAATGTTGTTGTGTACGCAATTTTAAGATCTAGGGTTTAAAAAAAATCCATCAATCTGAAGTTATCTTCTATTTGTGAATCCATTTAAGAATTGGGTATTAAGGTTAGTATTTGGATGCACGAAAACTTTGGCGTTTTGCATGATTGGATTAAAGATATTAATCCAAACAATATTTGCAGAGATTTTGCATAGTATTTACATTAATATTTGGTAGGTACATTGTTGAGTGCTATATCTGACAAATTAAATTCATGAAGTAATAGTTAAGATAACAGCACATATCAGATATAGGAGTAAAACATGTCTTTAATCACTCATGGAATTATTACAGAGAAGAAGATCAGGGATAGTCAACCAAGGATTACAATTCATCTGACTACAAGTCTACAACATACTCCCTTCCTTGACAGTACAGGTCTCATGTAAAGGAATCAATGGTTGCCAAGAGGAACACAACAATCAACCAACCAACATTACAACTACCAGAGAATGACAAAAGCTTAATACAAACATCCAATACATTGTCAGATAACAAATATTATTGAACATAACAATAGACATTGTATGCTGACTATAGACATTACAAGATAAGTTCATATTATTGATGTACAATAGTGTTCAATAAATATACATGGAATGTGTAATAATGCAAAAGTTATTTTCCATAACTATTATGATCTTTTCTACAAATTTGTTGATGGAAAGGTGTGTAGGTTGAATTATAATCATTTTGCCACTCATCAATAACAACAAATACATGATTGAAATCCACTACTCTTCTCAATACATCTAGAACAAAAAAACTCGTTGTCAACAATAGTTTCTAACAAACTATTGCAAGTATGTTACCAACAAGTAAATTTAAAACATAACAACAAGTGTAAACCTGTTATAGCATTTTGTCTACTTTTAGATCTGAAAAGGAAAATTGAGAAATTGTATATGAATCTCTTGTTTGATAATACATGGCCAGAAAAATACTTGTTGTAAGGTGAGAAAATATTAAAGACGTACAACTTGGATTTTCATCTGAAGTATGATGAAAATGCATTATTTACTCTTTCATAACATTGAATCTGAATATATTTAGGCACATCATGCTCAGGCTACTTGTTATCGTGCAAATTTTAAAATTTCAGGGTGCTGGAAGTGACTAAGAATGAAACAAGATAAAATACAATTTCATTCAGTCATGGAGGGACAATCAATCATATAGGAGCAATTATGCACTAGGTGAATAGTTGCCCAAAAGACAACAAATAGTCATACTTGCAAGCTATACAGCATATGAAAATGGAATAACTCTTTTATTGAGTGTCCTCTAATCTACTTCTCAATTACCACAGGATGTTCACCCACATAATTATACAGTGAAAGTTAAATATAGTAGCTCTTTGTATAAGTGAAATCATTCGATAAAAAACACCACACAATGCGAATCTGAGCAAATGATCTCCGCAATATCCTAGAAAATCATATTGTCTAGAATATTTATTTATTTGTTGCTATCGTATCTTCCCAAATGACATTACAACATCAGTTTATTATCATTTAAATACAATAAACTCACTTTCCTATAAACTATAACAAGCATAAATTGAAAATACTTCAATGCAGCTAATGACATTTTCCGTTTATCCTCAACATAGTCAAAGCAATTAAGAATTTTTCACTGCAACTGTACCTGAAAATACTCCATTGATTGCCACTGGGACTTTATTGAAAGTGATAAATTCTGCAATGTGTTTTCAAATTCTTCTGCATCAGCTATACAAACAACAAAAAATTAGATGACATAACCATAGGCTATGCTAACATGCTAAAATATGGAAGCACACAGAACATAAGAAATTCAAAACGAAGTTAATGCATTTCAATGGAAGAAACTAGCTATATGATGAAAGACAACTGAAACTGCAGATGAGAACTACGTTTTTATGTTGTCAGAGTTTAAATCTTGTAAACGTGAATACATCACAAATAGGGATGATTATTTAGAATAAACTTTATGTCTGACCCATTTTGTCTGCACACTTGTCAATTTATTTAAAAATTTCTTGCGCATTTTAATTTTGGCATTACTTTTGAATTGTTATTAAGAAAAATGCCAACATTTTATCACCTATTATGCAGTTACATTATATAACAGTCATCAAGCCTTGAATCAAAATGTCATTGCAAATCATTAGGCCTTTCAAATTCCCAATTTGATGACTACTCATTATATGGTTTCTTCCTAGAAATTCTACAGAATCACTTGATCTTCATCATCTATTCCACCAAGTACCTACAGCTTTCTATTCTCAATTTAACTTCCTCAGTTTTGAAAGATCACGATTCATATCTTGGACAGGCTCCTTGTTGGATTCCTTCAAACTTTCCTTTTTAGAAAATCTTTCTGAATATTCTGCATCAATATATTCTAACTTTTTATACTATGTTTTCCTTGATCAACTCCAAGATAAAGGTTCTTTAGTGCATGTTTGGGCTTTGTGCTAGTGCAATTACAATCTTAGTTTTACAATTCACACCATCTACTTTCAAATGTATTTACACAAACAAAAAGGGGAATACTTTGAGAAGTCAAATATAAATACACACAAACTATGCTAAGGCCTCTTCCAGCAACAGAACTATTGAAGAATGGTTTGTCATTTGCCCCAGTTAAGTTATTATAACTATAACCATACAAGCTAGAGAGATTTTACATCCTACTTTCTAAGTGTGATGTTTCTAGAGTCATTTTCTGAATTCAAAGATATAAATAATGGTTTCAAGAAGGTTACATGGAACTAGAGCACTTGTAGGAATTGATGACTCAGCTTTGTCAATAGACTTAGTGTAATTAATTAATTTGAATTACACTTTATTTCAGTTTATGTAGGATAATGTTTTGCATAATAGTTGTCATGTAGACTGTTGATACATAGTAGCTTCGGTCAGATACAAGATGATTGCGTGTATTGATTATATATGTGCATGTGTGTATGCATGTCAGTTCATTATGTGAACTGAGATAAATGCACATATACACAGTTCTCGGAGACAAAGCAATCATTCTTGCATTAATTTGAAACTCTATATATCAAAGTAAGTATACTGAAATCTGAATTGCAGATTATATTATTCTCTTGATACAGATTGAGTAATGATCTGATATACATGCATAGAATCAATCAAGCAATCATCAAGCATACTAATATTGGAACATGATTTGGATCGAGCAAGTGATCCATTCACTTCCTATGAAGATTGTTGGTTTGTAATAATAATAAAATTGGTTAAGTACTAAACAACCCGATCTGGGTTATGATTAAGTTTGTTTGTTTAAATGAAGAGACATGCCATGAACAGACATGGCTCCACATTGTGGAGACATTTCCTTTCATGACTTTTCTGTTAGAGACAATACTTATACCAATATCAAATGGCCAAAAGATATATCAAAATCAATAAATATTCTCTCTTTGGAGTTCAGCACTTGCAGACTTGGAGATAAATTACATTCTCAGATTTAAATTAGTATTCCATAGTTTCTGATATACATATTCCTTCAAGGATAAAGTCTGATTATAACCTGCAAGAAATTAGCGCATTCAAATCTGTAAACTGTTAAACATATAGCAGTCTGATAAGAAATTTAATTACATTCAAATGGTATCAGAGCCTTGTTAACAAAGATACCATTAGATTTGAGATAGAATATTGGTTAGTGAATTGTTTGTTTCTTGGAGGCTACACTGTCATGCCCTAAAATATAGGGCAAAAACACACAATTTTTTTTTTAAAAAATTAGCAATAATAATTAAATTTACTAAGTTCGATAGGATTATTCTCTCATAAATTTAAGAGTAGGTAGAAACAGGTTCTTCAATCAAGACCCTTGATATTCCATTTAGTTTGAAAATCAAAGTGTGGGACAAGATCATTAAATTAAAATTTTGTTATCAAATCGATTTAGACACTTGCTTCATTTTATATTAATTTTAAAACAATGGATTTAAAATTATTCAAATAACAATATAATTAAAGATAAATTTAACTTTTATTACATAGTATGTTTCATCTCATACTAAATTAATATAATTAAAATAAATTTATAATCCTTTTACTAACTACTAATCTTTATCTTAAATTTCATAACAAATTTAAACTCTATTTCTAAACAACAATATCAATTAACTCTATAATCTATTAAAGTCAACACATATTAATTTTATTACTAACAAAAAAAACCATTAAAACTAATTAATATTTAAAACTATGACTAACACTTAAAAAAAAACATTAAAACTAACTTAACATAAAGAAAACTAAAACAAAACATACTAAAATATATATATATATATATATATATATATATATATATATATATATATATATATATATATTTTAAATATAATTCATTATTAAAACAATTCAACACTAAATGATAATGATATTAACATATAATATTATAAGAATAAAACTAATTAAGATGTAATAACTCTACTTATACAAAAATCTAAAATTATTAAGTACTAATACACATTAATTAAATTTCCAACAAACTAAAACTAACAACCATTTTATTAATACTAACTTCCATTAACTAATTAACTAACATAATAACACTATTTAAAAAAACTAATATTTAAAAACATTATTTAAAAAAAATACTAATTGAAACACACTAACTAAAACTAATTTTAAATAAAACTGAAAATGAAACTTTAAATAAAATATTACTACCCTAAAACCCACAACCAAGCGCTTTAAAGAAGTATGCCGTGCTGTCCAAGGGAAGAAGGTACGCCAGTGAAGAGTTTTAAAAAACAAAATTTAAATCACAAACTTTTAACATGCCACCCTCCATATTTAATATGCCACTTTGACTTTAATGCCTCTCCCAAATTTTCAACTCAAATGACAAGTCACGTGGTGTAAGGAAGATGGAAAGGAATTTATAATTTTAAAAACAAATGTGTGCAAGTTTGCCCAGCCGCCCAACTTTCTCCATTTAATATGGAAGGGAGAAAAAGTTAGTTAGGTAGAAACTTAGGATAGTAGATATTTAGGATATTTATTTTATGAATTAATTACTTCTTTTTGCGTTGTTTATTTAATTTTTTTATGATTTAAATAAAAATTTCAAAGAGCATTTTAGAGGGAATATTCTTTGTTATCTTAGGGACTTTTTTATTTTTTTTTTTCTCATACAAAAACCAGTGAGCATTTTTGCTCTAGGAATACATTTTATTTTTTGAAAGTCTTTTTTTTTTGTCTAAGTATGGATTTTTTTTAATGTAAATTTTTTTCTAAGTGTGGTTTTTTTCTAACTTGTTTAATTTATCAAAGTGAGATAATTTTTCTAAGTTCATTTTAGGACTAAAAGTAAAACATAATTATTTGAGATGAGCATTTAAACTTCCTACTAATGAAAAATAACTAAATGAGATCTAAATTACACAAGGAATATTTTTTTTTATCATATTTGATTATAGAATGCAAAACTATATATCATTCTTTTTTTCTAATCAATCATAATCAAATTAGTAAAATTTCGAAAACATAAGATTACCATAGGAAGAGTAAACATCATTTTATCTCATTTTTGATACACACGTACATATAACTGAAAATACGAAAATCTCAAAAGCAAGGATATTACTCAATCTATTTTTTACTTATTAAACCACCTAGTTCAAGGCTCCGTCGGGAAAGAACCAGTAAGAAAACCCGACATCCTTGCCATTTCAACAATAACTTGAAAAATACATTTTTACACAAGATTTCAATCTCGAACATAATTGAATTTCAATAACAATTTGAATTTTCTTCTAGGCCCTTAACAAGGGATCCATTTCGAATTATGCAAAGCATCATGGAGATTGTGGAGAGAACAAAAATTGACCAGGTGACAAACAAACATATCATGAAGACAGAATTGAACATTCACTCTCATCCCGATTTGCACAACAGGTTCAACATTGAACCAGACAAGGGAGAAGGTGGATTGTTCCAATAGGAGATGTCAAATGCAACACCAAAATAGGGGCCCAATCGGGGCTATATACTCAAAAACTTCTGTTCTTCCATTCTTACATTCCAAAACTCATACGTGGTTTGTGCTGACGAATAGGGGCCCATAACACCCTACCCTCTCTCCCTCTTCTCGTTCTGAGAAGAGACTCTACACTGTTGGAGTCCAACTAAAAACCTTCTCCCATACATAGCCACTTCTGCCCTATCTGAAGGTGAGTAATGTCAAAACAACCCATACAATTCCCTTCGAAAAACAAGCAAAAACACAAAGGAAAGACATTCAAGAAAACCTATTTCAATCCCTCCCAAAACATACTTAACACAGATACAAACATACAAATGCAAGCACAATATCTTAAGCATGAACAAAACATAAACAACATAAGGTGAAGTATTCCTACCTTCAAAATTGGGTTATGGAAAATGAACAAGTTTGAGATGAGCAATCCCTTCTTTCTCCTTCTCCTTCAATCCTCAATTCCACTCTAAAACTAGAGGTTGGGTGAACACCACAACCCCCTCAAAAATGCCTCTAAAATAAGGTCATAAACTCAACTACCTCTAAAATGCAATAACTCCCCCCACTTGCCTAAAATTCTAGAGGCTTCTAACTCAACTAAACCAAAGGCTAACCTCAAGGTGGAGTTAAAGTCATTCAACCCATGGTGAAATCATTCAATTTTCGCACTAAAGCAAAAATGGACTTTTTGAGTGACCATAAAAGTCAACAAAAGGGGCTAAGGGGGTGGAAAATGTCCCCAACCCATACCCATTACCCTTTGGGTACTTAGATTTCATGATTTTAGGCCTTTAGGATTAATTAGGGACCTATCAAAAGTTAGAAAAATTTTAGGACTTACTAACAACCTTCTAAAATGCAGATTACTTACTAATCAAAATTAAAGTAATTAACCTCGATTACTCACTGATTAGCAAAAATGTCACTAATCTAGTCCAACTTAGATCTTTAGGTTACTCGGTTAACCCTAACTATCATGTTGGAATGCATATACAATTCACGAGTGTCAAGCGACACTATAAAAACACTATTACGAAACATTAACATTTAAAGATTACAGAATGATACATTCATTCAATCCACGATACAAATAAAACACGAACAACGGGGTTTGCATCCTTTATTGGATTCAACCCTGGTTTCCACAATCGATACATAGGGTTTAATTTTGTTTCTCCATTAGATTTCTCGGCTAAATATTCCTACACACATCAGTAGCTCAAGAAAATCACATCTATATATGTATATAAATGTATCAGGGAAATCACGTAAATTAAAACATCCATCTTTCAATTAATTAACTATTTATCTCGTTTCTGTTCATATTCTTAATCATTAAATTTGCATAATCAAAGTGTTAATTCAGCATTCACTTACTTCATCAGTATACATGTTCATAAAGCATTAAATAACAAAATCAAATATCTAAAAGTAAAACATCACACAACATGAAATAACATAATATGTTCAGTGTATCTGGTAGTGTCTCGACATATCGAGTCATGAGTATCAAAATAATAATGTATCAACTATGCTATGATGGATCGGGGCAAGGCCTCCCATACAGTTATTGGATTCTTTGGAGATTTGTAGTTCTTGAAGATAGATTTTGACTGAACCTAAAGACCATCAGATATCATCCTCCAGAAAAGTTAACTACCTTGCAGTAGATGTTGGTAGTCTGTCCTGCACCGACGGTAATCCATAGCATCATGTACAATGTTTTACAGCAGTGAACTAAAAATCACTCCAACATCATCCCCTACCATCCACAACATGGCTATACAGAGGCTGCCACAATGGTTAATATCGATAATTCTAAAAGAGAAGTTATTGCAGAGTTTGTGGTTGTGATGCTGTGATAAAGACAACCAATTGTTGTTTAGAGAAATTACTGCATCTGCTGGAAAAGTATCAAGGGTGGTTGTAGTGTGACGCTAATAAATATAGGGTAATGCTTAGTCTATAACATATCTGGAGAACCATATTAACAGCCTATACCTGCTGTCCACATATTGACCCACATACTTATCTTATGGAAGGTGCATGCAATATAATGGTGTGAACTATATAACTGCAGATTGACAAAGTCAACCATTACAAGCAAAACTGTTGTCAGTTTTAGTCCTAGCCAAACAGAGGGTGGTCCATTTCAGTATATCAAGATTTCTTCAGTAGTAATTTTTGAAGATACAGGCTTTGTATTCTAAAGTGCTTGCAAATCAGTTGACACTTGGTTCAGTTTTAATTTACAACAGAACAACCATAATTTGATAGCATCAGTTTTTTTTAAGGAACAACAATCACTTCAAACACGTCTATTAGGTTGAACTTTAACAAGAGCTAGACGGTGATTTGATAGAGACATATTATCATAGTTACATCGCCCTGGGGGACAAAGCGACAGTGGAACGGGGGGACAAGTTTCCAGGATGGGGGTGTTGGAATATTTAATGCAGATGTCCGTTTGTCCCTGGAGCCAAACGCCCACCTACCACCCTGAACGTTCAGAAAATTTATTACGAGCAGGTGAGATTTTGAAATTGAAAAATGAGAGGGAAAATAATTTTGCTAAAGACAAAAGCAATGTTGTATCATTCATTCGATAAGTAAGTTGAGACAGAGAGAGTTCTGTAGAGCAAAAAAAGTTGCAGAGCAGAGAAAGAAAGCAAAAGGTGATCAGCAGATCAGTTGTCGCAGAGACAGAAGGAATCGTTGTCGTGCTTGCAGATGCACGTGCTTCTTCCTGCCGCTTTGTAAGTCAGTAGTTTATTGCTTTCAACCTGTTGAAGCAGTGATTGCTCCAGGAATTATTGTATGCAGCCATTAAAGCTACAAGTTTGAAGTTTAAAGTTTAGGGTTACTTTTTAGGTTTTTTTCTGGTTGAAGCCGAATGCTCCCAGATTTGTAATAGTTTTAATCAGAGTTGAATAGAAAGTAAGCAGGCATATTTGAATCCATTATTGTCCTTCTATTCATTGCATTTTGGAAAGTTCATTTGAAAGTTTGAAGCTTTGAGTCTCTGATTTTTTATGGTGGAAACATTCACGTTATAAGTTTACACTCGGTGCCCTCATCTATCGAGTTCACTCGGTAATCTCTTTGTCTACCGAGTTCACTCGGTAATCTCTTTGTCTACCGAGCTCACTCGGTATCCTTTGGTTACCGAGTTATGTATCTTTCATTTACCGAGCCAACTCGGTAAACTCTCCTGCCGCCTATTCTCTTTGGTTATCGAGCAAAATTTTTGCTCGGTAATAGTTGCTCAGAAGCAAGTTTTAGGGTTAGGTTGTTTTTTGTGATTGAATTTTTTTTTAATATTTCTCACATGGTATCAGATCTTTGAGGCCCCACATCCACAGTGAGTTAGGGCATTTGTTTTCTTGGGATATTTATCATGGCAGGAGATGCAGGAAAGATATGGCAGCAGCCAGCATCCTTTAATGGGCATAACTATGATACATGGGCAAAGAAGATGAAAACCATTATGGTAGCAAATGATTTGTGGGAGTTTGTGGTCAATGGATTCAATGATGTGCCTGATCCAACTCAGTATGTTGCCCTCACAAATGCACAGAAGACTCATTTGAAAGAGTCAAGGAGGAAGGATGCTAAGGCATTAAGTTTGATTGAAGCAGCAATGACAGAGACAATATTCCCAAAGATTGCAGCAACAAATTATGCAAAAGAAGCATGGGATATCCTTGAGACGAACTTCAAGGGGACTGATAAAGTCTGTACTGTAAAGCTATAGAATATAAGGAGGGAGTTTGAAAACCTTCAGATGAAGGAGAATGAATCAGTTGCAGACTTCAGTTCAAGGACCTCCAATATGATTAACCAGCTAAAGTCAAATGTAGAAGACTATCAAGAGCAGAGGATAGTGGAGAAGATATTGAGGAGTTTACCTCATAAATATGACCATTTGGTCATGACCATAGAAGAGGCAAAAGACCTCACTACTCTGACAATGGATGAGTTGATGGGTTCTCTTCAAACCCATGAGTATAGGATCAATAGATCCACATCTTCTACCCAAGAGCAAGCATTCAAGGCTCAATCAAATCCAAGAGGAAGGGGGAGAGGAAGAAATGGCTCAGGCAGAAACTCCAGAGGCAGAGGCCAAGGTAATGGAGGACAAAGAAATGTTGCAGTAGAAAGCTCAGGAAGAGCAGATGGAGCAAGTACCTCACACACTACCTCAAGAGGAGGTAAGAAAAACTACAACTCAAATAAGAGTAATGTAGAATGTTACTACTGTCATAAATATGGGCATTATGCAAATGAATGCTGGAAGAAGCAGAAAGATCAGTCAGGACAAGCAAATGTGGCTGATGTGAATATGGTAGGTGAAAACACTGCCTTCATCATGTGTAATGTTGGTGAAGAAGGAAGCCCTGAGGTTTGGTACCTCGACAGTGGATGTAGCAACCACATGAGTGGTAATAAAACCTTGTTTTCATTCATTGACAAGAGTTTCAAATCAGAAATTAAGATGGGTAACAATGGAACCCTACCAGTTGTGGGCAAAGGATCTATTATGGTCCGCACCAAGAAAGGTGAAAAGAAAGAAATACAAAATGTGTATTTCGCCCCTGGTATGAAGCACAATTTGATGAGCATTAGTCAGCTCATTCAAAATGGATACAAAGTGCTGATGGAGAATGACATGTGTGTCATTCAAGAAAAGGATGGGAGCAAGAACCTACTTGCAGCAGTTCAAATGACAAAGAACAGAATGTTTCCCTTGAGGATACAGACATGTTTCTCATCTCAAGTTTGTGCTGCACCTCCCACACAATCAGCTCTAAGGAGTGTGATTGAAGACCCCTCACGGCTATGGCACCTCAGGTATGGTCATCTTGGCTATGCTGGTTTAAATTTATTGTCAAATAAAAGAATGGTAGAAGGTTTGCCACGTGTAGAAAATTCTTGTGACAAGTGTGAGGCTTGTATTTTGGGTAAGCAACATAGGCTTCCCTTTCTTTCTGGAAATTCTAGGAGGGTTAGATATCCATTAGAGTTAGTGCATACCGACCTAGTCGGTCCTATGCAAGTTACTTCCATTGGGGGGAGTACTTATTTCATGACATTCATTGATGATTTCAGTCGTAGGACATGGGTGTATTTCTTAAAGAACAAATCTGAAGAATTTGATAAATTTGTAGAATTTAAAGCCCAGGCTGAAAGAGAATGTGAACATTATATCAAGGTCCTCAGATCAGATAGAGGAGGGGAGTATACCTCCAATTCTTTTGTAAATTTTTGCAGGAAACAAGGCATAAAGAAAGAGTTCACAGCCAGCTATACACCACAGCAGAATGGAGTGGCTGAAAGAAAGAACAGGACCATTGTTGAAATGGCAAGGAGCATGATGAAAGAGAAAGGTCTCCCAACTGAATTTTGGGGAGAGGCTGTGGCAACAACAGTTTACCTAATTAATAGGTGTCCTACAAAGGCGGTCCGTGACAGAATTCCAATGGAAGCATGGTCACGAAGAAGATGGACAGTTGAACACCTAAGGGTGTTTGGATGTGTAGCATATGCACATGTGCCTAAAGAGCAAAGGCAGAAATTTGATGACAAAGGTGTGAAATGCATTTTCACAGGGTACAGCCCAGAATCAAAGGCATACAGATTGTATGACCCATTGAACAACAAGATGATGCTTTCAAGAGATGTGGAATTTCTTGAAAATCAATCTTGGTATGGACAAATTGATGAATCACCAAGCACTTCAAGTAAAGTGTCAATTATGACTGAAGAGGATGCTGATGAACAGCAAGAAGAAGGAGCAGATAGAAGAAAAGGCAAGCAGCCTCAGTCATTACCGAGCTCCTCTAGGCATGACCGAGTGTCAGGGCCAAGCAGCAGCAGCGAAGATTCTAATCCCACACTCTCCTCCCTATTACCAAGAAAGACCAAGAGTCTTAGGGAGATATACCAAGATGAAAGGTATGAAGATTATGATGAGAGTGTTAATTTTGCATTATTTTCTCATAGTGATCCAATATATTTTGAGGAAGCTATTAAGGAGAGGAAATGGTGTAATGCCATGGATGAGGAAATAGATGTCATAGAAAGAAATGAGACATGGGAGCTAACTAAATTGCCTCCCAAGAAGCAAGTGATTGGAGTGAAATGGGTCTATAAGACCAAATGTAATGTTGAAGGCAAGATTGATAGGCATAAGGCAAGGCTGGTAGTCAAGGGCTACAAACAGCAGTATGGCAGAGATTATGATGAGACTTATGCCCCTGTTGCAAGAATGGAAATAGTGCATGCTGTCATAGCAATTGCATCTCAGCACAAATGGAAGGTATATCAAATGGATGTGAAATCCGCCTTCCTTAATGGTGTATTGAAAGAAGAAGTCTATGTGGAGCAGCCACCTGGTTATGAAGTTGCAGGTGAAGAGAACAAGGTATATAGATTGAAGAGAGCTCTTTATGGGCTCAAACAAGCTCCAAGAGCATGGTACAGTAGGATTGACTCATATTTGATGAGCAATGGCTTTAGCAAAAGCAATGGTGAGCCCACTCTCTACATCAAGGCAGCAAATGGAAATGTTTTGATTGTTGTTTTGTACGTAGATGATTTGATTTTTACTGGAAATGACAAGGCTCTAATTGGTGAGTTCAAAGAGGTCATGAAAAGTGAATTTGAAATGACAGACCTAGGTCTCTTGACGTAGTTTCTAGGCATAGAAGTAAAACAAATGCATGATGGCATCTTCATCTCTCAAGAAAAATATGCAAGGCAGATCTTGGAGAGATTTAAAATGCAGAACAGCAAGGCAGCCTCCACACCAACAGCAGTAGGTCTGAAGTTGAGCAAAGAAGACTCTAGCAAGAGAGTGGATCCAACACTATACAAGAGTATGGTTGGAAGTCTTATGTATTTGACTGCAACTCGGCCATACCTAATGCATACAGTAAGTCTAATTTCCAAATTTATGGAAACACCAAAGGATTCCCATTGGCAAGCAAGAAAAAGGATCCTAAGGTATGTGAAAGGTACCAAGGGATTTGGAATCTTGTATACTGCAAATGATGATTTTAAGTTGGTGGTTTACACAGATAGTGATTGGGCTGGAAGTTTAGATGATAGGAAGAGCACTTCTGGATATATGTTTCATATGGGATCGGGTGCAATTTCATGGGCATCCAAGAAGCAACCCATTGTTGCTCAATCTACAGCAGAGGCTGAATATATAGCAGCAAATGCAGCAGCATGTCAGGCTATTTGGCTAAGGAGGATCTTGACAGATTTGAATGAAAAGCAAGAGGATGGAACCACAATTTATTGTAACAACATCTCATCTATTGCATTGTCCAAGAATCCAGTCTTTCATGGGAGAAGCAAACACATAGAGATCAGATATCACTTCATCAGAGAGTTGGTGGAGAATGGGGATATCAAAATAGAATTTTGTAAGTCTAAGTAGCAGCTAGCAGACATTTTTACCAAGCCATTAGCCATTGGAAGTTTTGTACACCTAAGAGAGAGTCTTGGTGTAGTTGATTTGGATCAGCAGTGATCCTTGTTTGTTTGGCTCAAGACAAAGGGGGAGTATTGGAATATTTAATGCAGATGTCTGTTTGTCCCTGGAGCCAAACGCCCACCTACCACCCTGAACGTTCAGAAAATTTATTATGGGCAGGTGAGATTTTGAAATTGAAAAATGAGGGAAAATAATTTTGCTAAAGACAAAAGGAATGTTTTATCATTCATTCGATAAGTAAGTTGAGACAGAGAGAGTTCTGTAGAGCAAAAAAAAGTTGCAGAGCAGAGAAAGAAAGCAAAAGGTGATCAGCAGATCAGTTGTCGCAGAGACAGAAGGAATCGTTGTCGTGCTTGCAGATGCACGTGCTTCTTCCTGCCGCTTTGTAAGTCAGTAGTTTATTGCTTTCAACCTGTTGAAGCAGTGATTGCTCCAGTTATTATTGTATGCAGCCATTAAAGCTACAAGTTTGAAGTTTAAAGTTTAGGGTTACTTTTTAGGGTTTTTTCTGGTTGAAGCCGAATGCTCCCAGATTTGTAATAGTTTGAATCAGAGTTGAATAGAAAGTAAGCAGGCATATTTGAATCCATTATTGTCCTTCTTCTATTCATTGCATTTTGGAAAGTTCATTTGAAAGTTTAAAGCTTTGAGTCTCTAATTTTTAATGGTGGAAACTTTCACGTTATAAGTTTACACTCGGTGCCCTCATCTACCGAGTTCACTCGGTAATCTCTTTGTCTACCGAGCTCACTCGGTATCCTTTGGTTACCGAGTTATGTATCTTTCATTTACCGAGCCAACTCAGTAAACTCTCCTGCCGCCTATTCTCTTTGGTTACCGAGCAAAATTTTTGCTCGGTAATAGTTGCTCCCGAGCAAGTTTTAGGGTTAGGTTGTTTTTTGTGATTGAAATTTTTTTAATATTTCTCACAGGGGGAACAGTGGGGTCTTAGTTTGGGGATGGTTCGGGGACAGCAGAGGAACGGTGATTGGGGACCGGGAGGGGGCTGTGTATACTATACATATGATACTTAAAATGCTAGTTATGAAAATATGTATTGCAGTATAAGACAAAGATGTGAAAGAGTAAATACTTGAACATTGCATTGAATTTGAACATCGAACATTGAACATAAATATTCAAATCAGCAAATAGTCAACATCAAGACATCCCCCATCCTTGGCGGAGGTGGCTGAATTTGGTGGTGCCACTGGGAATAAGGGAATGGAGTCCCCAAGTCCTTGGTGCATCCAAGTCTTCGGGAAGTGGGGCAAAAAGAGCGAGGACGCATCCCCCTGTTACTATGCATATTATCATCCTTGATGTTTTTCAGAAATTGAAGGTATTTAGTGCACCTATCACATGTCTATCTTTATTGGGTTGTACATGATAAAACAAAGTGTCGTTCTATTATTATTGGGACTTTGTCGACTGTTTATACAAATTTAAATGCCCAGCACCCTCATTGGTAACAACGAGGGCAAAGATAGTAATCGCAAGGTTAACACCTTGCAGAACGAATCTTGCCTCCTCTAATTGTTGGAGAATCTGCTGTTAACAGAATATAATAGGTTATCATCACTTCCAAACAAGTTTAGTAATTTGGAAAATTTGCATCATCTATCTTTGATTGATTGCAAATATGTAAGTATCGAAGGCAACTAATAGTGGGTTGTTAGTCTTGAAACCAACTTCAGTAGTTTCTACTCACTCAAATGATAGGACTCTATTATTTCAAACGATAGAACGTATACATGCATCACGGAAATTTGGTGAAGGATTTATTTTTGACAACATGATTAGAAATGCTCCAGTAAATAGGCATGTGTCATAAATGATGTTCTTGAAAAGTGTGATTGGATGCTACGAACAAGTTCTAATAGAATACCACACCGACAAGATTTACACAAAATAGATTTCATGAAATGTTTGAAATTTTAAAGTATACGTTTTGTAGATGTGCAAGCCAACAACATCATGCTGAAGCGAACAACATAATTAAATTGGAAATATCATACATATACATGCATATTTTTTGGAAATATAGACATGCAATAAAACATCTTATCAAGTGCCTTGAAGGCAATTCTTTTACATCTATTACAAGCTAAGTTACCGAGTCATCAGCCTGGCTTTTTCATACGGAAGCTGATGCAAGTGGATTTCACAAGCTTGTGGTTGGCTTCCGTGAAGCCTCCAAAGGGCATCCAAACACATCCGATGGCACCCGCAGGTCCAAAGCCCAAAAAACAATAAAAAAAGCCAAACAAAATAATTTTCTAATTTGCATGTTCTCTAATTCATTTTTTAGGTCTTTTTTTGTAAGGAAACCCTAAAACAACCCTAAAGGTGAACGTTGAAGCATTCAAAAGTCATTTTGTAACTTAGTTTGCAGCTACTCATCAGTCTCCATTTTGCATTGTGAAGGCAAGTTAAGCATTTTCGTAGAGGATCGATTGGAGGGTAAGAGATAGCTTCTTCAAATGTGTCTTAAGCATTTAAGGTAAGCGTTTGATCCCATTCTAGAGTATTTTGATGAATATTTTCATGTTTTTGAAGAAATTTTTCAACTTTTTTTAAAAAGAAATAAATAAGCAAGTTTGGGTATCTATTTTAGTAGTTTTTTTTCCACTTTTTTGTACTTGTATGCTTGATGTTTATAGTTGGTTTCCTAATAAAAATTTATTTATTTTCTTATTATAGGTTGCAAAAAACTAGATTTTATTTTGCAAGAATGGCCACCAGTGGTAATCAAAGTTCAGTTGGGGGCGCAAGAAGGGCAAGGGACTGATAATTTCAAAATTGATATAGGATCTCCTTTGTGGAGACATACAACAAGGGTATCACAGATTTCAGGAGGTAGCTCATACTATTGAAGTGCAATTATTGTGAAAGTAACAAAGGAAAACCTTTCAATAGCTCATATTCCCTCATTAAACTTCATTTTATGGGCCCTACCGGCAGAAGATTTGGAATGTGCAAAGGCAAAAATAGTATTGGGATGACTAGTGTAAAAATAGTTTCATTTGTAAGAGAACAAGAAGTTAATGATGCAATGGCCAAAAGATCAAAAAAAAAGATACTATCAACCTCCATCCCCAAAGACTAAGTTCAAGATGCATGAACCCACTTAACCAATTGTATCCTCCCAACACCCATTCTTGCAAGTACCTATACCAAGAGATGATGAGGAAGAAGTGGGAATTTTAACTAGCAAAAGAGGCCCATTACAAACTACACTTAAAATGGAGTTAAGAGACCATGTTGATGAAGTTATTGCAGGATGCCTCTATGCAAATGGGCTTCCTTTCAACTTAGTGAGATCACCATACTAGAAGTAAATGGTGGCAGCAACCAAAGAAGCACCAGCTGATTACACAAGCCCAGGGTATGAAAAGGAGCATATGACTCTATTGCAACAAGAGAAGATGCGTAAAGAGGAAAACCTTCTACAAATCAAAAAATCTTGGAAAACTTTGGATGTAACTATTGTGTCAGATGGTTGGAAAGGTACAAAAATCTAGCCACTAATTAATGTGATTGCAGCATCCCCCAAAGGGGCAACATTTTTTAAAGCAGTTGATTGAGACGGGGAAGTGAGGATTCCCAATTAATTTCTAGAATTCTCATCGAGGCTATCAAGATGGTGGGTAGTGAGAATGTGATATTTTTGGACCCCGTGCACCTTACAATCCCCTAACTTGCTCATACAGAAGATAGGCACTAAAATAGATTGGGTGAAGAAAATATACAAAGAGGGGGAGGAGATACAAATGTTTGTTATGAACCACCACATTTCACAATCCATTACATACTCCAAATTGGAGTTTCTGAAGGTAAATTAATTTTTCAAAATTACTAAATTTCATGGATTTGTAATTTCGTTGAAATTTATAATTCTCTTATCAGTTGACATATTAACTTGCTTTGCTGAGACCCATTTTGCATCTCATACAATTGTTATGAGATGGCTCCTCAAGGTGCAAGATGCATTGTGCCAAATGGTCATCTCTAATCATTGGAGCATATTGAAGGCCTCAACTTTAGAAAGAATGAAAAGGATCAAGACTTTCGGCTTGGATCGTAGTTGGTGGGCTCGTGTCGCATATGTATTGGATTTCACCGAGCCCATCATGACTATGCTCTGCTTTTCTAATACAAATACACCTTAGTTGGGGGATGTGTATGATGGCATGGACACTATAACACACCTAAAGTTAAACTTGAGAATTCAGAGCTACAGTGACCCCACACAAAGCAAAGCCTTATGCAATCAAGTGCAAGCAATCATCAAAAATTTTTGGGAGGGGATGACTACCTCACTGCACCTCCTTGCATCTTATTTCCTAGGTACTAAGTTACCAAATTCTATCCATCAACCCTCAAACTCTAGTTCAATTCTGTCCAAAGTCTGGTTCTTGTCAAATTTTTCCCAAATTCGCTTACAGAGCAACAGATTCACTACAAATTTTGTCAGAGGGATTTGGACAAAATTTGGAGCAAATTGTGAAGAATTTTTTGCGCAATAGCCAAACCCGAGCTGAATTTGGTGTCAAATCAAATTGTTTTTACTTTTTTAAAGTGCTTTTTGCCTAATTTGGTTTCTTCAATGCTCCCAACCCTAAAAGTGACTGCTAAAAAGGCCAAAAAAGATGGCTTATATGTCATTTATACATTTGCGAGTGAAAATGAAAACTTTCTTATTGAGGAAATCCAAATTGACAATTGGTGAAGTCCAAATTGACAATTATAGAGGAATTTCTTTAAAAAAATTATGATATATTCTTTGAATCCAAGGCTTAAAATTTGAAATCTCAACTTTTGATTTAGCTTGGTTAGAAATCCTCTTACCAATATAAAAAAAAAAAAAAGATAACTGCACTTATCTTTTGATGATTCCTTTCATTCTCAAACTATCCCTTGATATGGAACTATTACCCGTGCATGTAACCAAGAAAGTGTGTGATGTTGTATGT
This sequence comes from Cupressus sempervirens, assembly GCA_028749045.1. Classification (NCBI taxonomy): domain Eukaryota; kingdom Viridiplantae; phylum Streptophyta; class Pinopsida; order Cupressales; family Cupressaceae; genus Cupressus; species Cupressus sempervirens. Next base: position 664,115,843 of record CM053785.1, read on the forward strand.
GTGGCTAAATGATGCAATTAATATCCTATTATATTGAAACACAGATATGGTGGTGTATTTTTCAGTGTAACCCAGACAATCGCACCCCCCTCGCAAACCTTAAAGTACCCGTCCCCGAGACGTCCCCGCACTAGGTACTTGAGTACCCAAGCACCCCCACCTCCACCATTCTGCAACCATGCCGCATCTAGGATGTGTACTTAAATTTCTATTTGATTTTTGATTTTTGAATGTTCCTATTGGGTATGTAATACGCTACTATGTCGAATGTCAATGGTTCTAGTTCATGTTGCCATTTTGCTATGTTCAAGTATTTTAATTTGGTATGTTCTAGTGAATTACTGAAATATCATTTCATAACTAGCATTTCAAGTTCTATATGTATACTATACAACACCCCTCTCTAGCCCGCCCTCACCTTGCCATTGTCCCCTGGCCATCCCCCCATGTCCTGAAAATGAGGCCCATGTTCCCCACGTCCCAAAAACTCGCCTCGGCATCTTGACATCCCGAAGTACCCCTGTACTAGTGTAACACTAGTATTTTTCTATGTTGCTTTACTATTAGCAGAGTGGTGTATAGACTCGTTGTTGCATACACACACACATTTTTTTTTTTTAAACATATGTGTTGGTACGGATGACCCCAAAACAAATCCAAACCCAACACAAAAAATATTTGGACGAATTTTGAACCTAAATCTCGAGCCCGCATCCGAACTGACAACTTAGCCTAGGGACTATAGTGAGGAGGTACTTGGTATGTTGGATAGAGTTGCACTATTTTCAAATCAGGAGGTTGAAGAGGAGTGCCATAAAGCTCTTACAAGACTCTTCCCACAGGAAGAAATGCATGAAAAGGTGAGGCTAGAATTTGGGTTGTTTTCTTCAGGAATAATGCATTCTCCATTTGTAGTAAAGGGCCAAAATAGAATGGGAGTTGTCACATCGAGGTACATGTACGGTCAAGCTTTCGAGCATCTTCAATCTCTTGCAATCAAGGTCCTATCACAAGTAAGTTTTTATTTATTTTTTCTATCTTCCAAGTCAGTGAGTCTGGTTACTCTAGACGGGTCAAAATGACCTATAACCCTGGCCCGGTGGGTCACCATGGGTGACCCATGTGACACTCTTGACCCACGAGTCAACCACGTAACTCGCAGGTCATGTGTATATGTTGTAGCTGGACAACTCCAGACGCCAAAAAAATAGAAAAAAATGCTTGTTTGTTTTTTATTGCAGCAGAGGAGCAAAGAGCTACAGTTGATCCTAGTGGCACCTCACAAGTAGAGGCTATGGCTAATTAGTCATCTAGGACCTACCTTAGACGCCTTACTAGGAGGCATATTACAAATTATTTTGAGGTTGAGGATGAGGATGAGTACTAGGAGTCATAGCTATAGACTTGTTTTAACTTTTTTTTATCTTAACATATGTTTGGAACATTTGAAGATGACTATTGATGTGATGGATTTCATGGATTTTTTATATCTATGTTTGTTATTTCCTTCAGCTACAATTAGTATTTACCTTTGTATTTATCATTTATGTAATCAATGTATGTTCATGTATGTGATCAAATTACCTTCAATTTCATGATGTTATTGTGTTTTTAAGCTTTATTCAAAAATGGGTGCACTACATGTTCTTTAAATCCTCAAAAACCACTAAACTTCAAGGGTTTTGTCACTTTGTCGAGTCACAGGCGCATTCAAGCTGGGTCACAACTCAAGCTACCCTTGCCAAGTCAGGGCCAAGTCTGAGTCTCATTACTTTGCCTGTGAAGACTCAGTGTGAGACGATGATTTCGTATGAAATTCACAACTGCTCTTCCTCTATGAATTGTTCACATATCAAAGGGAATTTAGCTAAGTAATGAAGCAACAAGTCCAAACAATGAGTTGTACATGGACTACAAAAAATTTGCAAGTACTTCTCTACAATCAGCTTCCCAACTCCCACACAATTTGTTGCACGATCGGTAACCACTTGAACCACATTTATAACCCCTACATCAAGAATCACTTTCTCTAATATCTAGAATTTATATTCAAAAGATTTTTTTTTATTCATAGTGTCAATAACATTCAAGAATACAACACCTTCAGGACAAGCCACTAAAACATTGATCAATGGTCTTTGACATGTATCCAACCATCCATCACTCAATATAGTGTAGCTTGTTGCCTTCGACAAGGCTTTGACAACAACTAATTTCTCAGTCACTATCTTTTGAACTCTCCAATAGAGTTGTTCTAAAAGCCCCAAAAGAGGGAGGTATGTACCCTTTGCCAAATTCTACAACCTTTTAAAATATAGTACAAAAAAGTAGATCTCTAGCTACATTGAATGGAATTGCAATTGTATAAAATAAATCAGCTAGTAAATCATCCATTTGTTGTTTCTCACTTGGTTTCCAAAAGCTGCTCAATGTTTCAATCCTTTTTGACGCCTTTATGGTTTGACATGGACATCTAGAGGGAGATATAGTAGATGTGAATCTAGAGACATTGTATTCAATTCTTTGTCTCTTTTGTGCCTTCTGCATCATTTCAGCAATAGAAGATGAATGCTTTCTCTAAAATAGTTCCGATCTCTTGAGTCACACCAAGACATGCAGTAACCCCTCCACCTTTACACCTTGTAATACCAACCAAGTGATGCATGACCCTTGTTAAACTTCCAATAAGAACTCTTTGACACCGGTTACAATGAACTTAACTCCATTACGAGTCATATGTTGATCATGCTAGAAGATGTAAGTCTATTGAAGAAAATTATCTTCTATGGTTGGAATTATGTAAGAGGGATATCCATCTATGACAAGAGGGAGAAGCTAGAGGATTTGATTAAATTGTGTAAAAACCCCAACCTAGCTTCTAATTTGAATATTGATGCACAACTTATATTTTTGTAATTTTTAATGAGTTTTCTTATTTTTTTGAATGTTTTCCCTTGCAGAAATGAATCAACAATTTCATGAGATTTGAAATGGACATATGGTAAATCAAACTGTAATTGGAAATTAAAACCACGTTGCACTTTATTTGTATAATCATTAATCACAAATACATATTATTTAAATGGCACCTGGATTGCACAATTATTTGGCAAGCCATTCCATCAAATCTGCCCTCTTGTTGTCTACATTGGCTCCTTAATGCCAATTCCCAGCCAAAAACAATGATTGTCTTCTAACCTTAAGTCATCCCTCTCTCCCACCACCAATTTGCAGGCTGGCCACATGTACAAATATTTATTGCAAATTTGTGGACCCTTGAAATTGCAGCCGTAGGTACTAATATCAATTCCGGGAGTTTAGAATAGTGGACACAAGTCTTTAGAGGAAGACGCCTGTTGTTCCCAGGTGCAACGCTGCCTTCAAACATACAATGCCAAAGCTCACAAATTGCTACTAGTAAATATTCACATTTAAAAATTTAATAACGTCCTCCACCACTCAAAATTCGTAGACCTCAATTAAACTCTGATCACCACGATGGGAGACGTTCACAATCAATCTCTCCTTAGCCATAGGGATACAGTAGGGAGACTCAACAAATTGTATACAACAACACAACTTGCAATGAAATTATAAAAACAAATTCCAACACTCAGAATTCTCAAAATTATAAATCCAATCTCCTAGTCGCAAATAATCACAGATAGGAGATTTAACCAATGAAACCACTATACATCAACAGTGACTTCAAACAATCTTCAGAAACTCGAAAACCCTTATACTTCAGCAAGGGCTCACAATTCAAAACTCAAGAAAAGCCACAAAGGCAACAAAAGCAAATATATATTCAAGCATCCTTTTCCCAATAAAATGACCTCTCATTTATAATATTTCGTTGGCCAAAGTTTCCTAAAAAACACCACTTCAGAAATTGTGGAAGTTTCCCAAAAGAACTCAACACTTGAAACTTTCCAACATACTTTTTAAAAATATCTCTTAAAGTCATTATTATAATAATATAAATATCATTATAATAATGCAACTTAATAATTATTTAATAAATAAGAGCTCATGCAATTATTAACCATATTTTATAAGTTTTCTACTCTCATTTATGAACTTATTTTTTGTGCTTGTCATTGTCAAGGAAAATATTAAATGCATTAAGATCATTGTAAGGTTTTTTTGTTTCTTAGAATTTGTTTCTATGTTTCTTAATATGAATTGTGAATTTGGTTATCTTTATAGCAGAGAGAATAAAATCTCAAGCATTTTAATTGACAAGAAAGTGTTTTTTTTTAATATGTGCAGCAAAGAGGTTGTATTATGAATAGGTATAGATCTGGTGGAGCAATACTTACAATATATAACTTTGTTTGAAGTTTGAGATTTGGGAAATTTATTTGTAGGTATATTAATTCAAGTTAAAGGATAAAGCTCTATTGCTACTACATTGGTAAGGTTGTAATGTTACTTGATTTAGTGAAGTATCCCTTACTGAATATTGCTCTTCATTCTTGCTATTTAGAAATTCTTAAAATATAGAAAATGATACATCTATGTACTAAAAAAAAAATTAAAAAGAAATATGGAATAAAATTTGGTTTTGGATTTCACCGAATTTTCATATTGAATGAAGGTCTCTTCTTGATTTTTTTCCTTATCAAAGGGTTTGCATGTGCATGCATAATTTATTTATTTCTCAATATATTTATATTTAATAAGTTATATGCCATTAGATTGAAGAAAATACAAGTATCTCAACACCCTATTTGTTTGTACACTGGATATTAGAGAAAAAATATTAAGAGTAGATTTATGCTTGCATTTGACTCATGCAAAAAATAGTAATATTACATATCAAATTAGATATAAAGATAATAATATAATTTATATCATAGTAACATGGAGACACGTCACCCCCCTTTTTGCCTCACGTCCCAAAGACTTAGACACGCCAGGGACTTGGGGACTTCGTCCCCCCATCCCCAATGGCTCTACCAGATTCTACCACCTCTATCGAGGATGGGGGACGTCCCAATGTTGACTATTTTCTGATTCGACTATTTATGTTCGATGTTCGATGTTCCAATTCCATCCAATGTTCAAGTATTTACTCTTTTTCATCTTTATATCTTATATTGCAATGAATCTTTTCACAACTAGCATATAAAGTACCATATGTATATATACACACCCCTTCCTATCCCTCACCACCATCCCCCCACCGTCCCCAAATTAAAGCCCCTTTGTCCCCTCGTCTCGGAAACTTGTTCCCCCATTCTGCCGTCCCCCAGGGTGGTGTAACTATGATTTATACAAAATTTATTTTTAAAGGTCTATTTATATTGGGAATTAGTAACATTCCACAAAATTGAAGAAGGTAAAATTTATAAATCATTATATCCAATATAAAATCAAACAAAAGCTACAAACAAGGTTTAATATTAACAATAATCTTTTCATTACTTGTTCCTAAAAATATTCAATTTAAAGTTACAGCATAACTATGAATATGATATATGTTGAATTGAAATTTATTTAAGGTTTTCTCAAATAGTTCATCTTACATTGTGTGATGAGTGTTTATTGATTATTTTGGATGCATCCAAGCCATATCTTAAATTTTTGGTATGGTATAAAGATTATTTGTATTTCCATTTTACTTTCAAAATAATTAAAGCTTAGGGAATTTCATTTTTTTATTTTAATTTGGCAAAGCTCTCTTTCAATAAAAAATCTTAATACATTATATTAATATTACAATAATATTATATTACTAAAATTCAATAGTATTATTTTATATTAATTATAGTATAACTCTTCCTATAAATTTTTAATAATACTATTATAATCCTAATTCTAAACTAACATTATTTTATCAATAATGTTATTTTTAAGATTATATTAAACTACTATACAGATATTGTTTTTAGAAGACTAAATATTTTATTTTAAATTTATTTATATTTTATTAAACTAGAATAGAGATATCATTTTTAGAAGATTAAATATCGTATTTTAATTAAATTTATTTATAATTCTCACCCTTACAAAAGGATTATTATTTTTACAAAGTAAATATATATAGATTGCTATTGTTTTAAATGACATTAATGAGTCTCATGCATTACAAATGAAGGTGTAATCAATATCCCCTCAGTTGAGATTTTTCATAAGTAATGGAAAAGATAAGTATCATTAATAATTTATCTTTTCAATGATAATTTCTTTCCTCAAATTTAAAGATCCTCTTTAATTGTTCTCAATCTTATCTCCATCTTACACATCTTCAAAAAAAAAATAAGATCCTTAATGTTGACATATATTAGCATTTTTTTAATAACTTCTATATATCATTAATAACTTAAAAATCAAAATTCTTATCGGCTCACTATTGCACATACAAAATCATGCAACTACGAGTATAACTTGTATTCAACATTGTAGGGTTATGACTTTACAATGTTCACTATCATGATGAATATCATGTGACTTGATATTCATAAACTTATCATGACAGTTTGTATCTCTTGGACATTTTCATAGATATCATGAAATGTGATATCAGTTGTGGATCATATGTTCTTCATGAGATAATCATGATGGATGTTATGTGACATAATATCCGTGGACATGCCATGACATGTTATGTTAGACATCATGAGACTTGTTGTCAATGCACATATCATAACTAGGATATAAGAAGAATGTCACATGACTCGATGTTCCTTATACGATTTGATATCACGAGTAAGATGATATATTCATTGATTTATACTTAGCTATCTTCCCTAGCTACGATGGAGTGTCAATACATAATAGCTTCAGTCAAATACAAGGATGATTGCTTGCATATATTATATGTGTGCATGTGTGTATATATGTGAGTTCAATATGTGAACTAACATACATGCACACATACACAGTTCTTGTGCTATTGTCCTCAATTTTGACATCACAAAATTGACGCAACCCTATGAAATTTTCTCATAGATTCATAAACACATCCTCTTTGTTGCAACCATTGATGAGGCGTCATGATACAATTCATCATCTTCGAATTTTTCTTTGTGTAGTCTTGTTTATGTGTTCTTTTGAAGTCTTTTCATCGACATTTTTCTCAATTGTTTGTGAGTAAGAGTTTTTCTTCTCTGACTACAAACACTCAATTTTTAGTGAACTTTCACATCCGTTCATTCTTTTTCTTTATGTTGTAAATAGTTTTTGGTTTTTTTTTTGCCTTAGGTGAATAGCCCTTGGAATTCCACTCGATTCAAGCTAACTTAGATCCAAATTGAAATTGTCTAGCTCAAGTTATCGGGGAAATAGTGGGGTTTATCAAGTCAACTGCATATTTTTTATTAGGAACCTCATAAAAGTGGGTCTTTTAATGGCAATTGCACGATACAAAATTATATTTAATATTTAAAGTGAATTTTGTGATCCATTTTAAAATTTCAACTTTTTCTGAGTAGTTTTAACCATAGTTTTTATGTTTTATGAAAATAGTCTATTTGAAGACTATTGTTCATGTTACTTTATTAAATACTATAGTTAGATATTAAATATTATTACATGAATCAACTTAAGTCTGTAAAGTGAGATTTTTATTTCATATTACATATATCCACATGCAAAATACTTAATGAAAATCCACTCTTAATAAATTTTAAGTCCCAGGATCATTAGAAGTGTTCTTTTTTAATGTGATTACATATGTTATTATATTTAAAGTTCATTTTTACTAAACAAATGCATATGTATTATTAATCACCATTTAAACTGGGCTTTTGTAATACACTTGCATGTCATTTGGACATGTAAATGTAAATTGAAAATGAGTTATTTACTCACATTAAGCTTCGGTGGGGATTCTAGACGCAAATACATATGTTTTTGTTATTAAAGAACATTGTTCCCTTTTGAGTAAGGCAAAAGTCATGATTTTAAGGCCAATTACATATGTTATAAACACATGTAAATGTCTATAAGAAATGTGTATGTATTTGTTTGTATGTTCTTGCAAATCTTTGTCATTTCCATTTTCAGATTTGGATTGCTTCTAATGTTCATGAAGTTGCCCTTTCTATCTTTCGTCTTCTTCTCCAAGTTGCATATGCAAGGTCTCATCTTACTTGTATATGCAGTCGGGTGTAAAATCACGTTCTTACAAGAAAGACAAGTTTGTTTTCCCTCACATACAAATGCAAGTTAAAACCCCACCATTATGCATTCTATATACCTCCATGTGGCTGCCCTATAGTTGAAGTTTCTCCTACATGCTTACCGGATAGAGTTTCACATTTTGCACTTCTTAAAACATGAGATGTTCAATGTGTTATTCATTTTTCCCCTTGCTCACTTAATTCCAAGCTTGCTTGTCGCATATGTAATTCACTCCAAAAAAAACTTGTTTTTGGCTATTTTACTCATATTTTATCCATTCTGAGCATGACCCATTTGTTCATTCTCTATCTTTAATCATCCCATCCATTTTCCCCATCCATATCTTGTCCAAAACTCAATAAAATCTTGTTATGAACCCCTCATATGAAGTTCTCATTTTATGGGATTTTCATGTGGCAATTGTGGAGGCATACCATTTTGCAATGTCAAGAGAATCTACTCCAACAAAAGGCAAAGCAAAAAAGAAGATGAAGTACAAATACGATCGGTATCATAATTCTATTCCATCGTAACTAGTAACTTCATATTGTGATGAAGTGTGGGATATTGATATATCTCACATGAACATTGAAGATTTCTTGGGAACGGCTGATGTAGAAGCCACCGACGATATGACATGGATCAAGCGAAATCACATTCATTTTCTGTCCACTTTCCTCTTGGCAACTCTTGAACTAGAATTCATCCTTGCATGAGACATTTTGATGCAACCTTTCGAACCATCAAAGACCAAGATAGTAATACTATCATTACTCAATCCTGAGACTGTTGATCATATTTTTCATGTTCCTCATGCTCCAATTATTACAAATATCACAAGGAAGAAGGCTATGGAGCGGTGGAATGAGGATACTCCCTATTGTACCAAATTCGTCAATGACAACTCGCTAATCACCAAGAGGCCAAATCTTGTTAGATGGCCAGTCAAGGGAGTGCACGGATGTGATTTCAAGGAAGAAATCAATGACCTCATCACACTACTTAGTCTCTTGGCAGGGCTCAAGAATTCAAACACCTTTGAACCTTGGATGTATAAGTACATCTCAATCATAATTAGGTCAGAAAAGAATGTGTTTTAGGTTGACTTAGTGAGTGATTCAATGTGTAAGCAGTTAGTGAACGCACAATCTATTGTTGTGCTCAACATGAACTCCTACATGGTATATATTTATGCTGCCTTAGGTGCCCTTTTTGGTTTGTCAACAAAACATGACAGGTCTATAGTTCATGTGTAGGAGTACTATGACCAATTGCCTTTGAAGCAAGGTCGAATACACTTCAAAAGGGTTCAAGATGCCTTCTTTGGGCATTTCATGTGCTTATTTGATAAAGAAATTCCAAATAGGTGAGTACTTGATGAAGCATGGACCAAAGTAAATGAGTATGTTTGTATGTTCTTATAGTTTTGCAACTTCACATATCTACAAGTTAGAGGCTTCAAGGGAGAGCCATACACTTTGCCAAGGTACTCTACTGATAAAATTATACTCATAGAATTAGCAAGGCAATTTATGGAGGTACATGCTTATCAATCTAGTTTGCATCGGCCAAGAGTGGGGATCTCATCACATAACCCATTAAAGATTGGTGGATACTCATTGGATATTGTACCTAAAGCAAAGAACATGGAGTTTGAACTCCAAAGGATTACACTAAAAAGATTTGCAGCCAGGAGTTCTTTTGACTGAAGAGGCTTACATGATAAGATGAGAAAGCAATTTTTATGCATACATCGGCAAAAAAATCTCTAGATTGATGTACATACTAAGGTGGATATACGGCGCATAGACTATACTTAGTTGACTATGAAGCAAATTGTGGATCTCAACTTGACATCAATCCCTCCTAGATTTGAGGATGATGATCAAATCCTAGATCTTGAATATTTTCAACATGATGTGGAGAAGTCACCCATTCTTCCTCCTACATGGTCATGCAAAGAACATTCGTCAATTTGGGATACATTCCCATCTATTCTTGCTAATTCCAACACTTGCATGAAAAGAAGGGGTCTCAAATGCATCAAAATAAAGTCTGGCAAAGACTTTGATCCCGCTGGTCCTATTGGTTTAAGATCAGAAATAAAGGGTAAAGGTAAAGATGGGGCATCCTTGTCTACAATTGAACCTCATGTTCAAAGTTTGTCCAAGTTGTTTATCAAAGGAGGAAAGGATTCAAGAGTACTTGAGGTAAAATGGATTTAAAATCAATCAATTCAAGTTGACTCAAATAATGATTAATCGAGGTAACCAAAGGAGTCTCCACCACTTGTTTCATGTCCTCTTGAGGTTCTTGCTGCAACTTCTCTTCCAGATTCGGCTCCACTATCAGATGAATTTCATGATTCGCCTTTTGTTATTGCTATGGATGCATTCTCTACGGACCATCCATCTCTTAGAGATCATACCATTACTCCAGCATTGCATGTGTCCTCAGTTGCGCCAGCATTAGAAACAAAAGGAGGTCAATAATATTATGAGAAAGTATTTGATACATACTCATTATCAATTCCTTTTGTCACTATTCGGTCTATGGCATTGTTTGATGTAACTTCAGCTCAATTTGAGCAATTCGTGACTGAGGTTACACATAGCAGTCCTACTCCTATGGCCATTAAAAATGAGACGCCAACTATAGTTACTACCATCATGCAGAGTGATCAAGAGTTAAATATAGTAACTACTACTTCAGCCAATGCATCTTCCTTTAGCCTTCCTCCATGGTTGAGCATTGTCACACAGAAGAGAGAAGAAATCGCACCTGAGGAATTTGATAGGCAAGTGACTAAGCCAAAGATTTCAAAGAATAAAAAAGCCAAGACAATTTCTCAAGTTGTGCTTGATGAAAATCTTATTAAGTATGCTGAAGTAGTTGAAGCACTTGTGGAGAAATAAACCGAAGACATGCAACCTGCTGATTATAGAATTACAAGAGTTGAACTTGGTCAACAAACCAAGTTGAGTTATCAACAAGATGCACATGAGGTCGTCAACTTTTTAACTCGGAAGAATGATGAACTATGGGATATGAAAAACAAACTCAAAGAGGAGTGTGCACGTCTCCTAGGAATCATTGAAAAAATGAAGAAGTCTTCGTCAAGTACTAAATCTGTTTCAAATACTTGTATTAAGATTATTAAAAGAAAGGCACAAATTGTAGATGAGTGGGCAAGTGATATTGAATTGTAAGGCTATCAACTCCTTCGTGATGTTTACAAGGCGTTGAGGAAAGGAAAGGAAGCTACTACTAAAATAAGTAGCATTCAAGGGTCACTTAAACGACAATTACAATTGCTAGATGGGGACCTTGGTGCTTGGAAAAGTAAGATGGAACTTGATTTCGATTCTTTATGCGATTATAAAGTCATCTCATCTGTTGAGATGTATCATGATTACAAGTGTCTGATGATTAATAAGGAGCAAATCCTACAACAACTCATAAAGGATGAGGAAGCGGCAATAATGAAGATTGGTGAGCACAAACACATGATCAGCGAGTGCTATGACAAGCTGTCATGTGGAGGTATAATTGAGAATGGCGAATTCAAGAAAGAAGAAGATTTTCTCACAGGGTTCATTGAAACAATTCGCTTGCAACTTGAAGCAGATTTTAATTTTAGTACAATGAATACATTTGCAAGCTATAAGGGTTCATTAGATGAACTACAAAGAAAGAACGGGATTTTTGTCAAGGAGATTTCAGAGGTAGCCATCGAAGGATTATAACGGTTGCTCAATATACCGATGAACCTGATGCTGAAGTTGTGCATAATTCACTACAGAAATTTGCAAAGATAAAAGTCATTATGAACATTTCAATTTTTCATATGCTTTAAGTAGAATAGTAGTAGATGGGCTACATGTAAAGAGCATTCATGTTGTAAACATAGGAAAACATGTACCTTTATAATCAGCTCATGCAGTTTAGTTGCAATCGCATTAGGTGTGCAACTTTTAATAAAGTCAATATAGTTAGTTAGAGATAAGTCAAGGTGGTTAAGGTTGTTCCACTTCTTCCTCCACCTTTCTCTATTCATTTTTCCTATATAAAGGAGAGGGTTCATCGTAAATAATCATCTTTTGCTTTATAGGAGAAGGTTGGGATTGTGACTAGAAGGCTTTGTATTTCTTGTTGCAAATCGCTGAAGTGAATAAGGAAATAAGTTGTTTCGAGACTTTGTGTTGAGATACTTGGAATTGATCTTTGTCTATTATGTTTCATAGAGTAATTCATCTTTGTTACTTCTCTCTTTGAAAGCATTTGAGTGTATGGTGTTGCTCTTGAAAGACTCTGAGCTTTCATAAACAAGATTATTATAGTTTGATAGTGGCTGCAAGTACTAGGAATTAAAGACTTTGAGCTTTATTTCTTGGTATATGATTCATATTTGGATAGTTGAGCAAAGACATTCAGCTTTGTTGGTTGTTCGCCCCTTTGTTTCAAGAAGGTCGCTCGTAGGAGACTTTGGGTTCTTACTATCAACCACACAAAATTTATAAATGCTGTCTTAAGGTAGTTCTTACGTCAATTCCTAAGCCATTGGTATTACCCTAGCAATAGATTCTTTTCTTTTTATTCCTAGTAATTAGTAATGTAAGATCATTCTTGAAAGAAGAGGAACTGATTCGATGAACCACCCTTTTTGTTAATTCCAGTTAGGTCTTTGTTGTAGACACCTACAGTAAGAAGGAAGCCTTCTCTATTGCTGAGAGGAGAGATTTATCTCACTACACCATTGCCTAAAGTTCCTATTTTGTAAGTTGTGGTTACAATGGCTTACAAAATATTTAGCCAACATGTGCTTACTAAGAATTATCATTTCATATACCTTGAAGACAAAGCAATCATTCTTGCATTAAATTGAAACTCTATTAAGTATAATGAAATCTGGATTTGCAGATTATTTTATTCTCTTGGTACAAAATGAGCAATGATCAAGCATACTAATATTGAAACATGATTTAGATCAAGCAAGTGATCCATCCACTTTCCCTGCTGATCGACGATTTGCAATAATAATAAAATTGGTTAACTACTAACTAAACTGATCTAGGTTATGATTAAATTTGTTTGTTTTAATGAAGAGCCATGCCATGAACCTGCAACAAATTAGAAGAAATTAGCACATTCAAATCTGCAAACTGTTAAACATATACCAGTCTGGTAAGAAATTTAATGACATTCACATAGACACATTAGGAGTTTACATTTTATTTTAGCATATGTTGTAAGAGAAATCCAATTGCGGCAAAGTTAGTTATTATTTCATACCTCTTTATATGTGAGATCCACCTTTAGTACTCTTATCACACTCTCATCCTCTCATTGAAGAACTTGTTGCACATACTTTTTTGTACAACGAAGGCTAATCCAACTTTGGTGGATATGTGGTTCCACCTTGTGTGAATAGGTTATTACTTACATATATCCTTGATATCATGCATTCTCTATATATTCAGGCACATCGACTTCGCAAGTGAATTGACTTTTTATGCATTATTGATCATCATTGAATCGACACAGGTAAGGATCATATCGTTTGCGTATCTTGTGCTATACATTGAGCTCCTAGATCTAGGCATTTTACTCTTTGCCTTGGGCAAATTCTAGCATGGTATCAGAGCCATAGAAGGTTCATTGCATAGCCATTGGAGAGTCATTTGCCTCAATTTTTTGAGAGCTACGATTCCCATCTGATATCAATAGTTTGTGACAACATCTAGACCGGGATTTAACCTCACAATTGAGTTTGAGTGGTCATTCCGGTGAATTTTGACTATAAATTTGCCTATATTGGCTAAAACTTAAAATATGTCAATATCGTTGCACATGTTTGCACATACTTTATTTTGCATTGACAGGTGTAGACCATCAAATTTCTGCCACTATATTGCTAACATCAGTGCACTTTGAAAATCTGAACACTCTCATTAACAGCTTTCATTTTGAAAAAATTTGAACTCTCTCAATAGCAGCTTTCATTTTGAACACGAACTTCAAACCACAAATTCTCAGTAAACTTGAGGTTCTTTTTGGCACAATTTTATATTTTTAGGCTAAAATGTTGCACTCTTTAGTGTTGTGCAGGCATTTTTTCATTATGACAGATAAATGTTTCATACTCGGCAGTTTTTGATGATTGTTCTTGTCCAATCCTTTATTTAACAACTTCAGAGCTTTCGTTTGGGCTCATACAAACACATTTTTTCAGGTGCAATGTTTTATAAAAGTGCATTATTTCTCAAGAACTTTACATATTGGTATCAAATCATAGACTTATTTGGTTGAAAATATCACTTTCAGCATTTAGTCCATTTTGGCCTGTTTTGGCACTTGGGATTGATTACATCCTTGGGTGATCTTATGTATGATTTGTTGAGTTTTCTATAGTGTTATATTTCTGCTTCAAATTGTAATTATCAAAATCAAAGGTCAACTTTGGCCAATTTTGGCAAGTGGCAATTGTACATGCACTACATATAAAGGACCAAAATAAACTATTTTGGGAGATTTCTTTGATTGAGTGAATTTGGGGGTCTGTCTTGAGTGTTTGTTCTTCTCTTCTTCTCTTGTGTTCTTTCATTTTACATCATGGGTTCTCCAAGATTTAACTAAATATGTTGATGGAGCCAAAGTTACATCCTCTAATTCTAATGCTCTAGCAGATTGGATTGATAAGAATAAAATTGCTCTTGGAACTTTGAGAAAGTATGTAACAAATGACCTTATCTTCCATATTGAAAATTGTACTATAGTCAAGGAAAGTTGGGATAATTTCACTACATTGTATGGTCAAGTTGACCAAGCAAGAGTATGTGAGCTTGACGGTAATATCAGAAAATTGGATCCTAAGGATTTTGTGACAATCCAAGACTATATCACTAAGACATATAGCCTAAGGACAATGATAAAGGATTCTAGAATTGACCTGGAGGATAGAACTTCCACCAGAGTCTATAATGTTTATTTAAATCAATACCCACAAATTGACTATGGATTCTACATAAACCATACCTTTATTTGATGCCTTCCGGAAGACATTGATCGATGACAATCAAACTTGATGAGCATGGGGATTCTCAAGTCTTCAAAGTCTGTGGCATTGGTGGCTAATCAAGTGAATCAAGGAGAAAGTTCATACAAGAAGTAGAAACAATGGTAACAAAAGACACGATAAGAGAAAGAGCAATTCACCTCCTCATCCCAAGGCAATTTCGTGGGGAAAGCATAGGAGGAGTTTCTTCATTATGCACATTGCAAGAAGGATGGACATGAAGAGCATCGCATTACAAGAAGAATATTGATGAACTCAAGAATCTTCTTCTTAAGAAGAATCAAATCAGTCTATCTTCAAGAATGACTACTTCAGCATCTTCTTCACATTCAGATCTTGATAAAGGAAAGGATCGGAAAAAGGATAAGAGCAAAGGAAAAGCCTTGGTTGCTCCTTCAATTCATGATACAGGGAGATGGCTTCTAGATTCAGTGGCTTCTCATATGTTTCCTTCATTTGAGCCTTGTCATGTTGCCAATTTTGATGAGCAATCATACATACATGAATGTGATGTGAAAGGAACCATTGGTCTGGAGGGAACATTTGATAATGCTCTGTGTGTACCTCACTTAATCCATAATCTCCTTTGTGTCTATCAACTTACTAATGAGGCAATAAGGAGGACTGCAGAATTCACTTCAAGTTCCGTTATTATCAGAGACTTGGCGAGTAGAGATATCATTGCTACTGGGGTGGTTGATCATGCATTTTGGTTATACTGCTTAGCAGATTTTGCTCCTGATGAGGACAATTATTCTTCAGCAAATTTTGTTCACACATGCAATGCCAATTCACACTTTGAGGAGAACTTTGGCTAATTGAACTTGGGAAGTGGTGCTGCCACAACAACATTTGAAAAATGTCAGGCAGCAGAAGGAATAATTCAGGCCCCACCTTAAACTGTGACATGAAACTTTGTTTTGCTAACACTGTCAATCACCAATTGCTGTAGTTAATCAATTCTGTATTGAGATTATCCAATTTTCTGGCAGAATCTGTAGGTTGTACCACTAATTACCCTGCCTTGATTCACCCAGTCATCCATGCTATAAACCATGCCCTGTTTCCAAATATGTGGCTCTTTTAGGCAGTCAGATACCTTATGCTAACTCCAGTTGCTATTTTGAATTGAACTTCTGGAATCTATGAAGGTTTGCGATGAGATTTTCCTGCCTGTATTTGGCCACAACTATGCAACCTGTCTCATCTGATCACTAATTCATTAGCTGAGCTTACCATCTCAGCTACTAGCTATAAAGGGAACATCCTTGAGCCACAAAAGCAGTTTTCTCTATTAAGCCACCAGCTGCAAAAATGAAAAATCTCCAAAACCAAAAGCTGCTGAAAAATGGCATCTCATTTCAATTATCCCATGTGATTCCAAATTGTGGCCCAAACACTGCAGTTAGCACACGGCATCTACTGAAGTTTTCTCTCCAATCAAGGCATCCACTCATGCCAAAAATTTAAGTTTTTTCAATAGTTTTTGTGACCAAAAAGTCAAATCCACTTCAGCATAATCTGCATTCACAGGATTAATAAACTATTTGCCCTTTAATTTTAAAATTGAAAGCCTCCTCCTTTTAATTAAACCATGCTCCATGCCCCCTTCATCTTTAATATCAATGTGACCTTAATATATTTGTAAAAGTCATTTATTTATTATAAATTATTTAAGTGAATCATTCACGTAAAAAAATTTATTTAATAAGGTGGATTTAAGTTATTCAACTTTCGTCATTATTTAATAAAGTGAATTACATATTTACTTATTAGCATTTACTTTGAAGGGTCACTTAGGAAATTTAATTATTTCCTAATTAAATAATAAAATAAGACCCAGCATTCCAAATTGGCTCCCAGAGCCTCCATAATTCACATTGAATCACCTGCTGGGTTCCCTATCCAACCTGTTGGCCTGCGGAAACTTGATGATAGGCCAACCCTCCAAAACCCACTAACTCATCTAGCAAGGGGCCATGACAAAATAGTAGAAAAGATAAAACCATTTTATGGGCCCAAATGTTAATTATTTTAAATAATGTGAACTTCAAATTATAACTTCTTGAAAGTTCCTGGGGAAATTATTACAGAGGATTGAGGAGCATAGGTTCATATCTTGGACGGTTAATTTTCTCTTTGCAAAGTTTGGACCAAGAGTTCAGCTTCAAAACCAAGGATGAAAACCGTGGTGGACTATAGCTTAGGAGATAAAAGATTTGTTCTTGGATTGAAGGTATATTTACAAAAAATCACATTTAGACTTAATTTGGCTAACAAGGGTTTATTTTCAGTTGTCATCTCAGTATTGGAAGCACTAATTTATTAAGGTTTGCAAGAAAAGAAATATTTTGTGTGTCCAAGGTGGGTTTGAACAAAGAAATTTGTACTGTGTTTGTTTTTTGAAAAGAAGAAATTGATTCAAAGAGTTTCATCCAGAAATACATATTTTAGCCCTCCTAGAGCCATACCACATCGTCTATGTCATGAAATGAAGTCAATGCATTGAGTAAGATGTTTTCAGCTTCCCAAGTCTCCAACATGGCACCCAAACTTCCAACATAGCTACATTTTGGAAATAAAAGTTGTTAATATAGAGTTTCCAAACAAAGCGTCAAATCATTTTTGGCAACCGTACCACTTCATATTGAATGGGAAGAAAGGATCTATGCAAAGGAGGAAAGACTAAACTTATCACATCTGTTTTTGAAGACTTGATATTCTACAACGAACAGATGACTTCATATTGTACAAGGAACACATATGGGTAATGAGGCATCAAAGAAGTATTTAACTCATCAAATCAGCCCATGCTAGAGGAAAGGGAAAATCACTGCTTAAGAGATCAATAGACTATCCATAACATTTAAATACAAAAGCAATTGATACTCCTGTTGCAGCTTCTGTACAATGGGAAGCATGGACATGAGGAATGCAGATCAATTGCCAATGAAGGATTTCCGAACATTCCAGGTCAGCATTGGTATTTATGTATATAAAAAATCTTTATTAGTACAATCTGAAATGCAATTTCTGATTTGACTTTTCCATATCAGCAGACCTTTGCAATCACAAAAATATCATCTATTTTTGAAATTATGCATTCAATTGTATGGAATGAAATCATTAATTAACTCAAGCATTGTAAAGTGTTGTTACAATGAACATATAGTGTATGCTATCAAACAACTTGAAACAAGAAATCAGACCAGAAGCATAGAAACCTAAGTCACAAGGTTCAAGATCGACTTCATGTTCGGCAATTGTAAAATTCGGATAAAATTTGACAACCCAAAAAAATTTGAAAAAATTTGACATTAAATTCACATATAAAATTAAGTTTAAAAATATAAAAATAATAAATTGAAATTAAAGAAATATTATATATATTAAAGAATAATATTGTAACTTTAAAATGTTTAATATCTTACTTTATATATTAATATATAATTTTTTTAATTGGTATTATTAATATTAATTGATAAATGCATTATAATTTTATATTTTAAATTTTAAATTTTAAAATGACTATAAAATTAAATTAAATATAAATAATAGATTGAAAAATAAATAAACATTATAGAATTATAGAATAATATTATAATTTAAATATGTATAAATCTTATTGTATATATTAATATATAGTTTTTTTATCGGTATTACTAATATTAATTGATAAATGCATTATAATTTTATATTTAACATAGTAAAATATTAAATTTTTAAAATCGAATATAAACTAAAATTAATAGAAGCCCGTCGTTTTTATATAATATGTTTAATATCATTTACATAATAACTCAAAGAAATTAATCTAAAACATTTCAAAGGTTCTGTTTAAAATTTTTGGTAAGAAAATAATTGAGTACACACAGAGTGCAGTCGCAATAGGGAACTCAAACACATCTAGTCAATCTGGACGCATCTGGTCAATCTTGGCACGAGATTGGATCATGTCTGAAACAGCATCGCAACTGCTTGTGTATCGTGTCTAAAACATCACAGCTACACTTGTATCCTGTTTGAAACCACATTGCAGCAATAACCAAACCTGTGTGATTAACATCTTTTGTGGCAATATCCACATTGATCATTCAAGATAGGAATTTTGTTTCAACCCTAAATCAAAACAATGCGAATTTATTGAAGAATAATAACAATTTTTAAGAATTTTTTTATGTTCGCCGAATTTTGAAACTCGTGGCCGAAATTCAGCAAACCCTGTGACTTAGACAAAAACTATTTGACGAAATGCGTAAGTTTATAATTCTATGAGAATTTTAATATTTTGTTTTATAATTTATTCAAGAATACTACATAAATTAACTCTAATAAACATTAATAATTAAACCAGCAACTTCTTACCTATTGTGGACCACCAATTCACATCATGGATTCTTTGTTCTACACTTTTTTCCTAAGTTACCGATTATGGTTCTGATGTTGATGCGGATGTGGGGTTCTAATGTGCAAATGCGTCAATTTTTTTCTGAAGATTTTGGATGCGTTTGGGTGTGTGCGCGCACACACACACACACACACACACACACCCACCATTCCATAATAACATGTCCTACTGAAACTGATGGTTTGGAAATTGTCTACAATTTTTTAAGTTGCAACTGCAGATGACAATTTATTTTTTGAAATTTCCTATGCCATTTTTTTTGAGTATTAATTGTATGAAATATGCTAAAAACAGCAAATAAAACCAAACACAAATTGGTTGACTAAATGTATAACCATGTATGAAAGAGGAAGATTGCTCTTAAAAAGTGAGAAGAGACAAACTGCAATAATGTGTCAGGAGCTGACAGAACTGTTACAATAGACCACCAGTGCAGCACCCAAAAGCATCGGCATATCTAGAAGCATCAAAAACCGCACCTAGACATTTCTTAGATGCATCCGTAACTTAGCTTTTTTCTTTAGGTGTTCTTACCTCTAACCATCTACCCCACCCTGAAATCAACCATCATTCTTGTAAACCTTCCTATGCCTCACTTATGCCCTCTAACAAAATGAAGTAGCTAGCATATTTTAAATCTATAGACTTAAAAAATTCCTTCATAGAAAAAATCATAAACAAAGCAAGTCAAATGTAATGGTTGCAAATAAACATCTACATATCTATTGCATCAAACATCACTACCTTCACCCAATCTATTTTTCTCATTGTCCTTCAACTTGTTGTTCAACACATCCACACATGGGGTCTAGAAAATATGCTTGTAAGCACTCTCCACCATCAATCCAACTAGCTTAAACACATGGGCTGAATTGATTGTTACTCATACAGTGTTAAAAGCTCTAGCCTATTCTAGAGCATCCTTCAAAATCTCACACTGAAAGAACGAATTCTTCTTCCTAATATAACAATCAATAGCTCTAAGAAAATAAGAACTAGTTGATCATGTGACAATGATATTGATGACTGGTCTATGTTTTATATGCATTGATGCATCCATGATAATTTAGAAACTGTTTCTTATCCATGTTACTCTATTCCATTCATCAAGAAACTCACCTTGAAATATTTTCTATCAAGGAGGGTGATGTGTAGATTATCTTCTCTGAGTGGCACATATAATATCATATCTCAACGAATGTTTAAAGTAGGGAGAATCTGCTAATTAAAATGCTATGGCATGAGCATAAAAAAATTTGCAAAAAATGGCTCAACTACCTCTTATAATTGTATATCAAAAAAGCAACACTAGCAGTTCTTTTCTTTCCCTTAGCAAAAGTACAAACAACTCCCTTTGAATTCCCTCCAATAAGCTATGACACATTTGGTTGTACACTCCTCAATGGAATTTCCTTCTTTCTGCACCCTCCCTCCCCCCCCACCCCAAATGTGCAACCTGGTTATTTCAGCCTTCTCAACCAGAATTATTTTCTCACAGCTTTTTACTTCTTATCCACCTATGCATACAAGATCTGAATAAACCTTTGTTTAGAAGCCCTTATAATCTTTCCTATCATTAGTATGAGATAATCATACTATACTTCCCCCTGAATTTTATTGTCATTGTATATTTGTGTTGAAGATTGTATGAGAGATTTTTCGGAGCTAAATGGTCTTTTGCATTTTGGGGGGGGAGATTGGAACAACATTTACATGACTTAATTGATATTGAACAAATAGTAGATGGTAAGCCTCACTCAAATGTGCTGTATTTGTGACCTATTGACTACATCACTTTTCACAGCTGCTTCTCTTGCTGCACTACTTCACAAGATGGAAAAATGATCAAAATTAGATTTTTTTAAGTTGTTTTTCAGGTTGTTTTAGGTATAGTTTAGAAGGGAGCTCCCTATGAACCCACCCATCACCCTTTCTTAATTCTGTTTTTATTTTTTAGCATCTTCTATTCTTTTTTAGATGTCTCAAATTCCTTAGGAAAAAAGAGGGGGAAGCGAACATCTCCTAACCATCCCTATGTCCTTCCAATGTCCCTTACAAGGGGCAAGGGTATTTAGGGCTGGACATGAATCTTTATGGGGCATAGGTAATAACACATCTTAATTGTATGCTTAACTTACACAGTGTAACTTACAACCAACAACATAGTTTTCTCATATAATAATGAATAAGCATGAACGTATTACATTTTAGTTTTTCCCAGCTGCATTCTTCAAACTTTGAAGTGGACAACTCTTATAAATAGTATTCATTTCCCATTTTTAGAAGACTAAAAATATCATCCAAGTAAACAAAAAATATTCAAACAAATTAAAAATTTAATCATTTTGTGGCATACATACTAGAATTAAATACAAGGGTGGTATTCAGTGTCTCGTCGATTTCTTTTGCAAGCTCTTTTCGGATTCCATCCTCCAATAGTTGCTTAGGATCCTACAAACCAAAGAGATTTATGTTAGATCTCTTATTGAATATAGGTTGCACAGTCCATTGAATAAAGAAGATTAGTATAATCCATTTTATACTAAGATGGATTCATTAACTTGATATTATGTAATCCAATCCAGACAAACTCAATGGGTTATTTATCTACCAAACTCGTTGCTTCCTAACATTGGATCATTGAAAAAATAGCTTATTTATTTATCTGAGTTTTATTTATTTCTCCATATATTTGTACTCTTGGCCTCATTTACTTATTTGCTTCTCAAACATTGAAACTGTCTCAAAACTATTCACATTGAAGCTGTAGCCTCTCTTGCCACTTGTTCTTGTCTAGTACCAATTATGTGAAAAGAGATAAGTCAAGCTCTACAAGCTTATTTATAATTTTTTTGATTATTCAACAGCATCAACAATTATTCAAACCAAGCACATCAACATTTTTTTTTCTTTACGGAAGCCACAACTACATGCTTTCTTTCTATTCTAGATGGCCAAACATGGAGGATATCATCACTCCTCTCAACCTAGCACTATGATTTTGAGGCAATATCACATTCTACAGATGTCTATGACTTGTTATCTAAGTTTCTACCCACCAGGGCAGATTCTGTATCATTTTATATATGCTATAACTTATTAGTTCAATGTTTACTGGTTTGTTGAGTTCTAACAATTTTGGTAGAAATCATATAATTATTTCAACTACAGCTGTCCCTTACCTGAAAGGTTTCTACAAAACCCATTACTGGTTATATCTTAGCATCTTCTACTTTGCAGCATCATTTATTAGCTACAATTATTCTAGGCTGTTAATAAAATATCTACGTATCTTTATAGGTCTATATATTCACAAAATCTTTTTCCATATGGAACAGAAGAAATTTAAGCAACTTGTGAAATTTAACTATACAATTATAAATATGTGAAGCTTTTAAGGCAACTATAACAGGAAAAACAAGTGTTCTATGGTCAAAATGTTAAAAACCCCAGCCGGGTATAACTTCAACAAACACCAATTATCTCTTATAGTTTAATCGTTAGACATTTCGTCAAACACTTTGTGTGCATTCTTATGTCCTATATGCTCAGATTGACAACAGTTTTGAACAAATGTAAATGTGGAGGAAAAAAATACTGAGCAATGCTAAAAAAAATCTCACTGGAATTGTAATTTATTATTGTATGAGCAAATTTATTATTGTATGAGCAGCTACAGCTTATTCGAAACAATGGCATGGACAGGCTTCATTAGAAACTGGTCTGATTCAATTGCATCAAAGATAATTAAATTCAAAACAGATTTCAAGACAGTAAGGAACTTGTAGGTTGTATTAATCTGGTCTCAGAATGCTCTAAATTGATTGCAGCTCATACCCCCAGAATAAAAATAACTGTCAATCAACCCAAATATGACTTGAAGATTGAAGGTGTATGATCTTGCCCTGCTGTCCCAACCAGTAATTTTGTACCAACTTCGATCTTGCTGGTTCACTAAGAACGTTGATTGATTGCCCTTTTTCTGCCTTACACTTGATGTACAAACTCCAGCAGTGGTGTCCAATAAAAACGCATATAAGAGATTGATCTCTGATCAATATAAATGAATTACTTCACCCAGAATGCAGATCGCAAGTTCAGAAAATTAATCGCAGACCTCCTCCACACACCCACGGCTCAAATTCAGACTCACGCATGGGTTAAGATTAATAGCAAATCCAGTATTCATAGCCTTCCAACCTCAATGTGAAAGATGAATCCCAGTTATGCTGATCGTACCTCCTTCCAGTAAAACGTTGCTTCCCAGACACCAATCGGCAGCTCTCAATCTCATCAAAAACGGCTCCCTTCAATGCTGAATTAAATCGATAGCAATTTGTCCTCTTCTTTCAGCCACATACAATTTTCCCAACACGTGCACCTCCTTAGATACAGATTAAACAGTAGGAAGAATGCAACAGATTGCTATACCACAGCAGCATTGTTTCAGAATTGATTCTCAAAATTTCACAAACCCTCAGCCAGTTATTCAATTAAGAGATATGATAATCAAGATCCTTCTCCTTAGCCACAGAAATACAGTAGGAGTATGTTGGCCAATTGTATACTTCAGCACAATCGCCGAGAACTTCTCAAACGAGACCCTTATACTTCAACAAGGGCTCACAGATCAGAAATCAGGAAAAGCCACAAAGGCACAAAAGCAAATATATTTTCAAGTGTGCTTTTCCCAATGAAATGAGCTCTTATTTATAAGTTTTTCGTTGGCCAAGGTTTCCTTAAAACCCCACTTAAAAAATTGTGGAAGTTTCGCAAAAGAACTCAACACTAGAAACTTTCCAACTCGCTTTTTTAGAAACATCTCCTAAGTCATTATTATAATAATTCAACTCAATGATTAATAAAAATAAAAGCTCACGCAATTATTACTTTATTAACTGCAAGTGACAACCAACTGCTGAAGCCATCCACTGCACTACCAAAAATAGCAACTGCCAAAAATAGACTTACTAAAAACAGTAAGTCTACAACTGAGACCCCCAAAACACCATGTTAACTCATGAGAGTCACTATGATGAGCTAACTCCGTCCATTATGTTGACCTTCCAAAATCAGGGACATTACACAAAACATCTTAACATCTAGCAATTGCCTGCAGTTCATTTCTAAGGTGGCAACATAAGGTCAAGTACTAATTTATGTAAAAATCTCAAGGTTTGTATGATTTAAAATTTGTTTTTCTGGACTACTTAAAATAAAAATAAAAACTGATTACACAATACTGATTCTGGAAAAGAAATAGTGAACACTTCCTATGCAGTTTCAGAGCATCAAATAACAAGTTTTACCCAAAACTGCAAATTCAGGAATATACTTATTATTGAAACTGACAAGAATTTCTTAATAACAGTAATTTAAGCTTTCAGATTACACAGAACTAAATATAGACTTTGAATAGCAACACACAGAAAAGAATAACTCTTGAGGGTTTTGTCTCAAGATCATGCAAAGCTCGAACAAAACACAACAATAGAAATTGAAATCTTGGTTCAAGGAAGGATGTTAGGCCCCACATTTTCTGTTAATGCTTTAGAGATTATTTCAATGTTCCTAGATTTCTAGTCTCCTTCCTCAATTTGCTTGCATTCCATCTAAGCTTGATCTCAAGTCTGACTTACATTTTGTCATGGCAGGAAGAAGGATGACTGGAAATAGGAAAAGCGCAAGGCAGGTCCAAGCAAGGAAGGACACCAAGGATATGGCACCGTCACCCTTCATTCCAAAACACAAGAAGATTGGAGATGCCAATCTTGGTCCTCTTGATTTGGTTCAAGTAAGGCAAAGGATGACAAGGGTGCCCAACTCAAAGATGGCGAAAATGATAGTGAAAAGTGGGATCGTTGATGCTCCTGCTTTTCCTCCTACAATGCAATGTCCAAAGTTGTGGTTGTGCTACCAATGAGGACTATAGCCATGGCATTCAACATACCTTCTCAAGGAGGCAAGGTTTATATCACCCAAGAGCAAGCCAAAGAACACTACTCTAACCAAGAGGATGTTTGTATGAAAAAGATGAATGAGGAGTGGATGGCTCAACCATGACAGCACTACTCTAAGAACTAGGACTGAGCAAGTTAACCATATCGAACTTCAAGTGCGAGATTAGAGACCTTATTGTGGTGTTAAATCTGGTAATGGGCAAACCAGAGGGCAGCAAATTTCAAGCATGGATGTACCACTTCATACACACATTTTTATCAGAGGTAAGATTCGCCTGGGCAAAGATTATCAGCATAAACATCGACCTTCAATTAGACGCATTAAAGGATTCTAAGAATGCAAAGGACACTAGGGCATTCTACATGACCTCTTGCCTGGTCTACAATATAGCTCAATTATTCAAGTTTCATGGCCTAAGATTGTTGGGAACGTGAGGGTCTGAAAAGGGAGAGTATTTAGTATAGCATGCTATCCACGGCTCCACCTCCATAACTGTAAGGAGTTCAAAGTCTTCAATGATGTATTTGATATGAAGATTGTGAGGCAGTTGCAAGGGGCTCCAGAGATGAGACTTTCTGAAGGGGCAAAGAAATTAATCAAGAAATATGGGTCATGGTATATTCAGTATAACAAGTTCACATACATTCACATGTATGCAAATATGGTGTGCTCTAGTGTGCACAGTGTGTCGACTTGGTGAGCAATATGAAAGTCAAACAAAATTAGTCTACCATTAAATATCAAACCCTTTGTCATATCAAGTGGGAAGGTGGACGTATTTGCGAATTGCGCTTGGAGAAGACTAGGTACAGACAGAAATGTCGAGTGCTTTTCCTTAATTTGTATTATTTAATTTTTACTACTGTGGTAAATCAATTGCATAGAAAAATTCAATATAGTTGTTACATTCAAAATCTAGTTTTCAATAAGATTTGGCCATCAGTATCGATACAAATAGTGTGAAACTCAATTGAACCAATAAGAGGAACCATTTTAATGGTCAAAGGTTACAATTATATTCAGAATATTCATTATAGTCCACTGAGTTTATTTCCAGAATAGTTCCAATAAGTCAGGAATTTTGCAGTGGCATCAGAGCTTTTAGTCCTGCCAACCTATGGGTAAAAATACACATATGCCAAAAGGAAATTATAATTTCCATAATACCAGGGTCACACAACATAGAGTGTTAGAATCAAGGTCACCGGGAGACGGGGAGACTTTGAGGTCTCCGGTACTGGTACTGGTACTGGTACGGCAATTTTTCAAATAGGAGATGGGGGTACTTGGAGACGGCATTTTTTTTTTTAATAATTTTTTTTAATAGTTTAAAGAGTCTAATATTAAAGTAAATACAAAATTTGAAAATAGTAATACTATAAGACTAAAGTAAATAATAACAGTAATGTCACATTAAAAATTAAAATAGACTCATAGAGTCAAAGATTTCAAAACTCACATGATCACAATATTGTATCTCATGGATATATTTGTTTTTTGAATATTGCATATGATCACCATCATATCAAATTGATAATCGCTGAGATTATCATTACATATTCAAATTTTAAATTCAAAAAAGTATAGTTTGATGCTGAATTGCTGATATGCAAACAAAAATGAACACTTTGTACAATAAACAAAAAACATAAATATATCTAGTATTAGTATGTCGATGGTACTATTATCTACTCCACAAGGTTGTGATCATCCATCTCAAGGTCTTCAGCTATCATGCTCTCCAAAAAATCATCTCTCCAAAAATATTTTAAATGATTTAATCATTTAAATTCTTGAATAAAAATAAATTTTTAAAAGTGTTTCTAATGTTTTCAAAGTTATTAATTTATTAAATAAAATATTTTAAATGATTTAATCATTTGATTTAAATTGTCGGTGGTCTTAATTTTTGTATTAAAAACATTAAAATGAGGGCTAAAATATATAAAATTATTTAATATTATATTTTACATTTATATTTTACCAGGAGACTTCGGGGAGACTTCACTTTTTGGATTAGGAGACGGGGAGACTTCAGGAGACTTCGTCGTGAAGTCTCCAACCTTTTTTGAGGTCTCTGGAGACGCGAAAAGTCTCCAAGACGCGTCTCGGTCTCCGAGACGCGACTTTTAGGGGGGAGAAGGGTCTCCTGGTAACCATAGTTAGAATCATCTAGTTTCTCTATACCCGTCAATATTGAAGATAGTCATATCAAGTCAAACGAGGTGATTATTTTTGAAAATAATATGGGTGATGCAGATGATAGTAGGGATCTCATAACTGCCTTACTCAGGAGTCAACAGGAGATGCAAAATAATGTAAATCCTATGGCAAACTTGATGGCACAATTCATGAACAATAATAGGAATCAAAATCAGAATAATGCGAGGGAAATGGGTGAACAAGAGAATCAATTAGTAAATGGACAAACTGAAAGTTCAACTTCAGCAAGACCTTTTATGTCAATCTTCACTCCTAGAAATCCACTGCCTGAAAGAGAATCTACTATTAGGAAACTCTAGGAAGAAGCATGAGCACCTAGTCGTAGATGTTTGGGAAAAGCAAAAATTCACTACATTGAAGTAGAAACAGATAGTGAAGATGAGGAAAACATAGAGACAAATCAAGAACAAGATCCTAAAACTATAGGACGGCTTAGGAAAATCCAGGGAAGGGTGAAATAGCAACAATGACAGGAACTCCGCATTTTAATATTTTCAAAGTAAGAGGGATTTTACAGGGGCAACGAGTCATTGTTATTGATAGACAGCAGTGCCACACATAATTTCATTGATACTGCTTTTGTTAAAAAAGTGGCTTACATACATTGAAACATGAAGGGATTGGTGTTAGAGTACCAAGTGGTACAACTTTAGTAAGCGCACATAAGGTTACTCACTTAAGTATTACAGTAATAGATGATATTTATGTAGTTGATTTGGCTAACTCTAGTGTTACGTTAGGCATTCAATGGTTGATAACTTTGGATAAACATTCGTAAGGCTTCAAAACGCTAGAATTTTCTTTCAAAATTAATGGAAAAAAGGCAATTCTCAAAGGAATATCAAATGAAATCCCCAATTTGTATATGCTAACAAAATGGAGGCCATTTACCACCATGGAGATGTAGCTTGGTCAACACAATGCCTTGTCTCCACTAAGGTAACAAGTTTTGAATCTAAACTTTATCAAGATGATTTGTTGCATATCTTAGATTCACATAGTGGGGTTTTTAGTGACAAACCTACAAGAGTATCTCCAGATAGAGGTTTTCAACAGACTATTGAGTTGGAAGAAGGGGCAAAACCAGTTATTACTACTCCTTACAAACATCTTAAGGCATTCAGAGATGAAATAGAAAAGGCCATTAAGGAGTTGTTGGATAGAGGACATATCAGGCCCAGTTCAAGTCTATTTGCTTCTTCAGTAGTGCTGGTCAAAAAGAAAGATGAGACACTTCGCATGTGTATAGATTACCATGCTCTCAATAAAAGATCATAAAAAATAGGTATCTAATTCCCCACATTGATGAACTGTTAGATGAATTAAATGATGTTCTTTAATTTTCTAAAATTGATTTAAGATTCTAATACCATCAGATAAAATTACAGGAATAGGATACTCATAAAACTTCCTTCCATTGCCAGTATGGTCATTATGAATTTTTAGTTATGTCATTTGGACTAACAAATGCTCCAGCAACATTTCAGTCTTGCATGAATCATATTTTTAACAAACAACTGAGGAAGTTTTTGCTAGTTTTCTTTGATGATATACTAATTTACAGCAAGACTTGGAAGGAACATTTGCGTCATATTGATGAGATTTTGAGTATAATGGAATCACAGTCCCTTTATGCAAAAGCATCAAAATGTGAATTCGGTATGATAGAAATTTTATATTTGGGTCACATGATCAATGCCAAAGGTGTGCAGGTTCATCAGGAGAAGATTAGAGCTATTTTGGATTGGCCACCTCCACGGAATCTTTCAGATCTGAGGGGTTTCTTTGGTCTTTGCAGTTAATACAGGAGATTTGTTAAGGGATTTTCACAACTGGGATCACCATTGACAGATCTTACAAAAAAGGGGGTGTTTAGGTGGACTGAAGAAGCACAAGTATTTGACAAACTCAAGAAGGTAATGAGTTCTTGTCCAATTCTTGCACTCCCTGATTTCAATCAGTCTTTTGTACTAGAATGTGATGCTTCAAGTGAAGGATTAGGGGCAGTTCTAATGCAAAATAAACACCCTATAGCAGATGAAAGAAGAAAACTCACTAGTGTCGAAAGGTTGCATTCAATATATGATAAGGAAATGTTGGCAATTATGCATGCATTGGCTAAATTTCGACAATGTTTAGTTGGTGGCAGATTTGTAGTTAGAACTGACCATAACAGCTTGAAATATTTCTTGAGCTAGAAAGATTTGAATGACAGGCAGCAAAAGTGTATCAATAACATCCAAGCTTATGATTTTGAAATTGAAAATGTTAAAGGTAAGAACAATGTGGTTGTTGATGCATTATCTAGAAAACCTAAAATAAATGTTATTTCCAAAGTAACTGCTGATTGGAAATCTTTGCTATCAGTAGAATATTCTACAAATACATTTGCAAGTGACATTTTGGATGGGAACATTCAGGATGAAAGATACAAGGATATAAATGATATCATTTATTATAAAGATAGAATTTTCCTCATACTAGGATCTAAATTGAAATTCAAGATTATGCAGGCACTCCATGACTTACCTTTGGCAGGACATCCTAGTTATTTCAAGACTTACAGGCAAATCTGTGAATGGTTCAGATGGAAAGGGCTAAAAAATGTTGTCTTACAATATGTAAAGGAATGTATCACATGCCATGAAAATAAAGCTGAGCATTCCTACCCAGCAGGATTACTTCAGCGGCTCAGACTTTACCCGTTCCATCACAAAAATGGGAAAGTATATCAATGGATTTCATTACTGGATTACCTCGTGTGCAAGGCAAAGACTGTATTTTTGTTGTAGTTGATAGACTGACAAAATTTGCACATTTCTTTGCTATCACCACAGAATTCACAGCCGTTCAAGTTGCTGAATTATTTTTCAAGAAAGTATTATGCTTACATGGTTTGCCACAGAATATCATCAACAACAGGGATAGCAGATTTTTGAGTATATTCTCGGAAGAATTATTTAGATTAACAGGTACAACTTTGAACCACAGCACTAATTACCATGCACAAACAGATGGTCAAACAAAAAATGTGAACAAGTGGTTTAAAACCTATCTTCACAATTATGTAGTTGGGCATCAAAAGGCTTGGATCAGGTGGTTGTATTTAGGGGAATATTATTACAACACAACCTATCATATGTTGACTCCATTCAAGGAATTATATGGATATGATGTATCTTCTATTGATCCTACTTTTGTCCATTGTAATGTATCCAAAGCTCAAAATTGGCTTCAAGAAACTCAAGACATCTTAAACGCACTCAAGGAAAACTTACAAGCTGCCTAGAAACAACAAAAAAATTATACAGATAAGAAATGGACCGAGAGCAAATTTGATGTAGGAGAATTGGTGTATCTCAAACGCAGTGGAATTAAAAAATTGAAGCCACGTTTCTATGGACCTTATCAAATTGTTAGAAAAATTGGTGCACTTGCTTATGAGTTGGACTTACCAGTAGGCAATCACATACATAATGTTTTTCACGTTTCTTGCCTCAAGAAGGCATTGGGCAAACAGGTGACAGTCTCTAAAAATTTGCCACCTTTAGATTTAGAACGCAAATTGGAAATAATCCCCGAAATGATTCTAGATACACGTGAAAGGCATATGTGAAATCGATCTATCAAGGAATATCTAATACAATGGAAAAATTTGCCACTAGATGATGCTACATGGGAAGGAGAACATGTGTTACAACATCCTAATTTACAATTTCTTGTGAGCAAGCACCATGGGGAAGGGCAGATTTGTAAAGTGTCGAACTCTCCTCCAAGATAGTCTTTTTAAAGACAATATTATATTTAATAACTAGTAATTATTTAATATTTGTTTTCAAAAGCTTATATTAAATAAATACTAAATCAAAATTATTATTACATAACTTAATATTTATTAAGCCAAGATAGACTTTGTTAATAAATCTGGTATTTAGTTGCACCACGGGAATGAGAAAGATGGTAATAAATTGTGAATTTGAGAGCCTTGGACGGGGGAAGAAAATTAAGATTATTGATCAGAATTTGATTGTAAGAATGATACTTGGATTCTTAACTCCTTTCATCAGAGACGGTGCTGGTCTAGTGGAGATATCACAAAGAAGAAAGCATATGAAGTAGATTTGCTTGTTATATCCTATCGTAACCTCATTGATAATAATGTTTTAATTCAAAAGAATTAATATGTTGCTCCATGAAATATGTCGAGGAAGAAGAATCGGAAATTCTGTTAGCGATTTGTTTCTTCAAGGTTTGAAGGTGGATATTATCCTATACAACGGCACTCCTTTTTGGTTGAAGACAAGAGTTTTCATTCTATATTGTTTGACGTTGGTGCCAAAGGAAGAATACTCATCAGGTAGATAGAATTGTCAGTTAGCAAGAACATCAATATCGTGGCAATATGAATGTCAGATAGAATTGTTCTACCATTAAATATCAAACCCTTTGTCATATCAAGTAGGAAGGTGGACGTGTTTGCAGATTGTGCTTGGAGAAGACTAGGTACAGACAGAAATGACAAGTGCTTTTCCTTAATTTGTATTAACTAATTTCTACTACTATGGTAAATCAGTTGCATAGAAAATTTCAATATAGTTTTTACATTCAAAATCCAATTTTGAATAAGATTTGGCCATTAGTATCAATATAAATAGTGTGAAACTCAATTGAACCAATAAAAGGAACAATTTTAATTGTCAAAGGTTACAATTATATTTAGAATATTCATTATATTCCACTAAGTTTATTTTTAGAATAGTTCAAATAAGTCAAGAATTTTACACACTACAAGGGCAACACCGGGTGCAAATTCGAGGGAGGAGGAGGCTACAATCAATAAGTCGCCATCTAGGATAAAGGCACGGACGTCTCCCCCATCCAAGGAAAGCGCCACTTGAAAGAGACTAAAGGACACATCCCCCAGGGGGAAGGTGGTACACCAAGAGATCTCCTTAGAATCAGAGCGCAGTAAAAGTGAGAGTTCTTCAGGATATTCACCATTGAGTGTATCTTAGGCAAGGGTAACCTCTACACCAAATGGTGACAATGATGAGATGATTGATATTGAAAGCTCCTCTTTGCAAGGATGGATCTAGCCTATAGACGAAGACCACAATGCAGAGGTAGCAATACTTCCATTTCAGAAACAAAAGAGGACAATTCCTAACCTAGGCTTGGGAGAATGCACTGCACCTGAATGGTTATGGGATACATTGTAGGACTAACAAGACATCATGCAGGCAAGAGCAATTGATAATATTGAAGATCATGTAGATCGGAAGGAGGAAGAGACTTACCTAGCGGGAAGATTGGCTAAGGTGATCCGGGATGACTCTAGGAATTACAAAGTTCAAATTGCCATCCCTAAGGTGAACAAGACAAAAGATGATATCCAAGTTCAAGACTGTGAGGTAGTGGAGCATGAGTTGGGAGCCACCACTAAAGATATAGAGTATGATGAGGCTAAAGAAGGTCTTGATGCCCTAAAAAGAAGGGTGGAAAAACGAGACCGAAAAAAAAAAACAAGTACAAGGTGGAGTCTCAAAGGTTACTAGAATTCTATAGAAACGCATGCAAGCCTATTCAATAAGTGACACTTGACAAAGGGGATATAGAGGGGATAGAAAGTGTTATGGCCTCGTTGAAGGAGACTCGAACCTGGATGAAAGAAACAACACAGGGGGTATCAGCATTCTTTCTCAGATTCGTGGAAGTGTTCCAAACCCTTGCATTGCTTAGAGACAAATCACGTACATGTGGACCTTTGGGAGAAATTTTTTCCTATCAAGAAAGAACC
The DNA here is from genome assembly GCA_028749045.1 of Cupressus sempervirens. Taxonomy (NCBI): domain Eukaryota; kingdom Viridiplantae; phylum Streptophyta; class Pinopsida; order Cupressales; family Cupressaceae; genus Cupressus; species Cupressus sempervirens. Next base: position 664,149,437 of record CM053785.1, read on the forward strand.
ATACCCCAACTGTGTGCAATGATGAAGGTTCCTAAGCAGTTATTCGTAAAACCGAAGGTAATTAAAGTGGGAGGGCGTGATATAGAGTAATGGTACTTTTCTAGTTCATAGACGGGATCTCTTGGAAGGGATAAAAGAGGATAGTGCCTAGCTCTGTCTCTCTCTACATGATGCGATTGAGGAGGTTTTTGGAACCACAAAATTTGCCTTCAACTTCAATGAAAAGAGTGAAAAGAACATGAATTTGGAAGTTTTGAGGAAAAGATTGGTGACCTATGCCATGAAGGAGGGCGACGTCATCAAGCAGGAATGTCTCAATGGCCTTTCGTCCCTCAGGGCTCTCATTGCTTCAGTTGGGGACAGTGCAACCAAATGGAGGAAGACGATCGTCACAGCTAAGTCTGAGATGAATTTGGCAAAATTGGAGGATTCAGAGCATACCCATGCCTCTAATGGATAATCTTAACGGCATGTGTCTAGATATTGAACTAGCAAAGAAGGAAAGAGACAAAGGAAATGTGACTTTGGATAATGATTTGATGTAAGCCCATGTGGCATCTATTCTCTCATTGGTTAGTTGTCTAGGTGTCTAATTTTGATTGGCCTCACAGTTATGGCGTCTTTTGATTGGGTGCTACTCTCATAGATTTTTTCTATACACCTATTTCAGGGTACTCAAATCTCAATGGTTGATGGGGGTGGTAACCCTAATTAGGGTTTGCAGGATTTAATCTTGGCCATTGATTTTAGTATAATCTTGGTCATTCATTGGAATTGAGCTTCGTATATAAGGATTGCTCCCTCATTTGTAAAGGGGATGTTGGAGAATTGTTACAAGAATAATGCCAAAATTGCTCTACTTGTCATCATTGTGTTTTGCATGGTAATAGTTGTGATCAAGTTGGTGTTATTGCATGGTTACCTTCATCCTCACTTAGAGTAGATTTTCATTTCAAGGTTGCTTTTCATTTCAAGTTTTGAGATAAAGTAGAGTAGTATTTCTTTCGAGTATTTAATTTAATTGAATGAGAGTAATTGTGTATGTTTACTTGTATGACTCGAACAAGTCCGGGTCACTAGCTTCTTATGGATTGTAAGAGTGCCTTGTGTGCTTAGCCGATGAATATTAGTACTTAACTTCTATTGATATTGAGTTTTCTATTTGTATCACTTTGATGGGATCAAAGAGGGGATATCAAAATGAAAACAATTTGATTATACCTTAGAAGCTTGCACTAGGGGAGTCAAGTCGTTGATTAGCCTCCATCTAGTAGAGTTTAAGTCATCCATAAGCCCTCACATTCAAAGTAGGAATAGAGGTGATAGTTAGGAGTAAGGAAGTTTAAAAAGCGAGTGTCGAAAGCAAAGAAGCAATATTTTCATTGCACATTGTGAAACTTCATCTTTAGTTGTGCATTGTCGAGGCTTGAGAAACAACGTATGTCCCCAAGTATTACCAGCAAATCACATCATTTCTGCTAACGAATATCCACAATAAAAGGAACCTTGAAGTCGCCTTGTGATCTTATGTTGCAAGCTTAGCATGATAAGTGACTTAATACCAAGAGAGAATTGAACATTTGGTGTTTCGCTTAGAAACATTGTGTCTGATTATAAATGTTGTAGTGGAATAAAACTCACATCAACAAGTACCTAAGAACAAGCTCTCAGAGATTCCTCCAACCACTTTTAACAATAGTTTTTGACAAAACTATGAAGCCAGAGTTTCAACATTGAGTCACTCAACACTTCGCATGAGAACCCAAAATGTGTTCCAACAAAGCTACAAAGGTCATAGGAGATAATATTCAAATGATACTCATTCTATTTGTTCTTGACGTACATCTGATGGAATATTATTCAAATAACAAGTGTCTACATAAAATATCTTTTCCTGCAACACACATTTTATTCTTCCATCCATTCATACATCTGAGTCCATTATCCAGATTTTCAATAAGGTGTTTTAACTTGACTCCTTATCTGAAATTATTTGAAATCATGTTCAAGATATTTTCAAATGCTAAAACATGGAGGATACATTTAACATGATGAAAGAAAAATATTCATAGAATAATTATGTGGAAAGCAAAATTTACAATATTCACATTAGTGAAATAGAAAATACCAACTCTATAACTCCAATGAAAGTTTTCGACATTGCCAATATTCCCTGCACATTCATTGTATAAGAAAAAGTCATTATCTAAGAAGAAATCCAAAATCAAGATAAAAAGTCATTAGAAAGAACAGAAATAAACAAAGAGTTTATGGATATTAAATTCACAATGAAATCTATATGGATTTGGAAGTTTAAAATTGAAACAGAGTTTAAGAATGGATATCTTCACCCTTTTAAGTCTAAATTTTCATTGACTCGTTTTAAAAATCGAAAATGTCACATATCAATGTTAACAGGATAACATGTATTTTACATTCCCTTCTGAAACCGAGAAGCATATGATGCACAAACAGATTTGTCTGCTTCAAGACTCTAGAAGGGCATTCTTATCTCATGCTAATTTTACCAAAAGTTGTGAGACAATAAATAATTGTTAGAAACAAGAGGAAAACATGAGACTTAGTATTCTGTTGAATCATAAACATATTTTTTTAATTCCCAACTTTGGCTTATCTTGGCCAATAACTAATTGAGACTGCTATACTCAACCTTAGCAAAATGATAACTAAAATTTTCAAAATAAAAAGGGTAGTTGGCTTTAGTGATGTATGTTTGCATACCTAGTAAAAACTCAAGAACAACAATATGGGGCTTTAATTTGCAACTAATTGAAGAATACAGTCTAGTAATGAGAAGTAGAGGTGAATCATAAATATAATAGCTAAAAACTTTTAGTCCTTATTCAAATTTAAACCTGTTAAACTTTAAACCGAAATCTCAAAGGGGTTTGAAATTGAATGTTGAAATAGATGCAACCACACAATGCACAATGCAAAAGATTTAATGTCAAAACTGAGGATGAGAAATACCATGGCGATAGATGCTGCTAGGGTCTACCGTACTAATTCAGCCTCACAAATTATAATCCAATTACAAAGTTTAAAGTCACCAAATCCCTATTCTAAGAGCACCCACTTTTTCAATTTCAGCACCCACTCAATAGTCTGAGTACCAACCCATCATAAATAAAAATTATAAATTACAATTCATACAAGCTTTGAAATTTCTCCTTTACAACATATAAAACATTTAAACAATCAATAATAACTGGAAAATTGACAGACTTCACATATTTGTTGGAATTTTTCTGCCAAATGAATAACCCTTCACATCAATTAAAAAACAATTCCAAAACTAATCATGTATGAGTCTATGAACAAAAAAAACATTTTATGATACGCATTTCGGTAATGCCAACCCTTTAAACTAGGTTAAATTTAACTTCAAATAGAAGAAGGTATGGTAAAGACTAACGAGCATGAATCTAGCTTTGAAAATCTCTTGTTCTCAATGTCATTAGAAATCAATAATTTTGTGATTTGTACTGATAAATACTTAATGACAATGTAAACAATAGGCTTTGATCATATGAAGTGAAAATGCTAAAGGGAGACGGCTTAACTCATTTGAAACTATAGCAATTTGCTTATACTATAAAGTGCATAAATTAAAGAATAAAAAGTAAAATGTGTAAGACTTTCATATTCCAGTTTAAAATAGTGAGATTTGTACAATGATCAATTTGTAACTTGCTCTAAAAGAATAAATACACAAATGTACTAATAAATTATTAACTCCCATTCAAGAAGGCAAAAAGGTTTTCCCAGGAGAATCATAAATCTAAAATAAGATACAACTAGAATTCTACTTGATTTATACCCAAAGTAACAATTCCACAATAATTTTGTTTACAAATAATAGTATTCTATAATTAAAAATATAATAGCTGTTGAAACATGAAGTGGATAACCAATAAAATAAAATTAATAACATTTCAAACTAGATCAAATTATTTGTTTTATTTACGATAAGTAAACATAATAGGGATTGAAGAGGAGAACAAAAATGGGTGCCCTGAAACATTTGCCACAACTAAGCCCAATGGTGTGATACAACACCCATTGGCCCACAATGTAATGTCCCTATTATTGCCTTACAAAATACAATAATAAATTCTACATAGGATATAGTCAGAGAAATAAAAGGAAAATCATGGTCTTACAAATAAGATGTAATGAGCCCTACTGTCTCACTCTGAAACAATGCTGAGAAGTGAGATAGGAAAAACTTGGAATGCAAAGTAACATCCAGATTCAAATGTCAACTTTATTTACTATCATTTATTGAGCAAGTGATTACAATTCAGCTAAGTGCATTGATTTATTGCAATTAAAAAACCTGGCAATAATGTTGCTCAACACTGGAGCCTTATGACCGCTGGAAATCGAATAATTTCACACCCAGATATATGAATGCAGCTTTGCTACTTGTCTCCAAGCCAAACACTGCCTTCCACAATGCAAGACACCACTTTAAATTGTGATTGCAGCCCAGCATGAAGTGACATTAATTGTAATATGGGATGCAGCTGATGGCATTTCCATGCTGCCTCTAATATTCTGATCACAGCCTCCTAAATTGTGCTCTAAATGTGATAAATGCCTTTCTTAGTGCAGACCTTCAATACCCTATGATATTTGTCCTTCATCTTATTTGCAATAGAATTCAAATGTTCTTTGACCCCAGAATGTGTGAACAAAACCCCAGTCCAATTGCATAACAATAATCAGATTGCAAAAGCACAATTCATTGGTACAAATAACCAATTCGAAGTGCAAGAAGAGTTGTAGAAATCATTAATTTCAACAACAATGTCAAACCCTTAGAGAACTCACCAAATTTCATAAACAAAATGCAAATAATGGAATGGTTCAATCCTTGCAAGGCATTTTATTTATAACATTTAATGTGAAGGCTTCTTCTTCCCACTCAATGCCAAGAGTCCCCAGTGAGCACACATTTCCCTTAAATGACCTTTGCTTAATACTTAGGCACATATTTGAATAACATAATTGATTACCTGCCACTGGCTCCAAAAATGACATTTTCAAAAATCATGATATTCTAAGATACAAGGTCATTGTTTCTAGTTCCCAAGTCATTGTTTCTATTGCCCTGGATTTAAAAAAAATCAACTTAATTCCAATGAGCTGACACTAAGATGACCAAGATACAATACCAGCAAAAATAGCAACCTTAGCATATTTAATTAAATAATAGTCATAATTCATTGGTCTTGGGAAAATGACTGAAGAAGCTTCAAAATAAAAAAACTAGCAGCACATGAGTGATCTTGATGAAAAAGGATGATGAATGAACTGAATAGGGTAACTTATTAAAAAAAGATGCTCCTTCCAAGGTTTTTGGAACCTAGACTAGAAGCCAAAAATAAAAACTAAGAGCATCATTCAACTCTTCTAACTCATTTGAGCTCATCAGAACCATCCATTGACTTACCATAAATAATAAGTCCCCCCAAATGGAGCCATAACCCTCAACAAGGTCGTCTAATCCAATAATAGGTTAAATCAATCCACTATCATGGTCATCCACTACAAGGACCTCGAGTAATCATAGAAATAAAAGAAAGGCAATGATCCACCTTGATCCCAAGGATAACTATGTATAATGTCCCTGGTGTCACCTACAAACTTGTGTGATAAATACACTATCCACAAAGCTATCCTAAATATACTGTCTCCATACCAACAATGGTGACTCACCCAATCTGCAATGCCAATCATGTCACCAATTGGATCCCAGAAGAGATGAAAATCATATTCATCCATAACAAGGAAAAATGGAACTCCAATATCATCTACTAGATCAAATCTCCTTGCACACCTTACCAATCTGCCATGAGTATAAAGTCTATCTATGCAACAACAACCAATACTCTCAAAGGCATCTAAACCATAACCCAAATATACATCCTCTGCAAAACTCTCATGAATATGCTAACTATGCATGTAGCCTCCTACTAACTTGCAACTACTAACCCTATAAACTGTAGATGGTGCAAACTTGTCCCTTAAAGGATGGTATAAACCTAGAGCCAATCTACACCTGCGCAAAACTAATTGCTCTACCTGTGGGTCAACAAAAAAAAGATGAGCACTCCTCACTATGTAGCAGCGATAGAATGCTCCAATCTTTGTAAGTGGCTCATCAATACCAGACTGGGAATCAAGAGATGTCTTTGAGCTTTGACTCCGAACAACTAGGCAGGCAAGATCCTAGGTAACCTCTCAGCAAAACCAGTCACCAAATCCCTATGGGGAAGCATTATAGCCAAGGTCTATACAATCTTTCCCACCAAACATCAAATGCCACGAGAACCTTGGATGAGAGTACCCTTAGAAGCTTTGTCTAGTCCTTTTTGTAGTTCCGAACTCTCAAGAAAATACTCTATAAATGACTTTGTGCAATAGAAATTATATGAAGCATCAACCTCTTCCCCTACAATCCACAGTTGATCCCTCTAAAACTATGGCACTACCAATTGCCTATCACTATCAATTGTATGAGATGAAGTAATAGATTTCCTTCCAAGAAAAGGAAACAAATCCCCATGAGATCTCATCTCCAAATCAGATGATACCCTTCCCAAATCTTGTGAAGAAGTGAAAGTAATGTCAAGAACTGGCACACAACTCTCTAAAGAATCCACTATTGTCACATCAAGACTCGATAACTTGTTTCGCATCATTTGTTGATGTGTTAACTTCTGGGGGACCTGGTACAACAGGAAGCTCTCTGTAGTCCTCCACTGATGCACTTATCTCATTTGCAGCTACTGCACTCATATCAAGGATGGATGTAACTACATCCTCATTACATCTATATCCCTATGCATGGAAGTCAACTCACCACACCACCACTATGTGTGTTTGAACTAGATTTAGGGTAGGCATAGACTGTACACATGCCATCTCCATAGACGCCTTTCTCAATCACATGCATTTTTTGAAGAGCCAACCGAGTGCTCTCCAACAACTCGAAAGTTGCCTTAAGCTCATGGTGAGCTCAACTACCTCCTCTTTCCCTAACAATGCGTCATAACAAGTACTACCCACTCAAGTAGGTAATCCCTGTCAACTACAAGCTATAAATAAATATGCTTCAAGATCCTAACAACCTTTCAAAGTGAGTGAATCTCTGCTAGGGAAAAGTGACTATCACTGTGTTCATCCAATATAGGAACACCCCAACCAAATACAACTAACATTTGTCGAATAGCATTATAATGCTCAAGAGATGAAAAGATATCACTATCACTTATCTTCAACAATATGGTCACATGATGGCTCTGCATATCTTGGCTCTTACATAAGCTCTCTGACTCACTAACTGCATTGTGATAAGAAATTGTATCCTTACTGCTCACCACATGATCACAAACATCATGTGGGCTGACAATCCCACACATGTCCATCAACAAGATTGTGCTACTGGATACCTCAACCAATACCTCCTCTGAAGAAGTGGAAGCCACTATTGTATCAAACTACTTGCATGTCACTGCTTCCCCCTCATCTATAGATCCTTGTAAATTATGATCTTGGGACCTATCCTCATCCAATAACCACTTTGAGTCATCCACAAACATTTGATATGACATACTAGACTCGTTGCAACATGAATCATCAACATGTGAAACATTAGAGCTCCCCACATCACTAGTATCAATATCATCTAGCTGAGACCCCTCTACTATCAACTACTGCTGCATACTTGACTCAATGTCATCATGTGAACCAACAATATCTGGGCATAAATCTACATCACCCAACTCCTCTATAACACTCAAATCATTAGTCATAACTGGGTAGCTACATGCCCTCATCCTTCCCATCCCACCTGAGAAGATTGTTGTCTCCTATACTGACTCAACATTATGACATCTTCCATAAATATTATAGTGCTAATATCCTCCTCGTAGTCTTAAAAAACAGCACTCTTATCAAGAGATTCTAAACTTACGGTGGTATCAATAGCCTCTTCCACACTTGCCCTATCAGCAACATTATCAACATGATCAAATAAGAGTTTGTTGTCCTGAACATCAGACCATGTGTCACTAACATTTTCATAATCACATATAGGAAAGAGGCTGCCATCAATGGTAGTACACATCATCATTATTCTATTGTTCACTAACTCTGGTCTCATCAGCTTAAGTGACTACATAAACTATATAGTTTGATTTAATTTTTTATTTTTAAATCAAATGCTCTAGTAAATATTACTTTTAAAATAATATTTGGACATTATATTTTAAATATAATAGTGTAAATATTATTTATGACCCATTTAAGTAATATTTCATAAAAAATTAAATTGACATGTGCTTAATTAAATAACATAAGTTGTGCAAATTAACCTTTAGCTCCATTTGCATATTTATAAAAAAATATGCAACTACATCTTGAGAGTAAGCTTTTGAATTAAAAGCATGTAAATGCCTTCAACGCCTTCAACTTAAAATATGCAATCACTCTCCTAGAGTGAGCAATGCATATTTGAGTTTTTAAAATGTGCAATGACCCTCCTAGAGTGAGTTTTGCATGTTTTTAAAATATGTAATGGCACTTCTAGAGTGCGTTTTTCATGAAAAGATCAATTACATGCATTTTAAAACATGAAATGGCATTTGGAGAATGCGTTTTGCATATGTTTTATGCATTTGCAAATGATGAACCCGAATTTCAAGAAAGAAGGGCAAAAAAATTCATGTTTTTCCTCTCCAAGAACACGTGCAATTTTGAGTGCACTTTGCATGAAAAGATCAATTACATGCATTTTAAAACATGTAATGGCATTTGGAGGAAGCGTTTTGCATATTTTTCATGCATTTCCAAATGATGAACCCGAATTTGAAGAAAGAAGGGCAAAAAACTTCATGTTTTTCCTCTCCAAGAACACGTTTTTCACTAAAAAGAGCAGATCTGCCCATGATATGGCTTGAAATCCCCAAGAAGAGGGTTATTTTTGCATCTCTTGTCATTATATTGCCCTAGGTGTTAAATCTCATGGAAAAAAAGGGTTCATTTCAAGGCATCTTTTAGCCACGTTTTTGTTAAAAACACCAAGATTTGGGGCAATTTTGATCATTTTTTGGCTTAAATATAAGTCGTTTTGAAGTTTTGATCCATATATATGCTATTGAAGAACACATTTTTGCCTTCATATGTCAAAAAAGCTTCATTTCATGCCTTTTGAATCACGTTTTTGCTAAAAACACACAGAAAATTGGGATTTTTATTCAATTTTATGCATTTTGAAGTCACATTTTTTGCATTTGGATCCATGTATTAGCATTTAGGGAAGTCGTTTTAGCATTCACGAGTCAAAAACAATCAATTTATATGCATTTGTGAGCCACATTTTTTGCAAAAATGACCCAGATTTTTGCATGAAAAAGTCACGTTTTTATTAAAAAAACTCAAAATGGCATTTTTAGCCCATACGTTTGAGTTAATAGGGGTTGTTTTTGAGTTTTAATGCATGCTATTGCCTTTGGAGACCACATTTTTGGCATTCTCGTGTCAAATTTGACCATTGAATGTCTATTACTTGCAAGTTTGGAGAGAGTCAAAAAGTTGTTTAAAAATCAGGATTTGAGGGAGAATTGTCTCTATAGAACTTGCTATTTTGGCTCTTTGATCTCCAAGTAAGTAGAGATTTTCATACTTGCTCATCAATTCATTCTTATCTTGCTCTTTCCATGCATATTATGGCTTGTTATTGCACATTTGTCCAAATGTATGCCATGAAAAGTGCATTTTTTCTTTAAAAATGATGAAAAATCTCATTTTCATACTTTTGAGTTTTTTCCCAAAATCCAAATTCGAGTTTGCATGTTGAAGTAACTTGCTTGTTGGACATGTTTGAGTGTCAAACCAAAGGTATCTATTTTTTTTGTGCTTGTTTTCTTTGCATTTTTGTTTGCTCTCTTGTTTCTCTTCATTTTGGAAGAAATTGCAAGTTCTTTCCCAAGAACTTGAGCATGTTTCACTTCACTCCACCTTCCACCATTTCATGCAAGTGCAACATTTCATTCTACATCCATCATTACATACCATAGCACATTGTATCTCATTCCCCATTCGCGATTACATGTAATCTCATTCTTCATCCACAATTACATGTAGTATCATTCTCCATCTACGACTACATCTAATCTCATTCTCCATCCACATTTACATGTAATTTCATCCTTCATATGCATTTACATATAAACCTATTTTTTCCAAACCCGTTTACATGTCATCTCATCCTTTGAACCTAATTTCATGTTTGTATCAAGTCATGATTACATGCAAATCACTTTACATGTGATTGCATCTTGAGAACCCAATTTTGGTAAAGGTCACTCTTTTAAACACTAAAGTCGTCATTTGCACACATCCATATGCATCCTAACTTACATTCTTGGCCATACCCACGAAAGCCCATCATTGCCCACATGCAATCCATCTTTCCAAATCCGACTTTGGCCCTTTCAAACCAAATACATATGCTTTCTGGTTCATTTCCAGCCATCATATGTGTTCCATAAGTGTCTAATCCATACTTTGAATACCCAACCCTCATGGATTCGTGTAACAAATGGATTTTCATAACAAAATAAAGAACTAATATCTGGTTTCACATAGGAATGAAACAGTTTTCCTCAACTAACTATTGAAACAAAATATCTTCAATCCTTTTCATGAGACATTAACTGATTCAACTACTAACGATTAACTGAGATAATAAAACAACTGAAATAACGATCAACTGAAATAACTATAATAACGATCAACTAAAATAACTATAATAACAATCAATTGAAATAACAGTAATAATGATCAACTAAAATAACTGAAATAACAATTATCTTTCCTTGCATACAAGTGTAGTAAATGCATAACATGAAATAGAAAGAGGAACATACAAGAAGTAGCTGATGAATCTTTAGTTGTGCAAGTATCGGCTTTCGGTAAGAGGAGAAGCATTGATTTAGGCTTAACCTCTCAACCGCGGACCATATTTATCCCCACACAAGCTTTTGAAAAAAAAGGCCCTCCCTACCCCGGAATCGAGCCTGAGGTACTACTAGTCCAGCCATCCTGCATTTCCAGTGTTTGAATGTCTGCTCAGTTATGGATGGACCTGTCTGAATAACTAGCACTACCGACTTCATGTGATCTTAAGTTGGCAAACATGCCTTTACCAACCTTGGCCAAGGTTTTTGGATAGGTTTAATTACCCGATCACCACCACTCGACTTGACAATAGGAGAAAACAATAAACATTAACATGCATGAACTATTAAATGATTTTCCCTTTTTAAAAATATTTGTGTTTGTTATGTCACATCTGATTTTGCTTCCATGGTACTTGCAAATTTCTTCCTCACCTCTTCCATGGCCATCCAGCCAAGTGAGTCCTAGGAGTTTAATTCTCAAAGTTTAACCAACTCATTTTGTTGATTCCACAGTTGGTGTAATACTGTTTCATATTTCAATACATCACAGCTTATATCACTTGAGGAAAACAAAATTAAGGCTTGCAAAAGAATATCATTTGATTCCGGTGTACATCAGTAAAATAAAGATGTAAAATATATCATGATCAATGTTTTTGACTTGGTTTGAAAAGTTTTGACTCGATAAGGAACTATTCAATAACAGATAACAATGATGATGTACGGCATCCTATGAAAAGAATCCTTACTGCTATAAATACACACATAGGTAATATAGAAAAGAATACAATGTTTCAATCGGAAATGGTATGCCGATCACGTAACATGATTATCTTTCGAGAAGGATGATTTTTTGCTGGACACTATCAACCACTCCCTGCTCATGACATATCTTGAGCACAATCTCGGAGGGAATAACAATCTTGACCTCCAGCAGAGGTAAAGAGAGGGAAAAACATGGCCAAAAGTTCAGGAAAATAAAATCGTGAAGGATACAATTTGTAAAAAAAACATATATCTGGTTTCTCATGGCTTCCAAATATTTAAAGAGGTATTCGATAAACTTCATGGCTTCCAAGAAGCCGTAACTCACAAAGAAATGACTTGGTTTCTTGAATGCCAATATTATATGCCAAGTGTGAATTTTGACTTCTAGCAAGAAATTGAATAAATATGGGAAAAGATTTGAAGGTTATAAATCAAGGATAATTTACAATATATTTATCTACTTGCACATAGATGTATTTATGAGATGGCATCATATTATATATTTTATCAAAGGTCGTATCTATTATTATGTATATTTAAATACATGCTTTATTTGGAAGATTATTTCATCTTCTTGTACATGTATTTAAATGTACGTATTAGATAGAATCTTGTATAAAAATAATATTATGTTTTCACCTTTATTTCTATCTCTATGTGCACGTACATAAATATACATTAAAATGATATGGTGGAAAAGTCAATCAAAAGCCATTTGAGGTATGCATTATTTTTAATTAAAAAATAACTAATATTTTAAACGTTTATTTAATAGCTCATACGTGTCCATCGATTGTATCCAGATGTTCAAGTCGCTAGGTCCTTACCAAGATAGTTAAAGGTCGTATCTATCAACCTGATAATTGGACTAAGTTAGTACCCCATTCCGTTGATTCTGTTAAGCAATGCTTCTGCCCTTCGTCTTCTCTTGCAATCACACGTGCAACATTTTCCACGATAATAACAAGTTCCATAATAAAATCAAAAATAACATTTTAATGTAGATTTTAGCAAGGAATTCAATTATTAACCATAATTTCAAAACCAAGCTACTACTAACATCATCATATGAAAAATAATGGATAACGACCATCATCAATAAACAATTAGACAAACTTTTCCATAGAGTACAACAGCTATATTTAACTACCTCTTTCACATGACTGTGAAGAAAATCCATTTCATTCAACGCCTATAATAAATTTAAATTAGGTCAAAATTTGGGATGTAACAATTCGTCATTGTAACTCAAATCCCAAAACTTCTCAAGGATTCAATCTCATTGGAAGATGTTCTCATCTTCGTGTTGCAGCAAGTCAAGATATGCTAGAATTTCTATAAAGGACGAAGACACTCAGTAAAGAAGGCATGCTTCAAATCAAAGACATGGTAATTCATTTGAACTTCATTTTCCCAATGGTTGTCTGAGAACCTCAATTCGTGATGGAATGCGCCAAGCACTTTGCTTCACAAAAAAAAAAGGCGTTAATGGAAAGTTATTTTGAGTTTACATCCGGACACCATCAAGAAGGTTTTCGAAGTGTCAGACATTCCAAAATGTGTTAATCTACAAAGGAGAATTCACGACAACTTGAGAGAGAAACGCTTGATCACATCAAGTTTTCAAATGACAACTGATAATTCATCAAAGAGAGTCAGAGGCTATCAAAAGATGCAATGCCAGTGTTATCAAGCTGAAGGCAGTGGCACAAAATATAAGAACTCCCAATCCTATTATCACCTGGATTGCATCGCAAACTACAAGGTCCTTCACAACAATCCCTAGGATTGTTTTCCTTCTCTTTTGTCTTCTTTATTCTCTATTTCATGTTTGTAGATTAGAGAGGACGTATTACATGAAAATGTGTAATTACATGTAATATGATTTACATGTGTAATGATATGTAATCCAATAATTTCTCTTGTTAGTTAGACAAGGTCAGAGTTGGTTCAATTGCTCCCACTTTTTTTACCTTCTTCTCAACTCTTTTGCCTATATAAAGGAGTGTCCTCTCATTCTTTTGTAGTATGCAAGAAAGCTCTGCTAGACTTGTGCAAGAATAACTCTGATTGTGTAGTGCAGATTTGGGAGAAAAGTGAATAAAAGAAGAAATTGGATTCGAAGCTTTAACTGGAAGCAATTGTGATAGAAAAAATTAAAAGCTTTGACTATAATTTGTGCCTATTGTCTTTGATTCATGTTGTTATTTTGTGGTCAATAATAGAGCATCGTGATTTAAGAAGCAATCAGCGTCGAAGCTTTAACTCAGAGCGATTGTAGCAATATATAGACTAGGAGCTTTGACTGTAGCTTGTATTACCATTTCAAATTCACGAAACATAGTTAGAATTCCCTACCTCTAGAAGTCTTTGTGCCCCAATTGTAGAGGTTATTCTTATAGAATAGGTTAAAATAGGACTTACAGCCAAACTTGTACGCTTTTAGCTAGCCTTTGAGTTAGTGTTTGTTTATCGGTATCACCGCTTACAACTTTAAGATAGAAGTGTAGTTTGAGGTTTCATCTTGCCCATTACTTGCTTTGCAGGTAAGTGGATTCTTTCCTGAAAGCTAAGAGGAAAGAATATTGGTAACACCCCTTACAAAATCTCTCAACTTCTCGCTTACCTTGAGTTGATCCAAGGAACAGTGAGAAGGGGGAGCGTTCCCTTTAAGGTAGGAGAGACTTTGTCTCACACATCATGGCTCGTCATCCTTTTTTGTGACAAGATTTTACCCAAAACTGGCAATTGCAAAATATCCACCCAACATTATTGTTGTTTTCATTCAAAACAAATGTCCTCACTCTCACCTTGACCTCAAAACTCATTAAGAAGCTTTTTTCGGGAAGAAACCTGATCTTAAGGAGAAAATTTGGGTGCCCCGTCTTCATTCACATTCTTAAGGAGAAAAGAACAAAGCTTATCATATCTACATCCCTAGTCAGAGGTTCATTGAATTAAGTCGAGACGTAATATTTGATGAAGACACTGCCTTCAAAAGGTCCAAAGATGAACATGTTTCAAACTCAGATGAGACACTAGAAGAACCAAGCCCTGATATTAAGAGGGAGACACTAATGAATGAAGATAACTATACTGAACCTATGGATTTTATTCACATTTCTGAGGAAAAGAAAAGACCACTATGGGCTAGAAAGCTAATTGAAGAAAATAGTTCCATCCCACCTGAATCCACTAGAGAAAGAAAATGACCAAATATATTTTCTAGTTACATTGGATTGATGAGTGAACTATCTAAGCCTGAACCTCCTAATGTAAAAGAAGCCATGAAACAACAAAACTAGAAAGATGCTATGACGGAAGAATATAATTCCATACTTAACAATGACACTTGGGATATTGTTCCTAGACCTAAAAATAAATTGGTTGTCTCCTCCAAATGGTTATTTAAGATCAAACATGTTGCAGATGGAAGTATTGACAAATACAAAGCTAGGTTTGTTGCAAGAGGTTTTTTCTCAAAAGGAAGGAATAGACTATGAGGAGACTTTTTCTCCAGTAGCCAAAGATACTTGAGTTAGAACTATTATAACCATTGTTGCATCCAAGGGATGGAAAATTCATCAAATGGATGTCAAGACTGCATTTTTCAATAGTGTAATAGAAGAGGAAATTTATCTTGAACAACTCAAAGGATTTGTAGTGAACAATAAATAGTCACATTATGTAAATTAAAGAAGGAAGTATATGGACAAAAATAAGTGAATGAATAGATCATCACTTAACTAAACTTGGTTTCACTAAAAATAATGTAAACCCTAATCTGTACTTCAAAGTACTACAAGGGGAAATGTTGATTATGGTTTTATATGTTGATGACCTTTTGATTATAGAAGATCAACCGATTGACAAATGTAAACAAGATTTTGCATTTGAATTTGACATGAAGGATTTTGGATTACTGCACTACTTCTTGGGACTAGAAGTATGGCAACCTGACAATGAGGTCTTCTTAAATGAAGGGAAGTACACACTAGACATACTCAAAAGATTTGGCATGGTGGATAGCAAGCCAATGAAGACCCCTATGGAATCAAACCTACTGAAACTAAAAGAAGCAACTGAAGATTTTGAGAATGTTCCTACACTCTATCGACAAATCATTGGATCTTTAATGTATTTAGTATATACAAGACCAAATGTATGTTATGCAGTAAATGCTCTTAGTCAGTTCATGTGTGAACTCAAACAAATTCATTTAGTAGCAATAAAACACATTCTCAGATATCTTTGTGGTGCAATTGAATATGGTCTAAGATACACTCATACTGAATGAATCTGAGTGGATTCACAGACTCTAACTAGATAGGAAATTCTACCGATTGAAAGAGCACATTAGGATGTTGTTTTACCTTGGGATCAGCAATGATATCATGGTTCGGTAAAAATAGTCATCAGTTGCTCAGAGTTTCACAGAGCCAAATACATAGCTGCATCCATAGGAGCACGGGAAGCCGTATAGTTAAGGAAGCTTCTAGTTGGATTGTTTGGGAAGCCTCTACCACCTACTATTATCTATTGTGATAACCAAAGCTGCATCAAACTCTCCCTAATTCCAATATTTCATAACAAATCAAAACACATTGAGA
Source organism: Cupressus sempervirens (assembly GCA_028749045.1). Lineage (NCBI taxonomy): Eukaryota > Viridiplantae > Streptophyta > Pinopsida > Cupressales > Cupressaceae > Cupressus > Cupressus sempervirens. The sequence continues at coordinate 664,165,809 of CM053785.1, forward strand.
TACCATATCACTATATTTGAGACATGGTTAGGAAGAATGTGATTGAGTTTAGATATATCAGTAGAAAGAATCAAATTGCAAACACTTAACAAACCGCTTGCTAAGACAAAGGTGAAACATTTTCATAAGGAACTTGCTATGATTGTAAATTCTGAGAAAATATTTGACAATAATTGATTATTGTACATTATATATATTATTAATGTTGTGAACTTATGAAACCTATGTCTATCATTAGGAAGTGACGATTTTTCACTTGTACTTGGAGAAGTTATTGAAAGGTTAGACCTTACAAAAACTTGTATCATGATATACATTTTGTGTAAATGTTGAGATAAATCATTAAAAGGCCTTATCTTATAAATCAACAACTAGGAGTTAGATGTCAATCAACTAACTATCTACAAGTTGTTTGTATACATATATTTTTCAGTACTGCATGACTATCCTGCCTTCATATTCTTATAGGCCATTACCACATTGAGTACTTGGTGAATATCATTCAGTTGATGGTGTGAAAGGCCATTACTCAGAGTACTTGGTGAATACTATTAAATTAATCTTCTAATAGGCCAATGCTCTAATTTATCCATATAATATCATAATTGTAGTTGGTGATTGACTAATGCCCACATGTTATTATATATGCAGGAAATCGTCTGATCAAAGATTTTCTTGTTGTGTGATTTCTAATATTACATATTGTGTTCTATCTTAACATATGTTTGTCCTTCTTAACTAAGAGGGATTGTTAATGATTTAGTTTAATCAAAGATCAAATCTATATTGAAAATATATATATGATTGTCATAATATTTAACATAATAAATTGTTGCTTTTGAAATATGTGTATACATTAGATTATAATATATATACATATATATAAATATATATAGATACATATATATACATATATATAAACAATGATAAATTATTATGGCAAACCTTTCAATATTACTGATTGAAAAATGCAATACAAGTTGACCAACATGGTCAGCGATTAGATTAGCAAACAAACTGCCTATTTGTTATCGGTGATATGTGACTTGGAGAATCACGTTCCCGATGGGAAGTGACTCCTTCAAGGGGTCACTCGCCATCGGGGACATGACTCCCCCGATGGTTATTTATATGTATTGATTGTTGATGAAATGACATCGAACACACAAATAAATACAGTTTTCTCTCATTAATCAGCGACAATATATATATTTCAATCATTCTGCTATTCATTGCTATCAGTTCACTTTGTTTTGAACAACAGTTACTCTCTGTTATATTGAAGAATATACAAGCTTCTATTGTAAAATAATCCAATGATCTTATTGAATAGATAGTTATCTTATTAGCTTTTTCTAAATTTAGCTTTTTCTTATGACCTCTTCCCACGATGACCTCTTCCCACAGCATGGTCGTCCATCTTCCAGTCGTATCACATCCACGGCTAAACCTCACTTCCTCTCGCTCGACCAATAATGGCTTCTGAACGCGTGAAGACAAGTTGTTACGGGTGTTGCTCTGTCATCATCATTTTCTTCCACCATTTGCATTGGAATTTGTCCTGGGATACAGGTTACGGGTCACGATTTTCGCAAGGTTTCTGGTGGATTTTTTGCAATATTTTTCTTCCCTTATTTCCACGGCATCTAAGGGTTACGACTCACATTTTTGGACCAATGTCGACATCGAGATTATTTCTGATATTGCATGTCAAGTTTGGTACTGGATATTATCTGCGTGGGGGATCCTGGTTTCTCTCTTTCCCGTGCTACTGGTGTTGTTTTCTTGGACACTGCTATTTGTGTGGGTCTTTACACCTGCAGCTTCCTGTGACTTCTGCAACTTTTTTATCTACCATAACTGCAATTTCTCCTGCATTTTCCTCTGATCTCTGCAACTCTACCATAGTGCCCACCACTAGTAGAGTGTAGGACTCCTTTTTCGTCTTTCATAGCTGCTGCAATGACTACAGGAGACATCTGCCTTCCCCAAGTTCAAACTCCGACCTATCAGAGATTATGCGATAAAGTGATCAAGCTGGAGGCTGACAACACCATATTGAGAGAACAGATTGGCACTTTGACAGCTAAACTTTCAAACCTCAAGTAGTCAACTGAATCAAACATCAAACGTTTCTCAAACACCATCTTTGAAACAGCAGGGCTGAAATCCAATCTCGAGGTGGTTATTGAACAACTTGATGGGCTAGATAACATCCGTGAACAACAAACCGAAAGGGCTACAATATACTCTTCTCTAATTGCGTAAACCTAACAAAAATTGAAATAATGGGCTTCGATTTGCACTAACACAGATACTACTGCACCCAGGCTAAGTATAGACAAGATCGTTCAAGGTAAGATTGATGATGAGCTTGTACAGCATGCACGAGGGCTCAACTTGCATGTTCGTGGTCTTACACCAACTACTCATCCTATTGCTGCTGCACATTCCTTTCTCTCTGATAAACTTGGTATCTCGGACATTACCTTGCATAGATGTTGGTTTGGTACGGGGGACACCCTTTTTATCAAATTCTTCTCTTTTTCAGATAGGCTTCGTGCCCTTAGAGCTAAGAGAAAGTTGTTTTCTCTTCACTCTAAAATTTATCTGGATGAAAATCTTACGAAGGCACAGGTTACAGAACTCAAACATGCCCAGGAAATTGTGGTAGATGCTAGGCGTGTTGGGAAATGGGCTGTTATTAGGATTCTTAGAGCAGAGGTTCATGATTCTCCTCATACTAGTTGGGTAGAGAGGACAACCTCCAAACCGGCATGACGATCCTGACAACAGTATAACAAGAGAAAGCCCCCTTCTCTTCTTGTCAACTGCTGGAATGGTAATGGCTCTTTATGGTCATTACTGGGTCTTTTTCAGGATGCGGTACGGTCCTCAGATATTTTGGTCATTACTAAGACTTGCGAGAGCCCATGCACCCTCTTCTAGGTTATCCTGGTTATCAGTGGCTATTAGTTTGCAGAGATGAGGTTTGGACTTTTGGTGGGGTTCGTGGGTCTGAGGGTGTTGCTTGCTTGGTTCGGGATGATATTTTAAGTTTCACTTTAGTTCTTCACTCTAACACCTTTGCCAGATTTATGTGCGTCTGGATTGGTCAACGGAAATACCAACAGAGAGATATTTTTATTGTTGTTTGTTATTTTCCTTCGACCTCCTCTCCTTATGCCATTGATGACTTGGAGAATGGAGATCCTTTCTGTGAACTTCAGGAGAGCATTTCACAATTTGAGGCTATGGATGACATTATTATTCTTGGTGACTTCAACGCTCGAACCAAGGATCTTCAGACTCCATTGCATGATCGTGGTTCTGATTCGCACTACACTTCTGAGTTAGACCCGACTAGTATGGGACTTCAGTGCACCTCAAAGGATGTTCTTGGACCACTCTCAGGTTATGGTCGTCACCTCGTTCAGCTTTGTGAGTCTTCTAAGTAGTTGATTCTGAATGGCTTATCCTTCCTTCCTGGATAGGACCTCTTTACCTGTTGGTCGCACTGTGGTGGTGCGAGTGTTGTTGACTGTCATTTCCTCTCATTCATTGATTCCTTCCATTCACAGTTTCACCATTTTGCGTCTTCCCTTGGCTAAGCATGCTCTTCTTAGCATTTCTATTTGTGTTTCACCCCACCCGTTGCACTCCTTCCAACCCTCTCACTACCCTGCTGATACCATCTCCTTTCCTACTTGCTTCCATTACCCTGAGAGCAATTGTGAGCTTTTTATCCACCACCTTAGGAGACTTCTGACACCTAATAGGTCTTGTGAGTTGCTTGTTGCCTCTGACATGTTTGATTCACTTGCCTCTGCCATCTGGGATTCTGCTCTCCTTTCTATTCCTCACCGTTCCCCTACCTCTCTCAGAGCTAAGCGTTGGAATACTTGTCCTATGAATAAATGGTTTAATACAAATTGCAAAACTTTCCACCACTCTGTTTGTGTCACCTTTGAGACTCAATCTCCTACCTTCACCCATTTCCTACACTCTTCAACAAAGTTGTTTGCATTGGGTTTCCTGAGTCCTCGTCTATACATGTGGTTTACCCTATTTACAAGTGTGGGCCTACTTTTGATTCGGGTAACTATAGAACTATTATGATCGGACATACTTTTGCCAAACTTTATGCCACTACTCTAAACACCATGTTATTTAGTGAGCTTGATAGAATAGGTTGTAGAGATAAATGGCAAGTTGGTTTTGGAGCAAACTATCAAACTATGGATCATGTTTTCACACTATGGGCTATCATTGAGGAGGCTAGACACCGCTCTCAAAAGGTCTATTGTTGCTTTGTGGACTTCCATAAGGCTTTTGATTCTGTCCCTAGTTTGGCCTTATTTCTGAGACTTCAAACTGCTATTATGAGGGCTTTATGAGAGGGTTTTCTATTCCGATTCAGAGCACCATTGGGGTGAAGCAGGGTTGTCCTCTTTCTCCTACTCTGTTTGGTTTGTATATTGATGAGTTGGAGGATTTCCTTGTGAACTCCTCTCAACCTAGGGATGGGTGCTATTTGCATCAAGTTTTGATCCCATTCACCCTTTTGCTGATGATGTGGTTCTCTTAACCTCTTCTCTCGACAGCTTGTAGAGACTTCTAGATTGTCTGGTGTCTTTTTGTGATCAGCGACAACTTGTGGTCAATTTATCAAAGACTCGGGTTATGGTCTTTAACTGTTTAAAGACCTCTCATCTTCATTTCTTCTTTCAAGGTCATGAGGTTGAGATGGCTTCCTCTTATATGTATCTCGGTGTGAAGTTTTCAAAGCCACGCTTTAGCTTGAGACCAGATATTCAGTCTAGAGTTAATAAGGGCATGGGTTCTCTAGCTTTGCTGGAAAGACAGTGCTTCAGGCATCATTTCCAGGATATTTCGTCCAAGTTCTCCCTTTTTGATTCCTTGGTTCGTCCGACAGTTTTCTATGGCTCGGTGGTTTAGGGGCCTTCTCTTATTGCTTCTGATTGGGCTTCTATAGAGAGGGTTCAAACGTTGATGTTACAGCATATCATAAGAGGCCACAAACTCACTCCTCACAGCATTGTTTTAGCTGAGTTTGGAGCTCATCCTCTCACACTTGTCATCATTTTTTACTTGATTTGGTTCCTTCATCGGCTTTGTGGTTTTATGGAGTCAGGTGTTGACCGGCACAGATACTCTCATCTGACATACTATTCTTTTGTTGAGATTTTGAGATCTGACACCTCTACTAGGTCTCATTGTTGTTACACCTAAGCCAACTCTTTGTTGAGTTCAATTGGTATTGATATAGATCATCTTCCTCCATACTAGTTTTCACTTGATGCTCCTGCTCATCTTCTCTCCTCACGTCAGGAGTTGAATGAGCATATTAGATAAGATATCTACAAACATTACATTACCACTACCTAGAGTAATCCCCCAAGAGGTCTGCGACCTAGGATGGCCTTCTATGCTAAGCATTTTCTTGTGATTCGGGATGGTATTATTGTTCGCCCCGCTTATCTCTATTGACGCAGGAATCATGCCTTACGATTTTCTTTAGGCTCATTCAGAGTTGGTTCTCACCACCTCAGGGCTCGGACTAATCACCATATGGATCGGGCTGATAGGGTTTGTCAATTGGGTACTTTGGCAGAGGTTGAGACTAAGATCCACTTCTTATTTCTATGTCCTCTTTACTATGAGATTTAGAGGGAGATTTTACTATTTTTTTAGAGACCGTTCTTCTCTTTCGATGTTCTTCAACTATATTGATCAACGGTGTCTTGCACTTTATCTTCAAGAGGCCACCCATCTTCGAGAGATTACCCTGTAGTCTTTTATACCTCAAGGGCGTACTTTGAACCAGCTCATTATTGCCTTTTTCTCTCCCTTGTCTCCTCCACGGGGTTTGAAAAGGCCTTCCAGTACTTCTCATTCTAGATCGGTTAGACACTGCACCAGTCTCTTCAGGTAGCGACAGTTCTACTGTGGCTATACACAGTATTCTAAGACTATGGATAGTTCACAGGTTTACCCCTCTATTACTGATTTCTTTGTGACAAGGAAGGACCATTAGTCCTTACCTTGTCTTCTGTTTTATGTATTGCTTTTGTTTCTTCTTTGACACCGTTTGGTGCTTCTGTTGTGGCCGGCTCTTCTATTTGGATGCTCAAACCCATAAACCTTGTTGGTTTTTCGTCGACATTAATATTATCTTATCTTATCTTATCATTGTATTCATATATAAATAATTATATATGTAATTGTGAGATTCAGAATAAAATAAGTATTTTTGACATCAAGTCTGAAAAATTTAGCAATTATTCTAATCCTTTGGTCACATCAAGATCTTAGTGATTAAAAATTGTTAAAGCTTCATGTTTTCTTTATTGTTAGACTAATTACAACATAAGAAAATTCAATCTATAGCTTGCCACCAACTACTTAGCTAAAAGATATACATCAGCAAAAACATCTTTTCTGCCAACTTATCTGTTCAGTACCATAAACAAACTAATGTGCTGCGAAAAATGCAAAAACACCCAAAAAAATCCAAACAAATTAAAAACAACTGATGTAAGCTCTATTACCAAGACCAATAAAAGGTCCAAATGCCAATGTGAATAGGTTTAAAGAAAATTTAGAATATTATACGATATAGAATATTACAAATGATATCCAAAATATTCAAGTAGGCAAGAATTCAGAAGATGTTCCAAAACCAAATGTAAATAAAGATTGAACTTCAACAAATATAGCAATCCACGAAAGTAGACCATTGATATATTCAACACAAATTTCAAATCAAAACAAGTTGTTTAATTTATTTACTGTAAACTATTTATGAAACGCAATAAGATTGGCATTAGTCCACATAATAAATATTACAATTCCATAATGCTGAAATCCATGAAACTTTGTATTTGGTGGAATGTTGCATATCTACTTAATTAAGGAATTTATAATATTTTCACATAGTCTATCACTAAGCATAGTTCAAAACAATGTGTTTATGAGCATTCCAAATATATTTAAATTTTGCTCAAGAGATGTACCTTGGAGAAAACAGCTAATCGATGGGTAGCCTTTGCTAAACCATATCGCTCATCCGGCTGCGGCAAACACAAATGATGAAAATATTTAGAAGTTGGTTTCACTCATTTTGTCCAAACTTTTATATATATATATATATATATATCAACACTTCAAAATGTGACTTCTTGTGAAGATAACAAGTCATGTTAGAGTGCCAAAGATGAAAATGTAAACAAGAAAATGTTTCATCCCTGATTGACACAAATAATTCTAACCAAATAAAAAAAATTCAAACAAATAGTGTTCACCACTAGAACTAGAAAACAAGTCACAAAATTGCCTAAATACTAGAGAAAGAAATAAAAAATGTATATGGTATATCTATAAAACTTATTTAATTAATTCATGATTTAATCTAAATTAGTACAAATGAGAAATCAATTAATGAGCAACACAACAACAAAGTTTACATGGAAACCCTTGCAGAAGAAAACCATGACAAAAATATCACTAGTATTGATCATTTTGTTATAAATTTGTAGGCACCAACTCTTCATTCGCTTTGTGATTGCTTACCCACTCAAAGCACCACTTATTCAAATTATCCTCCCAAATTCTGCTATAATTATCTTCTTAAATCTGCAATACGCTGATCATTAATTATCACAATCTCCACATAAAACTTCTTATAATTTACCATACAACTTTTCACTATCTACTTTACTGTTGAATAATCTTCTCAAATTTTGCTCTACATGTGCTAGTGTATCTGATGTATTTATAAACCTCTCTCCTCAAAACACACTTAACTATTATCTCTCTATATACCTTCACATTTGATGAAGGGAGACACATCTTAAGATTAGATATCTCTAAAAGAGATATGTCTTTTTGTAAACATCTCTTCATTAATACAAATCATCTTCTATTTAATATTTTGCTTGATAAAATATCCTAAGAGAGAACTGCACCCATTACAACTATAAACAAATCTGTTTTCATTAGTAAATCTATGTATTATTAATCAACATAATGATGATAGAGTCCGCCACAAAAGCAGATAATGATTCTTTCTTGATGAAACAATGAAAATGCTTACTTCTGTTTTGCAAATATGAATCGCTACCCATAGTCGTCAATCAAGAATAGTCATGTATCATAGAAATTCACTGCTTTGTTTATAATCAAATAAAACAATGTGAATTTCTGTCTAAACAAATTGCCACTACTCACTACTGATCGCTGCTAATAACTGCTTAAGGAATCACTGCATAATATATTATAATCGTTTTTCAAACCATTCCTTTGTGTTGTTAGATTTATTTCGATCACTTAGTATGTAATCAATGTGCTGATCTCCACCTCCTTGATCCTAAATTGTTGTATGTAATCAATGCATTCTTCAATATTAATTTCTGCCACTATACTTGTTTTCTTTGATCTCGAATGATGCATTGAAACATAGTCGCAAAAGAGTTAACATCAAAGCTTTATTTATTTGAGACTTTTTTATTGTGTCTAAATCTTCAAAATAATCAGCTCCTTACATGGAAAATTTACTTTTAAATTTAATCAAGTCATAAATAAATCGATCACAAGTTTTCAAATATCTCCCCCTTCATCATTGATGGTAACCTCTCAAGGAGATGACCTTGATTATAAAGTGTTCCTCACTACTCCAATGCAGATATATTCTTTTTTACACGTGCTCCCCCTTGCTCCAATACTCCCCATCTAACATCAATGGCAAAGGCATCCATAAAGCTGTAAGATAGCGCAATTAAGAGTCCCCCCTTATGAATAGATCTCCTTAATGGTTGGAAGGAGAGGATATCATCCCTAACTTTTGCCTTAGAAACTACAATGTCTCTTTGCAAAGAGGCTGCGTAAATATGTTCACCCATTCTCTGGTGGTAGCATACTTCAATCTCACTTGTTGATCTAATATATGTACCCACAAGAAATGGTATTCGATGGGAATGTGTTTAATCCTTGAGTGCATCACTGGAATCTTGAAAACAAAATTTTCGTTTGTATTCACAAAATATAGATATTGGGTGCTTTTATTCCACTCAAATAAACCTCAAATTTTGTTGCATCCAATGACTTTAGTACAACATGAAGTAGCTGCTATGTATTCTACTTCAGCACTGGATAGGGAGACCAAAGCTTGTTTTTTTTCAAAACCATGAAACAAGATTGTTTCCCAAAATGAATGCACTGCCAATAGTACTCTATCAACCAAGCTACTTGCTCAAACAGCATTAGTATAGGATTTTGAGGTGAAGTCATCACCTCTTAGATACCATAAACCAAAACCCAATGCTCCTCTTAGGTATTCTAATACTCTCTTCACTGCATGTACATGTGTCTCTTTAGAAGCTACTTAAAACCTTGCAACCATTTCAACTACCTACATAATATAGGTCTTGAGGCTGTCATATAAAGTAAACTTCCTATCATAAATCTGTAGGAAGTTTGGTTTGCTTTGTGAGATTTGTCGTTCTTGCTTAACTGCAGTACGCTACGTAAGCCATTTATTGTGCCCAGTGACATTGGCACAACACATCCTCTAGTAATACATGGGCTGGGGAGAGTAAACCTTGTGACCTCACACTTTACCACCAAAAGATCTCAGCAATCAAGTTAGGCCCCCAGCCATTCTCTTTATCATACTTAGTTTGTGAAAACAATTTCAATTACTAAGATAAGAAACTTGTCCTCCAACAAAGAGAAAGAGTTCACCTCAAATGGACATTGAAAATTCCTTTTTGCATTTTCTAGGCAAATTCTTGGCCAATTTTATTTTGTTGTCTGCAAACATGATATAGTCTACATGTGCTATAACAATCAATTAATGGCCATCTTCAATTTTGAACTGAAGATTGTTGTCTGCTACACTTATTGTGAACACTTGTTCTTGCAAGCATTTATCCAATCTACAATACCAAGCACCAGGACTTTCTTTAATCCTTTAACAGCTTCTTTTAGTTTGCATACATAATCTTTGTTTACTGAGAAGATGAATCTGTCAGCTTTTTGAATATAAACTTTGATGGTATTTTGGATTCTTTTTTTTTCTGTTATCAATTTTTAATTTTCAACTTCTTCTGCTTCTTCTTTGCAACTTTCTTCTTCTTCATGACCAATTTCTTACTTCTCCATGTAATATTCCAAACAAGGACTTGATTAGCCAGAAATTTCCCAACTAGGTTTTGATAGTGCTGGAGACTGAAAATATAAGTTAGCCTATGTAGTGTTCCCAATGATTAACATTCATCACTATGCATTTAATCAGATTAACATAATATCATTGATACATAATACATACTTAACCCCTGATTCCTTACTTCTCTTTTAATCACTAACCTTAAAAAGGATATTAGAGTTATTGAGCAAGGTCACCGAAACAGCCATTTCCCTCAAGGCTCTTACCCATATTGGACCCTCTTGTCATGTGACCAAATTACTCCGCCTCTTCCAACAAAATCTCCCTATACATTTAACAGTAATTAGCGAGTGAAAAAAGGAATGGAATAAGTATATATAACTATCTTCTTTATATCAATAATATAACATAACTGATATATACAATTATGAATTCATCATAATTAACAGATTAAACATAATATATATTTAAATATATAGATCATATAAAGGTCCTTATCCCTAACAGAATTCAGATATAATCTTCTGTGAATCAATATCTGATTCATAGATGCATTAGAGCATAATTCACTGTCACACTGCTTGCCAGCAACGTAAAGATTGATTTCCTTTCTTATCTCTTCCTTGCAATAAACATTTTATATTCCTTCTTCCCCATTCAATGATTTTCTGATTCAATATCAAATATTAAATAATGATGTTTGGTGGAGTGAATGAGAACCTGCTATTATAACTCAGATTCCCCAATGTTGACATCTCTTGAGTTTGATGGGTCGTGTGTTCCTTGATCGATCTTTTCATGACAATCATTTCTGATTAATCTTCATTGCTCACTTCCTTTGATATCCACCCCTTCAGATTATTGTACATAACTATTTGTTGTCTTAAATCATTATCAATTGCCAACAGTTTTATCATTATCGAGTCTTTAAAAATAAATTTGATTTATTAAATGTCTTCCCTAATTGTTAATTGGATAGCCCACTTAAGAAAGGGTGTAATTTAGTATGAGTATTTTATTAAATTATACAACAACGTGGCTTGTAAAAAATCACATTTCTTTCAGAAATTTGTTTTTTCTTAATTGCTGACCATTATAATTAGTCGTCATGCTAAGAAATGTAATCGCTTGACTGCTCTTGACGTTTTATCAATTTTGGAATAAGATATTGCAGATTATATATTAGCATTGACTGTTTATAATTCCATTGTATTAATATTGTTACCCTTGTCACTCATGAATCATTAACTTGTTGATAGTTATTCGTGAGTCCATTCTTGACGGAACCTTGAGGGATAATCATAGCAATACCTGATCCTTCTTAATTGGTGGATGTGCCTGGGTTTTATTAGTCATGTATTACAACTACTTCTGATCTCAATGTTATGTTTCTTGATTGTGTTGCTCGATATAGAGACTATGCATCAATTATAAGTATTTCTATGCAAAGTATCTTTCTTGGACAATAATTAATCATGCATATTAGTACCGTATTCACTGATCATAGGCTTCATACTACCTTCAATGCCAAGGCTGTCCCAAGAAAATTGATGACAGTTGCTATGAAGTATTAATGATTGGTTCTCTTATTGATTTCAGCAAGTATTAATGTTTTTCTTGAAAAGGTATTCTCTGCATCACATTAGGAAATGCTGATTTAAGATAGAGATGTTCCACCATGAAACGTTAAATATTTTTAAGACTATCCAACAATACCGGTCACAATAGGATATGCTGATGAAATATCAAGCTCCTGATATATATGTGCAGAATATTACGGAAACAGATTATTGCTCAATATTTTAGTCACTAGGCTCTCTTTGTGCAACTCTGTACAGCTTATTTGTTAGTACCCATCGCTGTGCATATTTGGGGTGCAAAACTCTCACATCTTTCTTTCTAATAATCATTATAGTTGACATCATGCACGTTATCATATAAAGTGTAACCACTACTTATCAATGTCCTTGAGTATGATCTTAGTTGTCAACCTCATTAGCAATCCTGCAAGTTATTTCCTCACTATATAATAATGATAAGCTTAATTTGTGTCTATTCCAAGACATACAGCAGCTGAAAGACAAGTTTCAATATTTAATTTGAACTTATTAATCTTATATCAACTCTTGTTTCCTTAAGGTCCTGAATAATATGATTTTATATCATTAAAATTCTTGGCCTATTGATTACTCTTTCCTTTCACTATAGCTGGTTTGGTGTATGCTACTACATATGCTCCCTTTGTTAATCAAGAAGGTTTATTTCATACTACAAATGAGGGACATGACAGTCCTCCCCTCCCCATTTTTTGCATTTTCACAAGCAAGGACAGTTTTATACGAGTTTTTACTCTGTGTAGCTTTTGCTGCACAACTATGACATCAACCAATGAATTTTCAATTTGCAAGGTTTCCAAGTTTAAGATCAATTTTCTCTTACCTTCTACAGACAAGAATCAAGGCCATCTGAATTGAACCTGACCATCTTTTGCCAATCAATTCATTTCTATTCTAGATCAACCCAAGTAGAACAACACATGGAGCATACATTTCGAAAATATGAAGAATACACATGAATGAATGAAGACAAAGCGTATATGAAATATACAAATAAATGCATAAAAAGTTTAAAACAGGGAGCATATGTAATGTCACTTAATTGGCTACCTCAGAGAAAGAGGACAAATATCATAAATTTTCTCCCTTTACTAAGACATTGTTGTATCTGATCTTACTTGTAGACTTATGTTATTGATAATCAAGAGATTATGACGGTGATAGCTCTAAGAACGAAATGTAATGAATTGCTAACTGCTCTCTCAAACTGTACAATTTCCGTATATGCCCAATCGACTCCCATTAAAAAGATATATAAATTTGATGTAATAATATGACCTTTCCCATGAATGTGTGATTTGATCTTATGTATATAACTATTTTGGTATTGATTGGCATTTTTGTATTGATAGTAAATACTATTAATACTAATTGACAACTTCTGATAACAAATAGCTTGTGTGTGCACCATATGATCCCTAATGATTTACAACATTGAATTGGCAATTCTGCCCCTAAGGTGGTTTTCTATGTGTTGGGTGGATATTTTACAACCGACAGTTTTGTGTAAAATCAAGTTGCAAAATAAGATGACCAGCCACAGCACGTGAGACAGAATCTCTCTTACCTTAAAGGGAAGGCTCCCCCTTCTCACTGTTCCTTGGATCAGCTCAAGGTAAGCAAGAAGTTGGAAGATTTTGAAAGGGTGTTACTATTACCCGTGGAATGAGTAATGGGCAAGATGAAATCTCTAACTACACTTCTATCTAACAGCTAGAAATGGTGATATTGATTAACCAACACCAACTACAAGGCTCATTGAAACCGTACCAGTTTGGCTCTATGTCTTGTTTTAAACTATTCTATAAGAATAACCTCTACCATTAGGGCACAAAGACTTCTAGAAGTAGGGAATTCTAACTATTTTTCTTGAATTTGAGATGGTAATACAAGCTACAGTCAAAGTTCCTAGTCTATGTATCACCACAATCACTCCCAGTCAAAGCTTCAACTCGGATTGCTTCTTAACTCACTATGCTCTATTATTGAACACATAATATAACATGAATCAAAGATAATAGGCAAAAACTATAGTCAAAGCTTCTAATTTGCTCTATCACAATTGCTTCCAGTCAAAGCTTCAAATCCAATTGCTTCTTTTATTCTTTTTTCTCCCAAAGTCATACTACACAATCAAAGTTATGCTTGCATAAGTTTGATAGAGCTTTCTTGCATACAACAAAAGATGATTTTTACAATGAGAGGGCACTCCTTTATATAGGCAAAGGAGTTGAGAAAAAGATGGAGGAAAAAGTGGGAGCAACTCACCCAACTTTGACCCAGTCAAACTAAAAAGAGAAATTATTAGATTATATGTCATAATGACATGTAAATCGTATTATACGTAATTACACATTTTTATGTAATACATCCTCTTCAACCTACAAACATGAAATAGAGAAGAACGAAGACAAAAAAGAATCAAAACAATCCTAGGAATTGTTCTTAAGGGCGTTACGATGCAATCCCAAATGATCACAGGATCGAGAGTTCTTGTATTCCATGCCACTCCATTCACCTTAATAATCATGGTGTTGCATCTTTTGATAGCCTCTGACTATCTTTGATTCTGTTGTCATTTGAAAACTTGATGTGATCAAAAAAAATTTCGTTCAAGTTGTAGTGAACTCTCCTTTGTAGATTGGCACATTCTGGAGTTTCTGACACTTCGAACACCTTCTATCTGATGTCTGGATGTAAATTTGGAACAACTTTCCCACCAGCATCTACAACTTCTTTTTTTCGAAGCACAGTGCTTGGCGCATTCTCACACAAACTCAAGTTCTAAAGCTGCCACTGGGAAAATGGAGACCAAATGAATTATCGCTTCTTTGATTCGAAGCATGCCTTCTTTACTGTATGTCTTCATTCTTTATAGAAATTTTGGCATATCTTGACTTGGTGCATCATGAAAATTTTAATGGGACTGAATCCATCATTGGAAGATATGAAGTCTAACTCCATGAGAATATTGGCAAAATGGATCTCTAAGAAATAGTATATTCGAAGTATTGATTAGATAATCATGGAACATATGCAATTAATTGGATGTGATATAGAAAGTACATGCAGAGGGCTAAATAGGACTTAGGAAGATGGATGGCATGTAAATACGTATAGATAAAGGATGAGTTCTTATAAAGATGCCTTCAAGAATGAAGGCTAGGCGCATAGGAATGCGTGTAAATGATAACTTTTGACTTCAAAAGTGTGACCTTTAGTCAAAAACAGGTCCTCTAGATGTCATTACATGTAAACTGAATTACATATAAAACGAACATGCATTTAGGTTAATGGGAACAAAGGATTAGATTGCATGTAAATGTGGATGCAAGGTGAGATCACATGTAATTGCATGTGGAGAATGAGATGCAATGTGCTATGGCATGTAATGATGGAGGTGGAATGAAACGATGCACTTGCATGAAAAGGGTGAAGAGATGGAATGGAGGTAAAGACTCTTAAGTTCTTGGGAAAGAACTTGCAATTTCTTCAACAACATGAAAAATGAAAAAAGAAAACAAACAACCAACGAAAACAAGCACAAAGAAAACACTTACCTTTGCTCTTAGACTCAAAAATGCCAACAAGCAACTTACTTTCAAGTGCGAATTCGAATTTGGAGTTTGCGGAAAATCCAAAAGTGTGAAAATAAGAGTTTTCATCTTATTTTGTAAGATAAGCATAAATTAGTATGAAAGATTGAAAATGTCCACTTACTAGGAGATCAAAGAGCCAAAATAGCAAGTTTTATAGACTTGAAGACCAAATTCTCCCTCAAATCCGAATTTACAAACAACTATTTTACTTCCTCCACACTTGCAAATAATGAATGATTAATGACCATTCAATGGTTGAATTTCACATGAGAATGCCAAACACGTGGTCTCCAAAGGCAATAGCATGCATTAAAACTCAAAAATGACCTCTATTGATCCAAACGTGTAGGCTGGAAATGCCACTTTTTGGGTGTTTTTAACAAAAATGTGCCCTTTTCATGCAAAAACCTAGGTCGCTTTTGCAAAAACGTGGCCAAAACATGCATGTATTTGAGTTGCTTTTGATTTGGCAATACAAAAACATCTTCCCCAAATGCAAAAACATGACTCCAAAATGCAAAAAAGTGGATAAAAACCCAAATTTTTGGGCGTTTTTAGCAAAAACGTGATTCATAAAAGGCATGATATGAAGCATTTTTGACATCGTAAGGCAAAAAGGTGTTCTTCAATAGCAAAAATATGTATCAAAACCTCAAAATGACTTCTATTTGAACCAAAATGTGATCAAAATTATCCCAAATCTGGGCGGCTTCAATAAACTTTCTCTCCTTGGATGTTTGAGACATAACAACAACACTTTAAAAAGATTGTTGTCAAATGACCTCGTTCAGATGAGAAACCTCCTGTTTCGGCTAGTTTTTCTTCTCCCATAGCTCATGATTGTTTTTTGATACACTGGCCAATGCATCCTGAGCATCTATAAACAACTCAAACGTGATTGCTTCCCGATTTCAACCTTAGTAAACTTGTAATCAAAAGGAGTAAGTTCTTCAATGGGTTTGTCCACCAAGGGCTCAGCAACTTCAACAAATTTGGTTTTATTTGAATCAACCAAAATCCTTGAAACAATCATATCTTTCAAAGACTTGGATTTAGTCTTCTTAACAGAGAGATTGTCCAGCAGTACAACCACTTTTCTTCTCTTTGCAGTTATTTTGCTCAACCATGCAGGCAAACCGAAACCTTCATCCGTAGAAGTAGATACAATAGAGACCATTGGCATTGATCCAAACTATATTTCCGTGGTGACTAAGCAAAATTCAGTCTGCACAACTAAAGGCATAGGAACATGCTGACAGGACTCTGTCATGAAAAGCTCAAATCTCGTCAAAGAGGTATCAAGTTGGGAAACTTGACCACTTGTGAGAGTTGGAAAATCATCAAACACATTTTCCAAATGCTCATATTGTTCATTTGTGGGAATGAGAGGAGCAGCAGAAGAAATAGGAAGGGCCATTGTATTAACTTCTTAGACAGGAATAGGAGAGAAAACCATGGAGAATGAATCTACATCGTCATCTACCTCATCCAGGAAAGGTGCTTCATGTATAGATCGTGCATGAGTTGGTGAAGGTCTTGGGGGTGATATGATCATGACATCCCCTTCTTCGTCTGTATCTTTATCAGATTTTGTCTCCAGTTCCTCTTCTGATTCTTCCTCTAATTCTTGAACTAGTTCAGAGATCTAAGGTGACTTAGAGCCTTTTCCACCTTTTAATTTGAACTTGAGAGAACCCTTAGCATTAGAAGACAAGGCACCATCTTTCCCTATAATCTCTAGTTGTGACAAGATGCCAAGAGGGCCAAAGCTTCCACAATCTAAGCCCATCTTAGGATTTACTCTTTTTAGGCTTTTATTTTTCAGCCATTTGTTAGTGTATACCAAGATGGATTGAAATCTATCCATGATAGATGTAACCTCCCATTGCCACTTAATAGGAAAAGGGCACTTCTTATCAGAGTCAGCTTGATGAAACTCCGGATCAACAATGTTGTTTTCATCTTCAACTTGGAAATTTGAAGGAATCTCCAACATGTTGAGATCGATTATCTGCTTCAGGGGTAATCTACAGTAGTCCAACTTCATGATGCCAAGCTCTATTCTCATGTCAATCTAGATCTCCTCAATGCGATGAACATGTGTATAAGCTCTTTTGATTTGAGAATTCATCACTCGATAATCAAAGTGGAATCTAGCTTTGAACTTCTTCAAGGTGACCAACTGTAACTTTGCTTCCATGTTCTTTGCTTTGGGCACAGAATTGATTGAATAGTTGCCAATAGCCAAGGATTTGGCTGAAGTAATGTTGAATTCAGGTCTATGCATAGCACGCTGATCACTTTGCATGTCTCTGAGCTATCTAGCTAGCTCCATCAAGATGATTTGATTGGTAGCATACCTAGGTAAATTATACGGCTCGCCTTTGAAATACCCAACTCTTAAGTATGTAAAAGTTAAAAACTAGATGAAAATACAGCAGTATTGATTCACCTTTTCCCATGCTGCATTAGATACCCTCTTGACGGATAACTGTCTATTAAATAAGCACTAAAAATGCCCAAACAAGGCATCTTGGACTCTTCTATAATAAAAATAATTGTTTGCTGGAGTGATTTTCTCATAGTAATCCCAAACAGTTCCTGAAGACAATCACCCTTGGTTTAGAGACCAGAGAAAGATCCCATGCCAACAGCAATGTAGACAAGGTAGGAGTTCATGTACAAGGGTGTTGAAGTTCCCACATTGAGTATATGCTCGCAAAGTGCAGTGCTAATCAGCTCTCCCCAAAAAAAGTGTTCTCTATTTTCCATGATTTGAAAGATAAACTTGTGCATCCATGGCTCGAAATCAGTGGAATCTTTAAGACCACAAACTCTGCTGAGAAGGATGATGAGATCCTTGTACTCTTGTTTAAAGTTAGACCAATGAACAGTCTTTGGCCATCTTGAGAAGTTGTTTCTTTTATTGTCTAACCAATATTGGTTTACATATTTTTGATAATCACCTTTCTTCTCATTCCAACATACCAAAGATGATTCCTTGGTTAGATTTGCACATTCTACCTTATGTGGTAGCTTGAAGATCTATTCAATGACCTCTAGATCAAAGCTAATGACAACCTTGTCATCAGCGTCCTTGATAGTCTTTGATTTTGGAGTAAAACACTGTGCACATCCAAGAACAAAATCAAGTTTTATGGCTGCCATAGGAAATGCAGATACCAAGTGAATGTTACTTCTTTTGATGCGCTTCATCTCGTGACCAACTGGATTTTCAACTCTCTATAGAAAATCAGCCATGTCCACATGACCAATCATTGTGTCCCTTACATTATCAAAAACAAATGCAACTGATGATGGAGTTGCATGAGCCAACTCTTTATCATATTGATAATTCATCTTTCTTTTGAATTTTGATGATGCGAGTATTTCTTGCGTTTGCGCTACAACACAAAAATCCCAAAACATAAACACATCATTAAAAAGAATCACCATACAAGTTGATTTGCGATCAGCAAAAAATGTTCAGAAACGAATTGGAGACTTTGTAGATCCAATAAAATGATCTCAAAAAGAAATCATCATACATATGTAGTGAATGAAGATGAAATGAACAGAATATGGAATGAAGCGTTATGAAGGTGGAAAATCGAAGATGGAATGGAATGAAATAAAATGAAATGAAAATGTGTAAAGGTGGAACACATGGGAATGCGTGCAAATGAAGACTGTTGATTTCGGACGTGACTTAGGGTCTTCAAGACATTGTAGCATGAAAAATGAGTACATGTAAGTGCAACATTTACTGGGAGATGAAAGGTGAGATAAGATGTGAATGCAGATGGAGGATGGACTTTACATGCAAGTGCGAAAACATGTATTTGCTCATGAAGGCGCAAATGCATATGGAGAGATGGAAATGGAAAATGGAACAAGGATGATGAACGCTATAGTCATCTTTGGTGAAAAGGTGAAGTCAAAGTACATGGAAGATGAAAATGACATCTTTTTGACTTTTCAAAAAAGTGACTTTTTGTGCTTTTCGTGTAATCATGTCGTGCGAATAGATGCGTAAAGTGAGATGAGTGAAAATGGATGCGGAAAATGGGATTACATGCATGTGCAGATGGTGAATGAGATAGAAAACATGTAATCGCATTTGTCAGATGAGATACGAAGTGTTGTGACATGGAAGATGGAAGTGAAACGTGATGATGCTTTCACATGAAGTGAAACAAGTTCTTGGGAAATAACTTGTAACTTCTCCAAAGTGGAGAAAACTGGCAAGCAAGCACAAAACCCAAAAACTCAAAAGAAAAACGTACCTTTGGAAAGTGACTCAAACATGTCAAGATGCAATGCACTTCAACACACATTCGAATTTGGAAATTGGGAAAAACCAAAAACAAGAAAGTGAACAATTTCTTCATTTTTAAAGGAAAAATGCACTTTCCATGGCATTGATTCCAACAAGTGGCAATCATCACACAATAATGTGCATAAAATCAACAAGATAAGCACAAATTAAATAACAAGAAAGAAAAAGTCCACTTACATGAAGATTAAGGGCCAAGAATGAAGGAAAAAGATGCTCCAATGTTGAAAATGTCTTCCAAAACACTTGAATCTTTCAAACTCTTGTGAATTTGAATTAAAGAGGGAACCAAACAAGGCGTTCTTCGAAGAAGATGCCAAAATGTGCCATAAAAAATGCTCCATGATCCAACGTTTTAGCATGCTGAAGCTATGGGACGTTTTTCGTGAACAACGTTTTTCACCAAGGCAAGAGACCAAATCGATTTGGTGTTTAAACAACAAAACATGCACCAATATGCAATGTAATCACCAAATAAGACCAAATCGATTCTTCTTGGAGCAAAAATGTTGATCAAAAATGGTGTTTTTTGAAGTTTTTCTCAAAATCATGCCCTGGGTTAGAGCTTAAGAAAATGATTTTCAGCAAGATGAATCCATTTTTTGGTGCTAGAAAATCCATTGCCAAGAAAAAACAAGCCTATTGGAGAAAATCTCATGCAAAACCATCAAGTAAATCTCTCACAATGAGCAGAATCGAGTTCTTGGAGAGCAAATGCATGTGTTCTTCCAAAATCAGACCTTTTGGGAGGCACAACATGTTTTAAAATATGCTTTTAGTTAAAATCGGACCTTTTGGGGTGACATGCATATTTTAAAAACTCTCAAGAAGGTGAATCGGACCTTTTAGGGTGCATGACACATTTTAAAACATGCACTTGATTAAAATCGGACCTTTTGGGAAGGACTACATATCTTAAGTGAAATCTCGTGTTTTTTATGCAATGACATATAAAACTCACCTTTTGATGTAATGACACCAAAAAGGTCCACTTTTGATAGTCTCATGCTTTTAAGTTGAACTTTATATGCAATGAGATGTAAAATGTCCACTTTTGATGGATTTTACATGTAATTACATATAAAATCTCCACTTTTGCTGACTTAAAGTCATTTAACAAACATATATCAATTTAATTTCATTAAAATGTTACTTTAATGGGACATAAACAATATCTATATATCATATAAAAAATATAACACATAAATATCATTTAAGAAGTAACATTTAAATGAGCATTTGATTTAAAAATCAAAAATTAAGCTGAAACTATATAGTTTATATAGTGAGTTTAAGTGAAAAATCAAAAAGTAACTCAACTTAAAATTATAACATAAAGTGCACTATAGTTACTTTAAGTGAAAATTTAAATAATAAAGTAACTTAAAAACATAACATTAAGTGAATTTAAGTTATATTTTTCCAAAAATGAATGTTAAATTAAAAATATAACATAATATTTTTAATTCGTGTTGTTGCATCAAAAAAGTCCACTTTTGAGGCACTAAAACGGCCATAACTCTTGACTGACAACTCCAATTACGCTCTAGGTTAGAAAAAATTGAAGGGGAAAATGAAAACCATGACATAAGCAAAACCAAAGGACTAAAAATAAACAAACGCACACTCAAAAGAAAAGAAAAGGACGATGAAAGCCTTCAATAAAAGAAGTTGATATACAAATTGGAGTTAATTGATCAATCAATATTAAACAATTGAATATCAAATTCAACTTAGAGAAACACGAAACTAGCTTGAAAAAGTTTTGTGCTGTTACCAACATTTTGTGGTGACAAAATGCAGGACAACATTTCTCATATTTAGTTTCTTGTTTCTAGAATAGAATGTTTTTATTCTTTATGATTGTTTCCTAAGGAAACCTTATCAAGCTCTTGTATAAATTGATCTCTTGATTACTATTAATATTAAGCAAATATTTTCCAATTATCTTGTAATATGGTATCAGAACCAATACTCTAAAAGAGTTCACAAATAATTATAATTTCTTGGTCAAAATTATTTCCATTTTATTTTTGAAATTATTTTATGCATATCTGCTTCCAAAACCTTTGGCTTGACTAGGGTTTTCTGCCAAAAAATCGCACCATTTGGTCCGTAACTTACGCGATTTTTTCTGGTTTGCAAACTCACACCCTTCTATCTGCAACTAGTGCCACTGAATCCTCTGACAATCGAGGGTTATTCTTTGTTGTTCACGTGGAGATCTGTTGGGCAGCATTTCTTTGCAACTCATGCCTAGATTTTTTTGCCACTCAGGTCCAAATTTCTCCAAAGTGTGTGCGTTTCTTTTGTGGCATGTTTTTACCATTAAAAAAATGTAATGTGGTCATTTTTTGCAATGTTAGGACTAGTCTAGGATTTTTACAATCCTCTAATCTTGATTTGCACCCAGAATCTGCAATTTTCTCTATAAATCCACCATTTTTCTAAGCTTTTCTGAAGCTTTTTTTTGCAGCCGACAAGGGTTTTGCTCGAAACCCTAATTTATTGAGAGCTCATTTGAATTGTCGTCAGATTTTTCAAGGTGTCTCAATTTTTTAGCCAGGGGATCTAGAATCCAACAGCATATTTTTTTTGGGTTTTTTGAGCTCTCTTTTGGGTACCTCTTCATTTTTCAAGGTCTTCTGTTTTTTTGCCTTGAAGCACGTACCTTCATAGATTTTTGCATTTTTCACTGAAAAATGTGCTATGGCATCTCTGACTAATATTTTCTCAAGGGAAACCAAAAGTTCAAAGGTCGCAATTATGGCACCTGGAAATAGCAGATGCTAACAATCTTCAAATATCGCGACAGAAATCAAGTGGTTTTGGGTACTACAACTCGACTTAATCAAGCTGGTCCTAATTAGATTACATGTGATCAGCATAATCGGGAAGCGGTGATGCTTCTCAAATTATCCATGGCTAATGATCAGCTTAGATTCCATCCAGCAAGACAACAGCCGAGATATGGGAGCATCTCAAGACACTTCATGAGACCTCAGACAAAAGTAGAGCCTTCTTTCTCAAGAACACTTTGTTTCCTTTTGTCACGGATGAGCACAAATCGCTCCAAGATCACCTGAATAAGATTCAGGAAATCCGTGATTAGTTACTTACCATTGAATGCAAAATGGAGGAAGAAGACATTGCGGTCATAACCCTCAGGAGTTTACCCAAGACCTACGAGCATTTTATTGAGACTCTCAACATCACTTCTATTGGTGTTGATCTAAAGTTCACAAATCTCTACACACTTCTACTTCAGTAAGATCAATGGAAACAACAGTTCGGTAGTAGTTCTAGCTATCCCTCCACAAAGAAAGTCTTTGTTGTCAAATTCTTTTAGAAGGATATGGGTAAGTCTCATTCACAGTAGTCTTCTCTGTAGAAGTCCTCTACTCTAGCTTTAGAAAGCTCCAGGAAAAGAGCATTCAATGCAACTATTGCCACAACCATGAGCACATGAAGGTTGAATGTCTGAAGCGCTTAGCTGCCCTATCTAAGCAATTTGGTTCATAGCCCACTAGGAACAATGCGGAGTACACTGAGTAAACAAAATCTTCCTGTAACATCTTTTGGCAGCTTCATGCTCTGGATAGATTAACCATTGAGGGAGGGTATTACAATAATAGATAGTTCTCCTGTAAATATTAGAATGTTTCTAATATTTAGTTTCTTGTTTCTAGAATAGAATGTTTTTGTTCTTTACTATTGTTTCCTAAGGAAACATAATTCAATCTCTTGTATAAATTGATCTCCTGATCACTATTAATATTAAGCAAATATTTTCCAAAAACTTTGTAATACAAACACATAGTAGTTTGTAGTTCTTTCCTAGCTAATGTTGTTGGAGGAATCCACTTGAGGAGTTTTGTTATCTCACACCTCTTTATTTGTGAGATCTACCTTTTGTGTTCTTGTCACATTATTATTCTCTCATTTTTGCACATACTTTGTTGCACAATGGAGGATGATCCACCTTGTGTAATTGATACATTATCACTTGCATATCTCTTACTTATCATGCAGTGCCTATATATTAAGGCATGTCTATGATGTATTCATCCATTATTATTGATCATTACTGAATTATTCATTTGATCATATCATTTTGCCTCTCTTATTAGTGTTATCTATTGAGCTTCTATATCTTGGCATTGAACTCATTGCCTTTGGCAAATTCTCACACCAAAGCTTTGCCACAAGGAAGAATATTACATCTCCATCATTAGTCTAAAAAAACCATTGTTTACTCCGATGAACAATGGAGCTCTGATTGAAGAGAATCCTTCTTCTCCACCCATGCTTCCTCTTTAGATCTAACTTGTAGTTTGTCAGAGAAATTTGAAGAACCTCTGCAATGTCCCCTATTTTGAAGTAGGATTTTATTAAATTAAATAATGGATTTAATGAATATAAATAATAATACAATACAAAAATAACTACATAAATAATATAATTACAAATTAATTATAACAATATCAAAATATTAAAGTACTACAACAAAATTATTAGAGGAGACAATATTGTAAAAGACACCAATGACATGACACATAACACCGTCGACTTGGAACATCAACCTTGACAAAGTCCACACAAGCCTATTATTTGAGTTGGATGTAACAGTATTGCACATCAGACATGAATACAAGTGAAGGAACAACAACGAAATTCTGAAGGAGAGTGCAAAAAGATAAAATGGATATGGAGCAATGGTTAACAATAGGGCATCAAATAATATCTATCAAAAAGACCAATATGTATATAAATTCAGAAGGTTCACATGCATTCCACATTGTGCATGGTGAATAACATAAGGACCATCAACTTTAGACAATTGATACAAGTTAATGGAAAATACATAATCCATGAATGATCGAGAAAACAAACAAAGTTAAGGGTTATCAAACTAATGAAAAGACACAATGATGGGGGGAAAAGGTATTAAATGGATCATAACAAAAATATGTGATTTATTTAAAAATTAATTTAAAGCAGTGCAACCCTTCGCCCTCATATCCCTTTGGTGCATATTAAGAGGCATCAATAATCATTTGAAGAGGACATTGGGAAGAAACAAAAACTGTAAACCAGCATATATATATAAACACAAATTATGATCATCAAATCATTCCATTCAATAAGAAATAGATAGGAACAAGCAAGAAATGAAATGCAAACAGCAACACACATTTACAACAATCTGCAGGAGGCGTCCAGCATTGGGGAGTAATTCATGTGCGAATTGCATTGTGATACTTGTTACCACCATAGCTTGAAAACAGTTATACAATGAAACAATACATCCAGAGAAGCAATAATACAAGAACCGAGTTCTTTTTGGAACACGTGTATAATTCACACAACCGATTCACCATTTTCACCAAGAAATCAGTGGCTATGATACAGCGTAAAACACATAATAATTTGAGCTTTCTCCTGCAACAGCCTATCTATAACACAGTCATCTTATCTTTTATCAGCGAATCAATGGTTTTGGTTGGAATGAAGAAAAAAATTATTCATTGGATGTATACCGAGTCATAACCTGTGATTCCACTCTTTCTAATACTTGAGTAATTGTGAGACCAATTTATATGTTAAAATAGGATTATATCGTACTAACTGAAGGACTCATATTGTCCACTATTTGGCGGCTGGCCACCATTTTGACAAAGACTTATCAAGCTACATGGTGAAATAATAATTCCAAAGGAAAGATAAACAACTAAACATAGCCCTCCACCTTTGCCACCAAACTGTTTGTCTACATGCAGAGACATCCGTGTAGAATTTGATAATTTATTAATGGGGATATGACAGTGGAGACATGTACAGATATGAATTGAAAGACATATAACGATGATATATAAGAGAAGTTTATACAGACATAGAAGAAGACTGCACGTATAAAGATCTCACAGATATAGAAGGAATGGATCATGCACATATAGAAGAGAGAATTATGACAATCTTCTAAGGACAAATATGTAAAGGAGAGTGTATGCAACTGTGAAAAGAATGTTTGCACATTTAAAAATATCATTTCCATCATTTTGTTATCATTGTACTATAAGAAAGGAGGCTGGTATGTTCAAATAATATATTGTTATCATCCAAACTCGTTTAAGTAAGAGACTTAATAGAAGAAGTCTCTTGCAATTGAATTCAGAAAACTCAGTCACAAACCAATTACAACCTAGTTCTAATACTGGGAGGGGGTGGGCAAAGAATCACTATAACAATTTTCAATTTAACATCCTAAAACTTATTCAATTACTACAAGTTCTAATCTAAATATGAAAAAAACAGAAAAATGAACAACACAATAACAAGAAGGTTTACATGGAAACCTTTGCGGGAGAAAACCACGGCAAAAATATTGCTTGTATTGATCTTCTTTTTACAAATTTTGTGGACACCAACCCACTAGAGGCACCAAACCCTCATTCAAATAGTCTTCACAAATGTATGCTATAACTCTCTTCTTCAATCTGCTATAATTATATTCATAAACCTGCTATAAGATGATCATACATCTTCCATAAATGATTACAATCTCTACCACATGAAAATTCTTATGGACCTGCCATATAACTACTCATAATCTCCTCCTTTAATGTGCCAATAATCATCTCAAATTATTCTCTTCACATACTGGTGTGTATCTGGTTTATTTACCTATCTTTCTATAGTCAACAGACACTTGACTATAATCACCAGTTCCTATTTATACCATTGTATTCATTTAAGGGACATACCTTTAAGAATAGATATCTCTATATGAGACATACCTTTTTACAAACATCACTCTTCACTAACACAATTCAACTTTTATTAAATATTTTGCTTGACAAAATATCCTTAAAGTAAATTGCACCCAATAGAAATATATAAAATCACCACAATGTGGAGAGAGCTGACCGACAATACTAATAATTGATTGTTTCTTGATAAAGCAATGAATTCACATCCTTCTGTTTTGCAATTATTTGTTGCTGACCATAGCCTTTCTTCAAGAACAGTCCTATCTCCATATAGAACTTTGCTGCCCTGTTTATAATTAATAAAACAACGTCAATCGCCGCCTTTTCTTGGCAAATACTAATCACTGCTAATCCTTGCATACCAAATTACTGCATAGTATGTTTTCATCGATGCCCTAACATTTCTTTTTTTATTGTATTTATCTTAATCCCTTAGTAAGTAATTATTGTATGTATCTCCACCACTTTGGTCACAACCTGCTGAATGCAATTGATGCATTCTTAAATATTAATTCTACCATTAGAATTGTTGTTTTCAATATAAACCAATTCGTAGAAACTTAGGCGCTTAAGTAGTTTAATGGAAATATTGTCATTGATGTCAAAGGGTTTTTATAAGCATGGAGAGTTGTCAAAGGAACAAAAACACTCGTATACAGGAATTGTCAAGAATGATAGAATGACTAATAAATTAGTGTATTGTGTGACATCAACCATATGGTGTAAAGAAGATCGATTCTGTTATGTAGTTCAAGACAATGATATACAGGGAGCAATGACAAATCGTAGATGTAAATTGATTTAATAATTCATGAAATTAATCAGTATAAAAATGATGAGCACCAATCAAAGACAAAGTAACGGTGACCAAAATAGTATTTAACATAAAACTCACATGGTATCATGCTAAGTGTTATATGCTTCAGGAGCTGTGAACATTCATCCTATAAGGATATGAATTATGAAGTTTATATACAATGACTAAAACAAGCAGCAAAGGAAGTGTAGGAACTGACATAAACAATACTGATTATGGTGAGAGAAAGAAATAATTTAGATAAAACAATGATTGTAATTTAAGTGTCAAAGATAACAGTAATCCATGTTCAAGAGAATAATGAATACATTTCAGAACAGTGAGACCGC
The DNA here is from genome assembly GCA_028749045.1 of Cupressus sempervirens. Classification (NCBI taxonomy): domain Eukaryota; kingdom Viridiplantae; phylum Streptophyta; class Pinopsida; order Cupressales; family Cupressaceae; genus Cupressus; species Cupressus sempervirens. The sequence continues at coordinate 664,193,462 of CM053785.1, forward strand.
AGGTGCAAACATTCAGAAGGATTATGAGTCAGCATTTAATACTAGGTTACTGATTCTAGTTCTGATGCTGATGCAGGTGCAGGGTGCTGATGCGTGGATGCATGGATTTTTGGGGGGGGGGGATTTTAGATACGTTTGGGTGCATTCATACATAAGTATATATATTTAAAATATATAGATAGATAGATAGATAGATAGATAGATAAAGTTGTCAACTATAATTTATGACAATGTACGCAAAGAAATACAAGAAATATTAAATATAGAAAAATAAACCATTCATTGAATCATTATCAAAATCAAATTGAAATAACAGTAATGTCTAATTAGTAAATCACTCATGCTCAAGATTCCAATGCAATTTGAATTACAAAATCAAAACATAGTTCATGGTTCAATGTTGATCAATCAAGAGTTCAAGGCTTGAGATTCACAAATCACATTCAGTCATTCAGAATCATAAGGATTCTCAAGAAAATCCACATTCACATCATCTCCTCCTGCTGCAACACTTGCAAATTCATTTGAACCATGCATGGTTCCAATTGTGCTAGATGCATGTGCTACAATGTTATCAACATCATCATCTGTCATCACAATAAGATCCTAAAGTGTTGCATCCAAGTCTGCAGATTCAAGGGCTACATCCCAAAGCTTGGTTGACCCTTCCTTGTATCCATCCTCCTTATGTGACAAAAGACGCAAGTTGGTATGTATATAAACCAAGCCAATAGCTTTCTTTAAGCCCAACCGGTTGTGCTTCACTGAATGGATATAGGAATATGTACTCCAATTCCATTCACTAGAAGAAGAACTTGCAACCTTAATAGCGTTCATAAAAATTTAAATTTTAAAATTTTAAAATTAAACATACAAATGAAAAGAAAATTGGAGAATGTTAAACACTAAAGTGTAGAATACAATTGCTAAATAAATAAATAAATGAAAACTTACTTGTGAGAGGGTCTTGATTGCAAGAGGTTGTAGATGCTTGAATGGTTGACCATACATATACCACCAAGTGATAGCTCCCATGTCATTTTGGTCCTTTATTGCATATGGAGTAAGTTTTCATCTTGAAGCAAATAAGCCAAATTCTTGCCTTGCCTTTTTGTGCATTTTATCATCTGGGAAGAGTCTTGCAAATGCAATGTAGCGCCCAATAGCAACTTCTTCATCTACATATAGTGCAATTCTATCCGGCATAGCAAGTATTTCCTAGCTATAGTACCTTGGAGATAAGGCATATGCAAGGAGGTGTAATGGGGTAGTCATCCTCTCCCAACAACGATGAATGATATCCTCCACCTTTTTATACAAGGCTTTACAATCTGTGTGGTTAGTCTCATGTGCTTGTATGGAAAGCTTTACCTTTTCTACCATGTTGTCCATGCCATCGTACACATCCCCCAAGCAAGGTGCATTTGTATCGGCAAAGCGTAGCATAGTCATGATAGGCTCGGTGCAATCCAATACAAATTGCACACTAGCCCACCAATGCTCATCCAAGATCATACAACTAACCTTCAAGGCTCTCTCTGAATTTGAAGCCTTCCATATAGCCCACTGGTTACAAAGAACAATTTGGCCCAACACTGGTTTCACCTTGAGGAGTTGTTTAAGAACAACAATATGAGATGCAAATCTAGTCTCGGCAACCTATAGTATAAGCAAGTTGACAATATAACATCAAATATAAAATAAAGCTATAAACAAGAAATTTGATATTGAACATGAATGTAAAACTTATTCAAAATAAATAAATAAATGAAACTAAATAATTACAATTTTAAATCTAACTTCAACAACTCCACCTTAGAGAATGATCTGATTATAGATTGTGACATGTGGTGGTTTGTCACAAACATTTGTATCTCCTCTCTATCTCAGTATATTTGCTTCACCCAATCTATTTGGGTGCCAATTTATTGCATGACAAAGTTGAGAGAGTGTACGGTGCATGGTGTCCAAAAAATATGGTAGTATCAAGACTCAACCAAAGCACCTGCACCCTTACAATTCATGGCATTATCTGTGACCACCTGGACCACATTCTCACTACCCATCATCTCTATTGCTTCAATGAGAATTCTAGAAATGAATTGTGAATCCTTAACTTGTCCTTCACAATCAATAGCCCTCAAAAACATTGCCCCTTTGGGGGACATTGCAATCACATTTATCAATGGTCGATTTCTTGTGTCTTTCCATCCATCAGTTAAAATAGTTATGCCAGAAGTTGCCCAAGACATCCTAATTGGTTGAAGAGCTCTGTCTATAGAAATCTTTTCTTTTTGCAAAAGAGTAGTATGCACCTTTTCGTACCCGAGGCTAATGTAATCAGCTAGTGCTCTAAGGATGACTACAACCATTTCCCTCCAATATTGCGACCTTATCAAATTGAAAGGAAGACCATTGGCACAAAGACAATGTGCAATTGCTTCATCAGCAATCTCTCTTGCCTTCATTTTGAATGCTTGATCCAACGGACCTCTTTTGCAGGTAATAACTTGTACTTCGTCATCCTCCTCTACCACTTCCAAGAACAGATGTTTGGAGGATGCAACATGATCAGTGGGCACATTCACTTTGCTCTTTGTAGATGAAACTTTGTACAAACTTGTTTTTTATTTGCTCGCTAAACGATCAACAGCCTCGTGTTCTTTTATGAATCCAGCTAACTATGCATCGCTCAACCTTTTTCCCTCTTTACTTCCCTTGCACAATGCTATTCCTTTGCCAATAGGGCCCATAAAATGAGCTTTGACCCAAGAATATGAGTTGTTGAATGGTTTACTATGACATATATTGCATCTCCAAATGTATGACCCACCTCCAGAAACCTATGATGATCTTGTGGTGTATCTCCATAATGGAGATGCCACATCAATATTGAAGTTATCACTTTGTTCTTAGCCTGCTGCTGAACTTTGACTATCAGTAGTGGCCAAATAAGAAAATTGAAAAAATTAACTTAGAAATGTTTAAAAAAACTTACTCCTTCATTTCTTTACAAATATATATATATATATATATATATATATATATATATATATATATATATATATATATATATATATATATATCTTGCAAAATTTCTTCTAAAACTTAAAAAAATCATGAAGAACTAAAAAAGCTCATGAAATGGATCAAATGCTTACTTTAGATGCTTATTCATCCTTTGTGGAAGCTCAATAGACAACCTACGAATGATCCTCTTCAAAACTAATGACCTTGCGTTCAGAATTCCACAATGGAGAGCAAATGAGAAAAGAGCCCACCTGCAAACAAAATGGGAAGAACGGGCAATGAATGGCCTCTTTTATGGCCATTTTAGGGTTGTGAGGCAAATGGAAGGAAAAATAATAATAAAAATCATTTAGAGCACATGTTTTTTAAGTCACTTAAATTACTGGACGCTGGAAACAAGCGGATGCTCAAAGGATATGCCCGGATGTTCTCCGAAGCACCCCACATGCATCTGCAGGAGATAACACTGCTTCCTAGCAGCACCCACCATGCCTCCTCCTACATCCATGCACTAGTCCGCATCCGCATCTGCATCCACTCCCCCCTCCAGAACCAACGCATTGGTAACTTAGATTTAATATGACAAGAAAATGGTGCAATATACTTGAACAGTTCATTGGTAGATGGTAATGATAAGTGAGTGTTTCAATGTAGCAAGACTATCTGCAAAGATAAATTTATTTGTCTGAACTGAGTGATTAAATGGCAGAACGGCAGCATTATGTAAGAGCTTTTTGTTTTCTGTGAATAAATTGCCTGTGTGGTAGCCAGATGAATTTGTCTCATCTGAAAAGAAAAAGACAAACTTAAGCATCAGTAGCAGCTTTGTGTGAAAAGAAAATGAAAACTCTATACCCAATTCATATGGCAGTCAGACTTGCCTTATAAATTCCAATGCTGAAGTGGCAGTCAAGACAAAGTGTCAGAGATATGGACTTATACAACACACATCATATTCAGCGGCAGCATTAATTCAATCAGACACAAATTTATAAGCAGCGACTACTGGCAAGATTAATAATAACTCATACGAAGGTTGAGACAATGATGAAGACGAACAAGAATAAAGACAAAAATCAGAAAAAGAAAAAATGAGCAGCGATGTGTTTAAGGAAGCTATGAAATAAGACATTGGGAGCAGCTTGGAACTGTGGTATATAGAAATAATAAAATATGTTTTCATTAAAGAAAGAAAGAAACAAATTGCTGCCAGCACAAAATGCCATGTAACTCAGAGACGGGTCTGCACTTAAAATAAATATCATATCGTGGTTATAAATAAACATCTCCAGCACACAAATAATCCAAGTCAGTATAGAATGATATGTCTGAAAAAGGACAAGGAAGTCATGACATCTTTCAGCAAGAACAAACAACAATAAATAACATGGTACACTTAGGGAGAACTTCTACAGAGATTGGTCACTATGATTATCACAACAAACTAGCGATTGATATTTTATTCAATATAAAATAAAAGATGTGAATTTGATTCAAGAAGATAATTAGTTATCAACCAAAAGATGAAAAGGTATGATCTAAATAAAATCCAATGCAAGGACCGGAGATATAATTAAGTTGGCTAATGAAATAACAAATCAGAATAAAAAGTATCGTCCCTATGTTGGCGCAAATACAGTTAAAGAAAAGTATAATTCTGAAGGCACATGACGGTTTGTATTTGAAAAAGAACACCTTATAGTGGTAAGATATAAATAAGAAGAAACTTCGTAAAAAAAAATGAGTGAAATATAATAAAAAAATAAAGGAATTAAGAATTGAATTGAGCGGTGAAAGGAGAGGTGTGTGTGGAATGAAGAATTCAAAATCTATATGAGAAAACAGGCAGAGCAATGAATAAAGTAGGAAGTGTTTGAAAGAAGATTCAGAGGAGTGTAATAAAATATTTGATATATATATATTCAGATTTCCAATCTGATATATATATATATATATATATGAGAATAAAATAGAGAAGTGTGCAGAAATGAACTGATTAAAGAAAGATTTAAAAAGGAGGTATGAATGTTGGATAAGAAAAGTGTGAACAGTAAACAGAGAAGTTAAAAGTGTACATATATATTCAGATATATATGCAAATATAGAAGGGTAAGTTCTTGAAGAAAAATTTAGAAGTGTATGTGTTTGAAGAAGATTAATTGTGCAATTAAAGTATCCATCACCAGTTGGGTAAGAAACAGTATCAAAGTGGAAAAGGAATATGTGTGCAGTGGGTTGGTGCTCACGAAGACAAGCTGTCAGGGTTGGTGCTTCTAGTAGGTTGGAGCCTGCAAAGTGTGGGAGTCAGAGCTTCCAATGAGTTGGTACTCATAAACATAGAGGTCATAACCTCTAGTAGGTTGAAGCCTGCTAAATATTGTAAAAGATCAAAGTTATATAAAAGCTATTAATTTGTTATGGTTTTCTCCCGCATTGGGTTTCCATGTAAAAATTGTGTTATTGTGTTCAAGTGCATAATTGTTGATTTAAGTATTTAAAGTAATTAATTGGATAAAAGTTTTAAATTGGCAAAAGTTGTTAATATACTGATTCACAACCCCCCTCCCCTCAGTATAATTGTTTGCTCTTCATAGTTAACATCAAAGTCCCATTTATATGAATCTGCTCTAATTTTTGTGTATGAGTCTTCATCATGATCAGCTCCTTACATGGCAAATACATCATTTAACTTTAATCAAGTCACATAACATCAATGACAACTTTTCAACAGAACAGGCATACAATGTAAGGAAAAACAAAATTGGAAAAAAAATTGAATATGGTTTATAAGCAATAACATAAAACCCATACCTGGACAAAGTCACGAAGATTGCTCTTTTCAATACGACTAGGAAACTCATGCAACTTTTTAACTGGCTCTGCTACAACATCCTTAAGGATTTTGAAAATATTTATCTGCAAACCAAAGAACATTTTATGAAAGAAAATAACATTAAGTCTCTTCTCCATTCACTCTCTCAACAAACAAATAATTCTCTCTAACATATTACATACCTTTAAAATTATTATTAAATACATTTCATTTAATATGTACTCAACTAATATGATACCAATGCAGAATAATATAAAAAGGTAAGAGGTGGAAAAACATATTTCTATGTTTGTGTATAAATCCAAACTTCTACATACAACTTGCAGTGTGATGCTTTATCAAATCAAGTTATATGGAGTGTATAATTACAAACACGGTTTGGGAATTAAGCTGTTAAAAGTATGAGAAAGGCAAACACTGAAAGATCACAAGTACCAAACTCAATGAAAAATAATTATATTATGCTAAAAGAGTAGACATGTAAGGCATATATAGAAGTTATTCTCCAAGGATTCTATTAAGCAAGATAAATGAAAAAAACAGAGCATCAATATGCATATTGGGCAAGTATATAGTATTTTGATGTTTGCAACTAAGAAGATATAGTGTCCCCATCCAAAGGTTGGCTCTTTGATAACGTCCAAGTTCGTGACATCTCCTATAGAGATGTACTTGGAAGAAAGACCCCAATCAACATGCAACAACATTGATGAAGTGATGACCAATAAATATGGCATAATGTCTGTGTCGAATACACAAGTTGATTGCGCGTGAAGATAAGAGGATATATGACTTAGATATAAATAACATATACAATGATTGGTGACAGCAATTAATATACATCATTAATGATATGGAGTGATAACCGGTCATCAATGTATAAAGAGAATTACCAATTTTGAATGTTCACATCATATGGTATGACCAGTCATCAAAAGTAATCTCTTAAGATAGCTACAAGTGACAAATGAGTTAAAGCATCATGTGATTGACACTGAGCTCATAGCTTGATGGTTTCGCATCTCGAACAATGACACTTAGTTATCAATAAATTATATAGTCATATTTCATTTACCACATAATGATAAACAACCTCGATAACACATAAGCAAGAAGGCTAAAAGAAATTAAGACAGAAAAACTATCCATATTATTGGAATTACTCACATCTATTCCTCCTATGCTAAAGGACAAAGTCAAAAATACTTCTATTAGTCAACACATTCACATATATGGTTATGAAATCACAAACTATTGACTGGTGATATCGACTTGAGTGGAATGCAACTAGACAAATGACTCATCATGGTTCACAGCAGTAATTTAAGACTGATAATATTGTCATAACAAAAAAGTCGTTATCAACATGATATTCTGACAGAGGCACTAAATGGAACTTGAAGTTTAGTTATCAAACCATTGCGTAGAAGAAGGATTATAGATATATTGATTCATTCTAGGAAATCAAACTTCTACAACTAGTCAAGCTCTATCACACTTTATTTAAGGATGTGAAACATAGCATTTAATTTATTATCAGTCTCAATAATATAAAGTTGGTAATGTTATTGTGGCTATGCTCGGATTCCTTGAGGCTGACATAGATAACGCAATGGTTGTGATAATATAATTATTGTGATATAATAATTATAATGATAAAATTGTTGTGATTTAATAACTATATTAATTATATAATTATTATATTATTAATATGAGATAATATAATTATTAGGTTATTATTGTGATAATATAATTGCATAATAAAATTACATTAATGAAAAAAAACTTGGCGAGTGAACTTTTGACGAGATTTTCCTCATGCTCAAAAGGCGAATAACACTAACCTAGGGTTTTATGCATATTCTTCAAAGCAAGGCAACCAATTTGCTGCCTTGGAAAACATTGGGATTCAACTAGAAGGAAAGATGGTTAGAATGTCCACCATGAAGAAGAACGACTTCTCACCCACAACAAAGGCATGTAGACATTTGGGAAAACATGGATACCCTAGCTCAAATTTTTGGTTTTATGCTCCAATTTACAGCGATTGGGCTCCCCCTCCAACAGCCAAGAATGGGTCCGATTGGGAATTGATAAACCCGAGGAATTCCGAGAGAGTAGAAATGTAGATTTTATATTCAAAGATGGCAGGAAGGGAATAGAATAGGGCACCTCAGATATGAGCAATCCTACTTGCTCTGAATAGTCTTGTCTTTACTTTAGGAGCTAACAGAGTATCCCTCGAAAGGAAAAACTATTAATCCTCCTATGCTCCAGTTAATCCTCAGATATTATCCAATCTAGAGCAATCTAAAGGAAGTCGATTTCATTCACAGCAAAAAATGGAAGGTTTTTTAATACCGATCTCTTACCATGAAATTTGCATTCCAAAAGTATCCCTTTGAACCCCTAGATGAAGGGATGATCCTACAAACTCCCAACACGAAGGTTTTATAGATAAATCTAAGGTTCCATCTACGTAGTCAAAAAATAGGAACCAAGCATCTCAATCTTATAAGGGTGTAAACTATTATCCTAGCCCTTAGGAAAAACATACAAACCCACATTCAAAGCAGCAGAACACAAAAATTATCATCAATATAAACAAAAAGTATACTGAAAGAATGCAAAGGTATTGTGAAGGCCATGCTCTTTTTGCTCAATGGCAAGGAATGGATTGCTTCATTGAGGATGTTGCAAAATGCTTCTAGGAAATCTTTCAAGGCTACGTAGGTATAATCATCCTCAAAGAAAAGTCTCATTTTGTTGATTGCATAGAAGCATCTCTTAAAAAAGAATTTTTAAATGGAATTTGCCAAGGTTTTAGAGGGCAAAACTTCTTGTTTTTAGAATGTTGCCCAAATTTTGATCCATATAAATTAGAGAAAATGGGTGTGGTTAGATGGATTGAACTACCTAGTTTACCCATTAAATTAATGCAAAGTGTTATTTTGAAAGATATTGGCAATCGAATGGGCAAATTTGTAAAATTAGAAGCGAATTTGTTAGCATATACATATGTCAAAATAGTAATAAGAATGGATAATTTGATTAAAATTCAATAAACTATTAACTTAAAAATAAAGGGAGTATCATACATAACTAAGCCAATTTTCTATAATAATCCTGAGTTGCTCAAGGATAGACCCAAGCCTGGCACTTCCCCCAAACTGAAACTTCTAGCACACCGCTTGAGGTTAACATCTGATTTAATGAAGAGCAAGGGGGATTTAATGTTGAGAATCAACACAAGGATAATCTCACCCAAGATCACACCCCGACAATGGCAATATCTCTGCCACGTGACACAACTAGCCTAGAGGATGACATCAATGGGACTAATAATGGGCTTCTTAAAAAAATTAAAAGACCAAATAATGAAAGAATGGATTCACAAGACTAGAGGAAGGCTTTGATTGAAGTATATCAGAAATATGATGAATAAAGAAGCAGCACTCTAGCCAATGCATGTATATTAAAAAAACCAAGAACCTAAGAAAGGTGAGATAGATGAGGTTAAAGATGGGAGGGACTCCCAAGATACTCAGGCCCCAACTCTAAATATTGGACATCCACAGGATAAGGAAAAGGGGGATAAGACGCCAACTAAGAACATAGGGGAGAAAATGGATACAAACATTGGAGAAAAAGGGAGAGGCAACGTAGTGGATGAATTGTGTGATGAAGTTCTTGAAGAAAATATTGACAATAGTGTTGCAGAAATGATTGATATGGTTGCTATAAATAAAGAAATGCAGCTACTAATAGATAAGACAATAGAACTTGATGAAGCAGAGAGATCTCAAGAAATATTGGAGGAACAAATGGTGGAGCTTGGAGAAAGAGAGAAAAATAAGACCAACCCCATTCTCGAGATTACATTTAATGATTTTGAAAAATGTATATCAAACTATACTAAGAATGCAAAGAAAAGGATAGCAAATCCCCTATTGAGTTAAGAGAAAAGGATGGTCTAGCAGAAATTAGCTCAAGATTGCATCACTACTTAATGCTAGGAAGCGGCAATACCTTCTTGCAGTGCCATGAAACTCATGTCATGGAATGTTAGGGGTCTGAACACCCCTAACAAGCAGTAAATATTGAAACGTTACATTTGCAATCTTAAACTTGATATTCTATTAATCCAAGAAACCAAATGAAACAAGAAAGAATTGAGTACTTCAAAGAAATAGTTAGCTATTTGGGAAATAACGGGTGCTTCAGCTAAAGGAGCATTAGAGATTTGGTATAGCTTGTGACACTGGATGGATTACCTTTTCCCAAGGAAACTATAACAGGTATTAGATAAGTGGTACATAGAGCAGCACCAAATTTAAGGTACCATCCACAATAGTTTATATCTTTGGCCACATTTAGAATAGAGATAAAAGAGAAGTATGGAAAGCGATTGAAACTCTCATGGAAACTACACCAGATCAGATCTGCATAATAGGAGACTTTAATGCTATTTCAGACCCAAAAAAGATATTTTTTAACTACTTAAATTTAATTTATAGCCATTGAAATGATCAGTCTAAAACCATCATTTCCCTGATCATGTGAAAAGGAAGTTATAATTAACTGTTTATTTCACGTGAACTTGATTGTTTACAGTTATGTTGTACAATTGTTTATTGATGATGGTAGTTAATTGTTGCTCGTCTTGTATTTGATAATGGTAAGTAACAGTTGCTTGTTATGTTTACTAGATCATGGTAGTTAGTCATTGTTACATTTATCTGTGTTACATTTTGGTACTGATTTAAAATGGAAGAACTTGTTATTATTGTGGAAATGTTGCACGGGTGGTTGTAGGAGCAGATGAAGGGGAGAAAGCGTTGCTAAACAAGATTTAAGGAATGAGGCGCTACTCTGCTACTCTAGTCCATTTGTCCGATAGTCAGGTATGGCCTCTAACCACCTTGGCAAGAATCTAGCAACTTCATAACAGGGTAGATACATTGGACAAGCATGAGCTACTTGGAAAACATATAAAACATTTATATATTTAAAACATAATCAAAACTTTTACCTTTGTTCTTCTATGTTCACGTCTTCATTTTCTTCATCATTCACATATGTGTGTGTGTGTGTGTGTGTGTGTGTGTGTGTGTATATATGTATATATATATATATATATATATAATATTTACATATATATATATATATAATATTTACATATATATATATATATAATATTTACATATATATATGCACATATGTATAAAGGTATGATGCCACAGTGATATTAAATCTCCAAGCTAGTCTCCATTAACATATGTATAAATATATACATGCATAAATATGCATAAGAAGGATATGAGGTTAAGATAAATCATAATCCTCCGAATTATGCACGTATATAGATATGCCTGTTTTAATAGGTATGACCTTGGACATAATGATAGTATGATGACATAGTTTTGAAAATTATATATATATATGCATATATATAAATATAATATTCGATTTCTCTACTTTTAATAACTCTTCAAAGGAGCTCGTTGATAATTGTTTTAAAATTATAAAATCTCTATGAGAGATGTTGAATACATTTGGTGCCTCTTCCTTTTAATTGGTGAATTCAAGAAAACAGAGGATCTTGCTCTTTTAAAACTGTCACGGCATTATAATTTAAACTTCTCTCATTGCTAAGAACGGCATTCATCCTTTCTTCCCTCTTGACTTTCTTTACATTAAAAGATTGAGCTTCATCTATCTCACAAATTTTACATACCAGATTGCTAGCATTGTTCTCTATAGTTCGGATGGCTTGAGCCGAGAATGGCAAGACTTCCTGAGTCTCACTGATCAACGATCAGGTTATGTTTACTTCCATTGCTTCTTATTCAGAGATTGATGCTAGTAACTATCTCGATAAATCTAAACCTTCCATTGTTCCTCAACCAATTATGTTCAACGTTACAAGTGAAGTATAAGTACTCGGTTCATGTCTGCCGACTTTTATTGTCTCTTTCTTCATGATTAAATGACAATTGTTTAGCATCTAAAATGAGTCGGAATGCACAAGTGTGACTCTCATAAAGAACAGTTCTATGTATATCTGTGAAACATCTTATTTTTAAGATTTCTAATTCATTAGAACGGCTTACTGCCAGAATGGTTTTATCTCATGTTTTCAACTGAGAGTCAGCAATACAATGCTAATGGAGGAACTCCATGCTTAGCAGCATAATCAATCACCAAGGATTCACCCTGGTCAGATGGACAAATGAAAGAGGGTGAAGAGGTGGAAGAAATCCCTGCATAAGGAAGAATAGAAATCAGAACTATCAAACATGATAAAACATATAATTAAACTCTAAAGAACATCCAAGTAAGCTCATGTTGTCCAATTCATATACTTTGTTGTCAAGTCGAGCGATGGTCATCAGGGATCTTATGACCCATCTAAATCCTTGGCCAAGCTCCCTAAAGGCATGCTTGCCTTCCATAGATCATATGATGTCGGTGGCGCCAGTTAATAAGGCATGTCTGTCTATTGACTGAGTGGACATTCTAAACACCAGTATTGCTCTGATGGTTGGACTGATAGCGCCCCAAGCCTAACCCTGGGGTAGGGAAGACCTTCCTTGTCAAAAGATTGTGTGAAGATTAAAAGGGTCTGTGGTTGGGAGGTTAAGCCTAAGCTAATGCTTCTCCTCTTTACTAAAAGTTGACGGTTGCACAACATCAACAAATTCCTTAGCCAGGATTGCATGTTTTCTTTTCAATTCTTGATCATGCAATATATTTCTTTCCTTCTCATAATTATTTCATGAAAATAATGGAAATGATTTAGTTTATGTTGTATAAATCAGTTAGTTAGTTCAGTTTTCAGTTATTTTCACATGAAATGGATTTTAAAATGTTATGAATGGTTACTTCGGTATTATGATTGCGTATGCTTCTTTCATTGTTGTTTTTATTTTCAGTAATTTAGTAATTTACTACAGCCTAGAAAATTCATATGTTACATATTGTATCAAAGTGTTGGGTTTGACACTGAACCTAGCAAGATTAGTAAACCTGAGATTTTCTTAGATTTAAATATAACAGGATGTATATACGAAAGACTCCTAGCAAGAAGGCGCGGCATCCCATCTTTCCATACTTGATTAAAAACATGCCAAACTATGATTATTCCTATTGTTTCATGCCTTAGGACAACGAAACTTTAAAACATGCTCTAGAACAAATGAGAACGGAAAGGGTCAAATGGACTCCTACCAAGAAGGCAACCTATAGAAACAAGCTCATTCACATTTGGAACGCACACCAAACTAACCTTGTTCTGCATTTCCATAGATCTTGGATGGTGCAAGATATGTATAAAACCAAAACCAAAACTAAACGAGAAGCTGAAAATAAAATTTCAGAGTGAGTGAATCTATATGTAACACCATTAGTAGAGGAAATTTTGTAAATAAAGTCTACTGTAAACGTAGCTAGAAAGTTTAGAGTTGAATAAATAAAGTCATTGAAAATTTTGTCTATTCATGTGTTCCTTCTCCTACTCGTAATTTTTAGTTTTGAATAAACGTGAAAAGAAAAAAACCAAAAAATTTGACGTAAAGAACTTGCAATTATTTTCAGGACAATAATTAAGAAACATGAAAAGCAACGAGAATGTTGCAGACCATGAAATAGTCCATGAGAACAACTCACTTCCTCATACTAATCTACTACTTCAAGTTTACAAAACACGCAACCGAAGTTAGACAATATGGAGAAGAGGATGAACCAATTGGCAGCCCAGATTGGGCAATGTCAAGAAGAAATGTAATGCTCACCCCCTCCCAGAATAGAACTAGGAATCTTTGAGCACAATGAAAAAAGCACTCGAGCCTCAACTACCCAAACTAAGAAACAGGAGAATCTTGAAATAGTGAACGAATTATCTGCGAACATTAAAAAGATCAAACCACCCAAGTTCTCTGGTTCCAAATCTAGAGAGGATGCAGAGGCTTGGTTAACAGAAATGGAGCAATATTTTGAGATTAGAAATTTTCCAGAAACTTCAAAGGCAGTTTGGGGAATATACCATTTTTCAGGAGGAGCTGCTACTTGGTGGGGAAACACGAAGGTTGAACTAAATATCAAAACAACTAAAATTACCTGGGAAAAATTTGTTGTCTTCTTTAAGAACCATTGGTTGCCCCAAACTTTCTATGACCAAAAGTTGTTGGATTTCCAAAACCTTAGACAAGGGGATATGTCTGTGCACAAGTATTGGGAGAAATTCACCCGACTGCTCAAATATGTACCTTTGTATCAATAGGATAGAAATATGAAAGTGAGAAAATTCATCATGGGACTAAATAATAGGATTGTGGGGCAGTTAATGTTCTATTCGAGATAACAATAGGAAAAAGAGTTGGTATTTAGAAGAGGCAGATATTGGATCCCACAAGAAACAATTTAAACACTACAAGTCCAACAAACCAGAACCAAAGGGAAACAGTAACAAGAATTTCAAAAGTAACCCCAGTACAAATAAGAATGGCAAGAGAAATGAGACGAAGGGACCACTAGTAGGATGCTCCAATTGTGGAGGGGATCACTACGCTAACAAATGCCCAGGTAAGACAAACACCAACCAACTACCTCGACCACCCCTTCCACCACAACAAGATGTTTACCAACAAAGGATTCATGCGGCACTTGATAATCGATAGGCACAACAACAAATAGGCCCGATCAAAACTCTAGGTAAGATCTACAGAAACCCTGTTTCTATATTAATTGATACTAGGTGTTGGGTAAAACTGAGATTCAACTTGATGGTATATGATCGAATCAACAATACCCTAAAAAATGTCAATCCGAGATTCGTAAACTTGTGAGAGATATAACAGCTGTTTGCACAAGGGGTGAAAATAATAAATCAAGAGGTTTATGAATGCAAATTACTACCTGCTAATAAATTGAACTATCCAAATCACCACACATCTCAGATTACTTCTGCAAATGGATTATAATCTAAAGTTCACACCTCTAAACAATTAAACACAATGTCTTTATGAATGCTATTAAAACACCTCTAAACAATTAAACACAATGTCTTTATGAATGCTATTAACACACCTCCAACTCCAAACAACTAAATACAATGTCTTTATGAATGCTATTGCAAAGTTTTGTCCGATCAAAAGTTGGTTTAATTAAGAGTTGTAATCTACTTAGATTGCGACAGAAGATTTAGTGGTGGTAGGAGGTTGTTTACAACAAACTGGTTCTAAATACAGAGTGCGGCAGGAAGTATGATAAGTGGTGACAGAGAGTATTACGAATAGTGACAGGAAGTTGTGAGTATTATGAGTATTATGGTTCAATAACTGAATGGATGCGGTAGGAAGAATGCAGCAAACAGTATTATGATTATTATGGGTCAATACATGGGTGGATGCGGTAGGAAGAATGCAACAAACAATATTCTGTAATAGCTTTATGCAGCAACAGAATAATGATATATAGCAGACAATTTCTTCATAAGACAGTCGCAACCAATTACTTCATCGGACAATTGAATCCTTGATCAATCAACAAGCTTTGTATAGATTTGATTAACAAATATATATACGGCAAACTTCTTATAAATGCACACAATCAATTCAATCTGAAAAGAACACACGAAATCGATTAATACTAAAATACTCACAAAACAAACTACAATAATCTCACCAAGTTTCCCGAGAGGGGCCCCTCCTCTGGTTCGCAAGGTGAGAGATATTCTAAAACCAGCTACTACTCAAACAGCGCGCTCTTAACATTAAAACTTCGGAGATAATATAAACAGAGTGTCTTCATACATCATGTCTGTCTTGTCTTTTGATTCACATTTGCTTATATAGTCTTAAAATGTTTAACCATATTGATAACTAAACTAGAATGGCCGATGGCCTGATCCCTAAACATAGATAATGATTTGTTTTGGCCACTGGCCACACATAACAGATTACAAAACAGCTTGGCCATGATAACATACGGCCCAAAACTGATCTGTTTAGACGTTCAGAACTACTTGCCCAAAATAGCATAGCAAAATTACAGCTTTCAAACTGCTCCTCCAACTAAAAGGCTGGCTCCATGCTTTCACATCCTTAGTTCCTGTAGCAAAATGAGTCAAGGTGTATCATTATTTATGCATTAACCATCCATTCTTCAAGAAATATTTCAAACCTTAAGACTTTATTAAATGCATTATATTCTTTAATAATTAATGGCATAATAGGGGTTAGGATAGGCTTAAGACAAGGCAAAAATGTATAAAGAATATACAAAAACAAAGCAATTTGCACACCCATCACTGGGGCCTTAGAATGTTTTATATCACCTAAGTTATTAAGTAAATTTCCAAAGAGATCTAGTTTTATGGCAAAACCATGGATGATCGAGTATGCAAACTAGTCAAGGTCTAAGGTAGAGTAGTGTCTGTTTGAGGCACGGGTTGACTTTCCAAAATTTTCCACGGAGTTGAACCTGTATGTAGCACCTCTTGGGTCCTACAACATTATTATAGGCATTAGTTGGCTTAGTGAGCACAGGGCCAAGGCTGATTGTCTTGCCAGAATTGTAGAATGTCTGGATGACCAAGGCAACCCTGTAAGCATCAAGGGAGTTGTACATGAAATCAAACCACGCTAGATATCCACCATGCAACTCAAGAAATGTGGAAGAAAAAGCTGCAAGATTTTTGCAAAAGGATTGAAGACTTGAGAAAACCTATGGATACCACATATGGGGATGACTACATCTTTAAGGATGCAGAAATTAGAGAAAAATTAAAGCAATCCTTTGAGAAGTATCCATGCTTCAAGAAATTTTAGGATGTGTTCACTGAAGAACTTCTCAGACTACCTCGATCCAGAGTTTTTTATTTTACAATAGATTTAGTACCCGGAGCAGAACCTATTTCTTGAGTTCGTTATCGGATGACCACAACTGAATTAATGGAACTACAATTGCGGATGTAGGATATGTTAGATAAGAAACTTATTCGACCCAGTGTTTCGCCTTGGGGAGCCCCGATATTGTTCGTCAGAAAGAAGGACAAAACTATGAGATTGTGCATAGACTACAGGATGCTCAATAAGGTCACCATCAAGAACCGATACCTACTTCCTAGAATTGATGATCTATTTGATCAAATGAAAGGTACCACAATATTTTCAAAAATTGACTTAAGGTTAGGATACCATCAGCTCCACATCAAGGATGACGACATCCACAAGACTGCATTTAAGACTAGACATGGGCATTATGAGTTCACAGTATTACCCTTCGGGTTAACTAATGCCCCGATAGCTTTTATGAATCTAATGAATAGTATTTTTCAAGATTGTTTGGATAAGTTTGTATTGGTCTTCATAGATGATATTCTGAAATAGTAACACAAGGACACGTCCCTCCCTTTTGCCCCACATCCCAAAGACTTCAACGCACCAAGGACTTGGGGACTCCATCCCCCTGTCCCCAGTGGCACCACCAAATTTTGCCACCTCCACCGAGGATGGGGGACATCCTCATGTTGACTATTTGCAGATTCGACTATTTATGTTTAATGTTCCATGTTCCAATTCAATGCAATGTTCAACAATTTACTCTTTTACATCTTTATATCTTATATTGCAATACATGTTTTCATAACTAGCATTTCAAGTACCATATGTATTTATATACCCACTCTCTTGTCCCCTACCGCCGTCCCCAAATTAAGGCTCCTCTGTCCCCCCGTCCTGAAAACTTGTCCCCCCCGTCCTGTCGTCCTCCCGTCCCCCAGAGCGGTGTAACTATGTATTCTAATCTACTCAAAAAAAGAAAAGGAACATCAAGAGAGTCTAGAAAAAATTCTACAGAGATTGAGAGAGCATAAGCTATATAGGAAGTTGTCTAACTGTGCCTTTTATTAAAAAGAGATCTAGTTTTTAGGACATATTATATCAGCCAAAGGAATAGTCGTAGATCCTTCAAACATCAAAGCAATTAAAGAATGGCCTATACCTAAGAATGTGACAAAAGTCAGAAGCTTCATGGTGTTGGTAGGGTTCTATAGGAAGTTTGTTAGAGATTTCTCCAAAATAGCTTATCCACTTCACTTTAGAAGAAGGGGAGGAAATTTACATGGACCGAAAAAATGTCAGTCAGCCTTTGAATATCTGAAGAAGAAGTTAACTACTACACCCATACTAAAAGTACCTGACCCTCAAAGGAAATTTGTCACTATAACTAATGCATCCAGAGAAGGATTGGGAGGTGTACTAATCAAAGAAGAACAAGTAATTGCATATGAGTCAAGGAAATTAAAGAGCTACGAGCGAAACTTTGCTCCTAATGATTTGGAGTTAGCATCCATTGTGCATGCCCTCAAAATGTGGAGGCACTATCTGATAGGGAAGCCTTTCGAACTTTGATCCGACCACTATGGCCTAAAGTCTATCTTTACTCAAGCCAACCTTAACACCAGGCAGAGAAGATGGTTGGAACTTCTAGCAAATTACGACTTTGACATCAACTACATTAAGGGTAAAGAAAACAAGGTAACAGATGGCTTAAGCTGGCGAAGACATATTTCTGCAATGGTCGTCATAAATTTTAGATTAAGGGATCAAGTATTGCAACATCTAAAGCAAGATGAATTTTATACAGAGGTCAATCATGCTCTTCTCAAGGACCCACAGGATCCTAGGTACACAAATTTCAGAATGGAAGAAGATGATTTATTAAGGTACCGTAGTAGGACGTAAATACCCAAGACACCATAACTCCGAAGAGTGATTTTAGAAGAACTCCACTCAGCTCCCTATTAAGGACATCTCGAAGTTACCAAAATGATGACAGATATAAAACCCCTATACTTTTGGAAGGGAATGAAAACAGAAAAAACAGATTATATGGCAGGATGTCTAGAATGACAAAAAGTCAAGGAAAAACACTATTATCCAATTGGTTTTCTTATACTAGAATGGGAGTGGCTAATAATTTCCATCGATTTTATACAGGGACTACCCTTGACCCAAAGTAAACACAACACCATTCTAGTAGTGGTAGACAAACTAACCAAGGTTGCTCACTTCATACCTAGTAACCTAACCGATGGAGCACCAGAAATTGCCCCCAAGTTCATAAAAGAGATTTTCATAATTCATGGAGTTCTGGAAAAGATTATCTCAGACAAGGATGTCAGAATAACCTCCAGATTTTGGAAAACACTATTCTCGGCCTTAGGGACTAAGTTAAATATTAGCTCCACTTATCATCTCGAGATTGATGGTTAGACAGAGAGAGTGAATCAAGTTTTAGAAGATCTTCTCAAAGTTTATTGTATGGACTGGCAATATCAATGAGAAATGTATTTAGCCTTAGTGGAATTTGCTTATAATAACTTTTATCAATCCACCATTAAGATGGCACCTTTTGAGGCTCTATATGGTCGTAAATGTCGGACACCAAAGTGAAACCATGTTGAGGATAGGATTATTATCGGGCCCGAAATGCCCATGGAGATCAAGGAACAAGTGGTCCAAATCCGTCAAAGACTAAAGGAAGCAAACGATAGAAATGTTATGCATGTGCAAAAAGGACACCCCAAGAATTCTCTGTAGGAGAAAAGGTACTATTAAAAGTGAAACCCCAAAAGAGCACCATCAAGTTCGGAAAGAATGCCAAGTCAGCCATGAGATATATGGGACCCTTTGAGGTGTTGGAAGTCGTGAAACCGGTAGCCTACAAAATTGCACTACCTCCAGCTCTTGCCAGGATACATGACGTCTTTCATGTGTCATATCTTAAGAAGTATATCACTCATCATGGTCATCTAACTGACTGGAACCTATTGCAGGTATGAGACCCAGGGGTAGTGGAAATAGAATCACATAGAATACCCGAGGTGCGTAAGCTCTGCTTACGAAACCGAGATGTGACTCAATATAAGGTCTAGTGGAACTAGTATGAAGAGGACAATGCTAATTGAGAAGACTACAATGAGATTTTTCAGAAATACCCTCATCTTTTCTCCAAGGCTAGAGCTTGATCTTTTACTTTCGTCTTTTTCTATTTTTGCAAGGTTTAAAAAAAACATTTGTTGTTGAGATACTACTTTTAAATTTTTAATTATAGAATTCATCAAGGATGATGGAACATAAGGGGGAGGGTATGTTACAACCCAAAAATTTTGACCTAATTAAATTTAATTTATAGCCATTGAAATGATTAAAGTCTAAAACTATCATTTCCTTGATCATGTGAAAATGAAGTTATAATTAACCATTTATTTCTCAACTTTCTTTACAATAAAAGATCGAGCTTCATCTAGCTCACAGATTTTACAAACCAAATTGCTACCATTGTTCTCTATAGTTCAGAAGGCTTGAGCCGAGAACGGCAAGACTTCCTGAGTCTCACTAATCAACAAGCAGGTTATGTTTACTTCAATTTCTTCTTATTCAGAAATCGATGCTAGTAAACTATCTCGATAAATCTAAACTTGCCATTGTTTCTCAACCATTTTATGTTCAACGTTACAAGTGAAGTATAAGTACTCAGCTCATGTATGCCAAACTTTATTGTTTCTTTCTTCATGATTAAATGCCAATTGTTTAGCATCTAAAATGAGTCAAAATGCACAAGCATGACTCTCATAAAGAACTATTCTATGTATGTCTATGAAACATCTTATTTTTATGATTTCTAATTCATTAGAACGGCTTATTGCCAGAATGGTTTTATCTCATGTTTTCACCTGAGTCAGTAATACACTGCTAATGGAGGAATTCCATGCTTACCAGCATAATCAATCACCAAGGATTCACCTTAGTTGGAAGGACCAATAAAAGTGGGTGAAGAGGTGGAAGAAATCCTTGCAAAAAGGAAGAATAGAAATCAGAACTATCAAACATTATAAAACATATAATTAAACACTAAAGAACGTCCAAGTAAGCTCATTCGGGTATCTTAAGCCCCATCTAAATCCTTGGCCAAGGTCGCTAAAGGCATACTTTCCTTCTATAGATCACATGTTGTCAGTGGCACCAGTTAATCAGGCATGTCCATTTATTAACTGAGCAGACATTCTAAACACCGGTATTGCTTGGATGGCTGGATTGATAGCACCCCAAGCCTAACCCCGAGGTAGGGAGGACCTTTTTTCTCAAAAGCTTGTGTGGGGATTAAAATGGGTCCATGGTTGGGAGGTTAAGCCTAAGCTAATGCTTCTCCTCTTTCCTAAAAGCTAACGCTTGCACAACATCAACAGATACCTCAGCCAGGATTGTATGCTTTCTTTTCAATTCTTGATCATGCAATATAATTCTTTCCTTCTCGTAATTAATTCATGAAAATAATGGAAATGATTTAGTTTATGTTGTAAAAATCAGTTAGTTCAGTTTTTAGTTATTTTCACATGAAATGGATTTTAAAATGTTATGAATGGTTACTTCAGTAGTATAATTATGTATGTTTCTTTCATTGCTGCTTTATTTTCAGTAACTTTGTAATTTACTCCAGCCTAGAAAATTCATATGTTACAGTGCTCATAGGGTGCACCCAAGGTGCGAACAGAGTGCGGCTAGCACAGTGACTTGAAAGTCAAAAAAAATTACTTTTTGCCATTTGTTTTAAATTTTGCTAGGGAACCCTATTTGGGTGTGGGTCCCATGTGGTCTATTTCAAGGCTTAATAAGGCCAATACACCTCATTTTCATTTCATTGTTTTGGAGCAGCAAGGAGCAGAAGCGGTTGGAGGAGTTTGTGAGAGCTTAGAAGGTGATTTTGCAAGGGATTGTAAGATCAAGAGGAGTAAGAGGAGCAAGAAGATTTGGTTTGGCAAGTTTCTCATCAAGTTCAAAGTAGGTTTTTATTATTTTACAACATTCTTTTATTTTAGAAATCAATTTATATTTACTTTTAGCTTTGAATTTTTGAATGTTCATTTTTGAATCTTGTTGATAGTAGATAGTTGATAATTTTTCAATTCTATGATTTTTATAATTTATATTAGTTTTTTGTTATTAAAATAGGCTGAAACATATTTTGCTTACTTTATTTTTATATTTTATTATTTCTAAATAGTAAAGTTTTAGGTAGGCTAAAACTAGTTTGTGAAATGTATCACGATTCATAATCATTTTTATTTTGTGAAATGTAGTTTTATAAATGGCATCTAGATCCAATCAAAGTGCATAAGACGTGGAAATTAATAAAGAAAGTGCATCTGATTATGAGCTTGAACCTGAGGGAAGTGATCATGAGGCTAATATTGCCCAATCTGAGGAAGAGCCTCCTTATGTTGCACCAAGGGTGTCTTCTATTGATTGCCCTTCATAGATTTTGGTGCAGTTTGCTAGGGGTCCATATGATCCAAAGTCCCCTCTTAGCCAATTTGCTACGAAAATTACAAGGTCTACGCCTATAGGTGGTGGCACACGTAAATGGAAGTGTAACAGATGTGGCACCGAATGGTTTGGCAGCATTACGAGAGTTTGGTGTGAACCCATGCATATTCTTGGCAAAACCTAAAAATGTGAAATACAAAATTGAAGTGAACAAACTATGGGGCATTTTTGATGATATTGAAGTCTTAGTGCCTAGATATTTGGTTGCTAGGCAACAGTTACAGAGTATACAGTAGTTATAAGGGCAGCGAGATACATCTACTCGTATCTTGCATCAAAGAGCAGGGACTATGTCACCTATACCATCATTTTCTCACCTACACACAATTCAGCACGAGATAGTAGTAGGGGGAAACGGAAAGCAACTACAAGTCGTAGTGGTAGTAACCCCATTGCTCATTTATTTAACATGCACGCAAGGGAGCAGTTAGATGATGTTGGTGATTTCTTTTTTTCTAATGGCATCTCTATGCATGTGGCTCAATCTCCCTATTTTGTGAGGATGGTGTCCATGGTAGTGAAAGAGGGAGAGCTATCATATGTGCCACCAGGTGACCACAAGTTGAAGACCACTGTGTTGGATAGAGCCTATGACAAGGTTGGGATCTTGATGGAGTAGATGAAGGTATTTTGGATGGATTTAGGCTGCAACATTATCATGGATGGGTGGACGGACATTAGTCATTATCCACTCATCGACATTATGGTCACATAAACTGAGGGCCCATAATTTTTTAAGGCAATTGGTTGTTCAGGTCATTGTAAAGATGTTGATTTTCAATTTCATGTGCTTAGGGAAGCCATTGAGGAGATTGGGCCACAATATGTGGTCCAAGTTGTGACTGATGCAACACATGTGCAAAGTTGTTGGGAGGCTTGTTGAGGCAGTCTATAAGCATATTTGTTGGACTCCATTTTGTGTACATACCACGAACAATGCGCTCAAAGACATGGGGAAAATTGACTGGATTAGACAGGTGGTTAATGATGGGAGAGAGGTACAGATGTTTATCTACAATCACCATATATCACATGCATTTTTCAGGAGCTTCACAAAGAAGCAATTCTTGAAACCACTAAGACTAGATATGCATCATATTATATTCTCTTGGAGAGAATGATTGAGTTGCAAGAGCCATTGCAACTCATGGTTATGACACAAGAATGGAATCGATGGCCTGAGTCCAAAACAAAGCAGGGGAAGAGGGTAAAGGAGATAGTGAAGAGTGATCAGTTTTGGAGTGATGTAGATTCACCTAGCCTTGGAGAGGCTTATGAGTGCATTGATTCCATGCTTGGGGAGATGAGGGTTGTTGTGCATGTCAAAGACCCCACTCTAGCACTCTATATGGAGCACATTGAGCCTATCATTCACCACAGGTGGGAGAAGTTGAATGCTCCTTTGCACATGGTTGTCTATGCATTGAGCCCGAAGTGGTACATACCTAGGCCTGGTAGAGTCACACCACTTCAGGATGATGAGGTGAAGAAATGGTTCTTTCGATGCATTGCAAGGATGTATGGTACTGAGACTGCTAGTAAGATTCGCACGGAGTGGTCCAAATTTGCTAGTCTTTCAGGTAATCCTTAAATCTTGATTCAGTGCTCTAAACTCTTTATATTATTATAATTATAAGTTATTTTAATTGTTACTTATAAGTTATAACTTCATAAGTTATTTTAATATTATGCTATAAACTTGTAACTTATAGGATGCTTGGATATTGCCAAGGTGGATCTCAAAACTATAACACAAAAGAATCCCATTTTGTGGTGGAAATGTCATGGGTCACAGAAGTCAAAGTTCACCTCACTAGCCATCTGATTACTTTCTCAAGTTTGTAGTTCCACCACTTTATAATCTTAACTTTATGAGTTTCACTTTACTAATTTATGATTCATTGATTCAATAATTTATCATTTATCATTTGTTACAAATTGTATGAATGTTTGTTTGTAAGTTGCAACTCTCAACTTTGTTATCTTAGGTTTCTAGCTCCTCAGCTGCAAAGAGCAACTGGTCCACCTATAGCTTCATCCACTATGATAAGAGGAACAGACAAACCTCTAAGAGAGCAGAGAAGTTTGTTGTTGTACATGGTTTCTTGTAGCTCAAAGATTGGAAAACACGCGAGTACAAGGAGAGCCCACTAGCACGATGGGGTGTGGAGCCAAAGGATCCAGCTCAGATTGATGAGGATGACGATAGAGCAAAAGCCAATGTAGGGCTAGTTGGTGTTCCTTTGGAGAATCAAGATCTTACCCACGAGGAGTCTAGTAGTTCTAGTGATGAGGACTTTGGTATAGGGGATGATTAGAGAGCACTTGAGATGATTTCATTCTCATTATTGACATTTTGTCATTTTGTTGATTGTACTCACTTTAATATGGCAATAATACATTATTTCATTTCGTTGTTTCATGTTACTCGGCTCATTGTCATCATGAGCATCTTTATGATATATGATATTTATATTTGAACAATGAATTTTGAATCTTTTATCTTTGTCATTTGATAAATTGATAGTCAATGGTTGACTTACATGGTACTATCTGTGGTTTATATTTTTCATTTACCATTGTCATTATTATGTTTTAAAAATTTAGTATTGTACTAAGTCTAATGGTCATTGATAATGGTTATGAAGTTTCAAGTTTCAAGTTTGAACTTATGGTTCATGAATCGCATTTCAATTTTCTATATTCAACTATATTTGCTATGTTATATTGAAGTATCATTTCAAAATTAGCATTTTCAATCATATATATACTATGTAACTCCCCCCCCCCTCCATACCCCTGCCGTTCCCAAATTGAGGCCATTTATTTCCTACACCTAAAACTTATCCCAATGTCCCCCCACACCGCCCCACCCCCACGTTGATGTAACACTGATAGAGAACAAACTTCAATCGTGAAATAAAAACTAATTTGGTAAATATCTTTGACACCAAATTCACATTAGAAGAACTAAAAAATTTTAATAGGCAAGTCATTGACAAGATTATGGATGAGGACTCATACCTCAAAGAGAAGGTTTAAATTGGAATATGAGGACATTCTGGCTAAAGAGAAGATCTTTTGGGGTCGTAAATCCAGAGAACCTTGATTAGAAGTCGGGGTTAGAAATACAAAAGAGATTGACAATAGCACTAAACTTCACAAAAATCTCAACAAAATTACTAAAATTGAGGAGAAGAGTGGCACTCTAACTAATGATCCACCGATTATAATAGATTCAATTGCAAACTCTTGAATAACTAGGAGGGCTCTAATATAACTTACTAGAAGCAAATACTTAGTAGCATTCCAAAAATAATATCTAGGGAACAGCGTAAAATGCTCATAGTAAAATTCTCACAGGAAGAGATTGAAATTGCATTAAAAAAGTTGGCATTTCATAGGGGATGAAGAGATTGAAAAATCAAAAGTGGTTAGGAACTCAGGTAACCTCTTAAAGGAGATTAATAACACATTGATTATGTTGATAGTAATCAAGGAAAAGGTAAAGAGTTTTGACGGCCTTCAAGCTATCTCACTCTACAACACAATCTACAAAATTCTCAAAAAAATTATGGCCAACAAATTTAAGAAAATCTTACCTTACATTATCATTGAGGAACAAAGTGGATTTGTTCCTGATAGATCTATCCATGGTGGAGCTATAATTGCCCAAGAGGCTATACACTTCATCCATCACAACAGAAATCCTAGCATGCTAATCAAACTACACATAAGCAAAGCCTATGACAAGGTTGATTGACGATTCCTTTGCAAGGCAATATAAGGATTTGGAATCACAAGAAAGTTGGCTAACTCGATATATTAATGAATTTCTAGGCCTAAGTTTTTTTCTCCTAATCTATGGAGCATCTTCGAATTTGAGCAAGAACCAAATGAGGAAAGAGGATCTTTGTTTCACTTGCAAGCTTGCTTAGTCTTTTGGTCACATTTATGAGAAGAACAAGGAAGAAGAGTCCGCTCAAGAAGTGTAGATCAACATTGAGGAAGTTGAGAACTCTATCGTTCAGCTTCAACATAATGAAATCCATGAGACGGAACTATGGATGATAGTAAGGAATATACTAACAATTTATTTGGTGACTTCAAAGTGGTTATTGACAAGTCATATTGTGAGATTGTCTATCTACAAGATATTTACAAAGATGATAATAAATCTCTGTGAGGATGAACCTTTAGGAAATGAGGACATAATAGTATGTGAGGCCATACACTTAGAGAAGGAAAA
Source organism: Cupressus sempervirens (assembly GCA_028749045.1). Taxonomy (NCBI): domain Eukaryota; kingdom Viridiplantae; phylum Streptophyta; class Pinopsida; order Cupressales; family Cupressaceae; genus Cupressus; species Cupressus sempervirens. Next base: position 664,219,965 of record CM053785.1, read on the forward strand.
TACTCATAATAAACCTAAAACTAGTGCAATAGATAATAAAATCTCTTCCAACCAAGAGGTTGTTCAAAATTGTAAACATGAGGTAGACTATGAGGATGACACTATAAGGGCTCATTTGAATGTTCAATCGGGAAAAAAATTGTTATGATGGGGAATTTGGAGCATACAATTTTGAGGATAAGTACAATGTCGCAAATGAAATGGTCATTGCAGCCTTAGTGCATTTTGAAAATACTCATAAAGACATTGAAAAGACCTTGTTAGGAAGTTCAAATTAAGGAAAAGAATAAAGGTATAGTTGGTAAAATCAATAGCACACACCTTCATACTCTTAAAAAGGCAATGGAAAGGATGAAATCAGATTATTTGAAGCTGCTCAAAGATAGAGATATAGTCATTAAACATGCAAAAGAAAAAGTGGAGGTAGATGAGCTTTGCCTAAAATTAAGTATGACGCACTAATTACACCAGGCAGAAAATCAGATTTCTATGACAGCCACTCACAAGGATGATGGTCATGATTCTAAGATGAAGGAGATCATACAAATTGTAGAAGGGATCCATAACTTCTGTGAGAATGATGATGAACATAGTAACCACACTTCACCTTATCTATTGAGATAATCTATGCAAAAGGAGGTCTAAGAAACCTGCAAGAGCACAACTTTGAGAGTTTGGAATTTTATATCAACATTTATTTACCTCCACAATGTCCTTGTAATGTCCCTTTTCAGGGTTAGTCATGATTGATACTTATTAATCAATCTTAATGTATATAAGTCTTAAGAATATATCCATAACAATAATTCAAGTTCCCAATCATAATATTATTTGGTTTATGAATGCAGTGTATAGATGCTATCAAAGTTGCCAAGAGTCTAGCTATGGATTCCTCAAAGTTTAGTCCAAGGCCACATCCCAAAGGCTTATGGGTCACTAACCCCTACCCTCTATTAGGATAAGATCCATTAGCTTAGATTTATGCAAGCCCCTCCTTGGTAACATCATTCTCCTAATGATTTTTTTAAGTTTAATAGGATGAGTTAAATTTATATAAGTGAGAAATATATCCCTACAAATAGGGATCGTATCATCTATAATTATCAAGTTGGTGTAATCCTGATTATTACCTTTGAGTTTAAGAAGGATGATTTGGGTGTAATCAAGTTGCTTAGACACCAATCCTCAATATGTGCTCCCTCAAAGTTTACACATCCAAGCCCTTAAGCCTTTCTTGGTACAATGCATGAAGGCGCTTGGAGTCGCTGATCCACACCCCATCTTTAACACATTCAATTGGTTGGAATTTACTTGAGCCTCTCTATGATTGCCTACTAGCCTCCTCTCCTTAAATACAAGGTAATAATATTGTAAACAAATATGTATTCATAATAATGATAATAATACTGAGAATAATGATAATATTGGAAACAAATAGATAAGATAATAATGATGATAATATTTAATAGATATTATTGATTATATTCTCAAATTAATAACATAAGGATTTTATTTTATTCTTAATATTTGATTATATTATTAATATGTTCCTCCTTTTATTACATTTGATACCCACATATTATTTTAATCCTCCTTTTGATACGATTCTCCTTCTTTGTTTCTAATTCAATGGTGATTTATAAAATTTAAAATAAAAAAATAAAAAATCATCTATCGCCTTTTGAAATGTCATAATCCTCCATAATCACAATCCTTTCAAAAAGTCACAACTCTTCATAACCACATTCCTTTCGAAAAGTCGCAACCATTCATAATTACAACCCTTTCGAAGAGTCATGTCCTTTCATCATTGCAATCATTTGGAAAAATCACTTACTTGTTTTCTTCTTATTCTTTTTTGTTAAAATTTTAATCAGATTTTTGATGATGAAAAACTTATCTAATTAATAAGTTGCTGATGGTATTCTTTTCAGAATTCTGTATACACACACACACACAATGTTTTCTGCAATGAATATTAATAATGCTTAAACAAGATTTATATATAAACTTCTGCTGTGAAAGCAGATTATATTATTATCAACAAGTCTGTTTAGATCTGACGATGCATGAGACTAAAGACTGATTAAAATGATGTGTTTGATGCCTCAACACCATTGATCTCTTGGCATATTTGTATGTGGGAGTATAAGAGAGGGAACATGTGCACAGGGAACATGACCCAACTTTATGTGGAGTCATGTCCCCTGTGGACATGCCTCCTCACTTGTCTAAACAAACTCACGTCGACCGATTAGAACAGTCACTTTATAATATATGACTTCAGTTCCATATAATTACTGTTTAGAATTATTTCAGTTTAAAATAGATTAATATGATTTATAATATATATAATCTCTGATTTATGATTTCATATTAATCTCGTTAAATCAGTTCCATATAATTACTGTTTAGAATTATTTCAGTTTAAAATAGATTAATATGATTTATAATATATATAATCTCTGATTTATGATTTCATATTAATCTCGTCATTAATTTAACTTTGATATATAGAATATCATAATATAGATACTTATATCTACAACTGAATTTGTAATATAATCAGTCATATTTGATTTTATCCAACTGAAGCTATAATACATCAACACTCCCTCTTAGCTGGGGAGGATAATAACTACATCAACCTCAATGTGATATTAGATTGTATGGCATGTCCACAGATATCTTACTACAAGATATCCACCATAAAAATATCATTAGATTGTATGGTATGTCCATGGATACCTTACTACAAGATATCCACCATAATATTATCTCATGATATCAAGAGTAAATGGCCAACAAATATCAAGTCTCATGATATTTACCAAGTACTCAAAGTAATGGCCTACGAATATCAAATCTCATGATATTCACCAAGTACTCAAAATGTCTATAGGTATGTGCACACATATCACTCATATGATACTTACCATAGGGACATCAAAATCATGGCTTGTCCACGAATATTAAATCCACCATGATATATCTATGCAATAAAACTCGTACATATCTATTTGACGATATCTATCCCTCAGTCTACAAAATACAATCCATCATGATCTACTTAGATGTTGATTATATCATATCCAACATTTCATCACTTGATTGTCAAATGACAAATTGTTGAAGTTAATAGGAATTCAGCTTCTTTTACTTGCGTCATTTACATACAAAATAAAATTCAGCTTTGTTTGCTATTTTTTGTGCATTTTTAATTTTCCAAATAACTTTCTATCTGTAATTTTAATTGTGATCCCCCCATCATTTGCAAAACACAAACGATTCTTTTTGTGACCAAAAACAAATCCCCAAGTCTTGAACGCTAAAACCAATAAGAATATTTACAAGACATGTACTAGAGTAGCAAGTACATTAGGAACCATTATTACATTACCATATCACCCAAAAGGTGCAATTGGCTTCTTTTAAGTGATACCAAATCGATGTAGGTTCCATGTGCTTGCCTTTCTAATACCCATTCTAGAAGTAACTTCACAAGCACACATTGTAATAGCTTCTAAGAAATATACTATCCAATAGCTACAATGTGAACTAAATTTATGCTCCTAAGAAATATACCATCCAATAGCTACAATGTGAACTAAACTTATGCTCATGCCTCTATAGATCTCAACAAGTAGATTTTCATCTTTTTCCAAAATTAAATATAAGATAATTTCATATCCTTGACATGGCACAAACTTACCAATAAGGAAACTTCGTCCACATACTACCACAAAGGATTTCCATCTAATATCCCTCAACCTAATCAAATCTAATGATTGCTACAGGAGAATCATTCCTCTCTAGCCGTTAAGGACCACTTTCCTTACATATATTTCTCCTCAAACTCCTTGATAGTAAAAAAAAAAAAATCATTGAAGGCCTTTAGACATGTAACCTATTCACTATAACAATGACACCTCAACATTTATCATGTCAATATTTGACTTTTACTTATGTATATAGTATTTTCATAATATTCCTTTGAAGTACTCTGATCATTACAATTAAAAATTTATTAATTACTTCATGAAATTCTCCACGGTATGCCCTTATTCATTGGTAAAAATTATTAAATGGTTCCTTTTTTACCATTATGGACCAATTTCCTTGCATATACTTCTCCTCAAATTCCTTGATAGTAAAAACACTAATAATTGAAAGCCTTTAGACATGTAACCTATTCACTATAACAATGACACCTCAACATTTATCAGGACAAATATTTAATTTTTACTTATGTATACAGTATTTTCATAATTTTTTTTTTGAATTATTACAACCATTACAACTAAAAAAAATATTAATTACTTCATGAAATTCTCCACTATGTACCGTTATTCATTGGTGGAAATCATTAACTTCCAGTGGACACCAACAAACTAGAAGTTACAAAAAAAGTTTTTGATGACAATTCAACATTTATCATGACAAATATTTACTTTTTATGTCTACAGTATTTTAACAATATTCCTGTGAAATACACTGAAATTCACAATTGAATATTAAATGTTTGCATTATGACATTCCCCAGTGCGCACTTTTATTCTATCATCTGCACCATTAAACTTTTAGCAGACATTACACCCAATTGCACTTTTCAATATATTATCATCAAACTAGATACTAAGAATAATATATCTTTTGTAAAAAAAAAAAAAAATTGTTGTGCAAGGTCACTTGAAATAATAAAAATGAAATGAAGAATGAAATAACTTGATATAATTCAACAAACACCAAAAGAGAAATAACCTCCCAAGCAAATAAATTATCTCTTCAATAAAAGGCTTGCATTCAATTAGCTGGAGAGAATCCGATGAAAACTCACAGGAACTATGTCCAGTACTGTTCGGACATAAGCTACAAGCTCTGATGAGTAATACTCAGAGACACAGAACAAATCTGCACTGAAGATGAACAGGAAAATGACTATTAACTTTTGCAATCTACAAACAAGTGCATCTTAATTGCATCCATCAGAGAAACCCAAGAATGATCAAGAGAAAGTTTTTGTCTGAATTGGAACATTGCAAGTAATGTCAATTAAACTACTAAACAGAGAAAATGCAATATAAAATGTGATAAGACTGCAGTGAAAAAACTTTCAACTTGCAATTTGTACTTTTAAACATCTAAATATCCAATCATAAAGAGAAACTATTTCCAGTTGTAATTCAGTATTCCAGAAAATTTACTAGAAAGCTAATTAATTCATTTATTAAAAAATAAAAAACCACTTCTATTCCAGTATTCCAAAAGGTGACTGGACTGCTCGATTTTTTTAATATAATAAAGATTGCTCCTGAGATGACTCTTACTATTAGAATAAGGCAAAGATAAAATAAAAAATAAACACATTAGAAAATTTTATAGAAAGAGTATTTTTGCATCCTCATTCTCCATACTCAACCTTCTAAACTTCTTAACTTGACCAAGTCTAATACATAACAAATTTCTATGGAACCCTTAATTTGCTAAATATTAATGTGATCTGTAATGGACACCCTAGAAATGCCCAAAAACTAAACAACTGCTGATAGGAATTTTGTCAAACACTTTGCATCCAACTCCTTATTCCTTTGTTTACTAATTTAACCCCTTATGACTTGGGAAATGAGACATTTCTATAGTTTGGTTGCATGGAATTAAAAATCACTCAACATGAACAAAAGAAAGTACAATGACATGCAAATTGGAAATTGTATTACAGCTGATAAGATGTCATTTTCAGAATTAAATAAAATCAAATACATGGCAGATTATCAACTCACTAATTGCTCCACTATTATTGACATAATGCTCTAGCCTCTAGCAAATGTTATTTACACCCACTGCTACAGTGACATGAATAGTGCTGCGTGAATAGTGCCATGTGAATAGTGTCACATGAACAGTACCCGTGTGACCAATGTTGCTACAGTATTTTGTCTTCCAAACATCCAATATCTTCATTAAATCATTCCCTCAAAGTAGCATAAGCCTCGGATGAGTAAAGAAGAAGATATGAGCAAAACATCAAATCTGCCTATAACTAGAAACACACACAATCTACCTAATAATGAAACTGATAACAATGGATTCCAAAGGCCAAACGCCAAGGGAATGACGTCTAGAATGTCACAAGACAGGATAGACGTCCTCTAATGCCAAGAACAGATTTACAACTCACATATCAATTTTCTTCTCATACTCAACCTGTTGAATGAAGCCACTAACGCTCCCTTTTATTCTTTCTCCAAGGGTCGATTCAACTCACATGAGCAAAGTGGAATAAAAGATGTGCAATATAAAACATATTAAAATAATCACTTATGTCTCCCTTAGGCGCCCCTTTTGATTTGCACACATTCCCATTGAATTTAATATTAAAGTACCACTTCAATGTTTTACAACTAAATTAAATGTTACTTTAATAATACTTCAAGCATAAAAATATATTAGCTATTGCACTTCGAACAGCACAAGTGATAGCTCGTCAAAAAGCTCTCACCAAGGAGTATCAAATCCAATAACCAAAACTAGCCTCCCTTGTGTCCAGTTGACTTACTAAAAATGGTAAGTCTGCTTGAGACTGAGTAAATCAACTCCATTTTGTCCCAAACTGGAGATGACTAGGCCAAAACACTCTAAGATCCATTTAAACCCTTTGTTAGCCCTCAATACCATGTAGAACTAGGCTATAACACACACTTGGTCGACAACTAAAGTGGGGACATTACAGTCCGCCCCCCTTGATATTGCTTGTCCTCAAGCCATCTCAATCCAACCTACTGAATAACCTGCTCACTCTCCCATATAGCATCCTCCTCTGGCAAGTCTTTTCATCTGACCAAATAAGTGGGGAGGGAGGAGTTTTTACATATGGTGAGCTAGAATTGTAGAGGTTTTCCGTGGACGAGAGGACCGGGTTTGGGGACCATAGCAAATGGGAAAGAGGTCAATATTCTCACATAGACACATGAACATGAGGGCTGCAAGATACCAAATTTTGAAAGCTACAATAACGTTTCGCTATGGAACAAGGGATCAGAAACAGGTAATGGTTATAGGGGGATTGCAATGTTAATCATAAAAGAATGGGAAGACACAATGAGAGTGGAGGAAAAAGATCCAAATTAGCAATTCATATGGTTCAAACTAGTAGAAAAAGGAGTTGCAATCTGGTTGGCTACGTGCTATTTTGCTCCAAAAAATTCTAAGTTCTACAAGAAAAATGGTCTTGACAACGAAGAACCCTATGCCATTTTAAAAAAAGACATCTTGAATTAAGGCTCCTCGAGGGAGATAGTTCCGATGGGCAATTTTAAAGACAACGAATAATCAGGCCATCTAGCTAGATGGCAAGGAGGGAGCAAACGACAATCCTATTTGGTTAGAGTAAAATGGGAATCATGTGTGGGAAAGGATCTCACAAGATGGGCATGGAAAATTGTCCCACTTTGCAGCTAAACTGCTAGAAGTCTACAGCTAGCGTGATTTGATCATATGTAATGGTATGGCAAAATGGCCAACTTTGCGAGGTTTCGCATGTAATTTAAAGACCCCAAGTTTACTTTTGGTGGTCATTGTTTGTCAAAGGGTGAATTTTCTTTCTCTATTGTTTTGTTTTGGAATGTTGAAGCTAGAGCCCAGAAAATCATGAAAATAACCAACAGAAAGAAAGAGATAAAACTGAAACAAAGAACACCAGAAATATCCTAGGAAAACCCTTCGAAAATGAAGGGAAAAACCTAGCCACACAACACAAAAATATCTTTATTGATAATGAAATGTTCAAGTGTACAATGCTTATCGCATGATGCGAATATATAACAATAGAAAAGACTTCATATTCTAACCAAAGATCTATTGAGTTTCTCATAACTCCTATGATTAAATATGACTTTTTGAATATTCATGCCTCAATGCATGTGAATGACACGTCATTTACATTTAAAATATTAAAAATTAAACTTTAAGTGTCCTTTTCAGCTGAAGATGACAATAACGATAATAACGTTCATATTTCCAAAGATAAAGATCTCTATCTCAGCTACCATCTTCAACACTCCCTCTTAGCCAGAGAGAGATCTTTAGTTCAACAATCACACAAGACTGCAACCAAAATGTTAATGATAAAATCTCATTCTATGAAAACACGAAACAATCAATTATATTCATGGAATCACTCAACATGAAAATGTAATGTTCCCTTTTTAGCATTCATAGCATGTTGTTGTCGTTGGCCTATTTCCCCTCTGTCCCGTAGGCTAACCAGGACATTAAAGGGACTTAGAGGCCATTTGGCCTAGATAGTTTCAATTGCAGGTCTTTCTGATGGGTTCTGAGGCAACTTTGGGCATACTTACTATTTATAGTAAGTCATCTTGGACATGGTTGGACATCCAGTGGCAGCGGTATGTCAATGGTAATTGTTTAAAATCGACAAGAAGACTTGTTTATCATTAATAAGATTTGTTATGCATTGATAAAGCTATTTTATAAAGTTAAATTTAAATATTTAACTTTATTAATGCATAGACTATAGTTTGTGGGAAATATTTAAATTAAAAGTCCCCTTTATTTTATAACACATTCGAAACATAAGTTACATAAAGGGAGTTATGTTTTATCCCACATTGAGAAAACGAAGAATGGAGCTCTTGTGAGAACACTATAAAAGAAATGGAAGAGCTTCTTTTACGCATGCTTGGAAATATCAAAAAAATTGGGTAATTTTCTGGAGATTATGTCTCAATAGTTTGACGGACGAAATCCCTTCAATCTGGAAATCTTGACGCCATTGAAAGATATGGTCTTGAGATTCAACATAGTAGCAGTCCGAAAAAGCGGAACCGAAAAAGCAGGTTGAAAAAGCGGGTACGAAAAAAGCGGAACCGAAAAAAGCAGGCTGAAAAAGCGGGTACAAAAAAGTAGGCCGAAAAAGCAGTTCGAAAAAAGCAAAGCAGAAGGGGCAGCATAGAAGGAAATTATTTCAGCCATCTACAACCAGGTTCTTTTGTTAGTATTGTTTTTTAGGGTGTTATAAGCTTTCAGCTGTAAGTGTGCATTATACCAGTATTATCATTTTGTAATCCATGTAAATGCCAAAGTCTTGGCCATATTTCATGAGCATTGTAATTTTCATTGCAATTAAGAAGATAATAGTTGCTGGTGTCATTTAAGCAATTTAATATCATTATTTATCAGCTAGTTAGTTTGCATACCAACTATTTGTAAAAATGTTAGTTGGTTGTAGGTGTTCATTTCTCATGCTTAGATCATATATATGCACTGAACATTGTCAAAATTAGTAGCACACTCATGTTAGGTCATTGTGTAGTCTATTGTAGTCTTCTAGCACAAGATTTTCATTGATGCAAATTGTAAAAAAGTCATTTGAAGCTAGCTGAAATACTATATCAGTCATACGTCCCTTGCATGTGAATTGTTTGATGAAATTCCTTGAGCTTTCATCAGCATTTTTGAGGGCAGATTTGAGGAGGGTCATTACAGTGGTATCAGAGCTTGCCTGCAAAGTGTTTGACGAAATGTCAAACAACTGAAGTGTAAAAAATTTTGGTGTTTGAAGAAATTATAACCTATTGGGGTTATTACAGTGGTATCAGAGTGGTTTCCTGCCATCCCATGGAGGTCTTATTGGGAATTTAGATTAGCCAGATAGAGAGAGAAAAATGTTTGACAAAATGAATGCCGATCCAGATCAGGGAAAGGAAAGATTCGTACAGTTATTAGACACCTTAGCACAGGGACAGCGATCAGCAGAGCAGAGAGCACAGGAACAGAGTCAGAGATTGGAGCTTATGATGCAGATGATGGCTCGTCAAATGGGGTTGAATGGTAATGTGGGTGGAGGAAATAATCAGAATGGTAATAACCAGAGTGGTAATAATCAGGATGGGACACATAATGGATGCAAACAAGTTGGGAACAATTTCGGTCATGCACCCCAGCAAACTAGGATAGTGAGTTCGAGGCCCATTATTCCCACATTTCCTCCTAGAGCTCCAGAGCAGCCCGTACCAGAGCCCCAGATCATTGATATATAGGACCAGCTGAGGAGAGATTGGGAAGCCGGAGGTCCAAATTTTATTGCTGCAATCACCTTTAGGGAGTATATAGATGTGCGGATAAAGCATATGCCATGTGGACATGACAGGAACCAGAGCTATGAGCTACGAAAGAAAGTAGGGAAACTTCAGTTACCATATTATGATGGCTCGGGGAAGTCTACAGCAAGAGCTTGGGTTCAAAAGCTTGACACATACTTACAATTGAACCTTATGCCTAAGGAAGAAGCTATTAAGTATGCAGCAATTCACCTGGATGGGTTAGCACACAAGTGGTGGCATCATGGTATGGTCACTATGGGTCATGCACACATTACCTCATATGTGGAGTTTACGGAGAGACTGATTGAATGCTTTGATAGGCCTAAGGATCATACCTTCCCTATGACAGGCAGAAACTTGTATGAGGAGTTTAACAGACATGCAGATTCGATACAGGGAGACTTCAGCACATCTTCAGGTAATGGTTTATCTGCATCATCTTCACAGGCAGAAGGGGTTACAGATGTTGTGCAGGTTGAGCCAGTTGCATCAGAAGGTGATATCACAGGCACACCGGATTGTGTGATTGACACAGATAGTGATTCCAGTAAAGTTGGGCTGGATGAAGTTACAACAGTTGGGGATACTGTCATGTTTGAGGATAGTACAGTTGATCAGAAAGTGAGCATTCAGGACTTTGCAGAAAGTGAGTATCAGGCACAGTTGGATGCTTCTTCACATGAGATAGAGGCTAGTAGCTCTTTACTTGGTTTGGCAAGCCAGCTGAAGACAAGGGACAAGAATATTGTCACGGCTTTAGCCCATCATGACAAGATACATGGATTGATTGAGAATCACATTTGGATGATTCAACTGCAAGAGAGACACAAAGGAGTCACAACAAGTTCTTCTTGTGACGACTTACAACAGATCAAGGAAGGCATGGAGGCAATGAAGTTGGCTCTCCAGAATTTTGAGGGACATGTGGACGAGCGTTGTCTTGAGGTGAGTTCAGTTCGGGAGTTAGCGCATATAGCAAGGACTCAGTTTCCTTTTACAGTCGGGTCACATGTTGATGATGATATGAGTACGTCTAGCATTCACACTCCGGATTCAGAGACTGTAGACAGGTTCGTGAAGTCGGTTGGTATTGTTCACATTACTCAGGTGAGAGGTTTACTTGAATTGCTAGTTGGTTTCCGTTCATGGATTAGATGTTGGGATCCTTATCTTAGTACTTGGGATCGTTTTGACCGGAGATATTTATCATTCTTTGGTAGTAGTATCTGTTGCACCATCATGGACTTGATTAGTAGTTTGCCAGGTGTAGTTCTCATCCATGCCAGCAGCTTGTTTGATGCTGGAATTAGTTTTTACACACCTTTGTTGGGCATTGTTCATGTATCCAGTCTACCATTCTTGTTGGAATGGGTTGATGATCTCTCAGATATGACAAAGTTTAAAGAAGAGTCCCAGGATCTGATTATTACAGATGACACCCAGGGGGATGTTGTGGACAGTTTTGAGGACTTAGTCTCCTCAACAGTTTCCTTTGATACGGAGGTTTATGTTGATGCTTCAGTCACTCCGTTTGATGATACAAGTTCAGCAGTTGGACTGCAGAATTTGGATGGCAGTATTACAGACGATAGCTATTATGAGGTTACTCCTTTGGACAGTGTACCAGGGGTAGAGTATAGGAGTTTGACCAGCCAGCACAATCATGTGTCTAGTCAGCTGAGAGTTAGTGAGCGCGACATTGCTATTGCGTGCGAACATTTTGATGCTGCTCGCCAGTTGTTAGCAGTTTATGGATGGGGTTCTCCTACTAGTGATGAGCAAGGAGGCAGTTATCTTTCCTTGACAGAGATCCACTCTTTATGGGAGGCTATTCGGATTCTGAGACAGAATTATATGCAGTTGGTAGCCGACAGAGATTATCTTATCGAGTGAGGCAGTACAGCATATGACGCATTATTGGTCAAGGAAGATGAGGTGAGTGAGCTTACTCAGCAGCTCGAGATGACTTGAGTTTCTTGAGAGTACACAGTTGGCTTTCGAGGAGTCACAGTTTCATTTAGCTGAGGTGACCGTGGAGTTGGAACGACTTCAATCTTTACTCGATTCTGTACAGTCACTGACCGTGGTGTCTGGTGATCCGAGGATGTCCATGGTCGAGGTTGATAGAGGCAATGGAGATGAGGATATATCTGTCCACGACACTAGTATTGGCATATTTGGTCTGTTTCCACTGGAGCTCGGTTCAGCTGAGTTAGGCACTGCAGCTAAGCATTGTGGTATGTTTGACTTGAAGGGCACAGAGACTAGTGATTTTGTTGATTCTGCGCCCTTGGCTATATCATCATCTGACTTAGCTGATGATCAGTCACAGTTGGTCATATCACGTCTACAAGATGAGTCTTTGACTGAGATTGGTTCTTTTTACCGGCATTATACTAAAGGATATGTTCATCGGTTTGCTTTTGATCCATGTGTTGAGGAGTTGGTGGTAGGCAGATTTGGTTTGGGTTCCATTTCTTGCTGTTTATCTTGTGATGTCTTTTCACCATCAGCGGTGCATGGGAGTTATGGTTATGAGACAGTGGTCAGTAATCTACAGAGTTGTGTTAACTGCAGTAGATGTACAGTGTGTGGATTCTTTGTATTTGGTGCAGTTTCATGTGGGAGTGGTCACCATTGTTGCAGAGTTGGATTGTATATTCCATATAGACCAGTGGGATACATTGATGGTATTTACTGTGTTGGCAGCTTGATTTGTCCACTTTACTTGGGTTCTGATGTTCTAAGAGTTTGTGTCGCATGGGTTTCTGACTGTGGTAGTTGTGATTTTGGAGTTTGGTTGAGCTGTAATTGTCAATTTGATTATGGATTCCTCTTGGTTAATTTTCAGAGGTTGTTGCAGGAGCCTATGTTGACTGACAACAGTATAGTTCATGACTACATTTGGGATCCAAGTGGATTGATTGGGTTGTTGTTCGACCATTGCTTGGGGACAAGCAATTTTGGGAAGGGCGGACTGTAATGTTCCCTTTTTAGCATTCATAGCATGTTGTTGTCGTTGGCCTATTTCCCCACTGTCCCGTAGGCTAATCAGAACATTAAAGGGACTTAGAAGCCATTTGGCCTAGATAGTTTCAGTTGCAGGTCTTTCTGATGGGTTCTGAGGCAACTTTGGGCATACTTACTATTTATAGTAAGTCATCTTGGACATGGTCGGACATCCAGTGGCAGCGGTATGTCAATGGTAATTGTTTAAAATCGACAAGAAGACTTGTTTATCATTAATAAGATTTGTTATGCATTGATAAAGCTATTTTATAAAGTTAAATTTAAATATTTAACTTTATTAATGCATAGACTATAGTTTGTGGGAAATATTTAAATTAAAAGAGTCCCCTTTATTTTATAACACATTGGAGACATAAGTTACATAAAGGGAGTTATGTTTTATCCCATATTGAGAAAACGAAGAATGGAGCTCTTGTGAGAACACTATAAAAGAAATGGAAGAGCTTCTTTTACGCATGCTTGGAAATATCAAAGAAATTGGGTAATTTTCTGGAGATTATGTCTCAATAGTTTGAAGGACGAAATCCCTTCAAGCTGGAAATCTTGACGCCATTAAAAGAAATGGTCTTGAGATTCAACATAGTAGTAGTCCGAAAAAGCGGAACAGAAAAAGCAAGCTGAAAAAGCGGGTACGAAAAAAGCAGTCCAAAAAAAGCGGAACCGAAAAAAGCAGTCTAAAAAAGCGGGTACGAAAAAGCAGGCCGAAAAAGCAATTCGAAAAAAGCAAAGCAGAAGGGGCAGCATAAAAGGAAATTATTTCAGCCATCTACAACCAGATTCTTTTGTTAGTATTGTTTTTTAGGGTGTTATAAGCTTTCAGCTGTAAGTGTGCATTATACCAGCATTATCATTTTGTAATCCATGTAAATGCCAAAGTCTTGGCCATATTTCATGAGCATTGTAATTTTCATTGCAATTAAGAAGATAATAGTTGCTGGTGTCATTTAAGCAATTTGATATCATTATTTATCAGCTAGTTAGTTTGCATACCAACTGTTTGTAAAAATGCCAATTGGCTGTAGGTGTTCATTTCTCATGCTTAGATCATATATATGCACTGAACATTGTCAAAATTAGTAGCACACTCATGTTAGGTCATTGTGTAGTCCATTGTAGTCTTCTAGCACAAGATTTTCATTGATGCAAATTGTAAAAAAGTCATTTGAAGCTAGCTGAAATACTATATTAGTCATACGTCCCTTGCATGTGAATTGTTTGATGAAATTCCTTGAGCTTTCATCAGCATTTTTGAGGGCAGATTTGAGGAGGGTCATTACAGTGGTATCAGAGCTTGCCTGCAAAGTGTTTGACGAAATGTCAAACAACTTAAGTATAAAGATTTTTGGTGTTTGAAGAAATTATAACCTATTGGGGTTATTACAGAAAACCTATAACAATCAATTATATCCATGGAATCACTCAACATGAAAACCTGTAACAATTAATCATATTCATAGAATTACTCAACATGAAAACCTGTAATAATCACTCATTCATGGAATCACTCAACGTGAAAAGATTTGCAAGACTCACAGCTAAGCCTTTATTCACGGACTCTCTCAATGTGAACCGTCTCCCATCATGAAATCTCTCAACGTGATGAAATCATGAACTCTCTCAACATGATGTTCACTATCGCATAGTGAAAGAGTTATCATAGCTGATCTTACAATCTTATTTATTCACATAAGAATAGAAATAGGCATAAAAACAAAATTTAGTTCCATTTAAGTCTCAAATTTTACAAATACCATAAGCATCACAATCATATATGAGAGTAAAGGGGATTTTGTAAATGCTCCCTCTTAATTATAAAGCCTCTGTCTGAAGCTAAAATCTTCCTTTAAAGTTCAATATCTCCCTCTGGAGCTATAATCCTTATCTTATTGCATTCTGCAACCAAGAGAGATTATTAAAATCAACTATCAATGCTAAAAATAATCTCTTTCAAGCTTCCTCATAAACTCATAAGCTTCCTCTGAGTCTTATATCTGCAAAAGATGTAAGTTCTAGTTGCTTCCATAGAACCACTGCATATAATGAGCATATAGCACCACAATCTGAAAAGACTCCCTTTGGAGCTGAAAATACTCTCTTTGATAAAGTTCGAGCAGGAGAGAGAAGCAATATTTTATGTCACAGTGACTTGCCCTCATCCCCTTTTACTGTCTGAACAATGATAAATTCCCTCATGCATGTGCGTACACATCACATTTCGAACATTCACCAACTCACATCAAAATAGCAATTAGTATCAAGAATAATAATTGCAATGAATCATAATAAAAAACAAACATGTAACATCTCGATAAATCGCACCAAAAATGATTAGAAATAAGTTCAATTAACAAATATATAAGGTTTGATTCAAACACAGAATATGCTTGTTCTATATTCATAAGGCAATAAAAAAATTGAATTGATTAAGAAATGGAATAATAAAAAATATTAGAGTGAGAGGCAAACCAAAATAATAATAAAAATGCAGAAGACTATGAAACGCATACCTCTTGTACCGCTGAATAAACACCTGTACCTCCAAATATACAAGATAATAAAAAAATGTAAATTAAACTTCATACCTTCATAGATGATATTAGAAAAAGACAACAGTGATGTTTCATATTTGACAGGCACCATTTGGGAAATAGTCAACTCATTATTTGATATTTCGCAGGCTTTTTATTCGCAGGCGACTTTATCAATGTTTCCAACAGACCTCACCTTAACTGGCGTATTAATATTTTCCTTGAACGACCAAGCCACCCGGCCGGCCCTTTCAAACACTGGCGTGTTCTCAAAGGCACACTCGTCAATGAAAATGTTTGCCCAAAAGACGAATATGAAAGACTTGGCTTCCCTTTTATGTTGACAGTTATGCAAATCTCTCCAAATGTAGCACGAGAGTAGGCAAATTTGTATCAGGCCTATTTTCTCCTTCCATTCTGAAGCGAATTCTCTGAGACGTGTATCCTTTGGATTCGTAATCCCATTGCAAACAACAGCAAGATCAATGTTCATGTCGTTCCTAACTTTCCAATACTTGTGCGCCAGCCGGTCCTCCCACGACCATTTCTTTGCCTCTTTTAACAATTTCCCATCCTCCGTAGACATTTATCAAAAAATAAACCTTAGCAATCCAGGCTAGTTTTTGAGAAAACCTCCTCCAACAACGCAATGTGACCTCCGACAGGGTTCAAAATGCAGGCTAAGAAAAGATTTAGGGGTTATAGCTTCCTGCCTCCCCTACCTTCTTCAGAGATCTTGCGATTCATTTTCCAATGTCTCTGGCAGAAAGGATGAGCTCAGTTTCTTGTGCAGGAGCTGCCATATTAGCCCATTGAAAACTTCAATCTTCAATGCTGATCGCAGAAATAAAAAAACAAACCACAAATCCCTCCGCACTGCACAGATCTTTCTTTGGACGGGAGTTGCCAAAAGATCCCTTAAAGCATTTGCCTCTCTTGGTCTTCTTATCTCATTGCCCACGTAGCATAGGAGGAGGAGCTGAAGCTAATGGTACTTCACTTGTCAGTGTAAATGCAAAGCACGGGCTTTGCGAAGCTCGCACCTCGATCGCGCTGCTGGTCCAACAATATTACGCACGTTCTGCCTCAAAGCCATCATTTTGTTTCCGAACCCTAACTGCACAACTGATCAAACATATTTTACCCACACTGGTACGATACTTCTGGTTCTTTTTCTTGGAGATCCTAACCTGCAGAGTTGCACTTGTACAGAATAATAAGGAGCATTAAGCGTCAGGAAGAAAAACTAAGGAAGTGCACTAGTTCTAGAATACCTAGCCATTTTGCAAACTTCATTAAATTTATAACTATTAAATGTGGCCCTTGATCTTTAAAATAGAGGGTGGTTTTAGCAAAAACCTTTGCTCCCTTCTGAACAAACAACACAAAAATTTATTCCAAATAGGCAACCGTCGGTTTTCAAAAGAGATCAACAAATCCAAAAGATCGCACTCAATCAACACATTACAAGATGAAATTCATGCACTAAATCCCACTCAAAACATCCAAAATCGAGACATTACCATATGAATAACAAACCCACCTGAAAACATCTAGAATCAAATTAAAATTAACCAACATACAGATCAAAAATGCATACTAAAATAACAATCACAAAACGATAATCAAAAACACTCAAAAGGGATTAAACCCTTATCGTAACACATTACATACATGCAATATTACATGCATGCAAAAGACAAAACTAGAGAGAATAACCAATACATAATTTTCTTTCATTGCACTGTTATCAAAACTAGGCTCTGATACCATGTTGAAACTAGAGCCCAGAAAATCATGAAAATAACCAACAGAAAGAAAGAGATAAAATTGAAACAAAGAACACTAGAAATATTCTGGGGAAACCCTTCGACAATGAAAGGAAAAACCTAGCCACACAACACAAAAATATCTTTATTGATAATGAAATGTTCAAGTGTACAATGCTTATCACATGATGCAAATATATAACAATAGAAAAAACTCTTCATATTCTAACCGAAGATCTATTGAGCTTTTCATAACTCCTATAATTAAAATGACTTTTCGAATATTCATGCCTCAATGCATGTGAATGACACATGTCATTTACATTTAAAATATGACAAATTAAACTTTAAGTGTCCTTTTCAGCTGAAGATGACAATAATGGTAATAACGTTCATATTTCTAGATATAAAGATCTATATCGCAGCTACCATCTTCAACATGGAATATATATTTTTTGATTCAATAAAGGATGTAACAACATTAAAGTTAAAGCAACTCTTGAAAAGAACTTGAATTAATTGATTAAGCAAGACGAGTTTTCTGATCAAATTCATAATGAAATTATTAATAAAGAACCTGATTTCAATATTCAACCTTGCCACAAAATGCACCAATGGCAGCTCCAACACAATGTATCGCCTTCCAACTGCAAACGCAATTTCCTAAACACCAATTGATTAACGCCGAACAGCTGATTCTGGCTCCATGGATAACTGGCAAGCAGGATGTGGACGCCCAATGAAAATCAGATAACGCAAGGGGGGTGTCACGTGATTTAACAAAGTGCAAAATGTCGTATGCTTGATTGCTGACCAACAGTGACACATTCGCCTCATATTTTCCAAAATTTTAGCCGCAGCAGGTAATCTAACCAATCAATTTCCCTCTCAAAGCATTAACGCTAGTAATCAGTTTCAAGGTGTCATCAAATACAGATCCGACTAGGACATATATCTTCAATCAATTTGTCTAAACTCACAACCTTGACGTCAAGCTAGTGGATATCTCAAACACAGAATCTCAGCAATGAAACAATAGTTACCAAATTCTCAAGCGATTTCCACTGTGTATCAATCAATTTCTTCAAAAGTCCAATTCTCCTTAGCCACAATGATTATAGTTGGAGAGCTGTGATAATTGTCTACTTCAGCTTAATTACCAATAATGATACTCAAAAATTCTCAAAAACCCTAAGGAAAACAACAACAAATAAAGATATATTATTCAAGATGCTTTTCTCCTCGAATGAAGTCATATTTATAAGATTTTGTGCAACCTAGCTTCACCTTGACACTTCTCACTTAAATATCCCTTTATAATATAAAGTCCAATTACTTTATAATATAAGGCACCATAATAAACCACCAATACATTAAATAATCATTAAGTCTTGAAATAATTGCAATAAATATGACTTCACCAGATTAATTTGCACAAAGCACAAAAGCAAAATGATAAATACCCAACAATGTCAGAACTACGTTGACCAGAATGGGAACTGGCCAAAAGTGACTTACTAAAAATAGTAAGTCCAAAAATAACAAATCCATATCAAAGACCCCTAAAACCAAACGTCAACTCATGGGGGTCACGCTGATGACCTGATAAATCCAAAATCTAGGAACTTGCTAAATCGGAGACATTACAGTCCCCCCACCCAAGATTGCTTGTCCTCAAGCAATAGCAATCCAGGATGTTGTAAGATATCCTCAGGCTCCCAAGTGGCGTCCTCATCTAGAAGATTTTGCCACTTAACCAAAAACTCATGAATGATCCTCAGTCGCAACTGTCTTTCTCTGGTATCAAGAATTGCTTCCGGAATCAACTCCAATCTTCCTTCATCATCCAATGGAGGCAATACAAGAGAAGGTATCACATGATGACCCAAAGCCCCCTTGAGATGTCAAACATGAAACACATTATGAACTTTGCTATCATCTGGCAATTGCAATTCATACGCCACCTCACCAACCGTCCGCACGATCCAAAAGGGTCCATAATATCGCGGCTTAAGTTTCTCAGCCCCACTTTTCTTGATCGAAGACTGTCGATACAACTGCTACATCAAATAGACCATGTCCCTTATCTGAAAAGTTTGAACTATTCTCTTTTGATCAGAATACTTCTTTTGTTGATTTTATGCTTTTTGTATATTATCTTTCAAGGTCCTCACTACATCCTGACTGTCTTGTAACAACTCCCCAGCACGTGGTACTCTGCTACCACCACATAACAGGTCTACAAAACTAGGTGGTTTATATCCGTATAGAGCTCTGAAAAGAAACATCTATATAGTCATGTGATGAGTGGAATTGTAACAATATTCACATAAGTGAATCCACTTTACCCATGCCTTCTGCTGAGAAGAGACATAATTCCGCAGATAACCTTCAACCCACTTGTTCACTATTTCCGTCTGGCCATTAGTCTGTGGATGGTAGCTGGTGCTAGGAGTCAACTCAATCCCACACAATCTAAAAATCTACTGCCAAAAATAACTCATAAATCTACTATCATGGTCACTGATAATGGTTTTAGGTAAACCATGTAACCTGAAGATCTCTCTGAAAAATAATTCAACCAACTGCACCGCTGAATAGGTAGTGGTAATAGGGAAGAAATGAGCATACTTTGTGAGCCTATCTACTACCACATATACAATCCTGCCCTTGGGCTTTAGGCAAGCCCACAATAAAGTCCATGGAGATTCCTTCCCACTTCCTTTCAGGGATAGGAAGTGGCTGTAATAAAACCACAAGATATGTGAGTCCATGTTTGTTCCTCTGACAAACCAAACACTCATGAACATAGTGATTAACATCAGTCTTCAATCCCTTCCATCTAAATCTCTCCCGAACTAGTCTATAAGTCTTAAAAAAACTAGGGTGACCAGCCATAGGAGAATCGTGAAATGCCCGTAGGATAACCTTATGCACATCTGACTCTAGAATCAAATATATCCTCCCTTTGTAGATAATCAACTCTCCTGAAAGCGCGTATCTCTCATCCTGAATAGTAACATCCACAATACGTGTTGCCCACTAATCTCTGGCATATTCAACTATAATCAAGTGTCTCCAATCCTCTAAAATATTAGAAACTATACAAAGGTGAGGTCTCCTTGAAAGAGCATCTACAACTACATTTTGAGTCCCATTGATATAAGAGATATCAAAATCATAAGACTGAAGCTTGCTAACCCATTTTTGTTGTCTCTCATTCAAATCCCTCTGCCCCAGAAAATTTGTCAGGCTATTATGATCAGTCTTAATACAAAACTTGTTGCCCACCAAATACTGCCTGAATTTAGCCAAAGCATACATGATAGCTAACATCTCCTTATCATAAATACTTAAAGTTCTCTCAAGACCTCACAATTTCCTACTCTCAAAAACTATGGGATGTCGATCCTGGGACAAGATGGCACCAATGCCCTTCGTGGAGGCATCACAATGCAAATCAAAAGGCCTAGAAAAATTAGGTAAAGTCAACACTCAACATGAAGTCATAATAGTCTTAAACTTCTCAAAACATTCTTATGCCTGGGTTGACCACTGGAAAGTACCCTTGCAGGTCAAGTCTATAAGGGGAGCAGCGTGTCGTGAGAAACCAACCACAAACCTACAGTAAAAGGTACAAAGACCAATAAACCCTCTTAACTGTGTCAGGCTCTCTGATGTAGGCCACTCCACAATAGCACAGATCTTATCCGAGTCCATACGAACTCCATCGGAACTGATAATGTCCCGGATAAAGTAACTCTATCATACCACGAGCACACTTGGACTCTTTGGCATACAAGGAGGCCTGATCCAAAATACCCAAGACTTTATCCAGATGAACCACATGATCATCCCAATTCTTACCATAAATCAGAATGTCGTCAAAGAAGACCAACACAAACCTGCGGAGCTGACTGTGGAACACCCGATTCATAATAGACTGAAAAGTGGTAGGAGCAATGGAGAGACCAAAAGGCATGACCAAGAATTCAAAATGCCCACAGTGACAGTTGAATGTTGTCTTTTCTATGTCCTTCTCTCTAACCCGGATTTGATGCTAGTTGGATCTTAGATCAATCTTCGAAAAATACTTTGCCCCATGCGATTCATCAATGAGCTCATCAATCCATGGAATGGGATACTAGTTTTTTATGGTCCTCTTATACAACATCTGTTAATCAATGCACATCCGGAGGGTACCATCCTTCTTCTTCACCAAAACAACTGAAGAAACGAATGGGGACTTGGACTAATATGCCCCTGATCAAGTAGCTCCTGTATGGTCTTCTCAATCTCATCTTTGAGCCTCTTCGTATGGCAATAAGGAGTAATCATAATAGGCTTAGTGCCTCCTCCAACTCAATAATATGCTCAATCACACAATCTGGTGACCTACCAGGGGGTAAATCATTAAACACTTTTGAGTGTTTAATCCTCAACTATTGGATATCAGGATGATATTTTGCCTCCTCAATATTCTTTTGAATTGGCATAATCCTACACTCCACTGCCCAATCAATAATATCCTCATGACAAACCAAGTGTTGCATACGCCTAAGTGGAATCTATTTCAGCTCATCATTACAGATTGCTTTAAGAACTTAGGGTTGCCCATCCTTAATGAACCTAATCTCCATCTTCTCTATGCTCAAGTAGATATCCTTAAGTGTGTAACCATGCCATACCAAGGACTATATGTGTCCCCCCCATGTAACTAAATGAGCATCAATGAAATTATGAGTAGCTCCGGTATCAAATAAAGCAACAATACCCTGTCCAGCTATGAGCCCATGCATCCGCAAAACTCCCTCCTTCCTCATACTAGATAAGTAAGCTACCTTGAGGTTGGAGTCATCCACCTCATCATCAACATCATCACTCCTATGCTGATCCTAATCACTATCCCCAAACGGCTCCTGTAAATCAGTACTGCCATCATCATCCTAGAACCACTCCATCATCTTATTTTTACCCTTAGGCTTCATGGGACAGTCATGGTTGACATCATAGGGACCCCTGCAATATAAACACAATTTCCTCCTCAAATCATTAATTGTTTCTCAGTCCAAGGGTGTTGCAGTGGGACGCTTACCCTTTATCGTCTCCTCTCTCCAAGGAGGTGTCCTATCATAGGAGGCCATAGCAGGCTTTGAGGCAAACTTGCCTCTAGGTGTAGAGGCCTCTAAATTTCAGGCCTTTTTCATTGCCTCCTATAATGATGGGGGATCTAATGACTTAACCCACCCTCTCGGTGGCTCAGCAAGGCCCTCAATGAAAAGCATAACCCTCCTCTGCTCAGATATGTCATACAACATCACTAACAACCTCTGGAACTAACTGATGAATGCCTCCAAACCACCTATTTGTCATAATTGAGCCAACTCCCTAAAATAAACCTCAGGATCATTCTTGTCAAAACGGTCTATCAATCTATCAACAAACTCCTAGTATGAAATGATCTAATCATGATGGAGAGATACTAAACCATGATACCACCAATCATGCGCAACTCCATCAAGGTGTAGCATAGCAAACCTAATGGCATCCTCCTTAGTCATAGGACACAAAGCAAGGTAGCTATCAAGCTTGTGGACCCAAGCTCTAGCATTTACTCTACCGCTCCCATCAAAATGAGCCAATGTCATCTTACCAATTTCCTACTAGAGGCAGTGTACCTGGGTTGTTGTCTATCAGTAGTAGGCCTACCCTTGGAATGCTCACGCTTCTATGTCAGATATCTGTCAAAACTCAAGTTATCATTTAATGCCTGAGGAAGAGCATCCCAAGCATCCCACTCATTAAAATGAATCAATATATCATCAACAAATGGAGCAGAGTCAAAAGTAGTGCTAATTATATCTAATTCAGGTCTCAAAAAAGTGGGTCTCTGTGGCCTATCTTGAGCACCAATATAACCTGTCTTGTCCACCCTATCATCCATCCTAACATGATCCTCAAACCTGTGCCTGTCATCAACCCTAGGCCCCACATCCACACATGACCGGTAGGAACCAACAGAAACATCTCTCTCGCTACCCTGATCCCGAGGCAAAGCTAACTGTTGCAAGGTGTTAGACAATTGTTGGAGAACACCCGTCATCTGTTGTTGCCCAGTTATGATATTTCGAAATGCTTGCAAGGCATCTCTATCACCCTGAGCATCAGTTGCACGTTGTCTAAAGCCACTAGAACCACCTAGACTACCCACTGAGCCAAATTGAATCTACGGCTCTCCCTCTCCAAGAGGTACATTCTATTCCCATTGGGTGTAGTGCATACCTAGCACAAACCTTCGATCACCATCCACACCTCAAAATGCAGAATAATCGAACTATGCCTCTGATAATTTCTGAGCCAAATTCCTACAAGATGACAGGAAACCATTCTGATACTACTGTAAAGACCCCAAGTCTACTTCTGATGGTCTTTGTCTGCCAGAGGGTGAATTTTCTTGCTTTGTTGTTTTGTTTTGGAATTTTTTTTGTTATTTATTTTTTGATTCAATAAAGGATTCAAGAACATTAAAGCTAAAGCAACTCTTGAAAAGAACTTGAATTAATTGATTAAGCAAGACAAGTTTTCTGATCAAATTAATAATGAAATTATTAATAAAGAACCTGATTTCAGTATTCAACCCCACCACAAAATGCATCAATGGCAGCTCCAACACAATCTATCACCTTCCAACAGCAAGCGCAATTTCCTAAACACCAATTGATTAACGCCGAACAGCCGATTCCGACTCCATGGATAACTAGTAAGCAGGATGTGGAAGCCCGATGAAAATCAAATAAAGCAAGGGGGGAGCCACGTAATTTAACTAAGTGTAAAATGTCATCTACTCGATTGCTGACCAACAATGACCCATTCGCCTCACGTGTTCCAGAATTTTAGCCATAGTAGGTAATCTGACCAATCAATTTCCCTCTCAATGCACCAACGCTGGTAATCAGTTTCAAGGTGCCATCAACTACAAATCCAACTGGGACATATATCTTCAATCAATTTGTCCAAACCCACAGCCTTGACGTCAAGCTAGTGGATATCTGAAACACAGAATCTCAGCAATGAAACAATAGTTACCAAAATGTATCAATCGATTTCTTCAAAAGTCCAATTCTCCGTAGCCACAATGATTACAGTCGAAGAGCTTTGATAATTGTCTACTTCAGCTTAATTACCAATAATGATACTCAAAAATTCTCAAAAACCCTCAAGCAAACAAAAGCAAATAAAGATATATTATTCAAGATGCTTTTCTCCTCAAAATGAAGTCATATTTATAAGATTTTGTGCAACCTAGCTTCATCTTGACACTTCTCACTTAAATATCCCTTTATAATATAAAGTCCAATTACTTTATAATATAAAGCACCATAATAAACCACCAATACATTAAATAATTATTAAGTCTCGAAATAATTGCAATAAATATGACTTCACTAGATTAATCGCGCAGAGCCCAAAAGCGGAATGATAAATACCCAACAATGTCAGAACTGCCTTGACCAGAATGGAAACTGGCCAAAAGTGACTTACTAAAAATAGTAGTCCAAAAATAGCAAATCCATATCAAAGACCCCCAAAACCAAACATCAACTCACAGAGGTCGTGCTAATGAGCTGAGAAATCCAAAATCCAGGAACCTGCTGAATTGGGGACGTTACATATAAGACTTACAATGGTCATAGTATGGCGGACTACGTTCTTTGTTCTCAAGCTTCTACATCTAGACTATTGGATTTTAATATTGTTGCATATCCTATTGAGTTGAGGTATGATCACATGCCACCTTTTGTGAGACTATATACTTACAATCATAAATCACAAGAAACAGATTATGGTCTCTTGTACAAGAACAATCATTCTCAAGGGAAAATCAGCTTGAATCAAGAAAATCAAGAGTTATGTGTGGATGCCTAGAGCACCATCTTCAAATCATTAAAGATGATCGTTCGCATAGGGAAACAAAAGAGAATAAGGAACATATTTGCAGCAGCCTGTTTATTCCTTTAATCCATAAAGCTCTAGAGGCATGTAAAAGATCTAGGTCTAAAAAGAGAATCAGCAGCACTTTCCCATCCAACCCATGGTATGACAAAGAGTGCGAGGCAGCGAAAAATGTGATCAAGGAGAATGAACTGAACAAGCAAAGAAAAATATTATATGAGAAGCTGATAAAATCTAAAAGTGAGAGACATGTCACCTCAAGAAGAGAAGGGCTAATCTCTTTGGGGAAACACAATCCTAAGAGATTTTGGAGAGAATTACAACAAAAGAAGCAGTAAATAGAAAATAATATCACGGACAGCCAATGGCTAGAGTATGCTAAACTCTTTTACGAGCAAACTCAAGACAAAAACACTCCTCCTAGAATCAGCACTTCTATTGAGCTTTTGTCGATGGAGGATAATAAACAAGGAATAAAGAATCTAGCAAGTAATAAAAGGAAAGGATCTTGATGGGCTTCAAGCTGAAATACTCACATCCAAAATATTTTCGACAAGGTTAATCAAAGTGGTTTTCCAACAAGTTCGACCACTAGCGTGATTATACCTCTCCACAAGAGTGGACATCTCAATAATCCCTCTAACTACTGCACAATTATGGTAAACCCACTCCTTGGCATATTGATAGAGCGCAAAATCAGTAGTTGGGTTGGGAAAGAAGAAAACAGATCAAAAGGGCAAGATGGGTTTAGACCAAAATATTGTACTATTGACCACTGCATCACTCTTGGATACCTTATTGAGAAGGTTTGGGATGTTTAGGGCAAAGAACCTTTCTGCTGTTTTGTTGAATTCAAGAAAGCTTTTGATAGGATTCCTAGAGACAGACTTTGGTAATGAATGGAGGAACTTAAAGTTCTAGATGAGCTTAGAGTGGTTGTTCATGGGCTCCATGAGAATGTTACAGCTAGAATCAAAACAAAAAATGGCATGTCCGAATGTTTTGGCAGCGATATTGGAGTTAAACAAGGCTGTCGTCTCACATCCACCCTATTTGGCTTATATGTTGATAAGTTGGAAGAACGGTTAAACAAAGCATTGTGGGGGACGGGGGGGCCAAGTCAAACTTGCTAAATATGTCGTAAAGATTCTGCTATGTGCGGATGATTTTATTCTAATTGCACAAACAGACAAGGACCTAAGAGAGAACTTGAGAACTTTGGAAAGTTGTCAAGAGGTTGGGATGCAAGTGAACACTACAAGGACTAAAATTATGATCTTCTCTCTACAAAAGAAACAACAGCAAGTTGACTTCCACTTTGAAGGAAACATTCTTGAGATCGTAGAAGAATATAAATACCTAGGCGTCATAGACTTTACCAACAAATTGAACTGGGAGACTTGTACAACTAAGCACATATAAGGGGGTTGGAAGGCTTCATTTTTGCTGCAAAACAGTTGTAGACAGGCAGAGCTTTGGAATTGGAAAACCAAAAGGATTCCTTTTGGCCTGCTGGTAATGCCAATCATGCTATTTGGGTGTGAGGTTTGGGGGAACAACCTATCTTGCCACAAATGGAAGCAGATAGAATGAATACAGACATACCTTATTGCTATTAACCTTAAAGTCAAAAAAACAATACCATATGAGATCTTCTTGGCTGAAGCACGGATGTTTGCAATTAAAGCCCCTACGGTTATTCATCTGTTAAGCTATTTAAACAAGGTTGAAAATATGGACACACTACGCCGGGCTGAGTTTGTGATTGTAGAGGGATTAGACCGAAGAAAAAATGTGGATGAAGCAGAATGAAAATGGCTAATTAAGTGGGGTATTGGCATATTAGAATGCCCCAACACCAATAAAGAGATAAAAAGGCTAATGTTGGAAAAATTAAAAGTTGTCATGTGGACAAAACAAATGGGGAAGAAAAAGGCTCATTATGTGAAAGAGTTCAACCCCACATGGTGTCATGAAGTTAAAGATTACTTACAGGTCGGCATGAAACGTAGAAATAGGCTATTAGTAAATAATGGTTAATAATGGGATCCCATCATGTACAGCGTGAGATGGCTAGATGGACAATACCCAAGGAGAATTGGGAAGAAAGAAAATGGATCTACTACAATAAAGGGTGCGTTGAAACATAATGACACTTTAGCACAAATGTTTGGAGAACACCCAAATCCTTTCCAAGGAGGAAAATATTTTCAATAGGAAGCTTAAGGAGCTATTGAAATCAACAACCATCCCATTAACCTCAACTGAGATGATGGGAGGTCCATTAGCCTGTCTTGGTAACCTCTGTTAAGTTCTCACGATAAACTCCATCATCCCTGATGCTTCCTTGGCAATCCCATCAGGCCTCTCGCCTTTGTTGTCTTCCTCAGTCTGGCACGCTCATTGGTACCTTCTCCCTTTTTTGTTTCCTCTAGGGCTTGTTCCCTGTCCTCTCTTATCTTTCTTTGCCAGCCCACCCTCCCTCTTGTAGACTCTCTCATTCTGGTGGCCCCCCTTTCTTGTTATTGCTCTTGGTGTGTCTTCTATGTTTTCTTGCACGTTCCCCCCCCTTCCCCCCTTCGTTGGGTTTATTTAGTTCTTGGGTTGGCTTGTCTTTTGTCGTATTCCTAGTCCTTCCGGCTTCTTAGTCCTATTTGTTTCCTCTCAATCTTTTATGTTCTTTCTTTCTTCCTCTTTCCTCCACCTATGGGTGTTGAGTAGCTTTCTTTTGTCTTGTTTGGTAGTTGTTTTTCTCTTCTATTTTCTCTCATTTATTTTGTATTCTTTTCACTTACCTCTATTGGTTTGTGTGTGTCTATTTCTTAGTTTATATATTTATTAGTTGGCTTATCTATTAGTTTGCATATTTTAATTAATAGATATACATATATTTATTGGTTCTTTTATTTTTAAGTTTTAATATATATATTAGTTTGCTTATTTATTAATTTGTTTATCCATATATTAACTAACTAATAGATATATGAACTTCCATACATAACTATTGGTTAATATATGGATACAAACTAATAAATAAGCAAACTAATATATGTTTATATATATATATAAAAACTAATATTTATATTTTATATTATATATTAGCAGATATATATTTATATGTATTTATTAGTTTAGTTGCATTTCGATCTTATTTATATTCTTATGTGTAGACTTGTTTATTAGCTAACTCTTATTAGTTAGGTGTTAGCTTTAGAGGTTTTGTTTGAGTTTGTTTTTTTTCTTTCATAGTCCTTTATTGAGTTTCCTGATTTAGTTTTTCGCTAATTTTTTATTTTTCTGTTTTTTTTTTGTGAATTTCTTGTTCTGTTTGATTTTTTCCTTCTTTGGTTTATGTCAATTAGATCCGTCTATAGATATATATTTTTCCTTCTTTTTCTATTTATATAGATTTATAGGTTTGGCGATATTAGTTTTATGATTACATATATATTTTATATTTATAGTTTTATTTATTAATTTTGTTTTTGTTTTTTTTAATCGATAAACAGTCGAAGCCTAGATTCATTATTGTTATTTGTCGTAATTAATTTTTTTAAGTGTTAAGTGAATTCAAACCCAAGACCTCCCACATGAGAGGTTCACAAGTTACCTTTCCGTTGTAGGCTCTTGCCTTGTTTTATTTATTAGTTTTATTGTGGTACTAGGTTTTTTCTTATATATATATATATATATATATATATATATATATATATATATATATATATATATATATATATATATATATATATATATATATATATATATATATATATATATATATATATATATATATATATATAATTATAATTCATTTTATTTCATTGGTTATTTATTTTTGGTGTTTTGTGCATTTGTCATTTATATTATGGCTATTTATAACCTATTTATTGTCTTTTTCTTATTCATTCTTTTCATTAGAATTGATTGCATATTTTTTTTTTTTTTTGACTTTTTTGTTCTTTGTGCCTCCTTTGTCCCTTTTTTTATGACTCTTGAGTGTGGCTCAGTTTGCATAATTTTATTATTGCATTCTCTCATCCTAATGATGGATCATGGAGTGTGATCTAAAACATTGATGCTAAAAAACTTACACAATTGAATATAGAAATAAATCTCATACATTTCAAAAGGGTTGTCGAAATCTGATAATGTTGACATTTAAGGTTCCTCGGTAAAAAAATAGATATAGAAAACTTTAACTTGAGATCACACTATTAAAAAAATTCCAACAGATTTCAACTTCAATAAAAAGCTCTCTTTTTGGAGAATTTTCAGGTGAGACGCATGGAAGCATATAAGGAGTAATATTAAACAATATTCAAGTGGAGCAAGATGACAAAGAAACAAATATACATGTATCACCCAATGACAGATCAATGTACACAAAAAGCCTGTCAGTATTACAATGACAGAGGACTATGCACCAAGAATAAGATTCGGTACCTGTCACTCTGAGAAATTCGTAGCAGTGGCATGTCTAACAAGGAGCGAAGTTTTACAAACAAACACTGCAACTTAAGTAATGTAAAAGGATCTTCTTCAATTCTTTTATGTATCCTCTCTGTAAACATTCCCATTATACCCCATGCATATGCTGCATCACTGACCTACAATAATAGGACACGCTTAGCTATAAATGCCGCATATATTTTACCAACAATAACATCCATCTTTGCAAGTAATTTCAACTTTCAAGCAATTGTATACATATCCAAGCAACATTTTAGTCAAGCACTTCTTCAGTCTAAATAAATAATGTTTGAACTAGTTAAATTATTTCGATTTTTTAGGCTAAGAAAAATAAGTCATTACAGTCAAACTGGACAAGAGGGTACTAATAAAAACATTAAATATTCAAAATGTACATGAAGGAACAAAAATATATATACATACACTCAAGGATATTATGGTCACTAATAAAGGTGGCCAGAATCAACAACTAATAAAACATCTGTCCTTAGCCAATGTTAAACATATGGCAACACATCCAAATCCTCAGTCATGTTGATCATGACATGTTCATGATCAAAGGTCAGGGAGATCAGTCCATCTAGACACCAAACTTGGTCACAGCCATTTGTAAGCAGACTCTTTCAATTAACATTTCCAGAATATAGAATCCAAGACCCATCTTTTCCACTCCTAGGTAAAATTCTTCAAAATGACTGGAAAGTCTGAATCTCATGTCTCAGGATTTTAAACCCAAAAATACATTAGGAAGCATTCCAGTTTCTACATTCTCCAAAAAAAAACATGCCAAAAGATTGGTTCCACACCATCATTTTGTTCAGTGTTCTCCCTCAATCTTCCTATATGATCTTGAATATGCTGCCAATACATTATAGGCTTTGATGCATGGATAGCTATCAATTCTAGTCATCATTCATATCTAGCTCTTAAATAAGCAGCTTTCTGACAGTATTACTCATATCAAAAATTTCGTCTTGTATCAAATTTCAAACTTTATCTTGTTTGTCTGTACCTTTTTGTTCTTTCTCAGTTATACCTTTGCCAAATACAGCTTCCAGGAGAATAAAGCAGCTGAATAACAGTCAATTAATCAATCCACGATAGAGAAAGTCATTAAAGCACATAAATGTATTTTCCAGGCATAAAACACAAACCAGATTAAGGAGAAGACCATGCTTGATTTTTTGATAAAAGTTTGCAAATACATCTAAGCTCGCAAGAACAAGTTTTTAGTTTGTGAATTTTGCAAAGGGATGGCTAGGTATGCACCATTGTTTGAGTCAGCCATTTTTATTTAGAGTGGATATCTGCAAGGTTTTTACTAAATGCGTGACTAAATTCCATTCAAAAAATAAGTTTCTAGTTTTAATGTTAAAATTCTCTTGGAACAGTTGGGGTATTGGAGTATCCAACAAACTCCAAATGCTCAGTACAAATCTTCAGCCAAACAATGCATATTTGGTCCCCCTTCAAGAAACAAGAAGCTCATCCCCACTGCTTGAACAATATAAAAAATTGGGGCAGAAAAAAAATCATCATGCAAACAAAAACAAATGATAAGATTGGTCCCATTTAGGTGCATGATCACTTACTAGGAAAAACTTGCCATTGGTAAAAAATCATTTCTACTTATCCATTGAAAAATCTTCTTTTGCAATTATAAATATCTACATTCCCCACAGAAGAATCACCGAATCAGATACCCAAATTAAAAACCAACATTGGCTGGACCTAACACAGATCAGCATGTCATTGCAATAGAGGTTATTCAATGTGATGTCCCCATTTTGAGGCATACTGATATATAAGCATTGCTGAATTTTTGGGTTTTCACAAAGACTTCGGGGCAAGCTAACAGAGTTCTAGGATTCTTGAAGAGCTCGGTTTAGGGCTCTCCTGGTATTCAATGATGGTTAGAATTTCAGTATGTGCTCTAGTTGGTGACAAGACTCTTTGTAGCATTCTCATTTTTTCTAAATTTGTTCTCCTCAATGCTTTGAGAATACTACCATATGTAATACTGCTTACTTTGGCACCAGCATTTTGGGATTTTCTGGGTTTGTTCTCCATAGTCCTTGCAGAACACTGATATTTATAATAATGTTCTCATTTTGAAACCAACAATATCAGTTTTCTGAGTTTGTGCTCCTCGGCCCTTAAAGAGCACTGCCATTTATAGGAAGTTCTCGTTTTTGCATCAATGTTCAGAAGTTTTCTGGATCCATCCTCAAATCTTGGAGAACAATACCATTTATGGTTAGTGTTTGCTAAAGATAAGGTAGCTGCGCTAGAGCTCCTTCATACTTGTGATTATCTGCATCGAGTTTCTCATAAAGCTATACTTGTAAATATGGATGGTGTTGATTCTTGTTCTATGTTTTGCTATGAGGCTGCAAAGATGTTGTACTTCTTTTACTGATTCGCTCTAGTTAGGTGCTCTTCATTCTGTTGTTATCATTGTCTTCGTGTGTCTCTTCTAAATGCTCATGTTTGTGCCATGACTCTATTCATGTCGGTGTCCCTTAGACCCTTCTGTGGTCTCCTATTGAATATTTAATAAATTTATGTTATCTTATCTATATCTCATGCAGAAGATATTTCCTTTATAATTATTTGTATCCTTCATGTTACCAAGTAAGCACAATGTGGCATCAAAGGTGTGCTGAGGTGTCTCCTATTGAATATTTAATAAATTTATCTTATCTTATTTATATCTCATGCAGGAGATATTTCTTTTATATTTATTTGTATCCTTCATGTTACCGAGTAAGCACAATGTGGCATCAAAGGTGTGCTGAGGTGTCTCATATCTAATGTGGTTCTTGTTGGATGCAAACTGTTCTCTCTTCCACGTATGAATTGAAGTTGACAGTTCTCTTGTTGGATTTTTTTTTATTTTTTACTTTTTATTTTTTGTAATGAGAATTGAATTTTATATTATTTTCTACGCAATTTTTTCTCTCGCGCGAATTCATCTACGCGAACAACGTTCTACACAAAAAAAAATTGCGCGAATACAATGTGAAAGGTTTAGATCTTTCTTTTGCACGTATTTTCTCCATTTTATGGTACCTGCACGAAATTTTGTGTTGTTCCTACACAAATTTGGGTAGATCTTGTGCGATATTTTTTGCGTAGATCCTGCAGGAAATTGTTGTGCACATCCTGGGTGGAAATTTTTTGTAGATCCTACGCAGAAATTGTTTTGTAGATCTTGTGCGAAATTTTTGTGTACATCCGGGGGAAATGTTTTGATCTTGCGAGAATTTTTCGGTGCAAATTTTGGCACATATTTTCGCTCGAAATTTTTATGATCTACACGAATTTATCCTATGCGACAAACATTTCCTACATGGCAATTTTTTCTGCATGACAAACTTGTCTAAACCCTAGACTTTCAAAATTCCATAGCTGATGACCCGTGCAATGTTTTTATTTTGGTGTGTTCTTTGCGATCTCTTCTAAGCAGCAAGCAATTAAGGGCTCCTGTCTATTGCTGGCTGGAACTGTATGCATGTGTGTCTCCTATTTTGGATGTGTCTTTCATTACGGTGGCTCAATCTTTCCTACCGAGCATTTATCTTTCCAAGTCCCTGCTTGTTTGTTTCAATCATTTTTGTTTAGGCTCTGTGGTTTACTATCTATTGCACCCACCATGTCAACTTTTGCTAAAGCTCCCCCTTCTCAACCACCTTCGTCCCTAACCTATCAGAGGTTGGTCAAACATTTGTTGAAGCTCAAAACAAGAAAACCTGACACTGAAAGATGTGGCAACTCTCACAGAGACAATCTCTATGCTCCAACTGCAAACACATTCCAATCAAGCTCATTTGAGTAGCTTCTCTACCACTTTCACCACTAAAACAACGGGTATTAAGTCTGACTTAGTCTCAGACATCGAATAGCTAGGAGAGTCAGGCACCATGAAGGATAAGCAAACTAAAATTGTGGCTCAACATTCCTCCCTATCTACCAAAACTGAGAAAAAAGTTAAAACTTGGATTTCTTTGTCTAACAATACTGGGGCTGCACCTCTTTTGGGTGTCAAGAAGTTGGTTCAAGGGAAGATTCATGATGAATAGGTGAGGCGTGCTTGTGAACTCAATGCATGTACGAGGGACCTTAAAACACCTCTTGATAATCGTAATACCAATCTTGAATGCATAATGGACACTGATCCTAGCAACTTGGGCTCGTAGCATGCTTCTGACGATTGTCATGGGCATCTCCCCAATTATGGCTGCCACCTCTTTCTGCTTTGTGAGTCTTCTGGGCTCGTGATTCTAAATGGCCTCTCGTGCTTCCTTAGTTCTAAGCTCTTTACCCTTTGACCTCTCTGTGGTGGTGCTAGAGTGCTGGACTACATGATTACCCGTGCCTCCTTCATTCCCTCTATCTATAATTTGACTACCTCCTACTAGTTGATCATGTCGTCCTCAGCCTCGTGACTCATTCTCCCCCATTCTTCATCCCCTCTCACCTCTTCATTCACTTTCGCCTACCCCTCACCCGCTATGCCCCGCCCCCATACCCTCTTCCTCTTCCTGGAGAATGATCAAGACCTCTTCATCCTCCATTTTAGTTGTCTCATCCCCCCTGACCACTTCACGGACTCTAGCAAGGTGTCTTTTGTGTTTGTCTTATTGGCCACAGCAATTTGGGTGTCAACACTCCTCTCCATCCCGCACCACACCACTCCTTCCTCCCTCAACCCCAAATTTCATATTACCTGCCCTATGAACTAGTGGTATGATGACAACTATAAAAACTTTCACCGTTCTTTGCACTCGGCCTTTGTTGCTTGCTCCCCCTCCTACACTCATCTACGTCTTTCTTACCACCGCTTTGCCATAAAAACGATTGTTCATTGTTTCCTAGTGTAGATGCTTTCGTGACAAGCTTATCCGCAACTCCCATCTTTTCTAGCGCACATTATTCCCCTGCGATCCCCTCCAAACCTACACCCTTGACCTCTACTCCCTCACCTCTCATACCTCCACGCTTTATGGTAGTCCTGGCCACCCCTCTATTCGCCTCATCTCCCTTTCCCATTGCCACATTTTCACCACCTCCAGTGTTTGTGAGGTTGTTAGATCCATGAGATGCAATAGAGTGGCGGATAAGGAATGGTTCTAGGCTAAGCTCTTCAAGCTAGGCATCCTATTCTTGAGCTCTTTCCTTCCCACGCTCTTTAGCAGAGTAGTGTGTGTTGGTTTCCCAGAGTCTTGGTTGAGGCACATGATCTATCCGATACATAAGCCCGGAGTGACATCTAACCCTAGCAAGTACAAGACCATCATGATTGGACACACCTTTGCCAAACTTTATGTCATTGCATTGAACACTATCTTATCCAAAGTGCTTGGTAGGAGAATTTGTCAAGCTATGGGCCAGGTTGGGTTTTGCACACACTATTAGATTACGAACATATTTTGACCATGTGTGCTCTTATTGAGGAGGCTCAACATCGCTTAGCGAAAGTCTATTGTTTTTTTGTGGACTTTTGTAAGGCCTTCAATTTCATCCCGCAGGTAGCCCTCTTCCAAATTGGGATTTCCAAGGTATTTTTGAAATCTATTGTGAGGCTCTATAAGATTGTTGAGGGCAAATTCAAGTCTCCAAAGGGTTTCTCCAATCCTATTCAAGCACCATTGGTGTGAAGAAGGGTTGCCCTCTCTTGCCCACCTTATTTGGCATTTATCTCGATGAGCTTGAGGCTTTTCTCAAGGACTCTTCACTCCTTGGTAATGGATGCTACTTGCATCAGGTCATGATCTCCATCCTTCTCTTCGTTAACGATGTGATTGTTATGGCCTCCTCTCTGGAGAGCCTTTATACGCTTCTTGATGGACTTGCATCCTTTTGTGACTTACATCAGCTTGGTGTGAACTTGAGAAAGACTCGGGTCATGTTCTTCAATTGCTTGAAGACTTCGCATCTACATTTTTACTATCAAGGGTAGGCGGTTGAGAATACATCCTCTTACACTTTACCTCAGGGTTAAGTCCTCTGGACCCTACTTCAGCTTGAGACCAGCAATTCAGCCTAGGATCGAGAAAGGGATGTGTTACCTTGCCATGCTAGAGAGACAGTGCTTCAAATATCATTTTTAGGACACTAGGTCTAAGTTGTCCCTTCTGGACTCCTTAGTTAGGTTGAATGTCCTCTTTGGCTCCGTGATGTGGGCCTCTCCCTCATCAATTCGGATTGGACATCTATCAAGCAAGTTCTAAAGCTTCTCCTCCGACATATTATCAGATGTCATCAGTCCACTCTGCACAACATTCTTCTTGTTGAGTTGGGGCCCACCCCTTTAGGCTAGGGGATATATTTGAATTGGTTTAGTTTCTTTGTCTCTGTGGCTTTCAGAACTCCACAGGGGGTCAACACCACTACTCTTATCTGGCCTATTGCTCTTCAGCTGCCATGGTCGACGCTGACTTTGCCACCAAGGCCTATTGCTAGTACACATGGGCCACTACTTTGTTGGGTTTGATTGGAATTGGGATTGACAACCTACCCCCTTCAAGTTCTCGCTGGATGCTCCCGCTCACCTCCTTCCTTCATAGTAAAGTTGAACAGGTATGTTAGACTGTACATCTATAGATGGTACATTGCCATGACATGGAGTAATCCCAAGGGGGGATTACATCCACGGATGGCATTCTACATTGAACAGTCTTTGGATATTCAGGATGGGTTTATTACATGCCCAAATTATTTGTCACGGCATTGGAGCCACACTGTGTGTAGCTCCCTGGGTTCCTTTTGGGTGTGTTCTCACAAACCGGATCCAAATCAATAAACATATTGATAGGGAGGACCTAATTTATCTACTATGTCCCTTGGTGGAAGAAGAGGCAAAGACCCACTTCATTTTCCGGTGCCCCACCTACTATAAGATTAGAGGGAGATATTACTGCCTATTTAGAGATTGTCAATCCCTCTCCACCTTCTTCAGTTATACAGACCAAAGATGTCTCACACTTTACCTTCAGAAGACAATGCAGCTCCATGACCATTATCTACAATTTCATTTTCCCTAGAGCTAGTCTTCGAATCAGATTATCATTGCCTTCTTCTCGCATCTGCCTCTTGCTAGACATGTGAAGCATACGATCGGCACTTCTACCATCAGTCATTCCAGATTTGTGAGACATTGCAATGGTCTTACTTGGTAATGTCACCTGTCTAGGAGTACTCAGAGACATACTAGGATTCTTGGTTGCCCTGGGTCTTACCCTTCTGTTCTGGACTTCTTTACACCAAGAAAGGTTCCCTAGTCCTTGCCTTGGTGGTGTTTTTGTTCCTGGTCTTGTTCTTGTTCTTGCTTCTCTTTCGCTTTCTTGTTTCCTTTTGCTCTACTCTTTGCAGACACCATGTGGTGATCTTGTTGTTATCCTCCTTGGTTGTATGCTTTCAATCCCTTAAACCCTTTTTGTGGTCTCTTGTTGGACACTAATACATTTATCTTAACTTATCTATTAAGCTCGATGATTCTCAAATAAAAGGTGTTGGTTCATACTTTATGTTGCCACGTGTTATTCATAACTACTATCATTTCAAATTTTGAGCAGCTCTTCATTTGAATGGCATTGTTTCTGTTAAAGGTAATTCTTAGACAAAAAACTCAAGTTGATTATTTAGCAAGGGCTATTATCACAATGTATTGTTAGTTCTACGATCATCGCACTAAGTGTATATGCACAGAGACTCATTTATTTTTGTATTGTCTAATTGCATACGATCTTTGTGTGATCATTTAGTTGTTTGTATGAATCATTACGTTTGTAATCAGCCATTTTAGAAGTCTATGACATTGTGAGACATTTGTTAGAATAAAAGGCAGGCTTATTTACTGTCTACTTGAAGACGTCAATCATAAGCAAGTATTCTGTAATGTTTTTGAGATCTAAATAAAGGCATTATCATTTTTGCAGGCTGGATTGTTTCCCTAAAGAGGAAGGTTTTTCTTACAATAACTCTGGTGTGTTATTTGTTATTTTGTGTTTTTGAATTCTATTTATTGCGATTTCTATACCCTGGTTCGAAATTTATGTAATAACCCCAACCGGTTATAACTTCAACAAACACCAAATTCTTTTATAATTCAGTTTTTTTACATTTCGTCAAATACTTTGCAAGCAAGCTCTAATAATACTGTAATAACTCTGTCTAGTTAGAGCTAAATCAAGCATCAATTTTTTTCACATTTGATGGTTTGATATTTTATCAAACACTTGACAAGAAGCCCAATTACCACTAAATCTATGATGTCTTAAATTTTCAAACACAATATCAGGATGTACAGCAAACTAATCACAAATT
Organism: Cupressus sempervirens; assembly: GCA_028749045.1. Taxonomy (NCBI): domain Eukaryota; kingdom Viridiplantae; phylum Streptophyta; class Pinopsida; order Cupressales; family Cupressaceae; genus Cupressus; species Cupressus sempervirens. Next base: position 664,258,164 of record CM053785.1, read on the forward strand.
TACTTAATTTTGGCCTTATAAGTTTTGCATAAATAAATACCAAACACCAATAAACAATTCTGAAACGATTCACACCAGCCTCTGAATTCATTCATCAACAAACCATATAGCAATATAATGAAAAGCGAATTTAATTGTTGGCTGATTATAAATCAGAATTTGAAGCCAGCCTGTTTACTTTCAAACTATGTAATATAAACTAAATTTTACAAATTAAGAACATGGTCTTTGCCGTAGAATGTAATTGCAAAGTCAAACTAAAAGCTGCCTAGTACAATTTCAATCTAGCGTTCACAGTCTACCATTACAAATGCTGCCCAAAACAAACTCCAATCTGCAGACTAAACCCTCGTCCAACAACAGAGAAATTATAATATTCAATTGTATAAATGCTCCTTGGCCACAATTAATACAGAAAGAGGAGACGATAGTAAAACTCAAAAGTTTACAATACCTTAACTGCGGATTCTCAGAATTAAATCTATAATACTTCAGCTATAGATCCCAAACCCTTATGCTTCAGCAAGGGCACAAACATCAGACTCAGAAATGTCGCAAAGACAACAGAAGCAAAATAAGATAATCAAATAATTGGATGCTTTACTCATCAAATGGGCTCATATTTATATTCTCCAAATGGTACAAAGTTTCCCAAATGAACTTCACTTAAGAAGCTTCCCACATACAACATTAAAATATAGTAAAGTGCCATTAAAATCTGACTTATTAATTGTTTTTGGCTCTGAAAATGACCTTTTCCACCATAATTTAAAATTCTGAAAAGTAAGGCCACTATTTCTTGTTCCCACGATTTAAAACTTTTTGTCCCGGTTCTAACGAGCTATGATACTGAGGTGACCAACAAACAACACTATCAAAAATAGCAACCTCAGCATATTTATATGAAGAATAATTCATAATTCACCCATCTTGCGAAAACAACTGAAGAGGCATCAGAATCAAAATCTAACAACACGAAAGTGATCCTGATGATGAAAGATGATGAATGAACCTAACAAGGTGACTTACTATAAATAGACACTCCCTCCAAGATTCTTGAAGCTCAAACTGGAAGCCTGAAATAAAAACTGAGAGCATCCTCAAACTCCTCTAACTCAACTGAGCTCATCGGAACCAACAGATTGACTTAATATAAATACTAAGTCCCTCAAACAAAGCCAAAACACACCATAGGCTATTCAAAAGCCTATAACCACACAACTGAGACCTTCAAATCCCATTCTTAGCTCACGAGGGTCGCGATGGTGAACTGACCTGGCCAACTGCGGGAACCTGCTAAAAATGGGGACATTACAATTTAACATGGTAGGAGAGTGGGTCTAAGGAAATGATCTAGAACCAGAATCTTTAAATTATACATTTTCCTTTGCTATACTTTCAGTTTGTTAGTTTTAGCTCTTTACAATGGTCAACGGATTCAAAGTTGACAAGAGATTGGACAGATTATCAAATTTCTCTGAATGGACATTTAGAATTCTAATTGTGATCGAAGAGAATGATCTTGAATATGTGAATTTTGAAGTAGAAGAACCTTCTAAAGAAGCTGGAAAAACACAATGGAAAAAGAACAAGATCATGGCAAGGAAGATTCTAATCGATCATGTTAAGGATTATCTGGTACCTTTTATTTCAAATTTGATGTCAACCAAAGATATGTTTCTAACTCTAATGGACCCATATGAATTCAACAACAATAGTAGAGCTCTGGCCTTGAGATGTCAACTTGATTGGGAGGAACATAATGGAGGATGGACGAATGTTTCAAAGGCCATATAAAGGCACTCTTTTTGTCCATTTGATGAACTTTCTAGCTACATTAAGTTGTCATGCTAGGACTAATTTGAAGATGCTCATAGTTGTTGGAGCAAAGGTCTTCTAATAATCAATTGCTTCATGGTTAGAGAACCCTTTAACAAGAAGACAAAAATTGTACTTATTTAGAGCACCATCAGCCTTTGTATTTGACTTTGTAGACCCATTTGCATCTTATGGGTTTCTTTCCTAAACAACGATCTAATATAACCCAAGTGTAATTTTCCAACAAACTATGAAGCTCAATCTGCGTAGCTTCTTACCACTCAAGTATTCCTTTTGCCTTTGTGTACGTTTGAGGTTCATACACTGTGAATGCTGACCATAAGAGCAAAATTTATAGAGACTAGAGGTTTCTTCTTCTTTCGAGTAGTTCTACCCTCGATGAGCTCATTATTATGAAGATCATCAATCATCATAGCCTGCCATTTAGGTCAAAGTGTAAAGGTGCCAACATCAAAAACAGGGGGTGCAACAGAAACATCAACATCAAACAAATGATCAAATGAATCCTGAGGAACATTGGGTGATGTAATTGTACTAGGTGATCTTGCAAAAGAAAGAACTAGTGGAGAGATTGGAATAGGAATGGTAATAGGAACAGTTGGAGGCTTCCCAATGGGAGCCCTCCCATCACATGGACCTAGTGGAAGACATACATCTGATTCTTGAAATTTGAGAGACTAGTCCTCGGAATTCATAATTGGAGAAGAGAGTTGAAATGGCATGCCTTCCTCATCAAAGACCACATCTCTATAGAAGATGAGAAGATTAGTTTTGATGTCAACTAGGCAATATAATTTGTACTATCATTATAGACGGTAAGCATGAGTTCTTGGCTCTTGACATCCATCTTGGTGCGTTCAGCATCAGGGATCTAGATAAAACATGAGGCAAAAACTTTGAGATGATTGATTTTGGGCTTACGACCCGACCAAGCCTCTTTTGCAGTATGCTTCTTAACAGCCAGTGTCAGGGAGCGATTGAGAAGATAGGCAGCAGTGTGGATTGCTTCAGCCCAAGATTTTTTTAGTGCACTCTTGTATTCAAGCATAGACTAGGACATTTTGGTGCTCGTGCAGTTTCGTCGCTCAACAACACCATTTTGTTGAGGATTGTAGGGTGTTGTGGATTGGTTTCCATGTTGTTCATAGAAATGGAAGCTAGAGGAATAGAATTCTCCCCGTTGTCAATTCTAAGAGTAATAGTACATTGACCAAACTCTTTTTCTCAAATGCTTTGAACTTTTGAAATAAGAGACACACCTCTAATTTTTGAAGGAAGCACACCCACATTTTATAAGTAAATTTGTCAACGAAAAGTGAAAAATACCTGGAGCCAATAATAGGACAAGCCATAGGTCCACAAATAGTAGCATGGACCATTTGTAATACCTAAGAAGCTCTTCAAAAGTCATAATCGAAAAATGGAGTGCGATGTTGCCTCCTAGCCTAACATGCTCTACAAACTCCAAGATTCTGAGTTTGAGTCTCTAGTAATCCAATAACATCTTCCGAAACAAGTTGAGAAAGATAGTGCTAATATCGTAACTAGCATAGTTCACTTACAGAAGAGTGATGGGTTGTCACTGAAAGCTCCTGAGAATTTCTAGAGTCAACTAGTCTATATAGACCATGATCCTCAAGACCCACAACAATAGTAGACTAAGTCTCTCGATGAATGACACTAGATTGATGTGAACTAAATGTTACGTCTAGCCTAGGGGAATGTCTTAGAATTTGACAAACTGGGAGAAGGTTAAGTTCAATTCCTAGAACATAGCACACATCAAGGAAAATCAGTTTCCTTCCTCTAGACTATATCTTAATATTGCCTTTGCTGAAAACAGTGTACTCTTCCCCTTCTTCAAAAGTAACTAAATCTAATAATGGCTGAAAATATGTGCACCAATCTGAGCAATGAGTGAAGTGGTAGGAGATACTTGAATCAATATACTAGGTGGAGTATTTTACATGATCAACACATCTTTTAGCCATGAATGCGTAAAAGGCAAACTCACCCTTCTTAATGTTCTCCATAGCATGAGTTTGAGGTTGTAAACGAGATTGCTTGGCTTGAGTGGCTAAGCATTTACAACTCTCCAACTTCATATGACCAAACTTATGGTAATAGTTGTTAATGTTTTAGCATCAGTAGAATTAAAACATTGATTGTTTGATATACTAATTTGTGTTTATCTTTTCAAATAAATTGTTATTCATGATTCTTATATATATAATATATATTATATATTATGCATTATATATCTCATATATATAATATATACATATGATATATGTAATATAATATATATTATATATATTATGCATTAGATATTATTATATAATAATATAATAATATTATATTATATTACATATATGGTTAATATATTAATATTATATACATGTTAAAAATAAGTTATGCATATAGTTATTGATAATTTAAATGGTGATTAACTATAGAGACATGTCTCTTGAAGAGACATGTCTCCTCTCATATTATACATATATGAGATTCAAATCTGCATTTGGAAATCATCAATTACAATGGCAATGAAAATACATTTGCAAAAACGATCTCAGTTACTTCAACATGGTATCAGAGCCATGCTGCAAAAGTTGAAAAGAAAATAAAGATGATAGAAATAAGTTATATAAACAAATATGAAGGGTAGAAACCACTTGTTCAGGCTCAAAATTAGTTTGCATTTGGAGATCACTTCTATTGTCTAGCTGATTCATAGTTATCCGAGTGCCAATTATAATTCGTCAGCAATTAACTTTCACATCATGGGATCATATATCAAATATTAGAAATTGCCCAGAGATCAATATACTTTTACATTAATTACTGTGATTACATATTATAGTGTATGTCTTTGATTGTGGTCATTTTAGTGTAGCTATAATTATCGGGAGCTTAGCCATGGATAGTAGCTGGAGCATTCAACTATCAAATTTACTAGTAGTACAAGATCCATAAAGGGCTCGTTGAACTGCTGGAAGAAATTACTAGGAAGGGAACAGTAATCGCATGTAAGCTGAGGACACCGAAATCAAACAAGCGGAGGATGTATGCTCATGTGCAATTTGCAAGCCCCGATTTAGCAAAGTTAGTCCAGGGATTGGCAAGCGGGGGTCTTATTACAATTAGTCAGAATAAATTAACATCTGAGTATCTAGAGAGAGACATAGTAGCCAAGGCAAAATCCATATGCCAACTCATATTGAGGAAGGGAAGCTTTACTTAGGTAATTTAATATCGCAGAATGTATTCTCTTTTCTTTGGAATTCTGGTAATTTCGTTGCCGTGGAGTTTGGATTTGATATCAGGAAGCTAAGTATCTTTCTCAGTGAGTAGTATATTGATTACAAGTTGGAGCTTGCCTTTAGGGATATTCGTCATCTATATCTCTGTTATGCAAGTGGTTTGAAGATTCTTTTGATTCAGGGAACCACCAACGAGCAAGGATTATGGAGGATGACACTAAGGGCCCGTTTGGCTCGTGGATTAGAGCTGGAATTAGAATATGGAATTCTCAAGATTCTCATATCCACTATTTGGGTCCGCTGAATGGGAATGAGAATTAGAAAAAAGTGGGATCCGGTATCCTTATTTGCCCCCCAAAACAAGGATTCGGTCTTCCACCAAAATAGGTGGAATTGTCCACATTCCCATTTTAATTCCATTTTTACAAAACTGAGCATTACAAATTATTGCAAAAAAAATGTTTTGTCAGGTCCGCGATGGATATTTAGTGCTCGACCACATTTTTGGCCTTGCTCGTTCCCGCCTCTGCACATCTCGCCTGGCCTGGTCCACGCCTTGCTCGTTGCACATCTCCCCTGGTTCACACCTTGCTCGTCCCGGCCTCTACTCGTTCTCTACAGGTATGGACATTTCTTATCATCAATAGGCAAAATACTTTCAATCTGGGGTTTATCAGAACTAACGAATCTGGGGTTTATTAGGACTGGCCGAATGTGTATTTGCATTTTAGGGCCCCCACAGTAAAAAGAAATCTGCTTGTCTTTACTACTGAAAGGGAGCACCTGGCACTTACCCAAATCATCAACACATTCTCGTGGCTCGAAAAGCACATCGTAACCCGTGAAAACCACACACACCCTCTTTATTTCCTCTTTGCAGGAAATGAATGGCACACGATGTGTGTACCTAACAGTTTAAAAGATGCAAATCTCCACTGGCTAGCTGTCACAATCCAAAAGAGCCGTTGGGAGGGATGTAAACAAATATAACACGTCATGAGCACAGTGGACTGAAAAAGAAGGCCCAGTTTATTTAATTAGACTGCCCAACTGTTGGGGAAACGGCCATTAAAGGAACTCACCTTTCTTGTACTCCTCAACTTCCTCTAACCTCCCCATTCTTATCCATTTGATGCGTGCTGCTCAGCTAATCAGGGAAAAAATGGCTCATTCAGATCGATCCATGCGTACATAAACTTATGTGGGTCGCAGATTGTAACATTCTCTTGCTCCACTTGCTCCAACTCCATGGCTTCACTCATTATTGCATTAAAAGCACCGGTATGTGTTCCTGGCTCCAAATATTTGATAACAGAATTTTACTGTTTCTGTACAATCATCATAAAGATGGAAAATGATTCTTCACTTGGATCTTGTAGTTTGCTAAAGCACAAATCGATCCCGTTGTATGTATAGTTAGGTTTTTGTATGAAATCATTCTCTGGATGATATATTGTCATCTAGTGTCCGAGATATAATGACATCTTTTCTTCACATGATGCTTGCTGGCCTCTGTGTAGTTTTTAGGGGTTCCTCTGTTTTTTCGCATTTCAAGCTCAAAACTTCCCCATGTCTGATCACATAATAATCATAAACTGTATTTTAAGCTTGAAATGCATTGATAAAGTGAAGATGGACTAATTTGTATTGTAATTTTGGTCAAGTCGAACAATACCTATTGATGTAATGTTAGCAACATACCATTCTCTACACTCTTGTTCTTGGTATCTACCCCAATCACATCTTGCTTCTGCATTTCATTGTTTGAGGCTTTGCATGTATCTTCCTGTTCCTGAGGTGAATCCACTTTAATAGGACTAGAATTTTGTAAGGTCTGATCTGATTTATCTTCAGTTTGGTTGGAAGTAAGTTCACCGCTGGAGAGAGAATCTTTATACTCATTTAGCTTGTCAAACTCAGGTTCCACGATGTCTATTTCATCTTTTCCAGTCATCCCATTGTAGATTCTGGTTTCACATTCTTTTTCATAACCTCCACATCAATTATGTCTACTTCCTGTTTCTCTGGTTTACTTTTCTCCGAAGGCACAACAATAGGATTTACAGGTTCTCCCAGCTCTAATGTAAATATTTCCATTGCTCACCTCAGATCTATTTATTTTTGCATTCTCAGCACTGATATTTTCTTCCTTCATTTCATTTAGCAGCATTGGCATTCTTGGTTTTACTCGGTAAGAGCTATCAAATACTTTGATTGATCCATCAATCTGTGATATTGCGATCAGTAGTTAGTTTTATGAGTAGTTGTTTATTAGAATCTATTTTTAGTAAGAACGAATACAACACTTAACACTCATTGTATCTAAGTAATGTTCATAGTGATGAAGCATTGGATCCTCTAGTTAATCATTAGGGTTAATAATATTTTCAGCGTGAGAACAAAAAACGAATGTGTATTGCAGAAACTACCTAACTATGCTCGCTTGCGGCTACAATTCGAACCCTGTTCGTGATTGCAGAAGAATGCGATGTGCACTATCCTCTTACAAAAGAGATTTCCTCTTTTTTCCTCTCTATTATTCCCTGTGAATTAACAACCCATCTTATGAATCAAATGTCTCTTTTACTCTCAGTCCTCCATATCTTCAGAGATCTAACTGAACTAAATTGGAGGGCCAATCATGATTGGACTGGTCTTCTAGTGGTTCCCTACTGTCCGGACTTGCCAAATGGTTTTCTTGTTCCAATATTTGCTAATTTGTTTCAACTTTACCAGTACGTCATGTTGTCCTTCCATCTAAGGATCTCTTGTTCTGAAAAAATAGTTGTGTTGTTCCTTCTCTTTTCTCTATTAAAACTCCATTGTCCTCTTTGTTTGTTTTATTATTTGATCATGTTGTTTGGTGGGTTGGAACTGTTTCTTGTCTAATTGGCACTACCACATTTCTCTTTTTCTTTGATTTTGGTTTGATGGGCATTCCTCTTCTTTTGTGTTGTTATTGTTGGGAAAAATTTGTGTCTCTGCCGCATATAGCCACCAGTTGCTTACATCTATATCATGACAATCTCCACCACTCAAATATTCCCTTCTAATTGATTTCTCTGGCTCTGCAAACCCTAATCTATGGCATTCTAGCAGACGATGATGAGTCTTTTATTATGCATGGCAATTGAATTAACTTGAGAATCGTGTTTTGTGAAGGATATATTATATTCTTGTGAACTATTTATGCCTTAAAATCTTCATCATTTTTTTCAACAAGTTCATTCTGTATAAATGGCAATGATCAATGTTCATGGAATCCCTTATTTTGCATATCCTATAAGTATCATTGCCCCAGAATGATTTATTCACATTCGAAGCATAGCTTTAGTCCATTGGAAGATATTGCACATGATTTTTCGTTCTCATTGTAGTCTGAACATAATCTGATTCCTTATGTTCATGATTTCGATGACCTAGCCAAACCTGGGGACACTATGAAGCTCTAAAGCCTAACACTGGTAAAATTGACGCTTGGAATGGCCAAGCACTATATCCTCACTTTCCTACCCGTAACTTCAGTCCACTGTTGGACTTTGAATCTAAGTATGTGGTGAGCATACCTTGTATGAGGCTTCTTGCTCATATTGTTGTTAATGATATTTATCACAACGCTTGGAATGAGTTTCGAACAAACCTGAATGCTGCCGGTGCACCTGCAAAAAAATGGGGAACAAAATTGCCAGTCAAAAACTCTAGCCTTACTATTAATAGAGCCCACAGGCTGCACCAGTAGTTACTGCTGGCCCTCCAAAAACTAGGTTCTTGAAGATCAGTTGGCTGTTCACCATTAATAATTTCATATTTAAACTTTTTTTTAAAAATCATCTTGTACTTGTCAACTTTAACTTACATTACATATCATTATCTTGTCTTCTATACTATAATCAGTATCTTTTGTTATCATCGTTACATAACTTACCAATGAAGCATCATATAGCACATACTACACCCAAACCATTATATTCTAGAATAAAAAATTAAGTTAATGATTTGTAACTGCTCCCTCAGCCCTCAAAATATAACATGATTAATACAAATTGTGATTTAATTAATGATTTGTAACTGCTCCCTCCGCCCTCCAAATATAACATGATTAATACAAATTGTGATTTAATAAAAGCATCCATTAAAGGCAAAATCTTCGAGTCTGAATTCCACAAAACTCGTCTTTATAAACACAATATTTCAATTCCATTGCATTTGTTTAAAAGCCAAATCTTTATCATACGATCAGCCAAATCTTTATCATACAGACCTGAATAAAATCATCCAACACTCATAAGACGCATTCGAACAAGAGGCCGAGGTGTTTAAATGAAACAAACCAGGGTAAGGGTGTTTTGATGAAATTTTATTAAAGTTAATTAAATAAAAGTGCAAAAGTTAATTAATTTGAGGAGAGCTCCTGACATGTTTTCATCAGATTTTGATCTCAAGAATAATTAATATGTAGAGAAATAATCAGCATAAATAAAAATAAAGTAGACAGCGAAGATAGAATAATAGTACAGTAGATAAAAGGTATAATAGTAATAGGGAAAAAGTAAATTTATATAGAAGAAAAATATATAGGAGGAATCATTAGATAGTATAAGTAAAAATAATATTAAAAATAATCAGCATACAAGACTCATGAATGTGATAGAGTGATAGAGTTGCATTGTAATCAAATTGGTTAGCGCAAATGTATAGGTAAAAATAAAAAAGGTTAAGTGAAAAAAATAGGAGATGGAGAATGATAAGAGATAATAATAGATGAAGTAGTAGCATTTGCCTTGGGAGACATGCTTGCAAAATGAAAGCAAAGATAAGTCATGTGAACTGTTTGACAGGATGCCTGATCGTAATGTGGTATAGCAGGCTGTGTTTCCTGCAGCCAACTAGAATGCTACACTTGTCACATTGTCATGACTGCTGTTACTACAATCTTATAGGGCATTTTGGTGTATTGTATTATATTGCTGCAATATATTTTATATGCTTGAAGAATAGTAGATTTATTTCTTGAAAAGTTATTAGGTGCAATATATTTTAATCCCAGTTCTATTAAAATGTGCAATTGATATTTTCTCCTGCCATTAATCATTTCTTAACATAGGATTAGTTGTATTTTAGTAATTCCACAGATCTAATAAAAAGTTTCTCTACATTGGTTTTAGGGTGTTGATGGATGTACTCAAAGACAAACGTATTCTAGGGCACGTTGCTAAGAAGAGACGAGTCATTTGTGCTCTTATAGTTAGTCTTGCAGCCTTTGCCGCATCAATAGCAGCAATTGCACAAGAAAGTAGAAGATCAATATGCAAGCGCAAAAGAGGCAAGATTCTCTTTTATAAACATATTGTCTATTCAAATGAGACTGATTGTCATGATCAAATTCGAATGAGTAGACAAGCCTTCTTTCGTCTAGCAGATATTCTTAGGCAAAAAGGAAGCATCACAAATACCATGCACTTAACTCTAGAAGAACAACTGGTAATGTTTCTCCATACTCTTGGCCATAATCTGAGAAATTGTAAGATTGCTCACAACTTTGGTCACTCAAGAGAGACAACCAGTCGATATTTCCACAAGGTTTTGACGGCAGTGTTGGCACTCCATGAGAATTATCTTTTGCCCCCTGGTCCACACACTCCTCACGAAATTAGCGGGAAAGACTATTTTGATCCGTACTTCAAGGTACATACCCTATTGGTACACTTTTGTTTCCTCGACTCTAAATTCTATTATTGCATGTCCTTTTGATTATAAATTTTCCTAATGTAGGATTGTGTGGGAGCAATCGATGGAACTCATATTCCAGTCACTGTTGATGTCGACATGCAAGCTCCATATCGTGACAGAAAAGGAAACTTGTCACAAAATGTTATGGGTGTGTCTTCATTCGATTATAAGTTTCAGTACGTCCTTGCTGGATGGGAAGGGTCAGCTGCAAATAGTCGTGTTCTAGCTTCGGCCTTGTCAAGATCCGATCCATTGGTAGTCCCCCTTGGTATGTCAAATATACTTATATACTGATGCATATGACATTTTTTAATAAAATATATTAATATACGTCATTTTATGTAGGAAAATATTATTTAGTGGATGCTAGATATCCCAATGTACTTGGGTTTCTGGCGCCTTATCGTTGCACACGTTACCACCTAAAAGAGTTCTCAAGGGCAAACCCAATAAACACTCCACAAGAGTTGTTTAACCACCGGCACTCATCGCTCAGGAATGCCATAGAGCGCACATTTGGCATTTTGAAGCAGCGCTTTCCTATCCTAAGACATGCGACTTCATATCAAATCAGGACCCAAACAAAGATTGTTTTGGTGTGTTGCATACTGCACGACTTCATAACCATAGAAGACGGCATTACTTTTGAAGTTAACATTGAAGAGGAAGATGATAGTGAGGGGATAGATGTACCAATATTTGAGACATATGGGATGACTCAACATGATAGAGATGATTGGGGGAGGTTTCGAGATGAAATAGCAAAAAGGATGTGGGATGATTATAGAGCTCCATCTTAGTTGTGAAAGCGTAGTATTTAGTACTAGTTGTAAACTCCTTTTTTTGTTCGTGCATCTTGTTACAACAATCAAGACAATCTTATTGTAGCTCTAAATTTGAAAAATCATTTTGAATCATTTCTTCTTTTTTCACAAATTACATGTGCTCGTAATTCTTGTGTTGAGGATTTTGATACTTTCTCATCGAATTAAAACATGATAAAATTGCACTACATTTATCTTTAGACACTTCTATTTCACTCTCCAAATCAGGTGAACTAACAGGTGTATGAGAAGTCAAATACATATGAGGTGGGGGAACCACACATATCGATTTTTTTCCATATCTCAGTTCAGTACTCAATACCCTGCTCAGTTAGTATAAAGATAGGAGCAAGATAGAAGTTTAATATACAGATTACCTTGCAAAGGAATTAAAGTTTTTCATAAGACTGAATGAAACACTGTATTTGACAGCATAGTTCAAGTAGTTTTTCATGCAGCTGTAAGTTGTATTAGTTGTGGAGGTTTCCTTCTAAGTTTCTCAAGGGAATGAAATAGAGATGTCGAGGTGCAATTGTCTATTTATGTTTCTGTATCTTTTAAGTTTTGATTTTTGTGGGACTTATGCAATTTTATTTAGCATTCGGACATAATCACTGGTTATTTTGAAAATTCTCCCCTGAATCTCACTTTTTATTGTAGAATCCAAGCAAGTCTGATTCTGGTTGCTAAGCTGGTCAATTCAATTGCTACTTTTCATTCTAATTTTTGACTCACATGTTATTGAAATAGAAATAAGTTATGTACTTTCACTTTCAAAAGCATGAGTGATATTTGAAATTAAAAAAGTGGAAAACTAAAAACCTTTCTAATGCTTGACTTCTCTGGTGCATTAATGATTTTGTTTATGCCAAATATTATCTTGCAGCTACATGCACTCAAAAGAACAATTCTTAAGATTCACCTGACAATTCACAAAAATATATAACATTTATTAAAATGTGGGCTTATAACTGCTAGATGAGAAACATTCGTATTCTTCGGAACATTTCATCACTCCCATATGTGATCAGTAAATAATCATACCTTCAGGAAATGTGCTGAACTTGGAAACTTGTAGTGGACCATAATTTATATGTTCTCGTGCTATTCAATTGACAAATCGGTCCTCCTTTACTTTGGATAATACAGTTACCAGTTGGACTGACATGATCAATGAACCCTGTAATTTAAAGTTTAGGTCCTACTCATTTTCCGTAAAATGCACAGCCCATTTACCACCATGCATTACTGTTTGTTTTACTCTCTTATGACCAGAGATGCACATAGAGATGCCTTGTTTGTTGCTTGATAGTTGATGGGTTATTAGTTGTCCATTTTCGGGTGAGTGAAGGGTAAATCTGCCTGCTCTTTGCCTTTATGTTGCCTGTACATGCCTAATATCTTGGGTCAGTTTATGCAAAAGATTGTATCATCACCAGAGCAATTGGCACTGAAATGGAGACCAAAACTAAAGCCATCAGCCAATTGGCTCTTAAACCCCCTGCATTAATGATTTAACGTTAGTTCTTGCAAATGACCACCCATGCAAAAGTTCTCAAGGCAATATCACTGAAGATCATACACTGTCTGAAAATTTTCTTCATCGTCTACACTGCATCTCTGCGGCAGTTAACAAAATTTCAGCAGAAATTCACTGCCAAAGGCAATATAACAGACACACCTAAATCTGTCCAGCATCATATGATTTTGCTGCATTCGGGTCTGATGAAGGTTCTGTGGACATAGATGAAGGCATGAAAGCCCATATGTTAGTAGAACACCTTGTAGGCATAACATTTGTAGTCTTTCTGAATCCATGTATGCTCTTGAATAACATGGGGAGCAAAATTAATAGCAAAACATAGATGCTAAATACTAAAGAAAATGAGATTATCTGTTTTTCATTTTAGCTTAAGAAATTTCATTGAGGTAGGGATTTTTATTATGAATATTGCTGGGCACTCAGTGTCCAATACAGCAAGAACAACATATTTAAAAGATAAAAATGCAAGATGTGCATACACAAAAAGAAACCAGAAAGAATAGACACTTTCTATAATAGGCTACAAAATGCAACGGATTTAGCATCATTTCTCAGCCACCAACCATTTCCATCAAATATAAGAGGTTTTTTACAGAGATTCGCACAGGAATTGGTTTAACTCACAGACATCATTTATGTTATAGGGCATTTCTCCTGAGTTAAAAAAGGCTTACATTGCTAGGAGATGGCTGGTGGCTCAAACCTCCAAAACATGGAGGTTCAAATGTTTGAGATATTTCAAGTTTCAACTTTGCAATTAGATAGAGGTTTCTAAAAGGTACGTACTAGAATAGCCCCTGCTAATCCATTTTATAATTAGCAATTACAAAACGAAAAATTAAAAAAACCAAAATGTGTAATCTTCTGATTTAAACTAGACTATACTATTTTGGAGAGAAAATTACAAGCGGCTGCTAGACAGGGGTATTGATGGTATGCAACAGAAGCTTAGGGGTATTAATGGTATTGATAGTATTTAGTACTATCTTTATACTAACTGAGCTAAAAATCTAACTGAGCAGAATCTCTGTGATTAAATCAGTCAGATGAAGAAGGAAAATGATAAGCATGATAATATTTAATGAAATGGGTACTCTTAATTTTTGCAGAGATAATGAGCATAGATAATGATGACGTTCAAGTAGCTGAAACACCACCTTCTACGAAAAAGGTATTTTGGAAACCGTGTATGGAACGTAAGCTTTTGGACTTGCTACATGAACAAGTCATGCTTGGAAGGAAAGGAGAGGGAGGCTTCAAAAAAGAAGCCTGGACAGCTATTGAAAGAAAGTTTAATGCAGATATGAACATGAGCTTGTCTAAGGACAATTTCAAAAATAAACTAAAAACTTGGAAACAAGGTTACAGAATAATGAAGGAGCTGAAAAATACTAGTGGTTTTGCGTGGAATGAGTCTACGCAATCTATGGATGCTGACAAAACTGTTTGGGATGAGTTGCTTAAGGTAACATGTCCATTTGAATATTTTAATGTTATTTAATGACTAATTAAGTTATTATTGATAATCAAATGAATAATTCAATATCTTTGACAACATGCAGAGGAAGGAATTTAAAAGTGTTAAAGTGTTTAAAAGGCAATCTTTCCAATACTATAATGACCTTGCCTTGATTGTGGGCAATGATATCGTTGAGGGTGCCATTGCCGGCACTGCACAAGAAGCACAAGGTCACAATATGGATGAGACAGTAGATCTTAATGATGATAACGATGAAATTCATACACCTATTGGGGCTGCTGCTGATCTGGATGCGGAAGATACAAGTATTCCAATGTCCAATCAGTTTAGTACAGCAACTGGGAAACATACTCGTTCAGCATCATCCTTAAGGAGGGCCGAAGAGGATGAAGGCTAGTATGGCTAATTCTATGGATGGGATGTCTCATTCAATCGATAAGCTAAATGAGACCCTCCTCAAGTCCCAAGTTATTGAATTGAGTGAAGAGCGTAAGACAAAAGATTTGGAAAAGGTCTATGCTGCACTAAAAGCCACTGGTGAACTTAGTATGGGCACTTTGATTACGCCGTTTGACACCTTTGTGGCTGATTCTGATAGAGCAAAAGGGTTCTTGATTATGAATGATGATGAGAGAGCAGAATATGTTCGAATGAAGTTTTTAGGGCTTTAGTTAGTATGTTTGACATAGTTATGACAATCGTTTTATAACAGTTGGATGTTGCTTAATTTTGGTGGTTCACATCACATTCGATGGATATAATCGTATGGTTTTATTTCATATAGAACATATATTTATGTTGACATTTTAATTATGTTTTGATGATCTGAATATAATCGTATGGTTTTATATATCCATCTATATACCAGTTGGGTATGAGGCTTTATTTTGTGAGATATGGAGTGTGTGCTTCCTGTGCTTATTTAATTTAATTATCTTATAGATCTGATAAAAAAAGTTCTAATAAAGTTTTATAATTTTGTGAAGTCTGACATCTTCAAATAGTTCATTCGGAATAATCATATTACGTACAAATATCCTTATATATTTGGCATTCAATTTCCACCACGTCCTTATGGTAGAAAAGACAAACTATTTCTGCCATTCTTTCAAAGAACTGTCCATCTACCCATCTCACATCTAAGACGATTTGAACCTCAGTTCTGATCCATGCAACCAGCAGTCTAATTTTTTCTTTTTAGAATACAAAATTGCAGATGAATCTATCAATAATTAGCTCCCTACATCATCAAAAACCAATATATCTGAAATGAGACCGCAAGAGTTGAGCTGCAAATGCAAATGTTTGCAAACCAACATAGAAGAACAAGAAGTGGGATATTCTCAGAATCCCTGCTTATTAACAGATCTACCAAAGGACTTACTAGGACACATTTTATCAAGAACAATTGTTGATAATGTGATAAGAAGTAGTTCTGTCTGCAGAGATTGGGAGTTGTACATAACCTCCAAATCCTTCATAAAAGTATGGAGAAAATCTTGTGGGTCTCAGGGACCCCCTGGCTATTTGCATTGTCTACATACAACTGCAGGGGCTGCTACTCCGCTTATAATCCTATCTTGAATAAGTGGTACTCCATTCCACTACTTTTTTTGCCCAAGTCATTGAGAATCCCAGTGGCAACAACTGGGGGTTTCCTCCTTGTGAAGGGGAGTTCAATTGGGGGTTTCCAACATTTGATACAATGGAAACGAATGAGATACTTATGTGATGCCCTTAGTCTTTCTATCTTTTTGTAATCTCACTCTGGCGCTGAACTTTTTTTTGTTGTACTCGCAATTCTTTGTCGCTAATGTATGAATCACACTTCTTTTTCTATATCAATAGTATCGAAAATTCTATGCTCCATTGTATCATGTTGCTCGTATTGTTTGAGATGTGCTGGTTGGAGAGCTGCTGTTGACATGCTGGTCGGATATAACTGTTGTTAACATGCTGGTTGGATATTAACTATTTTGTTAACATGCTGGTTGGATATTAGATTTTAACTGCTGTTAACATGCTGCTGGTTGGATATCAACCGTTGTTAACTGCTGTAGGTTCAACACAACCATAGATCAAATTCATCTTAAAATTACGTGGAAGGGTGGTGTTCTGTTTGAATTTCACTGTATTGGACTTCATGAAGTTTGCCATAGTTGAACCAAGTAAAGCTGAAACAAGTTAAGGTCATCTTAGCCACTTGACAAACATTTTATCTAACTATTTATTACATAACATTTATACATTAGTACATATAACAATATAAATCCTCCTTGCAACTGATTTCCTGAATGTTTGTATGCTTGTTTGGCCTCTACACCAATTAAGACATGGTGCATTGTTTTTTGGTTAAGGATTCATGGATTCAAAAGTTGTGCCCATTTATAATTGCCCATGTGGTGTTGGGGCGTGCATATTAAAAGTGTCACACACAAGCAAAAATCCTGGGCGCGAATTTTGGTGCTGTCCTGATAGTAAAAAGGTTATTAATTTTGACGTGTTATGTATTGTATGTTTCAAACTAATGACATGTAATAATATTAGTATGAACTAATATTTTGTATTGCAAGGGAGCGGAGGTTGTGGACATTTCAAATGGTTTGACTCTACAACTACTCATAATGAAAAAAACCAGTGGAAAATGTGTAAGACACGAGAGGTGGCCAGGGCTAACATTGGTTCAATGACAAAAGATGAAATGTATGATGAAATGTGTAAAATGTTTAAGGCACGAGAGGCTCAAATAATCTTTTTACGCTACCTTCTATGTGTAATTATTGGCCTCTTATTCGGCCTTGTATTTTGGGCCCTTTTTCGACAATGAGCTTAATAAGTTAATACAGATAGAACTTTATTACATGTTTTGCGTTGCCTTTTGGCCTCTTACTCGACCTTGTATATTGAAACCTTATGCAAGAACGATTAAATAAAGATAGAACTTTGTTATATGTTTTATGAGTTGAGTTAAAAGAAAATTTGTAAATTTAATTTAGTTCCTAGTTTAAATTTTGAAATTATTTGACTTCCTTTTCCAAAATTAACAATCTCAAGAAAATTATATGAAAATTTGAAATATGAGAAATTATAAATAAAATGTATTTTATGTTGTGTCAAAAATATTTGAAAAATACAAATAATATAAAGATGTTCAACAATTCTTATATAGTCTAAATCATTTATAATATTATTTTGTTTAAATATTGTACAATATTTTTTATATTTGTTTCTTACTACTTAAATTGTTCTAGTTAAATTAAAAGATATTTTATATTTCACAAATGTTATATTATATTTATTTCTATTTTTTTGAACCTTACATTTTATATATTTGTATTATTAGAAGCATTCTTGCATTTTCTATTTTATATTAAATTTTACAATACAAAATTTAGATAAAATTTGAGATTTCGTTGGTTTTAGATTCTACAATTTTCTTCAAAATAAATAGTTATAAAGTTATTAGAAATTAGTAGTATTATTTATATTCTAAATTCACATATTATATAGACTACAAAAAAATTTTACTTTTGTATTTTACATAACTTAAAATTATCCATTTTAAATTAAATATTATCAACGCAAATTATATTATTAACACCTGGCAATATGTGTTGTGCAATGACAAGTACTACCTTTTCTGAGACGTGAATTGTTAACACCTCGTAATATGTGTTGTGCAATGACAAGTACCATCTGCCTTGGATACCTTCCACTCTTTGCATAAGGCAGGGACTCAAGCTCTCCAAGAGCTCTTGTTTTGTATACAAATATTCGACCATTTTTTAAGTAATATCACAACAAATTATAAATTAATGTAGTTTTATTTTGGTGGACTAAGTATTTTCCACAATTTTGATGACAATAAATAAAATTGCTTTAAAATCATATAATGTGTAATCATGCTAAAATGACGTATTAAAAATATATTTCATTCACATCTGTAAAAAAAAAACTTGTTCATGTCGGTATTCCAATTCCAATTCATAAATGTGCAACCAAACGAAGGAAATGCGTATTCTCATATTGAATTCTTGGTGAACCAAACAGGCCCAAATCGAATTCCCAAAACTGAAACATGGATTTCAAGTTCCAAAATCCCAAATCAAGGATTCCGGATGCCAATTCTGATTTCATATTCCTGCAACCAAACAGGCCCTAATAGCGACACTGCTTGAAATCCGGATGTGCACTGGATTAAAAGCATTCAAATTTTCTTGATGGTTAGCCCATTGCTCGAGGAGAGAATTTTAAGAAGTCTTGGGAAAACAGTAAATATTGAGAACCAAACTTTCCAATGTAAAGGATATAATATGAAAAGCATCTAATTCCATCAGGCTGGGAAAAAATCAAGGACACTATAATCCCAGTCGGCAACAGATAAGGCAAAGATCTGATGTGGGTGTTTCCATCAAATAAGCAACGTGGTGTTCCATCATAGACGCGACTTTCTCATTGTTTGACCATTTACATGATTTACATGAGATGAAGATAGTACAAAGGCATCAAATAAAAAGGTGGACCCTTATTGCCCAACACCTTCCATTATATGTATGAAATATGCAGAGATTGTCGGTTTAAAACTGTCAATTCCCAACCACCACAAATAGAAAGCTACTATTGGGAAAAGAGGAAGCATCGACACAAAAGGCCATGTCACCTCTGGACTGTCCACACCACAAGCATGTACCAAAGTCGACTTTAATTCTAGGCAAATGACTAATGCGGTGGATGATTATTTTAATTATATAGCACTTGATTTTTTTCCTCCCAAATAGCATCGAGTCCTATAGCAGATTGTATATGCAGCGGAATTTTATTTCTATGACAGGTATTGGAGTTGTTATATTATTAATCTTCTATTCAACAGAAGGACGAAATTATTTCCTTGGATAGAGAAAATCACCGTGAGATGCATTCAGTTGATTATTCCACCCAGACTATCAAAGGTTAATAGCCATTTGATTGCTGCGTAATCCCTTCTCCTGGGTGCAATACATAGGGAGTTATATGATGGTGGTCAATCATGATGAAGACTGACATTTAATCAAAATTTATGAGTTAAGGGAGTTCTACAAGTAAGAAATAGGGGTACATATAGAATATAATCAAATCACTGGTTGATTACTTGTTTAAAAAAAATGATTTTTTGGGAAAGCACAATTAGACAAGGGATATCACAACCAGTTTGAGAATATCCTGAATAAGTTATCGATGTATTTGAGAAGATTACATTGTAGTTAGTATGTCTTCACGGACTGATTGTTACTACTAAGTGCAACCTCCTATTAGCAATTTCATGGTGCCATTTCCAATTTGAATATCCACCCGCAGAGATAAGAATTAATAGAGAATTTCTTCTGAATTATACAATTTAGTATTTCACCCCCGATAATAGAGACAAGAATTAATAGGGCAGAAAATTCTTCAGGCTTAGATTGGGCTTAATAACATAATAGTGTGCACAACCATATTAGTTCAATAGATTCAACCCTTATTATCTAGTTCTCGTCAACATTCAAATATAGATACAGATGTTCATGTCTCAGAATTTTTGCTAGTACTCTATGATCATTCACGAGATCTGATTATTGGCGATGATAGGTTACCTCTTACCCTGGATCCATTTCTAGAGATACTGAGTGGAACTCAAGATAAGGAGGGAGGTAAGTATAAAAGGTGTATTACTATTTTAAGTCTTCTTTATACATCATTTCTATATAGATATAAATGAGAATATATCAGGAGAATATCTTAATGATATTTAATAATTTAATATTATTAATATTATATTTTGTTACATATGAATATGTTAAACAATATAAGTTATTAGTATTAATGTTAAGTACTAATATTATTATTGAAATATAAATGAAATGGGAGGAGAATATGTCATATGAGGGAAAGTCATATATATAGAGACCAAGTATTATGTTATCTTAATTC
The DNA here is from genome assembly GCA_028749045.1 of Cupressus sempervirens. Lineage (NCBI taxonomy): Eukaryota > Viridiplantae > Streptophyta > Pinopsida > Cupressales > Cupressaceae > Cupressus > Cupressus sempervirens. Next base: position 664,278,789 of record CM053785.1, read on the forward strand.
TATTATTGAAAATAAAGAGAGATGTTATAATCATTTATGTTGTTGTTAGTAATGGGCATGAGTTCAATTACTAACATTGCATGTTGACATTCTGATTTATACAACCAAGAGCTATATTCCTTGATTTTTTCCTCTGAGAATGTTCTTGCAAAAATAGAGGGAGATTAAGATTCAAAAGGAGGTTAATATTTCAAGCAACATTGAAAGAGAGGGAGAAGATAGAGAAAATGAATCTTCGGTGATCTCGATCATATTGATTCAGAGGGAGTAAATCGTGTTGTGATAGAATCTTCAATGATCAATAAAATGTAACAATCAAGAGGACTATAATTTCATGCAACTATGTGATTTAATGGGTCTACTCCTTGTGGACAAGTTTGTGTTCGCTTATACTACTAAGCTTAAGGTTTGGAACGTCTATGGATGAAAAGAGCAAGTTGTAACTTAGATGTGGAAGTATTCAAATTTGATGTGATGTAGAAGTATTCAAAGATATACGACTGGTAACTTTACATTGTGGGGGGAATAATAGGCAATGTTTCATTCCCACTTGAACCATGCTTAGAAAAGGAGATATTCCATGATCCTCATGGGCAGATAAGTACTTGTATCTTTTACATTTATCCATTCATTTATTTGTAATGAACTATACATACTTTAAGGGTTATTTGCTTGATCTTTTCCTTTATGTTTGAGGATATTCTTAAAGGAAAAGAAGGTTGGTACTTCAAATATGCTACCAAATAATGTGCAGACTAAATCTAATGATAGTAGTTCCAAAGACCCTAATGATAAAGATGGATCTTGAAGCAAGTATCTTTGATGATTGAGATTTTGAGATTCTTCTACATTAAGAGGGAGTCTGACACTTCTTCGAAGGCAATGCTGGAGCTTAAAAGATTGATACTCAGAGGGAGTATAGAAATACATGTCAGTGACTGCATGATGTTAATGGGCCTACTCCTATGTTTATCATGAGGGAATGATGAGTTTGTCAAGCATCCTTGGGAAAAGAGAGTTTTTTTTAGGAAGTAACAAGAGGACCTAACATCCCAGGATCAATATTTAGAGGGAGAAATTTTGAGGCACAATCCCTTATGGATGATATCTTCTCTATGAGGAGAAGTTCTAAAGGGAAATGTTAAATCAAAATAGTTCAAAGGTAAAACTTGATATGTTGATTTCAATCTATATCTGGTTATATAATTGTTGTTTCAGATATGTAATGAAAGGTGATAATCTTTCATTGACATATATAAATAGAAGGTAATCATTGTAAGGTGACGATCTTACATATGATAGGCCTGTTATCATGGTTCTTTGGGCCGGAATCTGCCGGACATCATGATAACAAACAAAAGGTAATCTTTGTAAGGTGACGATCTTACAAATGATAGTCCTATTATTATGGACATCTCTAGACATTGCTTAAGTGCAAGTAGAGATCATGAGTGTGTTATGGGCATCTCTAGACATTGCTTAAGTGCAAGTAGAGATCATATGTGTATCATGAACTTCTCTAAACATTGCTTAAGTGCAAGTAGAGATTTTTTTGGGCTTCTCTAGACATTGCTTAAGTGCAAGTAGAGATTATTTTTGGGCTTCTCCAAACATTGCTTTAGTGCAAGTAGAGATTATATGAGCTATCTCTAGACATTGCTTAAGTGGAAGTAGAGATTTTATGTGCTATCTCTAGACATTGCTTAAGTGCAAGTAGAGATCATTTACTGTTCATCTTGTGTTGCTTATATGACGATTCTGACTTAATTAATGTTTTACTTCTCCCTAGCTAAAGAGGGAGTGTTAATGTTTTAGCGTTAGTAGAAGTACAACATTGATTGTTTAATATACTAATATGTGTTTATCTTTTCAAATAAATTGTTTTTCATGATTCTTATATATATAATATATATTATATATGTAATATAATATATATTATATATTATGCATTATATATCTCATCTCATATATAATATATATATATATGATATAGGTAATATAATATATATTATATATATTATGCATTATATATTATTATATAATAATATAATTATATAATTTTATATTACATATATGGTTAATATATTAATATTATATATATGTTAAAGATAAGTTATGCATATATTTATTAATAATCTAAATGGTGATTAACTATAGAGACATGTCTCCTCTCATATTATACATATATGAGATCCAAATCTGCATTTGGAAATCATCAATTACAATGGCAATGAAAATACATTTGCAGAAACGATCTCAATTACTTCAACAATAGTTGTACTGAATATTTTTCTTCTTTGGATGTTCAAAAGACCAAGTAGGACACTGTTGAGAATACTGTGAGAATAATAGTTTATTGTGGATTTAGTTGAGAAAGCTTGTGCGACTGAAGATGAGCTAGTACCATTGCCAACTTGTTGTTTCCAACCATTTTGTCGTAGAAACATTATGTAGAGATCAGAAAACAAAACATTTGAATGAGTGTAAGAAACGTTGAGAGTTTGAACAAAGAACTCATACGAAGATAGTAGACTGTTTAGGGTGATCGCCACCATGCCTTCTTCCATTTTGAGTTCAATGGCTTCCAACTGATCTTGAATGTCCTTGTCTTTGTTGAGATGATCTTGCAAGGACCCATGTTCATCCATCATGATTGAGAAGAGCATGTTCTTCAAAAAAAAATATAGGACTCTTATTTGAGGTTTCATGCAGACTTTTTAGATGGTTCCAAATTTCAGCAGTTGTTTTGCCATAAGGAACCAGCAAGAGCTGATCATCAGTGACTAAAAGTTTGATGTGCATAACAGCTTCTTGTGTTTGCTCGTCAAATTTATCCAGCTCTTTGCCTTCTTCCTCAGGATGATTAGTCTTGCCCAAAACAATTTTGCCAAGACATTTGTATTCAAAAATCATCATCATGCATTGCTTTCAGGTATTGTGATGTAGTTGAACTTTTGATTCCCCTCGAGCACATTAGAGACTCCATTGAAGAAAGCTTAGGTTGAAAAATGTGGAGGTAGATTTGCAATCCTGCATTCGAAACCTATCAAGCAAACTTCTGGCATACTTGGACTGAGACAAAAAAATACTATTGTCAGTCTGCCAAACCTCAATACCTAAACAATAATGAAGCAATCCGAGATCTGTCATATCAAAAGTTCTGCATAGATCCTGTTTGATTTTTGAAATCAAATGTTTTAAATTTCCAGTAATGATCAAATCATCCACATAGACAACAAGAAAAAGAATATCATTACCAGAGTGTTTAATATACAGATTACTGTCTAACGGACTATGCTGAAATCCTTGAGCAACCAAGTAATGATCAATCTTTATGTACCAAGCCCTAGGGGCCTGTTTAAAACCATAGAGGGCCTTCTGGAGTCTACATACTTTGTGTTCTGAACCGGCAACCTTAAAACCTGGGGGCTGCGTCATGTAGACTTCTTCCTGTAATTCACCATTGAGAAAGGCGCTCTTCACATCCATCTGATGAACTTTCCAACCATACTGAGCTGCAATTGCAAGAAGAATGCAAATAGTGCTCATCTTGGCTGTCGGCGCAAATGTCTCCTCATAATCAATGCCTTCGAGCTGGGTGAATCCTCAAGCAACAAGTTTGCCTTTGTATTTGTCCAAGGTACCATCTACAGGTACTTGACCTTATAGACCCATTTACAGCTAATGGGTTTCTTCCCATGAGGGAGATCTGAAAGAACCCAAGTGTGGTTCTTTTGAAGACTCTGAAGCTTAGCATCCATTGCTTGTTCCCATTCTGGAATTCCTTTGGCCTCTGCATATATTTGGGGCTTAGGGATATTGTGGATGTTGGCCATAAGAGCTATACTAACTGTGTTGTGCTGAAGGCTCTTATTTCTAGAGGTTCTACCCTCAATGAGTTCATCAGGACGAAGATCACTAATCATTTGAGCCCACCATTTTGGCTAAAGAGTCGAGGAGCCAATATCAGATGCTGTCGAAATAGCTGGATGAGAAGCAGGAGCAGGAGTTGTATTATCTGGAAGTGATTGAGGTGGTGTATTAGTAGCATCAAATGACTCATAAAATAGAAGAACCCAAGTCAGAGATTGCTGAAGACTGAATCTTGGAATGTGGTGGGGAGTCAGAGAGCGAAAATGGTCCAAATTCCTCATCAAACACAACATCACGACTGAAGATTAAACGATCAGTATTTACATCAATCAGTCTGTAGGCCTTATGTGTGTGACTGTATCCTGTAAAATAAGTTTTTGGCTTTTGGAATCCAACTTAGTGCGTTTGGCATCAACAATCCATACACATGCCAAAGAGCCAAAAACTTTCAAATGGTTGATTCTAGGTTTGCGACCAGACAGGCTTCCTCAAGAGTCTTATGATTAACTGCAAGGGTGGGTGACCGATTAAGAAGGTAGACAATTGTGGATACTACTTCTGCTCAATATTTTCTGGGAACATTCCTATGTTCTAGCATAGCCCTGGCCATTTCTGTGATGGTACGGTTTCGACGCTCTACAACACCATTTTGCTGAGGGGTGTGAGGTGTAGTGAACTGACGTCTAATACCATGAGTAGTACCAAAGGCAGAGAAAGCAGAAGAACAGAATTCCCCCCCATTATCGGTCCTAAGAGTACGGATGGAGGAACCAGACTCTTTTTCTACTAGAGCTTTAAACTGCTGAAATACAAGAAAGGCATCTGATTTTTGCTTAAGAAAATATACCCACATTTTGCGACTGAAATCATCCACAAAGAGTAAAAAATACCTGTTCCTAGTAATAGAAGGAGTATTCATAGGACCACATACATCAGCATGGACTAGCCGGAGTACTCCGTATGCCCGCCATGATTCACCATTCTTAAATGGTGTCCTATGTTGCTTCCCTGCTTGGCAAGCTCCACAAACACGATGGTTCTGGGTTTGAATATTAAGTAGGCCATGGACTAAATTATCCCGAGCAAGTTGTGCTAGATATTGAATGTTCAGATGACCGTATTGTTGATGCCAGAGACTGTTGAGAGCAGACGATTCGGCGATGAAGGCATGCTCAAGGGAATCGCCTGAATCTACAAGCCTATAAATACCATGATCCTCAAGACCGAAAGCAAGGGTAGTGCGAGAAACACAATCAATAATCGAACACTTATTTCCACTGAAAACGACATCCAACTGAGGAGAGTGCTTCATAATCTAACTAACAGACAGAAGATTATGTTTCATGCCAAGAACATAACATACATTGAGAAACATGAGTTTTCTTCCTCCAGACTGAATCTGAACATTGCCCTTGCCGACAATATTGTATTCTTCGCCGCCTCCAAAGATTGCTGAGTCAGAATAGGGAGTGAATTCAACAAACCAATCACGCCTATGGGTGAAATGTCGGGAGGCACCAGAATCGATGTACCAGGCAGAAGATTTCACATGATTTGCAGGTATGCTGGCCATAAAGGCATGGTAGATAGATTCTTTCTGCTCTGAGTGTTGGGCAGCATTGGCTTGCTGTTTAGTTGAGTCCGACTTCTGATGCTGCTGATACAAATGCTTATAATATGTGAATATTTCAAATGGCACAAACTTCGAGGTAAGAAAATGAAAGACCCAAAAAAATTGGAGAAGTACCCAGAAAAAAGCTCGAAAAATCCAGAAATAAAATGTTGTCGGAATTCGGATCCACTAGCTCAAAAATTGAGGCACAAAAAATGAGGCACCCACAAAAATCTGATGAAGACCCATTTGAGATTTCAAAAAATCCACCAAGAATATGTGATCAAAATAATTTTCCGAAGTCAAAAAACTAGGGTTTTGAGCAGAATAACAGTCGGCAGCCAAAGAGGTCAAAAAAGGCAGAAAAATGATGTTTGCAGGTAAAACAATAAAACCCAGCAGCTGAAACGCGAGCAGAATATCCAACAGGGATAGACAGACCCGTTTTTGAAAAAAAACAACCAAAAAATCCCACTTTTTGAGATCTGGGTGTGAACAAATTTGAAAAAACGACCTTCAGATTTGTGATTTACAGACTAAGCCATGGGTTTCCAAGGAAAAAAATTGGCAGAAAACAAATCCACGATTTTTCAAGAACGCCAGTAGCTGAAGACACAATTTTTCAGTCGATTTGCACAGAGGGTTTAAACCCTAGCTCTGATACCATGTTACAAATGTAAATAGTAGAATACTTGAATGAATTAATCAGAGATCAAACTGATCTATATATACAATGAGGAGAGTCGAATAGAATAGAAACATTCTATTCTAGACTACACCTAAATATTAGAAACATTCTAATATTTACAGAGATATAATAAGATATAATAGTGAGCATTAAAAAGAAACATGAAGGTTATTTTAATAGTATCGTTGGTTGGAGTTTACAGAAAAACAGTTGAAAATCTCAGCAAAAGTATCATCAAAAATCATAGAAGAGCCTAGAAATTCTGTCAAAAACCGTCATCATGGCTCAGAAACATGAAAGAAGAAATCACGAGCAGTAAAGAAATGACCACAATCTGAGAAAAAAATGGGAACTCGTCATGGGTTCTGCAGAAAAAATGCCAACCAAACTGGACACAAAAACACTAGTTGGGTTTTGGTAAAACTAGAATTAATTCGAAAACTTATAGCAATTTCAATAAAGAAATTAATAATTTTCACAAACTGTTCAATGCCAAAGAAATTCGAAAAATTTAGAACTAATAATTTCCTAATAAATTATAAATTTTCAAAAAAATTACCTTAGCTCTAATACCATATTACGAAAGTAATTGGTAGAATAATTGAATGAGTAATGACAATCGGTACACTCATATATAGTTTATAAAGATTAAGTTATTAGAAACAATCTAATAACAAAAGAATAAAAAAATATTACAAACATTCTAATATTTACAAGATACATAATATTGACTGTTAAAAGAATAATAAGATATTCACTGATATTACTCTAGTATATACAAATCCATTTTGACTACAGAAATTTTGTACTTCGCCATCCAATTCTCTGCACAAGGAACACTAACAACTGATACATCAAAACATAGAAAAACATTCTACACACAAACAAATATTCCAGTTAGACATACCACAGATATTGTTGCCAAAGTATTCTCTTGCACACTAAATGCTTGAAGCATTTCTTGTAAGCTCATGCGTGTCTCAAACAAGTATTGCTTTGTCACCAAGCTTCCTTCAATCTATTTAAGCAGCAGCACAAAGTGGTATTCAATTAGTGCCAAACATCTTGCCATGCTTGAATAGATTATATGTACAAATTAACTAATTCTTGGATGAACATCTATGCTGAAGCACTAGTACTGAAAGTGACAACTGTTTGAAAACAACAGCAGAACAACTATAAATAATTAAGATAATGGTGCAGAGAAAAATATTGCAAAGATCTGTAAAGGAGAATTCAACCATAAAACATCTCTGAAATACATCAATACTTCAATTTACGTATCACTATCATAATTCCAAACTTAAAACCTGCTAGGAATGTCAGAATATTCCTCAAAATATTCTAGAAGCTATTTGAACTTCAAAACAGATATGCTAGGGAAGCACTTGTTTTATAGCAATGCTTACATAGCTATTCATATGTTCACAAAAACATAAGCCTGCAAAGAGTTTTTACAAAACATTATATTCCTTTGTCAAACAAACAAAAAAAGTTCATGTATAAACCTGTGATGATGTCTAATACGCTATCAAAGAGCAATATTACCTGTACCACCTGTATAGCGGAGACTGCCCCATTCACCTACAACCCAGACCCACAACAGGTGCCAAAAACATCAAAAAAAATTATTTGTCCCTTTTTCGGACAACACGAAAAAATGGCCATGTAATGATAAACTGTGCTTCAAATTAAAAGCCACAACTCTTTTATAATTAAAATGTGAACAAAACTCTAGAACATAAGGTAATGGACTCCAGTTTTCTACACAGTAGAAAAGTTAAATCTTTAAGTCTTGAGCATGCAATAAGTATGTGCAATATTAGCTTTCCCTTAATTCCCAATATTAGTCATGAACACAAGAAGTTCAGAAAATAATCTTTTAAGTATTGAACATGAGAAGTTAAGAAAATAATCTCAAGAATAAGTATGTGCAATATTAGTGTTCCCTTAAATAAGTGCCAGCAGCATTCTTTTTAAAGTTTTACAACATCTTGCATGTGATTTATTCAAGATAAATAAGTAGCGTAGAGAGGCTCCAATACTATACACAATTCAAAATGTCAAATTCTTTTAAGATACGTTGTCTAAGACAAGAAAGCCTGAAAATCACACCCCAAAATAAACCATGTAGAAGGTTATCTAAGAATCACTCTCCAGTAAGAGCAGTGGCTGAAAATAGTAGCTCTAGTATCATTTGATCTTTATTGATTTTGATGCAGCAAGAATGGTTTCTTCCTCCTCAAACTAATCAACCAAAAAAAGAATCTTAAAACCTTAGGCCAAGGAAGTTAACCTTTAGTTCTTGTTTGATTTTTCAAAAACAAAACAGACACAAGAAATCCACATAATCTCCTTTGATAATATATATCACACCACTGATTGTTCAGTGCCTTCAATGAAGAGTGGAGGAAATGATAACCTCCAATGTATTATCTACTTGGTATATACTAGCCGTGTTATCGCTAAAACACTGAGTTACCAATACAACCCCTTGGGCTTGTCGGTTGAGTCCAATCCAGCCCAGATATATGTCCAGTCACTCCAGCTTCAGTCTACCACACAAGTTCTCAGCATTATTTTTGTAAATTGCCATTTGACTTTGAAAATGTCCCTAAGAACATCTCCCAAACCTTAAATATTGATTCCAAGACATTTTGAAGACAAAAACAAATCATATTTCCCTTATTGTGAATGCAAAACAAAAGTAGCATTCATCATTGTTGAGCTTTCACTCTTCCTTTCCATTTCACAAACAGGATTGAAGATTGATTAGTAAAGGATCCAAACAGGTTCATTTGCTGTTCCTATGCATTTGGCAGAGTCCATTTGTTGCAAAGGAGATTGTAGAGGATGAATTTTGGACTAGAGGTAGGTTTTTTTTTTCCTTTCTTGGGTGTTTTATTTTCTATTTCCTTTTTTATTTACAAATGAACTCTTTTGTTTTATTTTCATTCCTATAAGAATCTATAGCATCTTCTTTTTTTAAATAAATTAAGTGTGTGTTCCCGTGTGTCTACTTATTTTTATTTGATCTGATTATTCGAATGTGTTTCTCATTGAACTTGTTGTCATAGGGAATACAAACCTAAATTCTCTCCTTTCAAAATATGTTAATATGGTACAACTTCCAGGTGGTGGGGGTTTATATTTGCCAATGATTTTTTAGTGGCAAATATTTGCCGATTGGCTAATAGTCGACATTGAGAAATAAAAAGTTTGCTAATAGTTTGTAAACCCTAATCTGAAAAGCCAGTTTGTGATTTTTTTCCTTAACTTTCTGAAAAAAAAAAATTGGGGCGGACGGCGGTGAGTGGGCTGGGTTCGAGGTTTTCCAATTATTGTGATATTGTTATCAGGATTCAACTGTGTAGTTCTCGAGTCAAACTCATTGATTTTCTAAATAGTTTTTATGTTTTACAATTTTCTGAAATTTTTGTAATGATGATTAAAAAAATAACGATAACATGCAGGAACTATAATGCAAACTAATGAACATACAAAAAACTCAGAACCTCTTTATCATGATCAATGTAATTGGAAACATACCAAACCTAGATACAACAGCAAAGTAATTGCAGCAGGTCTGATTATGATCATCAAAGTTCTGGGAATATTATAAGAAGCATAGATCTGTCAGCACAAAAAATCCCTGATTCCTCAATGTCTAGTGTTGCCAAGCAACCTAAAGCCCTAATGCCAAGCAAAGATTATAATTGATTGCTGATGAAATCCTTGCAAATCGGTAGATCTGTGCGATCTGGATGAAACATGACTTCCTCTGATTTGATTATTTTTCTATACCAAGCTCTACATCACCTCCTTGATCACTTTTTCTCATATGGAGATGGTACAGCTACTGTAGAAACTGACTGATACAAAATGTAACCTCTGAGATGTCTAGATCTGCTCCTTTGACTGTTAATTGATGTTAAAACCCCGATCTATCAGCTGATGCATCCTGATTATGGATTCCTTCTGCTGTTCCCACTGAGTTTTGTGAACAAAACAGCCCTTGGGAAATATTGCACTACTGTAGGCCTCCAAAATCATGAAGGTTTTTGTCTCCACAACCTTATATGTTGAATCCCTGTTCTCCAAAGCTCCAATCTACAACTTCACTTGTAATAAATGATCTCCAGAACAATTATTTTGCATCCCTCAATGTCCTTTTATCTGTTCCAAACCATAATCAATCCCTTTAAGGGTTTTCATTTTATCTTAATAGAGTTTAATTTGATTTTTAATTAAATTATTCCTCCTCTAAGTTGATCAGCCACTTCATGACTCCTTACTTAAAATTAATGTCCTTTTTAAGAACACCCAGTCTACCTAGGGACATGTGCTCCATTGAGGCCGCCTGCATTAGTCACTTCATTAAATTAATATAAAGTCACTCATTAAGTACTCTATTTATTGATTTTAAATATTAAAGTTTGAAACTTTAATATTTAACTTTTATTCTTGAAACTTCTCACCTAGCCTCTCCAATGTGAAATTGATGTTGCACCACGTCCCTTCGGTGATTTCCAAATATAGAGGATCACCTGACAGTCCCCTCCTCAAAACTAGGAAACTGTCTCAAACGAATTGCTCATAAAGCCCCCTAATACACTTCACGAGCCCTGGGTGGTCAACAGGTGAACGACAATCTTTTCTAAAAAATGGGAGATGGGCTCTAAGCTTTTAAAATGTCTCCAAGACCTCCCCAAAATGCCACAACACACTTGAATGTGTTCCCAATCCACTGTATTAGCCTACACAAACCCGATAATGGGCTTATTCTGTTGGTTGATACTAACACTAAGGGAGGTGTAAAAATGGGCACATTACATTGTACAAGCTCTATAGAAACCTGAATCAACACATTTTTAAAATACTTTATTTTAGTTCTCACTAGATCACCAGATCCTATATCTTATTAAACTTCTGAAATTAAAACTTTGGCACAATATACAACAACTAAGTAAATTAGATTTGTCTAAATTTTATAAGGACATTTCACTGCTTTAAGAAGGTCAAACAGTGGATGCTTGGTCAAATCCTCTCGATGCTTGGTCAACCATCACTGGGGGCCAACACATGACAGAGAATGTTGTGATTATCAAAAGCCCAATTAGATATCACAACAAAGTTTATTGTACTCTCACTATCATCAACATTCTTAATGATATACGTTGCAAGTTGTATCTGTATATAATGCTTCATACAGGCTATTTTTTTTGTGTCATTTCAGGAAGTTTATCTATTTCTCCGAATAAGATACAATTGTTAATGTGGTGAGCTGAACCGTGTCATAATTTTTAATGTAACTATCGACCATTTGCATAAATAAATAATAACTTCATTTCGCTTCAATTTGAAAAACAATGAAACATGGGCAATCGACACATTAGTATTTCATGGGAGGGTGTGAGAAATTTTAAGCATAATTGTAATGTCCCCTTATAGGATAACTACGAGTCTCCGAATTATTACTACAAATTCATCACCCTTGCTCTATCTAGTCTTTGTACTTGTGGTATATAATGGAGAAGACGAGTGCAATTGCTTGCAAATTTCAATTCATATACAAAACAACTTGGTTTATATAAATATCAAGATGCCGATGCCAAATGATAATAACTTCTTCAAGTTTGTTGAAGAAAGTGCACTATATTAACTAATAGCTGCTTCTATAATAATGAAATGGGGCATGCTATGGAAACCGCCTTTCTACCACTTAAAGCAATAAAGGGTATGCTGCTTCTGATTTGAATGTATCTAAATAAATGTAGTGATATACTGCGATCTCTGATATGACAATTTGGATATGCAATAGACAAGCTACAGCTTTGCAGTAAGATATTATTGCTGTCTCATTTAATAATACATATATTCAATTGTGAAGATGTCACCTATTGCGATTAGTGGTTGTTCCTTATCTGTATCTTAACACTTGTAATGATGGAGCTGTTTCTAAAGTCTTTGGTGTCTTGTGCAACCGGTTAATGTCTGCCAAGGTAAATGATACACTCCACAGATCAAATAAGGTTAATAAGTAATAAGAAATAGTCCACTTGGATTTGCAGACAGATTGAACAATCCCTCCCATGCCTTCAAGGTGACCTTCCAAAGATATGGAGCCTTCAAATCACATGCAGAGGTTTTGTTCATCTGCAGAATCCAGAGACAATGACTTTCCTGTGACTTCTGCCACTAACAATATGTGGTGTTTGCATCACCAATAAGCCTGATGGAATTGTTCCCTAATTCCCATAATAGATATTCAGCTCGCTGCCAGTTTCATGTATGGCGCACAACCATGGAAAAACTTCTGACAGAATACAACAAGCACCTGATCATAGATTCTTCGGTATACCATTGTTTTTTTGCCACAATATTAGAATGGAAGGTCGGTATGAATGGCAATTTTCAATTGATATGAGAGTAAGTAAATTCTATTTGATACCCCTTTCCCTTGCTTACAAGTTGTTTATTTATATCTCTACTTCCCAAAAATATTGTGTCTCGTCCATAAATTGTCATTTGAAACCACAGTTGGATTTCCTAAAGGCTGTGACTCTTATTTTACAAAATATTTTCATATGTTTATCCTTCTATTAATGTGTGTATCCGTTAAAATAACTCTATGCATTGATTAATATATGAAGACAATAATATGTAGAGCAGTTAATATGTGACATATGTGGATCGATTGATATAGGAGCCGAGCAATCTATGATTTAATATTTTAATCATAGTTGAAAAACTCGATCTCGGCAATATCTTGGACCTTGGTCGACCCAATAAAAATAAAATCTCAGTATCGCCAAAAACTCAGTGAAAGAATTGTAATATTCAGACCTGGAGGGCACAGGAGGTGACTGATCAAATGCCAAATAAAAGAAAAGAGTGGAACTAGCAGTGTGAACGTTGACAATAGAATTTAAAAGAATTCACAGGAAACTCACAAGATAAATATGATCATGAATTAAACTTCTTCCTGCATTAAATACAATGTGTGCATATAATCAAAGTACGTGCAACTACACACAATAAAATTATGAAGAGCGACAATATGTATAAATCTGCAGTATAACTAAGTGTGAATCAACACCGTAAAGGACCCTGGGCTCTGTGCATGAGGGGAAATTGCTGCCCACAGGACTCCTTCTGATGCCCTTGTTCCATCTGCACTTCTACCAGTGGCTGACCCGTCCTTCCTTTAGGAGTGTGTGATTTCTGTATACTGCTGCTGAGGGCTATATTCTACTTGTGATCAGGTGCCACCCAACCTGCAATTCAGTTACACTGCCTGCAGATTATGGTGAATTAACACCTCCACAAATGCTATTCCGTGCCACTCACACCCAATCCACGCATTCACATTGAAGGAGGTTAGCTGCTTGCTGCTGCTGGAGGTTATGATCCAAAATGGATTGATGTAGCAGATGTATAAACTCCCCAAAGCCCCCATATTGATTCAGCAGTAATTCGGTCGTCCTTGATGACTTAGGAAATGCAGACTGAAAGTCAACTGATCCTTGGTGTCCCAACATATGGTGAGAACAAAATTTTCCTTTCCAGTATAATTAAAGTTCCCAAATGCTAGAAATGTTAGCAGACTTACTTCAAAAATGGAACTGACTGAAACCTGATTCTTCTTGCTTGATTCTGAGCACAAATTTCACTAAGATGTTGTGGCTACGCCCAACTTCTCAAACATCTCGAGGGATTTCGTCCTCAAGAATAACCAGTCACATTTAAGCAACCTTTTGTTTGCATAATAATATATTTCATGGTGTAAATCTCAATGTAGCGCCTTGCTTTTATAACCTCGATGTGAGGGAAGATGCAAACAACTAGGCAATGTGGTATAAAAGACTATTTTGTCTTTTAGTCACTTAAGTTACCTTTGTCATAAAGTGACTTTAAATGATAAAGTAACTTTATAAATAAACTTTATAAAATAAAGTGACTTAACTTTAGGAAGTTCCCACTTAAATATCTCCCCAACGAAACCAAAAAGACTCCTATGACTAGCTGGCATCCTCAAAATAAATGCCGTTAGTCTATCCGGATGGAAAGATAGACCAACAAGGCACCATAAGGTCTAGCGCCGAGAAGGGGACATTACAAAAATCAACAATAAATTAGCATTTTTATCAAACATTTGAAAATATATACTTTCTTAAAATTATCTTAGAAACACACACATATACAGCAAAATGGAAAAAACAATGGAGCAGGCACAAACAATCTGCAATAAAATATGAGCAACCAAAAAATATAGCAGCCAAAAACAATCTGCAATAAACCATGACAATAATATCTGCCAAAAATGATATCCGCCAAAAACAATATCGATTCAGCTCTTCCGAAAATGAGAACCAAACATGATCTTGTTTCAGCTCTGCCAAAAATGCAGTTCTGCTAAGAATGAGCAGCCAAAATGGACAAAATGGAATAAGTCAAAGTCCCTAAAAAGTTCGATTTTTTTTTAGTAGAAACCTAAAAACGTCAATTAATTTAACTTCAATTAGCAGCAATATAATGAGGAAAAGTGCATGATCTTTGCGAGATTAAGAGGTTGATATTGTGGTGCAATAATGAATGTATCTGCACTTATATTCGGCTTCCTGGAGCACAATATATTGCACTATTTTCCAAATAGCGTAGAATACTTTCGACTATGATTTTAATGATGAAATCATTGGCAATGGATCCATTTGTGATGCTAGTAAATACATCAAGAAATAAAGGATTTACACCAATTGTTTCTGTTCTTATATGAACATATTTTAGTATAGTATTTAATTAATGTGTTTAATTAAATATTAAAATGATATTAAATTTAAGTATCGTTATATTCATTAAATTAGTAATATATAATATTATTATCTTTATGTATTATATTTAATAATGAATAATATTATGATATTCATTGATATATAATATTATAACATATTATATTATTATATTAATTATATAGTTAATTACGGCAAGAGCCTAAAACATAACAATAAGTTGTGATCCTCTTATCTCAGAGGTCTTGGGTTCAAGTGTACTCAAGCTTAGATAATAATAATTCACCTCAACAAATCATAACACTATCTCGGCTTTGGCCCATCACCCATCAAAATATATATATATATATATATAGTTAATTTAATAATAAACTATATTATAATTTGCTATTATTTATTCATTCATTTTCTTATATTTTATAATTTATCATTAAATCCTATTCTAGAAAGGGGACATTAAAATAATGTTAATGCTTCACGTTTCAAAGGTCATCGTATCAATCATCCAATGAAAAAAATTGCAGGCATACAAGGATAGTCTAATTTTTCTATTATGATAATTGCACAATCAACATTAATTAATTACGAAAACATACAAATAAATTTTAAATGGAATGAATACTTAAAAACAATAAGTCTAGGCAACAATCTCATTTTCGAAATACCTGATGAAATTGCTCGACCTCTTTCAATGCTGAAATCATGCGTTGAACTTTTCGGCCTGCATTTCTATCCATCATGTGATCTAGATAGCCTACCTGTATAGAAAATATTTATTTCATATCATGTGCTTACACCATTTTATAAGCCTTCTAATAATACATAGCATCTGTTTCAAAGTATTAAAGAATAAAATTGTTTCTGACATAAAACACAAACCAAATACTAAAGCAGAGAAACAAATAAATAAGAAACCAAGAGATGTATAGGCAAGTCTAAAAATGCAGCCTCAGAAAATTAAATCACAACCAAGTCTTTGATGAATGATTTACCAAAAGAAAGATGTGCAAAAAAAATATAACTACAAAACTGTTCCTTCAAATTAAAGTTCGGCTCCCTAAATCTACATTTTTTTCCATATATAGATTCAAAAAGGTTGTAAAGAGCATATTTAAATGGGAGTCTTGCACCACATTTAAAATTAATCATAAATCAGTAGAGTCTGTTCTACCAATAGCCTTGAAAGTTTATATTCTTCAGTTTGTGCCCTATATAAGAACATTCCTCCCTCTTCCCTTGATCGAAGACCCAACTTGCTCCCGCCTACTTGAGAGATAAAGCCACTATTTATTTCCAATGCAGTAAGTCGTGTGCAATATTTAAAGCCATAAAACAAGACCGTAACAGTGTAAAATTTAATAAGGTATAGTAGACCATGTGCCTCTGTCAGATAATTAAGTACTATAGCCTATGTAACTGCATTTGAAATAGCACAATTAATCATTATCTCCCATCCTTCATACCTTCTTAGAGGGACTATTTGAACACAAAACTTCTTGCTATTCTCCCCACTTATAAAGAGAAAGTATCAAGGCACTGAAACAAGAGAAGCCAAAACCAATGCTAGAGCTATGAAGAGTTGAACGCAATACTATGAGGAAGCTCATCAAAGTGAAGCTCATAGCTAAAAACTTGAACTCGGCAATAACTCGGTAGGACTAAAAAAATTTAAAACTGTGGACTTGACAAAAACTCAAGAAAAGCTCCACAATAACACTCTTTAACATACACACACACACTCTTCAAAAACACATCACTAAACTTGTTGATCATATTACTAGTTTCCATCATATATAAATCAAAATTACAATTTAATACATACCAAAGACCATAACACAAGTTCACCTATAAATGGATTATAATGCCAATTCCACTGTAATGTCCCCCATTCCCAATGAAACTCTAGTAAGTGAGAAATATTGAAGGTTTAATCTTATGTTTAAAATATAATATTATTAAACTAATATTAAATATTTAATAAAGGTGACTTTATAAAATTATTTTAAAAAGTCACAATTGTTGTATAGGATGCAACTGAATTTTATTGCTATATCAATGATTTGAGAACACCTACAAGGTATCGATTAAATAGTTAACACTTTCTTATAGTTTTGAGTAAACTCGAATCTATAGACTCAATCTGGAGCCAAGGAAGCATCTTCATCAGTGCAATACCTGACCTAGTTGGAACTTGGAAGAGATCCTCAAAGGATATACATACTACTTAGAAGACAAGGAATTATCAGGTGTTTTATTTTTGATATTGGAGAAGATTTGTATTAAGTTTTACATCCCAATTTTATATCAATAAATGAAGACTCAGAAGAGAAAAAAACTGAATCTTCATTTTAGTGGGAAATACTTTGGCCAAAACCAATATCAGGTATTGTTAAATTTGGAATGCAATGAAAGGATTGGAATACTACATTAGTAGTAATATTATGTTTTCCAACTCTATAACTATTATACCCAGTCAAAGGTTTAGCAAGCATTTCATCTTGTGTGTTGGTGTCGTTATACACATGAAAGACGTTTTGTCTATTGGCTCTATACCAGTCAAGTGTGAAAAGATACAACTTTTTTCTTTTACAATTTATATATACAAAGATGTTGTAGTGAATCTATTTGGTATCAATTTTTGACAAGTGTGTGCGTGTGTTAAATGACCTACATTGGTTCGTCCACATTATATTACGTAGTAATTGGTAAAGCACTAGATCCCAAACTAAACACATATCTAGAAGTTGACTTTTTACCGTCAACAGAGCCTGCTCAATCTGAATTTGTGAACCCACTGAGTCTAGGATTGGAACTCTGAGATTAAATAAGTCCATAGTCTGTAGTGCCCTTCACATAATGAAGCACACCCTTTGCTGCCATCCAATGATCAGCCTTGGGAGCTGTCATAAACCGTGACATCTAGCTGACTACGAAGATGATATCAAGCCTAGTAGCAAATAGGAAGATGAGGTTGCCTACTAGTTGCATGTATGCAGTATCATCAACAGGAGGAGAATCAAACTTGGTTAATAACTTGAGACCTTTCTCTATGGGAATAGATGCAGGCTTACAATCCTGCATACGGAGTTTGTCTAATAGAGCCCTGACATATTTGGACTGAGAGATGAATATACCAGAAGACTGTTGCCCAACGTCAACACCTAGGCAATAATGCATGAGCCCAAGGTCAGTCATATCAAAAGGCTAGTATAAACTCTATTTGATTTTCTGAATCAAAGATATCGAACTGCCAATGATGATCAAATCATTGACATAAATAACCAAAAGGATGATGTCATTGTCAGTAGTCTTGATGTACAAATTTGAGTCTGAAGAACTCCTCTGGAAGCCTTGATCACTGAGGTATTTATCAATTTTCATGTACCATACTCGAGGGGCTTGCTTCAAGCCATAGAGATCTTTTACTAATCTAAAAACCTAATGTTCTTTACCAGCAACCTTGAAACCAGGAGGTTGCTTCATGTAGACCTCTTCGTGGAGATCACCATTCAAGAAAGCACTATTGACGTCCATCTGATGGACCTTCCAGCCAAACTATGCTGCCAAGGGTAGGACTAATCTAATTGTGCTCATCTTTGCAGTAGGAGCAAAGGTCTCCTCATAATCAATGCCCTCGTGCTAAGAAAAGCCCTTTGCAACTATACAAGCTTTGTACTTATCCAAAGTACTGTCAGATTTGTATTGGATTTTCTAAACCCATTTGTAAGCAACGGGTTTCTTTCCTGGTGGAAGATCATAAAAGGCCTAGGTGTTATCTTCAGTAGGCTTTGGAGTTATAGATGCCACGACATGTTTTCACTATGGAATTCCTTTAGCCTCGGAATATGTTTGAGGTTCAAACACACTAGAATGTTGAGCCTGGTCTGCATCTTTGTACCTATCACCATCTCGGTTTTTATCCTCAACTCAAGATCTATGAGAACCAATAGAAACATCTGGAGCTCTCTCCCTACTCCATCCTCGAGGAAGTGTTATCTGCTACAGAGTGTTAGACAACTGTTGTAGTACACCTGTCATATGTTGTTGTCTGGCTGCCAGGTTCCTAAATATTTGCATAGCCTCTCTGTCAACATCAGCATCTCTAACTTATGACCCGCCTGAACCACCTAGACTACCAACAGAACCAAACTGTATCTTAGGTTCACCTTTCCTAGGTGGAGTGGTACATCCTCTTCGGGTAAAGTGCATACTAGGTACAAATCTCCTATCATCAGACATGATACTGAATAGAAAATAATGGATCAAATAGTGACTACAATTCTAACCAAGCACTGACCACTATCAATTGATTCAGAGCCCAATTCTTGCAGGCTCGTCGGAAACCACTCTGATACCACTGTAATAACCTTGTCCAATTATAGCTCATACAAACATTGATTTCTTTCATCAATCATCAATTAAGCATTATGTCAAACATTTGGCAACCATGCCCTAGTATGGTTGTAACAAGGATCTTATTTCAAGAATATTAAATCTCTTGATGGGTTAATTAGTATAACCAAAAGTGATGCCCTTTCTCTACTTATTTCAACTTAAAACTTCACATACATCACTTCAACATTTTTTTATATCAGAATGACGATAGACCACTAAAAAATAGTTCTTCCTTATTCATCGCATTTAGCCAAATTTACAAGCAATTAATGTATTAGAAGTTGTAAGAATCTGGACATGGAATCTATCATTATTATAATTGCAATAATCTTTGATATGCATGCTCAAATCACATAGTCTATAAACTATAGCAAAGAATCATAATGAATTTACCATCACAATCAGGTAGCTACTTCAGATTGTCTAAATGCCAATGTGCAAGATACTAACATCCTAGCTTGTAGCAGACAAATGCCTAGTGTGGTGTTGTAATCACAACCTTCAAACAATGGACATTTGTAGTCATTGTGACCTTCATACATGAAATGCAGATCTTCTTTTACTCCAGATAGCTCTTCCAACTTCAAATATAGGCCCTCAAATCTAGATCGCACACCTTCTAAAACGGTTTACAAGCCCAAAATAAAATCGCAGGCCCTAGAGGAACTCCCCTAGACTCTAGTTATTGATGTCTCAATTTTGAAAAGATTGGAAATATTTCTAAAACCAAAAACGCTCCTTGCAGACCACAACTTCTCAATCACAGTCAGATACAATAGAGAAATTGATGCAAATTGTTATACTCCAACAACAATTTTGTAAATCAATCTTTAGGACGAATCTCCAGATTTGAATCTATGATACTTCAGTTGTAGATCCAATGGAATAACTCAGAATTCAGACACTTATACTTTAGCAAGGGCACAAAAATCCAGAAACTTGAGAAAAGCCACAAAGGCAACAAAAACAAATAAATTATCCAAGCATGCTTTTCTCTACAAACGAGCATGTATTTATAACCTCCATATTCCCTTTTGTTGCCAAAATGTAAGTTCGCTCAAGAAGCTTCACCACACAACATTAATTAGAAGCTTCCAATAGATTCTTTCACTTGACTTGGCTTAACTAATTAATAAATGGCTCTTTCCAATGATAACTCAACCCTAAAAAATAAGTTAAATTATAACTTTATTATAAGTCATTTAATTATTTAATAATAATTCGGCCACTAAAAATATAATAACTCCAAAAATACTCATCATTTAAATGTCGTCTGAAATAGGAGTCATATTTATTATTTCTCCATGTGACCAAATGCATTTCTAAAAATAGAAAGGGTCCATCTTAATCAACACCAACTTACCAGAAATAGTAAGTACACAAAACAAAAGCCCAAACAAAGTCCAATCTGAGCCAAACGAAAACCAAACTATAGCTTACAGAATTGTGGAGAAGATAAGACCCTCCCAAGCCAAGCCACTGCCTCAGAAGACCCTCTATCCACAATAATTAGCCTACAAGGATCACAATAATAGGCTAATCCGTGAAACTGTGATGCTAGCAAAATGGGTAAATTACAGTATATCCCACTATTTAGATACTATCAACCACACTCTTGATCTTGAACTTGCTGGTCATCCTTGATGAATCCCAATGTGGTTGCTATATCATTGATCAATCTTTGTTTATCACAGTCAGATCTTTCTGCCCAGTTTGGGCTTATAACAAACTTTTATAAACACTTCATTGTATTTTCATAACAGGTTACTTATCTCTATAGGAGTGCCTTCTCTTATCTCAAAGACATGTAGAGGATGCCCTTGTATAAGTATCGCAAGCTATTGGAAATCTTCCCAAATTAAATCAAAGTATTTCTCAAAATAATCTCACAGCATGAATCTGATATTCAGATTCTTAAGCACATTTTTTACACATTCAGACTTAAGTAAATAAGATAGCCCACTCAGACTTGGCTCTATTTCTAATAGCAATGATTCTTCAATTATTCCAAGCTAAAGTTTCAGAGCCCTATCAAATAGCCAGTTAAAAATTGGAAGTGCAAAAAGAATGCACGACCTGGTAAAGGAGTTATCTCTTTCTTGATGTAAATCTGAAGCTGTAATTGTTGGCTCCTTGCCTGCAGTTTCCTAGCACTGGCTGGTAATTGGAAAGAAGACAAATAGTGTCTCACAACACTGTGGTGCAAGTGCAGAACATAGAGAGTGTGAATGAAAACTCCTAGTAATGACTTACGGCATTGCAGGTATGCAATCTCAAGGCAATTATTTACGGTACTGCATGTACCAATCACAAATAGAACAAATTGATGTAGGAAGCAATCTTAATATGACCCACAGTACTGTATATCCAGCGGTTGATGATAAATTGTATTTGCAGAAGGAAAAACAAATGCAAGGCTGCGATGGAAGCAAGTGCAAATGAAACATACAGAGAGAAAGTGCTAGAAGGGATCTTTTGGTAAGACTATGATCGTTGAGCGTCAAAAGCCATCGCATATAATGAGCTTGTCTTGTAACAATTGCATGCTCAATTATGAGCAAGAAAGAAAAGGTGGCATCAAAAGAGTTTTGTTCAAGAGCCTATAAGGTTCAAAGACACATATGGCAACACAAATATTATAAAGGTTCGATGAGAAAAATACAACCACTAGAATATAAGGCCGATGACATGAAATAATATTAATTTCATTGTCAAGGTTGGAAAATAATAATAATAAATTCATCTAAATGTGTTAATAAAAGGATACCATCCTATATATACCTATACTTGTATATGCATGTACACATGTACATATATATGCGCAATATTCTAAGCATACGTATTTAGTGTATACGTCATATTTAAAGTGGGTGTATACGTTCATGTACGTCTCATTTAAATTATGCATATATACATATATATGTATATACGTGTACAAGTATACGTAGATGCTATGGTATCGTTGTATTAAGACATGACAGTTATCACAGGAAGCTCTGAGATCAATCCAATATACATATATACATATATACATAAATATATATGTGTATATATATGTATATATATACATGTAATAATTTGTTTAATTACTTATCCTTTCATCTTATTAAATACGTACACCAATTTCACTCATGGTGATCACTTGGTATCCCCTTGTTGCTTGGTCTAGTTTATCCCTTGACCAAGGTGGTTTAGCACCAATACCTATTGGCTCAAGGATAGGTGGTGCCCTCACACCCTTCCTTTTCTGGCAATGCTTCCCCCCATTCATCGCGTTCCTACAAAAGAAATTTAGCATGGTAATAACATGTTTCTCATCATTTAATCAAATCAAAATTACTATAACAAGTATTCATATTAGCTGTCCATTTCCAATTTATATAACATCATAACAATAATCCATTATTCCAAATCCCACAAATTATGATGAATAAACAACACTTCCATTTCACATGAACCATAATGATTAACCAACTTAACTAAATTTATTCACTTCACATGAAGTTGTTAACGGCTATAAAGAATATTTTATTTTTAAGCAAATATAGGGATGTATCAAAATGGGAATGAAACATTGTTTATTATTCCCCCTTCAATGTAAAATTCCCACTCTTATATCATCGAACAATTTTGCATTACACCAAATATGGAAATTTCTTTCTATTCTTCATTTTCTTCTTTGCAAAGAATCATCCCAGGGGATCAAAGAAAAGAACAAGAGCATAATAAAGCAAATAAGTCTTATATTACATACAGGGATATAGTTAAGAGATTAAGGGATCGACTATGAAATAGACAAAATCCTACTCAAGAGAGAATAGTTGTCTCAATATTTTCCTGATCAACATCCTTCTTGATGTAATCTTCTTCTTTCTTCCTAACGAGGAGTTAAGGCCGATTTTCTCAAAAGTCTCTTTAATAGGGTTGTATGATGAAAGCTTCCTTTAGTTTTTTTTTTTGGTATCACTATGTTTCTCCTAGAAAGTTGTACACTGTTGCTAATTCTTTCTGATAAGATTAAGTCTTTAATTTTGCACTATTTAGCACCAAAGACGCCACAAAATCTCTAATTTCTCATATTATTGAGTGTTATTGAATGTGAAGCCTTCTTATGTGTATCACAGTATTGTACCAACATTCATGATATTAGCCATAAACCAATTAATAACCTTTATCAGTAGATTTAACTTTCATAGTGGCAATAAAAAGTTTAACTCAAGAAGAATATTGATATATTGCTATATTAACATTACCGTCCAGTTTGAGAAATGATTTCTTCTTCAAATGATTCCTTAGCATATATGCCCAAATTAAAGGGAAATCAACCACACTCAGTTTTCCCAAACTCTGTTAGCAATTATCATTGACGAATATTTATAATGTGAGCATTAGTATTTGGTCTTCGAAAATTGCTGCCAATATATTGCAAATATATATTTCTTATATGATTTTCCTTTATATAAAATCAACATGTGATGGGCACAAAGCCTGTTTCATCCAGCTACCTACCTGCTTTCTATACCATCTCATAAGTTTCTTCTGAAAATGGGGCATAAAGCAAGATTTGTACATGAGTCCCATGTCCATCATTTTCTTGTCTTTACTAGATCTGTCCACCTATTTTCTGCACCATATACTTGGTCTTTGTCATGGATCACTATGTTTAATCTGCAATTTGTATTTTGCTTCAATATGATTGTTGATTCCGATTATCACAATTGTATACCTGATCATTTTAAATTGTCAGAGAGCAAGCAATATGAATATGATCACTGTTGTAGAAATCAAGCAAGTTGTTTGCTCAGGTTTGCATGTAATCATCCATGTCATCCACAGAACTTCCTTAAAATGATGGTAAGATCTTGGGTTCATCAATGGTAATTTGTCACTCATTTCAATCTAAGGTACGCACTGAATGATTCAGTAACAATTACACAATCAGTCCTCAGGGTCCACAAAGGTCACCCAATCCATACATGCTCCTTTTCCTCATTCATTCCATCATGCAGCATGAAGCTTGTGTCCAGCACATACACTGCATTTTTCATCTGCAAAGCTAAGCTCTCCAGCATTGCATAGATTTTTGTTGTTAGCGGATATGATTTGTCCACAACAAAAATTCATTAACCTTAATCTTAACCTCAATCCAGCTGCATCTTGGCCTCTTTTTCAAACTTCTATCTTTCATATGTTTTCTCACCTTTGCAACATCATCCCACCTGACAGCTTCGGCATACATATTTGACAGTAATATATAAGGCCCAGAATTTTCAGGCTCCAAATCGAAAAGGTACTTCACAAAACTATCTGCTATGTCTACACTGCAGTGTGTTCTGCAGGCACCAAGCAGGGCTCCCCATACATCTGCACTAGGTTCAAGGCCATGCATTCCATAGCCAGCAGTCATTGCAGTCCATGAGATCGCTTTTTTTTCCAGTTATCTTATCAAAAACTTGTCGTGGCAAATAAATGTTTCCAAATTTAGCATACACATCTATAAGAGAGTTTACCACAATTCTACAGATTCAAATTCACTTCTGAGTGAGTAAGCATGATTTTCTTTAGCCTTACGCTCCGCACCTAAAAGTGCACAAGCTGGCAGAGAGCATGCAATGGTGACCGAACTTGGTATAACGTAATTGCCATATTGTCAATCAAAGTCTATATCAGCATTGGCTCCTTCAGAAAATATCCGCTATCAATAATTTTGTATATTAATGAGCAATCACAGCCTTTATAAAATGAGAAGTCTGATGCAAAAGTCCACATATATCGCACCAATAATAAGTTTCTTCTATCTTGTTCACAAATATCTTTATTTTCAAAAAACAAATCTCTGCAAATACTTTGTAGTATCTTGAGTGGCCACGATATTAGTTCTCTTTCCTCTAAAAACAAACCTGCTCCGGTACCATGTTAAAATGGGATAATCTTCATCTATGCCAAATGTATGTGATGCAGATTCAATATTCACAAATACTGAACATCAAAGCATAATTGCAGAACTCCAAATAAGGCAGACTATTTATTGATTTTGATGCTCTCTTGCCTGGCCAAGTATAAGTATATATATCTTAATAGAGAGACATATCTTGGATGGACGTCTCTCCTCAAAGTGGAGACATGTACACACTGTTAGCCCCTCTTTGAGGGCCATTGTTTTAAAAGGAATTTTGAAAATTCGAATTGCAAATGGTCTTGTTTTAATCGTTTAGGGCAGGAAGAGTTAGATTAAAACCCTAGTTATGATATAAGTGTTTTAAAACCCTTCTTTGCATTCTAAACCTTCGATTAGGGTCTTTTCCTTGCAACATGAGTTAACCCCTGTTATTTCTTTGGCCTTACCTTACCTACGGTTACGTCCTATTTGGTTTGTGTTTTTACTTATGTTTATTTAACCCAAGCGACTAGCTTTTTCTCAACCGTTTGATTCATCTCAGATCAATGGGTCTCACTTTGTCACTATTACAAGCTGTAGTCCTTTTGATTTTTGCGACAACGCGAGCTTCTAACACCTGCCCAGTGGGATCAAAGAAATACAACAACCCTCACAACCAATCTCAGCCTTCAGATACTATAAAAATCAACGCTTCTCGCTTTGTCGTTGTAAAAACTTGTGCATACTTTAACAATTGCGACATAGAGACATATTGACACGTGAACATAGAGGGACCAAGAAAAGGCTCTCAAAATGTCTCGTTATCATGGGCTAGCTGTCACGCCCTGACTATTTTGCAGCTCAGGCAAAGCATATTTTCTGGTAATTTCCTGATCATTGATCAAATTAAAGATCAACGAATGTCTTGTTCTCGCTATTGGGAGGTGCCCAAATTTTTAAGAAATGTGAGATTATGAAAGGCTACCATGTGTTCCTATGGGTCCCAAAAAGATGGAGAAATATGCAAAATTTTCAGCCATTGATCAGAAAAAAGATCAACGATCATTGTATTGTCATGATTTCAAGTTGCATGATATTTTAAAATGCAACAAAGCAAGCTTTTGACATGTGTCTAATGGGACCACCTAAGTACAATAATATTAATATAAAACATCAGCCATCACATGTAAGCCAAATCTAAGGTAGTCGCCAAATCGCTAAAAGGAAGCGGAAGGTATTTAACAAAAGCGATCATGCGACGTAATGACACATGGATATGGTGGGACCAAGTGGCTCGCAAGCTTCAAAAGAAATGATGTCATCATAAAACACCAAGTGGCACATCATGATTCATTCTTCATTTGCTTTATGCAGTATTCAAATGTTGTTCCCAGCCGTTGATTAAAATCAAGATCGACAATTGTCGCTTTGTCGCTAGGAAAACATGATCAAGTTTTAAATCTTGTAACATAGCGAGAAATTGGCACATGTCCTTGGTGGGCCAGCTTTGTAATGTCTCAACAAGCAGAATCTTGATTGTCCAGTTTGCAACAGATCAACAATTGTTGCATAATTGCAAAAGAGACATGAAGGTTTTTAACCAAAGGGAGACAGCAATAAGGTGACATGTGTCGCTAGTGGGGCCCGCTTTGTAAAGAAATACTGAAAGAGCCGCAATGTTTTCCTGAACGTCTAATGCATAGGTGATCAAGGGTTGTCACTATCTTGCTAGTTTAAGATGCACAGGTTTTAACGAAAGCGATAAAACAAGGAATTGCCACGTGTCCTAACAAGTGAAAAGATGACTCAGTACCAGTTTTAAATTACAACTGTCAGATTTCTTTCAGATCAACAACCAATTTTCAAATTCTATTGCATTACATGCACAGTTCGATTGTTGAAGACATTAATGGTAAATTAAGGCACCCCTTGTGCGAATGGTTTCAGCATAAAGTGTGTAGTCTATAACACATTTGGCACAACGCAATATAGGGCAAACGTGGCTTCTAATTTTTGAATTCTCAGATTGCAAATTGGTTGTGACAAAGGTGGTGTTTGTTGTAATCAGAACTGTCTAAGGTGCACTGGTAGGTACTTGAATATTGTTGTAGAAGTTCTGGTAAACATTTTAAGTTGGTAAAAATGCTGCCTCAAAGAGATTTCTCTAGGAAAACAGAGCATCAACATAGGAACATCCATGATGATTTTCTCGAATAACTGCTCGCCTCTACAAATGAAACTATTAAAGGGAGGGAATTGGTCCCGAAAAGCCCTAGGTCGAAAATTGAGTAAGGTTTTTTTGATAAAGGTAATTGGCTAAGAGATACAGAGACATCTACTGGTGGGTTAGAATTGTTTAAAAGATGGTTTTCACAAGGAAACAATGATACACCACTCAGCAACATATGGGAATTTGATGTTGGAAAATTGGTTATGCCAGGCATTTTCATGGATGTTGACTTATTGACTCCAATGGCCAAGAGATATGACCCTATATTGCGGATGGTAAAAAACCACTCTAGGGATAATTTGTTCAAGGTCACGTCAGAAGAGATCAGAGAAGCCTTTATGCTGAACCCCAACACCACCTTGCATGAGAAGATTGACTTTGATGATTTGCAGGCCAAGTATGATGCACAAAGGGGATACCTACGAGGAGGGTCATTGTAAGAGTATTTTGTTAAGGTAGGGCATCTGAAATTGGTAACACCATCTACCCCTAAGCCCCTTTTAAAGAAATATCTCAACCCTAGGACACAGGCTTTGTACATTTCCCTCTGTAAAAAATTTTGCATGGATGAACAAGAACATGTCCTAGCACCCCTAGTTTTCATGATAGCCCAAATATTGCAATATGGAATGAGGTCCATATTTGATTTTGCTTCCCATTTAGCTGAGGAGATACACAATGGTTCGATTGGCATCAACAAGGGTAAAGTAGACAAACCTTTTGGTTAGTACTCCTTCCTCATGTGCATGTGTTTGTTCAAAGGTGTTTTTGTATTTGGAAAAGACAAAAAATTGGAACGAGAGAGATGGAGAGAAGCTACCAACCCAATTATGGAGTCTGGATATGACTTGGGAAGCTACTGATGCCAGTTTTGTTTGGTTTGACCGGTATTTTGCATCGAAGATGAGGATGTTATTAGTCCAAGATAACCCTAGAATACCTAAACCTTTGTTGGAGCTGATTAGACCTAAAGATCATGCTAAAGAGTTGAAGGTCGGTCATAATTGGGGAAATATCATCCCGTATTCTGCCTCTACTGTTTTCAAAGTATATTGTTTCTAAGGGAAGCCTCATGTCTTGCCCAACCAAGTACCCTTAAAGGTAGGAATTGTGGAATTTTTTTGGCAAATTGGAGGTCTTAAAGAGATAGAATTGGTGGGAAGATCCAGAGGGACAATTTTCCCAAGCTTCAAAGTCACCCACCATTTTGTGATAACCAAGGGCAGATGGAGACACCAAGGTAAGTTTTTGAATAAATATCTGATGGATCAATCTCATTCTCGCTTTATAGATCCAAAGGGATTTTATTAAATGTTTAAGGAAAGAACTAAGGCTAAATCTTATAATCACATGTTCTACTATCCTGAGGATATAATCAGAAATGAGTTTTCTTTACAAGAATAGGAAGTAAAGAAGGAAAAATGGAGAGTTTTTAGTAGAGTTCTAGAATTTTTTGATGCTTTGGATAACAAATATGATCCTTAAGGGGATATAAAATTTTGGGAAGATAAGATAAATAAATTAATGACACATTTCATGGGAATAATGCAAACATTGAATGAGAAGGAGGTATTAATAAAGACATATCCAGATCAAGCCAAGGAGGTGGAAAGAAGAATGGTAAGTAAAGTTGTTATTAGTCCAGGACAATACACCCTCCAAAGAAAAATGTAGGATCACATCCAGTGCCAGTTTATCAAAGGGAGTATTCAGAAAGCCCATCTTCAGAACCAACAACTAAGAAGCAAAAGTTAGAAGTGGGATCTTCATCAAGGATGGAACTCACCCTCTCAAACCCCCATACATTTTGATAATGAGGACTCTCTAAGGGAGCAACAAAAACAAATGGGAGGCCAAGATGATGTTTTGATAACAACATCAAAAATAGATGAGGGAGTGCCTCAAGAACCTCCAATGTCATTAAGGAACCTTACAATAGAAGATTATAAGGGGAAAGAGATGGATCCTATTGTGGAACAGGTTGCTAAGAAGTTTTTGTCCAATGATGATTTTGTTAAATCTACGGCTTTCACTCGATTTTTGTGGAGTAATATTTCTGATTTTGAGGCAAAATGTAAGAAGATAAAGGCAAAGCAACCTAACAGACAAGACTCTGAGAATGAGGAAGAGATTGAGGCTGAACTGATGCATAATTTTGGTCAAATAACCCCTGAAGGGGGAAGACAGTTACTCAAGGATGCAGATGTTTTTATATTGCCTAAATGGGACATTGCTAATGCAATGATTTTTGATGCCATCAAAAAAGAAAATGATACCAAATTTAATACAAAAGAAGAAGTCAAGGAAGCCCATAAAGGGGTAAAATACAATGAGGATCACAAAGCCATGGTTATGTGGTCAATTTAGAAAAAAGATGAATCTAGACTTAGGAAATTCCAAATACAAAACATACAAGAAGCCTGGTCGTATATAGAGTAGCAGATGTAGGTAGTGAAAAACCTATGCTCATGAATAAGGAGGTGGCTAATTTCCATGTAGTAGTTACCAAAAAGGATAAGCAGAAGTGTATTGAGCTCAACACTAAGTTTGAAAAAGGGTTAAAGGCCTATGATGAAAGAGGAAGGAAGATAAATGAAATGGAGAAGAATTTCAAATTTGCAAAAGCAACAAGGAAAGAGGAAAATGGAGGGAGGGTCTAGCCAACTCATGATTGCAACATCCCCTGCTCCACCTCCGCTCAATAGACCTATTATTGATATCCCAAATTCACCTCAGCATCAAGAGCTCTATATTGCAAATGAGTTAAATGAAGAAAAGGCTAAACTCAGGGCAGCTCAAGTAGAGGTGCAATTGCAATATGAGGATAGAATTAGGGATGCAATCTTGTTTCTAGTTGATAGAATAAATATTGGCCCTTATTCCATTTGGAAATGTTAAATCTCGCAAGAATTTGGAGTGAGCTTGAGCATAATCAAGGTGCCTTGAAGACAAATTTTGGATAAATGGATTAGTAGAGAAGATGATATCACTACTCTATGTACCACTTTTATTGATAAGGTTGATGATCTGATTGAAAGAACATATGATCAAGCTACTAACTTGTTGGACTTTGATCTTAAGAGGGAATTACAACAGAAAAGGCTGAGAACATGCTTTTCCAAGTATCTCGGTTGGTGCTATAAGGCCTTGGTAACATTAAAGATAAAGAGAAATGGGGAAATGAATTGAAAGAAATAATGAGTATAAGGATGAATGATGTTGTCAACAAAGAAAACTATATCTGGTTTGCTAGAACTGTTGAAGAAGTAGTTAATGTCCAGATATTCTTTGATTCTTTCCACCGAGATTTTGAGAAAATAAAGAAGCTTGGAAAAGATAATTTGAAGAGAGAGAAAGAAATACTTAATTTTAACAAGCCAGATGACATAGTTTTCAATAAGTGGATGGCAGAATATTCTTCAGCTTCAAAGCTTTTATAGATGGCATCAAAGATTAAATCAATGGACAAATCCATAGCCACTGAAAAGAAAGAAGTGATTGACAAAGATATTCAGGTATAAATGGAAGAGATAGAAGGGGAAGTCCCATGGCCAGCTACCAAAAGCAGTTAGGGAAGGGAACATCCAATCACCAACTGAAGAAGCTAGAGAATCAGATAAAAGCAAAAAGGAGGAAAAGGTGACCCCACCATCTAAAGGGGAGCAAAAGGATGAAAGCAAATCATCAAAAATTGTTGAGAAAAAAGAAATAGACAAAACGGAAGAAGCCCCTGCCCCACCACAAAATATTTGATGAGAAACTACTTTGTTGTCAAGTAAAAAGTGTCATGAATGTTTTTCAGTTTGCTCGTGCTATGAGGATGGTGACATTTTGTCTTTAGTGTAACCTTTTTGTCAAAAGGACATATGTCCCCTATGCCTGAAGCTTGTTGCAACTCATGCTATATAAATGATTTCCCAAGGCAAGAAAAGGGGTCCAAAAATCATTTGGTTAAACTAGTTTTGTTCGTTTTCTGAGTCGGTCCATGTATATTGTATGGTGATTTTCCAAAGTGAGAATAAAATACATGGTTAACATTACTAAGTCTAGTTGAGTATCTCTACAAGAAATTTGACATTGAACTGTATATTTTTCAAGGAAAATAATACAAAGGCATTAATAGAATAGTTATTCAATCTGAATCTTGTCTCTTCTTTGTAACTTTTGATTTTTTGAGATTTGATAGTAAAGCTATTGAATCTTAGTTATGACTCTTTTTGGAATTGTATTTCAATTTATGTTTTGCTGATAATCCAATGGATTATGTAAATGCTCGATATGGGTTGAGTGAATTAGTGGTTATCATAAGAAGATTCTAATGAGAATGAGATTTCTAATTGAATATTGATTTCTTTTCACAAAGTGTTGAGACAGATTTGATAATAAAATGTTAAGTCTCTATGAGATAGCAGCCCAATGGATAAGGCACTGGTCATCAGCAAAGTTGATATAGCCAGGAAGTTCATACAGTGTATTCTTTTATAAATCAAATCTTTTAAAGTTTCTTTGTTGAAGATCTGAAAGTGAGCCTGTGCTTGATTCATGGAATCTTAGGGCTCGATAGATTAGCTATTTGTCATTCCTTTGATAATCCTAGAATTAGAAGAATATGAGGCAAATCATCTGTTATATTGGAATTCATATTGAAATTTGAAAATTGGAGAGAGAGAGAGAGAGAGAGAGAGAGAGAGAGAAAGTGAATTCTCAGATATACTTATCATGGTTTTTAGCCAACTCCTAGGTATTCTCTACTTTTAAAAGGTTATTAAAATTTTGTCAAATCAGAAGCCAACACACACAAGACATGTCTCTTCACAAACTGCGATTAGTTATGATGATAAACCAATCTCCAATCGGTGTCTATTATTTAGTTTCAATTTAATCAAACATCAACATAATGTCGCCGATGTCCATGGGAGATTAACTCAGACTTCGATCTGATTTTATATATACCTATGAGCAGATTATATACTCATGACTTGATCACATATAAGAACATGAAATGTCAAATAATAGATCTGTATGAACAGATCGAAGATATACTTGGAGAAGGATTACAGATTTCATGAATAACAATATAATGATCTGCATTCTAATATATATGTGTATGTAATAATATAACCATAGTGTATTATGTATGCATATATGTTACAAGCATATCAAGACTATATTATCATCTAATTTATCTGACCAATGCTAATTCTTAAAAATTTACATGTCTGTATTTTTTTTGGTTAAAAAACCTCTTACCTGAACAAAGTGATCACAAACAGCTTGCATGCTTAAAATCTAATTTACAAATCCGTGTCAGATGCATACGAAATCAGTCTGCTACATGCTGAGATATGAATTTGTTTCATACTTACACTCAGTGTCATAAAGGACAACCCACCTAACTTTTCCAAAGCTAAAAGTGCAAAGGAAAACACAAAAAACTGTTTCCTATTGATTGACCTAACTTTCAGCAGCTTTGAGCATAATAATTACGTAAATCTTTAGAGTTGGTGGAATACAAGTTAGAACCAACAGGGAAATAGGTGAAATTATGTCCACACACTAAAGAAAGTAATTCCTTGGAATAACTCATTAAATTCAATACCTCAATATTACATATTTAGCAGAGAGATAGCAGGAATTTTGACCTGTATGGACATTTGCCCAAACCACTGCTGCAAGTTTTCATCCTTTATCTTCTTGGACAATACCTGCACTCATAGCAACCATCATTATATCAAGAAGTAGGATGTTTGGTCAACGAAAACAGATATTTCTGAGCATAGATGAAAGAAGAACATTTTCAAATAACATGTTTACCATATTATCAACTCTGTTTGTCAGCTAACTAAAACTATATCAAAGTTCCCAAAGGAGTACCCAAGTGAGAAAGAACTACTAGTGAAAAACATAAAACATCAATCATTGAGTCTCCTGTGCATGGAAGTGGTTAGAAATCCTACCAAACCACATAAGAAAGAAAACTTTCCATGGAGGAAGGAAGCTAGCAACACATTACCTGTGTTTTTTATTCAAAACATGTCAAAAGAAAGATCCATAGCTGAAAATGTATCAAAAGCAGGCATAAATATATAGCCACGTCGACAAGCTATGTTAGGGGGAAAGAGAGACACATTAACTGCAATTGGGCCTCAAAAATATGTCAAAGCATATCCTATTCTAAAAAGGTTTCATAGGCACTAAAATATAACAGCAAGCAAGGGACAAAAGATACATTGAAGGAAAAGTCAGGATAAATAATCAAAGCTAGAGAAAACAGGTTAGTACAAGGTTAAAGAGGGATACAAATTAGTACTATATGGAGGAAACACTAAACACTGTGGATGCCCTATTGGTCTAGTTATGGAAATTCTATCTTGCAGAAAAAAGAATTTCCATAACCCTTTTGGTTACTCATGTTTAAAAAGGCCAGCAAAGGAACTGAACACCTATTTATCACTCGAGAATTTTCCACTGCTTTATGATGTAGGTTACCTCATGACTGTCAAATCCAATGGGCGATATCAGATGGCCCTTGAGCATTGTCTCAATTGAGTGTTTGTTTCTGAGGGAAGGCAACAACTAGCAATAAGATGCAAGTAGTGCTTTCTTTACTTGGACCCTACAGTTTTGATAAAAATTATAGGAATTTGAAAAAAGTAGATGGATCTTGGAAGTAATATTTAGGGCTGAGTATGGAAATATCAAACTACTAGTTGTAAATATCAAAGTTGCATTCAAAGTCAGTTGTTGCCACTGCAAATTGAGAAACAAGGAAGCTGCAAGAAAAGATAAGATACGATAAATAATTAAATTATTCATGTCCAACAAGATACCACAAAAGGGTCTAAGGGACTGAAAGCGTACAACCAAGGCAACTGCCAACAACAGGAGCACCAAACAGTGTCCAGGAAAAGAACAAGCAAGAAAGCAAAAGAACCAACAAGGGAAAGACTAGAGGTCCTTTCTAAGCAGGAAAAAGGCCAGCACCGAAGGATACAGTCCAGGGAAAGGGTGAGCCCTGGATCATCTCAAAGTACCACTAGAGGTGGGGTGCCACGACTGAGTGAACCCACTACAAGGTCTCACAATCCTGGTGTCACTGGAAGTAGGAGGATTGAGCAGCCGCTTCATGCCCCAGGCTAGAGACACCAGCAAGAAAAAGGAAGCGGTAAGCTGGTCCAAAGTCTGTCTCGAAGGGAATAGATCCTGCAAAGTGTGATCATGTAGTCGCATGGCCTCCTGGAGATGAAGAGCAAGACATCGTCGATTGATGTATCCAAAGAAGGATAAAAGGGATCTGCACTCTCAGAATAAGGAGTGAAACCTCCCCTGATCTCGTAATAGATGGAACAACAGCAGATGAAATGAGTCTCCATTTGGCCTCTGCCAAGCCACAAAGGCGGCAAATCTGGTCAGCTCTATCAATCTAATGGTTCATCTGGATGCAGAACTGGTGCAAACCAACTCTAAAAGAACCCAAGAGATGCGGAGAGCATGACTCCAGTGCCATGTCAAGTAGGAAAGGCGCACAATGACCCCATCCTGAATATCCATATAGTGATCAGCATAAAAGGCCACCCTCGAACAGAGACCTCCCAGACAATTGCTCATCTATATTATGAAACTCAGAACCACAATCATCATCTATAATTTAAAAGTAAAGAATTTTAGGACTTGAAGCTTCAAAAAAATCTAGATGAGATTATTCTACTAATATTTCTCCCACGTATGTTATTAGCATACCTTTCAATTAATATATAAATTAGAAAATACAGCAATTAACCTTTCTGTAGAGATTTAGAAAATAATAGACCATGTGTATGACAGTTGAAGAGATTCAAAACAAGTAATGCAAAGGATTAAAAAGTGAGTTAAAGTATGATTGTAATCATGAGGAAGGAATGGATAGTCACAAATCTTAAATCACCTCCATATTTACATCATCATCACATCCATATGACTTTTCAACAGTTTTTTTCTCTGTTTTGAATCTTGAGCCCCCATAATGCTATTTAATGATCATGAAATTCAATTGGTTATCACGATGCCTTGGCTATGCTAATGTGGCTTCCACGTTGACATATATCCCTTATTTCGAAAGAATCAACAAATATATTGCTATAATGGTTACCAGAACTTACCAAGATTTTTATTATTCAAGATTGATGACTCTTCATTCCTAAAGTTATTATTCTTGAATCTTCATAAAAAGACATCAAAAAGGTTGATAGAACCATTTGTGTTTCCCCCATTTCTTAGGGTCAACAGTTGGGGAGATTTGGCGTACATGCACACAGCCCACCAAATTTCCAAACTGGACTGTGGTGTTGTATGAAGGACCTTCAAAACATAATTAATCTGTGTATGGAAACTTAGCCCCAACTGATTTCATAGAGCATCAGATAAAACCTTTTTCTTGAAGAGGCTGCCCTTCACATCTTCAGTGACTATAAGTATGTTTTGCATGTGCAAAGACAGAGGGGCATTCCATATAAATGTAATAAGTTATAAGCTATAGCAGTCCAGATCTATTCAAGCCAGGCACATCCTGCCATGATGATAAACTTTGAAGAGATAGTAATTGGATGGATGCTCGAGATTGAAAATATTTTGAAGTCGACAGAGATAAACGCATTCCATATAAATATAGTATGCTAAGAGCTGTATGTTAAGATAATATCTTATACTTTCTATAATAGTCAACTACTTGTCCGTAGTCCGTCTTTCAGTCTAGATAGGAATGTTTCCTATCCCGTCTCTTTTTTCTTCAGTCCAGATAGGAATGTTTCCTATCCTGTCTCTAGTTTTGTTTCTAATTCCGTCTTCAGTCTACGTTGTTTCTTTTAGAAACAACGTCCTTGTAATTCTTTATAAGGAACACATTTGTTCCTCTGTTAATAAATCAATCATCTGGAAATCCGTCAATCTACCAACTCTTCTTGAATCTTGTAACATGGTATAAGAGCTATTACTTAAATTTTTTCGAAAAAATTTATAATTTCTTCGTGAAATTATTTGTTTAAATTTTTTCAAAATTATTTCTGTTGAATTCCTCTAAAACCCGCTTAGGGTTTTCAGCCTAGAGAAATTCCCGAACTCGGGTCTGCCTGTGTTTGTTCAACACACTCTAGCCCCATTCATCCATGCACATCGATCATTGAAGAAAAATCTGCCATTTTTTATCAAGAAATCTGAAGTTTTTTCAAGCCTTTTTCAGCCAGGGCCGTTTTTTTTCGAAACCCTAATTTTTGGGGTCGAAAAAATATTTTGTTTGCAGATTCTTGATGGGTTTTTGGAGAACTCAACTGGGTTGTCATCCGTTTTTTTTGGGTGCCTAGATTTTTGTGCCTCGATTTTCGAGCCAGCGGATCCAAAAAATGACAGAAGATTCCTTCTGGGTTTTTCGAGCTCTCTTCTGGCTCATTCTTTGATTCTTCTGGGTCTTTCGTATTTTTGCCTCGAAGAACGTGTCTTCACAGATTTTCACAGTTTTTCATTGAAAAACGTGCCATGGCATCTCTGACAAATATTTTGCTCGAGCATAATTCCAAATTCAATGGTCGCAATTATGGAACCTGGAAGCAGCGCATTATCGCAATCTTCGAATATCGAAACACTGATCAACTTGTTCTGGGTGTTAACACAACGTCCGACTTCTCCGGGTCCTGATCAAGGCGAAGCTGCATTTTTCACCTTCTGAATTTGTTTCTGAGATTTTGGGTTTGTTGATTTTCTCCTCAAAAATCATTTCAAGTTGTCTGTAATACGCAAGGTTGCGTGAGATTCTGGGTTTGTTGATTTTCTCCTCAAAAATCATTTCAAGTTGTCTGTAATACGCAAGGTTGTGTGAGATTTTGGGTTTGTTGATTTTCTCCTCAAAAATCATTTCAAGTTGTCTGTAATACGCAAGGTTGCGTGAGATTCTGGGTTTTACCGTTTTTTCCACAAAAACGAAGTTTTGTAATTGCAACTTATTTTGAGTCATAGCACTCTTCTGGCAAAGCTTCTTGGTTTCAGCATTCTGTAGATCCAAGGAGGGTCTCAGTTATCACAGAATGTTCCGACATCCGTACATTGACCATTAAGGGAGGGTATTAAGATAATATCTTATACTTTCTATAATAGTCAACTAATTGTCCGTAGTCCGTCTTTCAGTCTAGATAGGAATGTTTCCTATCCCGTCTCTTTTTTCTTCAGTCCAGATAGGAATGTTTCCTATCCTGTCTCTAGTTTTGTTTCTAATTCCGTCTTCAGTCTACGTTGTTTCTTTTAAAAACAACGTCCTTGTAATTCTTTATAAGGAACACATTTGTTCCTCTGTTAATAAATCAATCATCCGGAAATCCATTAATCTGCCAACTCTTCTTGAATCTTGTAACACTGTAGCAGTCCAAATCTATTCAAAGTCAATCCTCTTATTATGATAATCTTTGAACAGATAGCAATTGGTGGATGCTCAAGATTGAAAATATTTTGGAAGTCGACAAAGATGATTGGATATATCTAGCATTAACAACTTCCAAGAAAGAATCAAAGCAATGGAGAATATTTGCACATTGTTTGCGCCTAAAGCATGTAACATATATTTCTTCCTGAATAACTATTAATAAAATATCCAAATCAACATTGCAGAAGAAATAATATGGCATACTGAAGACCCACTTTGCCATAGAAATTTTGTTTATGCCATAACTGCAAGCCTTATAGATCATTAAATGCACTCCCTACGTTAAAGATGAACACCATGCATATCTTTTATACAGTGTGCCATAAAGCATGGGAGAAAACTGCAAAACTAGGAGAATAACATAGTACATAAACTTAAAAGCCAGGACCAAATGCATAAACATTATGACAAGCTTCATACTTTAGATCCAGAGAAGAAATCAGAAAGTTCCCGCATGCGCTCCCCAGCTTGAGACCTGCATTTCTGCCAGCGATCTTCCTTGTCTTCCAAAAGTTTGCTATACACCCGTTTCAACTCAAATTCTAGCTGCAAATCAAGTACAATATACTGCTAAATTTGTTATAAAAGATGTAGACCCAACTATTACCTCTCTGTGAGTCAGCAACCAATACATAAATAATTTCAAAATAGAAGAGAAATGGAAGAAATCTATGATATACAATCTTAATTCAATTATAAATTGCTCCAAAAAATCATTATTATTTCAGAATATCATAAGCTTTATAATCAAAGATAGGTCACACCTTGGCAGTTTCTAAGAGCAATGACAGCAATACATCTTCGTTCACATTATGACTATTTCCCACAGTAATGATTAAGTCTCGAATCTTTTTGCTAACCGTCTGCATTTACAAAAATGTGACATGAACCAGTCCAAATACATGAATACTTGCAAAAGCCATATCCAAAAAGTGAAAAACAATAAAACTCCTACAAATAGTTAATCAGAAAACAGAAATCCTTGAAAAAAAAAGTACTAATTAGTAGCATGGCTAACAATAATATTCTGAAGGCTAAGAAGCAAGGTTATTCTAAGTTAACATACATAAATAGATTTTTCATCAATTACAATAACAACGTCAGTATCTAAGACATCAGTAGAAATACGTTCATAAAAAGAACCAGGAAAAGGGGAGTTTGATAATGACTTACGCAACGATGTAATAGAAGCCAACGAAGAGTGATGTTACAGTTTCTGAGAGAAGACAGAAGATTTTGAGTGTTATTCATAACATATTCTGGGGTCAAAACACCATCTGACATAAGACCTCTCAAGTCGATTAAAAGATCCTTAACCTGAAAGAGAAAACAAAATAATTTTCTAATAATCATTTCCCTTTGACATTACAGTTTCTCAGAGAAGACAGAAGATTTTGAGTGATATTATGCATAACATATTCTGGGGTTAAAACACCATCTGACATAAGACCTCACAAGTCACTTGAAAGATTCTCAATCTGAAAGAGAAAACAAAATTCTTATCTGATAATCATGTTCCAATGGTGGTTTTAGTTATTCAAAAAACATTACTTTGCTTCATAAGTCTTCCAAGTAGTTAAATATGTAGATTTCAATCAAATTGATAGTCTCCAGACTTCTTTTCTCTAAAGAACCCTACGACATCTTTAAAATCATAAATTAGTTATCACAAATGTATTTCACTTCTAAACATTATTCCAAATTTTCAATATAGATTCAAGTTTCAACAAATCTAATATATATTCTATATGCAACAGAATGCATTTTGCTGTTTTGAACTCATTAATAATACCAGTGGTGTTAATATAAATACAAAATGAACCAGACAACACGCTACAAATGCAACATCCCCGGATAACATTTATAATGCTATTCATCTAGAAGCACACCATTTAGCTAAAAGTTCTTGCTTCCAATCATGGAAGCCTGATTGACATGATAAATATAAGATAGACACTAGTTAATCTAAAAATTTCTAAATAGACTGCAAAAGCTTGGTAAGAAATTGTTGATCAGCAAGCAGAGCCACTTGAGGATGTTCCATCACAAAAAGATAATGGTGTTCTCCCTCAGTCAATAAAATTGGACAAATGGTCATGCAAATTCCCAAGGATGATTTGGAATATCTTAAGTTAGCCTGGCAATTTTATAACATTGTAAACAGGTGACTTATGTATTATTATTATAAAGTGGGTCTAAAAAAAATTAAGTGTTTCTACAGGCTTTTGGAGGGATGTAGGCACAAAAGGGAATTTCAAAATAATAGTGTTTATAAACAGAAGAGTTGGGCTAAAAAGAAAAAAGCAATTTCTCTGAGTTTGAGCGCTTCTGTTCAGTTCCATGCTTAAAGATAAAAACCCTTCGTTGCAGAGAATTTGGAGGACAAAATCCTCTCAATTTCCATTGTTGGATTGAAGAATAAAAGCAGTTATTTTCTTTTTAAGCTAATTTCATCAAGGATTGTATTTGTGCTTAAATTTTGAAGATTATTTCCAGTTTGAGTTTACAGTTGAAGATTTAAAGAGGTATTGAATATGTTATATCAATTTGAGTTATGTGATTTCCTATGTATTGAAGGTATGTTGAGTACCAAATTTTGATACGAAGGATCCAGCGTTTTAATTCCAGTTCATTTGTTGCAAAGAAGCCATTCCTGTTTGATATAGGCCAGAATCTTGACGTTAGGATTTAGGTGACATCAACATTGTAAATCCTTGTATTAATTATTTTCCTAAATATTACTATAAATTAAATATAAGAGATGAAACCATTTTACCAACAGAGGTAAAAGAAGTCATGTAAAGACAGAACTACAATTACTTTTTGGACTTTGAGAAAAGGACAAAATAGCTAGGCATACCATTTGACACAAGTAAGGTGTTTTCAGTGCACGTTTGATAGTTGCAACATATGTCATAGGTTATTATGAATCACACTGAGTGCATTTATGACAGATGACTGCTGTATTGGTCCAGTCTTATGACAATCACAAGAGCATTTGTAAGTGGCTACTTGGGGCTACATGCATGATTCAAAAATTGTGGGTTATAACAATTTTTATCGTGACATTTCGGAACCTTATTTCGATCTAAGGTAATGTTCTAAAGTGGTATTTTGGAACTCCAATGGTCTGTATATTAAGGGCTTGAGATGGAAACATCATGGGAGTTTGTGTATACGTGTGTTGTTGGATTGAAGGTTAAAGAGAAGAAGGAAGCGTTTACGTAATATTTGTTTCATGAAGATAATGCAAAGTCAAGCATTGTCCTCCCTTCTTGGCTGAGATTTTTCCCAAAAGTTCTTCTCCACAAAAATCCTATGTTGTGAGATACTCTTATATTGCTAACTTATACTTCCTTATTGCTGCTATTTTTGTGTTCACCTAAGATGGGTTTGTTAAGCATGTTAAAGTGGTGGTTATTGGCACAACAAAGAACATGAAAATCTCCATGCTTTTCCATCATAAGACAGTTTAATTTTCAGATGTGCATACAATCACAGATTTTCACTTAGTATAGTCTAAACCATAGATGAAACACTCTAAACCATAGATGAAACACTTGCCAAGTAGTAAAAAACAAATAAGAGATTTTATGCTCGGGGAGTATTTACCACTTTTACTCACGGGAAATCACAGAGTTTTTTGCAAAGTTTTGCTTAAGAAACTTGCCAAGTTTCTAAAAAACTCAGTGATGGCTATATATGATGCGCAGCAGTGAAAAAGCAAAAGACTGTTGATTTTCTTTGGTTTTGATTGTTACTCAAGAGATTAAAAAGCCTCTCAAGCTTATGCAAGGTGATTTGCAAGCATTTTAGTTGATTTGAAGCACATTTGAAGTGGATTTTGAAGCAAAATTGGGTTCCCAAAACAGATTTCCTAATTTTTCTCATCATTTTTTAAATCATTTTATCAATACAACTAACAAAGTCACCAAACAAATCAGGTATTTCACTGGTCGCAAATAACTGTTAAAGTTGTAGCTTCAGTCGAATTGAAGCATGTGGTAAATCAGTATAATATATTTATTCATATGTTTTGCACATATACATACATACATATATATTTAATTCATGATTCACCAAAGTGAATATCATAATGTTTGCCTCATATTTATCGGGCTTCTTTTATATTGTTAAGATGTTAACATATCCACCGATATAATTACATAGCAATGCATTGCAAAACTCCCGATCAGATTATCGCTGATGGGCTGCGTTAAGTTGACTAATCAAAGTCCAAGTAGGGACATGACCCTACGTGGTACTTGTACCACATAGAGTCATGTCCATACGTGGCCATGACCCTTTACACTATATAAATATGCCATCGCTGCTATTGAAGGAAATACCATTGATCAAAGGCATGAGTAGTACTTCACAGCAGCAGATTAAATAATATTACTCTGCACTTGTTCAAACTACTGTTCATTGAATTACAGTCAATCTGAAGGCAAACTTCACATACTGTTCACTGTTCTAAAGAGCTTGCTCATCATAGTCGCAGGGCATAGCAGATTAATATATTGAAATTAAATATTCATCAGAATTACTACATACTGTAGTCTTCTGTCAGAGATCTTATTTACCTTTTCATGGTATCAGAGCCTAACTGATAGAGCAAAAATATTCAGTTATCATTCAGATTTCAAGATCTTCTTAGATAATCTCTAATTTGAAACCATGGTGAACCATGTAAGGCTGGTAAATAGACTTGAAGGTGCCTCAAACTTTGCATCATGGAAGATACGAATAATGACATCCTACAAGAACTTGAATTAGAAGGATACATGGAAGAAGATAAATCAATGTCTGAAAATGATCCAGATAAAACAATCTGGAAAAGACATAATAATAAAGCTATGAAGATCATTATAGATTCTGTTAAAGATCACATACTTCCATCTATATCAAATCTCAAATCTGCAAATGAGATGTTCATGACTATTAAAAATACATTTGAAATCAATGGCACCAATAGACTGCTCACGTTGAAACAACAACTACTATAAATCAAGATGAACAAAGGGGACACCATTACATTTTATTTCCTAAGAATTGCAGAATTAAAAGACCAACTTGCAACCATTGGTAATCAGGTAGATGACAAAGAACTCTCTCTAATAGCCCTTAAGGGGTTACCCATGTCTTGGGAATCTTTTAATTGTGGAATTAGCTCTAGACCTGAATTGCCAAATCAACTTAAGAATGATTGCTCACTAGAGGAGTCAAGACTAATCACAAGAGGAATCAGTCCAAATCAAGAGGGGGAATTCAAGCCCTTCAAACTAACACAAATAATAAAGAAAATAAGATTAATTTAAACGGAAAAGAGGAAAAGGTAATCAAACATTCAAGAATAGAGACTCGTCTAAAGTACAATGCTACAAATATGACAAATTTGGTCACACTCACAAATTCTGCCTAGAAAGGAAGAAAATTCAAGCTGCCCTAGCAAAAGCCAAGTATGAAAATTTAGCATTCTTTTTAGCCCTGTCAAGTGAGCTAAATACCAACAAAAATACATGGATTATAGACAGTGGAGCACCTCGACACATTCAAAGACAAATTCGGAACTTTGAAGGTTACTCTATTGAAGAAGTAACAATAGGGGATAACTCCACCTATCCAATAAAAGGAATCAGGACTTATTCAATACAACTAAAAAACAAAGTTACTCTTCAACTAAAAGATGTATTATTTGTACCTAGCATCAAAAGAAATTTGGTTTCAATTTCAGGCCTAGCAAATCAAGGGTATTGTACCACATTTAAAGAAGATAAAGTTCTATCTTGGCCCAAGAACTCCAATATTAAGAACGCAATCACCATTAGTTTCAGAGATGGAAGTTTGTATGAGCTTTGTAACCCTCAAAACCTAGCATTAAAACATGAAGTTTCAAACTCAAATGAAATATGGCATAGAAGACTTGGCCACCTTCATTTTTGTGCTCTGCCATCTATAGAAATGATTGCAACAAGTCTACCTAGTCTAAAATCTAATCATATTGGAACATGTAAGGGATGTGCCCTAGGAAAAAATACCAAAGGATCTTTTCCAAAAACTAAACATAAATCTAAAACTGTACTTGAACTTATTCACATTGACTTGTATGGTCCTATGCCAATCCCTTCACTAGGAGGGTTCTTGTATTATGTGATTTTTATAGATGATTTCTCTAGGAAAACCTGGATTTACTTTCTAAAACTTAAGAAATCAAATGAAGCGTTATCGAAGTTCAAAGAGTTTAAGGCATTAGTCAAAAATCAAATTGGGAAGAAAATGAAAACACTAAGATCTAACAATGGGGGTGTATATATTTTTGAGAACTTTAAAGAATTATTGCATCTCTGGTGGGATTGACAGGGAGTTTACAGAACCTTATACTCCTCAACAGAATGGAGTGGCAGAAAGGAAAAACAAAACTATCATTGAATCCGTTAAAGCCATGATGCATGATCAAAACCTCCACATCTCATTCTAGACTGAAGCCTCTAATACTGCAGTATACATTCAAAATAGATGTCCTAATTCAACCTTAGAGAATATTACCCCTGAAGAAGCCTTTACAAGAAATAAACCAGATTTAAGTCACCTAAGAATCTTTGGATGTATTGTATATATTCATATTCCGAAAGAAAAGAGAACCAAACTTGAACCCTCTAGGAAGAAAGGTATATTTGTAGGATATAGTGAATCCTCCAAAGGTTACAGGGTTTATATTCCAAGACAAAGAACTATTGAAATCAGCTGAGATGTAAAATTTGAAGAAGATA
Source organism: Cupressus sempervirens (assembly GCA_028749045.1). Classification (NCBI taxonomy): domain Eukaryota; kingdom Viridiplantae; phylum Streptophyta; class Pinopsida; order Cupressales; family Cupressaceae; genus Cupressus; species Cupressus sempervirens. Next base: position 664,323,471 of record CM053785.1, read on the forward strand.
TTGCTTATAACCTCTCTAAAAACATTGAAGAATCAAATGAGGAATCAACTACTAAATTAGATGAGAATCCCATAGTTGAGAGTCAGAAGGAGACTGGTTCAAACAATCATGAACTCCCATCTCTTAATATAGAAAATGTTGGAAACCCTAACAATAAGAAAAGCCCACTATGAGCAAAAAAGATGATTGAAGAAAACCATGTAGGACCTGATGAAATATTTAGAGAAAGCAAGAAAACTAGAAGCCATTCATGGTATGTTGCTCTAGCATCTGAACTCATCAAATTTGAACCATCAAGTGTTGAAGATGCATTATCATGTCAACCTTGGAAAGATGCAATGATTGAATAATATCAATCTATATTAAAAAAGGATGTTTGGGATGTCGTACCTAGACTTAAGGACAAATCAGTTGTCTCCTCTAAATGGTTATTCAAAATCAAAAATGCAGCAAATGGTAGCACTGAAAAATACAAAGCCAGATTCGTTGCCCGTGGATTTCTTAGAAGGCTAAAATTTATTATGAAGAGACATTTGCTCCCCTTGCTTGATATACCTCCATCAACCATTATTGCTGTTGCAGCATCTAAAGGATGGAAGATACATCAAATGGACAATAAGATTGCCTTCATGAATGGTGTTATCGATGAAGAAGTATATATAGAACAACCAAAAGGATTTGTCACTCATGACAAAAATTCCTATGTGTGCAAATTGAAGAAGGTACTCTAAGGCCTTAAACAAGCCCGCAGGCATGGTACAAAAGGACAGACAGTTATCTGACAAAATTAGGGTACCCCAAAAATGAAGTTGATCCTGATATATATTTCAAAATATCAGATGGTGATATTATTATTCTTTTTTTATATGTTGATGACTTATTAATAACAGGGGAAGACCATCTTATAACAAAATACAAACAAGATCTTGCAGTTGAGTTTGACACGAAAGATCTTGGACTCCTACACTTTTTTTTGGGCCTAAAAGTATGGCAAAAGGAGAACTACATTTTCTTAAATCAAGGAAAATACATTGTTGACATCTTGACCATATTTGGAATGATGGACTACAAGTCATTATCCACACAAATGGAAACAAATCTTCACAAACTTAAAAATGACGAAATTGAATCCGAACCTACAAATCCTACATACTACAGATAGATAATTGAATCACTAATGTACCTAGTGAAAATGAAAACTCAACCTAATATTTGTTATGCAACTAATACACTAAGTCAATTCATGTGTGAACCTAAGAAGATTCATCTTTTGGCTACCAAGCACATATTCGGATACCTGCATGGTACTATTGTACTTGGTCTAAAATATGATCATGTTGAGATTCAACTTCAAGGGTATTCTGATTCTGACTTGGCCAGAGCTCCATTGGCCGTAAAACTACTACAGGATGTTTTAGTCTTGGCTCTGCAATGATATATTGGTTCAGCAAGAAGTAATCAGCAGCTTCCCTAAGTTCCACTGAAGCAAAATACATAGCCACCTCTATGGGAGCCAAAGAAGCAGTGTGGTTAAGAAAGTTGCTAGTTGGATTATTTGGGAAACCTCTAAATCCTACACTCATGCATTGTGACAATCAGAGCTGCATAAAGTTATCAGCCAATCCAGTTTTCCACAACCAGTCAAAGCATATCGAAATTCCCTATCACTTTGTCAGAGATATGGTGGACATAGGTGTCCTCAAGCTAGAATACATCATCACTAATGAGCAAACTGTTGATATATTCACTAAAACTCTCTCTCAATTGGAGCATTTTAGAGGTAAATTTGGAATGTTTCAAATATGATTGTAACTCCTGCGATTGAATCTCAGTCATATTGTAAGATGTATATATATGTATATACAACATATAACGAACATATCATGATTAAACTACATTAAGTTGTTGTCCTAGAGCGTCGAAGATCATGATACTTGTCATGAGAGAGTTCATGACATTCTGATTCTTGTTATCTGATTGACTTCATTAATTTGTTGTCCCATAGTGTCGGATATCAGATAATTTATTCTCTTGATAGACATCACAAGCTGGATGTCAGTGCACATATCAAGTGAATATCACTATGGTGAGGAAACATTGATGATTCAATCCTCCCTCGCTAAGAGGGACGGTTAAAGTTGTAGCTTCAGTCGAATTGAAGCATGTGGTAAATCAGTATAATATATACATTCATATGCTTTGCATACATACATACATACATACATACATAGATATATATATATAATTCATGATTTACCAAACTGAATATCATAATGTTTGCCACATATTTATCGGGCTTCTTTTATATTGTTAAGATGTTAACATAATCCACCGATATAATTACAAAGCAATGCATTGCCAAACTCCCAATCAGATCATTGCTGATGGGCTGTGTTATGTTGACTAATCAAAGTCCACATAGGGACATGACCCTACGTTGTACTTGCACCACGTAGAGTCATGTCCATACATGGACATGACCCTTTACACTGTATAAATATGCCATCGCTGCTGTTGAAGGAAAAACCATCGATCAATGGCATGATTAGTACTTCACAGCAGCAGATTAAATAATATTACTCTGCACTTGTTCAAACTACTGTTCATTGAATTACAGTCAATCTAAAGGCAAACTTCACATACTGTTCAGTGTTCTCAAGAGCTTGCTCATCATAGTCACCGGGCATAGCAGATTAATACATTGAAATTACATATACATCAGAATTACTACATACTCTAGTGCTCTGTCAGAGATCTTATTTACCTTTTCAATTTTTAGCCTGTTCTCTTCACAACAGTTGGCTTGAGTTTATCTTTCATATGAAGAAAATGAACAAACAAATGAATACAAAAAATTAAGCTTATGTCATTTCATTAACACTGTCATGTTTAAAGCTATATATTATTATATTACTACCTCTTTTTATATGAAAAGGAAAGAAACATGAGAAGACAAAACAAAAAACTTAATATCACTTGGGTCTTTGGATCATAAACCATAACTGACCTTGGAATAATGTTTATCACAAAGATCACGAACTGATGCTGGAGCAAGAGTAGAAGACAATACAGACTTTGCAGATTTGTATCTTTCCCATGCAAATGATAGATCCACGGTAAAAGCCATAAAGATAGGAATGATCCAGTTATCCTTAAAAAATCTGTCAATTATTTCCTTCATAACATATCCACTGGCTAGAAGTTCTGGAGAATAATGTAGTAGTACATACACACAACCAGCTTGGGAAGCCAATGCTGTGCTCCGATGTTCAGGGATTGGATAGTGGCGAATTTGGTTGTACAAATCATCACCACGCAAGCGAGTAATAACTACATCAACAATTGGTTTTGGTATAGGGAACCTTCCAAGCAAGTCTTCTGGTCTTTGAACTAAAATCATAGTAGATGTAACTGGTGATGGTGAGGGTTGACGAAATGAGACAAATGTAGCTACTGATGACAAATGTGAGCCAGACCCGGGAGAATATGTTTGGCATAGCTTGCATAGATTATCAAGATTCAAAATTTCAGAAGAACGTTTGTTACGAACATGTGCCACAAGCAATTGTTCCCTAAAATTACCATTCAAACGGTGCTCTAACAAGAGTAGCATAACTCCATGAAGAACTAAAGCTTCAACTAATAATTGGCGCCCATCCCCATCTTCCATAACAGTTTCTACAGTGCTTTGCACATAGACTCCATCCTGTCAAAAGCATGTAACATTATAAAAGGTAATTCCCTGCTAAAGATGACATGAAGTAGATTTAAAAGGAAATCGACGAACACTATGAAGCTATATAATGAAAGAAAATAAGAGTGGCAAGTTTCAACTAGCTGAAATAGTATTCTTTGAATTTCTTTGCACACTTAAAGGAAAAGTTACATACAATGTAATAGACTAGACGCTATAATAGATTTTGAAGTACCCAAAAAACTGAAAGTCTGAGATTAACTTACTCAAACAATTACTTGTTCTATCCTAGAAGAACATCTTTCCGATGTAAGAAAATATGAGATTCCAGATTGCATAGATTAGATTAAAAATACAACAATTTCAAAACAATGATCTAATAAGGACTATTAGTAGCATTACTGTTCCAAACACTAAAGCATGACAAAAAAATTATATTATTTGGTTCCATAGCCAAACTCTTAAAAGCAGAAAAATTCCAAACAACGGGAGAAAAGAAGGATAAATTTTGCAAGCCTTTTTGGTAATTCAAGAATTCAGATTTACTACCTGACATGAAGCTATTCTTTTGCATTCATATCTTGCACACAGAAAGGAAAATTGTTTATCACCCAAAGAAAGATGGAATCAACTTATGCAATATTCACAAGGCAATGACTAAAAAAATATCTGACTTCATTACAGACTGATTTCGGGGAGAAAACTCAGAGGATCAGACTTCGTTTTGAAGGAGGGACACAACAATTGTCTACAGATTTGGAGTTGAAGGGCTTTGAATTCAATCTTTCTCAATTAGAGGCTAGCTGTACCCCCTTGGAGTTTACTGTCTAAGTCCCAGCTTGGACATGGTTAGCAGAGAATTGTAGATCAGACTTAGAAATCAGGCATCCGGGCAGAGAAAATCATCTTTGAATCTTGTACAGCCTATCAGCAGACCACCAGGTTTGTAATGCTTGTAAGGTACAATATAGTTATGTAAGGAACCATAAGCCGGACACTCCTATAACCACCTATGTTAAGCTAACTCCCTTATGCAAATGTGAACAGCAGCCATAGCCTGCGATGAAATTGCAATAAGAAGGTGGCTATTAAGTCATTAAGACAAGTCTTGTCGGTACTTTTTTAAGGTCACTTAAAATCCTTCTTATTGTATACCATAAGTGACCCCTTGTACCCAAAGGATGCAAGTCAGATAGGGATGACAACATGATAACATTTCAAATGCTAATTCTTGGCCAAGGTGCACTAACCACATGCTAGTGTTTGTCAGTTCTAAGATTCCAGATAGTCCTAGTCAGAAGTCAACCAAGATAACAATAGCTATATGGTGTGGCCGACTATGATTGTAGGGTCTTAAACCAGTTCCCACATGACTTGTAATAACACATTACATCCATTGTGGAAGGTTGGGCCCACTTCAAGTAGGAAGTGAGCAAGGGGTATCGATAACAATCCATGGTTAGGTGATTAAATGCCCCAGCGATACCATCTCCCCCATGATGCGGGAAGGACTTAAAGAAAGACTTGTAGATATCAAATGTTATATGTTGATAGTAAGAAACTTTCCTTTCTCAGTATTTTATATTTGACGATATTTATGTATTTTATAGTAAGAAACTCTTAGAACACATCTTTAGCTTTATATTGGAAAAAGATGTTGTCAATTGCTCTTTTGTTTTGTTTTTTTAAATTACTAGCATGTTAGAATAATTTACTTGCAAATCTTTATTTTCTACAAAACTAGTCGTCACTTCATTTTGTTATATAGTGCATGTTACATAGTGAGTCTTATTTCATCATAAGATTGTGAATTGTGTTCCCATGAGAGATTTTGAGGATTGCCCCTCAAAGTGGCTTATTACTTTCTGCATTATGCATCATTCTCAGCAGATTCCATATATTTTCCTCATTGGTGCAAGTGTCGGCATTAGATGCTGAGTGTTGTCATTTATGTCAGCTAACGGTTGCATTGATGCCAACTTGTTGTGGCTGGAAATTGTTGTGATTGAGAAGCCAGTAAAATGTAGTATGTTGTGTGTATTGATTACATCTGGAAGAGTTGTGCTATTGGGGAAAGAGTACCTGATATTTAATATGCAAGAAACAGTACTTGAAGGACAATAGATGTTTGGCATTGTGTGTTCAGATAATCTTCTGATGTTCTAATGGTAATAGTCAGTATGAGGTATATCCAAAAGATGGAAGTATGACGAGCAAGAATATGCAAGAAAGTGTATTTGAAGACCTTACAGAGAATGTTCTATGTTTGATCTGATTTTATGAGAAGAATTTCCCCTAAAAAGTTACTATTCCAGCTGTTAGATACATGGGCTTTAGAGTTTAAAATACATTGTGGTAATTTCAGCATAGCAGGTCAACAGGGCCATCCTACGCTGCAGGTCCTTTAAGGGCATTTAAGTACCATCATGGTGTGATATGGATGAAGTTACCATTGTAATCTTGGTTAAGAAAAGAAGTAATTGCTAAAGTACTGTAGCTGATGACAGACCCGCAGATTCTCAGATTTTTTTAAAATTTCCATCTCCAAATATCCCCATCCCCTATTTTTTTTAAATTAAGTGTATGGTACTGGTCTCTGGCATTTACAAGTATCCATCTCCTAGTGCCGATGGTCTAATGGAACCAAAGATGAACCACTATCATCTATCTTACATCATAAACTATTCAAAGAAGCCAGCTAACAATCCACGCAGACCAAGAGCCTTATTGCCTTTGAGGGCATGGACAGTGTCCTAAGTTCTAACTTCTTCCTTCCAGATAGTTGCCAATATTGGCTATCTTTCCAAGCAAGTAATCTTCCATACTTCACCATATCTTCAAGTTAACATTGTAAGGAATTTTAAGACATATCTTATTAGCATTTTAGTGCAAAAAATTGCCTATCTATAAGCAAATATTAGGTTATAAAAGAAAAATAAATGAGAGAAAATGAATTACAAAATCAAAATCCTCAAAATCTTATCCAAACTCCAGTATCCATGCATTTGCATCAAAGATAAAAATAAGAGAAGTCTGATAAAATGTAAGAATACTCAAACCTGCAAATCATCAAGGTATTGTAAAAGATCTTCATAGTATCGAACTATGCTATTAAAAAGTAGAAAAAACCTCTCCAATATGATTGAGAAACTTTCTCGAAACTCATCATCAACAGCGAGTAATTCAGGATTCTTTTCAATTTCCTCCTCAAACACCTCTGGAGATTTGAGATATCTAATACAATGCTTCAAAAAAATTAGTACCAAAACCCTAGAAAGTGAACAATTAAGGAAAAGGAAATGAACAATTACAGTAAACCCTAGAGAAAGATCAAATCATCTATAAAGAAACAGAATAAATTCATAGTTTAACATATTGAAAAAGATTCTCACACTATACCCACTTTCACATGATATTTTTCAATAAACAAATAATTTTGTATCCAATACATAATTTTAAACATTCTTAAAAATATAAAAGGATTGGATTTCCATAAAGAAAGTTGACCTCAAATTAGTTTACCTATGTTTGCAATAAGGCAAGACATGTGGATAGGACTGATTCCAAATCAATCAGATTAGATTTTACAAAGAATATCTAAATGGCCTCCTGCCTAGTTAAATTTGAGCTTTTATGTTTATTTAAATTATTTCCAACTCCCGTTCAAGTACATGTGGGTTAATTACTCCATAAAGGATTTATTGCATTTTATAAAAACAAACCTCTTCTTGAGCCCAACCTAGAGATATAAGTTAAACATTCCATGCCAATTCCCTTCAACCAGTAGTATATTAATATATTTTGTAATTAGTGCACGTTTTGTAGGTTTCAAGCTACCATGCAAGACTGTCTCACTTACAAAGCTTTCTCATTTTCCAAAATGTTAAAAATATCATAGACCTTGTATACTTCTGCAACATTTAAAGTGTTTCAAAGGCATCCATCAAATATATTAAATGCCAGTACTGTAGTTGTTGCAGTTACAAAAAGCAACTTCTTTACCATTATGGTTAGATTAAGATAATTATATTAAATTAATACCCTTTAAATGCTCTAAGCAGAGCTTATACAGATAGAATTAATCAATCTCTACTGGATGGCATCCACATCCAAAAACTTAATCTCATTTAAAACTATCTGTATACATGCATGCAACCAAAATGTGGGTAACACTATTGAAAGGAATTTCTTCAATATACCTAGAGGGATCAACTTGATCTTCTTCTATAGGCAATTTTTTTTGATAAAACATGTATTATATTACTTAAGGGAATAAAAGTGTATATTGATATAAACATGGCAATGTATGAATCTTGGCATTGCTACTCACACTGGAAGGACAGAAGTCTTCCCACCAATAAGTGTCCACTTCTTCCTTCAGTTAATCACAATCTGCTCACTCCAGAACTCATCTTTTGTGGTCACCTTATGCTAAAATCATAATTTCTTCAAAAACCTAAATTAGCCATAATCTATAAAGTAATATTTTAATCTAGAGATGGAACTTGGATTATTACATTATTCTTTCTAAAGTGCTTGCAAGGGACCAAGGAGCACACCTCCTTAGAAGCCCTACACTAATGCTTGGTTGCAATAAGCACTATTTTGAGTCCATTGTGAACAGGTAAGCACTTCTTGGTTTATGACTATTTGCTTATTTGGGGAATCCAAAAGCCCCTAGGATTCTTACACCATTATTCATGCCTTTCAAAATCTTAACCATTCCATCTACACCCCAATGGATCCTAGATTGTGAATATTAGTATGAATCAACAATGATGTTTTCTTGTTGATTTTAACCTTGCTCTTTGGTACAAGTTACATGAACTAGGAGGAAACCATTTTAAGGGTATGACAGCTAAGTTGACATCACCAAGTTTGTAAAACATCATACATCAATAACATTGAACTTACAAAGAATAATGGAATAACAAATATTTAACAAGAAAGATATAAAATTCTAAGAGATAAGATAAATTTATTAATGTCCAACAAGAGAACACAAAGGGTCTAAGGGACTGAAAGAAAACAACAAGGGCAACAAACACCACTAGGAGCACCAAACGATATTCGAAAAGGAGCAAAATGGTAAGCAAAGCAACAACAGACCACCCCAAAGGACTAAGGATCATTTTTAAGCAAGAAAAAGTCTAGCATCGAAGGATAGGGTCTATGGCAAGAAGGAGCCCTAGGCCACCATAGAGTACCGCTAGAAGTAGAGTGTGTTGGAAATATAAGAGGAGTAACTAAGAGGGGAGGGGTGAATTAGTTACCACTAAAACAATTCCAAATCCCTTAGATGTCAATACAAACTTTCTTTTAACTCACAACTCGGTTAGAACTAGATATTCACTGTAACTCGGTTAACAAGCAATCTTAAGATAATGATGTGTATCAACCTTAGTAACTTAGTTGCAGAAAGATAAAGCAATAAGAAAATAACATGAACACATGAGACATCAAGATTTAACGTGGAAACCCAATTTGGGAAAACCACCAATGCAACTAGTTACACCTTTTCACTCTTCTGGAGTGAGCCCTGTTAGGAGCCAACCCTCTTATAAGTTACAAAACACACTGTTAGGTGTGACCCTGTTAAAAGATTTATATCACCCTGTTAGGAGTGGCCTTGTTAGAGGTCTTAACACACTTCACTTTAGAAGTGCCACCTGATTACAGGATTTATAAAATGATTGTTAAGTCAACTCTGTTAAGAGATTTCTTCACTGCTACAATTGTTAGAGAGTAACAATGATTGACCTAATTGACGAAGCAACTGAATTGCAGATTCAGATCACTATTCTGAATTGTCCTCTGGATCCTCCCTGATAAGAATATTCTTTGCAGCTCCTTGGATACTCTGCTCTAAATCAGATATCCTTCTTTATTTGCATCTTATCTTCTTCTCCACTTTCTCATATTTCAATCCACGTCTTGACCTTTCATATATATGAAATCCAATGTCAAGTCGGCTTGAATACCCTTTCAAATAAACAAATAACATCCACTAAGTCAGCTTGCATAAACCAACTAATAAATAGAACTAATCTACGAAGAGCCACTGGAAACCAACGAAGTTGGGCAGAGGGGGAGCAAGGCTCTCATGGGTCTCAATAATAGCGAGAATATCAGCAAAACCAACGGCTTCTTGAAAAAGTGCTAACAATGACCAAAAGGATACCCTTTCAAATAAACAAATAACATCCACTGAGTCAGCTTGCATAAACCAACTAATAAATAGAACTAATCTACGAAGAGTCACTGGAAACCAACAAAGTTGGGCAGAGGGGGAGCAAGGCTCTCATGGGTCTCAATAATAGCGAGAATATCAGCAAAACCAACGGCTTCTTGAAAAAGTGCTAACAATGACCAAAAGGTGTCGTTGCCATACCAGCAGTTGACAAGAAGAGAGTCAGCAAGAGGCCTTGCTTCCTCTAACTATTGTGGGGGTTGTCACTTGGCCTTAAGGGCCGGTCTCAACTCCCAATCGGGGGGAGGAGAGTCACAAATAACAACTCTAAGATTTCGGATGACAAGCCACTTCCTATTACATCTAGCTTCTGCAACAAGGCCATAAGAGTGTTTCAACTTTGCAACCTATGATCTCGTGAGGTCTTTGTCAAGGTAAATCTTAGTAAGAAGAGACAAAAGCATCATCTTCGCTTTAAGAACTCGCATCCTATCAATCAACGAAAGGAACCTAATAAAAAGAGTGTCGTCCGGGCCAACCCATGCCTTGTCAAGGGTGGTGTCTATGATGCCTAGCCCGTCCCTTAGGAAGGAGTAAGTGGTCGAGTTGGGGTCATCTAAGGGGAGAGAAAGACCGCTGTGATGTCTAGTTGGTCCCTTAGGAAGGAGTAAGTAGTCGAGTTGGGGGCATCTGAGGGGAGAGAAAGACTGCAAACCCTCAAATTGAGCTCCCTTGACGCACCTAATACACTCATCATCAATCTTAGCCTACACAATTGACTCAACTCCTAAAAGAGGTGCATCGGTGGTGTTATTACAAATGGATGCCCAGGATTTGATTTGTTGTTCAATTTCCAAAATCAAAGAATAGCTTTTAAAGATAATATACAAATCATGTGACATACTATAAGATAAGTTAGCTCATAAAAGGAAATGAACTTTTGAAAGCATGTGAAAACCTTATAAAACACCATTCAAGTTAATATGTAGCACGTAGAAATACAATCATATTAATTTTAACTAAGTGTTAAATATTTTGAAACTTAACACAAACACGCCCCTCAAGGTTCAAGGATCATGATGGACATTTGAGCCATCTAAAATTTGCAGGAAAGGAAGGAAGCATCTTCTTCCCATTCCCTCTTTGGTACAAAAGACAGGGATTGGGGCAATTTTTTGGTACATCATAGACGCATAAATATGTCCCCACAAACAATAAAAAATTTACTTTTTCACATTAAAAGACATCAACACATAAGGTGGGGTCAGGGGCATGCCAAGGCTCTCCACTCTAATGTAACCTCTAAATCTTAAACCTGTGTAACTGGTTTGGATACAACAGTTGCTGATATTTATTTCCCAAGTTCAGTACATTGTGTGTGTGTGTATGTCTATTTCGTTTGCACAAAATGAACATAGTTAACTACATAACACATTTGATGATTGGTAATTGAACTCAATTGTCAAACGTTAAAGATATATCAAAATGATTTATATTGATGCATCTGCATTTGATTCATGATGCAAAGATGCACTGGTATACTTCTTAGTTAATAAAACTAAAGAAGAGCTTAAGCTGTGCTTTAAACTTCATTGGAACAGAATTGTGCAAGCCAAAGATGCGAAACAGAGAAAACGGGACCATTGGAGCTCAGAGATGATTAGAAGATCCTCGGGTCACGTCAACTGAGGAAAAAGTCCAATGTCACAATTGCGGCTAGACCAATTTCTCAGTTGCAATCGTAATGCAAAAATACCGCCACATGTATGACCCAACTTCAAGTACCCATCACCAGTATCGCTCTACTAATCAAGCCAATTTTGCATTGCAATTGCATCATTTCAGGTTTCAAATAACAAACGTATACTGTAAAACTAAATCCAAGGAAGTTTGGCATTACTATCGAGACTACTCCTACAGACAACAACCGGCTAAGGCAACTCATCAATTGACCGAACGAGTGGTAAGTTTGAGCTCTAAGAACAATGTTATACATTTACAGTTTAATACGAATTACAAATTTAAAGAAGAATATAGTCCATGTTTAACCTACGCGGCTTTAAAGGACACACAATTTCGCCCACTATTTCCAAAGAGAAAAATAAAATTGAAAAGTGCAAAGCACTGTTGTCGCTATCTAGTGTCCAATTGGAATTTATAGCTGGTATAATTTTCTGAGGAAGCGTGATAAGTAACCGTAAGTTTTAAAAATGATGAAGCTGATAGTTTCTTTGTACTTAGATAGGGTTTGGAAATTACTTGAGGTCGAAGAGAATGGGAGCATAGCGGGGCTGGTCCAAATCGGAAGGAAGGCGATCAGTCAATCTGAGGAGCTCTGAGATGATAGCTTGGGCAGTGCTCACCAGCTTCAGTAGTTCTGAAGTTGCTCCGTTTGCATCTCCACTCCCCAACTCAACCATTGTTATCTGCTATGCTTGGTAAATACCGCATGCGGTTCGCTCTGCAATCCTTCGGGACCTGTATTATCGCAAGGCGGGCTGAAATTTGCTTCTCGCTCCTGATTTGTTTTCCTTGTATTTTTATGTTTATAATTATGATTTATAAAATATTTTATTATATTGTAAAAATATCCTAAACAAAGCATACCTTAGTTTAAATATAAAGGATAGGATTGTTCTATGGTTAAGATATAATTGACTAAACAATCAATCAAATTAAAAATTAGGGTCAAATGTTATGGTTCTTAAAATGAGTTGAGAGTGTTTACTCATTGACTTAAGATTCAATAATTTTAACAATATTTTACCAATTGTTAGGACTTTAAAGTTGTTAATGGGAATTATGACTATTCATAATTGAATTAAATCTATTCTTTAGATCTAGAAAGCAACAAATCATGTGATGTCACGTGAGCACATTTATAAAATATTATTTTGTGAGAAGTATAGATCTCACTTTTTTGTGTCCTTTTGGTAGTTTTTGATAAAAAAGTATGTTGATGTGATATCATATTTAATGATGTGACCCTGATCAAGCAAGTGAAGAAAATGGAAGTTACTTGAAAGTGTTACGTAAGATTTTGAGAAGCTTGAAGTTAGGGTGCTCAACTAATGAATCTTACCTTACTAGAGGAATTTGCAACCTTTCTTCTTTGGCTCCTTCTAATTTAATTTGGATTATAAAGAGGAATCATATTTACAGATTATCTCTTTCCCTTTACACATCCTTTTGAATGCTCAAGTATCATAAAAGTGGAGGTCTACATCCTATTAAAGCATCTCTATCTTACCCCTAAAGAGTGCCTTTAAACAACAAGGTAATATTATATATTGTTGTCGTTGTTGTAGCTCCTAATATGAAGGGGGACATATTTTTTACTTCACTTACATAGAGTATAGAGGATAGAGAGGCACCAAGTCATGTATGTATGGGGTAGGAGTATGGTAGCCCACCTATACTACAAGCTTAGTGGTTACATATGACATCAAATAGATATTCTAGAAATATGCACATTACTACAAGTGTGTATGTTCAATTGTATTCCTTACAATAGGATAGTGGGGTTTCTAGTAGAGATAGATGCATTAGATCCATGGACATATGATTATCCTCTAAGATATGGTAGTTTGAAGACCTATTGTATTGGAGAGTCACCTTTGATTGGTTATAGGGCATTGATATTAGGTTGAGACCTTATAGACTCATTCCAACTAGGAGAAGGGGTGATGTCCAAATGAGGTACATTATATATATATATATATATATATATATATATATATATATATATATATATATATATATATATATATATGCACAACTATATAGTGATGCCATATTACTTTGATAAATTAATGTGGCAATTCAGTCTCCCATAGACTTTCTAGCATGAGTGTCACTATATAATCACAGATAGAAATGAATAAAGAGGCTAGGGACCATAGTGTGACCTACCAATAATAATGAAAAGGAGACATATATAGAAGGAGATTAGGATACTAAAGTAGTAGACATTATGAGATATGTTGGTGTGATACAAGACTACCTAAGATATATGAGTATTGAGGGGGTGATAATCATCTTACTGCATAATCATCTCCATCATTCTGCAAATGCAATCTAAGTAAAAATAGAAAACCATCATCACATGAGGTAAACAGGGAATTTTCAATTGAGTGGAGAAGTCACACCTTGGATTATATGTTGGCAGTAGCTTGAGGATAGATATCTTTATGAAAGAGTAAAAGACGAAGATTGTAGAAGGATGAAATTTGATTACTGTAGAGTCAGATGTTCCCCATTCATTGGGAATGAGACCCTAATTGTATTATGATTATGGATGGAACACAAAGAAGTTGATTAATTATTTACATCTAGCATATAATAGTCCAGGTGACAACAACAAAGATTATGATTATGGATGGAACACAAAGAAGTTGATTAATTATTTACATCTGGCATATAATAGTCCAGGTGACAGCAATCATATGTGTAGTGTCAAGGTGTAGTTTAGATATAATATAGCCACATGTAATCCTAATTAAAATTACCTCGTGAAGAATGTTATAGATATTAAAATAATTTTAACTTCAACAATCAAAACATTATGTGACTGCCCATAAAGGAATTATAAAATCTTCAAGATAAAATCAGAGGTTACAAGAGTAAGTTTTAGTAACTAAAAGGAGAGACCTATCGAATAGAGGAAAGATAAATATATGAGAGAAAGAGATATCAAGGTTTCTTCTTTTCTACAAAGGCCCTATGGTTGGAGGGGAGAAGAGAGAATGCATTTGTATTATTTTGTAGCAGAGAAGAAGGGGGAATTTAATATGTTTATTTTTTGATTAATTCAAATAGCTAGATAGGGTTGCAAGGACAAATAATCCAGTGGTTATTATGTTATGTGTTTGAAGTAAAGAGAAAGTTATTCATTCCATATCTTGTGGTTTAATTGCTTCTCTTTCTAATCAAAATCAATCTTATACTTATTCCTTTCTTATTCGAACACAGTTCTATTATCATGTCAAGTCAAGGAACTTATCAATTTGTGTATTCATGTTTTGTGAATTGAGATATTTAATCCTTCGATTTCTCTATAATAGGGAGGATTTAGTGAGTGATCTTGTGGTCATTTCTTAGTTCTTCCTCTGATTATCTAAGTCTGAAAAAAAATTCATTTCATAGTAATGACTGAATGTCAAAAGCCTTTGTATCTTCAGGTAAAAGATGTTATCTATATTTAATTTATTAAATATCTTTTAGGAGGGAGATGAGCCTTCGTATCAAAACTTAGAGAGCGTTTGCATATAACATTGTAAATGATTCAACTGTTAGTTCTATTTATCTTCTCATTTAGGAATTTAAGGGTCCTTCATGATGCATTTTTGAGAGGACAAATATGTTTAGTAACAAGTAAACTTCTATGTTATAACCTAGTTATGTTATATTTATTACCGACCATCAATTATTATCAACGAGTTACAGTAAGATCTAAAACATGTAGATTACTTGCAACACAAATAACATCCACATAATTTTAAGACCAAGATTTTTAACATGGAAACCCTATTGAGGGAAAAACAACCTAGGACTGGCAACCCAAAAATTTCACACTTATGAAGTTAACTTTGTTAGTAGCCAACCTTGTTACAAGTTACATACAATTTGTTAAAGTGACCTTCTTAGAGGATTTCACCAAAATAACATCTAGAGTTTATCCCTCCTTGTCCCTGACTAAAAAGAGTGACCTTGTTTGAAGGACTTACAAACACCACTAATCAATGTTACCGTATATGATTTCACATATTTATTAGGTCCACTCAGTGTTTCCAAGATTTTCTACTACAGTGTTTAGAAAGAAATAGTATAAAGTTGATATGTTACAATAGCAACTACCTTTGCTTGTTTATATCTTTTTTCCTTGCTCTTTTTTCTTCTTTATCACTTGGTTGATTCACTCTTTCTCCTTCCTTCAACTCTTTTATTTCCCAACTATTTTATGCTTGGTTACCTTACACTATCTTGATCATTAATCATCTTCAAACTTTGATTACTCGACCAATATATGCATCAACAACATACAATCAATCAGCAACTTTAATCAACATTAAAAAGAACCTAAAAATGTCTCCAACATCTCCTTAAATAATTTTCTTCATGCTTCCAGATTCTTCTATCTTTTGTTGCTTAATTGGACTCATTGATCTCAAATTCATATCAAAATTTGAGATTCAAAACTTTATACAATGTAACTAGACATTTTGAAAAAATAACATGCATAGAAACTTTGTGAACATCCTTATCCTTCTTTAATTTCCATTATTAGATCTTCATTGATTTTTCCTAGTCATCTATTTCATAACAAACTTTGACTTATGCCTTGGACCATCTTGAACTTTCCAATTTTCCATCAAAATTTGGCCTCAGATTCAAATTCTTCAAACTTTTTCTTCCAGCTATTACTCAATATTGACTCACTGGAGCAACACTGTCAACTTACTCTACTTGGTGACAACTACAATCACTCGATCTACACTGACTTCCTTTAGTAACCTTGTTACTTGGTTAGGCTTTGAATAGATCTTAACATTACAACTTTACATGATTGTAGAATCATCAAATAAACATTATATTATGATTGTCTAACTCATTCAAGTACCCACTGAATACCTTACATATCAACTCTTTGACTCAGCAATATACTTTCTTCAAATCCTCTTCATCAATCAAATAATGTGGCACTCTAATGAATTAGCATAATGTCTAATCAATTAAGACTTGACATCAATGGCCACATACCAATTGATATGACTCTTTTACATAACATTCATAACGGCATCAACTAACAATCTTCATAGACTAAAATTCCTCCACTTACTCTAGACTTAGTAACAATATCAGTTGAGGCTAACAATATTCCCCTTTGGCATTGATGACAACATATAACATATGATTTGAAATTACAATACATCACATAAGATAATCACAATCACGAACTAACAATGACAATACAACTTTGGAGTTTTCTCTCACTCAGTATGTATCTTCAGCAAAAATATTTCTTCAATTTAGCTCTAGTCTTCAGTTCATCTTTGATTGCTCTCCTCAATGCATTCTCCCCTAATCATTAATATTTCCTTCATGTATATACTTCCTCATATGCATCTCACTTGAGGGTGTATTCTCCTCCTTTTTAGTAGATTCTCCCCTTTGACAACAATGCCAAAGGTCATTATAAAATTTAATATGAGACTTATAAATTCTTGTAGTTATCCTTGTACCTTGCATGTATAGTTTACATTACATTGATCATAATCATTTTCACAACTTCATCAATGCTCCTAAAGTGTGAAGTTTTTGTATCAACTCCACAGAGATATTGCAATTCATCCATGAATTGATGCAACATGAATCTTCACCTTAGTGAATTTTGGATAGTGTTAGGAATGCTAGTTTACCTCTTAGATACCCAAAAGCATCCTTAGGCAGTAGATTGGTAAATATATCATCTATTTTTTCCTCTGACTTCACATATTCAAGTCTTACTAGTTTCTCTTGTACATGATCCCTCAAATAATGATACTTGATTGATATGTGCTTTGTTTTTGCATGCATCACCAAATTTTTGGATATGTTTATTACACTTGTATTATAGTTGTCAATAGTAATAGGTTTGGTTATCTCCCCTTGTATAACTTCTAACAATTTCTTAATCCATGCAATAGTTGAACAATTTATAGCAACATCAACATATTCAGCTTCAACAATAGATTGTGAAATACAAATTTGTTTCTTGCTTAGTCATGTTATCAACCTTTCTCTAAGAAAAAAATCTCCTCCAATTGTTTTTTTTGTCATCAACATTACCATCCCAATGAACATTTGTGTAGACTTTAAGACTAAATTCATCCTCTTGTTTATATCACAAGCCATAATCTTTAGTTCCTTTTAGATATTTGAAAAACCTTTTTCACAACAATCATGTAAGTTTCCTTAGGATTAGATGAAAACCTTGCAATAATTCTAACAACTAGTGTTATATTCGATCTACTATGTAGAACACAATGTAGTTTGTCAGTCATAGATCTATTTTCTGTTTGATCAACTTCACCAGTAGTGTCTTCATTAGATAGCTTCACTCCAATCACCGTAGCTGTACTGACTAGCTCACACTTATCCATACCAAATGTTTTCAAGATTTCTTTCACATACTTGGACTAAGTAACATATATACCTTTCTTTGTTTGATAGACTTGTAATCCAATTAAAAACTTTATCTCTCCACATATTGACATTTCAAATTCAGTACTCATTTGATCAACAAATGTCTTGCATAGCATGTCATTTCCTCCAAATATTTTATAATTGACAAATATTTCAATAATCAACACCATATTTTCAAATTGACTTTTCAAATATAGATTACTATTTTCACTTGTTCTAACAAATCCAATCTTAATCAGATAAGAGTATAACCTTTCATGCCATTCTCTTAGAGCTTGTTTCAATCTATACAATGCTTTGTTCAATTTGCAGACCATGTTCTTCTGATAAGGTTTAATAAATCCCTCAGTTTGTTCAATATATACTTCCTGCTCAAGTATTCCATTTAGAAATGTAGATTTAACATCCATTTGGTATACCTTGAACTTCTTATAAGTAGATTGATCTAATAGTGTTCTTACTCCTTCCAGTCTTGCCACAGGTGCAAAAGTCTCACCATAATCTATTCCTTCTTCTTGTGTATAACCTTTGCAAACCAATATTTCCTTATTCCTTACTGATAGGGAGGATCCTTCACTTAGTCCTAATCTCTTCTAGGACTCCTTGAGGCTCTTCTCCTAGCCCCTCCATGACCCTATACTAGAGGAATTCCTTCTATAACTCCTCTCTCTCTAAGGTCCTCTCTACCAATCTAACAAGTCACTATCCTTTCACCTTGCTTCTTGGAATCACTGCACTAAGTCATGTAGTAGATCACGATGGTCATGACCAACTCACATATGGATGGAGGGGCTTCTTTACTGGTTGTTTTTATTAGTTTTGGTTCCACTTTGTTCCTGTTTCGCATATTTTTTCTATTGATTTCTCCATACCCTTGGAAATAAGGCTAGTAGCCTCTTGGCCCTAATCAAGCCTCCATATGAGGTTTTTGGCATATAACTCTAAATTCACCTTAACAATCCATCAAATAAACCACCTTTCTATATACCTTTTTTATAGTGCTCATGGATTTTCCAGCTTTTGACCCTCCAAAGTGTTCGTACAATACTTTGCTAGGATCAAGCCCATTATTAGGGTTTTAAGCTTGGAATGACTACAGTACCCTTTGAGGGTTCAAACACTCATCAAATGCATTCACCATGACTTTTCCCTTGGTTTACAATATCTACACAAAGTTACCTACAAATTCATGAAGTTGGATTACCCTCATTGATCCATCAAACACTTCATCCATTCGTTATTATCACTATTATGCCTATTCTTTTATCACTGGATTTGCCTAGGGCTTAGTAGAAACAATATAAAACTTGCATATCCTAGTCCCAAATTGCATATTTACACTATTTACAAAGTTCCCTAGCATATTCCAAAAGGTTGTAAAAATTCCCACCATGGAATTTCATGCTAGGGTCATTTTTGTGCCTCCTACTTTGTATGTACCAGTGAACCAATCACAAAGAGGGGATTTTTTATTTCACCAGTCAAAAAAACTAAAATAAAGAATTTCACACCAAGAATGTTAAAAAGATGCTTTATCTACACATGCATAGGATTTACTCAAGTTAATACTTTAAAATATAGATGCTTGAGTTGCAAACAAATTGTGATAATTCTTGCAGGTAAATCAATATTGCTTCATTAATCAAATCCATATAAAATGACTTTGACCCTTTATCATGACCTTGAATGGTCTTATATAGCTCTTGGGCTTGTGCTCCAACTGTTCTACTAGATCCACAATTGATTCTTGGTTATTTTGTAAAATGTTGTATGTTGTCATGACAACATTGAAAAATTGCAATGTTGTCATTGACAAATTTTGCATCTTTTGCACTTTGACATATCTAACACCCACAATCACTTCAAATTGGTCTAGAATGATTACATTAGCATGAGTTATAACTCTTAACAAATTTTCACCTATTTCCACACATGTTGGAATCAATTTTACCATTTGACACATTATGACCTACATTGACAACTTTTGCATTTACATGACAACCTTGACCACTCCTAGGA
The DNA here is from genome assembly GCA_028749045.1 of Cupressus sempervirens. Classification (NCBI taxonomy): domain Eukaryota; kingdom Viridiplantae; phylum Streptophyta; class Pinopsida; order Cupressales; family Cupressaceae; genus Cupressus; species Cupressus sempervirens. The sequence goes on from CM053785.1 coordinate 664,343,558, forward strand.
AAACCTTTTGCCCATACCTAGTTTGATCTCCTAAAGAATCAAACACTCACTTGGGACTCTCTTTTAGTCCTTATTCATATGTGTCTTGGACAAAGTCACTTACAAGCCAAAACTAATTTATGGTTTGACCTAAGATCCTAGGTGCTCCTGCACCACTTACCACTTCTCCATTCTCATTCAGTTTGTTTTTGAAAATCCTTTTAGTTCCTATCACATTCTTATCAGTAGATCTCAATAAAAGTGTCCAAGTATTTTTTTCTTAATATGATTAATCTCCTTATTCATAGTATTTATCCAATTGTCATTTTCTGATACAACCTTAACTATTCTACATTCAAAATCATCTATTAGACATGTACCTTCTCTTATTTTGCTTCTTGTATTGCTCCAAAACTTTTATCTCCAATTATCTATTCAAGTGAATGATTCTTTCTCAAATATTTTTTTCCAAAACTTGTTCATCTCTTTCATTCTCAAAATTTTCTTCAGTCAATTTAGATGCATCTTCCTTCTTAGCTTACTCTATTTGGTGCTCGACTATAGTGTTCAATGACTTAGCTGCTACTGCTAGGTTCTCGGTAACTCTATGTTGTAACTTGGGTAGAGTATCAAGTGCCTCTTCATAGACATATACAAATTTATTTTAATATTCAAGTTCTTTCTTTCTCTCCACATCATTCCTCTTTACAAACTCATCAAATCTTACATTTGCACTTTCAATCATCTTATTAGTAGCTTTGTTCAAACATTTATAATCTTTTCTCTTAGATGAGTAACCAAGGAATATATCTTCATCTCCTTTAACATCACATTTACCATTCCTTGTATCTTGTGATATAACATCTACTACCAAATATTTTTAAGTAACTTACATTCAATTTGTGATTGTACCATATCTCATAGGGTGTCTTGCTTGTTCCTTTCTTTAATTTAACTTAGTTTAGAGTGTAAATAACAAAATTTATTACTTCTCTCTAGAATATTTGAGAAATATTATTTTCAATCATGAAAGTCCTTGCACAATCCACTATGGACCTATTCCTTCTTTTAGCAATACCATTCTATTGGGTGCCCTCGATGTAGATAACTATCTTTTAATACCATTCTCAGTACAAAACTTAGTGAATTCAACAAACATAAACTCACCACCTCTATCAGATCTTAGACCTTCCAAAGACTTACCAATTTCTTTCTCATCTCTAGCTTTATACCATTTGAACATATCAAACTCACGTGAATTTACTTTCGTAAACATAACAATCATCATCCTTGAATAGTCATTGACAAACAATATGAAATATCTATCATCGTAGTATCTGTCTACTCCACTTGGACTACATAAATTAGTATGTACCGGTTCTAAGATTTCATTTGAAATATGTATCTTACTAAGGAAACTAGACTTTATCATCTTACCTAGCTGACATTCCTTACACATAGCATTATCTAGTTTTAGTAGATTTGGTAATCCACTTACTTTTGTCTTTCTATTGATTTTCACCATGTTCTCAAAGTTTACATGACACAACCTTTTATGCCATAACCAGGGTATGTATAGGATCATGGTGTGTGGATCATGATGTACCAAAAAATGGTGATGTGAAAAAATTGGAGTTTTAAAACATCTAAAAGCGTTTCAAAATCTACTTTGACTTTTTTTCCACCCATCTTGATACCAAGGCAAAAAGGTTGGACCAAACCTTATCAAGTATTTGATCCATTATTGGGTAACTGATATCATATTGGGTATCTGATATGAAATTACTTGTCTTCAATTTTCACACTTATCACTATAGAAATAGTGATAATCCTATCGCTCATCGCTATATAGGAAATCCCCTTTCTACGACCTCTAATAGGTGTTTTCACTATAGAGTATAGCAATCACAAGTTTCAATCTTTTTTGCAAGTTTTCATCTTATCGCTTTAATGCATAGCAATACACAAGTGCCCATCACTCATTGCCATGTCCATTATTCTCCAAATGCAATTTGTAATCAACTCTGATCCATTGTTATAGGCAATAGTGACCCATTTTGAAAATCACACTACCTTATCATTGTAACACATGGCGATCAACTAATCTTATTGCTAATTTTTGCAACACAAATTTCCTTTTTTCAATCATTGAAAGCACTTATCGCCATATCTTATAGTGATACAACGCAGTTCATTGTTGATCATCCTAACCAAAACCTCATCTCCCTGCTTATCGATGATTTTTAAAGGTTATAGCGATACACCTTTCTTAATCGTTCATCGACATATTGACAATATGTCTTCTTTACATAGCGATAAGCTTGATCACTATATGTTATAGCAACATCTCATCCGACTTTGAAGATGACCCTGTTGCTATCACCACAATATACACCGATACTTGAACTTTCATCATTGTAGCTATAGCAATATATTAAAAACTCATATATCTCACAGAGTCTAAATTATGATTTCTTGCAAACAAAAAGAAATGTAGTAAGTAATTATTTTACTCGATCACAACCATATAATCAGCCTAGGCTATGAAGAATATTCTTGAAATGATAAATAATTTGCAACATGAAAATAAGTCAATAAGATCAACTATAAACAAAGCAATAATAGATGAAAAATATTTAAAATATTGAGTTCCACCAGGACATATGGTAATCAGTCAAATGGTTCAAATGGGTTCTAGGCTAACTTATGACCCCATTCAACCCATTAGATTGCAACATGTGTCCCTAGGGTTCCTAGGACCCCTAGGGACATATGGTAATTGATCATATGGGTCGAATGAGTTCGTAGGATAACCTACGACCCCATTTGACCCATTGCATTGCAACATGTGTCCTTAGGGGTCATAGGACCCCTAGGGACATATGGTAATCAATCATATGGGTCGAATGGAGTCATAGGCTAACCTACAACCCCATTTGACCCATTGCATCCTGACATGTGTCCCTAGGGTCCTAGGACCCCTAGGGACATATGGGTTAAATAGGATTGTAGGCAAACGTATGACCCCATTCGACCCATTGCATCATGACATGTGTCCTTAGGGGTCCTAGGACCCCTAGGGCCATATGGTATCAAAAATATGGGTCAAATGCCATTGTAGGCTAACCTATGACCCCATTCAACCCATTGCATTGCGACATGTGTCCTTAGGAGTCCTAGGACCCTTAGGGACATATGATAATCGATCATATGGGTTGAATGGGATCGTAGGCTAACCTACAATCCCCTTCAACCCATTTCATCATGACATGTATCCCTAGGGGTCCTAGGACCCTAAGGACATATGATAATTGATCATATGGGTTGAATGGGGTTGTAGGCTAACCTACGAACCCCTTTGACCCATTACATTATGACATGTGTCCCTAGGGGTCCCAGGACCCATAGGGACAAATTATAATTGATCATATGAGTCGAACGGGATTGGAGGCTAACCTATGACCTCCTTCATCCCATTGCATCGTGACATGTGTCCCTAGGGGTTCGAATGGGGTCATAGGCTAACCTACGACCCCATTCAACCCATTGCATCACATCATGTGTCCCTAGGGGTTCTACGACCCCTAGCAACACATGGTAATCAATAATATGGGTCAGATGGGATCTTGGGCTAATGTACAATCCTATTCAACCCATTTCATTGTGACATGTGTCCATAGGGGTCCTAGGACCCTTAGGGACATATGATAATTGATCATATGGATCCAATGGGCTTGTAGGCTAACCTATGCGCCCTTTTGACACATTGCATCGCGACATGGGACCCCTAGGGACATATGACAATCGATCATATGGGTCAAATAGAATCATAGGCTAACCTATGACCCCCTTCGACCCATTTCATTGCAACATATGTCCCTAGGAATATATGGTAATCGATCATATAGGTGGAATGGGGTTGTAGGCTAACCTAAAACCTCCTTTAATCCATTTCATCACAAAATGGGTCCCTAGGGGTCCCAGGACCCCAAGGGACATAATGTAATCAATCATATGGGTTGAATGGGGTCGTGGACTAACCTACGACCCCCTTTGACCCATTGTGTCATGACATGTAGGACCCCTAGGTACATATGGTAATCAATGTAATAACCCCAACATGTTATAACTTCTTCAAACACCAAAATCTTCTTTAGTTTAGTTGTTCGACATTTTGTCAAACACTTTTCAAACAAGCTATACTAATGTAATATCCTCTTACAAGGAACTAATATGCAAGTGCAATTATTTTGGTATTTTCAATGCAAATACATGGAAACTATATATGAAATGTATACCTACAACCAACTGACATTTTGACAAACAATTGACATACAATAATGACTATGGTAATGCCAAAATTTGATTCTGAATTATCACAATAAAATCATATGCTTATGAAGTACAATGATAACTACTAATAGTTACAAGAGGAACCTAATAATAGTGATGCCCAAGGATGGAAATGAATCAAACATAGATATTGCAGCGCGACATCGTGCATGCATACTGTAGGAACCAAAATCTATTCTCCAATTTAAGCATAAATAGAACTCCTGAATTGAAGCTCTCCTGAATGCCATATTCAATGGATATTTCACCACCTCAAATGGTTGCAACACTGGAGATTTGAGGTTCTCCAATGACTGATTGAAATTAGAAACCTTAGTTTCTTCTCCCAACTTAATATCAAATGCAATTCACAATAATTAGATGATAAACAATGAAGCTCTCACCTGTATTTATACTTATCCTTCACCCTTCTAGAAGGAAATAAAATATTAATTAATTGTATTTTTTAGAAGCTTCCTCCTTCCAATAATTAATGCACTCTCTAGAAGTTTCTCCCTTGCAATACAATAATTAATTGTGCCTCTAGAAAATTAAATCACTAGAAGCTTTCCTCTTCCAATAATTAATGCACTCTCTAAAAGCTTCTTCGTTGCAATACAATAATTAATTATGCTTCTAGAAAAATTAAATTACTAAAGGCTTCAGCCTTTACAATAATTAATACACTCTAATAAATTAAATTAATTAAATATAAAGTCACCCTTTTTTCAATTTAATGACTTTATAAGAAATTAATTTAATTAATTTCTCCTTATTTCTCCACTTAGCCTTCGGAGAACATAAAGGCTAACAACACCACTGAGATGTTAAAAAGATGGGGACATTACAATTTGCCCTCCCTGAAATTGCTTGTCCTCAAGCAATCTAGTAACACAATGAACTCCAACCTCCACCTGGATCCCAAATGAAGTAGTATGTGACATCCTTGTGGACACTAAACTAACTACAAGCCAACATCATCAAGACCAACCACATGTCTTGTAGCCTAGCACCCAAAACTTGTGTTGATGTAGAAGTTAGTATGTCACTAGAAGACAATTCTGTAGAAGATCTATGAAACCTCTCCTCCTCTGTATCCACCCACATAATATATATTAGACTAGAATCCTAATCATCACCAACATGTGTTGAAAAAGATGCAGTTGTATACTAGAAAATTTGACCTATTGGAAGCAAGAGTAAATAAACAAACATTAGCCAATATGCATGTTAAACAATGGAAAGAATCTAACTAAAATTTGTTTGAGTGAAGAACACCTCAAACAATGGCTATGGAGGAAGCCATGTTTGAGAGCACTCAAGTGGATGTGGAGGTGGAATGCAATAAAGAAACTAAGCTAATGTGCAAGCTAAACTAGTATCCAAGTGAAATGAAGATCTAAATGCATGAATAAGTTAAGTCTAACAATGCAAATGCAATCTAAAATCAGCTACCAAGGGTTAGTATGCAACATAAAATCACTATGAAAACTAGCATGATAATACTATGAAAGCTCAAACCTCCAACTATCATGATAACAATGCATATGGAGAAGATAAAAATGCTTGAGACAAGGGCTCTATTTATAGGCTTGAGGTAGACCCTAGGTGAGGTGGCATCTATGTGGCATCCACATAGTGCCACAAGGAGACACATAAGCAAGCCATGCAAGTGGTCAACATTTAAAGTTTGCTCACACATGTGTGAGAAAACTTGAAGAGAGGAGTGTGGGACAAAGTTGTAAGAGGTGTGGAAGGCATGAGGGGTGTGGAAAGTGTGAGTGGTCCTCACACATGTGTGAGCACACACTTAGGCTGAGAAGGGGTTTTAACAAGGTGATTAAGGGTAATTAAGTGGGATTGAAGGGTGGATAGGCTTAGGAGGATGAAAGTGATGGGTGTAGGCTAGGCTTTAGGCTAGGTTTAAGATTAAATTAAACAAGATTTAATTTAATCATAGGTTTAGAGGTATTAATGAGATGGAGGGATTTAAATAAATAGAATTTATTTAAAAGGGGGAATTATGGGGGATCGTATATTAAATAAATTTAACACATTAAGGCTAGAGGTATTTAAATTAAATTTAAATACCTTAGAAAAGTGAACCCACTTAATTAAATAGGTAGAATAATATGAAGAATATAATTAATTAATTATAATGTCAAGGGCAATATTAAATAAATTAATATAGTCTTTTGGGATGATTTTAAGGGTCTACATTTTGCCCCTCTTTGATGTGATGTCAGAACAACATCACATCAAAGAAAAGAAAATATAGGTTGCCCCAGAGAATGTAGGAGTCTTAAGAGCGACAACAAAGGAGGAGGGTGCCCCCTCAAGAAAATTGCGCAAAAAATAAATTTTGGGCAATTTTCACAAAAAGGTCTCTGGAAGAAAAGGAAAAAAGGAGAAAAAGGAAATAAATAAAGACATTGCATGACATGCAGGCAAACAGGAGACAAACACGGCTCAGGGAAGACACAAACTCAAAAGGGGGCCTTGGAGGGCCTATATAAGCTTGCAAGGGACTCAAAGAAGGTCATTTGCACACCTAAAGAGCAGAGCATCCAGAGTAGAGATGGACCCTATTGATCATTTGTAGCTTGGTAAGTGCATTCGAGAGTACCAACAAGCAGTCGAGATGGGTCAATCGGTGAGTCATCTGATCCTTTTTATCATTTTGGTAGATTAGGCTAGGATAGGGGCATTTATTATGCCCTAAAGGAGGCAAAAATGTGGTTAGGGCAGAGACAACAGTCTTCGCCTTGTCGTCTGCGCAAATGACAGACTAGAGACCATGTCATCCACAGAAATGATAGGATCTATCTTGTCATCTGTACAGATGACAGACTAGGGAAACGGGGTCTATGGAGATGATAGGGTTCAACTTGTCGTCTTTGCGGATGACAAAAAGGCTAAGGATAGCGGAGATGAAAATCCATTATTTATCGTCTCCGCAGATGACAAATTGCCTGGCATTGGCAAGAATGGTCATCTACATTAATCAGCATCTGCACCAATCAACATCTTCGTGAATTAGCATTTGTATCGATCATCATCTACACATATCAGCGTCTATGCTGATTGGGACAAATCGATGGAGGACAAGGTATAATGCCCCATTCTAGGAACATCTTAGGCTAAGAAAACTAACCCTCTACATGTCTATGTTGTAGGAGGAGATAGTGGTTTATAGGTCGAGGGAGAATTATCCTCCAACCATGGTGCTTGAGCAGAGGTTGACAGATGCAGATTGGGGACACATCTGACTATGTAGGTTGGAGCAAGTATACGAGTGGCCAGACCTGAGGGCACACTGAACATAGCTGTCAACTCTCATCAAGCGATGGCACACAACTATAAGGAGCTTCCATCTACCTACTGAAGAGGTGACAGTCACGCTGCTAGATGTGTGGCAGATTTTGTGAGTGCCCATCTAGGGGGCTCATCAGAGTATGTGTTGGAGGGCACAAACCCATATCTACGAGAGTGCTTTGGACAACAACTATAAAGACTATCGGTCCAGAGATCATGGCTATCGTGGAGAGGAGCCTTGGAGTAGAGATTGCCTCAATTGGCAGTGTTATTGGCATCACTTATCTAGAGGATACTACTAGACCATGTTGGGCATGGCTTTCCTATTGGTTGGGCATGGGTGTTGAGCACCCTTCTATAGGAGGACAGAGAGGTCTACTGTCGGGGCCAAACCATTCTAGGCGAGCTATATCATGATCTGCACATGTGTGCATATTAGACATAGAGGATGATGGGCCAAGGCTAACTCTATTGATGGTATGGTCCTGGGAGCATATCAGAGTCACACGACCCATTACTAAGTAGGAGACTAGACATCTTCGTGAGCCATTCGCTTGCAGATACTGGCCTTCGATCTAGTACACCTCCATCAAGTCTGTGAGATTTTGGCAGCGATGTTTAGATGAGATCATCATGTTCGATTGGACTCCATATGATGGGGTAGAGCGGTGGGGACAGTTTTGGCAACAGGCAGAGAGGATGACTCGGAGGATCAGATGTATCTCCATTTTACACAGATCGACTGCTGGATCATTAGATGCTCTATTCACGTGGTTATGTGCTATATGCCTTCGAGGGTGTGGTGGTAGTTTTGTAGGATCTAGGATGTTGTTTCGGATAGGTTTTTGTACCCTGTCGTGTCTCGAGAGTACGACAAACTCTAGGGTCATGGGACCACACTGCAGTTAGCACGAAGCTCATGGTTATTGGTGCATTGAGTGCGCTAGGTACATGGGCAGGATCACAGGGATGCAGGCATTACAACAACGTATGCATAGTGGTGGGCAGCTCATTAACCCATGAGAATGACAGTGCCTGGGGCACCTCCTCTAGTAGAGTAGGCACTAGGAGAGGGAGAGGGAGTAGGGGATGGTGGGCAGGTAGCTATGATGCCACCACCAACACAGGGAGCACAAGAGGGGCCACGAGGGTGTAAGGTCCATGCAAGGAGAGGCCCAAGGCTAGTACTAGCAGAGGTGCTAGTACAAGCAATAGGACGGGGGCCACAAGTACAAGTATAGGTTCTACCAGGTGGACAAAGATAGGGGCCAATAGAGGACCCAAACATGGTGAGGGCTGAGTGAGATAGCCTCCGTGTAGAGGTAGCCTGACTACAGGGGGTGGCAAAGGTGCAGCAGGCACGAGTAAATAGTCTAGAGCAGGCCATGGTAGCCATACAAGTAGAGCTATAGGCTTAGAGGGCTAGAGGGGACAGTGCACAGGAGGCTCTAGCAGCCCTATAGGCATGGGTGGATGTCGGGGAGTTCGCAGATATAGATGTCCATGCGGATGTTGAGGAGCTTGCAGAGCTAGAGAGATTTTGAGGAGAGGTGGCCACATTACTAGCGAGCAGGCTACTCATCAGGCACAGCTAGATGGATACCGCAGGCAGAGGGACATAGCGAGACAAATGCTACAACCTAGGGCAGCTGTCACAGTCATGCAGGAGGCCATTTCAGTCAGTCGAGTAGAGGCACAAGCCATATGAGGGGTGACTTATTATAGATCATTATATCACGAGGTTGTGTTTGTTGATCAACAACAGCCAGATTTTGAGAGGGGTACTAGCTTATTGACCATAAGGGTAGGGCCAGATGAAAGTAGTTAGTAGGACAATAGAGACCTCCCCATGGGAGGGGGATAGGGGGGTTGGGCCCTCACAGCGAGTGGCTTGATTTTTTATAGTGATTAATTTTTTGACAGATATGTGCAGATGCAGTGAGTTTTTGAGGATGCATTTGTACTACATGATACTACATGATTTTGTATACGGACTATATATATATGACATGATTCGATGGCCCTATGTGTATGTGGATTATGTGATGCATATGATATCTATGGTGAGGATACTGACACTTGTGATGTAGGATGTGTGTGATGTAATTTGTCCTATGATGTATATATATGATGCCTAACGTGTGGATGATGCAATTTTGCTGGCAATTATGAGATGTATGCATTGTTTTATTTTACATGTATGGATGCATTTATGAGATTTTTTATGATGTATATGCCCCTAGATGCATGTAACTAATGAACCAATGATGCAACCTAATAAAATGAACAAAATGCCTAATGAACACTAATGAACACAACCTAAAATGAAAATGGAGAACGAATGAACGTAATAAATAATTATCTATCAAAACTTTTCACTCATAGAAACCAAGTAGCGTAGCATGGGGGGTAATAAACAAAACCCTTGTCTCAAGCATGGCTCAATGGCACTCTGTACTACATGAACCCTAACTACATGATATCAAGAGATTCAGTTGTGTTTATATGAAAGAGCACACCTTAATTTGATTTTCTAAATGAGTTTATGCATTATATGTTATAGAAGCATAAATGACATGACTCTTTTGTGTAGACTTAGAGACTTTAGAACAATAGGTGTAGTTTACATAGTTATGATGGAACAAATGTCATATACGCGCTGGAGAGGTCTAGGTACACCCAAAGTCTTTTTAGGGATCTTTGGTGGAATGTATACTAACCCATTGCCCCCAATGTGCAATGCATTAACATAACTTGAAACTGACACATATGTAGTAAAGCCTCAAAAATAGTTCATACCACAAACAACACATGTAGTCAATGAGGGCCATTCAAGTACAACCAAAATATGGAAGATCAAGGCGCACCATAAATGGCTTCCACTAACACACAAAATGAAATTAACCAAAAAAAGAGACCTCATGACCAAGTAGTCATTCAATCCACAGTTCCTGCCAAGAACCTTAGGTTTAGAAGTGAATGTCATAATGCCACTTATAGGAAGGATTCATCCTATGAAAGTTTGTTTTGTGTGATGTCAAGTATCATAGATCATTTGTTTGTTTTTGGCAAATGCTGTGAAAAGAACAAGTTTCTCAAATCATTAAGTCTCAAATGGTGATGTTGTTCAAGTCCTGTGTGGTCATTATTGTGAAAAAGCTCAGTGTGATGGGATTGGAACAAACACTTGACAGGAAAAATGCCTCGTAGACTAGAGATCTTTCAAAAGATGGAGGTAAAATGAAGCCTCGTAGACAAGAGGTCTGTTTAATTAGATGCATGAAAAGCACAACCTAAATAAGACTGTGCACAATGGAAATGGAATGGTGGGATGGAGTGAAGGGAAATGAGCCTTATAGACAATGGATCAAAAATGCTTTTTTTAGGAACTTTTTCTTCTTTTTAATCTTTTTTTAGGAACATTTTACGATTTTTTTTTTAAAAGATTTTTCTGATTTTTTTGGATTTTTTACAGGACTATAAGAACACTGTACAGGAACTACAAAACTCAAGCATAGAACTGCTTAAGATGTTGGATATTTACAGGCTCAGGGAGTGGATCTCCCTTTGGAGTGGCAATGGCAATCTAATATGCCTCAGAACCATATTTGGTTGTAATGATAAATAGACCAAGTCAATTAGCCTCAAACTTTCCTTTCTTTTCACATTCTAGAGATTCTTCATGTTATGTTGCAAAACTAAGTCACCCACCTCAAATTCTCGTGGCTAGACTTTTTTGTGATACTGAAGCTGAAGGTGATTTTGATACATGCAGAGGTGGTTTAGAGCATTAAGGCATCTCTCATCAAGGAGTTGCAACTCTTGCAAGCGAGTAACTTTATATTCTTCTTCGGACATCAGATTCTTGAGAGAGATTCTGAGGGAAGGGAGCTCAATTTTGATGGGTAAGACTTCCTCAAAACCATAAACAAGGGAAAATGGGATGGCTCTTGTGGGGGTACAGATGGAGGTATAGTAGGCCCAAAGGGCAGGAGCAAGATGGAGATGCCAATCACGACCAACTGCATCAAAAGTTTTCTTTAGGATCTTCAAAATGGTTTTATTAGTAGCTTCAACTTGGCCATTGCCTTGGGGGTAGTGTTTGGTGGAAAAATGCTGGGTGATTCCAAATTTCCTACACAATGTGGCAACCTCCTAATTTTTGAAAGAGGTTCCATTATAAGTCATAATATCTTGAGGTATATTGAAATGACAAATACTGTAGTTCAAGATGAACTTCAAAATTTGTTTTCTGGTGGTGTAGGTTAATGGAATAGCCTTGACCCACTTTGTGAAGAACTTAGTGGTGACAATAATATACTTGTGGCCATTTGAGGAATTTGGGTATACTTGACCAACAAGATCAAATCCCTAGCGGAAAAAGGGCCATGGAGTGATGGTGGGTTGTAGGTCTTGAGCTGGAGCGTGTATCAAATCACCATGCTACTGAAAAGGGACACATCTCTTCACAAAATGATAGGCATCTGCTTCCATAGTAGGCCAATAGTAACTCGTTCTAAGAAGCTTATTTGCTAATGTAAGGCCACTAGAATGGGCACCAGAAATGCCTTGGTGGACCTCTTCTAATGTCATTCTAGCTTCATTTGAATTCAGACATCAAAGGAGGGTTCCATCAAAATGTTTTTGAAAAAGTGTGTCACCTAGGATGGTATATCGGGCAGTGTGACAGATGAAGGTTTTGCTTTGATTTGGGGTGAGGGTTATGGGAATGGTTTTGTGATGTAAATAGGCAAAAATTTTGGCATACCATGGAGACTCAGGACCAACAATCTCACACACCAACTCTCAATCAGTTTTCTCATAAGCAGGAGTAAAAAGATTTTCAACAAGAAACTCACATTTAGGACTATATTCTGGCATGGCAATCATGGAGGCAATAGTAGCCATAGCATCTGCTACATTGTTATTAGCCCTTGGGATCTATTAAAAAACTAGTTCTGTGAAGTGTTGTTTAAGATCCTCAACTATCTTGCGGTATGGCAACAATTTCTCATCCTTAGTGTGGTATTCATCTATAACTTGTTTAATGACCAATTGTGAGTCTCCAAAGACAAGAAGGCTTTTGATATTCCATCTGATAGCTTAACGCAACCCTACAACTAAGCCTTCATACTCAGCTATATTGTTTGTGCAAGGGAATGATATCTTATAAGACTTAGGAATGAGATATCCTTGTGGTGTAACAAAAAAAATTCCTACCCCTGATCCCTTTTGTGTGAATGAACCATCAAAAAATGGTTTCCATGGTGTAGTGGGGGTAAAAATCATAATGGTGTCATCTAGAAAATATGCTACTATGGGATGGTCTCCTAGAAGAGGAGCTTCAGTAAGTTGATCTGCAATTACTTTTCCCTTAATGGCCTTGCATTCTTTATAAACAATGTCAAATTCACTCAAAATCAAGACCCATTTTGCAGCTCGACCAGTAAGGGAGGCTTTTGATAAAAAATATTTGAGTGGATCTATCTTGGCAATGAGATGTGTAGTATGATTAAGCATGTAATGGTGTAGCTTTTGCATGCAAAAGACTACTGCCAAACAAGCTCTCTCAATAGTAGTGTAGTTCAACTCATAACCAACTAATATTTGACTGAGATAGTATATAGCTTGCTCATTACCATTGTCATCTAATTGTGCCAAAAGGGCACCTAAGGAAATTGAAGTGGCTGAAATGTATAGGATCAATGGTCGTCCTGCAATTGGAGGATTAGCCAAGTATGCCTTAATTTTTTCAAATGCTTTCTGACATAGACAATCCCACTGAAACTTAGTGTCCTTGCGAAGAAAATGTTGAAGAGGATGAACCTTATTTGGTAACTGGGCCACAAATCATCTGATGAATTGTAACTTTCCTTGAAAACTACAGAGTTGTTTCAATGTGGTAGGTGGAGACATTTCCATGATGGCTTTTACTTTAGCAGGATCTACCTCAATACCCGTTCTTGACACAATGTAGCCTAGCAACTTGCTTGATTTGACCCCAAACACACATTTCTTAGGATTTAGGCGCATTTTATATTTCTCCAACCTTTCAAGAATGGTGGTGAGTACATCAATGTGGGACTCACATGTCTTTGATTTTCCTAGGATGTCATCAACATAGTCCTCCATTATGATATGTAGAAGATCATGGAATATTGTGGTCATTGCATGTTGATAAGTGGCACCGGCATTTTTCAAGCCAAAAGGCATGAATTGATAACAAAAGGTTCCCCAAGGGGTGGTAAATGCCATTTTATGTTGATCTTCTTCTACAATTTTGATTTCATTGTAACCGGAGAAACCATCCATTAAAGACAACATCTCATGTCTAGTCGTCAAATCCACTATGATGTCTATGTTAGGAAGTGGAAAATCATCCTTAGGACATGCAAGGTTTAAATCTCAAAAATCTAAACAAACACAGATACCCCCAGATGCTTTCCCCCTACAGGAACAATGTTCGAGACCCACTCAAGATAATCAATAGGGTGGATGAACTTTGCCTCTAAATTTTTTTGCAACTCTGCTTTGACTAAGAGTGCTACCTTAGGATGCATTTTGCACAACTTTTGCTTCACTAGTTTAATCTTGGGATCTACTGTCAAGTGATGCACAACCAAATATGTGTCTAAACTAGGCATATCTCTATATGTCCATGCAAAATTGATTTTACACTTTTTCATGAATTCAATCATTGCCTTTTGTTCCTCAAGACTTAGGGTGGCTGCAATGTAGGTGATTTGTGGATTATCCTCTGTACCCAAGTTAACTAGAATTGTGTCCTCATTCAAAATAGATGACTTTTCTAGTGATAAAGATCTGAATGGAAAGTCAATATCTCCCTCTTCTGGTGCCTCTAGGAGGTTTTCACTAGAAGATGCATCCTTTATTTTATCTTTTTCTTCATCCAAAAGTGCCCTAAAAGAGTTTTCACTAGAGGATGTTTCTTTTATTTTTCCATTATTATTTTCTTTTTCACTTTTGCAAATAATAAAGTTGACTTGGCTACCAAAGTAGGCTTCCTCATTGTATTGGATCTCATGTTTATAATCTTGGAGATTCTCAAGGCCAAAGAGTGCCACCACTGCCTTATCAGACTTACAAATATCGAGAGCTGATGGTGTGTCTTGAAGGTCCTAGTCTATCATGTCAGGGTTGGTGACAGGCAGGTCGGTGGATGAAAGGTCAACTATGGTAATGGCATGGACATGGGTATCTAGGTCATCTTCAATGTATTGGAAGGGTATTTTGAATAATTCCTCCTCGTTAGTCTCAGAATCAGATTCAATCGTACAATAGTTGTCAGCAAAGGAGACATTAGGTTTAATGAAGCCCAAACCACATCCTTTAGGATAGCTATTAGCTTCTAGGGGTTATCTAATTCCATCTTCTTTAGGCCCAAGACCGGTACCATGATATCCCATGTTTTTGATAATGGGAGGGGCCTTAACATACTTATCCTTGGGGAACTCCATAGGTTCATCTTTTCCATCATAGTATAGCCAATCCAAGATATTAGATTCCATATGCTTGTCACTAAGTGAACCCCAATGTTCAAATGTGGTCTTGTTAATATGCATGGTTTCTTTGTTGGTAGGAGGTAGTAATTGTGAAGATTTTCTAAAGGAACGAGGGGAGAGTGGTAGTTGTCCAACACACAAGGAATTTTCAAACTTATACTCTCCCATTCCTAAATCAGTAAAAGTAACCTTCTTCCCTGTAGTATTGACCTTATTATCTTCCACCTTTTCTTTTCCTTTTCAGGAATTGGAATCATTATTGGCTAACTCTGGCACTGTTGTGGGAGGTGATTCTGTTATTGTGAGAGGCTTAGGTATAACTTTAGCAAACTCATTGATTGGGAAAATTTTTGTTGGTGCACCTTGCAATCTTTTGCATAAGGCAAAAGGTGTGGGATCTCTTGTAATTGTGACCTCTCTTACTTGGTGGGGAAATTTCAAGCATTGATGATAGGTAGATGGTATAGCCTTTAGTGTCTGTATCCAAGGTCGACCAAGAAAAATATTATATGGAAAATCCAAGTCTAGGACATGGCATTCAGTATTTATGATCGCTGGTCCAACCTTTAGTGGTAACATTATAACCCCTTTTGATTCTCTTTCCCTTTCATCATATGCTTTGATTGTTATCCTATTATTGACATCTAAGAGGTCCTCTAGAAGTCCTAAGAAATGAATCATCTTCAATGTACATAGGTTCAAACCAGATCCATTATCTGTAAGGACTCTCTTAATCTTATGTCGTTGTATAAGGACTTCAATATGGAGTGAGAAATTATGGTGGGGATTAGGACCTTGGAAATCTTTATTTGTGAAGACAAGTTGTTGTTGTGTGGCAAGGTTTCCAATCATGGCGGTGAATTGGGAGGCATTAACATTTTTAGGAACATGAGACTCTAAAAAAGCCTTCTCTAAAATTTCTTTGTGGATGGGTGATGTGGTTAGGAGCTCAAGAATGGATATTTGTGCAGGAGTCTTACCTAACTAGAACAACACATCATAGTGAGAAGTGGGTTTTTGTGAAGTGGATGGCATAGCAGGCACATGTGGAACTGATGGATTAGTGTGATTGGGAGTGGTAGCTTGCAAAGTAAGTCTTCCTCATCGAGTGGTTGCATCACAATCAGCTACTTGTAGGACAAGGGTATTCACATGAGTGTCTACCTCTTTAATGCAACCACACATGGAGTCAAATCCACATATATCATTGGTTTCTATTTTACCACACAAGTATTCAAACCTTGATATGTGATTAGTAGAATAGTCATATGGTAATACATTTGATGTAGAAGCTCGATTTGCATTATTCATATTGTTGGTCCCATTGTTGTTATTATCATTGTTGTGATAAGGAAATGGTTTTTGAAATATCTTCAACTTAGCATTTTTAGAGGATGGCCCTCCTTCTACCTCAATTTCCCCATCATCGACAAGATTTTGGATGAAGACTTTGAGTTGTATACACTTGTTTGTGTCATGTCCTTTGATGCAGTGGTATTTGCAATATTCATTTTCCCTATACCATTTCGATTTGGGTTGATTCTCATCAAAGGGTTGTGTGTTGGGAAATACCATTAGATTGTGATCCACTAATTTTTGGAATATGGCTTCCAAGGGTTCACGAAAGTTAGTGAACACCCTATTGCGATCATAATCTCGGTTGTAATTACTATTGGTATTGTTATTGTTGTGAGGGAAAAATTGTGTTTGATTGTGAGATTGCTGATTGTTTTGATTCTGATTGTCACGGTTTGAATTATTGTTGTTTTGGTTATGATAGTTGTTGTTGTTTCCTCTTTGAAGGTTTTCCACATTTTTAACATTAGTGATGCCATCGTGTATGACACCTTTGTTCTTGGACCAAAATTTGGGTTTGCTATTATTGTTTGTGTCATTGTTTGAGGATGATGAGCTATAATGTTTGATGGTACCTTTGCCTAAAAGCCCATTTTCAATGCTCTTTCCCATCTTGACTAATGTAGAAAAATCTTCAGGGCTAGCCATCTTCATGTGAAAAGACATCTTTGGTATCAAGTTTTTGATAAATATATCCATAAGGTGGGAATCCTCAATTTTGTAAGGCATGCGGTTAGCAAGATGCCTCCACCGTTGTAGAAAGTTGGCAAATGTTTCACTATTTTTTTGTTTTGTGTTGCACAAATCACTTAATTAGGCATGATGTTCAATGTTGTAAGAGTATTGTGCTACAAAATTTGCTGTTAAATCATTGAAAGAGGTAATGGAACCCTTGGGTAAGTTCATTAGCCACTCTAGTGTGGGGCCCCCAAGACTTCGTGTGAAGAGCCTCTTAAGATAATCTTAATTATAGACTACTTCTTGACACAAAACTGAAAATTCCTTGAGATGTGTAATAGGACATGTTTCTCCCATTTATTTGTCGAATTTAGAAATCTCAAAGTCTGGTGGGAATGGTATCATGCTAATGGATTTATCAAATGGGAAAAGACAAACTTCCTCAAAAGAAAAATCCGTCTCCCCTTTGTTGGTCATGGAATGTACCAAGTTTTGAAGTTCCTGTAATTGTTGGGCTAAATCTTGGTTTGGTTACACTTGTGATTGTTGAGAATTTGCAATCCCACCTCCCAAGCTATAGGGAGTTCCAAACATGTTATAGGGTGGTGGATATGCTCCACTTTGGCCAATGTATTTATATACAGTCATTGGAATTGGCATAGATGTTTTCACCACACTTGTTTGAATTTGAGAATAAGTGGAATACATAAGTTCTATTGGAATTGCCATCTGTTGAGTAGACATTTTCCCAATGTTTAAGCATCCCACAGTTGGACTTGTTAAGGTGGACTGCTGAATACTAGCGGGCATAGTAGTGTTGGGTATGGCACTAATGATTTGTTGGATATGTTCCACACTTAATTGGAATGTTGGTTGTGTGGTGGCACTTGATGTAGATGTAGCACTAGTTGTCACTGTTGGTCCTTGGCTAGATGCTTGGGTTGTGTTTGGCAATACGGGAGCACCACCCTTCGTAATCTGTCTAAACAAGGTGGTCTCATCAAAGCTTGTAGGGACATTAACACCATCTTTAACCAAGTTTAGGAAGATCTTAGTTTTGTTTTCCCTAATATATTTTTCCATCATTTCGACATCGTATGGATCTGCAAGAATGTTCAAACATCATTAGGGATATTGTTGTTGTCAATAGGGTTTTCTTCTTGGTATACCTCCTCATCATCATTTCCCAATGTTGTTTTGTGAAAAGGATCTTCTGGTTCTTGTGTGGATGCTAAGCTAGGCATGCCAAAGTTTGAACTAGAGGGAAATCCTCCCCGTAATGATGTTACATGTGGAGGAAAAGGATTCTCCATCTCTTTTTGTCTTAATGAGTCCAATAAGCAAGACATGGGATTAAATGTGAACCTGCCAGATCGTGTATGTACCATACAATAGTGACTAAACCAATGGGTGGAAGACTATGGAAGAAAGAGGGGAATGTGAGAGAGAACTATTGAACCTCACACAATGAAAGGGGCTAATAACCTAGATGTAAACAAAAGACCTTGGTTTAGAAAACAAAATGTGATTACTCACTATTTGGTGATGGACTTGTGATCCCAAATAAGTGATAGGTGTTTTCTTGTGGATAAAAGGTCTAGTGTTATAATCTCGGAAGGTGTTCTTATGCCACGGTCTTTAGGTTCAAATGATCAAGCTCTCTAGAGGAATTTTGCAAATGAAAGACTAGAAATGTGGAAAAAGAAAATGGTATGTGGAAAATGTAGGTGTGGTGGTCACTTATATGGTTAACTCAATCCTCAGCCACTGGGAACAAAAACCTAGGGTTTACTCCTAGGAATGTAGACCAATTTTAGAGTTTTGCATTGTTCTCAATTCTATCGTACTGACCTTCTTTAGCTTCTTCTTTTTGGATGTCTTTGATAGCGTATCAAAATTGTTTGTCACTGTGTGCTAGGTTCCTCCTTTCCTTGTAGAAAAAGGGTTTAGACCTAATGTTTGACTTTGTTGGTCATGGCAGGAACAAAACAAGACTCAGTTTTAAGCACAAATTATGACTAGATTCAACCAATTTCAAATACTAGACCAATATAAGACTTTTGAAAATACCCATGAGTCAAGAGGACCCACTTACCACTATTTCACACACTAAATTTTAGCTCACAATTTTCACTCATTTTGCACTTGTTTGATGTTTTGTGTTGGTTTTGAGTGTTTAAACAAACAGACATGTAGAACACGCCAACAACCCTAATAAGGTTGCATCTAGGATATACAAGGCTTATCTAAAGGGTGTTCTCGATATACACAAGGTACATGAGGCCCAAATCTATAGATGAAAGAAAATAATGCCACACAGCTGAGGGGAGACAGTAACCCAAATCTCCTCCTCCACTTCCCAAAGGTATAAAGTTCTTTGGGGCTTAGCCAAGAGTGCCAAGATTTTGCTTCCAAGAGAGGTGTCTTTCGATTCACCTCCCGATTCTTATACTCCACCAAAACACTAGAGTTGAGGTCATCCCAAGGGGTGATGAAATCCCCAAGTAGGCCTCCTAAAAAAGAAAAATAAGACCAATTATTTCTTGTGAAACCAAGATCACCCACAGGCATGAGGGGAGAGAATACGTAAGTGGCCTTGGGGTTTAAAAGACACGTGTTCTTTCCCAATGAAGCTTTAATTTTTGTAATCTACTTGAAAACACGTGTTTAAAGCATACAATGCTCTTTCCAATTTGAAATCGACATCAACATAAATGAAAAGTGTGGATTCGTCAACAAGAAAGTAAATTGAGCATGTGTATGAACAAAATGCTAAAAACAAAGTCAATTTCCTTTAAGGCATTCAAGAGTATGTGAATTCATTTTAAGCAGTAATTCCAAATGTTTGCTAGCTTAGACATTCATGTCGATTCTCTTAAGGCATTCAAGAGTGTGTGAATTTATTTTAAGCACCAAGCCCAAATGTTTTCTACCCTAAACATGCATGTCCATTCCCTTAAGACATTCAAGAGTGTATGAATTTATTTTAAGCACCAAATCCAAATGTTTTCTACCCTAAACATACATTCCAATGAAAAGATGGTTCATTCCTTAAGGGCATTCAAGATTGAGTTTTCATCCTAAACATCAATTCCAATGAAATATGAATAAATTCCTTTAAGGCATTCAAGATTGGATGAGAATTTTTCCTTTAGGCACTCAAGAGTATGTTTGGAGATTACTCATTAATTTGCAACATTCATTCAAAGGAAAAATGATTATAACATGCAAGTTAATTAACCTTTAATACTGAAGTGATAAAAATCACTACAAATTTTTTTAGTGATAAAAATCACTATTGGTTTATTTTAAGTCTTTCAAGGTCTGTTTCCTACATGACAATTCATTAGCAAGCTCTACATACAATTAGTTAGCAAATAATAATGTTTCAAAGTTTCACAATTCTATCAAAAAGCACAGATGACAGAGCACAGACACAGATGACAATATGCGGAGACACCGAAATGTGGAGACACTAAAAATTACAAATGCTTGAAGTGTATACAATAGAAGACAACAATGTATAGCTTTGCAGTCAGATGGTAGTGTTTGTCAGGCACAGACAATAATTCTAGGTGCAAAGATGTCGAAACATGCAGACAACAATTTGAAAATCACATACGAAAGATTGATTTTTGAAATTAAAAAAAAATACCACAAACACAGATGATAGAATAACCTATGTAGATGCTAAAACTATTGTTCCAAATGCAATGCAAAGACACTAAAATACGTAGATGCTAGTCTGTGCAGATGCTGATCTACGGAGATGACAGAACGCAGACGACACTGTGTTTGACATAGATGACAATGCGAGATTTTTTGCGACGGACTGCAAATTCTTGACAGATTTTTGAGATGAAAATAGGGATGTGGGTCCCACCAGGTGTGCAAAAATGTATACTAAAAAATTCAACCTGTTGGAAGCAAGAGTAAATAAACAAGCATTAGCTAATATGCATATTTCAAATGTTAAACAATAGAAAGAAGCTAACTAAAATTTGTTTGAGTTTTGCAACTCAAAACAACCAAAAAATCAAATCCTCAAGCAACCTCAAACAACTTAGCAAAGGCACCCATGAGAGGCCTTGTTGGTGTGTTGGATTGGAGGAATGTTTGGTGTGCTCTCCCCAAACACAACTATGGTGAATCTCTTGATGTGAAGGTGCAAGTGTGATTGATAAAATTATGAAACTATGCTATATGAAATGAAGAACACCTCAAACAATGGCTATGGAGGAAGCTATATTTGAGAGCACTCAAGTGGATATGGAGGTGGAATGCAATAAATAAACTAAGCTAATGTGCAAGCTAAACTAGTATGCAAGTGAAATGAAGATCTAAATGCATGAATAAGCTAAGTCTAAAAATGCAAATTCAATCTAAAATCAAGCTACCAAGGGTTAATATGCAACATGAAATCACTATGAAAACTAGCATGATAATACTATGAAAGTTCAAAACTCAAACTATCATGATAACAATGCATATGAAGGAGATAAAAATGCTTGAGACAAGGGCTCTATTTATAGGCTTGAGGGAGACCCTAAGTGTGGTGGCATCTATGTGGCATCCAAATAGTACCACAAGGAGACACATAAGCAAGCCATGCAAGTGTTCAACATTCAAAGTTTGCTCACACGTGTGAGCAAACTTGAAGAGAGGAGTTGGGGAGAAAGTTGTAAGAGGTGTGGAAGGCATGAGGGGTGTGAAAAGTGTGAGTAGTCCTCACACATGTGTGAGCACACACTTAGGCTAAGAAGGGATTTTAACAAGGTGATTAAGGGTAATTAAGTGGGATCAAAGGGTGGATAGGCTTAGGAGGATGAAAGTGATGGGTGTAGGCTAGGTTTAAGATTAAATTAAACAAGATTTAATTTAATCATAGGTTTAGAGGTATTAATAAGATGGAGGGATATAAATAAATATAATTTATTTAGAAGGAGAAATTATGAGGGATCATGTATTAAATAAATTTAACATATTAAGGTTGGAGGTATTTAAATTAGATTTAAATACCTTAGAAAAGTGAACCCACTTAATTAAATAAATTTAATTAAATAGGTAGAATGATATGAAAAATATAATTAATTAATTAAAAATTAATTATAATGTCAAGGGAAATATTAAATAAATTAATATAGTCTTTTGGGACAACAGGAAATTAATATATGGATACAAGAACAATACTAACTGCCACAACAAAAAATTGAACCGAATCTGTAGTTGATGAAAACTCATAATCATCAACATGTGCGCCATCATCAGAACACACATCAAAAATTGCATGCATGCTACTAAACTCCTTGTTGGATGGTTCAACTGACATAGAAGTGGCTGCTGATATGACAATATCCTCGCATGCTCCTATTCCCACTATTGCCACATCGCCATCAAATACCTAATTTGGGGAACTTATGCCAACAAATGCATCATCTGACTTAACCAGACATGAATTCTCATCACCTTCCACCTTAATTGTGCCCAACTCATGCAATATCTCATAAGAAATGTCTTGCAAATATGAAGCCACAACTGTATCATCACATTTCACTTTTTGAAAAAGCGATATCATGCTCTACTCAAATCTTGGTTTCAAAATTAGTTGTGTCATCCATTTGTGATTTTGATTCATCTCATTCACTAGCACATCCAACTATTTCACAATACCTTATATCTCAAAATATTCAACCCTTGGCAAAGAAGTACAGCCTTTGCTGGTATAGTCAAACCTTCTGTCACTATCCATAACGTTAAAAACCAAGTTCTCTAGTTGTGGGTCAAAAGAAAAATGATGAGCACTCCTCACAGTGTAATGCTGATAAAAAATTCCAATCTCATCATCATCAAATTAGGAATCAGAAGATGGCTCCACTCTCTAACTCCGAACTATTGGTTGAGAAAGATCCTACGTAACCCTCTCAACAAACCCAACCACAAAATCCTTATTGGGAAACATTGTAGCCAAGGTCTTTATAGTCTTTCTTACTAATCATCGTATAGCACGAGAGCCTCGAATGGGAGGACCCTCAGATATATTGTATGAAACCTCTAGCAAATCCAAACTCTCAAGTAAATACTCCATGAATGACTCAATACAATAAAAATTATATGTAGAAGCATCGATCTGCTACCCCGCAATCCATAGCTAATCCCTCTGAAAATGTGGCAATGCCAACTATCTAATGCTACGAACTGTATGAAAAGAAGAAATAGATTCACTTCCAGTAGAAGGAAGCAAATCACCACGAGAGCTTGTCTCCATTGACGCTCTCACCTCCTTTGTACATATTACACTCATATCCTAGACGAATGTGTTTGCCACATTATCACATCCCTTATCCTCAACCATAGAAGAAAACTCACCACCAACCACAATATGTAATTGAATATGATCTAGGGTTAGTGTCGACTGTACCCATTCTAACTCCATGGTAAACTTATCTAACTGTGACTGTGATTCCTGAAGAGCCAAATGAGTATACTGGAGAGAGAGTCCACAGTCACCTCAAGCTCTCATGTGAGCTCAACCACCTCCTCCTCTTTCCCTAACAACATATCATAGCACGTGCTACCCCACTCTAGAAGGTAATCCCTATCAACAACTAATTGAGAGTAACTATGCTTCAAGATCCTAACAGCCTCTCAAAGTGCATGAACCTCTGTTAGAGAAAGAGTACTATCACCATGCTCATCAAACATAGGAGCACCCCAACTAGATGTAGCTAACATATGATAGATAGCATCATAATTCTCAAGAGCTAAAGAAATAATACTATTACTCACCTTCAACTAACAAGTCACATGATGCCTTTGTAATCCCTGACTCCTATGCAAGCTCTTTGTCTCACTAACTGCACTGAGATAGAAAACTAAATCGAGCCTCTCCACCACAAGATTGCTTATACATGTGTTATCTTCCTTGCACAATTTTGCATCCAACATACAACTTCCATGTACCTCAACAAACTCCTCATTTGAAGAAATGGAAGCCCTTGTTGTATCAATCTTGTCGCATGTCTCAACTTCCACCTCAATAGTAAGATCCTATAAGCATTGATCCTGGGACCCATCCAAAACCTCCTTGGAGACATCACCCAATATTTGATAAGGGGTGTCATAACCCAGTACATCTTATAGTATCATCAAATATGTCCATACTATTGACATCTCCTGGCAAAGCCTCAACTCTGGACTCTTGACTTTGCACACATAACTTAGCCCCAGGCTGCGAATCAGTAATACTAGAGCATAAACCCACATCTACTAACTCTGTTGAAACATCCACATCACCAACATCACAATTGAGTGACTCTATACATGCCTCTATCCCACCTGAGGAAGCAACTGCCTCCTGTATTGTAGCAACACCATGAGATCTCACATACAAGTCTCCAATAATAACCCTATGCTTGAGAGAGCTAAAAGTATCAGTGGTAACAACTGCATCAATTATCTTTGCACTATTTATAGCAATAGCTCTAGGAGCCTCAACCTGCTAAAGCTTGGTGCTGTTAAGTCCATCATCAACTCTGTAGATAGGACTAGCAAGTGTCATACTACATATATGTACATCTGCATTAGGGACTCCTATTAGGAAAACTCAAGCTTCCTTTCCTACAACCTTGATGTTAGCCTTCTAAAGGAAAAAACCATACACCTCATTGCCCTTTCAATTATCTCTGGATCTAACAAGCTCTCCCTCAATCTCTATTAATGAAACTTAAGTTTCTCCATACTCTTCTGTAGAGCATTCATCTTTGCACTAACTTCCTCATTAGTTCACCTACTTCTAGAACTATTAGCCCTCCTATGTCTATCTTGTGAGTTCATGCGCTCAACTATGGTGGGGAGTGCCTGCAAAGCCTATGTCATTCGCTCCTATTGTCTCTTGGTTGGCTATGCTCTTGCCTATCACCCATGGTGTCTAGTTACCTAATAAAAATTTGTTCCCTATCAACAGAGCTTGCTTGATAGTGAAAAATCTGTGAGAGCCAACCCCATGTGGCTTTTGATTTCTAAACCCTCAGGATAGCCAAAATTTAGCTTTAATACCAATGTAATAACCCCAACAGGTTATAACTTAATCAAACACCAAAATCTTCTCTAGTTCAATTGTTTGACATTTTGTCAAACACTTTTCAAGCAAGCTCTGATACTAATGTAATATCCTCTTACAAGGAACTAATATGCAAGTTCATTTTTTTTGGTATTTTCATTGCAAACACATGGAAACTAGATATGAAATGCATACCTATAGCCAACTGACATTTTGACAAACAATTGACATGCAATAATGACTACAGTAATTCCAGAATTTGATTCTAAATTATCACAACAAAATCATATGCTTATGAAGTATGATGATAACTACTAATAGTTACAAGAGGAACCTGATAATAGTGATGCCCAAGAATGGAAATGAATCAAACATAGATATTATAGCGTGGCATTGTGCATGTGTACTTTAGTAGCCAAAATCTATTCTCCAATTTAAGCAAAAATAGAACTCTTGAATTGAAGCTCTCCTGAATACCAAATTCAATGGATATTTCACCACCTCAAATAGTTGCAACACTAAAGAGTTGACGTTCTCCAATGGCTAACTAAAAAAAAAAACCTTAGTTTCTTCTCCCAACTTAATATGAAATGCAATTCACAATAATTGGATATAATAATCGGATCATAAATAATGAAGCTCTCATCTCTATTTATATTTTTCCTTCACCCTTCTAGAAGGAAATAAAATATTAATTAATTGCATTTTCTAGAAGCTTCCCCTTCCCAATAATTAATGCACTCTCTAGAAGTTTATCCCTTGCAATACAATAATTAATTGTGCTTCTAGAAAATTAAATTACTAGAACCTTCCCTCTTCCAATAATTAATGCACTCTCTAGAAGCTTCTCCCTTACAATACAATAATTAATTGTGCTTCTAGAAAAAATAAATTACTAGAGGCTTCAACCTTTCCAATAATTAATGCACTCTCTAATAAATTAAATAAATTAAATATAAAGTCACCTTTTTTTTAGTATTTATTTAATAACTTTATAAGAAATTAATTTAATCAATTTCTCCTTATTTCTCCACTTAGCCTTCAGAGAACGTAAAGGCTAAAAACTCCATTGAGATGCTAAAAATATGGGGACATTACAATCAATCATATGGGTTGAATGAGGTCATAGGCTAACCTACGACCCCCTACAACCCATTTCATTGTGACATGTGTGCCTAGGGGTCCTAGGACCCCTAGGGACATATGGTAATCAATCATATGGGTCAAATGGGGCGATAGGCTAACCTATAACCCCCTTCAACCCATTGCATTGTGACACGTGTCCTCAAGGGTCCTAATACCCCCTAGGGACATATGGTAATTGAACATATGGTCATATGGTTTGAATAGGGTCGTAGGCTAACCTATGACCCCCTTCGACCCATTACATCATGACACGTGTCCCTAGGTGGTGCAGGGCACCAAGGAAAATGTATAAGGATCCTAGTTGTAAATTAGGAATATGGTTGCAAAATGATATAATAAGACCCAAATTGTAAGGTCAAGTGGACTCTAGGTGCCATTATAAGCCAGAGTGCCAAATTGAACCATGGGGTCAAAATTGAGTAAATTTGGTGATTTTTCATTTCAAATAGGATTTTTGTTTTTCATTAAGTTTTAATGATCCTTGAGGTCATTGGGTCAAGTCCTAGGTGTCTAGGAGGTCAAATGTCAAAAATTGCAAGCAAAATTGCAAAAATGCTAACAACTTTGCAATTTAGTTGCAAAAATAAGTAAATGTTGCAACCACCATTTTAAATGTGGTTATAACCATTGGAATGGAAGAATATATGTATGTAATGACCGTACAAGCTGGAGGGAGAGATGGTTGTACGGATTTGAGATCATTTGGAGCAATAAAAACCTGATTTTTAGTCATTTTAATTATTTTTTGGTATTGTACAGATGTGTACGGATTGGCACATGTAGAAAATTGACATGGTTGGATAGGTAATTGAAGTATCTTTCAATTTCATTTGGTTTGAGGGTTTTATCTATTCATTTGTGTGAGATATTGCAATTTTACTAAGGGCTACCTGGTTAAGTCTGAAATTTGACTAGTTTGCACATATGGGCCTCTAATTTGCAACCCAATAGTAGGACCTTGATGTCTTTTGGAGGGAAGAAAGTTAGAGGTGTAGTCTTTTAGATGGCAGAGTTTCAGGGGTAGAAAAGATGGTTTGCTATTTTTTCTTGTAGGCCCTAAGCTGAACATCCTCATGTGTTCAACCTAGTTTTGAAGAAGAATTGGTGTTAAACTCCCAAAATTGTTGTAATAACCAAGGTGAAAGGTGGAATGGAATTTTGGCATGGTGAGGAAGAGTCCCAAGTGGTTGTGCTAATTCTATGAACCCATTTCTTGGCACTTGCTTTGAGAAGCCAAACTAATTAGGTCTATTAGGTATGTGAACCTCGTTGGTGTTTGGACATGCTGGAGTAGGATCAGCCCATGAGACTTTGGAATCTTCAAGAAACTAGTAAAGGGTATTTGGAAAGGAGTTTATTTTGCCACATTGTGTGGGGAGTTTGGGAGTTAACCTTGAAAAAATAAAAATAGACCTACTAGGATTTCTAGGCCTAGATTTGGGAAATAGGTCTATTGAAGATGTTGGAACCTTGAAAGTGGATGAATCCTAGTGGGGCAGGAGTATGAATGACAAAAAAAGTCTTTGTTTGAACCCTTGAAAGCATTTTTCCTAATTTTCCCTATTTGGCCTAGTTGAGGGCTAGTGTCCCTAAAGCTTTAATTTGACCCAAGTTTGTTAGGAGCCCTATAGAGGGGGTAAGACCTTGGAGAAGTGGAGTCCTCTTGGAGAGATAGAGGTCAACATTGAGTAAAGGCTGGTAACCTTGCTTGACATCTTGAAGTGGGTTGGGTGCTACTAGGCACTTAAGAAGGTTTTGGGGGAATAAGGCTATATACTCTGCATCACTAGGGGTCCTAGGACCCCTAGGGACATATGATAATCAATCATATGGGTCATATGGGGTCTTAGGCTAACCTACGACCCCCTTCAACCCATTGCATCATGATGTGTGTCTGTAGGGGTCCTAGGACCCTTAGGGACATATGGTAATCGATCATATTGTAGTTTAATAAGCTATATAATACTATGTAATAATTTCTAATACTATGTTCAAATATATATTAGTATATGTAATACTATATATTTAATATAATAATAATAAGATAGATAATATTTATATTATTATAGAAATATATAATACTATATAAAAATATATAGTACTATGATCCTAATATACTATCTAATCATATTTAGTATCATATATAATATTATAACAATAATATTTGTTATATAATATATAATAAAATAATAATAATAATATTCAAATATTACTATATCTTATATGTGAAAAAGTATTATTAATATGTTTGTAAGCTTTTGGTTTAAAATGTACAATTGTTTCCCACCATCTCAATTTTTTAAATTTTGTGTTTTGCCACCATATTTCGGGTACTCAATTAGACAATTAGACATGGTATTTACCAAACCTCTTTGGTCAACTCAAAAAATGTGTTTGAGACATGTTTCCTTGACATTCAAACTTCGGCTAGCCATCTAACAATATCTTTTTCATCCAAATTCAATGAAATGAAATGGGCTTTTAGAATACTCTCAAGATTCCATCGATATAATTTTTGTCAAATTATGAGTTCGATAAGTATTTATTATTCAATTTCTAATGAAGATGTCAGTAAATTGTTGATTGCCATACTAATTGAAAAATAGCTATAACTTTCCGACAGTGTAACATTTTTGAAATCCAAAAGTTGCATCACATTTAGATGCTTTGCCTAGTATAAGAAAAAAAGAAAAAAATAAAATTTGTAAAGTTTTCAATTAGATAAGGTGGTTAGACATAGGAGTTTTTATTATTCTGAAAGAGTTATAGTAGAAAATTGAAATGTAATTATTTATTTGGAATAAAATACCCAAAAAATATGTGTCACGTTCTAGCATGAGTCTACTTTTTATATCTATAATTATATTTAAAAGTATTATCATTTGATTTTGATTGGGGTGGTAAAAAATACACCTACTTTTTATTTTGCGTTGAAATTTTTGTAATAGTGCATTAAAATCCAAAATTTCGACCAATAAAATAATTTTTTCTCTAGATAATTCCTAGTAGTTTAGAAACTAAATTCAATTTTCTACAAAGTTTTTGCTTACAACTTTTTGATATAAAACCCATAACTACTTTAAAATTACACATCATGTTTACATAACCCTGATTTGTTGGTTTTTCGCTGCTACTTAAGGCCATAGTTTGGTTGACCATAATCCTACAGATTCCCACCATATAGCCTCAATTCTAGAAAATAAGCATGTTTCAATAGTAGGATCAAGATAGAATAAGTTACCTTTCATTTGTACTCCTATTCCAATCATATTACCCTCATCATCATAGATTTTGACTTTCCTTTTCTCAAATTCCATCTTATGACATAAGTTATTCAATTGAGAAACACTCAACAAGTTATACTTTAGACCTTGAACCCAATATGCATCATCACATCTGATCTTATCATTAAACATTAGTTATACCTGGCATAGAACGTCATTGCCGAGCTTAACAATTCCACCATCATAAATCTCTTCAAATTTATCAAACTTACTTAGATCACCAGCCATGTAATGTGAGCATCCACTATCTATATGTTAGAATGATTTAGATTAACTAGGGGGGTAGCAGGGGGGTGGTGGTGAATAAGTTATCCTTAGGTCCAGATGTACCAATTGGACTCTTGAACACCTAAAATACTTTAGATCTAAGCATTTAATAGCTTAGTCCTTATAGTAGGTAATCAATAACATAAACTTGCATTCCACTATCTTAATAGTAACAAACTTGTAGAATGTAAACCATTAATAGTAAAACATCTTAAATGACATCCACACAAGTATGAAACTAGGATTTAATGTGGAAACCCAATTTGAGAAAAACCACTAGTAACATGTCATCAATCTTTTCTTCTTATGAAGTGCGCTCTTTTAGGAGTCAACCCTGTAAAAGGTTAAAAAAAACACACTGTTAAATGTGATCTTGTTAAAGGATTTCATCACCCTATTAAGAGTGCCCTTGTTAGAGAGCTTAAGAACATTCCATTAGAGTGCACCTTGATTAAAGGATTTACATATGACTATTAGGTCAACCTTGATTAAAGGATTTCAAAACTAATAGAATGGTTATAAAGTAATAGTAGGTTGGTCTGACAAATACAAATCACAATTTGGTCCAACAATTGAATCACTGACTGGCCTCCATTAACATCTCCATTACTAATTTGCTTGGCATCCCTTTAAGCAATCAATCTTCACCTCATAACTCTTCACCATTAAGCCTCCTACTCAAGTTTGTCAATCAAAGAAATCAACAAATGTTCTAAGCTTGTTAAGGTCTTCACCAGCTTCGCTAATCTCTGCTAACCTCTACTTGTTTAGCCCTTATACCTCCTTAAATAGGTAATTCTAATATTTTTCTACTTGAAAATAACTGTAGATATTAGGGTTTGATTAGATTCATTAAATCCTTCCACCATTTCATTTCCTCATTTCTCTTGTAGAAACTTCTCCAAACTTCTCCTTGAATTATTGCATAGAAATTCTCATAGTTTTCATTAAATTAAATTCTCTAGGTCATCCATCCTTATCTTCAACATGCTTTACATATTCCAAGAAATGAACTATGCTGGCTAGAAATCTCAACTCCCTCATAATCTGTCAAATGTTGTCTCTTGGCAAACACTATGTTGTGACACTTGATCATTACTGGATTACTCAGTTGCTACTAACTATTCTATTCATTACATTTATTGATACTCAATTAAAACTTATACTAGGTTGACACTATATTTCACTCATCTCATAGTGCCACTTGGTCAAGTCTAGCATCAGTCAGCAGAAAATTCAAGTTCCTTAATCTTTTTCTCTTTTTCTCGATCAAGCCTATATATTTCATCATTCTTTGATTACTTCTTCTAGGCTTTAGTACAATTATCTTCTTCTTTTGCATTATTATTAGAAAATCACTTCACAATGTCAATGTTGAATTGACAAAGTGCCCATTATACTTCCTCATAACTCAACCTTTCCTCTAGGTCCTTTTGTTATGTCCTTCTCAAATCCTTTTCATCAATCATCTTGATATGACAGTCTACTCAGATAGCAAACTATCTTACCAATAAGGTTTGACATCAATGAAAACATAATAATTGTTCCAATTGTAGTTTCCAACACTATAATATATGAATCATTCTTACTTACATGTGAAATAAGGGCTTTTTATTCTGCATACTTGTCTTCATTTGGATCTTCCTTCACTGCATCATATATCATCTCAACTATTTCCTTGTCATAATTAGAAGTTGACTCGGTATGTTCTTCCTCAACAATGTAACATGAATTATTTTCTTTGTCTTTGAAATCTCTATTCTTCCCATACTTATAATATTTCTTTTCATTTCTATCAGATTTTCTTCTATTAATACAATTAGCAGCAAAGTAACCAACCTCATTTTGAAATAGATCAAGGGCAGTTTGCCATTGTATTTACCTTTACCTTTTTACAACCTTCTTACAAGCAATGCTTCAAGCTCATCTAGATCATCTTCACATTTAGATTCACTTCCTTCTTTACCTTTCTTGTCTTTCTTTAAATTGCTTAAGGTTAGCGAAGACTCAAATGCATTTCCTATTGTAACCATAATGTTATCATAATTGCTCAACTCAAATGTAGTTAATCGACCGACTAGACCATAAAGTGATAGATCATTTCTAGGCTTAGTGTAATGTCCCCTTCTCTGCACTAGGCCTTTCTGGCACCTATCTTTCCATCAAAATAGGCTAACAACACTAATCTAGAGGATGCTAGCTAGTCACATGAATTTATTTGGTTTCATTTGGGGAAATATTAAAGTTTAAGGAGATTTTCTATAGTTAAATCACTTTATTTTATAAAGTGGATTTATAAAGTTACTTTACGATTTAAAGTCATTTTTATAACAAAAATAACTTAAGTGAGTAAAAGATAAAAATGGCTTTTATCCCACATTGCCTTGTTTTTTGTCCTTCCCCTCACATCGAGGTGATAAAAGCAATGAGCTTCATTGGGATTGACACCATGAAATATATCAATATATTGAAGGATGAATTTGGTTGCTTAAATGTGATTGAATTTCTTAAGGTCAAAACCCCTTAAGAAGAATTTGGGAGACTGGACATAGCCCTAATATCTCTTCTAAGAATTGCTAGATCAGGTGTGAATTTGTAGATTAATATATTGATTTAGTTGAAACCTACTTTCAAAGGTAAATTAGTTAATAGTGGATTCACTTGTCATTCCTTTTATATCAACTAGTTAGCCATAGGGTCAGACTCCATTTGGTTTGTGAATGTGGAAGTGTGCAACATCAATCACAATAGATGGTAATGTAAGAATAAAGACTAATCCAATGGTGATAGTGTGCGACATCAGTTACAGTGGATGATAGCAATAGAACATATCAAAGAGACTATTCCAAAGAAGGTCAAATCACCCTAGTCCAAGCTTAATAGTTCTATTCAGGCAACCTGTGCACAATATAATAGAGGTTGTGGAGGTAGTTAAAGTCAACACCAGACATGAGCCTTATAGTCATCCCCAGTAGCAGCTACAGTGGTATTGGGAGTCTCAAGCTTGGGTTGCTAAAGTCATATATGGAAAGGGAAGACCTAGCCAATATTGTAATTGCTTGACCACTATGAGCAAATGAGAGCCAATTGATACAAAGCCCACCCAGGCTAGGGTCACGTGAGTACTCAATTCCTACACGATAGTGCTAGGTTTCACTATTATTTTACTTGCACTTGTCTATGTAAAACTTTACAGGTAGTGTTTAGACTTGATTTAAAATATGGTTGAATGTGTTTTGGAGTGTATGATGATTTCTACATCCTCTCATTAGTATTCACATTGCTACATGTTACCATTGCCATAATGTGAAATAGTTATAATGTTGGATTAGAACTATCATTACCATTTCTCATTATATAGTGTATTTTGAGTTAATGTGTGTTATTACACCTCATGTTTGGATTATTATATTGGTATCAGAGCCACAAGACTTACAAAATTGTGGGTAAACCATTGGAATTAAAGGCTGAATAAAATGGGAAAAATGCTAGACTAGGCATGAATAAGGAACCATATAATTTTAGACACATCCAACCTTTAGACCACATTTATATTGAGGATAATTATATAGTTGATGAGGAGCTAACCCTTGAGATGAGCATACAGATTGAATAGGTTGAACAAGTACCGGTCAATTAAATGGCTCATGCTATTAATGACCAGGAATGAGAAGTGAGGGAAACCTTGTGCACTATTAGGGATGAACATAATAATATTGCTACTACACTTCAAAAACTTAAAAGTACTATGTAGTAGGTAGCCTCGATGCATAGGGGAACATCGAGTCATCACAGTGGAGTGGATAGTGTGGCAGGATCACCCTGAACTACTAGAGCCTCCACATAGAACATTAACGCACCCTTGATGCCCATTTTCATTGAGCATAATGTTGAGGAAGAGGTAGCCCAACTTACAATAGTAGGCTTACTTATGAATAATGTTATGGTTATGTATGATGAGTGAGATCTATTCCCTAATCTGGTAAAGAAGAATTTGGCATTTGTTCAAATACCTAAATCAAAAAAGGGATTTAGAGAGGACACAATAGGATAGGAGGCCTAGGGCACAAAATAGGGACTTGAAGCATGCCATGAACAAGTTATCCCTCCCCATTTTTGATGGTAGTAGTAAGACATCTGCTAGAGCTTGGATTCATAAGTTAGACACCTATCTAACACTTAAACCCATGTCAGAGAAAGAAGCCATTAGATTTTCTGCAATACATTTAGAGGGAGCAACATATGATTGGTTGCATCATTGGCTAGTCACCTAGGATCATGGTTTGATTACATCTTATGAGACTTTCAACACTAAGCTAATCACTCATTTTGACAGGAAGAACATTGAGGTTTACTATAGGGATTTGGTCCAGTTGCGACAAGGTGGATCTTTAGGTGACTTCATTGATGAGTTTCAACATATCTCTATTATGGTTCCAGATATGGCATAAAATTGTAAGGTAATATTGTTTACAGAGGGTTTATAGGACATATTTAGACGTTTGGTCAAGGTCTTTAAACTAGACACCTTGGATGATGTTATTAAGGTCACACATGATTTGGATTCACCTTGTTCGATACTACAACCTCGTAAGAAACCTTATAAGGGGTCCACTTCAATCTAGAAGAACAAGAATCATAATAAGACTTCACCCCAAGGTTGGACTTTGAGACACAAAATGAACTAAGGAGGAAGAAGCTATGCTTCACTCGTAGGTTCATTGACACTAGATCATAGGTGCCTTGGTAAGGGAAAAATACATTATGTTGAGGTTCTTTCAAAAGAGGAGGATGAGCAGCAAAGAGACATCGATGTTGATGATAGCGATGAGGAAGGGAGTGAGGAGCAACCTCCTAAAGAGATGAAGAAGGAATCCACTCGTAGATAATCCCTTATTATAGCTTCCCTTTCAGGTGATCCCACTAGTCACTCCTTTTGTTGGAAGAGCATGGTAGAGGACAACATATTGTGTACCTCTTAGATACAGTTGCATCACATAATTTCATAAGAACATGTTGGGTTTTGAAGATAAGGTTACAAGTTGATGATAGAGCCAAGTTCAAAGTTAATGTAGTAGGGGGTGATAGATTAAGGTGCATAGGTAAAGTGTCAGGGTTTTTGATTCACTTTGATGACTATCTTCTAGAGGCAGATTTTTATGTTGTTGATTTTGATGGGTTATACACCATGTTGGGTAGGTAGTGGTTAAAAACTATCAATAGGTATATAGTTGATCATGGTAAGACGCAACTGGAATTCTTATAGGAGGGTCAGTAGGTGATTCTCAAGGCCATGCTAGAAGGTGAACCCAAAGTGATTTCAGCTCATAGAATTGAGGAAATTATGAAGCATGATGACATGGAGTGGGCAACACATTGCGTCATCTCCTCTAAGGCTACATTAGGCTCTAGAAAATAGTTTCACTATGACATCCAACTGATGCTTGATAAGCACAAGAGGGTTTTTGAAGACATACCTCTAGGTATTCCCCTAGATAGAGGGGTTGAGCATATCATCAAGTTAGAGGAGGGTGCCAAGCTCATCATTACCACTCCTTATCATCATCCTAGGTACTATAAAGAGGAAATAGAAAGGATTATTAAGGAACCTTCAAACATGAGACACATCAAAACCAACTCCTGCCCTTTTGCTTCTTCAGTAGTTTTGGTGAAGAACAAGGATGGTACTCTTTGCATGTGTATTTATTACCGTGCTCTCAACAAGAGGACCATTAAGAATAGGTACCCTAAACCTCACATTGATGAGTTATTAGATGAACTCCATGGGGTAGTCTATTTCTTGAAGATAGATCTTCAATTTGGGTACCATCAAATAGGTGTTTGTAAGGAGGACATGGATAAGATAGCTTTTAGATGCCATTACAGATATTATGAGTTTTTGGTAATTCCATTTGGGCTCACTAATGCGCCTAACACATTTTAGTCATGTATGAACCATATTTTTAAAAAGTAGTTGCACAAGAGTGTGTTGGTATTCTTTGATGATATCTTAGTTTTTAGCAGGACTTGGGAGGAAAATTTACAATACCTAGATGAGGTACTTAGCATTATGGAGGAGCATTAATTATTTGTGAAGGAATAAAAGTGTGAGTTTGGATTGACTAAGATTCTTTACCTTGGACACATGATTAGTGCAGATGGGGTTAAGGTACACTAGGAAAAGATACAAGAAATCCTATATTGGCCACCTTGGAGGAACATATCAAATTTGAGAGGCTTCCTTAGTCTTTTCTCTTATTATAGGATGTTCACTAGAGGCTTCTCTCAGACAACAACTGCCCTTATCAATCTCACATGGAAATGGGCATTCAGGTAGGTGTATGATGCATCAGTAGTCTAAGAAAGGTGATGAACACATGTCCAATTTTGGCACTTCCTGACTTCTCTCGCCCTTTTCTCTTCGAGTGTGATGCTTTAGGGAATGAAATTAGCACAGTTCTAATGCATGATAGGCATCTGATAGCTTATGAGAATCAGAAGCTCAAGGATAGTGAAAGATTGTACTCCATCTATACAAGGAGATGCTAGCCATTATGTACCCTTTAATCAAGTTTAGATAGTACTTGGTGGGTGGAAAATTCATGGTTAAGAAAAACCACAACACCTACGATATTTCTTAGAATAGAAGAATCTAAATGAAAGAAAATAAAAGTGGATTAGAAAGATTTAGGCCTATGATTTTGATATCGAGTATTTTAAGGGTAAGAACAATATAGTTGCTGATGCTCTTTCCAGGAGACCTTTAGTATTCATGCCATTAGTTGAACACCTAGGTATTTTAAAAACCTATAGACATGTTAGAGAAAGGTTTTCATGAAAGGTTCTCAAGGACGATGTCCTTCAACATGTCAGAGAATGCTAGACATGTTAGAAAAACAAGTTAGAGCATGAGTTTCTAGCTAGATTATTACAATCCCTTCCTATTCTAGCACATAAATAGGAAGCTTACTCCATGGAATTTATTATAGGATTGTTCAGAGTTCAGGGAAGAGATTCCATTTTTGTGGTTGTGGAAAAATTGAGTAAGTTTTCTCATTTCTATGTTGTAGGGGCAGATTGGTCAGCCTCTCAGGTAGCCAAGTTGTTTTTTTGAGAAGTTTTTTGTCTATATGGTCTACCTCGAACCATTGTGAGTGACATAGATAGAAAATTTATTAGCACTTTTTGGAAGGACTTATTCAGGGAGGTACATAATTGACACCCACAAATGGATAGGCAAACTGAGATAGTAAATAAATGGGTGGAGGGTTATCTTCAAAACTATGTAGCAGGGAAATAGAGTGTTAGAATGAATGCTAATGGTATTCCTTTGGGGGAGTATCCTCATCATTGGAGAGCATTGACATGTTGCATTCAAGACTATGATTGTAATTGATGTCAACATAGCAATAATTCTGTGAAGACTAGTAGAGTAGACAGAGATCATACTTGTACGGATAGAGTTTTGATGTACAAGTGAAGCACGGTTAAGGAAATGTTTTACTCTATGTCTTGATGATGAGGTTAAATTTGCATAATCTAAGTTGAAGATGTACAAAAGCTACAAGTGATTTATAAAGAGTAGTGTAGAGGCAGAGTTCATGGAAAATAGTTTTTAATGATCCTGTTATATCTCCTAGTAGAGATATAATCTAGTGATGTGTAGTTATAGTGATTAAGGATAGTTTGATGGTGATGTTAGTGAGTGCACAAATCCTGAAGTTGCACATGTGAAGTTTTGTATCGACTGTGAGACAAAAATGCTATTGTAATTATCAATTAATTAATTATCTTATTATAATTAATTGGGAAGGCCTCAAGGTTGACTCAAGGAATTATTTTGAAGATAGGGTATAACAGAAAGATGTTTTCATTGTTTGTAGAGAGTGTGTTTTGTGAAGTGATCAAGGAAGTGTGAGCAAGAGTAGAGCATTTGGTAAATGTGAGTAAGTGATCTAAGGGATTATTGATGCGAGGTTTATGATCTAGTATCAAGATCATAAGAAGCATAGCTCTAGTTGATAGGAACAAGAAAGAGGAAGGAGCAATGCAGTTCAATTCTATTATTCTATAAGGAATAATACAAAGATCATTTCGACAGTGGGTTCATTGGTCTTTCTCTTGAAGCTATTTGGATAGTGGGTCTATCTACCTTCCAAAACTCCTAACAAGGTTGGAATCTCCTAATAGGGATTCAAAGTCTCCTAGTAGGGACTGATATGTACTGAATGTTGTTTAGAATCATAATAGGGTCCATCCTCTAATAAGGAATATTTATATTAGTACATCATCTTGTGGGTACCATCTCCACCAAGGTTTTCCCTCTAATCAAGGGTTTCCCTAGTTAACATATCTAGTGTTATTGTTCATGAGTATCTTGTTGTGGTTCATGATTATATTGCTCATATGGTTAAGATCTAATAACATTGATAATTGTGATAATATTTGTATACCTGATTCACCCCCGCCACCCCTCTTAGTTATATTGGTGGACTATATATTCTAACGTAGAGAGCCTAGGTTAAATGTTTGTATTTAAGGGAGTACTTATACAAATCCTCCTACCACTTGTCCATTTGAATGACACCATTTCAAGCTCTCTGTGGAAGTGAGTCACTACCATTCATAGATTTGGCCTTATAGAACAATAAAGCATCACTAGCTAGAGATTGGATACATGACCAACATGAAATTATAAGATCTCTTTAGGAGAACATCCTACAAGCGCAAAATTTGCAAAATATGTATGCTAATTACCATCAGATAAAGTGGATTTTTGAGTTAGGTGACATGGTTTATCTTCACCTCCAACCCTATAGGTAGAGCTCCTTGAAGAAGAGTGGATTTGAAAAGATTCAACCTAGATTTTATGGTCCCCATTGCATTACCAGGAGGGTTGGTGAGGTTGCTTATGAGCTAGAATTTCTAGGTGAAAGAAAAATCCATAATTTTTTTCAAGTGTCTTGCCTCAAGAAGGCAATTGGTCCGCATGTAGTGTCATCCATTACATTTCCCCCACTTGATGCAAAAGGGAAACTAGTTTTGGTTCTAGCCAAGGTGATTGAGATCAGAGAAAGGAAGCTGTGTAACATACCCATTAGGGAGTATTTAGTTCATTGGATAGATTTTCCATATAAGGATGCCACTTAGGAGGGAAAATCAATCCTGTAGCATCCAACACTAAGATTGCTTGAGGGCAAGAAATCCTGGGAAGGGGGGACTGTAATCTCCCCTTCTTCATGCTAGGCCTTTTTGGCGCCTTGTTGGTCCATCTTTCCATTTGGATAGGCTAACGACATTAATCTAGAGGATGCCAACTAATCATAGGAATTAATTTGGTTTCATTTGGGAAAATATTAAAGTTTAAGGAGCTTTTCTATAGTTAAGTCACTTTATTTTATAAAGTGGATTTACAAAGTTACTTTATGACTTAAAGTCATTTGTATAAAAAAGTAACTTAAGTGACTAAAAGATGAAAAATGGCTTTTATCCCACATTGCCTAGTTGTTTCTACTTTCCCTCATATCAAGGTGATGAAAGCAATGAGCTTCCTCAGGATTGACACCATGAAATGTATCAACATATTGAAGGACAAATTTGGTTGTTTAAATGTGTAAATGTGATTGGATTTCTCAATGATGAAACCCCTTAAGAAGAATTTGGGAGATTTGATGTAGACCCAATATCTCTTCTAAGAATTGCCAAGATCAGGTGTGAATTGTAGATTAACATATTGATTTAGTTGAAGCCTACTTTTAGAGGTAAATTAGTTACCAATGGAGCCACTTGTCATTCCTTTTATACCAACTAGTTAGCCATAGGGTCAGACTCCATTTAATTTTTGAGTGTAGAAGTGTGCAACATCACAATAGATGATAATTTCATAATAGAGACTAATCCAATGGTGGTATCAATCACAACAAATGGTAACAATAGAATAGATCATAGAGATAATACTAAAGGAGGTCGGATTACCCTAGGCCAAGGTTAATAGGTGTATTAAAGAAACCTATGCATAGTACAACAAAGGTTGTGGAGGTAGTTAAATTCAACACTAGATGGGCCTTACATCCATCCCCAGTATCAGTTGCAGTGTTATTGGGAGTTTTATGCTTAGGTTGTTGAAGTCATATCTGGGAAGGGCAGACCTTGCCAATATTGTAATTGCTTGACCACTATGAGAAAATAAGAGCCATTTGATATGGAGCCCTCCCATACTAGGGTCACATGAATAGTCAATTCCTACATGGTAGTGCTAGGTTTCAATAAATTTTCTTGCACTTGTTTGTGTAAAACTTTATACGTAGTGTTCAAACTTGAATTTAGAATATGGTTGAATGTGTTTTGAAGGGTATGATGATTTATCCATCCTCTCATTAGTATTTGCATTGCTACATGGTTCCACTGCCACAACATGAAAGAGTTATGTTGCTAGATCAGAACTATCATTAGCATTTCTCATATTATAGTGTATTTTGTGTTAATGTATGTTGTTACACGTTGGGTCTAGATTATTACACATAGCTCTTACTTCTTGAATAGAAACAAATTTAATATCATAGATAGATATAAGAGTCCTAAGAACTTTAATTACAATTTCAAATTCTAGGATTTTTCCTCTAGTTGCTCTGATTGCACTTACAACATCCTTGATTTGGTTCACATATTGTGCAACATTTTCACCTTCTTTCATTCTCATGTAATCATACTTACCTCTCAAGCTTTTAGCTTTGGCTCTCTTTATATTATCGTCATCACCATGTACAAGATTTATTTTTTCCCAAACTTGCTTAGCATTTGAAAAGTTCCTAATGTCATCAAACTCAACATCATTGAGAGAAGAAGCAATCTCAATAATCAAGCTATTATGGTTCCTTTTCTTAGTCATTTGATCTAGAGTCAAGGGACTAGTAGGTTTAGTGTACTCATTCTCCAACCAATGAGTAAGATTGACTCCAATGCCAAATATATGTATCTTTATTTGGTCTTGCCATGATGAGAAATTCTCCTTGTTCTTTTTTTGGTACCTCTTTCTTATATATCTTTTATCTTTTTCTTGAGTTCCTTTAAACTTATTTCTCCAAGCATTGTGCTCTAATACTAATTGTTACATAACTCGGGGGGGAGGTAGTGGGGGGATGAATTGTTTATGTCCAATTATCCTACAATCCCTTCAAGCAATTTTAGTACCAACCAATATTCATAAATTTTAAGAATTCTCACTTGGTGATATCATCTATCAACTCCTCCAATCAATTTTTAAAATTGTTATCTTACTATTCTTGCATTAATGGGTATCAATAAACTTCTCTCTTATAATCTAGTTATGCTATAGTTATTACCAACCATAAATTATTACTACCA
This sequence comes from Cupressus sempervirens, assembly GCA_028749045.1. NCBI lineage: Eukaryota > Viridiplantae > Streptophyta > Pinopsida > Cupressales > Cupressaceae > Cupressus > Cupressus sempervirens. The sequence goes on from CM053785.1 coordinate 664,384,861, forward strand.
TGTTGCAATAAGATGTACAACATGTAGAATGCTTGCAACACAAATAACATCCACATAATTTTGATACCAAGATTTTTAATGTAGAAATCCTGTTAAGGGAAAAACCACTTGGGATTGGCAACCCAAAAAATTCACTCTTATGAAGTGAGCTCTATTAGGAGCCAACCTTGTTACATGTTACATACACTTTGCTAAAGTGACATTGTTAGAAGATTTCACCAAAAGATCATCTAGAACTTATCACTCCCCGTCCTTGACTAAAAAGAGTGGCCTCATTTAAAGGACTTAGAAACACTACTAATTGATGTTACCATATAGGATTTTATAGACTTGTTAGGTCCACTCAGTGTTTTTGAGATTTTGTGCTATAGTGGTTTGAAAGAAATAATATAAAGTTGATCTGTTAGAAAAATAACTACCTTTTCTTGTTTACATCTTTATTCCTTACTCTTTCTCCTTCCTTCAACTTGGCTATTTCCTTGCTATATTCTCCTCAGTTACCTTACACTATTTTCTCGTTGATCATCTTCAAACTTCACATTTACTTGACCAACATCTAAACTAGTAGCATACAATCAATCAATAAACTTTAATCAAAATAAACAATAACCTAAAACTATCTCTAAGATCTCCTTAAATAGTTTTCTTTAGGCTTCTAAATTCTTCCAGCTTTTGTCACTTAATCAGAATCATTGATCTCAAATTGATATCACATTTCTTGATTTGAAACTTCATACAATGTAAGTAGAAATTATAAAAATGTAACATACGTAGAACTTTGTGCACATCCTTATCCTTCTATAATTCCAATCATCAGATCTTTATTGAATTTTCCTAGCCATTGATTTTGTAACAAACTTTGACTCATACCTTGGACCATGTTGAACATTCCAATTTTTCATCAAAAGTCAGCCTCAAATTCAAATTCTTCAAACTTGTTCTTCCATCTATTAATTAGTAAACATAGTATTTATGTAGGTAATATAGTATTCAATTATTATTGTCTCACTTAGACAACATTGTTAACTTTCTCTGCTTGGAAACAACTATAGTCACCCAGTGTACATTGAATTCCTTCAGTAACCTTACCATTTGAAGTAATATTTGAATAGAGCTTTACATTACAACTTTAAATTATTATAGAATCATCAGATAAATATTACATTATCATTGTCATACTCTTTCAAGTACCCATTGAATACCTTGCATATCAATTCGTTGACTCAACAACATACTTTCTTCAAATCCTCTTCATCAATCAAATGATATAGTACTTTATTGAGTTAAAATAATGCCTAATCAATTAAGACTTGACATCAATGACAACATAGCAACTAATATGGTACTTTTACATTACATTCATAGTATCACTAATTAACAATCTTAGTAGACTAACAATCCCCCACTTACTCTTAGCAACAACATCAGCTGGGGCTAATAAAGCCCTACATGGTGACATATATACATATTAATCTATGGGGTGTGCACATAAATATTTCTTCATGGATAACAAAGGATAATACATTCATGGGAAGAGTACATACACATGCATGTAAAGCCACCAAAAGCTGCAAACATTTTGTAGGATTGACTACCAACAACACAAACCTAATAGACTATTAAATCCTATCTTTTTTGATTTACAATAAAACACATAAATCTTATTGGGTAAGGTAATAATCTCTCTCACTCACTCACTCACACACACGCGCGTGCACACACACACACACACACACACACACACACACACACACACACACACACACACACACACACACGCACGCACGCACGCACGCACGCACGCACGCACGCACGCACGCACACACGCATGCACTTATGCAAGCACACACATGCACACGCACCCACACACATGCACATGCACGCACGCACACACACATGCACGCATGCACACAGACACACAAACACACACACACAAACACACACAAGGTAGTAGATTAATTCATGGAGTTTATATCATCATTGGTGATTCTCTTCTGTTTACTATATGAACATTGACATTCTTCCAATATCTTTTCAAACACAATATTAGTGGATGAGGCCTTTTTTGCTAGTTTATTTGGACTATGTTTTAGTACTAACTCCCTTTTGTGTGTATCTCTAACATATTAAAATGGAAGCACCTTATTTTGAGACCTTTTAGTACTCCTTAGTGTGGTTTTGGTTTCCCTTTTTCCTCCTTGATCTAGCTCACATTTCTGGGTCATCTCTCACCTTCTAATGTGGTCACATAAGTGTTGCATTATCACCTTTTTGGCCATAACTTCTAGTGGATCCATTATTTCTACATTCTTTCCACATAATGTATCCTTCTTCCCTTGTTCAAATGCATCCAATATCCTTTATGAATTTTCATTCTCTTATAATTTGAGGTTCTCTCTTGCATGCATTTATTGTGTTATGTAGGGATACTTGAAAATACATCTTTTTTACAAAGAATCTATCATTTAGTGTATATATTGGATTTTTTTCCTCTTTTCTTTCAAGGATCCATGATCTCTTTGTTACTCCTGTCATTATGACTAAGTAGGAATAGCATGGTATCCTTTTCTCTTCGTCATTCATTTCTTTATAGATTTGTATAGTATCTTGGTACATTCTTATCTATGGGTATGTAATGTTTTGTTACATGCAGGATGTGATTGTCTTTGCATAGAAACCATCTTTTCATGCCTTGTACTTCAATGTTTTTAATTTTGTAATCATCTATATCTTACTTCATATGTGTTATTTTTGCTAGCATATTATATTGTTTAGAATTTCGTAAACTATAGCGTCTTTCTACTTTCTGGTGTTGCATTATCTTACATCTTGTTTGATATAGATTATTTTGTTTTATGCGTGGCTAGATTATGGTTGTTTCTTATAGTTCATCTCTATATATTATAAAATTTTATTTTTTAATCTTCCATAGACTTCTCTTTATTTCCTCATGCTTGGGGTGCAAGATTATTTGTACATTATTTATCTCTTGTTGTCTAAGGATCAACTTTCCTTAGTACAATGACAATTGTTTATCACACAACATTCTTTTCCTACAAGGGATTGTGTCTTGATTATGATTCTATCTTATATAAAAGAGGTACATGTATTTGATCATCACCTCTTCCTTATTTACAAAATTATTTTCACCATAAACATTTTCCCTTACAATGTGTTTTAAAGTTTGTCATCCTTCATTAAAGTATCCCTTTTCTACTTATACCTAGGGGACTAAATAAGTGCATTCTTCTTCTTCTTTCCCTCTTTTGTTGAATTTGTTATCGTTGTTCATGACCCTCCCCTTGAAGGTAGATTTGCATATAAGGTCTCTTCCTTTCAATTGTCTCTTCTCATAAGCTACATATCTTTTCACAATTTATCTATTTTTTACCTTACAAGATTCAATTCCATTCACTATATTTGTGACATATATTATTCTTAGAGGATATCTTTGTATTGGTAGAAGTGCTTGATTCTCTTCCTTATGATATCTGTGGCTACATTGTCAATATAAGGAGGGAGGAATACATACACCCTCCCTATGCGATAGTTTAATTTTAATGCACTATTTTACATTTACATTCCACTCCTCAATGGGTATTAGAGAAACTTCTCCATTCTAAGGAAATGCATTTTGTATTTTACATTTTTAAATTGCCAAATCTCGGGTATGAATGATACTTCTCCATCCCAGGGGAACACACACACATTTTCTCATGGATAATGGACCCTTGTCCATTCACTAAGAGCATAGATACATTTAAAATCTATGGTAATACCAAGGAATTGATCCATTGGTGGACACACATGCATGCAAAAGTTGTCGACAGGTTCATAGGATTGACTATCGAGCACACAAAATTGTTAGACCAATTGATCTTGCTTTTTTATTTTTAGGATTGACTATCAAGCATAAACACTTGCTAGATCATTTAGTCCTTCCTTTATGTGATTCATGATAAGGAAGAAACACCTTACTAGGAAAGATAATTACTCTCTCTCTATCTATCTACTTATGCCATCACATAGATGGGATAGAATCATGAGGGATGTAATCCTTTGAGGTGATTTTCCTTTCTATGTGATCTCTTAAGCTTTGTAATAGCCTTCCAAATATGATATTAGTGGATGAGACATTTCCTTAGCCAAAGTCTCTTTTATTAGTTTATTTGGGATTTAGTACTAACCCTTTATTTTTTTGTCTTTTGATTATTTTTCTTTGTTTTCATGCTCTTATGCATGGGAATGCAGTTAGGATCCTAGGTTTAAGAGCTTGTTTCTTTGAGCAAAGTGATGTTTTATCTTGTTGTTGCATTGTCTCTTCTCTCTTCTCTTCCTCCTTTACCAAGAGTATGACTTGATTCATACTACCACTAAAGTGGAGGCTAAATGTATCATCTTAAAACTAGTAAACAATACAAAGATCCATTTAATTATAAGGAAACATGACTACAAAAGAAATAATAAACAAAGTTATCTTGTAAATATAATCTCTTATTAAAATTGTATGTATACATTACATAGGGATAATATGGGATCCATCCCTTCGTTGACCTCCCAAATTCATAAAGTGGAGCTATTCCTCAAAATACATCACTATTTCCCCATTTCCTATAGAAACCTTTGCACAACAAGTTGAGGTGTCTTTGTTCTACTTCCATGTACACCTCCAACTGAATACCTATTCTTCTATTCAACTATGTACAACTTTTATAAGGTATTTGATAGTTTGTAACTATCCAACCAAATTTGGACTAGCTCAAAACATCATTTTTCCACTTTATAATATTTGATGAAACATTGCAACTTTGGAAAAGTTGTAAAGTTGTATTTTGCAACATTTGTGCATCTTTCAAACAAATATCGTTAGTAATTGGTGTTAACCTCTTAGACACCTTAATATGGATACTTTGCGATACATGGTTAATTTAGAATAACGTTCAAATCTTAATAGAATATGAAATTTTGGTTAGGAATAATTATTTGAAATGCACCAATAGACACACACATGCAAAACATGGAATCTTAGATATGAAACTGAAATTGATTCATGAAAAATATCAAATTATCTTTTTCAAGGAAATGCTAGTGCAACAAGTATGAAACAATGCACAATTGCATTTCAAGGGAGGAGATATACATTGAGGCATTCATCATCTTCTTCATTGATGCACACTTACACCCATGGTTTCATGATATGATTGTGGTAGATCCATTATGAGTTGTGGAGATAGACTACATTTGCATACCTAATTCAACATCTACAACATACAACATGACAAAATCCTTACAAACAAGGGTTTTTACAAGCAAGGTGAATATTTACATTTATCTTGTTTCAACCATTTAAATTTATATTTCTTAATTAAGGTTGATTCCTCAATCTAGGGATTGACCAAGGCATGCCCTTGTCCACCAAATAAAAAAAACCTTCACTTTCTATGTGCAGGAGCAGGATAGTAGAATTGTGATCATAGTTTTGAAAATAACTTCTTGAGAGATTTCTATAGATTTTGGTTTGACTTCATTACAATGTCCCTAAAACATGTTAACTCCATAGGAATTATTCTACAAAATTACCACTAGGTTGACCTATTCCTTGTTTCTTTTCCAGAAAATTAGTTTTTGGGTTTTTCATTCTATTTGGAGTTTCATAGTCAAATTTGCATGTGTAGATCCAAAGTCACACTTTTTTGAGTTAAAATACATCTTCTAGTATGCATTTGAAGGTGAGTCTTTCATTTCTCATTTTTCTCCATATCTTTAGCTTAGATCTATATCTTAATTGGGATGATTGTATACACTCAACATCCTAATCTACATTATTTAGCCAATAGGTTCAATTTTGCATACACAGTATCACCCATGGGCCAAATAGTATATTTCCTTATCTTGCATGCTCATTTACAATTCAAATTGAGCATTGGTGTACCTTTCCTTTAGGCCTTGCTAATATAATATGGGTTATAAAGATGAACCATATTTTAGGTTGATCTCTTTCTTTTACATATCCTTTAAATGTTTTAGTGGAAAATAGTAGAGAAATAAATCATATTAAAGCATCTCCCTTTTTCCCCTAAACATTTTAGTGAGCCCAACTTGTGCCCCTTTCTTTTTGAAGTCACATTTTCTCTTATTGTGGTGTTCTTTCCTTCTCTCTAGAGTTACATTTTGCTATATTTTGTGTGTGGTTAGATCTCTCTTTTATGATCTTTCTTAAATTTGTGTGGTTAAATCTAATTAATTTTTTCTTTTGTGATCTTCATTTTTGTGAAGTTAACTACACTAAGTCCAACAACAACATTACCTTTAGGAGAAGTCGTAGACTCATGGGTTCTTTTGATTATGAATACTCTTTTCTACCTAGGACTAATCACGACACTAACATCTTTCCTCATTATCTTAATTCTATAATGGAGCATAAATCTTCTCACTCATCCCATGATGAAGATGAAGCTTCAATAGTTCTTCCTTCACAAGTTAATAATATTTCTCATGAATTTGATAAATTGGAAACTTGGCTTGTGCAAGAATACCATAACCCCAATAGTGTTGTTGTTGTTTTTGGCTCTTAATAAACTTTTTAATAATAATGATAATAACATCTCTATTTTGTGTAGTATATATCACCTTATGAATACTCATGCCAAGTTTTTGATGGAATATGCTTAAGAGTTAAGATATTCTCCTCCTTCCACAACCATTGAACCTTCTATTCTTATTTCCACCACTCTTTCTAGAATACCTACATATGCTCCACCTCTTATGATGAATTCTACACAAGAGTCCACTCCTTTAAGTGTTGTTATTCCTATCCATTCACTTCCCATGAGTATTACTCCTGCTTCCATACCTTCTTCTTTACCTTCATTTAATGAAGTTCCTTTTACATATTCTAATCCTTTACCTATTCCTTCTAATCCTCCACTGGCATATTTACATCTTACTTCTCCTTATTATAATTTTCCTAATCCATGTAATACATTTATGCCTAGTATCACGTATTTTGATCCTATCGTTAGTAGCTTGATTCAAACTATCATTGTGTTGCAACAATAAGTGGCTAAATTCACTCAATCTAAGTATAAAATTCCTACATAGGACATTGATGACCCCCTTTACTTAGATATACTTCATGATGTTATACCAAAACATGTCGAGGTAACTTTATTTGGGACTTATAATGGTAAGGGAGATCCTATGATTCATGTTACAACTTTCTAGATGATATGTAGATTTTTTGCATACTTTTAGGGATAGAGACTTATAATGGTATTTCTCTCTACCTCCTTATTCTATTGATTCCTTTAAGACTCTCACTAATGATTTCATTCAGCAATTTTAGAATAATGTTGGCCCACAAGTTTCTTTAACTGATTTGATGCATTGTAACCAAATTGTTAAATAGAAAGTTACTAATTTTATTGATAGATTTAAATATTTGTATGCTCATTTATCTTATCATGTGCCTAATTATGATACTCAAAGCATCTTTATTTTTAATTTTCAATAAGACATTAGAAATAAGATTCTTATTACTAAGTATACCTCTATTTTTCTCATCTTTGTGCAATGCTTCACCATTACCAGTTACAAGTGAGTCAAATTGAGAGCTCTACTTTGATGGCTCTTATTTCTAGTGATAAGAGTGATACCACCATTAATTCAAACACATTTTCTAGACCTAATTTTTTAAAATCAAAATCAAGTCAACAAATATAATTACTGATCAAGTGGTTATTGCATCTAAAGGTACAACTACTTTTTCCTCTATATATCATCCTAATTATAAGTACACCCAATTATCTGAGTCTTTATCTGAGGTGATGAATAATTGATTCATGTTGGAATTCTCAAACTTCCTCTTATTTTTCTTGTTGACCTGAAACTTCCTCTTATTTTTCCTATTGACACTAGATAAACAATGCGTAAATCATTTGATTCAAATAATTTTTGTCAATACCATTGTCAACATGGCCATAATACTCAAAGATGTTATTCTTTGAAGAAAACTATTTAAAACCTTATTGATTCTAATGCTATATCTATCGATGCTCAAATTAATAATATAAATAAATATATTACACCTTCTAATCATAATTTGCAAATTTTTATTAACCTTTTGCCTTCACATTCAACAAATTTCATTAATCAACCTTCTTCATTAGACATTAGTTATGTTGATAAGATTGAAGAAGATAATCATGTAGTTAATAATGTTGAGTATCAACCTCAACTTCCAATTTATTCTCCACTCGAAAATAAAAAGGCACCTCTTATTATCTTTAGTCAATTAGATATGTTTAAAGCACCTAATGGTCCTCTTTAAATCACTACTAGAGTTTCTCATATTCCTTCTCATGGTGTTTTGATTGATCCTTCTTTTGTTGTGAATGTGATTACCAAAGAATATCTTATTTAACAAATAGATACATAAAGATACCTATCATAAAATTCCTATATGCATTCAAACTTGTGATGGTTTTCTTTATCATCCTCAACGTTTTATCGCTCTAGCTATTACTCTTGAAAAAAGGGTTATTTACACTATCTTTTTTGTTATTCCTACTCCCAATCAATTTTAGGTTAAGCTTGGTATTTTTTGGAATTTTTCCATATAAGTATAGCTTCTCCTATTCACATGTATTTTAAGATTTCCATATAATGGAGAAATGATCACCATTAATAATTCCTTTCGCATCCTCAAGATTATGCTCAGATTGATTCTATTGGTCATCTCTTCCTGAGAAACCACCTACTCACCTTAATCATCTTTATAGTTCTTATCAAAAGTATAAGGTAGACATGATTAGTGAGATTAACCTTCCTAAGGGTCATGCTCCTGCACCTATCTTGCCTACTTCATCTTTCTCTTCAACCACTACTTCAGAATGTATTTTCCCTTATACATCTATTCCTTCAGCTACTATTCTTGATCATGTCATCCTTCCTTCTTTAGAACCTATGGTAGTTGATCTTAATCCTTTGAGTTTATCTTGAAAAATTATTTGTAATGAACATTTTCATCAGTGTCACAAGAACTATCAAGCTAAAGATAAGGCTAGAGGTCATTCTCTTGCTTCTCAATCTATGTCTTGATGCCAATCCTTACCTTCCTTTGATCAAACCATATGTGATTCTTTAGAGGAAGTTAGCCAAGGTAACACTATGTAAATGGATAAAGACAACAATTCTATTTGTATTTTAGATTCTATTAATTTTGATATGGAAGATACACTTAATGATGAATATATTACTAGTGATGAAGAATGAATTGATATGGATTATGATTTTCTTTACATGCTTTCTATACACCTTAAAATCACTTCTAGTGATGGGCATAGTGAATCCTCATAGAGTTCTTTCTTGGAAATGGTTGTGATTCCTTGTATGGGATGTTGTTCTTCTCATGAGTCGCCATCCTTCCCCTAAGATTTTAGAATGAGATGGGGGGATGCATAATTCTTGAAGTAGAATTAATTTAACATGGTAGTCTTTGTGTTCTTTTTTTGTGTTTTCCACCATGTTGGGATTTTTGTTATATGTTTTGATGAGACTTCTTTAGATAGTCCTTGTTGCTTTTTTAAGCACAAGAGGATAATGCAATCAAACATGTCATATATATTATTATACTTGTATATCTCTTCTTCTATATGTTGTTATGTGTTATGATGTACCTATGCTATTATTCATACTAGTGATCTTTTACAGTCTTCTTGTTTGCTTATAATATGGTAGAACCGATTCTTTTTGGTGTCCATGTTATTGACCCAAAAATATTATTCTTTATAACTCTTGTTTGTAGACACCTAAATCTGACTACACCACTAGGTAATCTTCTTTAGTCATCTTCTAGGACATTATTGATTAAATATTTTATATTTAATTAATTAATCATCATCCCCTAGTTAATTAATCCAATTAATTAATTATAGTCCAATCAATAAAATCAAATGATAACCCAAAATAAATTTATCAATTAAATTCCCATTCCTCTATTAAATTTAATAAATATAAAAATCTATTTAATTTAATCCCATGTCCCCCTTCTATTAAATAAATCATTTAATAAATCAATCATAAACCCCTAACCATCCCTAAACCCTATCATTAGCCAAATCCAACCCATTCACCAATGTTAACCTCGCTTATCCAACTACTTAACCTACCTCATTAATCCCCAAGGCACTTACCTCCTAATCCCATCCTAAGCCAAGCCTAATCCCCCTCCTAAACATGTGCACAACTTTAAGAACGAGTTAGGGCTTTCTAACCAAGCCAAAGTCAAAAGCCTCCTCTATCCTCTTACATTCCTATCCAAGAGCATTAATGGCTCATACATGCCATAAATGCCTTTAAATGCCTCTTACAACCTTCTTCCACACTCCTCCCTCATAATTCCCTTTGACCCTCCATTTTGACCATTTAATCCCCTTGTGACACTTGTCACAAGGCTAGAGCTCTGAAGAAGCACAATCCATGTACTCCCCCTTCCTTAAATCCTAGTCCTTCCCCACCCTTTCTCCATCCTCAAATCATGACCCTCCATCTTAGCACCCACTAGCCTATAAATTGAGCCCTTCCCCTCTCACAAATCATCAACTTTGAATGCAAACTTATGATGCCCCATTAACCATTACAATATAGCCATTTATACCCTTACCATGTTAAAATCCTTCCACACTTCCATTGATAAATCCTTCATCCATCTCCATGCTTGATCACCTACCACTTGAAGCTTGAGCATATATGAGTATACATCCCTCATCACTAGACACATCAATGTCATCATAGGTTACACTTGATGAGCTTATTGTTTTTGGTCTTCTTTTCTCCGTAGTGTCTTCTTTCATCTTATCATAAAGTTTTTCTTTGTTATTTAATTGTGAATGATAATTTAATTCTTAATGTTCACAGAATACTAGATTTCGTAGCTGTACATTTTGGCATGCTCGATGGAACTGCATTTGGCTCATTTTGATCATATTTTGCACTTATTTTTGATACTTAACCAAACTAACATGATGTGCTTTCTCTTATGTGTGTTAGGTTTTCCAATATTTTTTATAGGTGCATAAATTTCAATCCAGGAAACACACTCCTAACCATACCACCAACTTTCCACCAACTCACTTTAAAAACACTTAATTATTACAAACCTGTGGCTGTGAGATCATGGGAAACAAACTTGCAAGATTGCAAACCCACAAATGCAAGATCACATTCATCATGACTTCCATCTACCATGTGGTAGTTATAAATTTCCCCATCATTCTTGCTGATAAAGTTTCTTTCAAGAATGCTTGTTATTGCTAATGGGTTTGCTAACATAAACTAGCGAGATAACTCTGTCAAAAACAACCAACCTAGAAAACCAATTTTTATTTTTTACCTTCAAACCCACTGATAAATTTGTTAGTGGGTATGCCTTCCATCTTTGTGGGATTGCTCATTCACAAGTATGCTCTATGAGTATTTTTCCTGCGACCCATTTTTCTTTGTTTTCACTAGTTTTTACACCATGATCCTACACTTTTTGTCTGCATTCCCATGCTACGGGACCAGAGGTTGACTCCCATGGGTTTGCTGGTTTTATTGACTAGTTCAATTTTCTTTTCTTTTTTAATAGGGGCATAGCTTGTAGGTACCTTGCTAGGATTCTGACTGTTGATTGTTTTTGCAGGGTTGCTTAGTTTAGTTGTCAAAAATAAAATCTTGAATGCCTAAGGATAAAATTTAAATATTTTAATAGAATGAAAGTTTAACTAATTAAAAAAATCAAATCTTGAATGCCTTAAGAATGAATTTAAAGTGTTTTTTATGGAATGCATGCTTAAATAGTTAAAACAAACAAACTTTTGAATGCCAAGGTGTTAAAATGAATGAATGTGATAAACTTTTCATTTTAAGCGTTAATGAACATTGTGGGCAAACACTTCAAATTTTGGGCTTAAATTTTTTTTCACATTTTCTCAAATGCCTTAAAGCAAAATCATCCTTATTCCCATCTCTTTCAAAGTTTTCACTCACTCAATTCCATTTGTTGACGTGATTTATTATGTTGATCATTAGTGTAAGTTGAAAATGAACCTTGTATGTTGAAATCATGAGTATTTTCAAAGTAGTCACTAAGGATACACTAAAATCTTCTAAAATAGAATGAATGAAGTGCCTTATGTGTCTTGAGATTGTGCCTTTTCACACATCTTTGACTTTTCTATTTTTGAAAATTAAGACCATTTAAATACGTGACACGTACCAAAAGTTGTTATCAAGATCATTCACAATAACCTAGGAGTACTTCTAGTGATTTTATCATCCTCTAGGAAGCACGTCCCCTTTTGATAGAAGCTCAAACTAAAAAATAGTCTAGCTGGTATATAAATGAGAGCAAGGGTAAACCTGCTTGCTCCATGAGGCAAGTTTAGGTGATGTGTTTTTGGGGGTAGCCTAAGGTGGGAAAACTTTCCCATAATTTTAGCATGTCCATAATAGATTCTTAATTGGATCACATACGTAACAACTGAGTGGATGGCTCCACAGACCTAATCATGAACCAATTTAGTAGCTACCATTTTATCCTTGGTGTATTACTCATATTGCAAGAGAATATAAAGCTTCTTTGAAGTTATCTGACATATGTGTTTTCCCTAGTAGAGGCATAAGGCTGCTTGGGTTTCATCTCTAAGAGTTGTTGTCCCCACAAAAGGGGGGCTTCTATTTTTCATACCTTGAAGGATCATTGACATGTAAGTTTTTCAATTGACTCTTGTATTGACTCACCTCTTTGATTAGAGGGAAATATCACAGTAGATCCAAAAAATATCAAGATGGGCTCCTCTCGATAGGCCTAATGAGTAATACAATGAAACCAAAGTGATCTTAGGGATAAAAAGTGTGCTTTAATTGTCTTACTTGTGCAAAAGACCCATGAATTTTTTTTTGTAGAACATACACATTTTTATGGTTAATATCAAAATATTTTTGCTAAAGAGATCATTTGTCTATCTCTCTCAAAATTGATTTGTCCTTTGAGAGATTGTTTTCTCACAGAACACCATATCTAGTTATAAAAAGAGTCATATCCTTGGTATTTCAAAAAGAGTTGTTAGCAAGTCTATTCAAAATAACTTTAGTCTAGTTGATTTTAATTAACCTTTTCCAAAATGAACATCATTACATCATCCTTTGGTAAAGATCACTTCATCTATATTCAAAACCATCCATCTTCAGACCAAATTTACCCTTACTATCTCAATGGATATTGTTAGCAAGTCTATTCGCAACAATCCTAGGCCTAGTTTGTTCTATTTTAATCCTTATAGTTAAAATAAAGCCAATTTAACATTTTATAAATACATTTTCTTAGACCTATTTTTTTATCCAAAAGATCTATGTTGTGCAACCTAAAGCAAAAGGTATACTTATTGTAGTCACTACCTTAACCCAGAGTTGCAATAAACCTATTAAGAATACCTTATGTTAGACCAACCCAAAATTAAGTTTAAAAAGGTCAAGCTTCCACAAATAATAGTTTATTGAGAGATTAAAAAAAAATGCAAAAAATATACACCTAATCCAAGAATTACCAAGTTAGATCAAATTGAGAGAGAAGGTGTTCAAGTTGCTTACAAATCGAGTGGGATCACAAAGTTTAGAACTTAACCCTAAGATGTAGAGTCAATCAAAGCCTTATCAACTATACTAGCTATACCCATTTTGATTAGGATCTTATTCTTCCATACACACTTCATACTTATCATACTGTAGATTAGGCATCTATCATAGATTTAGGTCTCCATATAGATCTTTATCCTAATTAGTCATTTTATAGATCCATCATCTTTGGGTCATGCTTTAGGAGTCCAACCCTATCCAAATAAAACATCATAGATCACAATCCTATATCCTCTCCATCATACTTAAGCATTCACTTTGTTGATAATTGTCTACCCTACATCCTACATCCATCACACTATCTCAATTATCCCTAAAACTAAGCATTGTTTAGGGTAAACTATCTTTGTCTCACATGTCCCTCATCACCTTGAGAAAAAGGTTGGGCTCCACACTTAATCATCATTTTTCTTCCAAAAGGTCACAAGTCTACCTTAGATTTGACATCACCATCATAATTCAAGCATAAACATAGGGAAAAATATCCTTTCTCTTAATATGTCATTGCATCACTCATCCTTAAGCTTCCTAGGTATCATATCAATAGACACAAGGTCCTTCCTGTACATCTATCATACATCTTTGTGCATCCTAGAGCTTTTTTGCAAAATCATTCATCCATCTACCATTGCATTCATTGTCTTACCATTGTGCACTTCATCCTTAGGAACATCATCATTTCATGCCACCTATCACATGTCTCGCCAAGAATAAAAGGAAGAAGAAAGACATGGATCCTAGTATTAGTGGTAATTCATCTAGTGCACAACCGTACCCACTAGTATCTACAATCACACATGATCCACCACTACAGAATATGAGGAATTTGGCCCTTCACTAGACATAGAGGACTTTATGAATCAACCTGTACATGCAACTATCATCAATGTCATCATAGATCAAAATAGGGAAACCATCATGGAAAACTTCTTAAGAGATAATGTTGGTGCCTTTGACTTTGGAAGACCACCACCTTTCGACATAACTAATCCTAGACATCCTTTGTTTGGATGATTACCAACACCTATCAGTCCATATGATCCCAATGACCCCCTTTTAATACCAAATAGAGGATATTAGTCAGTACAACCAAAACCCATGAATCCAAACATACCGTCAACCCATCTCGGTGCTCCAATCCCATAGAGTAATCAACCCACCATAGCACAATCTTTAGTCCACACCACATCCTAGCATACCACTACACCTGTCATGTCTATAAACAACACCACCTTCACTACTCCATCTACCTCTATCCTATTCAATAGCACTATACCTTACACTTCCACTTCATATGCATCTACTAGCGTTACAGTCTATGCCTCTCAACAACACAACCAATCAACATCTCATTATACAACAGGAATGGCATCCATGGGGTCTAGAAATCTGCCTTTTATATGCCCACTATCAGTAGTAACCCATTCACTACTAGTCATAACATCGCCACCTCATTTTCGCTAGGTCCTTGGAATTTCATGGAATCACAAGGTCAACCTACCAACCTTTTCACTAGCAATCCATTCATGCCTAAGTTTTAACCGTTGCCACCATTTTCTGTCAACCCTCCACTTACCATCACAAATTATTTTGCTATGCCACCTCTAGGAAGCAACTGAACCATATCATGCTAGTCAGTGCTAGTGCTAGGGATATTTCCTTACACTAACTATTTGGCTCCATACAACTCCTAGTTGTCACCTCATACAAGCACTCAATCCCATACTACAACACCATTTTATCAACCACCTCCACCCTCCCAAAAAATCCCAATGCAGTTATCACATGTTCAAACTCCCATATAGCATCCTCTGGCTAGACAACAATCCCATGGCTATCCTCTTCTACAACAACTAACCTATCAAAGATACATACAACAAAAAACAATAGTATGTCTAACTATAATTCCAACAACATATCACTCTCATCCCAATAGTAGTGCAATTCACATTTCATCCACTGCCATATACGAACCAAAGCCACCTACCTTCACCTGCATAATCAGATAAGGGCACCACCCATAACTCCTATCAAACCTAAATGGGAAGAGATAAAAAGTGCCCTAAAAGCACTCAAGGATGAAATCGAGTCTATGGCCTTCAAGTTTGAAAATGACTGTCCATATCCATTTAACAAGACTATAATAATGATGTCCTTCCCAAAACACTTTGAAATCCAAAAAATTGATTTAATTAGGGGGACAGGGGATCTGGTCATACATGTTAAAGAGCTTTATATTCACTTTCAAGAAGTGGCTTACAATGACAAATTCTTTGTGCAACTTTTTCCAAAAAGTCTAGGAGGCCTTGTTCTTGAATGGTTCTATCGCATACCCTAGGGTACAATTAGTACCTTTGCTGATCTATCAAAAGCCTTTGTGGCCTAGTATGCTCATTTAGTCAAGACTGAGTTATCTATAATAGATCTAGTTCATACCAACCAAAAAGAAGGGGTAAGCCTCACATATTAGTTGCAGTGATGGAAAAATCTCACAAGTCAGATTTCATGCACCATACCTGAATGCCACCTTGTCAAGATATTAATTAACACCACACATCCTAGTCTTGCACACCACATGGTTATGAATTGCTTGCAAACATACAAAGGCATCAAGGAAAAGGGAATGGGCCTAGAACAAGAACTCATTAAGGATGGTGTCATAAAAATTTATAAAGAAAACACCCAAGACCAAGGGGAATACAATGACAAACCATGATATTGGAACAAAAATAAAAACATAGTCATTGATGGCACCACTAATACACAACAAGTTCATGTGGTGGGGGTAGCACCCAGTGCACCTACTTCCCTTTATCCAAAAATCCTACAATAATGATAGTCCTCTTATCAATAGAGCATGTACCAACAATCATACCAAAAGCCCCCATCATAACACACTCAACACTATCGATACACACAAAATCCTCTAAATTAGACCAATGCCATTACTATCATAGCTAGCTCAAGGTCATGTGTACAGAGGCAAACCTAAGTATACACCCCTTTTGGGAAACCACTTGATGCCATCTTTGAAAAGTTGGCTAAAAATAATCTTATATGACACCCACAAACTCAACCACTAGAAAACAATTAGTCAAGGGCATCTTGGTATAAGGAAAATGAGTTCTACAAATTTAATCGCATTAAAGGGCACCCCACCCTCAAGTGCATACTCAAAGATTATGTGCAAGATCTCATTTATCAAAAGGAAGTCATAGTGGAGGCACAAACTTGCCCAAATATAGGATTATTGATATATCAAAACATATTTCCTCTACATAAAAAAAATGCAGACAAAGCCCCTCTGAATGATACTACCACTAACAACACCAACAAATCAAACATTGATCAAACCAAACAAGGTGATAACCACAAAAAATCATAGAACTATACCTCAACCTACTTGGACTATGGAAATCTGATCGACTGCATATCTTAGATAGAGTCTTTTGTAAATATCATCAATATCAAAGGCCTAGAAAATCAATGTCCGATCACCACTAGAAGAGCTTGCCTTAACATAGTCAAACCATCTATACCTACCCCATCAGGACCACCTCTATTAGGACCATAGTATAAAATCTTGGAACACCTTGGAATATGCCATATAAAATCTCCATTTTAGATCTCTTACGCATTAGTCCACTTTACAAAGAGATCCTTGACAATGCTCTTCATGTTTAACATGTCCCTACTGATATCAATGCCACAAAATTTTAGAACATAGTAGGCCATTTATTAGCATCATGCACATTTCCCTTCAAAACTTCATACATCCTAGCTATTGAGCTAGGTCATATAATTCCACTTTTCATAGCTCTCATGGTTTTTGATTTTGCTGTCAAAAGGGTCATGATAGATAATGGATCGACCTTAAATTTTTGTACATTAAAATTCATCAAGCAAGCAAGATACACTGAGGCAGATATTATAAATGAGGCCATCACTATCAAAGCTTATGACAACTTGGAGTGGATCACCAAATGAACTATCTTGCTACCCATCATAGTTGGCTCTGTCACTTAAGAAATAATTTGTCATGTAGTTGATCTTAACCTACCATTCAAAATTCTCCTTGGCCAACCATGGATCCATTCTATGAAGGTCATCCCCTCCACATATCATCAGTACATTAAATTTCTACATAATGATACTAAGATAACCATCCACGCCAATCTCGAACCCTTTTCTTATTGCAATGTGGTAGATGCCTCATATAATAACCATTGCCCTAGAATCAAGATTGGAAACACCATGACTAGCTCCTCTGATACTTTCCATGATCCAGATACCATACTAGCCTCCACTCTTTCCATGGTTAAGATCAATTACTAGGGTTGTGGAGAATGCAGTCTTTTAGATGCCTTTGTTGTTGGTGCTCTACCACTTGATCCACATACTCCAGGGTACCCAACCTATCAGGGGCCAAAGCCAAACATGAGTCCTTAGACCAAACAACTTGGACCCACCATGTATTTTGCAAATAGGATCCTCAATAGAGAGGAAACCACCCCTGATATTAGTACATGTCTATATAGAGAACCACCTCCAAAAGGTGAAAAGATCCTTGACCAATTTAAACAAAAATACCCATACTCACATCGCCTTGCTATTGAATAGTGGGATTATCAAGGAGGTGACCTAGGCCATGAAGAGTCAGGCATTAGATACCCTATAGAGGAATACAAGGATGAGAAAAAGAAAGGCCTAGGTTATGAACTCCCCACAACCAAGGGCACCAAAAAAGATGATCATGCCTTTAGAAATGTCCAAAACAGTCTTGTTAAGATTGAAGATATCCCTAAGGAAGTAAAAAAGATAGCCTAAAATGATATTTTCCTTGACAAAATTATCTTAGGAGCCTCTATGTTTTGTGAACTATTCATTAATCTCATAGCCTTACCACCCAATCATCTTGAACTCATTAATTGGGACCAACCAAGTGTTATCCATGTTGACCAATTCTCCATGGAGCATGTGCTCCTCAGATTCATAGGAGCTGAAACACCACACAAGAAAAAACCTCCATAGTCAGCTTATGTCTACAAGTTAAATCCAAAAGATTACTTCAGGGAAGAGGAAATCTCTAGTTGCAAAAGTGAATAGAGAAAAGAAAAGAAAAACCAAAAAATCAAAGCAAAAGTATCCCTTGGTGAAAACTCTTCTAGGGCACCATCAGATCATTTAAAAAATGAAATAAAAATAAAGAATGTATGCAATAGTGAAAACCTTTCTAAGGTACCTGAGGATGGATATTTCATCCTTCCACTGCAAGATCATAGGCCAACAGTGTCATCAATCCTAACATAGAAAACTAGACCAATTAATATCAGTCTAATAGAGACACAAAAAATCAGATGCATTGTAGCATCTCTACCACCAGATGAAGAGGATCTTCTCATTTAGGTGCCTTGAGAAAATATTGGTCACTTTGCATGGTCCTATCAAGACATGTCGAGGTTGGACCCTAAGTTGGTGGTACACAATTTGGCTGTAGATCCAAAGGTTAAACTAGTCAAGAAAAAACTCTAAAAGATGCATCCCAAAGTTGCTTTATTGGTGAAAGTGGAGTTAGAAAAATTGTTAGATGTGAAGATTATTCTCACTATTGACTATTAAGATGGGATATCTAACATGGTACCCATCATAAAGCCTTTTGGTGATATCAGGATTCACACAGACTTTAGAGACCTCAATAAGACTTGTCTAAAGGATGATTTCCCATTGCCAAATATAGACATGATTTTTGATCTCACCACAAGCCACGAGCTCTTATCACTCATGGATAGTTTCTCAATATATAATCAGATTCAAATAGAAGAAGAAGATCAACACAAGATAGCATTTACCACCCCTTGGGGGATCTTTTGTTATAGCATGATGCTATTTGGGTTGAAAAATGTTGGGGGAACCTATCAGCGATCCATGATGGTCATCTTCCATGACCTCATCCACAAAAATCTTGATTATTATGTGGATGATATTCTAGTCAAATCTATTAATTCCCTTGATCACTTATCTCACCTCAAAGAAGTGTTTGATCAGCTAGCCAAGTACCATCTTATGCTCAATGCCAAGAAATGTATCTTTGGCATCACATCCTGAAAGCTCCTAGGGTTCATCGTATCAAGGCATGGTATTGAGATCTACCCTAAAAAGGTCAAGGCCATCATGCATATGTCTCCTCCTAAGACACTTATACAACTTCACTCTCTCTAGGGGAAGCTACAATTAGTCATAAGATTCATCTCACAGCTAGTAGACAAGTGTCAACCATTTACACACTTGCTCAAAAAGGATCAAAATGTTAGGTGAGATCCTATTTGTCATCACATCTTTGAACTGATCAAGAAAAACTTGGCTATTCCACAAATTTGGTTCCACTAGTTGTAGGAAGAGCACTCATATTATACATCATAATTACCCCAATAGCACTAGGTGCGCTTCTAGCACAACTTGACAATGAAGGAAAAGAGAGGGCTATTTATTACATCAACCACACTCTAGTTGGGTATGAGATTAACTACAAACCCATGGAAAAATCTTTCTTAGCTATGATTTTTTCCACTGAGAAGCTCTGTCATTACATGCTAAGTCACATTGTGCAACAAATATCCAAGATTGATCCTTTGAAATATATGTTGTCACACATAGTACTCACAGGCTGACTAGCCAAATGGATCATGTTTCTTAGTGAGTTTGACATCCAATATGTCAATAGAAAAACCATCAAAGGTCAAGCTATAGTAGATCACTTGGCCAATGTGCCCTTGGTTGCTGATCACCCTCTCATTATGGAGTTCGTAGATGAGCATCTCTTCCTGATAGATGAACAACCATCCTAGAAACTATACTTTGATAGATCTTACACATCCCATGGTTTCAGAGCCAACATACTATTGGTCACTCCTCAAGGTGACTACATTCATATGTCTTTCAAACTCTAGTTCTAATGCACCAACAACATCTCAGAGTATGAAGCTCCTATTGCATCGCTCAAAATAACAATTGAGTGGAACATCATAGAGCTATAGGACTTTAGAGATTCATAGTTGATTATCAAGAAAGTCCTTGATGAGTATCAAACCAAGGATGATAAACTTTAGCCTCACAAAGAATTTTTAGATCAGTTGAAGTGACACCTTACACAAATCCAATTTACACAAGTGCCCATATTATAAAACAAGGCTATAGATGCCATGGCTACTATTGTTTCACTCTTAGAGATCCCTCAGGAAGCTACATACTATGAATTCTTAGTCAAGCAGCTACACAAGCCCTCATATGAGAATGATGAATCAACATGGATATGCATCTTGTTTGGTTCCCAATCCCCATGGTACCATGAAATTCATGCTTACCTACTAAATGGTTTCATATCTCCCCATCTCACAAGAACCCAATGCCATAACCTCATTCATAGAACATCCCACTACATTATCATAGTTAACACCCTATATCGTCATGGTTATCATGAAACTCTCTCTTGGTATTTAGACCAAAAAAAGGTTACAATAGCCCTCAAAGTGGTACACGTTGAACTTTGTGGTGCTTACATGAGTGGTATAGTCCTAGCTAAGAAAATACTTAGAGCTGGATATTATTGGCCTACTCTAGAGCATGATGCTTGCAAACTTGTCAACAATGTCTACCCTATCAGTAACATGCAAATTTAATATGAGCTCCAACTCAATATCTTCAACCCATTGCATTGCCATGGCCATTTGTATGCTGGGGGTTTGATCTTGTTGGTGTTATAGAACCTCTCTCTTTAGAAGGACACAAGTGGATAATCATTATGATTGATTATTTTACTAAGTGGGTAGAAGCAATCCCACTTGTCACTGCCATGGGAGTTCAAGTTTCCAAATTCATCTTGTATAATATCATATGTCACTTTGGTATCCTAGCTACCATTTTCACCTACCATGGAGGTAACTTTGAAAACCTTAATATGGAATAATTTTACACTTCCCTTCACATACATCACCATTTTTCTAGCCCCTACTTCCCACAAGGTAATGGTTGAGCTGAGGCAACAAAAAAAACCTTAGTCAAAATCATAAAGAAAATTGTCAACGATTCTAGCCATGATTGGTGCTTACAAAACAACCCCGCCTTATGGGCCTACCACACCATTTCATACATCCACAGAAACAACCCCATACTCTCTAGTCTATGGTGGTGAAGTAGTATTTCCTATTGAAGTTGAACTCCCATCCTTGTGCATTTCTTTTCAAGGAAAAATATTAGATGAGGATTATAGAGTAGCCAAACTCACCCAACTAGATCTACTTGATGAAAAAAGACAAAAGGCCAATGACCATCTGATGGTCTATCAAAATTGCCTAAAGCACAACTTCAATAGGAAGATTCACCCACAAAAATTCTAAGTAGGTGACATGGTACTCAAAGAAAAAATGAAGGTCCAATAAGACTAAGAAAAGAAGGGAAAGTTTGAGTCCACGTGGCTTGGTTTGTATGTTGTCACAACATCTTTTGGCTATGGAGCTTATCAACTATCAACACATGAGTGTGAAACTCTGAATGATCCCACCAACATCATTCACGTCAAGAAATTCTATGCCTAAGATCCTTAGTGTATCCTATTAATCCTATTAAAAGAATAAAAAAAAAGGTTCAAAAGAAAAAAGAAAAAAAGGAAAATAGTAAAGAAAAATAAGTGTCCAATGGTGAAAACTTGGCAATTAAAACTCCTTGGATAGCTACCTTGGTGATAACCTAGAAAATAGGTGCCATGTGTACTTGAAATTTTCATTATCTATTAGGGATCTACACCTCCCACACCATCCTCCACATCTCATCATCCATCTTCTCATTTTCCCAAGGTGTTCCAAAAATTCCATTACCACACTATCACTATCATAGCGTACTATCCCCATCCCTAAGCTTGGAAATGCAATTATAGTAATATATTATATCGTGGTTAGCACATATATCATACCCCTATAACCTACCATATGTATCATATCAGTTGTATTTTATCTCCTATACCATACCCTTGTAAAGCAATGTACTAAATTATATCACATCATGCTACCTCCTCATCCTAAGCTTTTTCCATTGTATATAGAACCGCTCACATGTCACACCAAATGTCCAAAATGTCCTAACAATTTGTATAGTAGTCCTTGTACATTCTCAATCCTTCTCAGTCTTGTCTCTTTGAACATATCTCATGTCCCCTTTTAGGTCATGATACACATTTCTCCTAAAGGAAAGTCATTCTTTGAAGCTTGTAGAAAAATCCCTTGTCATCAAAAAGTTGTCCTAAGAAAGGTTATTGTTTCCAAACTCATCATAAAACTTTGAATACTACTGAAAGATCCTTGTAGGATGTATCCGTCCTCTTGTCTAATCTTGGTCCATCAGTATTTATTCCTATCAATCTCTTTTGAAAAAGGTTACTTTTTAATGGATGTATTCTTGCTTTCAATATTGGATTTCAATTTTTGATTCTTGAAGCATCTTTTCCAAGCAATTTGGTTGTTCCCTCCTCAAGATTACCATGATATTTTATATTATAGTGTGCCGTGAATGGGGCAATTTGAGCGCAAGGTTTTGATCATGTCTTTTTTTGCTTGTGAGTTAGTTGGATGTGACCCTTGCATGTTCCAAACATGTGCTCATTCATGATCACATGGTGCGATTGGAAAATATCATTTTCTTGTCGGTTACCCAGTATCATTTCCACTTTGATTCCTCTAGGACTTATGTGTTAACTGGGGCAATCCTTGCGTGCTTGTTCAAGTCAATCCTATGCAATATTGGGAAACATGCCTTGATGTTCTTGGTAACCTTGGCATATCCCTAATATTCCTATATCAAATTAAGTGTTCAAACTACATGGTGATACTTCTTTATGAAGTACCCCACCCTTAAGCTTCAAGCATCATTCCATTATCACATCACTTTATTCTATAAACAAGAAAATCTCCTTCATCTCCCTTTTACCACACTCATACTACCAAATCCTTTCTTTCTAATCCCCTAACCCATCACATCTCCCTAGATCTCCTGTCCTACAAATATTATGTTCAAATTTGTGCACATTGTTTACCCCCAACTAAGGCTACGATCATTTAGTGATATGCTAAAAATCTATACTATCTGCCCTCCTACTCCCACACATGTTTCACTATCATTCTAAGTGCATTTCATCTCATGTCCACTCATCTCTCACCTCATTACCATGATCTTTTTCATTTTTAGTCATCATTTCCATTGTCATAATTCTTTAAGTCCCACATTACTTGTTGTTTCCATCATCATAATCTTTATGGTTCATTTTAACTCGTCATTTCATTATCATAGTTTTAGATCCATTTTTTATCATAGTTTTGAGATTTTAGATCTATTTTCATCATCATAGTTTTAGATCCATTTTCATTATCATAGTTTTAGATTCATTTTCATCATCATAGTTTTAGATTCATTTTTCTTATCATAGCTTTGATCCATTTTCTTTATCATAGTTTTAGTTGTCCACTTTCATTATCATAATCTTAGGTTCATTTTCATCATCATGCACTTTTAGGTTTATTTTTATTCTTTCTCATTATCATAGTTTTAAATTCATTTTTATCCTTATCCATTATCATAGTATTATGTTCATTTTTTTAATCCTTTTTCCATTATCATAATTTTAGGTTCATTTCATTATCATAATCTTAGGTTCATTGCCATTATCATAGTTCTAGGTTCATTTTTATCCTTTTCCATTACCATAGTTTTAGATTCTTTTTTTTCCTTTTCCATTATCATAGTTTTAGATTCTTTTTTATCCTTTTCTCATTATCATAGTTTAAATTTTTTTTTTATCCTTTTCCATTATCATAGTTTTAGGTCTATTTTTTTCATTTTTTTCATCCTAGTTTTAGGTTATTTTTAATCCTTTTCCATTATCATAGTTTGTCTATTTATTTTGGTTATCATTTGCATAATCATAGTTTAGGTTCATTTACTCATCCTTTTTCATCATCATAGTTTTTAGTTTCATTTTATGTTATCCATTTTACATCATCATAAATTATTTCATCTATTTTATTCCTTTTTGTCATACATCTCATAAAGAAAGCATCACATCTTGCATCACAAAGCATCAGTAACATCATGCCTATCTCATATAGAAAGCATCAAATCTTGCATCACAAAGTGTCAATATAATCATCCATATTATATATCTCACAAATCCACCATCACATCCTGCATAACTCATGTCAGTCCAGCTCATACATCTATCCACATGCATCCCATCAAAAATAAAAAAAGTACAGTAACAAATTACATGGCATAGTACTCAGTACATACATATCCCACCCTAAAGAATGCTCATATATTGCACATCATAAAAAATTCACTATATCACTAGTCCTACTCATCCTTGTCTAACACATCCTTACCATGAGACTCATAAGGGTCCCTCTCTACACCTGCACCGCTGATACTGCTAATGGTGGCCTCACCCACCCTTCTCGAGTACCTAAACTCTTTACCTCATCTCTCTTCCCACCTATCCCCCTATATTTCCTCTAGCTATGCCATAACCTATGGCTCTACCTTGTGCACTAAGACCTACCAGTCCTTTGTGAGCCCCAAGTGTTCCATCCACTCTCTCCCCCACCCTATATGCATGTTTGAGTGCTAGTTGCACCCAACCATGTAAGTAGTCTATAATGCTCAATATGGTCCACTAGCGCCACTGCATGGTATCTCCCATGGTAGAAACCTACTCTCTCTTGCAAATCCTCCATGTCCCCCTCAGATGCCTCAACTCCCCCAACCCTCCCCTGACTACCATATGTGCCTTTAGCATGACCACTGCCATCACCAGCCTATCCCTCTCCTCCTAAACTGTGTCCATCCTCCCCTAAAACCTTTGCCTCTCCAATTCTGTCAACTCCAACCTCCCCTCTAACTGACCTGACTCCATCTACAATGTCCCCAGATTAACCTCTACTCAGTCTGCCTGTCCCTATGCCACATCATGCTTATGATGGAACTAATACCACTAAGCTTGGAGTTGGTTCCTCTCCTACTATCTATCTCACAACATCTCACTCTTGGTATCACGTTCCTACTGTAGTGATGCATAGCTCCCTACCAACTTGACACCATCTCCTCCACTTGCGGATGATCCACCTCCTCCTCCTCCACCACCGGCTGGCCTCTCCCCCTATGACCTCACCTCCTCCTATTTTCCCTCTCCTCTCTTCAGATGTAACCTTGCATCCTCCTGTCTCCCCCCCTCTACCTCCTTATACCTCTTCCTTTATGGTGCCTCCCCTATACTAGAGCCTTAGCCCACTGTCTTAAGCCTCTAGCCTCATATCTCCCCACCTTGCTGCTTAGGCGATCTCCCTTGCCACTACAATTTCTCTAGTCACCTATGCCCAACCTACTAGCCTCGGGCACTAAAATCCATCTTTGTACTCTTGTGTCAAGGTAACATTGACCACCCCATTGAACCAATCCTGAGGTACTAAGTATCACCATGCCTATGGAAACCCCTCCCTCTATGAGCTGGCCCAAATAGGATACTAGATGGGCTCCCTACCAACTGCGGCCACTCAAACTATTGTAGCAATGTATCTGGCTGATATTTCTTTATAATGTACTCCCATCGACCAAAAATGAAGCAAGGTGAAATGGTATAAAGAAGCTACTACCTCTCTTTTATCCACAACTTGAGACCCATATATGGCCTCCATATCACGACCTATATCTCATCCAACTGGACTCGCCAATAGTCAACCTCCTCTATATGGTGATAGGTGAGAGGATCACCCTAGTTGTATACCATAGGCTCCTTTGGTTGCCTATCTCTCCACCTGATTAGCCTAAAAGCCACAAAGTTCTCCCACACCCACATCTCAAACAAGGTAGAGAAGCTCACACTCCTCCCTTGGTGGTGTCCTACACCCACATATACTATTTCATGAAGACCTCAATATAGGTCAACCAACATTAGTGAATCCCATACAACAAGAACTCCATCATCAATGATCTGCATAATCATCGGTATCAGTGCCAGAGTCTCTCATATATCACCTATGTCTGGGGCAATATACCATGACACTAGCCTACATACATAAAAATATATTCTTTGATCCATGGCCACCCAATCCAAATACTCATCTAATGCAAATTGGCCCCTCTAGATATGAAACTCAACTCTAGGCCCCACCAATCACTGTATAAATCTCTCTCCTATGACATCCTTGGTGGCCATCATTGGTGTACATCGCACCAATAGCTAGAAGATCTTGTATACATCCTCTAGAGTCGTTATCATCCAGTCTTGGCTTCACTGTGCTAGCACTTACATTACAATGTCACCTAGCTATATATGTATGTGTGTGAGGTAGTCTAGCAAGGTAACCAAGTCCAATGACATCAATCCTTGCCTAGTCCATTGTTGTAAACTACTCCCCAATGTAAAGAACTACAACATGTCACTCTCATGATAGCAAGACATCTAGTGACCACTACATCTAGTAAAGTGACACTCATGTCAGTTTTCTATTCCTCTTACCAAAATATCTACCTCTATTTCATCACCCTCCCTTTTCCACCCACTCAGTACTTTACATTGTTCCCACTTTCCCACAAGTGAGTTTGCATTCTTGTGACCTATCTTTCCCCTAACATTCTCACCATTGCATTTTTCAATGGGGTCACTCCTTAACCTTTTCTAATCCTGCCCAAACCCTAACCCTCGTTCCTACTACCAAAATTACACCCCACATTCTCATAGCTAAAAATTACCCTAGGAACATGTCTTCTTTAGTTACCCTCATGATCCAACTTAACAAATTCTTGCATTGACTCTATCTCTAACTCACCTTTATTTGTAGGATTGCATTCCTGCTAATAGGAAAGATTTTTTAAGGTCAAGATTGCTATCCCGCAGAAAATTCCAACCAAAATCATGTTCTCATGACACTTGTAAGCCAAAATCATGTTCTTGTGACAATGGCTTTCGAACCCTTTTTTAACCCTTCCCTCTAAACTTGTTTGTGGGATCCCTATCCTGCTTATCCTGACTGCGATCTCGTCAGACCCATGCCTACAGGAATGCATTTTCCAAATTTTGGGATCGCTATAAAATAAATGAAGAAATCACAAGGGAAAATTTTTAGTGCCTATTGATTGGTCTAGTGTCCACCATGCCCATACTCACTATACCAAATCCACCTGATGCTTTGGTCATCCCTGTTCATCCATTATGTGCTCCAAATGAGAGCTCAAAGAAACAATATATCACCATAGGTATGAGAGCAAGTAACCCTTTCTAATGCTCCAAGACCCCCTTATAAGCCCCTTTTAGTGCCCTATTTCCTTCTATGATCCCTCCAGTGACCCCCTTTTCATCTAACCCTATTATTTTTTGCAATTTAATTGTCATTTTAACACTTTTCTATTCCTTCTGCATCCTCCTACTCACCCTGGCTTGTTGTCCCTTTTCAAGAAGTTACTAAGTCTCATTTTCTCTTCTTGCTACCTTTTTGAGGGGGCATCACACAATCCATTCTCTCCTCTTCTACTCAAGACTAGGGAAACCATGTTTCTTTAAAAATCTTATTTCTGTCGTTTATATTCAAACTTCTTTGAAATAGCATTGTTCCAACACTATGTCAAAGAGGGGCAAAATCTAGACACCTAAATCTTATTACACCACTAGGTAATCTTATTTAGTCATCTTTTAGGACATTATTGATTAAATATTTTGTATTTAATTAATTAATCATCATCCCCTAGTTAATTAATCCATTGAATTAACTATAATCCAATCCATAAAATCAAATGATAACCAAAAACCAATTTATTAATTAAATCCCCATTCCTCTATTAAATTTAATAAATACACAAATCTATTTAATCTAATCCCACATCCCCCTTTATTAAATAAGTCATTTAATAAATCAATCCTAAACCCCTAACCATCCCTAAACCCTACCATTAGAAAAATCCAATCCATTTACTCATGCTAACCTCACTTAGCTAGCTAATTAACCTAGCTCATTAATCCCCAACCCACTTGCTTCCTAATCCCATCCTAAGCCAAAGAACACCTTTAAGCATGAGTTAAGACTTTCTAACCCAAGCCAAAGTCAAAAGTCTCCCCTATCCTCTTACATTCCTATCCAAGAGCATTAATGGCTCTTACATGCCATAAATTCCCTTAAATTCCTCTTACATCCTTCTTCAACATTCCTCCCTCCTAATTCCCTTTGACCCTCCATTTTGATCATCCAATCCCCTTGTGAAATTTATCACAAGGCTAGAGCTTTGAAGAAGCACACCCATGTACTCCCCCTTCCTTGCATCCTAGCCCTTCCTAACCCTTTCTCCATCCTCACATCATGACCCTCCATCTTACCACCCCTTAGCCTATAAATTGAGCCTTTCCCCTCTCAAAAATAATCAACTTTGGATGAAAACTTATGATGCCCCATTAACCACTACAACATAGCCATTTATACCCTTACCATGTTAAAATCCTTCCACACCTCCATTGATGAATCCTTCATCCATCTCCATGATTGATCACCTACCACTTGAAGCTTGAGCATATATGGGCATACATCCCTCATTGTTGGACACATCAATGTCATCATAGGTTACACTTGAGGAGCTTACCATTTTTGGCATGCTATCCTCCACAATGTCTCCTTTTGTCTTATCATAAAGTTTTACTTTTTTATTTAGTTGTGAATGTTAATTTAGTTCATAATGTTCGTAGCATACTAGATTTCTTAGCTCTACATTATGTTCCTTTTCCTTCATTGTGTTGTAGTTCTACTTCTTTTGGGGAACAATGATGTTTCATCCTGATAAATATTACATATTATCATATGATCATATTGACCCTATAGTTAGGAGATCCCTTTGTGTTCTCTTTTTTTTATGTATTCATTTCTCTTGATATGTTCTTCTTGGGGGCATCTCATAGTGGAAATGTTCTTAGGGGGTTGCATGTATGCTTTTGTTAAACCAAAATCTCCTATTAAGGTGTCTGTAATCACTTTAACTTGGGGAAATACACTCCACTCTTCCTTTTTGATCATAGAGTATCAAATATAGATTGTAAGTATAGCTTGGAGTAATTTAGCTTTGTATATTTCATATGATTTCTAAGTTATCCCAAATCTATCCATTGTCACTTCACATTCTCTCTCTCTCTCTCTCTCTCACACACACACACACACACACACACACACACACACACACACACACACACACACACAAAATTTATAGTGAAATCCTAGACAATGGATGAACCTATAGTTCGTGCTCCCTTTTCCCTATTTTCTTCTACCTTTTCCTCAAATATTTCTATCTTTCTCCTAAGATTTGTGTGGTTCTCCTTCTCCTGCCTTTGGGAATAGGTCAACCTAGAGTGGAGTAGGTTGTTAGATTACGAAGAAAGGGGGGGGGGGGGAGGGGAAAGACTGAGTCAATTACATCTAGTTATCCTTCATTCCCTTTAAACACTTTACTGCCAATTCAAACTTCCTAAACATCAATGATGATCACTTGGTGGTATCATCAATTAACTCTATTAATCAATTTACTCCTAACTATTTACTCATTATTCTTTTCTTCACTGAGTATTAGTAAAATAGCTTAGTTAAATCCAAGTTGCAGTAATATGTAAAACATGTAAAACAACTTGCAACACATATAAAATTCACACAATTGACAACAAGATTTTAATGTGGAAACCCTGTAAATGGAAAAACCACCTAAGACCAACAACCCAAAAATATTCACTCTTCTAAATTGAGCTTTGTTAGGATCTAAGCTTGTTATAGGTTACTTACCCATTCCTAATGTGACCTTGTTAGAAGATTTCACCAAAATATCATCTAGACCTTATCACTCCTTGTTCTTAACTAAAGAGTGGCTCTATTTAAAGGACTAAAAAATACTACTAATCGATGTTACCATATAGGATTTTATAGAATTGTTAGGTCCACTTTGTTCTTTTGAGATTTTCTACTACACTGATTAGAAAGTAATAGTATAAATGATATTTTAAGTATAACAACTACCTTTGCTTGTCCATATCTCTATTCTTTCTTTTTCTTCTTCTATTTACTCATTCAACCAATTCACTCTTTCACCAACTCCAACTCTTCTCTTTTCTTTACTTTGCTTAGTTTACCTTTCTCCATTCTTCTTCACAATCATCTTCAAAATTTGCATTCACACTAATAGTATCATTAGTGACATTCAATCAACCAACATACTCATTGACAACAAATCCATAATGATCAGTAGCCCAAAATTGTATCCAGCATCTCCTTAAATAATTTTCTCCATGCTTCCAGATTCTTCCATCTTTTGTAGATTTCACAATTGTCAATTTCATATTCATACCATATTTCTTGATTTAAAACTTCATACACTGAATATAAACACTCTTAAAATAGAACTTGCATATAAATTTGTGCTCATCCTTATCTTTCTTCAATATTTTTCATTAGATCTTCATTTAATTTTCCTAGCCATAGATCTTGTAACAAACTTTGACTCATTCCTTAGACCATCTTAAAGTTTCCAAATTTCCATCCAATGTCAACCTTAGATTCCAATTTTCCAAACTTTCCATTCCAATTATTACTTGGTAAACATAACATTCACTTGGGTAATATAGAACTCAGTTAGTATTAATTTGCTTGGGCAACATTATCTTGCCAATTTAATCGATGACAATTGTAGTCACTTGGTGTGTACTGTCTTCCAATAGTAACCTTATTAGCCAATTGAGCTTGTGTAGCTCATTACATTACATGTTTACATAATTATAAAATAATCAAAAGTTTACATAATAAAATTACAAAAATAAAAAGTGCTCACTTTTAAAAAAACTATGTAAATGATTATTTAAAAAAAAGTGTTTCCTTCCTAAAGTGTATGCTTTAAAAGATCAAAATGTGGGGCTTGTTCTTATGTCAATAGTTGTATATAAAGTACCGATGCATTGCGGGCCTATCACAAGTGCTAATGTCAACAATTTTGGAGCAAGAATTCAACAACCATTGAACCATCATTTCTTTGAATTATTTTTTCCTAAAGACCATTAATCGTTTTTTTGGTTGTATCTTGGGCATATAGAGTCAAAGCTAGGGGTTCTATTTTGTACTCCAAGAGACATATCAAAGAAAATTCTAAGGTCATGATTGCAATCCTAAACCTCATTCTCTAGGCATTGGTATCCCTTCCAAATTTAGATCCAAATGTATACCTCCTCCTTTACCCCTTCCATCCATTTTAGGTCCATATGTTCCTCCATCTACTAATTTTTTGAAATATTGATGGGAAAGTAAATTTTGGGTGTGGGGGGGTGGGGGGCGGAGGTGTGAAAAAACACTTTAAAACTTTAACCTTAAAAACAATTCACCATACATCCATCTCATAACTTTGCATGTAAACTGAAATAACCAACCATTCATCACATCCATAGTATAAAGTAAATCAACACGTAACACATAAGATTGTGGTTACCTAGAAACCCTCCAAGGAGAAGGTAAAATTGGGGTGGGGATGAAACCCACAAACCTTCACTACTGCAGTTGTTGTTGGAAACAATTGAAAAGATCATGAATGAAGAATGATGGAACTGGTAAAGAATTCTTTCAATCATTGTTTTTTCATTGATGTCAAACTTGCTACTTGCAGGAATGACAATTGCTTAAGTGATCCAAATACTATCAATTGGTTTATTGACAAGGAGGAGGCAATCAATTAGATGTAACTAGAGCACCTAAAGAAAGGTTGAAGTTATGATGTTGTAATGAAGTATAAAGATCAACTAAGCCATTGATGAAATAGTGTATTGATGACATACTTTAAGACATAGGGAATGGACACACTAAGACACATCAAAGATGTAAGGTTTAACTAAGTCATTTGTAGAACTTGACTGAGTTCATTTGTGAGTGCCAAGCAAACTAGTTGAAGCTGAGCAAGTTCAACCTCAGTGTGTGCCGATCAATCCTTCAAGTGCGGAGTAAAATAGAAGGTTCCAAGAAATCCTTCGGGTGCCAAGTAACACTAAATGTATTAGAAGCTGAGTAACTCAGGATCCAACAGGAGCCAAGCACTACAAAGTAAATAGAAGCTGAGTGATTCAAGAAAACAATAGAAGCCAAGCAATACAAGAAAGCTTCAGGTGTCGAGTAAAGCAAAAACTACAGAGGATGTCGAGCAATCCAAAACTAGATAGTGTCGAGCATCAATAAATAGTAGTAGAAGTCAAGCAACCTAGTTAATGTCGAGCATCAGTAAACCAATGATGCCGAGTTGCTGCATTATTTGTTAAGTCAAAAAGATTTGCCAAATCAGTAATGATAAGTTTGTTACACTAAATTTTATGAATTGGTTAGATGATACAGATGATGAGTAGATGTCACAAAATTTCATGTAAACCATTCAACCAATTTTGAGCGAATACTGATGGACTTATCATGAAGTTTCTGGAAGAAACAATTTGGAGGGAAAATAATATCGTTCTCTCAGATCAAATCAAATTGATGAGCGAGAAGATTTGAGTAGGAAATGAAGAATATAACTTCTTTATAAGGACTTACAGGTTAGAGATCGAAAGTGAGGAGTGAGTTGGTCATAAGTGTGGTCGTGCGAAGAAGCCAAGAGAAGGCTAGTGTGAAGTGTCAAAAGGAGGACACAGTGAGGAGTAAGCACAAAGCATCAAGACTCTGAGTTGATCAAGTGACCATAGAGTGCATTGGCATAATGAGTGAAAGAAATCAAGGAGATAGATCTTGAAGGGTGAACAAGCTGTCAGCACTACAAGGAAGAAAAGCCAAGCAACAAAAAGAACTGAAGAGTGATATGAAATCTGCAAGGTTAGAGTTGCAATCTTTATGAGGTCAAAACCTTTCTAATAATTTCTTACCATTTTATTAGACATTGAAATCCTACATTGCTAGGTTAGCTTAAAAACTAGGTGAATAAGCCTCAGGAAAAGGATAGAAGATCCCCAGGAGAAGGATAAGAGATCCTCAAGAGAAGGATACGAGATCCTTGGAGAGGGATAACAGATTCTTTTGAGAAGGTGACTATAAATCCCATAGACTTGGGTGGGCCTAACAGATCTATGTAAATCCTTTAACAGGGTAAAATTATAAGTTGAATTTTCTCAAGTCCTCTAACAAGGCACACTCCTAACAGGGTGTAGAAATCCTTTAATAGGGTCACATCTGATAGTGTGTAAAGCCTTTAACAGGGCAAACCATCAGAAGTGGTCAAAATCTATTGCACAGTAATTTTGTGGGTATCATCCCCACCCTAGTTTTACCTTCTTATTCCTGAAGGGTTTTTGGGTCACCAAAATCCTTTGTGTTATGTGGTGATGCATGTTTACTTTTTATGATTGTTTAATGTTTAATTGCATGCATGATAATTTCAATTATATGACATTAAGGATTTGACAAGAAAGTAAAAAGGCTAGAAAGAAAAATTTGTATTGGACATCATTGGACCTTGAATAACTGATTCACCCCCCTCTCATTTATTCTAAAAGAATTCTAACAATTGGTATCGGAGCACACTGCTGATTTGTTTCAAGGTACTAGCAGCAGGAAGATCAAGATGTCCAAGAGAGAAGTTCCCAAGCTAAACAAAGACAACTTTGTTGCATGGAAAAGTTTGATGAAGTTGCACCTTGGATCAATAGGTGACTATGCACAGACCTCAATCACAGTTGATCATGTAGACCCTACAGGACCCCTCATTACAAAAGACATTAGAAGAAGAAGAAGCACAATCAAGCGTTGTTAGATATTGCTTCATCACTAAGCTATGCTGAGTATGATGACATCAAAGAATGTGATACTGCACATCAGATGTGGAAAAAATTATCAAACATCTATGGAGGAGATGATAATATCAAGAGAGCCAAAAGAGAGAGCTTAAGAGGAAAGTTTGATGACATGAAAATGGAAGAAGGAGAGAATGCTACTCAATACAGTGCAAGAATGAAAGAAGTGGTAAGTGCCATAAGAAGCCTAGGAGGACAGTTAAATGAAGAAACGATATGTAGCAAATACTTAAGAACTTTGCTTCCTATATATGCTATAAGAGTATCAACCATCCAAGAGCTAAGGTGTGTACCAAGCAACACATTGTCATTTGAAGGAATAGTTGGAAGACTCACTGCCTTTGAGCTATCCAACTTTGACAACTACAAGCCAAAAAAATTTGAATTTTCATTCAAAGCCAAGATGACAATAAAAGACAATGAGGAGGTGCAAACAAAGAAAAAGAGTGGAAAAGGAAAGTATGTATCTATGACAGTAGCACTGATGAAGATGATGTAGATCAATTGGAGGCATTACTAGCAAGAAGATTTCATAAGGGAAGAGGAAAATTCAAAGGTAAGTTTCCAATCATTTGTTTCAATTGTAATGAAGTTGGTCACATTGTAGCCAGATGCACACAAAAGAAAAATTACAAGGATGGAGGCAACCTCAAGAACAAGAAAGAGGACAACAAGGACTAGAGAGGTAAAGGCAAAAGATGCTACATTGTTGAAGAAGACTTTGACGAGAATGATGATGAAATAGTCTATGTGGCTATGAAAGATGAATCAGATGAAGATGAAGCAACTACCTTGGTAAACTGCATGAACAAGAATAACAAATGGATCATAGATAATGGATGCTCTCATCACATGACTGGAGATAAAAGTAAGTTCATTACCTTTATTCAATATGAAGGAAATAGTGTTAGATTTGGTAATAATGCACCATGTCAGATAAAAGGGAAGGGTAGTATCAAGCTTACTGAAAAGATATCATGTGATAATGTGTACTATGTTGAAGGTCTAAATTATAACTTGTTAAGTGTCTCATAGTTAGGCAACATAGGATGCAAGTTTGAATTTGAAAATGGAGTTGCCAGGATTTATGACTCTCAAGGAAGTCTAATAGGAAAAGGTGACCAGACTAGGAGTAATTTGTTCTACCTAGACATGGATGATACTTCTTATCTGATTGTTCAAACTAATGATGTACGGTTATGGCACAAAAGGCTATGTCATGTAAATTTTGACAATTTGATAAGCATCAGCAAAATGAAGAAAGTTAGAGGTCTACCAAAGTTGAAGAAGCCTGATAACACCATGTGCAAAAAATGCCAACTGGGGAAGATGACCAAGTCAACTTTCAAAAGCAAGGCTTATACTTCTAATGAAGTATTAGAGCTAGTTCATACTAAATTGTGTGGTCCTATTGAAGTGTAAAGCTACAAAGGTGATAGATACATAATGCTATTTGTGGATGACTATTCAAGGATGATGACAATCATGTTCCTAAAACAAAAATTAGATGCGTTCCAAATGTTCAAATGGTACTTGGCCAGAGTTGAGAAAGAGACTGGGAAGAGCCTAAAATGTCTCATATTTTATAGAGGAGGTGAATTCACATCAAGAGAATTTGAAGAATTTTGCAATGAAAGAGGAATCAAAAGGCAGACATCAGCACCCAAGACTCCACCTCAGAATGGTATAGCAGAAGAAGGAATAGATTAGTTATTGACTATGCCAGAACCTTAATGATGGAGAAAAATGTTGCACTCAAGTACTAGAGAGAAGCTATAAGTACTATAGTTTACACACTCAATAGAGTTCAAGTCAAGAAAGGTACAAATGCAACACCTTTTGAATTATGGTATGGGCATTCTCCTAATGTAAAACATTTCAAAATATTTGGATGCAAATGCTATATATATAAAGAGTCTAGAAATGGAAAGTTTGATGCAAAGAGTGAGGAAGGTACATTTCTTGGTTATTCTACTCGAAGCAAAGCTTATAAGTGCTTGAATGTAAACACTAACAAAGTAGTAGAAAGCACAAACGTGAAATTTGATGAGCTTGCAAAAGTTCAAAGTGTTGAGAACACCAAGAAAGCAGAAGAATACAAGACCTTTGTATACTTTTATGAAGGTATACCTAATAATGGTGAAGTTGCAACTCAGAATGACAATCAACAACAAAATTCAATATCTGTCGAGTCACAGACAATGAATGCTGAGCAACAGACACATTCAGAAGCCAAGCTGTAGAATACAGAGAATGTTCATTCAAAATCTAAGAACTGTCAACATGAAGGAAATGAAGAAATATCTGATGAAAATACACATGAAGATTTAGATTCTGAAAGAGACAACATGCAAACAAGAAAATAACCAGTATTGGCAAAGTATGTAAGAAGACATTATCCTGCACATCAAATTATTGGAAACAAAGAGGCAAGACCAATGACAAGGAATAGAATCAGAAGTGAGACATGTTTTCTCAACAAAATGGAATCAAAAATAGTAAGTGAAGCCATAAAAGATGATGACTGGTACAATGCTATGAAAGAAGAAATAGCACAAATTGAAAAGAACAAGACATGGACCTTAGTCTCAAGACCAGTTGACAAGAATGTAATTGGAACCAAGTGGGTGTTTAGAAACAAGTTAGATGAGAATGGTGAAATCACAAGGAACAAGACAAGACTAGTCTGTAAAGGGTATGCACAAGAAGAAGGACTAGACTATGGAGAAACTTTTGCTCTAGTTGCCAGAATGGAAGGAGTAAGGACCTTACTGGCATATGCAACTTTCAAAGAATTTAAAGTCTATCAAATGGATGTTAAGTCCGCATTTCTGAATGGTATACTTGAAGAGGAAGTCTACATAGAGCAACTAGAAGGATTTGTTGATGAAAATAACAAAAACAAGGTATGCAAATTGCATAAGGCTCTATATGGATTAAAAAAAGCCCATAGAACTTGGTATGAGAGACTTCACAAGTATCTAGTGAAAATAGGATTTGAAAGAATTGATGATAACAACAACATAGACATCAAATTAGAAGAAGGTAAGGATGTCCTTGTATCTAAAATCTTTGTGGATGACATAATTTTTGGAGGAAAGGAAGTGCTTTGCAAAAGTTTTTCTGACAAAATGAAACATGAGTTTGAGATGTCTATGTTTGGAGAAATCAAGTTCTTTGTTGGATTGCAAGTACATCAACTAAAACATGGTATATTCGTGACACAATCAAAGTACATCAAAGAGATACTCAAGATGTTTGGATTGGAAGACTCCAAACCTATCAGCACACCAATGGCAATAAGACATAAGCTATCCAAAAATGATGAATTAGCTGAAGTCAATCAAACAATGTATAGATCCATGATTGGAAAACTACAATATGTTGTACATAGTAGACCAGACATAGTATTAGCAATTGGAATAGTGGTTAGATTATCTGCTAATCCTAGAGAAAATCATCTCATGGCAGTAAAAAGGATAATGATGTATCTCAAAGGAACTGATGATTTTGGCCTATACTAAAAAAAGAATGAGAAGTTTGAGCTCAATGCATACACAGATGCAGATTGGGGAGGCAACATTGATGATAGGAAAAGCACAAGTGGAGGAGCATTATTCTTAGGTAAAAGGCTAGTTACTTGGACTAGCAAGAAACAAATATGCACATCTCAGTCCACTGCAGAAGTAGAATATGTGGTAGCAACAATCAATTGCACAAACATTGTGTGGCTCAAACATCTATTGAAAGGAATAAAAGAAGAGGTAACCAAACTTGTGATATTGTATTGTGATAATACAAGTGCTATAAACATATCCAAGAATCTAGTAATGCATGCAAAAACCAAGCATATTGCAATCAAGTATCATTATGTCAGAGAATTGGTGGAAGAAAAATAAGTGAAGATGGAGTAAATTCACACAAAGGAACAAATTGTAGATATCTTCACCAAACCATTGCCCAAGGATACTTATGAATATCTTAGAGGCAAGTTGGGGGTAAAGCCCCTAACTCAAGTAGTCTAAAGCAACAAACAAGCTGCCCTGCATCAATAGGAGTAGATCATTGAAATATCAAAATAATGATGCAGAGGATGACAACAGGAACAAAAATTTTAGATCAGTCACAAGCATGGTGATAGAGGAAAAAGACATAAGATGCAAAGCTTACACCAAGCATGTTGAAGATGCTACACCTTTGGCATTTATGTCAAAGAGGGAGATTTATGAGAAATTGATCAATAAAAGGTAAGAAGGAGATGTATGAGATTAGTAGTAGACCAAAAAACAAAAGAAGAGAGATGAAAGAGGGAGATTCAGAAAAGATAAGAAACTGATCAACAAGCAACTATGAAGGATCAAGAATACAGAGTAAGGATACAACAGTCAAGAGGGAGAAGCAGAACAAAGAAAAGGAAGATATGTAATGACAACAAGTTTTCTGCTTGGTATATAATTTTGGTGGTAACTAAGTTGATCAGCTCAATCAATTGATCAGTTTGGGTTGCCATCAATGCCAAAGAGGGAGATTGTTGGAAATGATTGAAAAGATCATGAATGAAGAATGATGGAACTGGTAAAGAATGTTTTCAATCATTGTTTTTTCATTGATGTCAAACTTGCTACTTGCAGGAATGACAATTGCTGAAGTGATCCAAATACTATCAATTGGTTGATTGACAAGGAAGAGGTAATCAATTAGATATAACTAGAGCACCTAGAGAAAGGTTGAAGTTATGATTTTGTAATGAAGTATAAAGATGAGCTAAGCCATTGATGAAATAGTGTATTAATGACATACTTTAAGACATAGGGAATGGACACACTAAGACACATCAAAGATGTAAGGTTTAACTAAGTCATTTGTAGAACCTAACTGAGTTCATTTGTGAGTGCCGAGCAAACTAGTTGAAGCCAAGCAAGTTCAACCTCAGTGTGTGCCGAGAAATCCTTTAGGTGCCGAGTAACATAGAAGGTTCCAAGCAATCCTTCGGGTGCCGAG
Organism: Cupressus sempervirens; assembly: GCA_028749045.1. NCBI lineage: Eukaryota > Viridiplantae > Streptophyta > Pinopsida > Cupressales > Cupressaceae > Cupressus > Cupressus sempervirens. Next base: position 664,424,408 of record CM053785.1, read on the forward strand.
TAACACTAAATGTAGTAGAAGTTGAGTAACTTAGGATCCAACCAGAGCCGAGCACTACAAAGTAAATAGAAGCTGAGTGATTCAAGAAAACAATAGAAGCCAAGAAATATAGGAAAGCTTTAGGTGCCGAGTAAAGTAGAAACTATAGAGGATGCTGAGAAATCCAGAGCTAGATAGTGCCGAGCATCAATAAATAGTAGTAGAAGCTAAGCAACCCAGTTAATGCTGAGCATCAGTAAACCAATGATGCCGAGTTGCTGGATTATTTGTTAAGTCAAAAAGATTTTCCAGATCAGTAACGATAAGTTTGTTACATTAAATTTTATGAATTGGTTGGATGATAAGGATGATGAGTAGATGTCACAGAATTTCATGTAAACCATGCAAACTAGTTTTGAGCGAATACTGATGGACTTGTCATGAAGTTTTTGGAAGAAACAATTTAATATCATTCTCTCAAATCAAATAAAATTGATGAGTGAGAAGATTTGAGTGGGAAATGAAGAATATAACTTCTTTATAAGGAGTTATAGGACATAGATCAAAAGTGAGGAGTGAGTTGGTCATAAGTGTGGTCGTGCGAAGAAGCCAAGAGAAGGCTAGTATGAAGTGTCAAAAGGAGGATACAGTGAGGAGTAAGAACAGAGCATCAAGACTCTGAGTTGATCAAGTGACCATAGAGTGCATTGGCATAATGAGTGGAAGAACTCAAGGAGATAGATCTTGAAGGGTGAACAAGCTGTCAACACAACAAGGAAGAAAAGCCAAGCAACGAAAAGAACTGAAGAGTGATATGAAATCTGCAAGGTTAGAGTTGTAATCTTTATGAGGTCAAAACCTTTCTAATACTTTCTTACCATTGTATTAGACATTGAAATCCTACATTTCTAGGTTAGCTTAATAGCTAGGTGAATAAGCCTCAGGAAAAGGATAGAAGATCCCCAGGAGAAGGATAAGAGATCCTCAGGAGAAGGATAGGAGATCCTTAGAGAGGGATAAAAGATTCTTTTGAGAAGGTGACTATAAATCCCATAGAATTGGGTGAGTCTAACAGCTCTATGTAAATCCTTTAACAAGGTGACATTCTAAGTTGAATGTTCTCAAGTCCTCTAACAAGGCACACTCCTAACAGGGTGTAGAAATCCTTTAATAGGGTCACATCTGACAGTGTGTAAAGCCTTTAACAGTGCAGGCCTTTAATAGGGCAAACCATAAGAAGTGGTGAAAATCTATTGCGCAGTAATTTTGTGGGTATCATCCCCACCCCAGTTTTACCTTCTTATTCTTGGAGGGTTTCTAGGTCACCAAAATCCTTTGTGTTATGTGGTGATGCATGTTTACTTTTTATGATTGTTTAATGTTTAATTGCATGCATGATAATTTCAATTATATGCCATTAAGGATTTGACAAGAAAGTAAAAAGGCTAGAAAAAATATTTTTTATTGGACATTATTGGACCTTGAATAACTAATTCACCCCCCCTCTCAATTATTCTAAAAGAATTCTAACAGTTGTAATGTGTGGCCAATTATGGCTACGAAGTTTTGACCATAAACTATGATATATCTTGTGAGGGTTTTGCCCTATCAAAGGCTTACAAATAATGTTAGCTCTCACCTTGCTAAAGGATTTTAACTCACAATTAATTATGCACTCAGTTAAGAGATTTACAAAAACCTATTAGGACTACTCAATTAAGAGATTTACTCTGCATCACTTGTTAGAATGATTCAACACCTGATCTTTGGTTAGCATCTTTTTGCATGATATTAGGTCTCCTCTTTATTGATTGTTTCTTTACCCTTCTAATCAAATCTATCCTTTATAATCCTCTCACTGCTTGTCTCTGCTCCTCTAGACTAATTTTTCTTTGCATAACTCTATCACAACCATCATAACCACCATGAATGCCTTCTCAACTCTTAGCATTCGTCTACTCGGCATTGATAAACTTCTTAGGGTTTTCCTTTCTTAAATAAATATTGATGGAGATGGATTAGGTTAGAATAAAAAACTATGGTTGATCCTTATTACTACCTAATGCTTCCCTTAATCTATTTAATGCATTGCACAAGGATTCATAATATGACTCCATACTTATCTCTTATAATCATAAATTCATGATTATGCCAACCAAAAATGGTTTACATAGAAGTTTGTTCCATAACAAACATCGATGTCATAAACTATTCACTCGACATCAATAGGCTCTGATGCTCGACCTTCACTATGCTCTAAATGTTGCAACCCATCTTTTGTATAACTTGACACTTACTGTTATTCAGTACCTGAAACACTCAACATGTATAGATTGCTTGGCACTAGAGTGACTCGACACATGCTATCTACTTGACACATACATCTAGAAACTTATGCTCAACATGCTTTGATCACTCGGCTTGTATTGATTGCTTGGTTTGCTCTGGTCACTCGATATGCACTTTGCACTCAACTTGCACTATTCTTTGCTAAATATTGAAAATGTTTTGTCACTATAATATCAAAACTAAAATAAGATTAACAATCTCCCCCTTTGACATGAGTGCAAAAAAAACTTTTTCATGGCATACATATTCCTTTATTCATAATTCAGACAATGTCTCTTCTTTGCTTAGCGTCTATACAAAATATTCAAAACTTCAAAATTTGCAAAATTGCTGAAGTTACTTTTGTGTTTTACTCTCCCTGAGTAAATGATTTATTTTTGTTCTCTAACTCCTTTTGAGTAAATATCTTCCTTGACAAAAATTTCTTCAAAATTATATAATCCTCCTTTTTGACACTATTTCATGTGGGTTGTACACTTACAACGTGTTTGTCCAAAAATGGCTTGTGTAACTCCAAAATTATCTTCAATGCTAAATCCCAATCATCACTTGCTGCATCAAGTGAATGAATCTATTTTTCAAGATTAGTAGCGAGGTCAACTAAGCCTTCATGTGTAGAAAGATTGGAATATTTCTTCGTTAATGTTTCTACAGAGGCTATTTCCTTGTGTAATACTTCCATGTGAGGTGTCAACATAGACTAGATACTAATCATATTAGATCTAATATTGAAATCCTTTGCTTGTAGCTTGACAAGCCTACTCTGAGTCTTCAATAACTGCTGAAAATAAAATGACTATTACTAGGAGATTGTTTCAGTGTGGTACCTTTCAGTTGCAAATCTCCATGTAGTTGGTCAATAGCCTATTGTGTTTTCTTGTTGAATGTATCAATATTGCACAAATTAGTGTATAAAGAGAAAATTTTCTCTAATAGCTTCTTTACATTTTCCATCTTGGTTTCTAGATCAACCTATCTAAGTGCAATAGCACTAGATATCTTTTCCACATTTTTTTTTTGAAACTTTCTTTCAAACCATTCTAATAGTTTTACATTAGTTTCTATATATTCATCTTTAATCTTGTCCATTGACAAATTTCTCTATAATAGGCTTTTTTGCAGTTGAGTCTGGGAGAGTGAAAGCATCAATGAATATATTTTTGATTTCATGTAACACTTGCTTATGATTGTGCTATCCCCTTAGAATTTCTTACCTTTTCTTGCATTGTAGAGTGTCCTGGAGAATACTCATTTCATCAAGAGTGATTCATGATAGATCAAACTTGGATAATTCAATCACCTCATCTATGTTGGCATCCTCAAATGATGTAGCATCAACACTCTTTGGTGTGCTAGGACTCAAACTTGATATTTTCAATGGGGTGTCTTGTGTGTTGGACCTCTGAAGAGTGTGGCTATTGAGAGGAGATGTAGAAGATGGTAAAGTAATTAGTGTCTGTATAGCAATTTGTTCCTTAGTTACAACAATCAACTTGTGCTCTTTAGTCTTTTCTCTCTTTATCTATACTTCATCCTATGATGGTGGAATGGGTACAAGACTTGCTTCCTTACCCTTGTTTACTTTAGTTTCATCCTTGTCAATGATTACTGTAGCTAGCAAACCTAAACTATTTAGGCTTGACAATGATTTAACTATTGGTTGTGCCTCTACCTCTTTCATCTAGATGACTATAGTAGACATAGTAGATGATGTCTTTGTGATGTCATATTGTTGTTCAAGGTTTACACTTAGATCTTTCTATGGATCCTATGTCTCTTTCTTCTTTACCTTTATAGCTAATGGGGGCACATTTGGTTTAGCTTGTTGGTTCTCCCCTACAGATGTAATATATGCCTTCTTTATTTCATCTACTCTCACCAATACTGGGTTAATGCATGAAATAGATGCATTGGTAGAGTCTTACTTTAGCTTCTTTAGATGATCATTAGTCAAAGGATTAACATTTTGAGATGTTATATCAACAACATCCTTCATGAATACTGAGTCCCATTAACTCTCTTGGTTTACATGTGGGGGACTGGCACTCAACACTTGATCATCTTATGCATCCTATTGTTCATCCTCAATTGTCTCTTCTATCATCTCTACAATACCTTCCTTTGTTGATACATATTTTTTCATTTCTCCCTCTTCTTGCTCACCTTTCTCAATTAAAGCTTTTGTGGATAACCCATAAGTAGATTTCCAAATTAATGTGCTTTTGGTTACCACATCTTCTACTTGCCTTTTTAGTATTTGAAATGCTCTATATTTTGGAGAAAATTTCCTTTATGTTTCTCCATTGCTTCTGCACTAATCTTCTTGTCCAAAGTAGACATAACTTGGGCTAATGTAGCCTCTCTTATTTGTCTCTCAATGGTCAAACTAAATTTTCACTTTTGCTCAACTCTATCATATAAACTCTTTGGGGTAGAGTTAGTAATCTCTAGAGGAGTGGTCTTAAATGGTACCATCATGTCATATATGGCCTCTTCTATAGTATTTTTATCCACACTCCCTAGCTTATCAAAAGCTATATGTGAAAAGCCTAATAAATCTGCATTTGTTTTAACATTTTCACAGAGATTATCTATATCATATAAAGAGTTGTGGCTTACCACTTTGAATTGACTCAAGTCACCAAACTTTGTCTTCTCCTCATCTAAATCCTCTTGAGGCTTATACTTCCTCCTTGACTTCTTAGAAGGCTAGCTTGACTCTACTATGACACTTGCTCTCTTTCCTTTTGCCTTAGTAACTTTTGTTGCTTGTGCAGTGGCTGCCCTTGTGTTTGACCTTGTTAAAGGTACAACTAGCTTTTGTTGTGACTACTTCATAGTCTTCTTTGGTTTCTCCACTGCATGTTTCTTTGATTTCCTCTTCTTCTCAGTAACCTTAGGTGCTTCCTCAACTTCTTCTTCCTTGACACCTTCTGCATCATCATCTTCACCCAAACCTTGAGTAAGTTCTAAAGGTCTTTGACCTTCTTCTTCTTCTTCATCCCCTTCTTCTTCTACACCTTCTCCAAACTTCTCTTTCAATTTCTTTACCATCTTATTCTTTTTCCTTATGATAGAGGTAGTCTACAAGTTAATAGTTATTCTAGACTTTGACTCCTCATAATTCCCAAAGGATGTAGCATCCTTGTCAATCTCCTCTGCAATAGTGTAGTAATGGTTGCTAAAGACTCGTTAGCATTTATTTCATATGGCAAGGGTCTCATCCATCTAACCCTAGGAATTGTTGCTTGCACATGTGTAGTCGACATCCAGTAGAAAAAAAAATCATTGTAGTATTGTTCTACTAGGGATACCTTTATTTCATTAAATTCTAGAAATCATCAAAATAGCTTGTCATAACAAAATCAAAATTATCTCCTAATTGTTCAATGAACTCTATTACTTGCTGGGTACTGATCTGTTTGTCTTCCAAATAACTTTAACAAAAGTGGGAAAAGTGTTTTGTACATAAGAGAATATGTAAACAATCAATGAACCAAACTTACATGATGCACTTTTGGCCTTCCTAATGGCTTTCAAATTCTTTGAGAGTTGTTGAGGCTACAAATCAACTAGGTCATAAGAGTGATCATGTTTTACAATCTTGTAGCCAAGGTCAATTGCCATGTAGGAAATACTATTCAATCTGCTTAACTGAAAGAATTTGTGTGCTATAACTCTGACTATAAACACTATCAAGGGATCTAAAGTTATATCAATTGACATCCCTCTTTTGTTCCACATGACTCTAGTGTTCTTTTCAATAACCTCCTTAACATCCCTTCTCATACTTTTTGGTTGATCTAGAGTAGGGTACCCTAATACTCTATGAATAATCCTCTTTGAGATTCTAATTGGTCCATTCTCTAACCAAATCTGATTATCATGTATATGACTCAATATAATCTTAATCCATTTAGTTTTGAAACCCTGAGGAAAGTCTAGGGCACATGTCAACCCTTTTCACTCGATGATCTTATTTTCTTCCCTTAAAATACCATTATCACACAATTTCTAGTAGATTTCCCTAATTTCCATATTTCCAGCTTCTCTAATATTTCTAGCATAGCAACATTTAACATCTTTGATCATTAAGACCTTTGGTGGTATTATGGATAACACACCAGAAAGATCTCCCTTATATGCTATCTTAGGAATTTCTTGGAATGGGGGTTATCTTACATCATTACTAATTAACTTAATGTTGAAAACTTCATTCCCCTCTTTCTTAGCTATTATTGAAGAGCTAGCTGTCATATTGATTCACTAGGGTTTGCAAAATATGAAACAATTTAATTTGACACAAGCTAAATAACTCTCAAATTTGATGAATGATGTCTAGTAGTGATAAAATCTAGTTCACAAACACTTGAATAACCTTTTGCTAATCGCCTTCATGCTCTTCATGCTCTTTAAAATTTGGTAGGTGCAAATGAGTTAAAAATTGACTATATAACCCTTCAAATTTGACATCAATTGCTCAATGCTTATACAACTATAAACTTGACTATCATAGGACTTTCAACATGCTCGACTAACATAGTGAGCTCGACTATTACTAGCATATCTCCATTACTCAGCTATAACTACACTTTTATAAATGCTTGATAGCAACATAGAAAACAACATAACGATAGAATATCTCTTGCTTCTAACTTCTTCATTGCATCTTAATTCATGCATATATAATATTTTTAGATCATAGATATTTGGAACTAATGCATAATATTACATTTCAAATATTAGTTCCACACATATCTTTGATTACCTAGTTGGGGGTGATGTGATCACCTAATCCATTGGATGAAGTGACCTCATCTTGACTTGATGTGCTACAATCTTCCTCCTTTCCCCATGTCTTGTTCTTCTGCACCTTCACCTTTTCAACATGAACCTTTCCTTTGCCTTTGATATCTTCATTGCTTTGTGTAGGTGACCAAGTTGGACAATTTCTATTGATTGACCAATCTTTAGAAAACTAAAGAATACAATGTCATTCAACCATTTATTGTAATTCCCTCTAAATTGTGTTCTTATGAAATTTTTAGGGATATGACCATATTCTTGGCAATAGTGACAACTGTACCTTATGTTGTAATGCCAATTATATGAATTTCCATTGTGATGTCCCTTTGTCTATTTGTTTGATGTGCACTTAGATTTGGATTTTGATCTACATTCATATGCCTTGTGTCGACATTTCTGATAGTTGTAACAATAACATTCAAATCTCTAAGTGTTGGTGGTCTTGTCATACATTCATGTGCTTAATTTCCTTGCTTCTTACATTTATGACAATGTCCCTTGAATTTTTTCTAGGGTTTTGATTTCCACTATTGCTCCTGCAAACATTTACTGTGTGACCCAATTTTTCATAGTGATGAAAAGTGGGTTTTTTGTACTTTCCTTTATTGTTCCTTTTTTCACCACTCCTAGATGATTCTCCTTGCTCAGTAGTAGAATATCATAAACTAGCAGTGTCATTCTTTGGTCTTGGTGCTTCCATTAGTTTTTCAAAGTACTTGATGGCTTCACTAGGCTTGTTAAGCTTTTCCTTCTTAGCTTTCAACTCATTTTGCTATAGGGTATTCTGTGTTTCCAAAGTTGTAATCTCAATGTCTTTCCTAATCAGTTCTTGATTTGTAATCGTCAGTTGATTCATTGTATCCAATTGCATTTTTTCAAGCTTTTGTACATCTGTTGTCTTCTCCTCAAGTCTATTAGTTAGAAGTCTTTTTTTCAATCAATAGAAATTAAGGACCCACAAAAGAATGAAAAGTAAAAATACATGTGGATTCCCAAGAAGCTTCTTGAAGCACAAAGTTCTAAAGAAATATCAAAGATAACATCCAAAATTGCTATCCTCCCATTGAAAATTAATCTACCTTCCAAATCCATTTTGGGTCCTTGTGTCCCAAAAACCACATCCTTTCCTCCATCAAATCTATAATCCCTTTTTGCTCCATTATTCCACCACCCTTCAAGGTGCGTGCCAATGTTGTTCTTGCATCCATTTCCATCCACTAAACATCAAGCCTTCTTCCACTCCTTCCATCCTCCAAGAAATTTCTTTCATCCTTTCATTAGGCCTATCCAATTCCTATCCTAAATCTATTTCATACCATTTTTTCATTTCCCTACCAACGTCTTTGACCATGTTACCATAGTCTTTATCCATTATTACATGTCCTTTCAAGAGAACCATTCAAATAATAAAGAAATTGAGTCCTTCATCCATCTCATGTCATGTATCCATTATCTTATGAAAAAGTCAAAAAAAATAAAAGAAAAGGAATAAAGAGAAATCATTTTTTCCAATAGTGAAAACTTGGAAAACATGCACTTTAGGTAAGTACCATGATGAAAAACTATCAAACATGTGTCATGTGTAGTCTATGAATATCTTGCATTCCATACTTGGGGGCATGGTTCACTCATTTTATCCCCTATCGTTTCCTCAACCATCCTATTTCCATTGAACCCCTTATCCTATCAACATTCCACATTTCCCTTTTCAAATTTTTATCTTGATAAGGATACAAATCTCCCTAGAAGCCCTCATGTCCTATCTACTTTACACTATCTTAATCTCTTTGGTCCATACTTGCCTATCCTATTGTAACCTCTAGTCCATATTATCTTTTTCATTATTGATCTTTCTTATCCTATTCACATCCTATCATTTTTCTATCACAATCCCTATCTTGGTCTTGATGAAAATAAGGACACAAAATGCAAAGCATATTTTCAAAGGCCTCTTTACATGTCCATCCTCATGCATCACATGTCATACATTGTCCATAGTTTCTATAGTCTACAATTGTCATGTTCATTCCTCGAGCTTGCCTAAACATGTCCTCTCATTTTCTGGATAGTCCTTTATCCTTTATTATTTGTCCATCTACCTTTTCCACTAGCCCATCCATAATCCCCTTTCCTTGCTAGACATAGGGGGTAATTATTGCTTTGTACATACTTTATAGAATTGAAAAAATCCAAAAGAATCAAATATGATCCTGAAGAAATAAAAAATAAATCACATATGATCTTGAAGAAAACTCAAAAAAAAATGTCTTGAAAAACTCAATAAAAACCATAAAATGTCTTGAAAAAATCCCTAAAAATCATAAAATGTCTTGAATGAAACATTAAAAATTAAATATGAACATGAAACAAAACCCAAAAATTGTAAAAAGTCCTGAAAAAAACTACAACAAAAAAATAAAATTCAAATATCTTTGAAAACCCCAAAAAATTGAAAAACCACCAAAAACTTGCAATAAACCTTGTACATAATCATTGTAAATAATAACTCCTTTCATTAAACATGCACATGCAGACTCAAACTTAATAATTGCGCTTCAAAAAAATCATGCTTTGACAAAACACACACTAAACTACTTGTACCAATAATCAATATGATTCAAACTCTAATCACAAACACCTTGAACAATCACCCTATCAAAACATCAATCAAACAAAAAACCATCAATACCACCAAAACTTAATAAAGAAAGTAATAATATATCATAATGGTTGTTGGCTCATGTTGTCTAGTGAGTCTTTTATTTTATTTTTATTTTATTTTGTTCATGTTCCTGTGTTACTCAATGATATAAACTGATTTATGAGAGTGGCTAGGATGGTTCATGATCATTTTTCTCTTTATTTTTCAAATTTTCTTTGATAGTTTGGGATATGATTCTATGGCTTAGGGTGGATAGGTCATCCTCTATCTACATTGTATTTGTTTATGCAAAGGGCTTGCTTTTGCTTTGGCTTTCTATGCTATGATGCATTGCTTTCTATTTGCCATATAAAAATAAAGCTCTTATTACATAAAGTGTACCTATGAAAGAAAGATTCAACTCTCTTCTTAGTCTCATTTCCATCTTCTACTAAATTTTCTTTCATTACTATTTCTCTTCATCATCTTTTCTTTTCAAAAAATCATCCACATTTTTTGCCCAATTTTTCGAGGGGGTATCCTACGTCCTTCTTTCAATTTAATTGAGGCATTGAAATTTTTCATTATTATTCTTTGACACAATGCTCATAATTGCATTGTATCAAAGAGGAGGCAAAATGTAGATGCTCAAAGATGGTTGCCGCCTACTCTTTCATCGGTTTAACATCCTAACTTTTCTAATTTTCTCATTTTACTAGCTTTGATCTTTTGGACAATTTGATCATCATTCAATCAAAATGTCAATCATCTTAGAAGAAATTAAAAACCCTTTTCATGTCATCTTATCATCATCAATCCTTTAGGCATTGTTACATCCTTCAGTGCCTTATCAATATTCTTTAATTCATGTCATGTGTCCTTGACATTTGATCCTTGGCATTGTCACATGCTTCAATTCCTTATCAGCATCATCAACTCTTGTCATGTGTCCTTGGAAAATCATCAATTTTTGCCATTAATCTAGTATCATTTATTTCATCAGTTTAATCATGTCCTTGATCCTTTCCAATATCATTGAATTTATTGACATTTTCATTATGATCCTTTAATAGGGTTATTCCTTGTATTTATTTTATCATTTGGTCAATCATTTTTATTAATTTCTCCTATAGGAATACATAACCCATGCTTCATTCCCATGTCTTAATCATTTAATCCATTTCATTTTATTAATTCATCATCTTCTATTAATTATCCCATTTAATTAATATTAATTAATTAATTATTCTATTTTCATGAATTTTGGGAATTTCCAATTTCCTAAATTCTAATTTTCATTTGTGACGGATTATGAGTTTTTGAATTAAAAAAGTCCAACTCTTACATTTTCCCACTAATTGTGCTTCCACTTCCTATTTTCTAGCTTCCACTCTTACACCTTCCTTTTTCCAACTCTTACACTTTCTTTTCCTTTTCTTACACCTTCCCTTTCATTTTTCACTTCATATGCTAAATGTTTTTGCATGTTTCTATGCATATGTCTTACAATTTGTCATATTTTATGACAAATTTTCTAATTTAAATGTCTTAATCATGACAATTTTCCAATTCGTGCAATTTAACTACGACAATTTCTAATTGCACACTTTCCTTCCAATTTTTACATTTGGCTCTCAAATCCTATAAATTGAGCCATTATGCACTTGTTTTGGCTAACTACATTCTTCCAACCACATTCTCCAAGTATTCTCATTATCTTGTCATTTTTCTATCATTTCATCATATCATTATCATCTTGCTATAATTTTGTAGTTGCATCTTGTTAAGATCAAGAGCTACACACAATTCAATATTTATGGAGAAGAAATGAGAGCATAGGAGCTACATTTGAAAGGGGGGGTTTCTTGTTTTAATCTCTTTTTATTTCAAATAGATTTTATGTTAGGATAAATCTTTTTTGCATATTCTTTTATGAGATTAGTGGTTCTCTTATTCATGTAAATTCGCTCTTTTTCTAGTTGTACAATCTTAAGCATCCAATCTCTAATTTGTGAATTCTTTATATCATTGGAAATACATTTTAGAGCTCTTTCCAGTGATGCTGCTTGTTTTCCTAGATTTTGTTCCAAGCACATTCTATTCAATTTTTTGCATTTATCCATTTGGTAGATATGTTGGTTGTTTCAAGTTTGGGGATCAATTTCATTGCTTTAGATGATTTTTTATGGGTTGTACTATCTATTATATCAATCTTATGGCTCTTCTAGTCTTTGTAGACATCATTTGTATACATTCTTGCAAACACATTGAGATAAAGTGTCACATTGCATCTGTATTTTCATTTTAGTTTTTGGCCTCTGTTTCAAGCAGTGTCATTTAAGGAAACTCATGTAGATTATTGTATTCTTGGGATTCACTATATCTTGTGTGTTATTGTACATGCACTACTATGATTCAAGTACCATGGGTGGTTGATGTTTTTCCTTTGTTTTCCATCTTCCCTTTTCTAGAGAGTTTTCCTTCCATGACATTATCCTCATGACATATCTAAGATTGATCATCTTACTACAAAATTCTATATTATTTTGTGTATCTTGATCATGGGTCCTTTACATGTAATTCTTTTGGATCAATTTTTCATTTGTTTGTCACCTCACCCTTGTTTGCACTAGGGGTGTTCTTCTATTTTTTCTCATGCTTCCTTGGTTTGTTGGAGTGAGCTATGCATTCAATATTTATTCCTATGTACTAGGAAGATGCAATGGCTAGGTACCTATGCATTTTGGTGAGATGGATCATTTACCTCATAGACACTCGTCTTTTCGTTCCTACTTTGGTTGTAGCCTTCCATGTTTGATTTATCAACTCTTTAGGCTTTGGTGTTTATGCCATCTGTATCTTCAAGTTCATTTGTTTTTCTTTGTGTGCCTCTTGATTTGAGTAGTGTATTCTAAGAGCACTCATGCAGATTATAGTCTTCTCTACCTAATTAGGTTATATTTCAGTGGAGATTCTTGAGAAAAATGTGGGATGCTCTACACACTATCTATGGTAGTGACAAAAATGTTCTAAGAGCCAAAGCTGAGAGTCTCAGAGGTAAGTTTGATGATATGAGAACACAAAAAGGTGAAAATATTCCTCAATATTGGTTGAGGATAAAATATGTTGTTAATGCAATAAGAGGAGCTACTGGTACAATAGATGATGATATGGTACTAAGCAAAGTCTTGAGAACACTGCTACCTATATATGCTATTAGAGTTTCTATAATACAAGAATTGAGATGTATACTAGGGAATACTCTAAGTCTTGAAGGTTTGATAGGTAGGATCTATCTAACTTTGATAATTATAAATATGAAAATTTGGAATCTGCTTTCAAAGCTAAGTTGTCATTAAAGGAACCTAATGAGAAGAAGAAGAACAAGTCAAAATATGTGTCTACTGGCAGTGATACAGATGAGGAAGATGTAGATCAACTTGAAGCACTATTAACAAGGAGATTTCATAGAGGTAAAGGCAAGTTTAAAGGTAAGTTACCTATCATGTGTTTCAATTGCATTGAGGTTGGTTATATTGCTACTAAATGTCCAGAGAAAAATAATTATAGAGGTGGTGACAAGTACAAAAGTAAAAGAGATGAAGACATAAAAGATTACAAAAGAAAAGGCAAGAAGTCTTGCTACTTTGTTGAAGAGGAAACAAAATATAGATCTAAAGATCATGATGATGAAGTGGTGTATGTAGCAATGAAGGATGAATCTAATGAGGATGAGGCAACTACACTAGTGTCTTGTGTGAACAAGAATGATAGATGGATCATTGACAATGGGTGTTCACATCACATGACTGGAGATAAAAGTAAGTTCATTACATTGAATTATTATGATGGAAATAGTGTAAGGTTTGGTAATGATGCACCATTTTTGATTAAAGTAAAAGGTTCAATCAAGCTCACATAAAAGATTTTATGTGACAATGCTTACTATGTTGAAGGACTTAACTATAATCTATTGAGTATGTCACAACTAAATAATTTGGGATGTAGGGTTGAGATTGAGAATAAAATTTCTAAGATATATGATACTAATGGAAAATTGATTGGAAAAGGTGATCAAACTAGAGGTAATCTATTCTACCTTGGCATAGAGGATGCTACTCATTTACTTGTAGAATTTGATGATGTGTGGCTGTGGCACAAGAAGTTATGTCATGTTAATTTTGATAACCTAGTTGTGATCAGTAAAATTAGAATATTTTGAGGTTTTCCTAAGTTGAAGAAGCTTGACAATATAATGTGCAAATAATTTTTTATTTTCTCCTCCAACTCTTCACATTTTGATGATGGATCACTGAGTGTGAGCCGAAACATTGATGCAAAAATATGGCACACAATGAATCCAAAATATGCATCTCTCTACCAAAATGAAAAAGTGAAGTTTTAAGAGCAAGACACACACATCTAAAGGGATATTAGAGATTATTCATACTGACTTGTGTGAACCAAATGGAGTACAAAGCTACTAAGGAGAGAAGTACATTATGCTACTTGTAGATGATTATTATAGAATGATGATTGTTATGTTTTTGAAACATAAATCTATTACTTTCCAAATCTTTAAGTGGTACTTAGCAAGTATTAAGAAGGAAACAGGTAAAAGTCTAAAATATTTAAGATTTGACAGAGGAGGAGAATTTACATTGAATGAGTTTGAGGTGTTTTGTAATGACAAAGGAATCAAAAGATAGACAAATGCTCCTAGAACCCCTCCACAAAATGGAATTTTTGAAAGGAGGAACATGTCTGTAATGGACTGTGCTAGGAGTCAACTAAGGTACTCATTCAACACATTTTAAAATATGGTATGGATACTCACCCGATGTAAAATATTTTAAGTTATTTGGAAGCAAAATCTATATTCTCAAAGTTATTAGGAACAGTAAACTAGATGCAAAAAATGAAGAAGGTATATTTCTTGATTATTCCACAAGAAGTAAAGCCTATAAGTGTTTAAATACTAACACTAACAAAGTTGTGGAAAGTGCAAATGTGAAATTTGATGAATATATAGAAGTATATATGGCAAAACCTATGAAAGAAACATAAGAATACAAATCATTTTTATAATTTTATGAAGGCATGCTCACTGATGAAAATGTTGTAAATCATGTTACAAACAAGGTATACTTTAAGAAACCCCTCCTTTAGAAAAGGTGTAAAAAATTGGCCAAAGGTTTAAAACACCTGACAAAAAAATTTATTTTTTGTGGTGAAAAAAATAGTTTACAAAGAAAAAATAATAATCTCCATTTGCGAATCATTCATAGTCTCTCAAACAATGTGTAAAATCTGGGCAAATTGTGTTATTTTAAAACCACAAAAAATTTATACATTGGCAAACAAAAAATAATAATCACAGTAAAATTTTATTTTTTTGGGTGAATCATTTCATTGTATTCAAGGTTAAAAAAAAATATGCGAAATCGATGGCATCGAAGGTTCGCAAAGGGTTTCATCAGTTTGAAGTTGGCAATTGTGAAACTGCAAGAAAGGCTTTAATAGGTCTATCACAATGTCACTGTCAAAGTGAAAGTTAATAGTTTGTGTGTTGCAAAACTACAAGGAGGGCAGAGATCGCATCATCGCCGGTTGAAAAGATAAATGAGTTAACTTTGTGACTTTGTGAAAAGGAGATTTCGTGGCATCGACAGTAGCAATTAAATGACGGTGATTCAGTGAACTTTTATGTTAGGAAGTTGTGAAAAGGGAGATTGCATCATCGAAGGTTTTATTTAGACAGTTAGTCTGTTGGTTGCAAGACTACGAAATGTTAATTCAGGCAGTTTTTGCATGTTCGTAGCAGTTAAAGGGAAATGACTTTCGAAAATCATGAAAAGGGAGATCACATCATCAGAGGTTTTATGCATGCAGTTAGTCTATTGGTTGCGAGACTGCGAAATGTTAATTCAGGTAGTTTTTGCATGTTTGCAGCGATTAAGGGAAAGTTCTTCTGGTAGTCATGAAATGGGAGATTGCATCATCAGAGGTTTTATGCAGGCAGTTAGTCTGTTGGTTGCAAGACTGTGAAATGTTAATTCAGGTAGTTTTTACATGTTCGCAGCAGTTAAAAGAAAAGTTCTTCTGGTAGTCGCAAAATGGGAGATCGCATCATCAGAGGTTTTATGTAGGTAGTTAGTCTGTTGGTTGCGAGACCATGAAATGTTAAGTTAGGCCATTTTTGCATGTTCGAAGTGGTTAAAGGGAAAAGATATGTCATCTTGCGAAGTTGCAAAAAGTTAAGATGAAGCAATCTTCGCCACTTTGCACCGGTTAGAAGGAAATGGGTTTTCACAACTGCGACAACGCGATGTGAAATGCTTAAGTTTTGAAGCTGCGACAAAAGGGGAATCTCATTAGAAGAGGATATAAGCATTATCCTAGGGTCACAAGGATAAAGCGAATATTTGATTTAACAGTTGTGATAGCTTGAGAAAAGAAAAAGAAGGGTTTCACAGTTTTGCGAAAAGATTTCAAGGTTAAGTTGAACCGATTGTGACAAAGCGTAGAAAGAAGGGTTTCAAAACTCATAAGATTGTACAATGATAGATACAATGTATTTTTAAAGCTTGAAACTTTGAAAATACAAAAGAACAGGTTTTCAAATCTATTATCTGATTCCAGACAGCTGATGAGTTGACATTCTAAGGAAAATGAAATAAAGGTAGTAGTTACTACTGGTAGTGGTCGATAATAGATATCCATGCATGTGCAAGCTTTTAAACTTTAAAGCGATTAAAATTTAACAATTTAATGTTGTGGCCCATCACGAAGTTGCAAAAAACTAGAATTCTCAGATATCTAGAGCTAAAAGAGCAAAAAGATTCAAGAATTTGCAGTAAGATCAGAATGGCAGAAGCAAAATCATCAGTAAAGAAGGGCACTGGAGAGGGCAGCAAGGTTTCATTATTTGCCAAATTTGCAGAAGAATCATTGAAGATTCTCCCTAAATCTTCCAATGTTCAAAGTGCTAATGTCCACACGTTTAGAGACACTTACAACTTCTATAGAGAAGCTCAAGTACCGTACACCAATGGAACTGAATTGTTCTAGTACTTTTACAAGAATAGGGTGCAGAAGGTTCCCATCTCAAATTCATGGACGAGGAACCTAGGAAAGTTGATAATGCCGGAGGTGTACATGGATGTTGACCTTATTAAGGCACTGGTAAATGCATATAATCCAACCACTCGGTCCTTTCATAGAAAGGATATGAGCATTCTTTGTACGTTAAGTAAGGATGTTTTTGTTGAAACATTTAATTTGCAGGGTCCCATGTCAGTTCCTATTAACCTGGAAAAATTGGAAGTAGCATTTGAGAAACAGAGAGATTTCTATACAACACATGCAATGTTGCAACATATCCTGAGGGAAAATCAAAACAAGATGAAAGGAAAATTCCCAAAAATGGTTATTGATTTTATACCCTTGTCATATTTGTGTGCATACTTTTAGAAAATAGTTTTCGGATTGAACAAAATATTGGGAGTAGATGGATCCATGGATGCCTCCCCAGCATTGTATGTGATAGCTCTAGACATTCAAGACCCACATACTAATGTGGGGTAGATTTTGGAACATTCATTGCTGATAGTATTTATCAACAGATGGTGATAGCTCAGCAAGGTGATCTTGGCAATTTCAAATTTCTACATTACTCGTTATGCATCTCATCCTCTTCTACAACGTGGGCCATGTGGATTCCAGTTTCATTGAAGGTTTGGAAAATTTCAGAGAGGCATTTCCTATTCAAAGATGGACAAGATTATGGCAAAGGTTCTACTCTTTTTCTAATTCCCTCTCTTTTTATAATGATTTTGTTGCAACTATTCATAGGATGTTAGGTTCAAAATTGGAAAGATTGCCTAGTTTAATTAGGAAGATTGTTAAACCAACTATGTGTTTTGATGATGAGGGACCAATTGATCATGATTGGGGCAGTGCCTTTTTGTTAGAAAAATGTACAATGATTAGAATTTTTGGTTGTTCCCAACCCCCTCATTTCTTGCCAAGATATGTACCGGAGAGGGTGGGTGTAGTGGAATTTTTTTGGCAGTTATTATCCATGAATAGAGAATATCTAGGGCCAACCATTAAAAAGGGGTCTTTTGTGTGTAGAAATTTCAAAGTAAGGGATTTTGAAATTGGTAAAGAGGCCATTGATGAAGTTGATGCCTTCCTAAGAGAGTTAAATTTCCCCACTGCCCCCACTAGGGTTTATGACCCATATAACATTGTTACAAGTGCTCTTAAACAAATGAGGGGTTATAATGTCATCATTGGAAGGAAAATTTGGGAAGAGGATGTCATTAGGGATGTATTGTATGAAGATGTTTGTGCTGATAGGATGCATAAGTGGAGACAAATCCTCTCAGTAGAGGAAGAAATGAAGAAAGTAGATCCTAATTTCTAGGGCTTCTATTCTGATTAACCCTATTTTAAACAAATTGATAAGTGTATTGAGGAGTTTGATAACATTACGGCTCAAGTTCCTCAAAGTTCTAGAGATAGGGTAAACCCTTCTTCTCCAAAGGCAGATGTTGTATTGGAAATTAATGATGAAGAAGATCAGCCTGGCCCTTTAGACTGGGATAAAGGGGGCAAGAAGAAACACAAATTGATTGAGGTTCTGGAAAATGCTAGAGAGAAAGCCTTACAAGTTCTTCCAAAAGGAACTAGGTACTTTGATGATGGTAGAAAAAAGTTCTTAATTGATCAAGCTACTGAAAAGGAGAGGAGACCCAACAGTTTAGAATTGCAGTCCATGATGTTGGATGAAAGAATTATACAGGCTCAAGAATTCATGAAGGATGATGATTTTATCAAGAGTGAAGAATTCAAAAGTTTTCTATATAAACTCAAAAATAATGAACTTTCTTTGCATGTAAAACCTGGAGACACAGATGAAAAAGTGACTAAAATGGTGGAGAAGCTCCAAGCCTATGATCCTAATAGTGAAAGCCTCACTGTAGAGGAGGCTAGGGAATTGGTACAAAGGAGTGGTATGATAGGTTTCCTAGGATGGGATATTAGTTCATCATTCCTGCTTGATCAAATGAGGAGAAAATAAAAATCAATCTCTTATGAGGAGATTAATCCATTTGGTGAATTGCAGGGGGCAAGATTTAATATAGATACTAAGACAATGGCTATTTGGAGTGTAGCTCCAGAATCAGAGAAGCCTACCCTGATGGAAATTAAAGAGACACCGTCAGGTAATGCAATTTTTTGGAATGCACATTCAACTTCTTCAGATCAAATTTACAACCTCCAAAACACTGTTGCTATGCTAGGCAAGAACAAGATTGATGTTCTTCAAGAACAACTGGTGCAGACATATGAAAAGTACCTTGAAGCTAGGAAGAAGTATGAAGAGGAAATGAGAAGAACATATGTTCTGCAACACGCTTTGGAGGAATAAAAAAAGGAGAATGAAGATTTCAAAAGAGAAGAAAGGTCACTAAGAGTAAGGGAGGTACAAGACCAGAATATTCAAACTGACCAGATAGCAGAAGAACCACATCCAGTAACACATATGGATGTGGATGAGTTTGAGATTAGCAAGGATGCAAAGATTAGGACAATGAAATAGTTTTTGATTCATAGAATCACTGCTTTAAAGAGAGCCTTTGTAAATGTACATAGTATGTACATTACTCTGCAGAGTAATGAATACCAATGCTCTGAGGCTTTATCACTATTATCTCCATTGTTTTCCCAGTGGGGGCCATACATTCAATTATTTGATAGGTTAGTTCCTTTACTCACACAGAAAAAGGAACTACCTAAGGAGATCATTTTTCCTCTAAGGAAAATGATACATCAAGTTAAAGAATTGAATTCATTCTTCATTGGTAAGATCGAAGTAGTAAGGGGAAAATTGAAAAGCATAGCATTGGGTACCCCAAATTTCATTCCAACAATTTTGAACAATGAAGGGTATGTCAAATCTTGGCAAGAGTGGTTTGAATATTTTGATCTAATATTAGACCATCCAAGATTTATAGCATTTTCAAGAGGTGAATCAAGTGATCAAGTTGTATATGATATGATTGATATGACATACAAAATTGAAGCAGATATGAACAAAATTACTAGAGAGGGTAAAGCCATCACAGATGCAAAATGGACTAAAAACATTAGTGAATTAGAGGTAGTTAGAAATACAATGTGGCCTGTTGTGGATACAGATATTGCCATCTGGGAGGTTATAGCAGATATCAAAGAAATCCCTTCAGTAGAAGATGATTAGCACAAAAGATGGTGGCCCCAGGGAATCAATTGGAGGACAAGTGTTGTAGAAGAATATCAAAGAGAAGCTGTTCATCATAATAGATTACCTTACCTTTGCAGTACATCCGCTGTGGGTAATGCTGCAGTTAGAATTGGAAGACAGGCTTAATGATCACTTGCCACTTGTCACATTTTGTAATTGTTTCCCCTTTTTCTGTTAAAATATATCACAAAAGGTTTCAAAAAATTGTAATAATTATCTTAATTATTGTTATCTTTTGTCTTTTGTAATGAATCATGATGTAACCTTTGTAAGCCTAAAGCTTGTTGCAACTCAAGTGATATAAATATGAGTTCCCAAGGCTTAGAAATGGTCCGATCTGTTGTTATTTTTCAGATTAAGTATAATTTTCTTTAAGAGTAGATATTGTTCCAACTCTATGTATTTCAATTTTCCATTATGTTTTGTAGTCAGTAGTTCTCTGTAATGTTATGGGCTTTGCACATGTCTTTATTATCTCTTTTTTTATTATCAAACAACTAAATCAAGAGAAAGATACAAAAATAACATTGTGTCAACAATATGAATAGAGTAACAACTAACAAAAATCTTGAACTCAAATCAAGAGAAAGGTACAAAAATAACATTATGTCAACAATAGAGTAACAAAAATCTTGAACTCAATTTTTGTAAATTGTAATTGCAATATGACTGAATAATGAATATGGAAGAACTGAAGTAGAGTATAATGTATACCTATAAATTCCTTAGAACTGAATGCTACATTACTAAATCACAATTCACTTCATTGACTCAGTCTCAAATGTGATGCTTCTATATCCCATATGGAATCCAAAATCTAGATCCTGAAATTGAAGTCTAACTAGTACTAATAGATTCCTCTTCATTCTGAATTGGGTTTTCAAAATCTGCAAAATCTTCATCTTCATTTTGACTTTGAGACCTAAATTCATTCATTATGTTCGAGTCAACAGTAGAAGTAGAACCACCATCTATTAAAGTGTTGCAAAGGCCTCGTCTTTCACGTGTGGAATTCCAAATGGCCAATGACCTATCATAAGGAAAATCTCTAACACTGTATTGAGTTACAAACAACCTCAAACAAGTTTCCAAATTTTTGTCTAGTTTGTTTCTGACATTTGATTTCAAAAACCCCAATGCACTGAAAACTCTCTCATCTTCCACCGACCCTAATATCATTGTTTGACATAAATCAGCAAGTTTGAAATATTCTGATATTGAAGTATGTAATACTTCACTCTGACTTATCCTTTTCCAGAGCCTTGTTATTGCACCAGGATCAAATGGATTCTCAAAGTTTTCCATCTAGTTTTTCATACACAATGCAAAAAGTTTACATTGATTTTTAAGATTATTTGAATCTAAGTTTCCTTGTATTAGTTGTCCATTGCAATCTATATGCTTTGAAAATTGTGTTATCAATTCGTCAAGTTTCTTATGAAATAAATTTACATCAGTTGGATTATGTCCAAAGTGTTTCCAAAATTGAGGAAACACACAACTCATGGCTTCAAGAATTTCTTCTCGAGGGAATCGTTCACGAATCTCACTTGAAAGTTGGTAGGAAATAGACTTCACATTTTCACTAACAAATTTAACAATCTTGTCAAAATCATCCTTTCTAACTGGTAGTACTCTGCCTCTCTTGGTTTTTTTAGATTGGTACAGTGGTATTTCAAATAGCTCATTTTTCCCATTGAATTGTAAAAAATTCTCAGCATGATTCAAATCTAAAATTATCTCCCACCTTGAAAAAATTGGGCTATGACTTGAGAGATCTGAATACAAAGAATCTAGAGCCATGCATGTCATTTTATGTAAATCAGAATACTCATGAATATGCATAGTTCTGTCTTGGGCTTTCTTAACAAGTTTGTTCATTAAATCCAGCATGGGGAGAAGACTAGCTAAAGTTAATAGGTTCTCTATATCACTTAACTTATTTAACAAATTAGGAGCTCTGTCCATTGTAAGGTGTTGCTCATATAGAACTCCAATCAAGGATTGATATTTTGCTAGAACTCATTCTGCTAGTCCATGCAAAGATATCCATCTGGTCTCAACATCCTTGAGAATCTTATTTCTTGCTATTACTCCCTCAAAAAAAATCTTAAATTTTGCAAAGCGTTTAGGACTTCTACAAAAGTGTGAGTGGAACTCACAGATTAGATCTTCAACTTTTGACACTGTAGGAAAAGTACTTACAATCTTATATGCTAAATTCATCCGGTGGGCCATGCAGTGTATGCCAAACATGTAAGGTGCAATACTAGTTTGTAATCTTGCACAAAGACTAGTCCTTTGCCCTTGCATTACCGGAGCTCCATCAGCTTCGACACACACTAACTTCTTTGCAATTGTCAAGTCATCCATACCATCAATTTCATTCAAAGCTTTCTTAACTTCTAAATATAAATTTTTTGCAGTTGAATTGGCCCTCATTTTACGAACACAAAGTAGATTAGCTTGACGGACATGATCTTTTACAATATATACATGTATACAGACCCAAGTAGTGTTATCTACTGCATTGACTTCATCTAAGGATAATGAAATGAACTTGGATTCTTTTACTCTCTCCTGTACATTTTGCTTTTCCACCTTAGCAAGACAACTTGCCATTTCCCATCTAGTGTATATTGACCAATGTGACATAGGATAGTGAGGAACTCTCAAAAAAGATAATAAATTACCATATTCTGAAAAGGCTCTCATAGGACGCCCTCTAGATAGAATATGAAAAATAACACTCATCTGAATGGTCTTTGCCAAGTTTGCATCATTAGCTGCATGTTGAAGCCCATCCTTGATTGGATTGCCACTACTACAACTACCAATTACTGCTATTTTCTTGAAATGCTCTTCATATTCTATGGCATACTTAACATGAAGGCATTCTTCCTTTGATTTCCATCTCACTGCCGCTACTTCCTTTCCATCTATGATTTGTTTTTCATAAACCTTACCAATATATTTTTCTATAGTGTCGAGCTTTAACTGCAACTTTATCTCTCTTTTAGTTTTCCAAGTACAAATCGTACACTTGCATTCTGTTGGTGGTTCATCATTGTTTGTGACTGGTTCAATAAACTAGTACTTTGCTACCCAATCAACCTGGAAAGTCCTTTTCATTTCCCACTCCCGCCCCATTTTTACATTCCTTTTTCTTTTCTTCCTACCAAAATTGATATTATCTTCTATTACAACATATTTTGTTGTTGGAACATTGTTATCCTCATTTGATGCATTTTGATTTAATTGAATAACAACTTGCCCTTCTAGTGGTAGTGAGATATTGTGATTTCCTTCTACACTTGTACTTGCCAAAGTTGGTGGACCAGAAACATTATCAATTCCAAAGAAAGCCTTTATGGTAGTATCTATAAGTTTTTGGCATTTTGATGTAAGATTAATCCCTTCACTACCCTTGGGGGTCTTACCCTTGTCACTTCCCTGAGACTGAGCAATATTAGTTATAGACTCACCCTCCCCTGACATCTCAATCCACTGATAATCCGTTTAAACTTTACTTCCCTGAGAATAAGCAGTATTACTTTTAGACTAGGAATTGAAACTTAAAGAAAAAAGTTAAATTTCAAATCTGATTTTTGACAGTTAGTGAATCAACATTCCATGGAAAAGGAAATAGGATATTGACCTTAGGTGGTCAATATCCATGCATGCAAGCTAAATAAAAACCATTAACATCTACTTTTTGAAAAATTTCTAATGAAAATGAGATAAGAAAGGAAACTGTAGATAAGCTTCTGATTAAATTAAACTACATAAGCTCAAGGAGAGTATTTTATAGCACAGCTACACATACCAGTGTACCACCACTTATGGAAGCTATCTCTGGAGTCTAAGTCTTGCCCACGATGTGTCCTGCACTGCTAGAAATTTGATGTAGTGTTAGTGGTATTTAGTAAATGTCTCATTGCTGGGGCGAATTCAAATTTATATACAAATCAATACAATTACCAATTTACCACACCAAACGAGCCGACTCCTCCATGACAAAATGAAAGTGTGTTGGCGAAACAAGCCGACTCCTCCACTTCCCATAATGTGAAACGAGTCAACTCCTCCACGGTAAAATGAAACTGGGATGACAAATTCTCCCATATTGCATTAAAGAGAAACTTGAAACTCGGTGAACATTTCACAATAAGCGTTACCTAGTCGGCTGTGTGAAAGGCGAATATCGCCAGGGAAAATCTCAAACGTACCATTTGCCTTGGCAATTACAATGCTAGGCAACCAGGTAAACCCAACAAAGCTTGGTGACTAGGAAACCATGGAAGGGCTCAGAAATCACCAAAAATAACACTGGCAAAACATCAAATTCACCAAAATATGAAAATTTGCCACTATATTATACCCTGATTACAAACTAATAGCAATTTTCAGTGACTGTTGAGTCATATACCATGAATGTCGAGTTGCATTCAAGAACTGAGCTACATTTAGGTATCGAGTTACATAATGAATTTGAGGCACATTTTGATTATGAAATTAGCGTACACGTAAGAGATGTTGAACTACTTGATAGAGAGGTACATAGTGATTTAGAATTTGAGAAACCAAATGTAGAAGCCAGAGTTGAACCAAGATTGTCTAAGCATGTCAAGAGACATCACCTTGTTGCACAAATCATTGAAGATAAAGATGCTAGACCAATGACAAGGAAAATGTTGAGAAATGATACATGTTTACTAAGCATGAAAGAATCTAAAATAGTAAAATATGCCTTAGACGAAGTGGACTAGAGTAAAGCCATGGAATAAGAGATTGAACAAATTGAGAAAAATAAGGCATGGACTCTAGTTCCTAGACCAGAAGAAAAAAAATGTGATTGGTACCATGCGAGTATTCAGAAACAAGTTAGATAAAAATGGTTGCTCCTATTGCAAAATTGGAAGGAGTACGAACCCTATTGGCTTACTTTGCATACAAAGGTTTCAAAGTTTATCAAATGAATTTTACATTAGTATTTATGAATGATATATTGGAGGAAGAGGTTTATATAGAACAAATAGAAGCACTTGTTGATGCTAACAAAAAAAACATGGTATGTAGACTACACAAAGCTTTATATGGTTTGAAGCAAGCACAAGGAGGATGGTATGAGAGACAACACAATTATCTAGTGAATATTGGATTTGAGAGGATTGATGATAACACCAATTTGTACTTGAAGATAGAGAAAGGAAAAATGTATTTCATTATCTGAAATTTTTGTTGATGATATCATATTTGGAGGTCAAGATACTTTATGTAATGGTTTTGTAAATAAAATGAAGAAAGAATTTGAGATGTCTATGCTTGGAGAGATCAATTTCTTTGTGGGTTTGTAAGTAAATTAGACAAAATATGGTATATACATCACCCAATCAAAGTATGTCAAGGAGATACTAAAAACTTTTGGATTAGAAGATTCCAAGCTAGTAAGTACACCTGCAGTGATAGGACATAAATTGTCAAAGAATGATGATTTAGCTAAGGTGAATCAAATATATATAGGTCTATGATTGGTAAATTACAATATGTAGTACATAGCAGACCTGATATTGCATTATCTATAGGGATAGTTGCAAGATTCCTTGCTAATTCTAGTGAGAAACACTTGATGGAAATAAAGACAATAACGAGATATCTTAAAGCAACAGAGGACTAAGGTCTATACTACAAGAAGAATGAGATATTTGAATTGAAAGCCTATACTAATGTTGATTGGGCTGGAAATATTGATGATAGAAAGAGCACCAGTGGAGGATCATTTTTCTCAGTCAAGAGACTGGTTACATGGACTAGAAAGAAACAAAACTACATTTCTCAGTCTACAACTGAACCTGAATATGTTGTTGCTATAGTAAATTGTACATTGTATGAATCAAACAACTACTCAAAGGTATGAAGGAGGAAATCACTAAACTTGTGATAATTTATTCTAATAATAAAAGTACTATAAATATATCAAAGAATCATGTGGTGTATAGAATGACTAAGCACATTGCAATTAGGTGTCATTACTTGAGAGAATTAGTTCAAGATAAATAGGTGAAGATTGAATATATTAACACAAAAGAAAAATTAATAATATCTTTAAAAAAACATTACCAAAGGATGCTCATGAGTACCTAAGAGCTAAACTAGGGATGATACCCCTATCCAAGGCAATTTAATGAGCATGAGGAGTACCTTGCATCAAACAAGTTGATTGGCATATGTTACACACTGATGCAATGGATCTTACTTTAGGATCTTCCTAAAGTAATCAAAGAGCTAGAGCTATAAACTAGTCACAAGCAAGGTGACAGAGGGAGAAATTGAAAAATATTCATATCTACATATAAAGATGACATGTCTTTGGCATTGTTGTCAAAAAGGGAGAAATAGTTTAGTTGTCAAGAAAGGTATACTAATTTCAGGAAATTATAGAGGGAGAAATCTAGATATAGAAAATACAAAATTATGGAATATCTACTCAGAGGGAGAAAGTGTACAAGTGTACTTTCTGATTACATCTACCTAGTAAGAAGGAGATAATGTGTAGGGAGATATAAGAAGTGATCAAGAGGAAGTCATAAGGATGAGTTGATTGATTGTCTATTGATCAGAATAGAATTTTGTAACCTATTTAGAAGATGGAAGTTGTTGATAGAGGGAGAGATTTCAATACAAAGAATTATCTTCTTTTTGGTATTTTGTTGGTCTTACTGATTAAGTCTAGTTAGTTTGGTTTGCCATCAATGCCAAATAGGAATATTGTTGAAAACATATTGATAACTTACTACTTGCTAGTAAGACAATTGCTTATATGAGTTAAGTACTATAATTTATTTGAGTGATGAAGAGGATTTGATCAAATGAGGTAAGAATAGCATGTAGAGGAAAGGTTGAGTTATTATATGAAAAGGAGTACAAGACTTAATTAAGGCAATGATAATCTACTTAAGGTTGCAAATGTTGGATACACTAATTAAGTTTAGAAGAACAAGATAAATATAGTTTTATTCTACCAAGCTTGACCAAGAGGATAGTAGTTGCCAAGAAAAGTTAGTGCAAGACAAGAAGAAAATTAGTTGGAGCCAAGAAAAGTCAATTTCAATGTAAGCTGAGTGAAATAGTTTAAGCCAAGTAAAGTTAAGTTGATGCCGAGCACCAGTAAACTTTAGTTCATGTTGATTGTTTTGACAATAGATGTCAAGCAATACAATATGTATTAAGCATTAGAAGTCAATTAATATTGAGTGTTAGCATTATGAGAAAGATCAAGAATTTGATGAATTTGAGCTAAAAAGCTTGATTTCATGGATTGTGTGAACCATGTGGAAGATAAAATTTATGAGCTAGAGCACATAATTCAAGATAAATTGTTTTGAGGTGAATTCAAAGAGAATTGAAGGAGAAGTTTCTATAAGGGAATGAAATGAAATGAGGGGTAGATTCATTGAATCCTACCTAATCTAACATAACCCTAAAATGGATGATGGAGGATGAATGACAAAATATCTTAATTCTCTATTTATAGAGATGGTTGGTCAGAAGAAAGGGTTTTAATATGTGAGAACCTAAAGAAGCAATGGAGTCTAGGGTATTGCTTAATTTAGTGACCTAAGAGAAGAGACTACATTGGCAAAAAAAGCAAGAAGGCTTAAGGGTATGGATGCTTGAAGGGTGAACAAGCTATCAAAGTTGAAGAGTGTGAAAGCCAAGTAGAGTGGAGGATTAAAATAGAGATCTATAATCTACAAATGGAGTTATAAGTTGTTATCAGATCAAGCCTTACTATTACCTTCTAATCATTGTATTAGTTTGGGGTAAATCCTTTGGATTAAGGTTGACCTAATAATCATTTGAAAATCCTTTAATCGGGTGAAATTCCAACTGAATGATCTAAAGTCCTCTAACAAGGCTTGCTCCTAATAAGGTGATTAAAATCCTTTCCCCTGGTCACATTTAACAATGTGCATTATAACTTTTAACAGGATTGGCCTTTCATAGGGCAACACTTTAGAAGAGTGAGAATGAGTAACAATTACAAAAAACTTAGTCAAAGGGAGATCCACATCTCTATATTGTAGATAGTTTAGTAGATCTAGCAACCCAACTAGAAATCCATATTTAGGTACTGGAATCAACAAAATCAATATGGAATCATGGATTAGAGGTAAATCACAAAATATTTTTGGATAAGTACCAATTGACCCTTAGAAACTTGACATAGAGAGGGATCTAAAGAGCTAGGGCCAAAGGCACACCCAACTATAAAATCACCTTGTTGAGTTAAGCAATGAAAGAAAACAAGATAGAGAACAATACCAAAGAGATTAGAACAATAATGCTTTATTGATTCATCAAGGTATCATCATACATGCCTAGTTGTAAGGCCTTTTGGGTTACAACTAGATATAAATACAAGTTCAAGATTCATGATCCAACTTCAAATTCAGTTTTCCAGAAACATTTTCTCTAAACACTCTCATTTCTATTAACCTAAACCTAAACACCCCTATATATACTTTCCAAAATGGCTTAAAAAATACTCTAGATCATTACATAATAGAAAGGTCAACCTTAAAATGGTCTATACAAATCCCAGGACAAGATCTGAACATTAAATTTGTGATCCAAATTAATTACATAAGTCGACTCAAACTAAGATCCAATCACAAACAAACTTGATAAAAAAAGGAACTAAGCATCAATAAATATCAGGTTGACTTGGCACATGAAGGAACACTTGGCCAATATTGAATAGCTCAATCAATACTAGATAGCTCGACCAATATTGGAAAGCTACACTAACTCGACCATCACTAGCTATAGTAACTCAGCTATCATTAAAAAACTTGGAAACCTTTGGCACTTGACTCTAATAAGGTAGAGTGAATAAAGATGCACAAGAAAACAAGAAAACTTAGGATGCTCTTGCATCAGACAACCATGGTTGAAAGAATGATTTTCCTAAATTGTTGAGATCTCACAAATTGAGCTAAATCTAACTCAGATTGAGAAATCCATGTAGCATCTTCAATTGGTTTGTTCTTCCATTTCACCAAATATTCATGGTAATCCTTTCCTCTCATCCTTTTACCAACTCTCTAATCCATAATCTATTCAATCTCTTTAATTTGATTATTAGGATAATCACCAGGTACAACTACTTCATTATTTGACTCATGATACTCATAGAAATCAATAACATTGAATATAGGAGATATATCCATGTCATTAGCTAACTCAACTTCATAAGCATAACCAATGTCAAAATTCCTCAAGATCTTACAAGGTCCAAACTTCTTCATTTTCAACCTACTATATGTTCCAATAGGAAATATGCCTCTCTTTTTATGAACCATCACCTCATCACCAAATTCAAAAACATGATGTCTTCTAGACTTATCAACATTCTCCTTATACTTCCAATTACTTTGTTTGAACTTTAACTTCACTTCCTTATGCAAAGAGTTCATAAAACCAGATTTTTTCCCCCCTTCAACACTTCTCTTCTCCTCACTAGAAACATGCCTCAAATCTAATACTACTCAAGGTTGAATTCCAGTAACAATCTCAAAAGGTGTTTTTCCTGTACTCCTATTTATAGAGTTATTATATGCAAACTTAGTTTGTACCAATATCATATCCTAATTATTTGACTTATCTCCAACTAATCATCTCAAAAAATCCCCTAAGCTTCTATTTACAACTTTTATCAATTCATCTATTTGTGAATGGAATGTAGAACTAAACTTCAACTCAGTGTCCATCTTCTTCCACAAAGTCCTCCAAAAGTAACTAACAAACTTACTGTCTCTATCAGAAATAATAATTTTTTGATAATCCATGTAATCTGACAATGTCTTTGAAGAAAATATTAGTAACATGAACAACATTTGATGTCTTCTTACATGGTATGAAATGTTCCACTTTAGAAAATCTATCCACAACAACAAGTATAGCATCATACCCTCTTGTTTTCTTAGGTAATCCAAGAACAAGATCCATATTGATGTCATTCCAAGGTTTTTTTAGGAACATAAATAGGTGTATATAATCTAGTATTCTGACTTACTCCTTTTACAACTTGAAAAATTCAAAAACTCCTTACAAAATTCCAAACATCCTTATACATCCATGGAAAATAATACTCATCCTTACGTAAACTCAATATCTTATCAATTCCAAAATGTCCAGCCAAACCATCACAATGTTTTTCCTTAATCAAGTTAACTCTCATATAACTTCTTGGTCTACAACACTAAATTCCTTTGAAAAACATGCCTTCTTGAATGCAATACTCATCAAACTTACTCATTTGATTTGATAGATTTGGTGCTATACACTCTCTACACGACTTCAAAAAATCAGGGTTAGTATCATACAATTCCTTCATTTCATCATGACCAAGAACTTCAATCTTCATCTTAGTCAACAAAGAACATCTTCTTTTCAATGTATCAACAACCCAGTTAGTAACTCCACCCTTATCCTTGATCACAAATATCAAACTCTACAAGTACTCAACCCACTTCATATGTCTCTAATTCAACTTATGTTGACTTCCCAAATACTATAAATCTTTAAGATTAGTATACAATACAAATTCCTTAGGAATCAAATAATGTCTCCATTCCTTCAAGGCTTGAACAATATCATAAAACTCTTGCTCATACATTGAATACTTCCTTTTAGCATCATTTAAATTCTCACTAAAGAAAGTAACATGTTTACCTTCTTTACTCAACACAACTCCTATTACACTACCACTTGCATCACATTCAACTTAAAATACCTTATTGAAATTAGGCCAAGCCAATACAAGTAGCTCAACAAAATATTGTTTCAAAGTATCAAAACTCTTATCAGCCCCATGTGTCCACTTAAAATCATTTTTATCTCCTCTCATTGTCTCAGTCATAGCATTACAAATAGAACTAAAATTCTCTATAAACTTTTCATACAAACTAGCCTAACCATGAAATGATCTTACCTCACTCACATTCTCAAGTGTAGGCCATTCCAAAATTGCTTTAACCTTCTCAAGTTCCACTTTAAAACCATCAAATAAAATCACAAATCTCAAATACACAATCTCCTCTTGCATAAAGGAACATTGTTCAAGTTAATCAACAACTTCTCCTCTTTCAATCTCTACAATCCTTTTCTAACATGCTCAATATGTTCTTCCTTAGTCTTACTGAATATCATAATATCATGAAAGTACTAGGTGCATTAGTCAAACCAAAAGGTATAACCAACTATTTATGCAAAACATATATTGTCTTGAAAGTTGTCTTCCATTCATCACTTTCTCTGATGTGGATTTGATGATAAGCACTCTTCAAATCAATCTCGGTAAAATACTTTGCTCCACTCAAAAAATCCATTATATCATCCATCCTTGGCATAGGAAACCTGTATTTCACTATGATCTTGTTAATATATCTCAAATCAATACACATTATCCATTCTTCATTCTTATTAGGTGCTAATACATCAGGTACAAAACATAAACTCAACCTTTCTCTAATCAAACCTTTCTACAACAACTCCTGCACTTTTTTGTTAAGTTATTCATTCTGTCATGACCCCTCCTAAAGAGAATCCTATAATTATAATTGGATAAGATTTAATAATAATTCATATACTATTATCAATTATTTCCATAAGAAATAATATTGATATAGATAAATATTTATGATCTATTTATTTTACTTAATTTATATTATTCATAATAACATAAATAATTATTATTCATAAAGATATAAGAATAAACAAATGTTATAATTACATTATAAATTAATATAATGATAATATATATAACTAGTATCACAATTGAATATAAATACTATTAATAATAAATTGATTACTAAATTTAAATATATTAATCAATTATATCTATTAATAAATATTGTACAATAGTGATAATAAAATACGAGTATAAGAGTAAATACTTAAATATCATATAACAATAATAGCAACATAAATATATAATAATATATAACCATAATGGCAACATAGATATACATAATATCTTATATATATATATATATATATATATATATATTAACATAACCATAACCAGTTGATTAATGAGTGTCCACAGGATGTGACTATCAACCTCTTTCAACACGTATAAGGTATAGACATGGAAGACAAGATAGGAGAGAAGGGAGAAAAGTTTATACACCAAACTACATGGAGGATAGATCAAATTCATAATTGCCATTAAGAAGGAAAGGATGCATTGTATTTGCTGATTAATGCATGGAGCAAGGTGAGCAGTAAGGATATGAAGGAAGCTGTAACACATTCTGGCCATAGTGAGGACTTGGACAAGATCTGAATATCCCATCAAGATCCATATCGAAGGAAATAAAAGGATAAATAAAAAATTAATAAACAACATATCCTATGAGTCTGGTGTATAACAAACAATATTTCAATTATAGTATATAAAGGTGAGGGATAGCAACAATGGAAAAGACTAGAGTATATATAATGAAGATAATATTAAGAAGGCATCACCCCTATATGATTTAGTATTTACCTATAGATATCAGAGTTGTATATCTTTTGTCATCATATCTGATACAATATAGAGTGATATAATCAAGGAAACCATTTCTTGTTCCATGGGCATCATGGAGGAATAATATGAATGGCATAAATAACTTTGACATTGCTTGATTTCCTACTAAGGAGTGTTGTAGTGCATAGCCAATTTTGGTGGTCCTTGAGGAGCCCAATCCATATCTAAGGGATATTGACACTTGGATAAATTGCTATAAATCAATAACTTGATCAACCAATGACATTATAATCGAAAATCAACAAACAATATTAGAATGCAAAGGTATGCCACTATACCATGCTTACAATCATTGTGACGAGGAGTTATCAGTCAATGAATATAAAATAATGAAATGGAAGCTATAAAAAAGGATTGTGATAAGAATGGCATCAACTTATTATAATTAGCTTGAGCAATAAGGAGCAATCAAAAGGAGTAGAAATCAACCCAAAGAAAAGAATAAAGCAATAAGAAAGGTAGTCATACTTACAACACTAACAATATATATTATGGACTTATAGTGTTAATTACATGCTGTGGTATAGATTTCCATACATAATTGTGTGTAAATCTGCATACCTCTAATTTAATATGCATTTTGTGATTATCTATCATATTATCAGAGAAACAATCTTCACCAAATGTTTTAACTAGAGGAAAATATGCATGAAAATGAAATGTGGGAACCCTTGGCAATATTTTTGATAGTATGACTCCATAGCATTGCCCTGAACTAACGAAAGTTGGAACAACTGATAAGCAGGATAATATAGAACCAAAAAACAAGGGGCTCGAACATAAGATTGTGAGATACATAGCAATATTTGAATTAAATCATTGAGCGATGGCTACCACAAAGACACCAAAGCTGCAAACTGGTATGTAGAACACATGAATCGTTTGAGAGCCTAATGGAGTATTGGTATGGAAATGCAAGCATTGTGTGATTATGACATCGAATGAACATTAGAGAATCCCCGCATGTAATGTTTGAAAGATGATTGATATTGGCTTTGTCCACATTGGGAATCATCAACAACAAACCCAGGTACAATTGAATCCTTCAACATCGTGAAAGATGGAGAGTCATCAATGCCAACTTAGTAATTATGAAGATGATGTGAGAGAGAATTAGTATAGGGATTTAATCATAAAGGAGAGAAAAAATTGAAATCAATTTTTAAATGTCAGGGAAACATCTTTATTCGAGGAGGTTGAGAAATAGTAGAGGAAGGAATAACTAAAGAGTTCCAAGAAATGATTATGGGAATTGAGACACAATCTAGAAACATGAAGATTAGATGAATATTAAATTAAGTGGATACATGTATTATATATATATATGCTATAAGCTATTGAATATGTATATAATATATGATGATATATACATCAGAAAAGATATAAATATATGACACACACACACACACACACATATATGCTATAAGCTATTGAATATGTATATAATATATGATGATATATACATTAGAAAAGATATAAATATATGAAATATAAACAAATTTACAATAAATGAATACATGTATATTACATCAAAATATATATCCCTTAAAATTTAAATACAACCAGGAATGCATTTCAAATTATAGTACAGAAAGTCTTATCCTCACCCGAGTTATGAAATCCTGAGATAGGGAGTTGGTGGAGGGAAAGGTGGAGTAATTTTGAGCACTTGTTGGAACTGCTTGGAGCTTGTTTCATGTGCCCTCTGCACTATCATTCTACCGTCTCGAGATGGTCATAACCAAGATGAGAGAAAATGATCTGGTACTATGAGGAAAAATCTTCCAAACAAACTGATAAACTAATCTAAATGCTTAACTCCTCAATTATCTTAATAGCAGTAAGGCTAATAGGCTTGTTTAAGTTGGATGATTTCCTGATTTATATCTAAATTTGAATAGCATATTAAAGGATTAAAAAAGGGGTAATTACACATTCTTTTTAGGTATCAATCTATATGGTGCTTTGTTCAGTAAACTAGCTCAAGGAATCAAGTCCATACAATGACTTATACTTCTTACTGGTGGTAAACCATTAGGTATATCTTTAGCAACAATCTCCTTGTACCCATTTAGAAACCTTCCAATTTACAATGACACTTGGTCATCACTTTTGGTTGTCACTTAGTTGCTACAACTCAGACCCTTAGGAATTACATAAAAACACACGTGGTTCTTCTTCAGCCCCCTTTCAATTTTTTTATCCATTGAGTACACAAACTCAAAAAATAGGGCAATTAACCTCATTTGGACTTCAATCAAAGGCAATAATACTTTCTTTATTCCATTCACCCAAAGAGTCCATTGATTCAATCTTCCATCATGCATAGCATATCTATCATATTGCCAAGGTCTACCCAACAGAATATGACAATAATCCATAAGAATAACATCAAATAGAATTTCATCAAAGTAATTTTCAATCTTGAACTTCACAACACATTATTAACTTACCAATATCTTATGCTCATCCTTGATCCATGAAACATAATAGGGTTTAGCACACTTTAGTCTCTACAACTACAACTTTGTAACCAACTCCTTTGATGCCAAATTTGTTGAACTTCCATTGTCATTGATCACTTTGCAGTATTTTCTAGCCATCTTACATTTGGTCTTGAAAAGACTTTTCCTTAGGAAACATGGTAAACTTTAAGAAACCCCCCTCTAGAAAAATATATAAATTATTGGTGAATATTTCATTATTTTGAAAAACCAAATTATTTTTATCAACGAATCTCTTAATTTTTTAATTTTAAATATTATTCACATTGATGATTATTTTGGAATCATAATTTTTGAGCATAAAATATTGGCAAATCTCAATAGTAAGAGGAAGTTTGCTAATCATCATGGAATATTACAAATCAAATTTGCACATGTTTTATCTCATGGAAATTATGAGGATAATTACATAATATTTTAAATCTATATTGAAAATTAAATCTTGGTAATATATCCCTTAAGTAACTAATAATTATGATAATTATTGGTGAATTAATGTAATTTCTTTGATAATATTTAATATTTAGGTGAATCAAATCTAATCATGTATAAAATATCATGGTAAATCTTTGAGTTAAATTTTTTTAATAAAATAAATTATTGAGTGATTTGAAATATTTAGAACTAAATTTAATAAAAATGCGACGATTTAGGCTACATTAAAATTGAATTATTAGCCAAATTACAAGCAAAAAAATTCTAAAATTACAAATATTCGCCACTAAAAAACACCCTATTAGGAAAGGTCCCTCATTAGTTCTCTTATTACACAAAGTTCTTCTCACCATCACATTTTCTCCAACCTTAGGTCCACTTGGTGAACCCTCAAGGTCTCCTTGAATCACAACATTTTTATTGCCTTGTTCATTCTCACCAAAGTATCTACACTCAAAGGATCCATGCCCTTCTTTGCCACATCTAAAATAATTACCATGAAAACCACTTCTAGAATAAGAATTACCTCTTCCTCGATAAGAACTAGTACCTCCTTGATAAGAATTACCACTTTTCCATTTGGTCTTTCCTTTTTCATCATTCTTTCATTCAAACTTTTCCTTATCTTGCATAGGATTGTTAGATCTGTCACCTTCTTTGTAAGATCTACCTCTTCCTTTATGGAATCTACCACCTCTACCTCTTTGTCTTTGATCATGCTTTTTTGTCAAGATCTCCTTGGCTTTTAAGGCATGTTGATATGATCCTTCCACACTTTCCAATTTCATATAACTTATCTCATCTTGAATTCCAAATCTCAATCCATTTATATACCTTGCAACCTTCTTAACCTCATCATCTACATGTCCATATCTGATGTCCAATATATAGAGTTTCTTAGTATACTCCTTCATAGTCATGTCCTTTCATCTCAAATTCTACATCTTTTTGAACAAGCTAACTTGGTAATCAGTAAGAAGGAACTTTTTCACTTTGTTCACCATTTTCAACCAAGTCCTAATCTTCTCCTTTCCTCTCATTTGTCTATCAGTTTACAAATCCTCCCACCATAGTGAGTCGTGACCTTTCAACCTATTGAATGTAATTTTCACCTTCCTATTATCAGGAGTTCCTTCAAAATAAAATAACTTCTCCATATTAGAGATCCAATGCAACACAACGTTGGTGTCCAATTTTCCATCATAAGGAACAAGTTCTACAATAGGATTTGAATGTGCCCTAGACAATACTCTCGACAATCTTTCCTCATCATGATCTTCCTCAGGTTTTGGATTAGGGTTTGGTGTCATTGCTTTATCATCACTCACATCATCAGGATGTGGTCCTCTCCTATGGGCTACCTTCATAACATCTAATCTGGCTACAATTTGTCTCAATATGTTCATAATAGTAGTATCATCATTTCCTATACCTTGAACCATCTTTACAAATAGGTTCCTGCAAGATCATAACCCTTTGCAAGTTATAGGTCTAATCTACATATCTGTAACCCTACAACCAAATTTAACTTAGGGTTTTATATGATCTAATCTCCACAAGGATGAACCTCAAGCTCTGATACCACCTAACACAAAGAGGGATCTAAAGAGCTAGGGTTAGAGGCACACCTAACTATTCAATCTCCTTGTTGAGTTACACAATGCAAGAAAACAATATAGGAAAAGACACCAGAGAGAGAAGAAAAAAATGTTTTATTGATTCATCAAGCTATCAGTACACATGCCTAGCTATGAGGCCTTCTAGGTTACAATCATATACAAATACAACTTCAAGATTCACGATCCAACTTCAAATTCACTTTTCCAAAAATATCTGCTCTGAACACTCTCAATTATATTAACTTAAACCTAAACACTCCTATATATCACTACTACATTTGGGCCCAAATTGTGATGGAAGGCCATCATTATTATGATGGTAACCTATCACTCAACTAACACCAGTCAAAATTGGCCCCCCTCAGATGGGCGTCAGACTTTTATGGTCACAAGGTATGATAGCAAGGGTTAAAGTTGCGATTGTGATGGCTACAACTATCATAAATTGGGCTATCATTCTAAAAAATCATTCATTTTCATTGTAAGCAATGTGATAGAAATTTGTCAAAGTTGTCATTGCAGTTGTGACGTCTGTGTGAGACAAATTCTATGGGTCCCATGGAAAGCCATTAGAAACTTCCATCACAATTGGGATGGGCATGTCATTGGAATGTTGTGGGAATGATGGCCAACTATCACAATTGTGATGATGTGTTATATTAACTAAAAAAATATTGGTGACAAATGTTGAATAGCTATGATGCAATCATAGGTTAATATTGAGCTTCACTTGGTTTTGAGAATAGTTTAATATTCTCTACTAATTAGGGCCAACCGCATGAAGGTGGAAGCTCGTTTGGCCCCACCCCACCTAACATCTAAGTTGTTAACATCTAAAATCTTTAAGAAATGATCGATGTTTAAGCACAAAAAAAATTTGAAACCTACAAAACTGACATCATTTTCCCATCTTCTGGTGCATGTCATTTTTTTGTCACATCCAAAATAAGACTTTGCCACTCTGAATCGAGAATGCACATGCAACTATGTTCACATGCATGTACAATAGGTGTAGTTGATAAAACACAACACAATTACATTTATTTAATAGGTCAATTAAGTTTTTAAAATTATAGACCATCATCATAAACAATGCTTGTGATGGTCTATAACTTAAAATACCTAATTAAAGACCTCTAACAAAAATAGAAACCTATTGCATTTTTTTAAATCCACCTGATGTCGTATGCATATGAATTGACATTGCATATTGAACTATGGTGTCCTTCTAATTTTCTTGAAACCAAGAGATTCACACAATTAGTTGTCATACAAGCATAGGTTATTGTTGAGCTTCACTTGGTTATAAGAATAGTTTAATATTCTTTATTAATTAGGGCCAACCACACGAAGATGGAAGCTCATTTGACCCCCCTCCCCCCCAAAAAAGC
This sequence comes from Cupressus sempervirens, assembly GCA_028749045.1. NCBI lineage: Eukaryota > Viridiplantae > Streptophyta > Pinopsida > Cupressales > Cupressaceae > Cupressus > Cupressus sempervirens. The sequence goes on from CM053785.1 coordinate 664,463,024, forward strand.
TAAATTCCCTGTTAACATATAAAATATTTAAGAAAGGATCAATCTATAAAGTACCTGGAATATCCTCATTACCTCCTACTACTCTCAAGGTAAGTCCATCTTCATTCTCATGGGCAATTCATCACATGGGTACATCAAGGAATGTCCTCATCGCATTGTGCATAAAATGAATCCAATATTAGAAAATGCCCCCTAAGAAATAATAGTTCAAGTAAAATAAACACATGAAAAATGAGAGAGAGAAAGAGGAATCTACTTACCAATAGGCGTTGCCATCGCATATGTGGTCATGCTACCTATTGAGTGAGTTTTATTATTTTTTGTTGGGCCAAGATCTCTCTGTTTATATACATATATACATACATACATACATATACATATATATATATATATATATATATATATATATACACACATATACACATGTATATATATGTATATACATACATACATACATACATATACAGAGATCACAAGGGCACAACAACCTATTGAGTGAGTTTTATTTTTTTTATATTGTGCCAAGATCTATCTGTTTAGCAATATATGAATGGGGAATGACTAATATCATATTTTTTTTCTTTTTTCTTTATAATGAATAATCCAAAATCTACAAGATCTCTATAATGATCCCCAAATTAACTTCAATGCCCAACTAATCAGCAACTAGACCAATTTAATTGGGTTATGGCTTGGGCATGTCCTATTCCCATTTATCATATGGTTGCAATGTTGGAGGCAACATTATTTCAAAAGTGGCAACATGTTTTGTATCATTGGTTTGATTTTAATGAAGTAACAAAGGGGTTTTTAGGGTGGAAAGGACTATTTTCCCTTGAGCTTATTGCTAATGAGATGATAAGAGTTTAGCTAAATGTAGCCTTTGAAATGATAAATCAAGATGTAGAGGGTACGACTATTGAACAACATGGGGCTAGAGAGAGTGCAAGCTATCTTAGGGTGATAGAATTTGAGGCACTTCAAATCCAACAAGCAACAAAAAAATATGCTCAACAATAAGCCTCAGCTTCCATGGGTAGTGGGATTCACTTGAATAATTTCAAGTGTGCATCTTAGTTGAGTTTAAAGGAAGTGATTATAATATATGCACAAGAACATGAAATCCAAGATGCAACCATGACAGTCTTCAGGTTTATGGCATTGGAACTCTTAGTATCTATCTAGATTCTATAAATCAAAAAGTGCTTGCTTACTCTGGAGGTAGATGGGTGATTGCATCATTACAACAGCTAGTTGAGATGCACTGTAATCAAACTGGAAGAAATCATTGATAAAACAAACATATCATGAAGAGGAAACTTGAAACCCTAAATGTTAAAATGTTGAAATAAAAGCTATCAAGGATCAAATACCTATGCCAGAGTTACAACACAATGTGAAGTTGATTTTAGATATAAAAAAGAAAAAAGAAAACATGACATAAATCATTCCCAATTTTATGTTCACAAATCAAATGCTCTCCCATGGATTGAGCTAAAACCCTCATTACTACATCCAAAATTAAGGAATAAAATATGATTATGTCCCCAATGAAAAATTGAAATGCTATTTTTTTGGATTCCACTTAGCACTGTGTCGATAAAGTCAAGAAATTCTACTACCATGCAAATTAGCTTACATTGATTCCAAAAATTAGGCCCCTAACAATAGTTGAAAGGAAAACATAGATATTGGAAACAATGAAGAAACATATAATCCTCCTATATTTTACATATTTAGAATGAACATAGATATTTGTAACAATTAAGAAACATATAATCCTCTTATACATAATCAAAATTCTATTAGAGATGAACTCAAGAAATTGAGAAATATAGGATGTTCTTAGCCATATATTCTAGCCATCTTGGGTGATTTAGCGAGAGGCTTTTGCAAGGAAATGAGCCTTGTGAGTTAACATATAATGTCTTAAAATTGTTAAGTGCTACCTAACTATGTCAAAGGCATATGCACACTGGGGGCATACTTCACCTACTAGGCTGCCTACATACCTATATCCACAAGATCAAGATCCTTGAACTACTCATTCTAATAAATATGTAGTTCTAGTTTCTAATTATTTTGATGTAGTTGTATTCCTATAAGCACTGGTGAGCTTTACTTACCTAATACAACTCTTTGCCATCATACACCCACTCAGGCAAATCAGCCAATTTTCTATAATTACAATACTATAATATCCTAGTGCAACCTTTGTGTTGTAGTTTACAATTAATGTATGGTTAACCTATATACATCTTAACTCACTCCTTATATAGTTCAGGTGAAATAAACACATGAAAAATGTGAGCAAAAAAGAGGAATCTACTTACCAATAGGTGTTGCTATTGCATCTATGGCCATGCTACCTGTTGAGTGAGTTTTATTATTATTTTGTTGTGCCAAGATCTCTCTGTTTATATACATACATACATACATACATACATACATACATACATACATACATACATACATACATACATACATACATACATACATACATACATACATACATACATATATATATATATATATATATATATATATATATATATATATATATATACATGCATACATACATATTTACATACATACATATATATACATATAGATATATATATACATATACATACACACACACATGCATACATACATATATGCATGTATGTATGTATGTATGTATGTATATATATACAAAGAGATATTTTTTAAAGTGCTAAGTGAGTTACCTCAAGATCTTCCACAAAAATAATGCAAACTAAGAAAAATGGGTAGAGTTCGCAATAAATTTTACAAAAAAATATCATAGCAGATATTTTTAGAAAGAAACAAGTCATAACCAAGTTAAATGAGTCTAGTTGTTGATTAGATGGGTTGATATATAACATATATTTAACTAGGTTATGGCTTCTGCAAGGGAATGAGCCTTGTGATTATGACATTTACGCAAAAGCAAAACTTGCTTCTTTAACTCCTTACATTCAACTCTTCACTAAAGCTATTCTTGCAACAGTAAGAATAGCTACTACAAATTCCTAGCCAAAGCCAAGGGATCCTAAACCTATGCTACTTTCTTTAGAGACATGGGAGAAGTTACTACCAACTTTAGTACTTCATAAAATTATGGATCATATAGTGATGCCCAAATTAATAATAATAGTAGATACTTGGGATGTAGAGATCACAAGGGCATATAAATGAAATCCTATATCTCCATGTGATACATACATACATACATACATACATACATGCATACACATACATACGTACATATACCTACATACACACACATACATACATACATATACATGTATGTATACAAAGAGATATTTTTTAAGGTGCTTATTGCATATTAGCTACACAACAGAAAAATTGATCTAGCTGCATATATATTCCAGAATCCAAATAATAAAACAATAAAACTCACTCAACCTATGCTAAGTGACTTAGCTCAAGATGTTGCACAAGAATAATGTTGATTGTTCCTTTTATTGTACCTAATCTAATGACAATTCTATAGGAATTTGTAATCAACCCAACTAATCAACAACTAGACCAAATTAACAGTAACAATAGATACTTGGGATCCTCACAGGGAGAGTGTGCCAATCAACTCAAAACCTGTAGAATTTAAATCAAGTTATTTATCTACAATTCTTTTGAACCTTTAATAAGATAGGCATAAAATACTAAGTCTGCTAGATCCAAATATTCCAGTTAAATTTACTAGAAAACATACAAAAAATAATAACACGGTCCACTAAGTTTCCCAAGATGTTCATACATTGTTAATACCCTATCTTAGCTAATTTTCTTGAATCTAATTGAAGTTAAATTGGAATTTCAAAAACTCGTATTTCTTGAGCACATAGAAACATAGTTATAATTAAGAGGTGTAGACAAGTAAACATATTTCAAACCCCATTGCAAAAGAAAGCAATCATTAAATACAAATACTCTTTAAAAAGATGAACAAATTTTTCTTTAACAAAATTAGATATACTCTATGATTCTATATGATATTGTAGCTAGATTTTCTTGTTAGAAATCATGGAATTTGGGAAAAAACATAAAATTGAAATAAAAGTTTGTATTAGTCAAAACCAAATAAAAATAAACTCAATTAGATTTATTCTAGGATTTCTATTAAATAAAGAAATGGGTCTTATCCCCTACTTGATTAGTTTGAAATTTTGTTGTCACCAAAAATTATAAAATGTAAGAACAATTGTGCCAAAATGAATGTAAAAAGATGATTATCGTACACAATCATTTTTTAAAGCTCTTTTGGCACAATCGTTCTTAAATTTTTTTGGCTCAATCTCCAACTAGTCAATATGTGTTTTGAAAAATTGTTCTTGGACTGTGAGTCAAGAAAAAGAGAAATATCAAACTTGAAAAAGATGTACATAAATGCAATTAATTTTTAAACTTCAATTTTATAAACTTACAAAGAGAACCATAGAATTATAAGAAACTATTGTGGTTTGTACTATTTGAAAATTATCATTACAAGTGATAAAGTTATATGGCTTTGATTGAGAGAGCTCAAATAATGGAAATGAGGTATTTCCGAAGGTGCAAGCTCAATTTGCCCCCCCCCCCCCCCCCCCCCCAACATGTGGATGGCACTATTAAGTAGAGAATAGTCACATACATACATGGTTAAGTGCTACCTAACTATGGTCAAAGTGTCTACAAACTGGAGGCATACTTTGCCTACCAAGCTTCCTACATACCCGTATTCACAAGATCAAGACCCTTGAACTACACACTCTAACAAATATATAGCTCTAGTTTTTAATTGTTTTGATGTAGCTATATTCCTATAACAACTGGTGAGCTATACTCATCTAATACAACTCTTTGCAATCACACCCACTCGAGCGAATCAGGTAGTTTTCTATAATATTGTAATACCCTAGTGCAACCTTTGTGTTGTAGTTTATAGTTAATGTATGGTTAGCCTATATATGTCCTAATTCACTCCTTATATAGTTATGTTTAAAAGCTTGTGAGAATACCCATGGCCATGCTACCTATTGAATGAGTTTTATTGTTTTTCTATTGTGCCAAGATCTCTCTATTTATATACATATACATATACATATACATACGTACATACATACATACATATACAGACCCCACAAGGGCACAAGAACAGGATGCAAAGATCACAAGGGCATGACAATGAAATACAGTGATCATGAGGGCATGACAAAAAAATCTTAGATCTCCTCTGATCTCAACAATCTATAAGATCTCTCTATATATGCATACATACATATACATATACAGATACATGTATATATACATACATCTGCATATTCAATTTTATTACCTTGGAAAATTGTATTTGATCCTCCTAGCTGGAAACAATTGATTGTTCATTTTATTGTACCTATTATGATGATAGTTCTATAGGAATTTATAATCAACCCAACTAATCAGCAAATAGACCAATTTAACTAGGTTATGGTTTTTTTTTTTCTAAAAATATATGCTATGATTTTTTAATCTAAAATCTCTTGCCCATTTTTCCTGGTCTGCATTATTTTTGCATGGGATCTTAAGCTAAGTCAATTAGCATAGGTTGAGTGAATTTTATTGTTTTATTATTTGGATTCTATTATATGGGCTTTGTTTTATCAATGGATTTATTCAAGCCCTAATTTTAATGAAGTAACAAAGTGGTTTTTAGGGTGGAAAGGACTATATAATGAAGAAGAAACTTGAAAACTTGAATGTTGAAATGCTGAAATGAAAGGTATCAAGGATCAAACACCTATGGTAGAGTTACTACATAATGTGAAGTTAATTTTAGATATAAAAAAAAGCACGAGATAAATAATTTCCCATTTGTTTTGATTATGGAGAGGTGCATGCGAAAGAGGGTGTTGAGCTTCAAACATTTGTGAAGATTTCATTGTCATGCCCTTGTGATTTCTGTATTTCATTGTCATGCTCTTATGATCTCTACATTTCATTGTCATCCCCTTGGTGGAGATTAGTGGAGATCTAAGATTTCATTTTTGTGCCCTTGTGATCTCTACATTTCATTGTCATGCCCTTGTGATCTACATGCCCTTGCTCTATGATTTCATTTTCATGTTGTACCCTTATGATTTCTCTACCCTTTGCATCACTACAACATTTGGGATTAAATTGTGACAATAGTTTGTGACGATGGTGTAATTTGTGGTGTTTGGGACCAAATGTAGTAGTGCTTGCTCTACAATTTTCTTCAAGGAAAGAAAAGGTACCTATGTAAATGTTCTTTTCTTTTCCTTCTAAACATGTATCTCTTTATATTCCCCCTAGCAAGTGATTAGAGAAGCTTCTCTTTATGTATATGAATGTGTATATATTCATACATACACACATATGTGTGTATATATACATATACATATACATATACAAAGATCACAAAGGTACAACAATGAGATGCAGAGATACATATATACATAAATACATATAGATATACATACCCACACACACACACACACACACACACACACACACACACACACACACACACACACACACACACATACATCTGCATATGCAATTTTATCACCTCAAAATTTTTTATTTGATCTTTACTCAATCACAAAGAGATAATATAATTTGTAAGTACAAATATCTACATACTTAGTTTGGTATGAATAGTTTCGATTGAATTTGTCTGAGGAGAGTGAGACTACTCATGATGATAATGGCTTCATGTATTGGGTATTTAGAGGAGACTTATAGAAGATTAGATGTTGTTTATGGATATGGGATGATTCATTTTGTGAATGGTTGATCAGGCAAGTGTTAAAAAAAATTAACTAATTATGTATTATCTTTGATGTTACACAAAATATCATACCATTGCCAGTCAGTGTATGCTGAGCTCACTCAAGAATTGAAGATAGTTTTCCTATGTCTTCGGTGCATTCTAGAGTTTGCCTATTTCATAAGATAATGTCTAGTGAGCTCACTCAGGCGACAAAGGAAAGTTTAAAGAAGTTGAGTGTTAACCAAACTTACTTGGTTAATGAAATAAATCTTGGATGGAACTAGTGTTAATCAAGCTTACTCAGTTACCAAAAGAACTTTATGAATAGTCAATGTTAACCAAGTTCACTTGGTTAGTATAGGAAAATCACTTTGAGTTAGTATCTACCAAGTAGGATTGAGTAATGAAAGATTTTCCTATTTTGGCATATTGAGTTCAATTGAATTGTCTATTGGTTCTAGCCAACTGAGAAGATTAATATTAATTATTCTAAATTGTACTCAAGCCAACTTGATAATATGTAAGATATAAATATAAGGTCAATTTTAGGATCGAGCATGAGTGGAACATAATTGAATATTTGATGATGCTAAGAGGAAGTGAATTAGAAGGGTAAGCTGTTGGAAATGATTGAAAAGATCATGAGGGAGATTGTTGGAAATGATCATATATAAAAAGTAGTGGAAGTAATGGAACTGGTAAAGAATGTTCTCAATCATTGTTTTGTCATTGATGTCAAATTTTCTACTTGCATGAATGAAAATTTCTTTAGTGATCCAAACACTATCAAATGGTTGATTGACAAGGAGGAGGCAATCAATAAGATGTAACCAGAACACCTAGAGAAAGGGTTAAGTTATGATGTTTTAATGAAGTACAAGGATCAGCTAATCCATTGATGAAAAAGTGTATTGATGACATACTCTAAGACATAGAAAATGGGCACACTGAAACATATCAAAGATGCAAGGTTTTAGCTAAGTCATTTGTAAAGCCTAACTAAGGTCATTAGAGAGAGAGAGAGCCGAGCAAGCTAGTAAGTGCCGAACAGATTCCTAGTTGAAGTCGAGCAAGTTCAACTTTAGTAAGTGTAGAGTGAACTTCAGATGTCAAGTAGATACAAGTGCCGAGCAAAAAAAAGTACTGAGAAAATATAAGTACCGAGTAGCTACAAGTGCCAAGCAGAAACAAGTGCCGAGTAGAAACAAGTGCCGAGCAGATACAAGTGCCGAGCAGAAACAAGTGCCGAGAAAAAAGAAGTGCAATACAAGTGCCGAGTAACACAGAGATGTCAAGCATCAGTAAACCAATAGTGCCGAGTTGCTACATTATTTCAAAGATCGAAGATTTGTCAGATTTGAGCCGATAAGGTTGTTATCTTGAATTTTGCAAATTAAATAGAAGATAAGAGTGATGAGCTGGTGGCATAGAACACCATGTAGAACATTTTTTTTTTTGGAGAATACAACTGGACTCTAGACAAAGTTTCTAGAAAAGAGCAAGATATGGGGTAGATACATTGTATCCTACCTAATCCATATGAAACCCTAAAGTTGGAGAGGGAGAATCGAGCGGCAAAGGCAATCCAGATTTCTATTTAAGAAATAACAAGGTCACGAAGCAAAGAGAGAGGAGAGGTCAAGCATGAAAGTATAAAGTGCCGAAGGAGGTGCTAAGGAGTAAGAAAGCACAGTTAATCTACTTCAACATATGACCACTAATATGATTGCATTGGTATGATGAGTAAGAAGACTCAAGGAGATGAAGCTTGAGATGACAAGCTGTCAGAGCTGAAGTGATTAAAGCCAAGAAAAGGATTGAGCTAAAGTGTGATCTGAAATCTGCAAGATATGTTGTAAGTTGTATCAGATCAAAAAGCCATTATTGTTACTTTCTAGCAATTATAATAGTAAGTTTAAATCCTATGGACTTAGGTTGGTTTAATAGCCATGTTGTAAATCCTTTAACAGGGTGACATTCCAAGTGAATGTTCTAAAGTCCTTTGATCAGGCCCATTCCTAATAGTATGGTGAAATCCTCTAACAAGGTCACATTTAACAGTGTGTTGTAAGCCTTTAACAAGGTAGACTTTTAACAGGGCATCACTTTAGAAGAGTGAAAATCAAGTAGCATGTTACTGGTGGTTTTTCCCAAATTGGGTTTCCACGTAAATCACTGTGTCATGTGTTGATCTTGCATGTTTATCTCAACATATTGATTTACTATAATTTTCTAAGATGATTGATTTAAGCTTGGGTAGATGAAAAGTTTATGGATTCACTATAATTTGAGAAAAAGTATTAATAGGGCATTCAGACCTTGGATAACTGATTCACCCCCCACTCTCAGTTATTCTAAAGAATTCTAACATAAGCATGATATTCTTGTTGAGATGCAAAGATACATTCAATCAAGAAGGATCAAGTATATAAGCCAAAATTGAGATCTGTAATCAAAAATTTAGTTGCATTAGAATTAAGTTCATTTCATTGTTACTATCTAGCCATTGTAGCAGTGATCTAAATCTCTTAATAAAGTTGGCTTAATAACTATTTGTAAATCCTCTAATAAGGTGACATTTCTATTGAATTGTCTAAAGACCTCTAACAAGGTGACTCCTAACAGGTGATTAAATCCTCTAACAGGGTCACACCTAACAATGTGTTTTGTAACTTTTAACAAGGTCGGCTCCTAACAAGGCTCACTTCAAAAGAGTGAAAATCAATAACTAGTTCCAATTGGTGGTTTTTCCAAAATTGGGTTTCCATGTTAAATCTTGGTGTCAATTGTATTCATGCTATTTATTTTATGTGTATGCAACCAAGTTAAAGTAATATTAACCAAAGATAATATCTTATGATTTTCATGTTAAGAATTTGCTAAGCTATTTCAGTGTTTTCTGAGTTAAGTCATTTTTTCTATTTGTTTGCCAAGTTTTAGTAGAATTCAGTTTTCACAAAGTTTGATTTGTATTGACATCTAAGGGATCTGGGATTTATTTTGTGGTAACTAATTCACCTCTCCCCTCTTATTTACTCCTCTTATATTTCCAAAAATTGGTATTAGAGCTTTTGATACTTGTAGAGAAGGTATTAAGGACCAAAGCTAAATATCAAGATATCTTAGAGAGATTCCAAGTTGAACCGAGACAACTTTGCAACATGCAAGGACTTATGAGGTTACGTTTGGAAATTATCAGTGATTTAGGTTGTAAATATCTTGATAGTGAATACAAGACTCCTATTAGAACATTATCAGTTGAAGATATTGCTGAAAAGAAAAATCATAACATCATGATGATTGACATTGCTTCTGCTCTTAATTATGTTGAACTTGTTGAAGTCAAAAGTTGCACTACAACTTATGATATGTGGATCAAATTGAAAGCCATCTATGGAGGAGATGATAATGTAAGAAGAGCTAAAGCCAAAAGTCTTAGAGAACAATTTGATCAGATGAAGATGAGAGAAGATGAAAACATTGTAAAATATGTTGAGAGAATTAAAGCAAGTGTGAGTGCAATCAAAGAATTTGGAGGAGACATTGATGAAAAAATAGTTGTAAGAAAGGTGCTCAGAATCCTTCTTCCTATCTATGCAATTAAAATTTCTAGTATTCAAGAGATGAGATATGATCTAAATAGAAAAATAACTTTGGATGCTCTAGTTGGAAGATTGACAACTTTTGAATTGGATAACTATGATAACTATGTCCCTACTTCCAAAGGTATTGAGTCTACATTTGAAGCCAAGATTTCACTCAAGAAAAAGGGTAAGAAATAAAAAGCCAATCAATCAAAAAGTGAATAAGAAGAAGAAAGTTCAAACGGTAATCTTGAAGTTGTTGAGGCCCTACTTGCAAGGAAATATCCCAAAGGCAAAGGAAAGTACAAAGGTAAGATTCTGTTGGAATACTTTAGAATAACTAAGATGGGGGGTGAATTAGTTATCAAAGGTATAGATGTATAAATAAAACTTTTCACAACTTAGTGAACACATAAAACATTCACACCCATGCATGCATCCTACTAGATTAAGCAATCACTAAAACTTGTATGTTACTGTAAAATCAATTTTTAGAAATGTAAAGTATGAAACATAATAGATTCATCAACACACTTGACACAATGATTTACGTGGAAAACCAATTTGGAAAAAACCACCAGTAACATGCTACTCCTTTTCACTCTTCTGAAATGATGCCCTGCGAAAGGCCAACCCTGTTAAAGGTTACAATACACACTATTAAATGTGACCCAGTTGAGGGATTTCAATCACCTTGTTAGAAGTGAGCCTTGTTAGAGGACTTTAGGCCATTGAATTGGAATGCCACCTAGTTAAAGGATTTACAAATGACTATTAGGTCAACCTTAATCCAAAGGATTTACTTTAGATTGATATAATTGTTAGAGAGTAGTAGTGTAGCTTTGATTTGATAAAACTTACAACTTCTCTTGCAAATTTCAGATCTTTATTCAATCCTCAATTCTACTTGGCCTTTATACTTTGTAGCCTTGATAGCTTATTAAGCCTTCTTTCTTAACATGTCATTGCATATTCTCCTCTTGGGTCACTTGACGAAGCAAAACCCTTAACTTCTTCTCTTTCTTAGGTTCTTGCACATGAAAACTTTGCTTCATGACCAAACATTCCTATAAATAGGAAATTAGGATATTTTCCTGCTCATTTTCCATCATCAAAATTTAGAGTTTGGATGGATTATGTAGGATACAATGCATCTACTCCATATCTTGTATTTCTTCTAGAAACTTCTCCTAGAATCCATTTGAATTTACCTCAAAAATGGTTTACATCAAATTCTATGCCACCAGCTCATCAACCTTATCTTCCTCCTAGTTCACAAGTTTCAAGAAAACAACCTTGTTAGCTTATATTACTTCATATTGATAATTTCTCATCGATACACAAACTAATATATGATGCAAGATTGAAATGAACTAGATTAGCCCATATATAGTTAGGAAATACATAAAAATGAATCTCAAATCTAATGCAAGAGGGAAGTTGAAGACTTCATCAAAACTATCAACACTTTCCATTTCAATAAATTTATTACACATCATAAAATATGAAAAACATAAAAAGGGTATAATTATTTAAATTGAAAAAATCTTTAACATAATGTAGTAGCTCAACATTATCAACCTTCTGATGCTTGGCACATACTGCATTGCTTGGCATCAACTGAAAAATCACTCAACATCAATTAAAGTTTGTTGATGCTCGACATCAACTAAACTTTACTCGACATCAACTATCTTGCTCTTACTCAAATCCAATTGACTTTCTACTCAGTTTGCATCGACTTTGCTCGACACCTACTATTCACTCAGTCAAGCTTGGTAGACAAACTTTGTGTAACTTGTTCTTCTAAACTTTCTAAGTGTAGCCAACATTTATAACCTTAAGTAGATTATCAATTCATCATGTCATCATTGTCTTAACTAATCCTTGTACTTCATTACATAATCATAACTCAACCATTCCTCTAGGTGATTTTGTTACATCTTATTGATCAAATCCTCTTCATCAATCAACTAAGTGATAGTACTTGAATCTTATAAGAAGTTATCTTACCAACAAATAGCAGGTTTGACATCACTGACAAAACAATGATTGAAACACATAGTCTTCCTCAATAATTTCCTTCTTTCAATAATCTCTCTCAACAATGATCTTTTCAATTATATCTCAATAATCTCCCTATTTGGCATTGATGGCAAACCAAACTGATCAACCAAGTCAATCAAATGATGAACATCTTGTTCAAGCAAATTGACTAGGTTAAAATAGTAGGACAATACCAAAAAGAAAATTTCTACCTCTATTAGCAACTTGCATCTTCTAATTAGGTTACAAAACTCTTTCTTAAAACTCCCTTTGAGTTCCTTCTTGTATCTCCCTCCTACTAGGTAGATTATGATTTTTCCTCTTTCTTACATCATTTATTTGTCCTCTTCTAATTAGCAACATTAGTAATTATCTAATCTCCCTCTAAGATCAGTAGCTTATCCAACTTCTTTGACAACAATCTCTTGCACTTTCTCCCTCAAAATTTATAAGGAATATCTCCTTATATGTTTTGACTCAACTCTTGATATCTTTCTCTGATATACTTTCTCCCTTTGATGTACTTTCTCTCTTTTTGATGTTGATCAGTATAATGTAGTTTCTCCCTCTTTGAAAACAATGCCAAAGACATATATCAAAAACTCGTCATCTTAAAATATGCATATATAAGCTTTTGCAATTTATTTAGTTTCTCTCTCTGTCACTTGCTTGTGATTGTTTTGAAGTTTCAGCTCTGTGATTACTTTAGGTAGCTCCTAAAGTAAGATCCTCTACATCAATGTGTAACATATGAATATCAACTTGTTTGATGCAGGGCACTTCTCTTGTTTCTTAGATAGCCTTTGATAGGGGTATCACCCCTAATTTACCTCTTAACTACTCATGAGCATCCTTAGGTAATGGTTTTGTAAAGATATCAGCAATTTTCTCCTTTAAGTTAACATATTCCATCTTCACCTCTTTATTTTGAACTAGCTCTCTTAAGTAATGACACTTGATTGCAATGTGCTTTATCTTTCTGTGCATCACTAGATTCTTTGATATATTGATAACACTTGTATTGTTGCAACAAAGTATAATTGGTTTTGTGATTTCTTCCTTCATTCCTTTCAATAGCTATTTGATCCATACATTGTTTGTGTAGTTTACAAGAGCAACAACATATTCAACTTCAGCAATAGATTGTGAAGTACAACTTCATTTCTTGCAAGACCATGTAACTAGTCTCTTGCCTAATAAAAATGCTCCTCCACTGGTGCTCTTTCTGTCATCAATGTTTCCAACCCAATCAACATCAATGTAGGCACTCAATTTAAACTTTTTATTTTCCTTGTAGTATAGACCAAACTCTTTCGATCCTTTTAGATATCTCATTATTCTCTTCATAGCCATTAAGTGATTCTCCCTAGGATTAGTAGAGAATCTTGACACTATGTCTATAGATAATGAAATATTAGGTTTGCTATGTACTACATATTAAAATTTTCCAATCATAGACCTATATAATGTTTGATTTGCCTTAGCAGAATCATCATTCTTTGACAACTTGTGTCTTGTTACCATAGGTGTACTTACTAGTTTGGAATCCTCTAATCCAAAAGTCTTCAATATTTCTTTCACATACTTTGACTAAGTGATTTATATACCATATTTCATCTAATATACTTGCAATCCCACAAAAAAATTGATTTCTCCAAACATAGACATTTTAAACTCTTGCTTCATCTGATTTGCAAAATCCTTACATAAAGCATCTTCACCTCCAAATATGATATCATCAAAAAATATTTCAGATAACAAAATACCTTTTCTTTTCTCTACCTTTATGTATAGATTATAGTTATCATCAGTCCTTTCAAATCCAATCTTCACAAGATAAGTATGAAATCTCTCATACCATGCTCTAGGTACTTGTTTCAAACCATATAGAGCTTTGTGTAGTCTATATACCATGTTCATATTGTTATTATCAACAAAACCTTCTAGTTTTTCTATGTAAACTTCTTCCTCTAATATGCCATTCAAAAATGTAGATTTAACATCCATCTAATAAAATTTGAAACCTTTGTATGCAAAATCAGTAAGCAAAGTTCTTACTCATTCCATTCAAGCAACAAGGGAAAATGTCTCCTCATAGTCAATTCTTTCTTCTTGTGCATATCCCTCACAGACTAATCATGCTTTTTTTCTTGTGACTTCACCATTTTCATCTACCTTATTTTTGAATACCCACTTGGTACCAATCAAATTTTTGTCTTCTAGTCTAGGAACCAAACTCCATGTTTTGTTCTTCTCTATCTATTCAATGTCTTCTTCCATGGCTCTATACCAGTCCACATCTTCTAATGCATCTTTCACTATTTTGGGCTCCTTCATGATCAACAAACACAATTCACTTCTCAATTTGTTTCTTAGCATTGGACTAACATCTTTGTCTCTAATGATTTGATCAGTAGGATGATGACTTTTGACATATTTTGACAATCTTGGCTCAATTCTTTTTTCTTCATTATGTCTTTTAGCTTCAAAATCACTATGTACATCTTTATCAGGTATCTTAGCATCTCTTTCATGTGTACTAATCTCATAATTAGAATGTACATCTTCTTCATTCTGTAACTCAACATCTGAATGTAGCTTGGTTTTTGAATGTAACTTGGTATTCATAGGATGTGACTGAATAGACATTCCCTCATAAAAGTATATAAATTATTTGTATTCTTCTGGTTCTTTCATCGATTCAGCCTCATGTATTTCTGTATATTCATCAAAATTCACATTTGCACTTTCCACAATTTTATTAGTGTTAGTATGTAAACACTTATAAGCTTTGCTTCTTATGAAGTAGCCAAGGAATATACTTTCTTCACTTTTTGCATCGAGCTTTCCATTCCTAACATCTTTAAGAATGTAACACTTACTTCCAAATACCCTAAAGTATTTTACATTGGGTGGATATCCATACCATAGTTCAAAAGGTGTTGAATGACTATCCTTTTTGATTTACACATGATTCAAGGTATATACAACATTACTTACATGTTCTCTCTAGTATTTTAGAGCAATATTATTCTCCATCATGAGTGTTCTAGCATAGTCCATTATAGATCTATTTCTCCTTTCAAAGATCCCATTTTGTGGAGGGGTCTTGGGGGGGAGATGTTTGTCTTTTGATTCCTCTGTCACTATAGAACATCTCAAACTCATTTGATGTGAATTCTTCTCCTCTTTTAGATCTCAAACATTTTAGACTTTTACCTGTTTCTTTCTCAACTCTTGTCAAGTATCACTTAAACATTTGAAAAGCATCAAATTTCTGTTTCAAAAACATAACTGTCATCAGCCTAGAGTGATCATCAACAAACAACATTATGTACTTATATCCTCTATAGATTTGCACTTCTATTGGTCCACACAAGTTAGTATGAACAATCTCTACTATTTCTTTAGAGGTATAAAATTTACTCTTAAAGTTTGACTTTATCATTTTGCCTAATTGACATTGTTTGCACATTGCATTGTTAGGTTTCTTCAACTTAGGAAAACCTCTAACTTTCTTCATGTTACTAATATTAATCAAGTTATCAAAATTAACATGACATAATTTTTTGTACTAAAGTCATACATCATCAAATTTTATAATAAGACAAGTAGCATCCTCTATATCAAGATAGAATAGATTACTTCTAGTTTGATCACCTTTTCCAATCAATTCCCCATTTGTGTCATATATCTTAGCAGTCTTGTTTTCAAATTCAACCTTGCATCCCAAATTGTTCAATTGTTACACACTCAACAAGTTATAGTTTAGTCCTTCAACATAGTAAACATTGTCACATGGAATCTTATTTGTGAGTTTGATAGAACCTTTTCCTTTTATCAAACATGGTGCATCATTGCCAAATCTTACACTATGTCCATCATAACAATTCAAGGCAATGAAATTACCTTTGTGTCCAGTCATGTGATGCGAGCATCCATTGTCAATGATCCATCTATCATTTTTGTTCACACAAGTCACAAGTGCAGTTGTTTCATCTTCATTAGATTTGTCCTTAATTGCAACATATACCACTTCATCATCATGTTCATCAGAATCATCCCTGGTTTCTTCTTCAGCAATATAGCATGACTTCTTGCCTTTGTCTTTGTAATCTTTTCTGTCATCTTCTCTTCTATTTTTGTACTTGTTGCTATCTTTATAATTCTTCTTCTGTGTACATCTTGCAACAATATGACCAACCTCATTGCAATTGAAATAAATGATGGGTAATTTACCTGTGAACTTACCTTTACCTCTGTGAAATCTTCTTACCAGTATTGCTTCCAATTCTTCAACATCTTCCTCATTTGTATCACTGTCACTAGATACATATTTTATCTTTCTCTTCTTATTCTTCTACTTCACCTCATTAGAGTCCTTCTTGTTCAATAGCTTGGCTTTGAAAGTAGATTCAAGACTTTCAAGTTTGTAATTATCAAAGTTAGATAGCTCAATAGCAGTGAGTCTACCTATCAAACCTTCAAGCATTAGATCATTTCCTGGAATACACCTCAATTCTTGAATTGTAGAAACTCTAATAGCATAGATAGGTAGTAATGTTCTCAAAACTTTGCTTAACACAATATCATCATCTATATGACCAGTAGCTCCTCTTATTGCACTAACAACTTCTTTTATTCTAGCAACATATTGAGTAATATTTTCACCTTCTTCCATTCTCATATCATCAAACTTACCTTTGAGACTCTTAGATTTGGCTCTTTGAACATTTTTGTCTCCTTCATAGATAGTGTGTAGGGCATCCCATATTTTCTTTGCAGTTTCATAGCTTTTGGCATCATCAAATTCAACATAGCTTAGGGTAGAGGCAATCTCCAACATTGTCTGATTGTGTTATTTCTTCTTCTTCATATCTTGAGCAGTTAGGGCTCTAATTGGATCAACATGTTCCACTAAAATGGTAAATTGTGCATGATCTCCAAGTCCTCTGAGGTGTAGCTTCATCAAAATTTTCCATGTAGAAAATTTATCTCTATTGAGCTTGGGTACTTCTCTTTTTGGCATCTCGATCTTTGTGCTTCTAGTACCTTGAAATTAGTCCTCTTAAGTAGATGGCTTTGACACCAATTGTTGGAATACTTTAGAATAAATGGGGGGGGGGGGGGGGGTCAGTTTTGAATCAATTATCCAAGGTCTAGATGTATAAATAAAACTTTTTACAACTTAGTGAACCCATAAAACATTCATACCCATGCATGCATCCTACTAGATTATGCAATCACTAAAACTTGTATGTTACTGTCAAATCAACTTTTAGAAATGTAAAGTATGAAACATTATAGATTTATTAGCACACTTGATAGAATGATTTACATAGAAACCCAATTTGGAAAAAACCACCAGTAACATGCTACTCCTTTTCACTCTTCTAAAGTGATGCCCCGTGAAAGGCCAACCCTATTAAAGGTTACAGTACACATTTTTAAATGTGACCCAGTTAAAGGGATTTCAATCACCCTGTTAGAAGTGAGCCTTGTTGGAGGACTTTAGGCCATTCACTTGGAATGCCACCTAGTTAAAGGATTTAAAAATGACTGTTAGGTCAACCTTAATCCAAAGGATTTACCCTAGACAGATACAATTGTTAGAGAGCAATAGTAGAGCTTTGATTTGATACAACTTACAACTTCTCTTGTAGATTTCAAATCTCTATTCAGTCCTCAATTCTACTTGGCCTGTACACTTTGTAGCTATGACAACTTGTTCACCCTTCAAGCATTCATCTCCTTAAGCCTTCTTGCTTAACATGTCATTGCAGATTCTCCTCTTGGGCCACTTGATGAAGCAAAACCCTTAACTCCTCTTTCTTAGGTTTTCACACATGACAACTTTGCTTCATGACTAGACATTCCTATAAATAGGGAATTATGATATTTTCCCTCTCATTTTCTATCATTAAAATTTAGGGTTTGGATGGATTACGTAGGATACAATGCATCTACTCCATATCTTGTATCTCTTCTAGAAACTTCTCCTGGAATTGATTTGAATTTTCTTAAAATATAGTTTACATCAAATTCTATACCACTAGCTCATCAACCTTATCTTCCTCCTAGTTCACAAGTTTCAAGAAAACAAACTTGTTGGCTTAGATTCAGTGAATCTTTGATCTTTAACATAATGCAACAACTCGACATTATCAACCTTCTGATGCTTAGCACATACTGTGTTGCTTGACATCAACTAAAAAATCACTCAACATCAACTAAAGTTTATTGATGCTTGACATTAACTAAAATTTACTTGGCATCAATTGTCTTGCTCTTACTTGGCTCCAACTAACTTTCTACGCTTGGCTTGCATTGACTTTGCTCGACACCTACTATTCACTCGGTCAAGCTTGGCAGACAAAATTTGTGTAACTTGTTCTTTTAAAATTTTTAAGTGTAGCCATCATTTGTAATCTTAAGTAGATTATCAATTCATCATGTCATCACTATCTTAATTGATCCTTGTACTTCATTACATAATCATAACTCAACTTTTCCTCTACGTGCTTATGTTACATCTTATTGATCAAATCCTCTTCATCAATCAACTAAGTGATAGTACTTGATTCTTATAAGTAGTTATCTTACCAACAAATAGCAGGTTTGACATCAGTGACAAGACAATGATTAAAACACAATCTTTTTCAAAAATTTCCTTCTTTCAATAATCTCTCTCAACAATGATCTTTTCAATCATATCTCAACAAATTCCTCTAATCTGTTTTTCTTGTGAAGAAGTTGGTCACATTGCTACAAGCTGCAAAAATAGAGAAGATAGGGATGAAAAGAAAAGCAATAAGTACAGAGGCAAGAAGGAATTCAAAAAATATAAGGACTACAAGGACAAAGGTAAGAAATCTTGTTTTATGGCTAAAAATTCTAATAATTGTAAAGAAAAAATGGTATATATTGCTGTAAAAGATGAATCTAATGATGAAGGAGATAAAATAATACTTATATCTTATGTTAGCAAAAATGATACATGGATTATTGATAGTGGCTACTGACATCATATGATTAGAGACAAAACAAAGTTTGAGCACATGGAACATTATGATGGTGGTAGTGTGAGATTTGGAAACAATGAACCTTGTTGCATAAAGGGAAGATGGTGTATCTCATTAACTAATGAACTTAGATGTGACAATGCTTATTGGGTTGAAGGACTAAAGCATAATCTACTAACTGTGGTATAGTTGAATAACATTAGATTCAAGGTAGAATTTATGAATGAGAAGGCTAAATTGTTGGATGGAAAAGGAAATCTGGTTGGATCTGGCAAACAAACAAAAGGTAATCTATTCTATCTTGATCTCAGTGAAAGTTCATATTTTATTGCTCAAGTAGAAGAAAGTTGGTTATGGCAAAAAATATTATGTCATGTGAACTTTGATAACCTGGTCAAGATCAACAAAAATAGAAGAGTAAGAGGTATTCCTAGCTTGAGGAAACCTAATATGGGCCTATGCAAAAACTGTCAAATTGATAAGATGGGAAAAACTAGTTTCAAAAGCAAGAATTGTCATTCTAAAAAAGTCTTAGAGCTTGTACGGACATCCTTATGTGGAACTATTAGAATAGAGAGTTATAGTGGAGATAAGTTTTTCATTCTTTTTGTTGATGATTATTTTAGAATGATAACTATAATGTATCTAAAAGAAAAATATGAAGCTTTTCAAAAATTTAAGTGGTATCTAGCAAGGGTAGAAAAAGAAACAGGAAAGAAGCTAAAATATTTGAGATCAGACAGAGCATTCAATAAAACATGAGCATTCACCAAGTTCAAGATAAAATAAGTTACCTTTTGTTTGAGTGCCTGATCCAATCAATTTTCCTTTGCCATCCAGCAGTCTTGCTTTTCCATGCATGAATTCTACTTTGAATCCATTATTGAGTAGCTGTGCCACACTCAACAAGTTATGCTTTAGTCCTTCTACCCAATAGGAATTATCACATATAAGTTCTTTGGTTAGAGAGATTCTTCCTCTTCTTTTTATACAACAAGGTTCATTGTTACCAAATCTTACACTGCCACCATCATAGTTTTCAAAGTATTCAAACTTAGTTTTATCACCAGTCATGTGATGAGAACAACCACTATCTATGATCCATGTATCATTTTTTGTCATATAAAAAATGAGTGCCATTTCCTCATCATTTTCAGATTCATCTTTCACAGCAATGTAGACAATTTCATCTTCTTCTTCATTATTAGAATCATTAGAATCTTTAGCCATAAAACATGTTTTCTTACCTTTATCTTTGAATGATTTGAAGTCTTTCTTGCCATTGTACTTGTAACCTTTCTTGTCATCTTTGTTCTGCTTGTTTGGGCACCTAGCAGCAATATGACCAACTTCTTCACATGAAAAGCAGATTAGAGGAACTTTACCTTTAAATTTACCTCTGCCTTTAGAATATTTCCTTGCTAGTAGAGCTTCAATCACTTCAAGATCACTATCTGAACTTTGGTCTGATTCATCTTTGTTAGAGTAAATAATTAATTATTAATTATTTATTCTATTACTTAAGCTTACTTAGGTTAATGCATATTTAGTATTTAATGCATGTAGTGGTTGTTGTTGACAACTCGGGAGTTTTCTCCTTTTTTAGCATATTCCACTTTTTGAGGATATGTGCTGAGTTGTCATTTTTGTCCTCTACCTCCTTCCAGCTTGTTCTACAAGCTTCCATGAGGCCTTTTTAAATGGTCTCTCTCTCATTGTAAATAATTCCATTCACATAGCAATTTCATTTTCCTATTGTGAAATATTTGCTCTTGCTCTTTCGGTTTCTCTTCAGCAAGCTATTTGCATGTAGGTGATCTTGGCGACTGCGGAGTTGGATTTCATCAACTCCTACATGGTATCAGAGCCTCCCTGCTGCTTCTTGTTTGAAGGATTTGTGAAGCCGTGATTTGAAGTCACAAACCCTAGTTTGTTTGTGCATTTTTTCTTCAAATCAGGGCTAGAGCGAATTTTTGGAGCACTTTCAGCCCAAACGGGCATCACCATTGGATCCGGAAGGCCATTTACAATCAAAATTCATATAAAACTTTCCGTTTTTGGAGACAGAGCTCCGGAAGGCAAATTTTTTTGTTTCAGGGTCTGGCCGTACCATCGTACGGACGCGCGACAGTGCAAAAATTTAAAAAAAAACTGGGCACCGCCGCAGCAGTGCCAACGCGCCACCGCGGGGCCACCCGATCTCCGCCCGCGCGCCTCCAACTCTACGCTCCGCCAGCGCCTCCCGCTGCGGCGCCACCCTGAACATCCGCCGCCCGGGCGCAGCGCCTCCGCCACCGCAGACAGCGGCGCCGCCGGGTTTTCCTCCCAGGTGCCACCGCCGGCAGCGGATATTCCTCCGACGCTGTCTGCAACTTTTTCGACCGTGACGTCACTTTTCTGACGCTGACGTCTTTTTCAGGCAGTGACGTCACTTTCCCGACAGTGACATCTATTTTCGGTAATCGGATTTTTTTGCCAGCGACTGGTCTGTGACGGGCATACGGCCGTCAAATTTATGCCAGTGTCTGTAATTTTCCAGCAAGTGCATTTTTGGAGCAGCAATCGGTTTTTTGGCTATAACTTGAGCATACGGAGGTCTTTTTCCGATCCGAAAGAAGCGTCGGAAAGCTGAATCAGAGACGGACACATTGGTGCTAGTTTTGCATGATTTTGAGTTCGTTTGAGCTTCCATTTTTGGTGTCAAAGTAGAGGCTTTTGTTTCCTCTTATTCTGCATCAACAAATCCAGGTTCCCTTCCAGTTTTTTGCTTTCCTTAGTTATTTTTTTTGGTATTTGGGAGATATTTTTGTACGTTTGTGGGGGGGTGTCTTTCTTTTCTGTAATTTACTTCAGTTAAGACCCTTCTACTTCCGTCTTCTTCTTTCTCTCAATGGCGGATCCATCTATATCCCGTCTCACACCACACAACTACCACACATGGAAGGCACAAATGACTAGAATTCTAATGTCAAGAGGTCTATGGTCTTGTCTGGATGAGCATCAGCCTAATCTCCAACGACCTTTTGAGATTCTACAACACAGGAACAAGATGGATGAAGCCATGGGGCTTATTGCACTCAACATTTCAGACAGCTTGTTGTTTCACTTGGATGGTTTGACTACTCCACGGGCTTATTGGCTAAGATTTCAGACTTTGTTTGGACAAGTAAATGAGTTTCGGGCACTTCAGCTAGATGCAGAATTGACTTCTTTGACACCTGATCACTTTCCCACCATTGAGGACTTCTTGATGAAGTTCAAATCTCTACGTACACTTTTGCAGGGATGTGGGAAGAACAAAACAGATGATGAGTGTATCTTTTTGGTACTCTCAAAGTTAAAGGGACAGTATCAGATCTTCTCTTCCACTTTCTACTCCACTATGGATGCCTTGGGTGATAGACATAGGATGCCTTCATTTGAGATATTTTGTAATCGGTTAACCCGTGAACAATCGAAGATTACTCAAATGGATTCACTTTCAAGTTCTTAGTCACAGGTATTGCTTTCCAAGGTTACACAGGAACAGAAGTTGAAGCAGCTATCAGATCCCTCTTCTACTAGTTCATCATCTTCTAACAAGAAGGAGAAAAAGAAGACCGCAACTCCTACCTGTTCCTATTGTGGGAAAGGATCTCATGATGAGGCACGTTGTTTTCAGAAGAGATGTGATGGCTATGAGAAACAGATTGCTGATTTGCACGCTCTCCTTCAGAAGAGCACTATTTCCTCTCCATCCTCTTCCTCCTCACAAGGGTCTTCTTTTCAGGCTTCTTCCACCTCTTCAACATCTACGTCATGCATTACAGGCTTCTATTGCATCTTCTTCACATGTTCCTTGGATACTGGATTCAGGTGCTTCTCACCATATGACATCTTCTCAAGGTGTCTTCTCCACTCTTGAGGCTTCCCCTATTCCTCACATTCTCATGGGGAATAACACTGCATTACCAGTCTGTGGGAAAGGTCCAGTTCACATCCAAGATGGTATATTCAATGATGTATTGTATGTTCCATCTTTGTCTGCCAACCTTCTCTCAATTTCTCAGATTACACGCAGTGGATCAGGGAAGACAGTTGAGTTCACTACTGATTCAGTCTTCATTCGAGATCGTGCTACAGGAGATCTTATTGCTACAGGGGCAGTTGATCCTTCCACTCATCTCTATACCTTCTCACACTTTGGTCCACCATCTCCTTCGTAGGAGCATCGTGTGGTGCAGTCAGAACACTTGAACCTTTGTATTGTTCCTGAGATCCCTACTTTGACTGCCACACCACAACCAGATGAGGGCTTTTCCTCTCTACAAGATTCTCCTTCTGCTCTACCTGATCTTCCACCTTCATTTATTGAGACTCCAGGTACACTTGTTGCAGATACTTTAGTGGACATTCATGACAATGTCATCGCACCTGCCTTGGGGATTCCCTTTTCGGTTCCTCATACATTCTCTTCTGGACATCAGCTAGGCTTTCCAATTGCTCCTCTCACACAGGGATTTCCTTGTTTCGTGCCTTTGTTCCTTCCGAATTGGAGTTTCATTGGTTCGATCATTTCTAGAGGAGCTCCATCATTATGGGGGGGGCTTGGTGTCTATTCTCATGGGGGGGCTGGTTGTACTTATGGTTTTGAGAGAGTCTCTTGAAACATTTCTGGCGGAAGTTGTCCTTGGGGGGATTGGTTGAGGCCTTCCTTCCTTCACTTCATGTTTTTTTTAGCATGTTGTTTTTTACCTCTTTTTTGGAGGAGGGTTTTTCCCACAGGGTTTTCCCTCTTTCTCCATTTTACAGAGGTTGCTTTGTACATGGGTACCTAACATGGCCTCGTTGCCGGGACCCATTATGCATTTCATCTTAGTTTTAGGAGCTTAAGGCATTCCCCTAAGTTGCACTTAAGGGGGGGTGTTACAGTAAATAATTAATTATTAATTATTTATTCTATTACTTAAGCTTACTTAGGTTAATGCATATTTAGTATTTAATGCATGTAGTGGTTGTTGTTGACAACTCGGGAGTTTTCTCCTTTTTTAGCATATTCCACTTTTTGAGGATATGTGCTGAGTTGTCATTTTTGTCCTCTACCTCCTTCCAGCTTGTTCTACAAGCTTCCATGAGGCCTTTTTAAACGGTCTCTCTCTCATTGTAAATAATTCCATTCACATAGCAATTTCATTTTCCTATTGTGAAATATTTGCTCTTGCTCTTTCGGTTTCTCTTTAGCAAGCTATTTGCATGTAGGTGATCTTGGCGACTGCGGAGTTGGATTTCATCAACTCCTACAATCTTCACTTCCTGACTGAGATTCCTTTTTCTTTTTGCTTTTCTCCTTAAGTGAAAGCTTGGCTTCAAATTTTGATTCAATGTTCTTGGAAGCTAGAATATAGTTGTCAAAGTTGTCTAGTTCAAATGCAGTCAATCTTCCAACTATGGCCTCTAGATTTATCTTGTGATTTGCTTCACATCTTCTTTCTTGAATTGCAGAAACTCTGATTGCATAAATGGGAAGTAGAGTTCTAAGAACTTTACTTATTACTGTCTCCTCCTTGATATCTCCTCCAGATGCTTTGATTGCACTAACACATGCTTTGACTCTTTCAACATATTTTGCAATGTTTTCATCCTCTCTCATCCTCATTTGATCAAATTGTCCTCTCAGACTTTCTGCTTTGGCTCTTCTTACATTATCATCTCCTCCACAGATTTTTTTTAGCTTTTCCCACATTTCAAAGGTAGATTTGTAGTCTTTAATGTCATCAAATTCTTCATAACTCAGAGTAGATGCTATATCTATCATCATAATGTTGTGGGTCTTCTTTTCAGCAATATCATTGACAGATAATGTACCAGATGGTTTTGCATATTTTTCATCAAGGTATTTTAGTCTTGTATCTCCAATAGAAGCTAGATGAAGTCTCATCAACCCTTGCCATGCTGAGAAGTTGTCCCTATTAAGTCTTGGAATTTCCCTCTTATAAGACATCTTGATCTTTGGCTTAAATCCTTGAAATCTTGTCTCGCAAGCACCAAAAGCTTTGATACCAATTGTTGGAAATAGAGATGAAGTAACTGAGAGGGGAGGGGTGAATCAGTTACCACAAAAATCAATTCCAAAATCTCTTAGATGTCTTTACATACTGTTGATACTCAGTAAACAGTGCAGGAAAACTATAACTCAGTAGATTAATTAATTACTATTTATCTAGCATTCATAGTCATTAATATGTTTGCAAAGATTAAAATAAATGAATACAAGAGACACCAAATTTAACGTGGAAACCCAATATGGGAAAAACCACCAAGTTACTAGTCACCAATTTTCACTCTTCTGAAGTGAGCCCTGCTAGGAGCCAACCCTGTTAAAGGTTACAAAACACACTGTTAGGTGTGACCTTGTTAGAGGATTTAATCACCCTGTTAAGAGTGGCCTGGTTAGAGGTCTTGAGAACAATTCAACTGAATTGTAACCTTGTTAGAGGATTTATAAAATGGTTGTTAAACCAACTCTGTTAAGATATTCTAGATTCACTGTTACAATGATTAGAAAGCAACAATGAGGTGACCTGAACGATATGCAACTTATCTTTTGCTAATTATAGATCTCTATTTTGTTTTTACTGGATCCCAACTAATTGAATACAACTTTGTATTTCCTCCAGGATATTTAATCCTTCATCAGAGTTCTCTTAGTTCACTTATTTCATCCTTATCCATATGCTCATTTTCTCACACACACTAATTCACAACTTGAACATCTATATATATACCTTTCAGATTATCAAGTCGGCTTAAATATAGGTTCTAATAACAAAAGAATCATTACATTAGTCGTCCGCATGAAGCAATTTAAACTTAATACCAAAATAGTGAAATCCTTTGCTGGCTGACCAAGCTCGGTAACCACTGCTCTAGAGTGGTTTTCTAGTGTTAACCAAGTGAAGCTTGGTAAACACTGCAAACTCTGCAAGAATCCTTTGGAGACCCAGTGAGCTCGGTTAGCACTGACCTTCCTTTGCTAACCATGTGAGTTCAGTAGACATTGACTTTCCTTTGTTAACCTTGGGAGCTCAATATATATTAGCTTTCCTTCGTTAACCTTGAGAGATCGGTAGACATTAAATTTCTTTCATTAACCTTGGGAGCTTGGTAGACATTAACTTTCATTTGTTAACCTTGGAAGCTCGGTAGACATTAACTTTCCTTCGTTAACCTTGCAAGCTCGGTAAATACTAACTTTTGCTACAAAATCCTTTGATGCTCGAGTGAGCTTGGTAAACATTAAATTTTCTTTGTTAACCTTGGGAGCTTGGTTAATACTAACTTTTGCTACAAAATCTTTTGATGCCCAAGTGAGCTCGGTAAACATTAACTTTTCTTTGTTAAGTTCAGGAATGTTCGATAGACGCTGTAAATTGCTTTGCAGATCATCTGAGCTCGGTAGATTCTGTTTGATGACTAATATGACATTTTTTTAACATCAAAGACAATACACAATTAACAATTGTATCCAATAGGATTACATAAGATTTGTTTACTATGAACTTGATACTCTGCCAAATCTATCTAGAAATCAGGAGGCCTCACCTCCTAACTCCTTAATATCTCCAAAAGCTACCAATTTGTAATCAGTACAACCTAAGTCACAGTCTGAAGGACCCAAGTTGTAGTCAGAAGCTACTGAAATGTTACTAGTGTAAACCAAGTCCAATAGAGCCAAGTAATAGATAGTAAGACCCAAGCTTAATACAAAAGATCATGAAGAAATTAGTGAAAAAAACTCCAAATCCAAAGTATTTATGTTAGCAAGATATGTCATAAGGCATCATGCACCTAATCAGATCATTGGAGACAAGCCAAATGGAACAATGACAAGAAACAAATTAAAAGATACATTAACTTGAAAAAATTTCTATAATCATTCATAGTAGGATGCATATTTTGGATTTGATTGTGTGCCACTTTTTTGGATCAATGTTTCGGATCAAACTCAATGATCCATCACACAATCGAATCTAGAATATGCATCCTAAAAGGTACATGTTTACTTGTTGATTTTAAAATTAAAAATGATAAAGATGCTTTGGATAATGAAACTTGGATTGAAGCAATGAATGAGGGAACATAATAGATAGAGAAAAAAAAAACTTGGAATCCCTTTTCTAGACCCAAGGATAAAAATGTAATTGACACAAAGTGGGTATTTAGAAATAAGAAAAATGAAGATGGAGAATTTTCAAGAAACAAAGCAAGGTTAGTATGTATAGGTTATTCTCAAGATGAAGGTATTGATTATGGTGAAACTTTTGCTCCTATTGTAAGATTAGAAAGTTTTAGAACTTTACTAGCATATGTAGCTCATAAAGGATTTAAAGTTTATCAATCTTGATGAGGAAGTCTACATAGAACAACCTAAAGGTTTTGTAGATCCCAACAAAAGAGATATGGTTTGAAAATTACACAAAGCTATATATGGTCTCAAGCAAGCTCCCAAAGCTTGGTATGAAAGACTTCATGACTACTTGATACAAATTGGTTTTCAAAGAACAAATGATAACAATAGTTTGTCTATCAAAGAAGGACCAAACAAGAAGATTGTGTTGGCAGAAATATTTGTGGATGACACTTTATTCAGAAGAAATGATGACTTGTGCAAGACATTTTCAAAAGAAATCAGTAGAGAATTTGAGATGTCTATGTTTGGAGAGATAAAATTCTTTGTTGGATTGTAGATCTAGTAGAAGAAAGATGGTATCTACATTACTCAATTTAAATATATCAAGGAGATACTAATTTTTTTTGGAATGGAGGACTCAAGACTAGTTGGAACTCCTATGTCTATTGGACATAAGATTTTTGGAAATAATGATTCCAAAGAGCTAGATCAAACCACATATAGATCAATGATTGAAAAATTCTAGTATGTAGTGCATGCAAGGCCCGATATTGCATTAGTACTTAGTATGGTGGCAAGATTCTCAACAAATCCAAAAGAAAATCACATGATGGAAATCAAAAGAATCATGAGATATTTGAAAGGTACCGAGGACTATGATTTGTGGTACAAAGTAGGAGGTAATTTGGATTTAAAAGTATTTATAGATGTTGATTGGGCATGAAGTATTGATGACAGAAAGAGCACCAGTGGTGGAGCATTTTTTCCTGATAAAATGCTAGTGTCTTGGACAAGCAAGAAACAAAATTGTATTTCTTAGTCCACAAAAAAGACAAAATATGTTGCAATAGTAGTTAATTGTTCTAATATTGTTTGGTTCAAATAACTGTTGGTAGGTATAGAGATAGAGATCAAGGATCCAATGGTTATATACTGTGATAGCACTAGTGCAATTAATATATCAAAGAATCTAGTGATGTATACCAAAACAAAACACATTTCTATAAAATATTAGTTTTTGAGAGAATTGGTACAAGACAAAGAGGTAAGATTGGAGTATGTGAATACTAAAGAAAAAATTGCAGACATATTCACTAAGGTATTACCTAAGGATGTATTTCTATATCTAAAAGGTAAGCTAGGGGTCATTCCCATATTCAAAGCTCACTAAATGAAGTTTAGTGATGCATTAACCAGAGCATGTTGAAGATCAATCAATTGATATATATTGAATATTGTCTTTGGCATGAGATGTCAAAGAGGGAGAAGTTTGTTTTCATATCTCATAGAAATTTTGTCACTTCAAGAGATGACAAAGAGGGAAATATCAAAGGCAGAAGTTTTCTGATAAAGGGAGAAACTGAAGGCAAAAGGAGTTCACACTAATAGAGGGAGTTCTCATGGATGAGAATCTGAATAAAAATAATGATATGTTCGTTACTTTATTCTTTCTATACAATTTCATTGCATTATGACATGTTGTATTTCCATCAATGCCAAAGAGGGAGATTGTTGGAAATAGTTGATTAATTGTGTATTGTCTTTCGTGTTACACAAAATGTCATATAATTATCAGTCAGTGTACATTGATCTCACTTGAGCATTGAAGATAGTTTTCTGTGCCTGCTGACCATTCCAAAGTTTACCTAGTTCATAAGACAATGTCTACCGAGTTCACTCGGGTGACAAAGGAAAGTTTGTAGAAGTTTATTGTTAACTGAGCTCACTCAGTTAATGAAGGAAATGTTGGATGGAACTAGTGTTAATTGAGCTCACTTGGTTACTAAAGGAACTTTTTGAATATGCAGTGTTAATCAAGTCTACTTGGTTAAGATAGGAAAATTACTTTGAGTTAGTATCTACCAAGCAGGGTCAACTAACAAAGGATTTTCTTATTTTGGCATATTGAGTTCAATTGAATTGTTTGTTGGTTCTAGGAAATTGAGAAGATGAATATTAATTATTCTAATTTGTATTCAAGTCAACTTAAAAATATGTAAGATATAAATATAAGATCAAGTTTGGGATTGAGCATGAGTGAAACATAATTGAAGATTTGATGATGCTAAGAAGAAGAAAATTAAAAGGATAAGCAAAATATCCTTGTTGAAATGCAAAGATACATTCAATCAAGAATGATCAAGTATATAAGCTAGAATTGAGATCTATAATCAGCAATTTAGTTGCATCATAAATCAGGTCATTTCATTTTTACTCTCTAACCATTGTAGTAGTGATCTAAATCTCTTAACATAGTTGTCTTAACACCTATTTCTCAATCCTCTAACAAGGTGGCATTTCTATTGAATTGTCTAAAGACCTCTAACAAGGCCACTTTTGATAGGGTGATTAAATCCTCTAATAGGGTCACACCTAAAAGTTCATTTTGTAACCTTTAACATGGTTGGATCCTAATAAGGCTCACTTCAGAAGAGTGAAAATCAGTAACTAGTTGCAATTGGTGATTTTTCCCAAATTAGGTTTGCATGTAAAATCTTGGTGTTAATTGTGTTCATCCTATTTATTTTATGTGTATGTAACTAAGTTAAAGTAATATTAACCACATAAAATATCTAATATTTCTATGTTAAGCATTTGTCGAGCTATTTCAATGTTTATCGAGTTACAACATTTTTTCTATGTGTTTACCGAGTTTTGGCAGAGTTTAGTTTTCATAGAGTTTGATTTGTATTGACATCTAAGGGATCTATGATTTAATTTTTGGTAACTGATTCATCCCTCCCCTCTTAGTTACTCCTCTTATATTTCCAACAACAAGTTGCAGAGAATCAAGGTGTCAGTTGCAAGCAATTTCATTAACTTTGAAAGTGGGATGATCAAAATTGGTATGCCCATCCTTATGATAGATGCCTCTATCTCATAATAGAAAATTACCTCAAATGACAAGTAACAAATTATTAAATGTATGGAAAATCAAAAGAACATTCACCTATAATATTTTTGAAGGAAAAAAATATAATATGGTGGAAAAATCCATGAGCACATTGGGGCTATTCCACTATCTAGTAGTGGAAACTCTTCATGTTAAATATGAAGAACTTGAAATTAAAAAAGATAACCATCAAAGATCTATATTTGTGTTTTGGTGATAACAAATATACAGTCCAATTTTTAAGAAAAATAATAGTCTTAAATGTATATGATTAAATAAAATAAACAAGAGTACTAGCTCTTGCTATATAATTCTAATATTGCTAATTATGTTAAACAAGATGTTCAATAAACCAAGTAACATAGATGGATCATCTGCTCGATCCTATTATGACTTAATGTGAATGCATTTGACCATTACCTATATGATATTATGCATGAGATCTTTACTCAATCACCAAGAGATAATATAATATGTAAATAGATATTTCTACATACTTAGTTTGGTAAGAATAAATTTGATTGAATGCAAGGATAATTGCTTGTGTGAATCCAAGATATGAATGATTAATTTAATTTATCATAAGTACTATGAAATTGTTTATGTATGCATGTAAAGCAGTTCACATAGTGAACTGATTTACATATATACATGAACATATGCATACAATCATCATAATCAATGATCCTTGAATCTGACCAAAGCTATTATATATAAACAAGAGTACATGTTTAGAAAGAAAAGAACATTTACATAGGTACCTCTTATCCCCTTGAAGAAAATTGCAAAGCAAGGGCATAGAGATCACAAGGCAACGAAAAAAAAATCCTAGATTTCCACTTATCTCCACCAACTTTTAGAGCTCTCCACCCTCGTTCGAAGCTTTGCACCCTCTTTCACATGCAACTCTCCACAATCAATCAAAAAAAATGGGGAACAATTAACATCATGTTTTCTTTTCATTTTTGTTTATAATCCATAATCCACAAGATATCTATATATACATACATACATACATAAATACATACATACATACATACATAAATACATACATACATACATACATACATACATACATACATACATACATGAAAACAACAATGCACTTTCTAAGAGTTTACAATTGTTCAACAAAATTAAAGTTTTACAAGAAAATGCATCTAAAGAATTGTTAGCTTAGAAGAAAGAACATGGTGTTGAAACAATACAAAAAGTGATTGACATGAGAGATCCACAAGTGAGGTTGTTGACCAATCTTGAAAAATTGAATGCTGAAATGAAAGCTATCAATGATCAAACACCTATGCCAGAGTTGCAATCAAGTTGATTCAAAAGTTTGATAATCAAAATTGAAGGTAGGAGAGAAAAGGAGGAGTGTCTTTAGAAAGAGACCGAGAAGGAGTGGCTTTAGAAAGAGATTGCACAACAGAAACAATAGCTAGACAACATAGAGGATATTATGGGAGCCACTAGAGAGAATCCAGGAAAGTGTTGTGGTAGGTATTATATATGACATTGGAATCACTTGCATGTCTCTTTGAGAATTTACAATCCAAATATCAAATTATTATAAGAGCGTTCAAGTATTGGCACAATGTCCCTATGATGATCCCAGGTATCAAATGCTTATAAGAGTGTTTCAAGGTTCAAAACCACTTCAACATCCTTTGCAAGGTATAAAAGTAATGTCATTGTGGCAAAGGCTTCTGCAAGGAAATGAGCCTCATGATTATGGCTAGTTTCTTTCTAAAAATATCTAGTATGATATGTTTTTGTAAAATCTCTTACAAACTCTGCCTATTTTTCTTGGTCTGCATTAATTTGTGGTGGATCTTGAGGTAAGTCACTTAGCATGACTTGAGTGAGTTTTATTTTATTATTATTTGGATTAGAATGTATGCAACTGGATCAATTTTTCTATTGTGTAGCTAATATGTAATAAGAACCTTCAAAAATAACTCTAGATATACATGTTCAAAAGGAGATATAAAGAGATACATGTTTAGAAGGAAAAGAAACCAAAGCTTACATACCCTCAAAGAAAATCACAGAGCTGGGGCACGGTAACAAAATCATAGAGAAAAGGCACAACATGGCAAAGAAATTGCAGAGAAAGGGCACGACATGGCAAAAAAATTGTAGAGCAAGGGCATGACACTAAAATCCTTGAGCAAGGGCACATCAACAAAACATAGATATCACAAGGGCATGGCAACCAAATCATAGAGCAAGGGCACACCAATGAAATGCAAAGATATATCATAGGAAAGAAATGTACCAAACACATATGCATAATCATGAGGCTCATTCCCTTACAAATTCCATAACCTTGTTAAATATATATGTATATATCAAGCCATGTAATCATCAACTAGACCCATTTAACTGGTTATGGCTTGTTTATTTCTAAAAACATCTGCTATGATATGTTTTTGTAAAATTTCTTGTGAACTTGGCCCATTTTTCATCGTTTGCATTATTTTTGTGCAAGATTTTGAGCTAAGTCACTTAGCATGGGTTGAGTGAGTTTTAATGTCTTATTATGTGGATTCTGGAATATGTATGCAAGTGTATCATATATGTAATAAACACCTTGAAAAAGATCTCTCTAAATATATAAAGAGATACATGTTTAGAATGAAATATAAAGACATACATTTTTTCAAGAAAAAGAAAAAACATTTACATATGTAGCTTTCTCGTCCTTAAAGAAAATAGTAGAGCTAGGGCACATAGATCACAAGGGCACAACACAAATATGAAATCGTAGGGCAAGGGCACAACATGATAATGAAATTGAAAACTAAGGGCATGACATGATAATGAAATCATAGATCAAGGGCATACCAACAAAATGCAGAGATCACAAGGGCACAAGAACCAAATGCACAGATCACAAGCGAGCCACAACAACATTCATACTTCTCCACCTCTTTCGTGTGCAGTTTTCTCCAAAATCAAAACAAATGGAAAATAATTGTTGTGTTTCTTTTTTTATTTTATACTCATGAGGGCATTGTGATTATGATGCCAACATTGTTATTGTGACATCATCAGGAACAATTGTAAAAAAAACATGAAAATGACCATAAATTACACCACTATTGTAAATTTCCATCACAATTTGACCCCAAATATTATAGTGTATACTTTCCAAAATGGCTTACAAAAGATATATCATTACATCATAGAAAGATCAACCTTAAAATGATCTATACAAATCCCAAGAAAAGATCTAAAAATTAAATTTGTGATCCAAATTAATTACACAAGTTGTCTTAAACCAAGAACCAATCATAGAAAAACTTAGTCAAAGAAGGAACTGGGCATTAGTAAATATCAGACTCACTTGGTACATGAAGGAACACTCGGCCCACACTAGATAGCTCGAGCAATACTAGAAAGCTATAGTAACTCAACCATCAGTAGTTATAGTAACTCATCCATCACTTGCTATAGTAACTTGACCATAATTGAACAAATTGGTAGCAAAAAAAACTTGGAAACCCATGCCACTTGGCTCCAATCAGGCAGAGTGAGCAAAGATGAGAAAGATAGAAAGACAACCTAGGATGCTTCGACATCAAAACCCCAAGCCATAAGTGTCAAAAAAAGAGGGAGTGTTAACCATGACACAATAAAGGAGGAAATAAAAATAAAAATATTAGATATCAGAGATCACATGTATGAAGAGACATGTACATATATTATATATAGTGAAGTCAAGACTTTTTGGATACTGAATCACAGTCTAAGGGGAGTGCTATTTTTAGTATTTTGTAATTTTGAATGGATTTCTAAGTCATGACAAAATGTGTTTTCCACTAATGTCAAAGGGGAGATTGTTGATCTCTAAGCCTTGTTTCCTATTAGTGTCCAACACTTAGTCATTTTCTAGGCAATATTGGTGGGTCATCACTGTGACTAAGTCAGCTAATGAAGCCTGAGCTACATGGACTTGTTTATATTTTTGTTACATGCTAAGAAAGTCTAAGGTTGTTGAGCACCCTAGTATAGATTGAGTCACAATATATGTTGAGTAAAGGATAAGCAAATTTGAGAAATATGAAGATAGTTTATGTTAGGTGAGTCAGTAACTGCTAGCATATAGAAGCTAAGGGATAGCATGAATATTAGTTATGGCCAAGTATCAAGATAGTCAAGTGCCAAGTAAACTAGTTTTGGCATATGTGTTTATAATGGCACAAACACATATGTAAATCATTTTGTCTAACTTCTATGCGATATTTATGGATTGTAGAGATAGTTAAGGAGATAATTACACATTTTTTTAGAGTACATCAACCCATAGGAAAGTAGGGTGACCAATCCAAAAATTAGAAGGATTAAGTGGAAAAGGGAGAAGTTTGGATCATTGATCTTGATCTAGAACCTTCTCCAATTATCTATTTAAGAAGGGTTCAAAGCTCAAATCAAAGAGAGAATATTGCAACAAAGGAAGATTGTGAATGTATGAGAAGGTTAAGGATAGAGTGAGGAAGGTTAAGTTTGATAGTCAGAGATAGAGATCAAATAGAGTAACCTAGTAGTGAAGGACAAAACAAAGTAAATCAGATAAGGAGATCAATTCAGACAAGGCAAGAGAATATCCATAATCTAGCATAAAGTTCTAACCGAAAGATTGGGAATTGAGATATTCTAACCAGTGTATCAAGGAAAATCTCTTGATAGAGTGGTCCTAATAGGCCTAGTTAAATATCCTAACAAATTACATACTTCATTGTAAGTTTAAATCCTTTAATCATGGTAGACTTAACAATCTTGTAAATATTTTAATAGAGTAGACCCCTCACAGGACAAGTCATCAACAGTGATCAAAATTGTAGCTCTAATAGGAAAACTTTATTGCTGTAGTAGTGAAGATTTGTGGGTGTCATCCCTACCCTAGTTTTACATTCACCTTGGAGGGTTTCTAGGTAACTAAATCTTTGTGTTATATGTTTACATTTACTTTTCATGTTGATGGATGTGATACATTGTTAGATTTGTTTTACAGTTTATGGTTGTAGGGTATATAATTTAAGATATTAGATGGATTAGGAGTGATTGCAATTAATCTATTATTTTGTTTCAAGGAGTTAAAAATTTTATTGATCTTAATTCACCTCCCCTCCCCCTCCCCTCTCAGTATCTTGCTTCCCAATAAGACTTCCAAAACATGCACACTTTTAATAAAATAAAAATCCTCT
Source organism: Cupressus sempervirens (assembly GCA_028749045.1). Classification (NCBI taxonomy): domain Eukaryota; kingdom Viridiplantae; phylum Streptophyta; class Pinopsida; order Cupressales; family Cupressaceae; genus Cupressus; species Cupressus sempervirens. The sequence goes on from CM053785.1 coordinate 664,498,949, forward strand.
TTATCCTATGTGTGTACATAACAGTGGAATTTCCTAATTTAGAAATGAAAGAAAAATACTTTTTGACTACACAATGAATGCACACTTTCCAAGATGAGTGAAATCTCTTTTGTCCTTTTAATCTCTTCCCCTCATTATTTTGTCTCTTAAACATAGCCTTTGATTTTTCCTCTTGAGAATCTTGAGCTCAAAGTCAAAATGAGAATAAACACACACACCATTGATTTTTCCTCTTGACCTCTAACCTTCCAAATCTATTTAAAAGGAGGCTCTCTACTCACTCTAAATAATCTTAGACTTTCATGCTCTTTTTATATTGGTTCTTTGATTCTTGACTTCTTGAGCACTTGAGCACTCACTTGCACTCTTTTATACTAGTTTGGTATTTTCTTTGTCGCATTAGCCTATCTCACATATCTTAAATAGGAGGATAGTAATCTTGATATTGTTAGCTTAGTTTTACTTTCTTGTACTTGCATAATCATATTATCTTAATCTTGCACTCTCATTCCTAGCTAGTTTTCATAGCATAACATTTAAAGTTCTTGGATACTAACATTTGTGTTCATACTCCTTCAATCTTCTATTTCACGGTGCACCTTGCAAGGGTCCCCATCTTTGGGTTCATTTGAGAGCCATTTTCATACTATTTAGATTATTATATATTATGGATAGGAAACTATAAGCCATCATTCAAGAGTTTTTTCATTTGATATCTTGGATAGAATGGTTTATAGAAGTGTGCTCACTTTTGAGCATACAACCCTAACCAAATGAATTAACATACTACAAATAAACTCAAGATAGAATCATGTACATTTTTGTCAAAAATGAAAAAATTTAAAATGAAAATAACAACTATCAACACATAATGCTCTAATGTAAATTTACAAGCATAATTGAAGATTGAAATAAGTGGGATGAAGCAATCAAGGAAGAGAGAGAAGAAAGTGAATATTTGAGAACAATACCAATGCAAATCCATAGCTCTTATGAGGTCCATAATTGGTATTTCATTCATATTAGTTAATTTATGTGTGCCAAGATTGTAAAATTCCTTGATGATGTATGGGCCAAGCCAATTGGGACTGAATTTAACTCTTTCTCTAGGTAGATCATCTATGAGGTGTTGATTCTCATACAAAACCAATTCTCCAACTGAGAAGGAAATTTCAATTACCTTATGATTATTTTGGCTCTTGAAATATTTATGATATGCTTGAATATTTTCAAGGGCATTAATGCATTTCTCAACATTTCAAGTTGATGAAGTCACTATTCTCTTAAAGTGTCATTATCAATTATGCCATTAAAGGAAACTCTTAATGAGGGTATTTCTAACTTAAAAAAAAAGTCACTTTTGCAACGTAAACTAGATTATAAGGAGTTGTTCACATTGTAGTACAATTTTTTTTTCCTATAAGTGCATAAAGCATAGGTAAATTGTGTTTTTCAATAACTATCCTTATTTTTATATTGGTTTAATTGTATCAAACATTTCGTGCCTTTCTACAAGGTTTATGTCATGAAAAATTTCAAGTTGATTGTTTTATCTTTTATGAGTTCTTGAGTAATTGTTTTCTTTTATATAGATATCATTGAATCCTTCTTGACCCTTTTTTATATGCTTCGCAAGTGAATCTATTGTTTATTTTTTGAAATTTGTTTTGTCTTTAATGCATTTTTTTGAGCTAGTAGTAGTGTTTATACTTGGGTGGGTCTAATTGTGTTTCAATCTTCAGTCATCTTATGATTAATAGCATTTGATATTGGCATCTAGATATAATATATTATTTTTGGACCTTATTGGCTAGGTGACTATAAGATTACGTGTGTCATATAGACTTCAAAAAAGTGCAAGGTGGAGAGAATGTAATACCCTTTCTTGTTCGTGTATTGGATATTAACACTTTCTTTCTTGTCTATGGAGATGATGCCAAGATTGTTTATAGGTTGATTATTTTTGGCTTTTATGAGTTCTTGAGTAACATTTTTCATTATAGTGTAAATTGTCATAACTATACATATTTATATTAATCTATAATTTATGTGTACCTTGGTAGGTAAAATATTTTCAATAGTTCACTATTGTTATTTGTCTACATTTGTAGATCTTTAATATCATAAGATTTATATTTATAGATAGATATTATTATTTGTGGAAATCTATGGAAATGAATATCAATATACATTAATAACCATATTGATATTACTAGATTAAAAATAATGAAACACATTTGTTAACATGATCATAGGTGAGTTGAATAAAGAAGGATATAACTTTTTATAAATATTTTTTTAATTGATAAATGACTATTGCCAAATTTTATTAATTATTAAGAAATTTTATGACAATTGTTTCCCTGTTCAAGGTTTAGGCAATAGGGAAAAAAGAATAAGGAAGAAATCCCTAGTCTAGATTAGGACCAAAGTCTTGTAGACAAGGGGAGGGGATCCTCCATTACAAAAAAGAAAGGGCATACCCTTGGTTTACAATGGCATAAACCTATAGCTAAGGCAACATACCACAAGTGCAAGTGCTCCAAATGAGATCTTGAGTTGGCATACTAGCCCTTACAAGTGTTCTCAAGAGTGGGAGTACCTCTAATGCCTATCAATTTGAAATTTGACCTAAGAACTGATACAAAGGTAGAGAAAGAGTGATCAATTTCTAGTACTTCATAATTCATTCTCCTCTACAACTATAAAAACATTAAGAGAAGACACCATATATTGTGGGAGGAGGAGGGTTAAAGGACCCCCTACCCAAAACCAAAAGGACAGACTAATACAACTAGAGTAGATTAATACGAAAGCATCTGAGATATATGATGAAATGTAATGAAGCATAGAAAACCAAATAGCTCCAAGAGTGCATGTCAAATATGAGAGAGAGATAGCCCTGCATAATGAGTTCCTCTATAATGTCATGAAAGACAGAAATAGGGAAGGTAGTAGCTAAAAACTTGACCTCAACCAGATTAAAGATTATAGCCTCAATCAAATCTCACTTGAAAACTACAAAGCATAAGGGGCAAAAGGTTCGCTGAAATGTGCCTACTTAATATCTAGGGTGGAGGGTAATGGAGATAGGAGAACCAAAGAAGCATTTGTGGGGCTTTGAGAAGCTCACAATATCCCAATTCATTCTCTATTCCCCTCACTTGAGAAGCTCTACATGGAGGAAAGATGATGGTTAGAGTAAGGGGATATTAACCATCCTTATGATTTGAGATCCAAAAAGATGAGACAATAAAGGCCTAATAAATCATACTATCACTCTAATGATATATAAAGAGCCAAATATTAAAACCATCGTAAGGAAAAATAGTACCCATAAGTATATCATGAAACTATGTTATGTCAAGGCCATAAGAACATAGTGTCATTAAAATGTAGACAATTTCAAATCTAGACCATTTTATCCATAGCCAATAACCTTCATACGACCTCACATCAAGTCCAATTTATAATAAATCCCATACTTTGATAAAAACACATTTAAAGCTAATTACAAAGATAGGCAATGCTAGGTCCTTGGTTAGCCCTCGATTGATTTATCAATAATTCATAATAAGATACCTTATTTTCAAACAAGCTTAATTATTTTAAAAAATGGATTATAAGCACAAGGGAAAAGAAATGGGGAAGGAAACTTCATCATCCTTCCAAGAGGGGTAGGTGGAGGGAGTAGTACAGAGACAGACAAAATAGAGATCCATTCAACCTACACCCAAAAACCAAACTGTGGGAAAATTTGTATGGCCCCTATCAAAGTGGGTTATAGATGGCTTTGCTCATCACCATACCCCTCATCTATGAAAATTGACAAGGCCCATACTATATACTTGTTGAAAACATATTGATATAAGTATGATAAATGTGTTTCAATCATTGTTTTGTCATTGATGTCAAACCTACTACTTGTTGGTAAGATAATTGCTTATATGATTTAAGTACTATCATTTATTTGATTGATGAAGAAGATTTGATCAAATAAGGTAAAAATAGCACCTAGAGGAAGGTTGAGTTATGATATTAAAAGGAGTACAATAATTAGTTAAGACAATGATATTATAGTGCATTGATAATCTACTTAAGGTTGCAAAGGTTGGATTACACTTAGTAAGTCTGGAAGAGCAAGTTAATTGAAGTTTTTCTACTATGCTTGATCGATTGGATAGTAAATGTGGAGAAAATTTGGTGCAAGATGAGTAGAAAATTATTTGGAGCTGAGAAAAGTCAATTTCAATGTAAGCTAAGTGAAACAATGTAAGCCAAGTAAAGTTCAGTTGATGCTAAGCACCAGTAAACTTTAGTTCATGCCACATGTTTTGATAGTGGATGTTGAGAAACATAGTATGTATCAAGCATCAAAAGCTAGTTAATGAAAAGTGTTAGCATTATGAGAAAGATCGAGAATTTGATAAATTTGAGCCAACAAGATTGATTTCTTGGATTGTTTGAATTGTGTGGAAGATAAGGTTGATGAGATAGTGGCACACCATTCATGGTGAACCATTTCAAGGGTGAATTCAAAGAGAATTGAAGGAGAAGTTTCTAGAAGGGAATGAAATGAAATTAGGGGTAGATTCATTAAATCCTACCTAATTTGACCTAATCCTAAAATGGATGATGGAGGATGAATGACAAAAGATCTTAATTCTCTATTTATAGAGATGGCTAGTTAGAAGCAAGTGTTGTCATGTGCGAGAAGATAAGGAAGACAAGGAGTCTAGGGTATTTCTTCATTCAGTGACCTAAGAGAAGAGACTGCATTGGAAAGAAAAGCAAGAAGGCTTAAGGGTATGGATTCTTGAAGAGTGAACAAGCTATCAAAGATGAAGTGTATGAAAGCTAAACAAAATGGAGGACTGAAATAGAGATCTGTAATATGCAAGTGTGTTTTAAGTTGTTACCAGATCAAACCTTACTATTACTCTCTAATCATTGTATCAGTCTAAGGTAAATCCTTTAGATTAAGGTTGACCTAATAATCATTTATAAATCCTTTAATCAGGTGAAATTCCAAGTGAATGATCTAAATTCCTCTAACAAGGCTCACTCCTAATAGGACAATTGAAATCCTTTAACCAAGTCACATTAATAGTGTCCATTGTAACCTATAACAAGGTTGGCCTTTCATAGGGCATCACTTCAGAAGAGTGAGAATGAGTAGCATGTTACTAGAGGTTTTTCCCAAATTGGGTTTCCACATTAAATCATTGTTTCAAATGTGTTATTGAATTTTCTATGTTTCATGTTTACATTTCTGTAAATTGATTTTATAGTAACCTACAAGTTTAAGTGATTGTATAATCTAATGCATGCATGATGAATTTTTTTTATGGATATGGGTTCACTAAGCTGTGAAATTTTTTATTTTTACATTTGAACCTTTGATAATGGATTCACCCCCCCAGTTAATATAAAAGAATTCCAACAATTGGTATCAGAGTCCTTTGCATAAGAGGACTAGTTTGAAGGTACTAGAAGCACAAAGATCAAGATGTCCAAAAGATAAGTACCCAAGCCTAATAGAGATAACTTTCCTGTATGGAAAATTTTGATGAAGCTACACCTAGGAGGTCTTGGAGATCATGCATAATATACCATTATTATTGAGAATATTGATCGTACTGGAGCCCTACTCCAGAAGATCTGAAAAAAGAAGAAAGAGCACAACCAGGAAATGTTGAAGATTGCCTTTGCCCTAAGCTATGCCAAGTTTGATGATATCAAAGGTTGTGACAGTGCAAAGAAAATGTGGGATGCTCTACACACTATTCATGAAGGTGACAAGAATGTTCTAAGAGCCAAAGTTTAAAGTCTCAAAGGTAAGTTCAATGACATGAGAATGCAAGAAGGTGAGAATATTGCTCAATATTGTTCTAGAATAAAAGCTGTTGTTAATGAAATAAGAGGAGCTACTAGTAAAATACATGATGATATTGTATTAAGTAAATTTTTGAGAAAATTGCTACCTATATATGCTATTAGAGTTTCTGCAATACAAGAACTAAGATGTATGCCAGGAAATGATCCAACTCTTGAAGGTTAGGTAGGTAGGCTCACTATTTTTGAACTAAATTTGATAATTACAAACCTGAAAATATTGAATCTGCTTTCAAAGCTAAGCCATCATTAAAAGAATATGATGAGAAGAAGAAGAAGAAGACAAAACATGTGTCTAGTGATAGTGATACATATGAGGAAGATGTAGATAAAATTGAAGCACTATTATCAAGGAGGTTTCAAGTTTAAAGGTAAGTTACCTATAATGTGTTTCAATTAAAATGAGATTGGTCATATTGCTACTAGATGTCTAGAGAAGAAGAATTACAGAGGTGGTGATGAGTACTAAAGTAGAATAGATGAAGACTAGAAAGACTACAAAGACAAAGGCAAGAAGTATTGCTACATTGCTGAAGAGGAAACAAAAGATGGATCTAAAGATCATGATGATAAAGTGGTGTATGTTATAATGAAAGATGAATTTGATGAGGATGAGGCAACTGCACTAGTGTCTTGTGTGAACAAAACTGATAGATGGATCATTGATAGTGGGTGTTCACATCACATGACTGAAGATAAATGTAAGTTCATTACCTTGAAATATTATGATGGAAATAGTGTAAGGTTTGGTAATGATGAACCATGTCTAATAAAAGGAAAAGGTTCTATCAAGCTCACAGAAAAGATTTTATGTGACAATGCCTACTATGTTGAAGCACTTAACTATAATTTGTTGAGTGTGTCACAACTAAATAATTTGGGATGTAAGGTTGAGTTTGAGAATTTTTTTTGCTAAGATATATGATACTGATGAAATATTGATTGGAAAAGGTGATCAAACTAGAGTTAATTTGTTCTACCTTGATATAGAGGATGTTACTTGTTTAGTTGTAGAATTTGATGATGTGTGGCTATGGCACAAGAGGTTATGTCATGTTAATTTTAATAATATGATTAGTATCAATAACATGAGAAGAGTTAGAGGTTTTCCTAAGTTGAAAAAAACTAAAAATATAATTTGTAAATGTCAGTTAGGCAAAATGACAAAGTAAAGTTTTAAGAGTAAGACTCATACCTCTAAAAAAAATTAGATATTGTTCATATTGACTTGTGCGGATGAATTGAAATGAAAAGCTACAAAGGAGATAAGTACATTATATTGCTTATTGATGATTATTCTATAATGATGACTATTATGTTTCTGAAATAGAAATTTGACACTTTCCAAATGTTTAACTGGTACTTAGCAAGAGTTGAGAATGAAAAAGGTAAAAGTATGAAATGTTTGAGATGTGATAGAGGAGGAGAATTTACATCAAATGAGTTTGAGGTGTTTTGTAATGACAAAGGAATAAAAAATTAGTCATTTGCTCCTAGAATCCCTCCACAAAATGAAATTGCTAAAAGGAGGAACATGTCTGTAATGCATTATGCTAGGGCACTCATGATGGAAAATTTTTTTGCTTTGAAATACTAGAGAGAAGTTGTAAGTATACCTATCTATACCTTGAACCATGTACAAGTCAAGAAAAGTACTCATTCAATACCTTTTGAACTACTATATGGATACTCACCCAATGTAAAATATTTTAAGGTATTTGGAAGAAAATACTATATTCTCAAAGATATTAGGAATGGTAAACTACATGCAAAAAGTGAAGAAGGAATATTTCTTGGTTATTCCACAAGAAGTAAATCTTATAAATGTTTAAATACTAACACTAACAAAGTTGTGGAAAGTGCAAATGTGAAATTTGATGAATATACAAAAGTATATGAGATTGAACCTATGAAGGAACCAGAAGAATATAAATTATTTGTATACATCTATGAATGTATGCCTATTGATGAAGATGTTGTAAATCAAGTTGCAAACCAATAGAAAGTTTCAGTGACTGTCGAGTCACATACTATGAATGTCGAGTTGCATTCAAGAACTGAGCTACATTCAAGTGCCAAGTTAAAAAATAAAGTTGAGGCACATTTTGATTCTAAAATTAGTGTACATGAAGATGTTGAACTACTTGACAAAGAGGTACACAAAAATTCAGAAGTTGAGAGTCCAAATGTAGAAGCTAAATCTGAACCAATACTTTCTAAGTCTGTCAAGAGACATCATCCTACTGCACAAATCATTGGAGATAAAAATGCTAGACCTATGACAAGGAACAAGTTGAGAAATGATGCATGTTTTCTAAGCATGCAAGAACCTAAAATAGTCAAATATGCCTTAGAAGATGTGGAGTGGAGAAAAGCCATGGAAGTAGAGATTAAAAAAATTGAGAAAAATAAGCATGGACTCTAGTTCCTAGACCAGAAGACAAAAATGTAATTGGTACCAAGTGGGTGCATAGAAATAGGTTAGATGAAAATGGTGAAGTCACAAGGAACAAGGTAATATTAGTTTGTAAAGAATATGCACAAGAAGAAGGATATACTATGGAGAGACATTCACTCTTGTTGCAAGATTGGAAGGAGTAATAACTCTTCTTGCTTACTTTGCATATAAAGGTTTCAAAATTTATCAAATTGATGTTAAGTCTACATTTTTGAATGTTATATTGGAGGAAGAATTTTATATAGAATAGACAAAAGGATTTTTTGATGCTAACAAAAAGAACATGGTATGTAGACTACACAAAGCTTTATATGGTTTGAAGCAAGCACCAAGAGCATGGTATGAGAGACTACATAATTATATAGTGAAGATTGGATTTGAGAGGATTGCTGATAACAACAATCTATACTTGAAGACATAGAAAGGCAAAGGTATTTTGTTATCTTAAATTTTTGTTGATAATATTATATTTGGAGGTCAAGACACTTTATGTAAGGCTTTTGCAAATGAAACAAAGCAAGAATTTGAGATGTCTATGTTTGGATAGATCAAGTTCTTTATGGGTTTGTAAGTACATAAGATGAAATATGGTATATACATCACCTAGTCAAAGTATGTAAAGGAGATACTTCAAAAACTTTTGGATTGGAAGATTCCAAGCCAGTAAGTAAACCTATGGTGGTAGGACATAAAATTGTCAAATAATGATAATTCACCTGAGGTGAATCAAACATTGTACAAGTCTATGATTGAAAAATTATAGTATGTAGTACATATCAGACCTACTATTGCATTATCTATATGGATAGTTGTGAGATTCTCTACTAATCCCAAGGAGAATCACTTGATGGTAGTAAAGAGAATAATGAGATACATGAAAGGAACAAAGGACTATGGTCTATACTACAAGAAAAATGAGAAATTTGAATTGAGAGCCTATACTGATGTTGATTGGGCTAGAAATATTAATGAAAGAAAGAGTACCACTGGAGGAGCATTTTTCTTAGGAAAAAGGCTAGTCACATGGACTAGCAAGAAACAAAACCACATTTCTCAATCTACTACTAAAGCTGAATTTGTTGCTGTAGTAGTAAATTGTACAAATATTGTATGGATCAAATAGCTACTCAAAGGTATGAAGGAGGAAATCACTGAACCTATGATACTTTATTGTGATAATACAAGTGCTATAAATATATCAAATAATCCTACAATGCATACAAAAACTAAGCACATTGTAATTAAGTATCATTAATTGAGAGAATTAGTTCAAGATAAAGAGGTGAAGATGGAATATGTTAACACAAATGAGAAAATAGCTGATATCTTCACAAAAGCATTACCTAAGGATGCTCATGAGTATCTAAGAGGTAAACTAGGGGTGATATCCCTATCAAAGACTATCTAAAGAAGCATGTGGAGTGCCTTGCATCAAACAAGTTGATTGACATATGTTACACATCGATGTAGTGGATCTTACTTTAGGAGCTGCCTAAAGTAATCAAAGATCTGGTGCTATAAATCAATCACAAGCAAGGTGATAAAGGGAGAAACTAAAAAATATTCACATCTACATATGAAGATGACACGTCTTTGGTATTGTTGTCAAAGAGGTAGAAATTTAGATATAGAAGATATATAACTATGGAATATCCTCTTAGAAGGAGAAAGTGTACAAGTGTACCTACTAATTACATCTACCTAGTAAGAGGGAGATAATGTTCAGGGAGATATAAGAAGTAATCAAAAGGAAGTCACAAGGATGAGTTGATTGATTGTCTATTGATCAAAACAAGAATTTTGTAACCTATTCAAAAGATGGAAGTTGGTGATAGAGGGAGATATTTCAATATAGGGAATTATTTTATTTTTCATATTTAGATGGTCTTACTAATTAAGTCTAGTCAGTTTGATTTTCCATCAATGTCAAAGAGGGAGATTGTTGAAAATAGATAAATCTGTTTCAATCATTATTTTGTCACTAATGTTAAACCTGCTACTTGCTGGCAAGATAATTACTTATATAATTTAAGTACTATTATTTATTTCATTGATGAAGAGGATTTGATCAAATGAGGTAACAATAGAACCTAGAGGAAAGGCTGAGTTATGATATGAAAAGAAGTACAAGAATCAGTTAAGATAGTGATATTATAGTGCATTGATAATCTACTTAAGGTTGCAAAGGTTGGATTACACTGAGTAAGTCTGGAAGAACAAGTTAATTAAAGTTTGTTTTCCAAACTTGACTAAGTGGATAGTAGGTGCCAAACAAAGTTGGTGCAAGCCGAGAAAAAATTAGTTGACGTTGAGGAAAGTCAATCTAAGTGTAATCCGAGTGAACTAGTGTAAGTCGAGTAAATTTTAGTTGATGTCTAGCATTGGTAAAATTTAGTTCATGCTGAGTGTTTTGATAGTGAATGTCAAGCAACATAGTATGTGCTGAGCATCAGAAGTTAGTTAATGTCGAGTGTTAGCATTATGAGAAAGATTGAGAATTTGATGAATCTAAGTCGACAAGTTTGATTTCTTGGATTGTGTGAACCATGTGGAAGATAAGGTTGATGAGCTAGTGGCACAAAACTCATGGTGTACTAATTTAAGGGTGAATTCAAAGAGAATTGAAAGAGGAGTTTCTAGAAGGGAATGAAATGAAATGAGGAGTAGATTCATTGAATCCTACCTAATTTGACCTAACCCTAAAATGAATGATGGAGGATGAACAACAAAAGATCTTAACTCTCTATTTATAGAGATGGATGGTTAGAAGCAAGGGTGTCATGTGTGAGAACCTAAGGAAGACAAAGAGTCTAGGGTATTACTTCAATTAGTGACCTAAGAGAAGAGACTACATTGGTAAGCAAAGCAAGAAGGCTTAAGGGTATGGATGCTTGATGGGTGAACAAGCTATCAGAGCTTAAGTGTATGAAAGCCAAGAAAAATGGAGGACTAAAACAAAGATCTGTAATCCCAAAATATAGCATCAACCCTGCTATGAGAACAAAATATGGAAATAACATTGCTTGCATATAATAATATCTCAAATTTGAAGAGTTAAATGACCCATATAGATACAGAGGAAGATGGGTTGACATAAATGTGAGTCTATCCAACCTAGGAGCAAACAACATGACTTTTAATAAACATTTTAGATAGCAACTAATATATTTTTTAAAAATGTTAAAAAAAATTATGTGGTATTTTAATAGCACAACACTAATATTAAAGGATTATTATGATGTTATACTCTCATTTAAGTTTGTTGGTGTAACATTTTTGTAAGTGTTTTTTTCTATCATTATATGACTAGCTTATATATATATATATATATATATATATATATATATATATATATATATATATATATATATATATATATATATATATATATATATATATATATATATATATATATATATATATATATATATATATATATATATATATATAAGCTAGTAGTAGTTGTGACAAAGATTTTATAGTTAATCTACAATTGTAGATTTTAATTATCAAATATTTAATATTTTGTGATATATTATAAATTGCTTCAAAATATGTTCAATGAAATAGATTCCCTACTAAAATTTAAAAAGTTGTGTGTCAGCACACACATATATATTCCCTTTCACTCCTCCCTCTCTCTCTCTCACTCACTCACACACACTCACACACACACACACACACACACACACACACACACACACACACACACACACACACACACACACATCATCTAAATCTATTTATGAACCTAATTATCCTCTTTATTTATTTACCTCATCTTTCCCTACTCCCTCTTCTACCTTTCTTCCATCTCCCACCACTTTAACCATCACTTCCCCTATTTACCATATATATCTTCATCTCATATCCCTGCTCTCTCCCTATCCCATAACAATGTCCATATGTTCCATGCTCTCTCTCTCTCTCTCTCTCTCTCTCTCTCTCTCTCTCTCTCTCTCTCTCTCCCCTCACCCCCATATTCCTTTGCCTCCCACCACCTCTTTTAGATAATTACCATATATAAATATATACACCATCTCCCTTTTGTCTCTCTTTCTTTGTCACATCTCCTTCATGCTAATTACACTTTCTCTTCTTTCTTCTCTCGTCATCTCTTTTCCTATCTAATCCCCCCTGCTCTCTCTCTCTAAACCTCATGTCTCTAATCCTATCTGTCCTTGTCTTACTCTCTCACACATGTCCATCCACTCGTGTCTCTATATCCCTCACATTATGATGCATCCAAAATTCCTCAAATAATTAACATAAATATAATATAGAAAGAGTACAAAATAAATTTGAGAATTCCAAATTATTCTTTATTATTCTTCCAAATCCTCCTCCTCCTACAATGATAGAAATTACAATTTTAAATACAAATCCAAAATTACTATTTTTGACAATTTTTTCATAAAATTATTTTTTTGTCATTTTTGGTAATTTTTAAAACAACTCAAAAAAAGAGGATTTTTTTACATGAAGCTTCCTAAAATTGAGAGAAGATGAAATTCCAACTAACATTCAAAATTGGAATTAATATTTCAAGGTTATTAATAGAAATTAACTTTCTAAAAACTAAGAAAAATATTAAAAGCTTTAAAAAACTACTAAAAACTCCTGGTTAGAAAGTCACTAAAAGCTCCTACATCATTCTCCTCTAATTGAAAGAATGCAGCTCTTGCAAGTTGTTTTTGAAAGTGTATAGTTTCTTTTCTGGAACTTTTCCTTCCATCGTATCAAACATTGATTTTATTAACTCAGAGGAATGCAAGTTTGTTCCTTCTTCCTAGTCTTCCAATTTTTTGACATTTTATCATTCATCTTTGCAGTTGTCATTGGATCCATCTTCCTCTTATTTTCCTTAATCCATAATCTACTCAATATCTTCTCAGCCTTTAAAATCCAAAATTTCATTTCTTTTGTATAAACCTTTGTACCATAATCATTTACGTCTTCAACATATAATATATCAACATATTCTTCATTACTTCTTTTTCTTCTCCTATTTAACCTTCTTCCCCTATTGCTCTTGCTCCTCTTCTTTTTCTTTTTCTACTCATTTTATTTTATTTCCATCTCCTTTTTCTTCTTATGCCCCCCCTCCTTCTTCGCATCATTTTCCTTCTCACCTTTTCCCTCTTCCTCTTGCTTCATTTTCATCTTCCTCCTCTTCTCCTCTTCTTCATATTTATCTACTCATTTGCCTTCTCCACATCCTCATCCTTTTTCTTAGGTTTTACCTTATTTGACTATTCAAAATTTTAAAAGTATAAATAAAATAAAATTATAGTATCCAAGTTTGGTAATCATTAAATTCCAAATGTATGATATAATACTATATATATAAAATCTAGGCAAGAGCCTACAACACAATGGTAAATTGTGAGCCTCTTGTCCAAGATGAATCTTGGGTTCGACCTCTTAATGATAAAAAATAAAATTACTATATATAAAATTATATTAAAAATGAATATATATTTTAGTTTTAACATACAAAATAGATATATGTACATTTTTAAAAGCATATATATTTAAGACTTAATCATATGAACTATCTCTCTCCCCCCCTCTCTCCCCCTCCCCTCCCCTCCCCTCCCCCCCTCTCTCTTCCACCCTCCCTCCCCTCCCCTACCCTACCCCCCCTCTTCCTTTTATTCACTTAATCATATGAACCTAATGACATGTAGCAAGAGACTCCAATCTCCAATTATATATATTATGCAACATTTCACTTTGTTTGACTATTTAAATTTTAAAAATATCAAAAAAGGAATTTATTGTATCTAATTTTGGTAATAATTCAATTCTAAATACATAATATAATATTCTATTACTAAAATTATATTTCAAATTGAATAGATATATCTTAGTTGTATAATAGAAAATAGATTTATGTATATGTTTAAATACATATATATATTAAAATTTATGATTTAATAAATAAATATATTTTACATATGAATTTTCTAAAATTTTAAATTTAGAATCATATAAACAAAATAATAAATTAATTATATTCTTACATAAATATAAAAGAATAATCCAAATTTATAAATTCATCAATTATAAACTTAATTTTAAAATATAAGTATTAAAGAATAATAATAAAATAATAATAATACGTACACAAAATAAATCAACTTAGAACCCATTAATTAAACCTGAGTGAATTTAATCTAATGCTTAAGCCATTTTGTTCTCTTCCATAAAATTTCTATCAATTCTGAGGGAAAAATATATAAAGAAAAAAATACAAAAACCAAATTAACACTTGGTGGATTTTAATATTTATCAATTCCTCTGTGGCGGGTCGCATATGTCTCTAACCACACAAAATGAACCTCTGTGTTTGGAAAGTGTTTTAAACAATTGGGAGTGAAAATATTTATAGAATTTCGATCAATATTTAGATTAAATGCAAACTGAAAATAAACTGCATTTAATGTTGAGCATGTTTGAACACCATTAAACATTACTGACATCTAAGCATCTGGATTAAAATTGTGTTGATTGGTTGTGTGCGACACCTATGTTGGAGTCCACCGTGTTAGGTGACATTGAACAGCTAAGTTACCTTTATAAACCATCTTACAACCATTCACACTATAACACTAAAATAAAAAAGAATGCATTTTTTATATAGATTTCAACCCACCAATCATATAAGCGCCTCTGAATGGTAAGAACTCAACAAGCAAACAACGAATAGCTGAACAATCCGATGGACGACATGACGATTTTGGTCATGCTTCGCCCAGTTGATAGCCTTCGGCTAGATTATTTACATTTGCATACTTAAATATAATATAATATTTAATTTTGACAAATAATTGTTTATATATATATATAAAACTGTTTTTTATAAAATATGAATTCAATATTTTATTTTCAATGTAAATAATCTTCTTACTAAGTAGTTCCTAAACAAAGAACTTAACATATATCTGTATTAAATCTTATATTGTGTTTTCTTGGAGTGAAAATATATTTAATAATAAAATTATATTAGATAAATAATGATTTAAACCATCAAAAAATGATTGAGCCAAACTCTAAAGTATAGGTTGATTAGTTCTTGCCTATAGGTTAGTACTTGTCTATAAGTTAAGTATTATTGTGATAGTTTTTCGATTTCATGCCTTAACTAGATTAAAACCTTTTCATTTCTATGGTCAAATTAATCATTTCTAAATTCTATTCTCAAAATAATATAGTATTTCATAGTATACATGCAAGATTTTTAACTTTATAATTTGTAAAAAAATATTTTTCTATTATTTAATTGGATGAATCTAATTAACTCTTTATATGGAGCATGAATTGTAAAACTAATACTTTTATAAAAATTGTTTTTTGATTAATCTTATGTGATTTATTCATGTTTAAAATTGTTAAATGCAAATAACTTAGTTTAGATTTTTATACTTTTAATCTATTATACTTTTTAGAATGTATTTTTTGTCACTCAATTTAAAATGTTAAAAATATAATATATACTTATATTATACAATCTTTTTTAATAAATATTATTATTAAAATATTATTCTTTTAGTATAATAATTTATTTACAATACACTAGTATAATATAATATATGTCAATAGAATATATATATATTAAGATTAGATTAATCATACTTTATAATAAATAATTAATAATTATTTGTATAATTATAAGTACAATTATAATTATAGAAAATTATTAGGCAAGAGCCTACAACACAATGGTAATTTGTGAGTCTCTCATGTGGAAAGTCTTGGATTTGAATTCAATAAATAATAATAACTAATCTAAACTTTGACCTTTACCGATTAATAAAACTTTTCTATAACTATATAATATTTTTATTAATTAAAATATTTTGTATACTATAATAAATTTATTAAAATAAAACTAAAAACTAAAGACAAATACTAAGCCACTTGACACTTGTTTAAAATAAATATATTATCACTATACTTTCTAACTAATTAAAATTTCAAGTTAATAAGCGCCAAGTCTAATTTTCGTTACACAATTTGAATTTTTTTTTCAAGGTCTTAAACCATTTTCATCTAATTGAACTAATACGGTTCATTTTCCTTCATTTTACTTTAGTTTTGGTTGAATCTCATCGATTTGATTGGGGATTCATGTATGCAAGTATTCTTACCACCACATTAGAGAGTGGGGGCAATGATCGAGATGAACGATGGACATTCCAATTTATAGGGAAACTTTCCATGTTCGTATTACTTACCTGCGTTCCTTATATGGAGTACTTTGCACCAATTTTGGTTTTCATTTTTCCTAAATTCTTTCGGCTTGGAGATGCAGTCGTGTATAGATTTGTGGGTCAAGAATCATTAATTACTTTGTTTTTCATTTCAAAATTTAGGTATGAGTTGAGTCTTTTGTTTTGGCATATCTTTCTTTTATCATGTACATTCTTGCTTGGAGTTACCATAAACTTCCATTTTTAGGGGGTGCTCTTCATGAGTTCGAATCACTTTCTTACTATCACCCATGCCAAAATTAATGTACTCTCACATTCGGTGAACTTGCTATGTTAATTCCTTCACTCCATGCCTGGAACCACATGTATAGCTCCCTCTATTTCAAATTTCACATTTATTGATTTATCTTGAGTCATGTAGGTGGGTCATGATTTGAATATGATGATTTGTTTCCTACATCATGAGTACCTATAGGGAACTTGAGTTTGAGATCAATGAAAACACACTGCAAACTATTCATAATCTCCTTTTTTGTTATTGATGTAAACACTTGTACCACCAACTAGTTATAGTAACTTAAACCATAAACTATACATCCTCTCCTTTGATATCAAGACAAAGAGCACAAAATTAAAAAAAAAACATACAATTGCTACTTCAAATGGTTCTTTCACTTTTAGTTATATCTCTAACAGCTCTACATTCCCCTTATCAAAGATATCTCATACTTCTACAACGATTTCCTACCACCAGGAATATACAACCTCTACTGTTCCCTATGAGAGAAACCATCACATGAATCCAAAAGACAAAAGATACATATTAAGTATCCACTTGAAGAGAAGCTCCACTCTTATGTGTTTAGTTTTATGGAGGAGCAATAACCCCTAACTTCTATTGGAGATACTCAAAAGTATCCTTTGATAGTGACTTGATGAAAATGTATGTAGTTTGATCCTTTATAGGTATACAATCCAATTTAACTTCCTCTTGTACAACCTTTTCTCTCAAGAAATGGTGTTGGATAGAAATGTGTTTAGTCATTGACTAGATCATCAAATTCTTTGAACTATCTATAGTACCTATGCTTTCACATGGAATAGGAATTGCCTCATAAATACATCAACTTGATATCTTTGAGAGCCTGCTTCATGCACATGAGTTTAAGGCAATAGGATGTTGCTACAAGTATTCTTCTTCTATTGTAGACAATGATATTGAATCATGCTTGTTCAATATTTCCAAAGAAAATGCACTGGCCACTTGTACTTATTTTGTCAACAACACATCCAATACAATCAACATATGTATGAGCTTTCAAAGAGAAGTCATTATTCATTTTATACAACGAATCAAAATATAAAATCCCTTTAAAATATATAAATATTTTTTTTACTACTTTATCATGAGTTTACTTTGGATATGTTTGATATCTTGCAACCAAATAGAATGCATAGATCAGATTTGGTCTTGAAGCACTTGAACACACCAATATGAAAGATGCCCAATACTAGAGGTCTTGGAAATAGTTCTTTGTTTCACAATTGAGTCTTTGGCTAGTGTTTGGTATCTTTGGAAGACTTTGCTCAATTCTATTTTTTTTGTTTTCTTGTTGGTTTTTCAATTGTGTTTGGATTTTTGAAGATATATGCAAAAATAAAAGATAACTAACAAACAAATCTAAAATACATATAATAAACAAAATTAATTATTGAAAATACTTGACAATCTGGAAATGCCTCAAACCATACCAAGAACAATAATCAAATTTCTGCATTCAAATAGAAAGACTGCCAATGTTGATTGCTGATGTGAAGAGTTAATGATAGACTAACTAGTCTATGCCACTGATCCACACTAGGATCTTGGTGTTCTCCTAACACCTAACTTGGTCTATAGGATTTCCTACAACTTAGAACATCCCCTAACCTACCCTAACCTTCCCACCATGTGAAATGATCAAACCTTGCTCCATGACTCTGTAATGTCCCATTTTTTTGGAGGAATTAATTATAAAGTTATCAATTAAAATATATATATATATTACAAGGTAACTTTATAAATTAAATTTTAAAAAAAAGCTTCTAGAGGTTGCTGGAAGAAGCGGAGAAAAATTAAAAAGGGAGGCCGACCTATCAAGGAAAAAAGAATAAATAGGCATTGAGGGCTCATTGCCTATTATTGAGACTTATTATTGATTTTTGCTTATGTGTGTTGTGGAGCCTAGAGTTTCTGCAAATAGTCACAATTGGCCATTGAGAACGAAAACTCTCAATTGGTACGCAATTTTGAGGGTGTGAGAGATCACTTGAATTATTGCAGCTGTGGGAAGGATATTTCAGTCCTTTCATTTGTGCTTAATTGCTGATTTGGAGTTTCAGTTGGAGTTGCCCTTTCACCGTATCATCTTCAGCAGTCAGTCTCTAGTATTTGATCAATCCAAGTTCTTCTTTTCAATCTGTAGTTACAACAAGTTCTCAATTGTATACAGCCAGTTAGGGTTTCTCTGTAATGTGCTATGTCATAATGTTTTGGTGCTAAAATTTTCCATATCATTTGTAAAAACATTTGGTTTTCATTGAATGAATACATTGGCACTATTATTTCTTTTATTTCAGCAATATATTTTAGCAGTGTGTTAAATCTAGAGTTTGTTTAGTGGCCTATTGGTACGAGTCATTACAGTGGTATTAGAGCAGTTTCCTGCCAGCCTGATAGGGTTACCCAGCCACCATTTAATTTAGTTTACATAGGAACCAACATAACAAAGAATATGGTTGAGAGACATTCTCCAAGCCCATCCAGAAGTGTGCGAGATGATGAGACTTTATAGCAACAGGAGAGGCTTCTACAGTCAATAGAGGCAAGTACATAGGTA
This sequence comes from Cupressus sempervirens, assembly GCA_028749045.1. NCBI lineage: Eukaryota > Viridiplantae > Streptophyta > Pinopsida > Cupressales > Cupressaceae > Cupressus > Cupressus sempervirens. The sequence goes on from CM053785.1 coordinate 664,518,397, forward strand.
ATGATGGTTATGATGCAACATTTGATTGGGGAAAATAGGAGAAATAATCATGATCAGGACGACAAAAGCATAGTAGGATCACAACATAGGACACGGTCTGGAATAGCTGATAGACCCACACATCCTACATTTAGAGAAGAAACTCCAGCACGCACACCTGATGCTATGGTAATAGCTATTGTAGATGAACTCCGACAAGTGAGGAATGAGTGGGATTCATTACTAGAATATGTACAGGATGGATGGACATTTGATAGGTATCTGAACTATAGAGCTGCCAGGCAGAAGCAAGTAGATAAACACAGTGAGTTGCAATAGGTCACCAACAAGTTGGTATTACCCACATTTGATGACAGTGGAAAAATGACTGCTCGTGCTTGGATTCATAAGGTGGATACTTTCCTATCTCTGAAGACTATGACAGAAATTGAAGCACTCAAGTATGCCACTTTACAGTTAGATGGGGCAGCACATGATTGGTGGACACATGGCATGATCACATTGCAACACAATCAGGTAACCACTTATCAGGAGTTTGTGGATAGATTGATAGAAAGGTTTCAAAAAAAAAATCCTGAAGTTTATTTCTGGGAGTTAGCCCAGTTGAGACAGTCAAGAGGCTTAGAACAATTTATCAATAACTTCCAGAAGCTTGTAGTGATGGTGCCTAACATTTTAGAAAGGAGGCTAGCCATTTTATTCACAGAGGGATTAACTGAACCACTCAAGGGGTGGGTAAAGGCTTTTGATCCTCCTACATTACAGGAAGCCATGAAGAAAGCCCGCAGTATGGAACTTGCAGCTCCAACAAATCGATTTAGTTCAAAGGGTTCTTCATCATTTAGAGATAACAAAGGAGAATTCAACAAGGGTAAAGAGAAGGTTAGTGACTCAAAAGACAAGCTAGCTGCACCTTGGGATAAGGAAACACCTAATGACTTGTGTAGGAAGAAGCTATGCTTCTTTTGCAAAGGTCCCTATGAGTTTGGTCATGATTGTCCTATGAAGCCTAAGGGGAAGGCTAACCGGGTGATGTGGGCTTATTATGAAGGTTCAGATTCAGACATCTTAGAGCACCATGATGAGGATCTTGATGAGGTAGAGGGAGAACAAGAGGTAGATAGTACTAAGAAAAAAGAGGCTCCAGAGATACATTTACAGGAGGCACGTCTGTCTAGTATTCAAAGAGAGGGATCTTTTAGATTTCGAGGAGTCTTGGCAGGAAAAAAGATTATTACTTTTTTGGATACAGGTGCCACACATAATTTCATTGATGCATGATTTTTGGAGAGGAGTGAACTCATTACTGAGGAGTTTGAGGGACTAAGAGTTAAGGTAGCTAATGGATATACTCTTCGTTTGAGAGCAGGATATTGAAAAAACTGCTTTTAGATGTCATTACGGTCATTTTGAGTTTGTAGTCATGCCTTTTGGTTTGACTAATGCACTTGCCACTTTTCAATCCACTATGAACAAGGTCTTCCACCATCAGTTGAGGAAATTTGTGCTAGTGTTCTTTGATGATATTTTGATCTATAGTAGGACATGGCAGGAACATTTAGAGCACTTGGAGACAGTATTAAGCATTTTATAGAGTGAGTCCTTGTATGCCAAGGAGTCCAAATGTGATTTGGGGATGACATAATTGTTGTATCTTGGACACATCATTAGTGCAGAAGGAGTGCGAATGGATCCTAAAAAGATCCGTGCTATTGTTGATTGGCCACCACTAGAGAACCTTACGCAGTTAAGAGGGTTCCTTGGTCTATGTGGATTCTATCACATGTTTGTTAGTGGCTACTCATGACATGCAACACCCATGATAGATTTGTTGAATAAAGGGCCATTTGTGTGGACTCGGGAGGCATAGGAGTGTTTTATGCAGTTTAAGGAAATAATGACTACATGCCCAGTATTAGCATTGCCTGATTTCACAAAGCCATTTGAGCTTCAATGTGATGCTTCGTTGGTGCTGTACTCATGCAGAACAAGCATCCTATAGCTTATGAGAGTAGGAAACTCAGAGAGGCTGAGAGATCATTCAGCATATATGATAAGGAGATGCTAGCCATCATGCATGCCTTGGCCAAATTCAGACAATATCTTGTGGGAAACAAATTTTGTATTAAAACTGATCATAATAGTTTGAGGCACTTTTTGGGATAGCGGGACCTGAATGATCATCAGCAGAAGTGGGTGAGTAAGTTATAGGCATATGATTTTGATATCACATATGTTAAGGGGACATAAAATATTGTTGCAGATGCTTTATCCCGTAGGCCACACCTCACTTCTATGATTCAGATATCAAAGGATTGGCGAAACTTGATTGTAGTAGAATATGCCAAAGACACATGGGCCTCTTCTATAGTGGAGGGGACAACAATCGACACCAGATACACTCTCATAGATGATTTGATCATTTACAAGAACGAGATTTACTTAGCCCCAGGATCGAAAGTGAAGCAGTTGATTTTTAGAGCATTCCATAATTCACCTACAGTAGGCCATCCTGGGTATTTCAAGACTTACAGGTTAGTACAGGAATGATTCACTTGGAAGGGACTTAAGGTTGATGTTTTGTAGTATGTGCGTGAGTTTAATGTTTGCTAGTAGAACAAAAAAGAGCATACTTATCCAACAGGGCTCCTACAGCCACTTCCTATTCCTGACAGGAAGTGGGAGTGCATCTCTATGGATTTTATTACGGGCTTGCCTAGGGCCCAGGGGTGTGATTGTATCTATGTGGTGGTGGGTAGGCTGACAAAATATGCTCACTTCTTCCCTATCACTACTACATACTCAGCAACTCAGATGACAAAGGTTTTCTTCAAGGAGATTTTTAGATTACATGGTTTTCCTCGGAGCATTGTGAGTGACAGAGACAACCACTTCATGAGTCACTTTTGGCAGGAGATATTTTGGTTGTGTGGCATTGAGCTTACACCTAGTACCAGTTATCACCCATAGACTGATGGTCAAATAGAGATTGTAAACAAATGGGTGGAAGGGTATTTGAGGAATTATGTGGCAGATCAACAGCAAGCTTCGGTCAGATGGATATATCTCTGTGAGTATTGTTACAATACTACATATCATATGACTATACAAATGACACCCTTCATGGCACTTTACGGTTATGAGGCACCTAGTTTCTTAGATTTGTTGTTGGGAGACAGTCGAGTACCTCGTGTAGGTGAACTATTACAGGAAAGTAAGGATATAGTTGCTACTCTCAAAAACAACATTGCTAGAGCTCAGAACTAGCAAAAATAGTATGTAGACAAGAAGAGGACTGAGCGTAGTTTTGAGGTAAATGATATGGTTTACCTCATGTTGCAGCCATATAAGCAGTCCACTCTCAAGAAGAGTGGTACAGAGAAACTCAAGCCACGCTATTATGGACCATTCAAGATCATCAAATGAGTTGGTGAGGTGGCTTATGAGTTGGAGCTTCCCACAGATAGTCGAGTGCACAATGTGTTTCATGTATCATGCCTCAAAAAAGGCGTTGGGTTAGAATGTGATGCCTTCTGCAGTATTACCTCCCTTGGATGATGAGGGAAAATTGATCTTAGTGCCAGAATTCATTTTGGATAGTAGAGAGAAGCAACTTCACAGGAGAGTAATCAGAGAGTATCTAGTTAAGTGGAAAGATTTACCTGTTGAAGATGCTACTTGGGAGGGAGAAGTGATTTTGCAGCATCCAGCATTAAGATTTCTTGAGGCCAAGTAATTTTAGGAGGGCGGACCTGTAATGTCCCATTTTTTTGGAGGAATTAATTATAAAGTTATCAATTAAAATATATATATTACAAGGTAACTTTATAAATTAAATTTAAAAAAAAAGCTTCTAGAGGTTGCTGGAAGAAGCGGAGAAAAATTAAAAAGGGAGGCCGACCTATCAAGGAAAAAAGAATAAATAGGCATTGAGGGCTCATTGCCTATTATCGAGACTTATTATTTATTTTTGCTTATGCGCGTTGCGGAGCCTAGGGTTTTTGCAAATAGTCACAATTGGCCATTAAGAACAAAAACTCTCAATTGATACGCAATTTTGAGGGTGTGAGAGATCACCTGAATTATTGCAGCTATGGGAAGGATATTTCAGTCCTTTCATTTGTGCTTAATTGTTGATTTGGAGTTTCAGTTGGAGTTGCACTTTCACCATATCATCTTCAGCAGTCAATCTCTAGTATTTGATCAATCCAGGTTCTTCTTTTCAATCTATAGTTGCAACAAGTTCTCAATTGTATACAACCAGTTAGGGTTTCTCTGTAATGTGCTATGTCATAATGTTTTGGTGCTGAAATTTGCTATATCATTTCTAAAAACATTTGGTGTTCATTGAATGAATACATTGGCACTATTATTTCTTTTATTTCAGCAATATATTTTAGCAGTGTGTTAAATCTAGAGTTTGTTTAGTGGCCTATTGGTACGGGTCATTACAGACTCACTTATCCTCCTAGGAATGCAATTCTTCCAAAAGGCATGTGTAGATCTACCAGGGTTTCACAGTACTCGCTAGTCCAACCAAGGTTTTGATGATTTTTAAGGTGTAATTGGAACACTTTTAGTATGCTTGAAGGGATGGTAACAATGGGTTCATACCTATTTTTTTGGTTTCTTCACAAAAGGGCTACTAGAAGAGCCCCTAATTAGGCCTCCACCTGGATTTATAGGGCTGATAACTCTTTATCCTTAGAGATTCAACAAACCTAGCCTTAAGAACATTTGTTTCATATAGTCCACACTCAAAGATTTTTGAGGTTTTAGGCCACCAAAATGTCTTATAGCAATAATGGTAAAAATGAGGGTGTTGGGGGGTTTCAAGGGCTGCTTGTTATCCCCACTTTTAACACACCTTCCCTAACTCACAAAAACTTCTCCTCTTCAAGATAACACCTTTACATACTACTCTTCCTTCCCTCAAAAGGGCTAGTCATGATTCTTCTTGCTTTGCTCTTGAGAGCTCTTTCTTTGATGACTTTTCCTAGCTAGGCATTGCTTAGCTCACCTAGGGCTTTGTCAAAGAATTAGCTGCACTTGTTTTCTGGGCCATTTCTTGCATAATGTTACACCTTACGGTCTTTAGTCTTAGAATCCAAGAGGCCATGGAAATACCACGATGGAAACAAGAGCTACAACCCTTTCATTGTAGAGAACTCCAAAATGGACAACACATAGTCAACTTTAAAGAAATTTACAAAGACCTTATAAAACTTGATTACCATCTAATGCATGGATAATGTAGAATAGACAATATAAAAACTATATCATCCAACCAAAGCACGGTCACAATGTAAAATTATTCCCAACAAGGCAAAAATTAGTATTATTGCTGAAAAAACATGCAGCGACTGTTGAATCCATATTACAATAGTATCAAGACAATAATCAACCCTTGGCTTAAGGTTTTTCAAGCCTTATATAAGCTTCCCTTTTGTGTTTTAATAGGTTTAAGGCTTTATTTAAGCCATTTAACAAGTTAGGCATTTACAAAGAAAAAGTTTATTAGCAACTTTGAAAATTGCTAACAACTCTAGAGCAACTTTTTGTTGCCTGAACAAGTTTTTCTCCTACACTATTAAGACCATTGCTAGGTCTTCCCAAGAATTCTTGGGCTTTAAAACTCCATCAAATTACCTCATCTAAGACCTCCAAACTCTCACTGATGTAAATATCTCTTGGTGACAACTTTTGAACAACTTTATCTTGTTCAAGCAATAACCACATTATAAGTTCTTGTAATGCACACATGTGCTCATAGTACAACAAAAAATCCTATTCCAACCTTTTAAAAACATGGAAAATAAAAAGATCTTAGGATGACACCAACCATAGGTTATGGTACCATTCACATCAAACCCAAAGAGGAATGTTTAAGAACTTACCTAAGCCTAGAGACACAAGCATGAGCTATATGCTCTTATTGTATTCACATACTTCTTCTAAGAAGTTCATCATACCAAAAAATGAAATGGTGGGAGCCTTGGAAGGGTGCTCTTGCACCATACTTCCCCCCTTAGCACAAACTAAGGCACTTTAGGGTCAAGAAAAGTTGGATCAATGCCAAACTTCTTGAAATGTCCTTCCTCAACCCAAGTGGCTTTAGATTTAGGTTGATCCTTCCTTTTAATTAGATTTTCCATATAAACTTGATGCCATGTAGATTTCTTCACCCTAGATTCCAATACTTTCTCTACTTTTGCTAGCTTCTTCTTGGGCATTGGTGTCAAGGTCTTGTAGGACCTTTGGTGGAGCTACACTTTGCTGACTAATTTCTCCCTTAAATTTGATCAAGCTTGCAACATTCAATACTAGTGAGATAGCTAGGTCTGATGCCAAGTCCCCACTTTGTAAACATTCCCTCCATATTTAGCTAGAACCTTGCATGGGACAACTTTTCTCATTTGGAGCTTAGTGGGCATACCTTGTTGCATTCTTGCTTTGTTAAGATGGACCATGACATAGTCCCCAATCTAAAACTATACTTCTTTCCTCTTCTCATCCATTTTGGCCTTGAGTCTTTGAGTGGATCCCAACATAGTTTTCTTCACTTGTTCTTGAACCTCTTTGATAGTTTGAGTAAAATCTTCAACTTTTCCACTCTTTAACTCCATAAGACCTAAGTCTCTTAACTCACTTACTCCTCTAGGGTGTCTACCATATACTATCTCAAAAGGACTTCTTCCCGTGGTCCTATTAACACTGTCATTATAAGAATATTCAGCCTGAGATATAACAAAATCCCAAGTCTCCCCATACTCCTTTGTTAAGCACCTTAGCAAGTTCCCAAGCACCCTGTTGATGACCTCAATTTGACCATCAGTTTGAGGATGGTATGCTGAACTGAAAGAGAGATTAGTTCCCAGCCTTTTCCATAAGGTTTTCCAAAAATGACCCATGAACTTGTTGTCCCTATCAGACACAATACTCAAAGGGAGTCCATGAATCCATACTATCTCCTTGAAGAAGAGATGTGCTATATAACTTGTATCATGAGTAGTTTTACATGGAATAAAAGGACTCATTTTAGAGAACCTATCTAATACAACATAAATGTTGTCCATACTTGATTTGATTTTAGGGAGTCTAACCGCAAAGTTCATACTTACACATTCTCACGGCCTATTTAGAATTAGTAGGGGTTGATAGAGTCCTACATTGCTTGAACCAACTTTATCTCTTTGACATATTCCACATTGCTCAACATATCTTTGTATATCCCTTGCTAACTTAGGCCAAAAGTAGTATCTCTGTACTAACTCCAATGTCTTGTTTATGCCAAAATATCCACTCAAGCTGCCATTATGCTTCTCTTCAATCAAATTTTCTCTCATGGATCCCTTAGGTAGACATAGTTGATTACCTTTAAATAACAATCCATTTTGAAGGGTATAATCTGCAAACTCACTATGAAAATAATTCTCAAACTCTAGGCATACCTTGTAGGCTTGAGAGAAGTTTTCATCCTCTTTGTACAAATCTTTGAAACCTACTACTCCAATGCTTTGCAGCTGCACTTCTTGGATAGTCAAAAGATTTCTACTCAAGGAATTTGCTACCTTGTTGAGCTGCCCCTTCTTATGCTTAATTGTGAATGTGAAAGATTGTAGATACTCCATCCACTTCAAATGCTTGTTGCTAAGATTCTCTTGAGTGTTTATGTAACTCAAAGCCTAATTATCTATAAAGACAACAAATTATTTGGGTAGGAGGTAATGTCTCCATTTCTTGAGAGATTGTACTAATGCATATAAGTCCAAGACATAAGCTGAATACTTCTTCTTTCCTCATTGAGTTTCTCACTAAAAAATGCCACAGGTCTTCCTTCTTGACTCAATACACCCCCTATTGCTAAATTATTTGCATCACATCAAGAGTGAATAATTTATCAAAAGTAGGTAAGATTGAAATGGGTTTTGTAGCTACCTCTTGTTTCAATGTTTGAAATGCCTTCTCTACTACCTCGGTCCATTTGAACTTTGTTTTCAACCCTCCTTTGATGGTGTCTAGTATTGGTGCACAAATTCCACTGAAGTTCCTCACAAACTTTCTATAAAATTGTGTCGAGCCATGAAAACATCTCACTTTAGTCCCTATTTTAGGAGTAGGCCAATCCAATATTGCTTCCACTTTGCCAGGGTCTATTTTCAAATTACCCTTGGACACTGTAAAGCCCAAATAAACCAATTCTTGTTGCATGAATACACACTTTTCTAGATTAATGGACAGTTACTCTTCTTGGAGTCTCTTCAGGACCAACCTTACATGTTCCAGGTGCTCTTCTTTTGTTTTTCTATAGATGAGTATATCATCTAGATACACTACCACAAATCTGCCTATGAAGTCCTTCAAGACCTCATTCATTAATCTCATACAGGTGCTTGGGGCATTTGTAAGCCCAAATGGCATTACAAGCCATTCATACAACCCATCTATGGTTTTAAAAGTGGTCTTCCATTCATCACCCTCCTTGATTCTAATTTGGTGATAACCACTTTTTAAATCCAGCTTAGTAAAGTACATAGAACCTCCTAAACAATCCATCAAGTCTTCTATTCTTGGAATAGGGAATCTATACTCGATAGTGATCTAGTTAATAGCCCTTGAATTTGTACAAAGCCTCCATTTTCCTCCTTTATTTGTTGCTAAGACTATTGAGATAGCACATGGACTAATGCTCTTGTTAATCGACCCTTGATCCAATAATTCTTGCACTTTTCTTGCCACTTCTTTATTCTGATCTGAAGTAAGCTTATAGGTTGCTTTGTGAGGCAAAGAATCACCAAGTTTAAAATCAATTTGATGGCTGATTGAGCTTTTAGGTGGTAGTACTGCTGGAGTTCCATCTGAAATAATGTCCTTGAAATCATCAAGAATTTGCTGCACTTTAAGTGGTATTGGCTACAACTTAGTATCTTCCTCCTTTGGCTTGACCATAATTGCACATCCTATAGTCCCCTCATCTTGTAAAGCTTGCAATAACTCTTTACCACTACTAAGTAACACACTAAGTGTCTTAGAAACTTCCCCTTCATTCTCTATTAAGGACTGAATTTTGAAAGTCCTTCCATCCTTCTTGAAAGAAATGGCATTTTCTTCTTCATCGTAGATCACTTTCCTGTCAAATTGTCATGGTCTTCCAAATAGAAGATGGCATGCATCCATGGGTAAGACATCACAAAGTACTTTGTCTTTATAAGCTCCAACAAAAAAATCAACCCATGTCTGCTCATTAACAAGTACACTTTTCTCTTGATTCAACCAAGTCACCTTGTAGGGATTTTCATGGGGAACCTTTGTAAGTTTCAGCTTCTTTGCTACCTCCTTTGATATAATGTTATCTATAGATCCTAAATCCACTATAACCTTGCAAACTTTTCCTTGAATCTTGCACCTAACTCTAAAAAGAGCCCTCCTCTACTTAGGTTCACTTTGATTGGGCTGCCTTGTGAGTACCTTTCTAATCATCAATTTCTCACCCATTTCTAATTCTAATTTGTTGACTTCATTAGTGCATGAGCTTCTACCATCTTCTTGAGTATAAGATACTCTCTTCTCATTACTAGAGGTTGATGGTTTTTCAGGACACCTATAGGTAGGATGCCCAAGCTGTCCACATTGATAACACTTCATGGTGGCAAAGTAGGAGCTACTCCTTCTTGCTCCTCTTCCTCTATTTCCTTGAGATCCTCTTCCTCTACCAAAAGATCCCCTTGTGTTGATTTCAGAACTTTGTTCTAATAGTCCATTTTCCCCTTGGTTTCTTGATTCACCACCTCTACTAGAACCACCTCTTTGACCACCTCTAGAATCTCTACCTCTTCCTCTATTCTTGGAAGTATGATCTTGCTTTTTTTTCCCTTTCTATTCCACCTTTAGGGCCATTTGATAGCTCTAATAAACTATTTTACAAGTGACAAGGTTCATTTCTTCTTGAATAGACCATTTGAGTCCATTTAGATATCTTGCTAACCTGATACTTTCATCTTCCACCACTTTAGACCTCAAGCATAGCTTTTGGAATTCTTCAGTATAAGAATGCACATCCATGTCTTTTTGCCTCAGATTTTGTCTCCTCCTATACAAATGTATTTCATAGTCTTTAGGAATGTAGGCTTGTTTGATTTTAGCCACCATTCCTTTCCAGCAAGTAATAGGACCTTATCTTCTTTTTCCCTCTCTATTTGCACAAATTTCCACTAGGTGAGAGTGGTGCCTCTCAACCTTGACCTTGCAATCTTAACCTTCTAAGCATCAGAGGCACCATCACATTCAAAATGATTCTCCATCCCTTCAATCCATTCCATGATGAGATCAAGATCTATCTTGCCACTAAATAGAGGAATGGCTTCCAAGGCTTTACTATTTATTGCTTTGATTGCCTTCAAGAAAGGCTCTTCTAGTAAAACTGGGTCTGGTGTTGGAGTTTCTTCTTCTAACTCAATGTCTTTCTCTTTGGCCTCCTTCTCTGCTTTTTGCTCCATCTTGTCCTTGACTTTATCTGTAGTGCCTTGGACCTCGCTCAACAATTGTTCCAACTGTGTCAATCTTTCTCTCAAAGACCTATTGTCTTCTTCTTGCTCTTCTACCTTCTTAGCCAATTCAGTATTGGTTACCATTGTGTTGGAATCACTAGATTCACTAGGTGACTGCATTCACCTTGCTTTGCACTTGCTTTGTCCCACACCTTTGCAGGCTCTGTTACCAATTTGATGAGGAGAGTTAAGGATAGACTAACTAGTCTATGACACTAATCCACACTAGGATCTTGGTGTTCTCCTAACACCTAACTTGGTCTATAGGATTTCTTGCAACTTAGAACATCCCCTAACCTGTCCTAACCTTCCCACCAGGTGAAATGATCAAACCTTGCTCCATGACTCACTTATCCTCCTAGGAATGCAATTCTTCCAAAAGGCATATGTAGGTCTACCAAGGTTTCATAGTGCTCACCTGTCCAATCAAGGTTTTGATGAGTTTCAAGGTGTTATTGGAACACTTTTAGTATGCTTGAAAGGATGGTAACAATGGGTTCATACCTGATTTCTTCGTTACTTCACAAAAGGGCTACTAGAAGAACCCCTGATTAGGCCTCCACCTGGATTTATAGGGTTGATAACTCTTTATCCTTAGAGATTCAACAAACCTATTCTTAAGAACATTTGTTTCACATAGTCCATACTCAAAGATTTTTGAGGTTTTAGGCCACCAAAAGGTCGTACAACAATAATGGTAAAAATGAGGGTTTTGGGGGGTTGCAAGGGTTGCTTGTTGTCCCCACTTTTAACACACCTTCCCCAACTCACAAAAACTTCTCCTCTTCAAGTTAACACCTTTACATACTACTCTTCCTTCCCTTAAGAGGGTTGGGTGTGATTCTTCTTTCTTTTCTCTTGAGAGCTCTTTCTTTGTTGACTTTTCCTAGTCGGGCAATGCTTAGCTCGCCTAGGGCTTTGTCAAAGAATTAGTTGCACTTGTCTACTGGGCCCTTTCTTGAATAATATTACACCTTAGGGAATCCAAGAGGCCATGGAAATCCCATGGTGGAAACAAGAGCTACAACCCTTTCATTGTCGAGAACTCCAAAATGGACAACACATAGTCAACTTTAAATAAATTTACAAAAACCTTATAAAACTTGATTACAGATCTTATCTAATGCACATATAATGAAGAATACACAATATAAAAACTATAAAATCCAACCAAAGCACAATCAAAATGTAAAATTGTTCCCAAACAAGGCAAAAATTAGTATTATTGTTGAAAAAACATGCACAAACTATTGAATCCATACTATAGCAATATCAAGACAATAATCAACCCTTCTTAGGGTTTTTCAAGCCTTATATAATCTCCCCTTTGGTTTTTTTTATTAGTTTTAAGGCTTTATTTAAGACATTTAACAAGTTAGGTATTTGCAAAGAAAAAGTTTCTTAGCAACTTTGAAAGTTGCTAACAACTTTGGAGCAACTTTTTGTTGCGTGAACAAGTTTTGCTCCTACACTATTAAGACCATTCCTAGGTCTCCCCAAGGCATTCTTGGGATTTAAAACTCCATCAAGTTACCTCATATAAGACTCCAAAATCTCACTAATGTAAATATCACCTGATGACAACTTTTGAACAACTTTATCGTGTTCAAGCAATAACCACATTATAAGTTCTTCTAATGCACACATGTGCTCATAGTGCAATGTGATGTCCCCATATTAGTATATAATTTAATTAATAAATAAATAATAATAATAATAATAAATAAATATTAACAAGTAATATTAAATAATAAATAAATATTATATATATTTATATTATCAACAAGATATCAAATTGATATAATATTATATTATATCAATTAATATAGTAGCAAAATGTAAATTATATAATTATATAAATAATGAATATATTATTAATATAATATAATATATTATTATAATAATATAATACAATAATTAAATTATAAGAATATATATAATATAATTATATTGTATTCAACTCAATAAAACATAATAATAATATACATTGTAAGTGTATTACTCAAATTATTATTATATTTAAAAAAATTATTAAATTTTTAAAATAAGTAATATAATCCAGATGCTCATATGTTAATAATAAATAAAACAATTATAAGTATAATGAATGGAGAATTGGCTAAAGCCATGGTACCAAACATTGAGATTAGAATTCACCAATATGAGGGTATGGACTCAAGGAATGCTCACATAATTATACCATTGGTCAAATATTAAATCCCTCTCCAATCTTCATTTTTGAACGCTATTTGAAAACACCATCAATGAAGATAAACCGGTTACATGAATTGGTTTATGACTAAGGTAGCAACTTGGGAGGACATGTACTTCATCCATCACCCAATCCACATAGATAGCACCATACATATTTTCGTCATTGAAAAAAACATGATTTATAAGGTAATAACTAATATAAAATTACCATAATAATCATTATGTTAGTTATGGTAATTAGGAGGTGACTCTTCCATATGCGCCTCTTCCTTTCATCATGCATATATTTATTGGAGATAGTATCATTTGGAAAAGAGGTGAATTGAAGAATATAAAATATATCATGTCCTTGTGGAACACTTGGTTTTGGAGCTTTATTTCCTTCGACAATCATTGGTACAAGTGCCATAAAAATAGTCAGAGATGACAACATTCTTGAAGCATATTTATATTGATATAATAGAATGACTTGATAAAGATATACAGTCAGAATGATTAAGTTAATGACCATATGCACAACAATTTAGCTGGTGATGACACAAGATAATCCCTAGATTTGACATCCAGGCATAAAAGGTTATGGTCAACATCTAATCACCGATAACAGAGGAAGGATTAGCAGTGAGGTCAATTAGAAGTTACATTCATCAAATAATGGTTCAGCAGTAGGACTATATTCAAATAGAAAAAAACACCACAACACCTACATGGCAGATTTGAAGTTGAAAGGATCCCTGACAGGCAGCGAAAGAAAGAATAAGAGAAAAGATGGCAAAAAAATGAATGACTTAAAAAAGGATCGTTACTATTGGTATCAAAGCAAATTTTCCTGCCATCCTGTGAAGAATATATATACACGGAAAGAACTACAACTGTGCCTACATAACATAGAGAGAGATTGAATAAAAGAAAATAACAAGCATGAAAGGTATAGATCTGAATTAAACATCAAACTAAAACAACCATGATTGAGAGAAGTCTGGAAAAAAGAAGACATATTCAGGGGCAAGACACAAAATTTCTATTTTCTATGAAGTCTCATAACATCTAAAGATAAAGATTCATTCTGTAAAATGGTAATAAAAAAGATAATTATAAAGAATGAAACCTCAATGATTTTCCTAATTCCTTGGTAGGTTCAAACCAAATGTATTGAACATACTTATAAGACTACATAGATTCATATCACTGTGACCAAGTATAGACAAGTATAGTAGGAGAATCATCATACATCACACCATGTTCTCACTTCATATTATAAAGACTTGGAAAATAGTTCTTTCGGTTCATAGCCAGTGTCATTGGGGCTCATCATCAAGTACAACCAAAGTATCATAGGATAAATCCTATCGCGAAAAGGTTTTACAAAAGTTCAAATAAAGGCAATTGACGGGAGTAGTGTCAAAATCGATGAACTTTACTAAAGTTGATAAAAATCCCTCTTTTTGGAAATAGAGTTTATTACATGGATGTTGGATTCACACTGACTCACAAAGGAATGCTGTTGGAAAGAACAACAATCAATACAAGTTTATAGGTCAATCTGAGTTGTATTGCAAATTTTAACTGACTAGCACTGTTAATGTACTTTATAACTGCCACAAAACCCTAGAGTATTACTAGGATTAAAGCTTTTTGGAATAATAGATAAGGAACATAATTTATAAAGAAAGAAACAAATAAAAGGTGAAGGAAAGAATCCATTTAAATAATGCATCATGGATTCCCAAGTAGAAAATAGTATGAATAATGGGACCACCATTGGTTGATGGAGTATTAAATGAAAAGGTGTATAAACAGATCAAGCAATTTGATGTAGAAGTATGTAGACTAAAAATTAAAATCCACGCAAAAGCGATATATTCATATGAGCAAGCACAATTCATTGTTCCCATCAAATGATAAGTCTTCAGTGGCAGCACCTTTAACATGACTACAGTTGGACAAGATATCAACTAAATATTGGTGAGAACCCAACAGCCAGATTACCTATTGCTGGAAAGGTATTAGAATATTATGCTGCGACCAAAATCAAGAGTCATATATTAAATGATCAATGGCTGATGGAGGATGTGATATAATGACCTAGGGATACCAAATCATCTATTCACCCAAGCATTGAGTAAGATTCAATACTCAGTCATGAATTATCGAATGTTGAGAGCACATGGTGATATAGGGGATCTGAGAGACCATAAATCTGATCAATAACTGTCAAACATTTCTAATAAATAATTGGAACATCAGAATGATCAACGGTAATTACAATGATAAGAAAGGCCAATTGAGATAAATGTTAGTGGTTTAGATTAATCAAGCTTGACTAGTATTCAACACTGATAAATAAAAACAATTTTTTGAATTGTTCCTTAATTATATTAAATTGGGCAGTGAGTATAATTATGAAATGGATTTGTGCTAATAATAATAGAGTGAACTCTAAAAAGGTATGAAGACAGCGATGAGGTAAATAGCAGTATCCTCTTTAATAGCTAATGTCCCCATTCCTGACTTCAAGACGACTAGAAGCTATAAATGATTAAAATAAGTTTTAATTAAAGATTTAAACTTATTATTAAAGAGAATAATTAACTTCAAGCATGATATCAAGTATTAACAAAGGATAAGAAAGTCAAACATTGAGAAATAAATATCTCTATAGTTTGGGAAGGTAAACGTGGAGTCAATAAAGAGACATAAAGGAACAAGAAAGATTAAAAGAGATATAATACTTCATGAAGGTGCTTCAAATCAATATACTCAAGTTAGTAATAACTAGCAATCTTATTGAGAGCCATCAAACATTATTCAACAAATGGGATATCAATAGAGATTTAAGGTGCTTCCTTATGGTATGCATTGTCAAGGACAACTTAAACTTCGCCAAGCCATTTGCTTTATTGAAAGATTTGCAAGATTATCATAATTCAATATCCACTGACGGAGAGGCTTCTCAGCTTTTCCTTCAATTTTAAAATGAAGTGGAATTGTCAAACAATGATGGAGATTTATGAAAGAAGTTATGACAGACTTATAGTCATTTCATAAGATCTATTTGAGAAGAGGACTTGTAATTGATTTGAAGGAAGTAGGAATATGGATAGAATTAAAGATATCCATCATCAATTGAATAAGCGACATTAACGAGGTGTAAAAATTCACTAAAGACTCTTAGGGGAGAATCATTGCAGATTTAGCAAGCTTGCAAAACTCCTATCCCTAAGGGTCGGGGGGGAGGTGATATAAACTCAAAGGATAAATTTGAAGAGGTTACCACATATTGAATATTTCAATCAACCTAGTTTATTTTGAATTTTGAATTTTAAGATGAAATTACTGACATTCTTTTATTTTGGGATTCTCATTTGAGAATCAAATTTTTTTCAGGATTAAACTAGAGGAAGACCTTAAGTGGATATGAAGAGTACTTCATACTCCTAAATCACCACTTCATAACATAAAGGTAATGAGGTAAGGTATATATTTTGTGCATATTTTGTTATGAAATAATTGATAGTGTCTTTCTTATTACTGACACATTCGTTATCATGAAGACTATTGAATAGTCTATCAATGATTCTAGTTACAATGAAATGAAACCAAAATATATGAAAAATTAAATATAAATAAATACTTCATATGAAAAATGAAATGAAAAATATATATGAAAAATGAAGAATGAAATATAATATTGAATTAAGGGATAGAGGGTGTAGTTGATTTTACATAAACAAGACCATCCTAGTATTCTAATAACAATAGACAATGGAAAAAGAGCACAATATCAATAGACTACTAAACTAGGGGAAATCAAATAGGTTTGAGAAACAAAAAAAGGTGTGGCATGAGCCATGAAAAATGTTGTCCCACCACTCAAGTGAAGTATTAAACACCATGGAAATATATGAAATGAGGTGCAGTGACCTATCATAGTTTAGTGACTATTGGTTTTACACCTGACATTACAAAGGAGTAAATACATGTCCATAGAGAATTGTATATTCCAAAAAAGAAAGAATTTAACCAATTATGATAGAAGGGAAATTAATGTGATTTATATTACATAGGGGTCTATTTTATCATCCACATTAAGATATCTTAACATAGGGAGTTGCTGGAGGGAGAGGCGGAGTAAATTCGAGCACCTGACATATATCTTCCAGGGAACTACTTGTAGCTTGTTTCATGCACCCTTTGCACTGTCAATCTACCATCTCGAGATGATTCTAATAAGGAGAGAGAAAGATTCTTGTTTCAAATAATTATGTTAATTTGATTAATCATCTCATCCACATTAAGATCTCTTAAGATAGGGAGTTGGTGGAGGGAGAGGCGGAGTAAATTCGAGCACCTGACAAATATCCTCTAGGGAATTGCTTGTAGCTTGTTTCACATGCCCTTTGCACCGTCAATCTACCATCTTGAGATGATTATAATTAGGAGAGAGAAGGTTGTCCAGTACTATAAGAAGAAATCTTTCAAATGAACTAAGTAAATTAAATTTAACACTCATCTTCTCATCCACATTATGATATCCTAAGGTAGAAAGTTGGTGGAGGGAGAGGTGGAGTAAATTTGGGCACATGACAAATATCCTCCAAGGAATTTCTTGTAGCCTATTTCATGCGCCCTTTGCACCGTAAATCTACCATCTTATGATGATCGTAATGAGGAGAGAGAAAGATTCCTTCCAAATAATTATATAAATGAGAAAAGGAATCATCACAAGACTCATCTTTCTTTGGAGCTATTATATGCTAATAATTATTTGTGTTTGTAGGGTTCATAATCAAAAGCCTAATGAAGAAGTAAAGTCATTGCACATTGTTAATTCTGGGATCTAATCAAGGTTATGTATGATGTGTCTTCATCGTGTATGCTTTGTGTCTTAATGCATCATCTGTCTTCATCGTGTATGCTTTGTGTCTTCATGCATCATCTGTCTTCATCGTGTATGCTTTGTGTTTTCATGCATTCATATGTCTACTTCATGCTTGCTTTGTGTAATTATGCATCAATATTTATATATGCTTAAATTTCTTATATCATAAGGATATTAACATTATATGAAGATAGTCTTATAAGTTTTCTTTGCTTGAGGACAAGAAAATTTGAGAGGGGAGGACTGTGATGTCCCCATATTAGTATATAATTTAATTAATAAATAAATAACAATAATAATAATAAATAAATAAATATTAACAAGTAATATTAAATAATAAATAAATATTATATATATTTATATTATCAACAAGATATCAAATTGATATAATATTATATTATATCAATTAATATAGTAGCAAAATGTAAATTATATAATTATATAAATAATGAATATATTATTAATATAATATATTATATAATAATAATAATATAATACAATAATTAAATTATAAGAATATATATAATATAATTATATTGTATTCAACTCAATAAAACATAATAAAAATATACATTGTAAGTGTATTACTCAAATTATTATTATATTATAAACAAATTGTTAAAATTTAAAAATAAGTAACATAATCCAGATGCTCATATGTTAATCATCAATAAAACAATTATAAGTATAATGAATGGAGAATTGGCTAAAGCCACGGTACCAAACATTGAGATTAGAATTCACCATTATGAGGGTATGGACTCAAGGAATGCTCACATAATTATACCATTGGTCAAATATTAAATCCCTCTCCAATCTTCATTTCTAAACGCTATTTGAAAACACCATCAATGGAGATAAACCAGTTACATGAATTGGTTTGTGACTAAGGCAGCAGCTTGGGAGGACATGTACTTCATCCATCACCCAATCCACATAGATAACACCATACATATTTTCATCATTGGAAAAAACATGATTTATAAGGTAATAAATAATATATAATTACCATAATAATCATTATGTTAGTTATGGTAATTAGGAGGTGACTCTTCCATACGCACCTCTTCCTTTCATCATGCATATATTTATTGGAGATAGTATCATTTGGAAAAGAGGTGAATTGAAGAATATAAAATATATCATGTCCTTGTGGAACACTTGGTTTTGGAGCTTTATTTCCTTTGACAATCATTGGTACAAGTGCCATAAAAACAATCAGAGATGACAACATTCTTGAAGCATATTTATATTGATATAATAGAATGACTCGATAAAGATATACAGTCAGAATGATTAAGTTAATGACCATATGCACAACAATTTAGCCGGTGATGACACAAGATAATCCCTAGATTCAACATCTAGGCATAAAAGTTTATGGTCAACATCTGATCACTGATAACAGAGGAAGGATCAATAGTGAGGTCAATTAGAAGTTACATGCATCAAATGATGGTTTAGTAGTAGGACTATATTCAAACAACAACAAACACCACAACACCTACATGGTAGAGTTGAAGTCGGAGGGATCCCTGATAGGCGGCGAAAGAAAGAATTAGAGAAAAGATGGAAAAAAAATGAATGACTTAAAAAAGGGTCATTACATGCAACAAAAACTCGTATTCCAACATTTTAACAACATGGAAAATCAAAAGATTTTAAGATGACACCAAACCTAAGCTATGGCACCATTCACATCAAACCCACTGAGGAATGTTTAAGAACTAACCTAATCTTAGACACACAAGCATGAGCTATATGATCTTATTGTACTCATATACTTCTTCTAAGAAGTTCATCACACCAAATAATGAAATGGTGGGAGCCTTGGAAGGGTGCTCTTGCACAAATTTCTGCCCCAAATATCGATGCCTCAACTACAAATAATGGATGCTCAACTAAAAATGGGTCTCCCACAAATGCAAAGTTGTGTAGGAGGAAATTGATTGCTCCTCTGATCTCAAAATTCAATCACCCAAAGAATTTTTGAGGCTTGCATCCCAACAATCCAGACTTGAGGGTTTTGTCCCAAACCACAAAATTACTCTCTCAAAGAAATTCCAAATATCATAAGTTTCAAATGTCAAAATATAATGAACAATTAATTCTTCATCTCCTTATAACTCCTCCCAAGTGTAAAATGAACCCTAAATGAGAATTACACTTTGCACAACTTTATAATAAAATAACATTTTCCCAAATAAAGACATCCAAGCTATAGGAAAATAGTTTACAATAATTCAAGATCTTTCCAATGAGTTATAACACAAGGGAACATCTGACCAAACAAAGCCATATTTCCCTTGTTACTCTGAAATGACTATATAAATATCCTTACACTACAACATTTAGGGTCAATTTGCAATGACAATTTGTGACATCGATGTAATTTGTGGTCACTTTCATGTTTTTTTTTTTTTTTTTGCAATCGTCCCTGACGTTGTTGCAATACCAACATCGGCATCATACCTCACCAACATAAAACAAAAAAAAGAAGCATGACAATCATTTTCTATTTGTTTCAATTTTGGAGAGAGTTCCGTGCAAAAGAGGTGGAGAGCTATGAATGTTATTGTGGCCCTTGTAATCGGCGCATTTGGTTGGTGTGACCTCATAATCTTTACATTTCATTGTCATGCCCTTGCTCTACGATTTCATTATCATGTTGTACCCTTACTCTGTGATTTCATTGTTGTGTTGTGCCCTTACTTTGTAATTTTTCTTCAAGAGCGAGAAGGGGTGCATATGTAAATATTTTTTTCTTTTCCTTGTAAACATGTATGTCCTTATATTTCCTTCTAAACATGTATCTCTTTATATATTCAAACAGATCTTTTTAAAAGTTCTTATTACATATATGATCTAGCTACATACATATTCTAGAATGAAAATAATAAAACAATAAAACTTATTGAATTGCCTCAAGATCCTACACAAAAATAATGCAGACCACAAAAAATAGCTAAAGTTTATAAGAAATTTTACAAAAACATATCATAGCAGATATTTTTAGAAAGAAACAAGCGATAACCAATTAAATGGATCTAGTTACTGATTAGTTGGGTTGATATATATGTATATTTAACTAGGTTATGGCTTCTACAAGTGAATGAGCCTTGTGATTATGCATATGTATTTGATGCATTTTTTTCCTATGATATATCTCAGCATTTCGTTGTCGTACCCTTGCTCTGCGATTTTGGTGTCATGCCCTTGCTCTACAATTTTGTTGCTATATCGAACCCTTGCTCTGCACTTTTGTTTCCATGCCTTAGCTCTATGATTTTCTTCAAGGGTATGTAAATGTTGGTTTCTTTTCCTTCTAAACATATATATCTTTATATCTCCTTTTTAACATGTATATTTAGAGGGTTTTTTTAAGGTGCTTATTACATCTTAACTACACAATAGAAAATTTGATCCATCTGCATACATATTCTAGAATTCAAAAAAAAAAAAAAAAAAAACTCACTTAACCCATGCTAAGTAACTTATGTCAAGATCCTCCACAAATATAATGCAAACCAAGAAAAATGGATAGAGTTCACAAGAAATTTAACAAAAACATATCATAGCAGATATTTTTAGAAAGAAACTAGCCATAGTTAGCTAAATGGATCTAGTTTTTGATTAGTTGGATTGATTACAAATTCCTTTAGAACTATCATCAGATTAGGTACAATAAAATGAACAATCAATTGTTCCCAAATAGCAGGATCACCTAGAGTTTTCCAAGGTGATAAAATTGCATATGCAAGGAATTGAAGAATAACTTTAGTGAAGAGTTCAACTTAAGGAGTTGAAGAAGCAAGTTTTGCTTCTATGTAAATGTCATAATCACAAGGTTCATTCCCTTGCAAAAGCCTCTACCACAATGACATTACCTCTAAACCATGTAAAAGATGTTGAAGTGGTTCCCAACCTTGAAACACTCTCATAAGCATTTGATACTTGGGATCATCTCAAGGAGACTATGCCAATACTTGAAACACTCTTATAAGCATTTGATATTTGGAGTATAAATTATCAAAGACACTTGCAAGTGATTCCAATGTCATAATACCTGCTGTAACACTTTCCTAGATTCTATCTAGTGGCTCCCATAATATCCTCTATGTTGTATAGTTGTTGTTTCTATCATGTAGTCTCTTTCTAAAGGTGCTCCTTCTCGTTCTCTTTCTAAAGCCACTCCTCCTTTTCTCTCTTGCCTTAAATTTTGATTATCAAATTTCTGAATATCTACCTCTACCTTATCTAAAATCAACTTCACAGTGTGTTGTAGCACTAGCATATGTGTTTGATCATCGATAGCTTTCATTTTAGCATTCATGTTTTCAAGATTGGTCAACACCCTTGTGGACCTCTCATGTCAAAAATTTTTTGTACTATTTCAACACCATGTTCTTTCTTCTGACCTAACAGTTCTTCAGATGCATTCTCTTATAAAACATTTATTTTGTTGAACAATTGTAAACTCTTAGAAAGTGCATTATTGTTTTGATGTATGTGTATGTATATGTATGTATGTATATATGTATGTATGTATTTATATGTATGTATGTATGTATGCATACAAAGAGATCTTGTGGATTGTGGATTATGAATTATAAGAAAAAAATAGAAGAAAACATGACATTAATCATTCCCCATTTATTTTGATTGATTGTGGAGAGTTGTGCATGAAAGAGGGTGGAAAGATCTAAACGAGGGTGGAGAGCTCTAAACATTAGTGGAGATCAGTGGAGATCTAGGATTTTGTTGCCGTTCCCTTGTGATCTTCATGCTCTTGCTCTGCAATTTTCTTCAAGGGGAGATAAGGTACCTATGTAAATGTTCTTTTCTTTTCTTTCTAAACATGTATCGCTTGTTCATATATAATAGCTTTGGTTAGATTCAAGGATAATTGATTATGATGATTGTATGCATATGTGCATGTATGTATGTAAATCAGTTCACTATGTGAACTGCTTTACATGCATACATACACACTTGCATAGTACTTGTGCTAAATTACATTAATTATTCATGTCTTTAATTCACACAAGCAATTATCCTTCCATTTAATCAAATTTATTCATACCAAGTATGCAAAAATTTCTACTAGCAAATTATATTATCTCTTGGTGATTGAATAAAGATCTTGTGCATAATATCGTACAAGTAATGATCAAATGCATTCACATTAGGTCATAATAAGATCAAGAAAATGATCCATTTATGTTACTTCATACTTGTTTTATTAAACATTTTTCTTAACACAATCAATAATACTAGAATTATATGGCTACAGCTAGTACTCTTTTTTATTTTATTTAATCATATACATTTAAGACTATTATTTTTCTTAAAATTAGAATGTATATTTTTTATCACTAAAACACAAATATAGATCTTTGATAGTTATCTTTTTTTAATTTCAAGATCTCCATATTTAACGTGAAGAGTTTCCACTATTGGACAATGGAATAGCTACAATGTGGAGCCACATAGCTCATGGCTTTTTCCACCAAATTATATTTTTGTCCTTCAAAAATATTATAGGTGATCTTCTTATTTTCCATATATTTAATAATTTTTCACTTGTCATTTGAGCTAATTTTCTGTTATGAGATAGAGACATCTATCATAAGGATGGACATGCTAATTTTGATCATCGCTCTTTCAAAGTTGATTCCCTTATCCAATTAATGAAACTACTTGCAACTGACACCCTAATTTTTTGCAACTTGCCCAATCAGCCATTCACATAAATAAATCATCTCATATCCATAAACAACATCTAATCTTTTGTAAGTCACTCTCCTCTAAAGACCCAATACATGGAGCTATTATCATCATGAGTATACTCATTCTTCTCAAAAGAATTTAGTCGAAACTATTCATACAAAACTAAGTATGCATCAATCTGTACGTACAAATTATATTATCTCTTGGTGATTGAGTAAAGACCAAATACAGTTTTCCAAGGTAATAAAATTTCATATGCAGATGTATGTATGTATATATTTATGTATGTGTATATGTATGTATGTATCTTTGCATCTCATTGTCATGCCTTTGTAATCTTTGTATATGTTTGTATGTATGTATATATATATGTATGTATGTATGTATGTTTGTATTTTTGCATCTCATTGTCATGCCTTTGTAATCTTTGTATATATATATATATAGACACACACACACACACACACACACACACACACACACACACACACACATAAAGAGAAGCTTGTCTAATCACCTATTGGGGAAAATATAAAGAGATACATGTTTAGAAGGAAAATAAAAGAACATTTACATAGGTACCTCTTCTCCCCTTGAAGAAAAAATAGAGAAAGCAGTACTACATTTGGGCTCAAACACTACAAATTACATTGTCATCACAAATTGCCATCACAATTTGATCCAAATGTTGTAGTGTTGCAAAGGGCATCGAGATCAAAAGTGCATGACATGGCAATGAAATCGTAGAACAAGGGCATGAAGATCACAAGGGCATGACAACAAAATCCTAGATCTCCATTGATCTCCACTGAGGGCATGAAAACAAAATGCAAAGATCATAAGGGAATGACAACGAAATGTAGTGATCACAAGGGCACAACAATGAAATCTCCACCAAAATTCGAAGCTCTCCACCCTCTTTCACATGTAACTCTGCACAATCAAAACAAATGGGAAATGATTTATGTCATATATATATTTTTTAATATCTAAAATCAACTTCACATTGTGTTGTAACTCTACCATAGGTGTTTGATCCTTGATAGCTTTCATTTCAACATTTCAACATTTAAGTTTTCAAGTTTTCTCTTCATTATCTAGTCCTTTCCACCCTAAAAATCACTTTGTTACTTCATTAAAATCAAGATTTGAACAAAGCCAATGATAAAAAGAAGCCCATATTCTAGAATCAGATCCTACACAAAATAATGTAGACCAAGAAAAATGGGCAAGAAATTTTAGAAAAATATATCATAGCATATATTTTTAGAAAGAAAAAAGCTCTAACCTAGTTAAATTGGTCTAGTTACTGATTAGTTGGGTTGATTACAAATTCCTGTAGAACTTTCATCAGATTAGGTACAATAAAATGAACAATTAGTTGTTCCGAGCTAGCAAGATCAAATATAGTTTTCCAAGGTGATAAAATTGCATATGTAAATGTATGTATGTATATATGTATCTATGTGTATATATATGTATGTATATATATTTATTATATTTATGTATGTATATATAGAGAGGGGGTGCAATTGAGCTTGCACATTCGACAATACTTCATTTCTATTATTTGCACTCTCTAAATCAAAGGTATATAAATTTATCACTTGTAACTATAGTTTTCAAATAATACACACCACAATAGCTTCTTATAATTCTATGGTTCTCTTTGTAAGTTCATAAAATTGAAGTTTAAAACTTAATTGTATTTCTGTACATCTTTTTAAAGTTTGATATTTCTATTTTTCCTGACTCATAGTTGAAGAATAAATTTTTGAAACACATATTGACCAGTTGGAGATTGAGCCAAAAGATTGTAAGAAAGATTGTGCCAAAATGCACAATAATCATCTTTTTATGTCCTTTTTGGCATAGTTGTTCTTACATTTTATGATTTTTAGTTAGAACAAAGTTCCAAACTAATCAGGTAGGTGATAAGACATGTGTCTTGTGATAAGACTTGTTTCTTTATTTAATAATTATTATATAAAAACATAGATTATAATTCTATATTGATTTTATTTTTATTAAATGCAAGTATAACCATAAACAATTCCTGCATGTAATCTTTCTTGACCCAAGTGCATTATGAAATCTTCTAGAAGTGTTTGATGTTGTGACCAAAGATATTCTTGAATTGACATTTCTTACCCCATGAATGCCACGACTCATAGATTAATTGGTATATTTCATTATGAATGTGCATTTCAAGTTGACAACAAGCATCAACTATTTGAAGGAGAAAAGATTATCTAAAATATAAACAACTACTTTATCAAAATTAAGATTATAAGAGCTTAGATATAAAGAAGAACATAAAGATAAATTAAGAAAGTTTAGATGTTTTTGATCTTGTACAATGTCAATCAATGTCGATTAAGTGAAATGGGTGGTTAATATTTTATCCACATTCTAATTGTTGATGACCATTTAATTTACTAGCATTGAAAACCACTTTCCCAACCAAAAATAGGAACTCTGTTCATTCCCTCCTTTATTTAACTAATTTTAAGCATAGAATAAACTTTTGACAATATCTCTTTGAATGCTTTGTTAAGATGCATCTAATTTGCCCCAAAAGAAGAAACCTCGTTAGATAATTTGTTACCTAATAAGTTGAGACAAAGTTTTGGCAATGTAAGAACAAATGATATTTTCAATGGCATAGAAAAATTGAGTTGATTTTTTATTTGGTTTTGGCTCATACAAACTTTTATTTCAAATCTATGTTTTTTTTTCAAATGCCATGACTTCTAATGAGAAAATCTAGCTGAAATATCATATAGAAATCCTAGAATATATCTAATTTTGTTAAGGGAAAATTTTTTCAGCCTTTTAAAGACTATTTATATTTAATGATTACTTTCTTTTGCAATGGGTTTGAAATGTGTTTACTTGTCTCTGCCTCTTAATTATAACTGTGTTTTCTATGTGCTCAAGAAATATGAGTTTTTCAAATTCCATTTTGACTTCAATTAGATTCAAAAAAATTAGCTAAGACAGGGTATTAACAATGTAGGAACATGTTGAGAAACTTAGTGGACTATGTTATTTTTTGTTCTATGTTTTCTAGTAAATTTAACTAGAATGTCTAGATCTAGCAGATTTGGTATTTTATGCCTATCTTATTAAAGGTTTAAAAGAATTGTAGATAAATAACTTGATTTAAATTCTGTGAGTTTTGAATTGTATTGTCACACTCTCCCTGTGAGGATCCCAAGTATCTACTATTGCTATCAATTTGGTCTAGTTGTTGATTAGCTGGGTTTATTACAAATTCTTGTAGAACTATCATTACATTAGGTACAATAAAATGAACAATTAGTCGTTCCCAGCTAGTAGGATCAAATACAGTTTTCAAGAGTGATAAAATTGCATATGCAGATGCATCACTTGAATGCCAAGCATGAAGTGCATTCCCCAATTTATAAGGAATGGTTGGATATAAAGGCTACATATGTTGGCTCAACAATGGAAACCAAGGATGTAACCATACATGTATTGGCACACTCTCCCTATGAGGATCCCAAGTATCTAATGCCATTGTTGGTTTGGGCATTAGTATATGATCCAAAATGTAATGAAGTACTAAAGTCGATAGTAACATCTCCCATGTCTCTAGAAATGTAGCATAGGTTTAGGTCCCTTGGCTCCTAGGAATATGTAACAATTATTCTCACTACTAGACGAATAACTTTAGTTAAGAGTTGAGTGTAAGGAGTTGAAGAAGCAAGTTTTGCTTTTGTGTAAATGTCATAATCATGAGGCTCATTCCCATGTAGAAGGCATAACCCAATTAAATATACATATACATACAATCCATAACTCAATTAAATGGGTCTAGTTGTTGATTACCTAAGTTGATTACAAATTCATGTAGAATTATCATCAAATTAGTTACAATAAAAGGAATGATCAACACTATTTTTGTGCAAGATCTCAAGCTAAGTCACTTAGCACAGGTTGAGTAAGTTTTATTGTTTAATTATTTGGATTCTGGAATATGTATGCAGTTGGATCAATTTTCCTATTATGCTAAGATGTAATAAGCAACTTAAAAAAAATCTCTATATACATACATACATACATACATAGATATCTATGCATGTATTATGTGGAGATCTAGGATTTCGTTGTTGTGCCCTTGTGATTGCTACATTTTGTTGTCATGCCCTTATGATCTCTACATCTTATTTTCGTGCCCATATGATCTTTGCATCTCATTGTCATGTCCTTCTAATATCTGCATCTCATTCATTTTATTGTACCTAATATGATGATAGTTCTATAGGAATTTTTTGTCATGCCCTTGTGATCTCTACATCCCAAGTATCTACTGCTACTATTAATTTGGGCATCACTATATGATCCAGAATTTTATGAAGTACTAAAGTTGGTAGTAACTTCTCCCATGTCTCTAGAAAATGTAGCATAGGTTCAAGGTCCCTTGGCTCCCATGAATTTGTAATAGCTATTCTCACTACTGGAAGAATAACTTCAGTGAAGAGTTGAGTGTAAGGAGTTGAAGAAGCAAGTTCTACTTTAGTGTAAGTGCCATAATCACGACGCTCATTCCCTTGAAAAAGCCATAACCTAGCCGAATATATGTCTATATCAATCTAGCTAATCAATAACTAGACCCATTTAACTAGGTTATGGCTTGTTTATTTCTAAAAATATCTTCTATGATATGTTTTTGTAAAATTTCTTGTGAACTCTGCTCATTTTTTCTAGTCTGCATTTATTTTGTGGAGGATCTTGAGGTAAGTCACTTAGCACCTTAAAAAATATTTCTTTGTGTGTGTGTGTGTGTGCGCGCGCGCGTGCGCGCCCTTGTGATTGTTGTATTTCATTGTTGTGCCCTTGTCATCTTTGCATCTCATTTTCCTACCCTTGTGATCTCTGTATATGTATGTATGTATGCATATACATATGTGTATGTATGTATGCATATAAAAAAAGAGATCTCACAAAAAATAGAAAAACAATAAAACTCACTCAATAGGTAGCATGGCCATAGATGTGATGGCAATGCCTATTGATAAGTAGATTCCTCTTTCTCTCTCTCATTTTTCATGTATTTATTTCACTTGAACTACTACTTCTTAGGGATAATTTTCTAATACTAAATTTATTTTATGCATAAGGAAATGAGGAAATTCCTAGATGTACCCATGTGATGAATTTACCATGAGCAATGAAGATGGATTTCCCCTAAGAGTAGCAAGAGGCGATGATGACATTCTAGTTACTTTAAAGATTGATCTTTTCTTAAAGATTTTTGATGTTAATGGAAAATTTAGATGTTGGGGAAAGGGGGGGGGGGAGGGGGTAAATGAGCTTCCATCTTCACATGGTTGGCCCTCATTAGTAGAGTATATTAAACTATTCTTGAAACCAAGTGAGGCTCAACAATAATCTATGATTATATGACAACTAATTGTGTGAATCTCTTAGATTCAGACAATGTAGAAGGATGTCATAGTTCAATATGTAATGTCAATTCATATGCATATGACACTAGGCAGAGCTAAAAAATGTAGTAGGTTTGCATTTTCATTAGAGGTCTTTAATTAGGTATTTCAAGTTATAGACCATCACAAACATTGTTCATGATGGTCTATAATTTTAAAAACTTAATAGAGCTATTTAATAAATGTAATTGTATTGTGTTTTATTAGCTCTGCATGATATATGAACACAGTTGCACGTGCATTCTCAATTTAGAGTGGTAGAATCTTATTTTGGATGTGACAGAAAAATGATATGTACCAAAAGATGGGAAAATGATGTCACTTTTGCAAGTTTGGAACCTTTTTTTGTACTCTAAACATTGATCATTTCTTAAAGATTTTAGATGTTAATGGGGAATTTAGATGTTGGGGGGGAGGGGGGGCGGGGGGCGCGCAAAAGAGCTTCCACCTCCATGTGGTTGGCCTTGATTAGTAGAGAATATTAAACTATTCTCAAAGCCAAGTGAAGTTGAATATTAACCTATGATTGCATCATAGCTATTCAACGTTTGTCGCCAAATTTTTCTTTTAATTAATACAACACGACATCACAATTGCAACAACTAGCCATCTTTCACATGACATTCCTGCTACATGACCAACCCAATTATGATGTAGGTTTCTGACAGCTTTCTGTGAGACCCATAGAATTTTTGTTGCATAAACATTGCAATTGCAACGGTATCTTTGATAGATTTATGTTGCAATTCTTATGGTGAAAATGAATGGTTTTCCAGAACAAAATCCCAATTTATGACACTTGTAGCCATTGCAATTGCAATAGTAACCCTTACCGTCACATCTTGTGACAGAAAAAGTCTAACGCCTATCTGACAAGAGCCAATTCTGACTAATGGCAGTTGGGTGATGGGTTAATGTCATAATTGGGATGACCTGTCATCACAATTCAAGCCCAAATGTAGTAGTGTTTTTATAAATTATTTAAATGTTAACTTAAAAAATAGTAAAATATTCCCCATTTTTCCTCTAAAAGTGCAAACCAACCAAATAAATGTGAAACCAACCATGGCACCTGTTTGTGATTGATACTAGATAAGATGGGTCAATTGGCAATCCCTTCCCTATAATCTAGGGATGCTTCTAGAAACTAGGGAACACACCCTGTCATCCTGAAACTAAAACCATGGAATGTTCCTGTGGAACCTCACATCTAAAAACTACCACATCATCCTAAAATATAGGGATGCCCCCTAAAATCAAGGAACTGCACCCAACAGCCTGTAAAGTCAAGCCCGGTCATTGAATATCTTGTATGAGTCTCTATCCATAACTGCTAGCCTACAAGACCCCTATGATATGCTAACTCACATAACTCTGCTAGTCAAACTAAAGACAGGATGTGACAGTCCTCCCTTCTCAAAGATACTTGCCCACAAGAAACAACAATGTTGGGTGCTGCAAAATGGATTCACCCTCCCAAGTGGTATCCTCTATGGGTAGACCTTTCTAGCATACCAGATACTTTGAATCACCCTACTTCTCAACCATCATTTCCTCACCTCAGGGATCTCCTTAGGAACCAAAGTCAACTTACCTTCCTCATCCAAGGGAGGTAAATCGGGTGATTCTATAATATGTTTCCCAAGTGCCTTCTTCAAGCATGATACATGGAACACATTATGAGTCCTACTATCAGGTGGTAACTCAACCTCATAAGAAACCTCTCCAACTCGCTTGAGAACTCTGTAAGGTCCATAAAAATGAGGTTTGAGCTTCTTAGCTCTCCCCCTTTAAGGGTGCTTTGTCAATCAGGCTGTAAGCATAGGAAAACCATGTCATCCACCTCAAATACCCTCTTGGTCCTATATCGATCAACGCACATCATGTGTTGATTTTGTGTGTGTTGTAAGCTCTCCCTAAGAGAACTCATGATATCTTGGTTCTCCTATAACCAATCCTATACCAAAGGGACTATGTTGTCACTCAAAGCCAAATCAACAAAACATAATGCATCATAGCCATAAAGAGCTCTGAAAGGAGACATATAATTGGACATGTGGTGGGTAGTATTATATAATACTCACCTAGATACAACCAATGCACCCATGCCTTCTTCTTAACCACTACCATAGAAGAAGAAAAAGAACTATAGTTAGGGTAAATGAACCCCATGTCTAACAACTCATGAATGGTCTTCTCAATCTCATCCTTGTATCCTCTAGGATGACAATATGGAGTGGTGATTAATAGCTTAGCTCCATCCTCCATCTCTTTCCCATTCTTAGATCCTCTATCACAAGGTACACTTGGGGGTATATCACTAAACACTTGACCATGTCGATCCATTACTGAATATATATCAACACGAAATTCCCTACCATCTTGAGGTGTAGGTGTAGCCCAAATCACATCATCATGTCTAATGATAGTCTACATCCTGCGAGAAGACACCTTCCTAGGTCCACCATCTAATGTTGTCCTCAAGCTAATCTTCTTCCCTCCAGAAAGGAACTCTAATTGCATACGATAGTGTTCAATGATGTACCATTGAATACCATGTAACCATTGCATGCCCAAAACCACATCATTATTATCTAGTGGGAGTACATAGAAATCATCTATCAAGGTATAATCCCCCATCTAAATGCTAAGTTGAGGAATCCTCCTAGTATAGCCCAATACTGTGCCATTTGCAACCTTCACCCAAAATCATAAAACACCTCATACTACAAGCCACGCCTATCCACTAATTTTTTATCAATAAAATTGTGTGTGGTGCTTATGTCTACAAAGCTCATCATCCATTGGACTTGAAGTGTTCCTTTCAAATGAAAGGTGTGAAATCTAGGATAACTAGATAGAGTATCTATAATTACCTTAATTGACACCAATGGCTAAGAAGTGTCTAACTCTAACTACGGATGCTCCTGCTCAATCTCCTCCATACTTTTCTCAGTGTCAGTGTCAGGAATCTCCTCATCTCCCATCTTAGATGTCACCTCAATCAAATGAACTTTTCCTTTACCAAGGCAATGGTGTTTAGGCTCCCATGGATCCTTACAGGAGAAGCATAGTTTTCTCCTTCTCAAATCATTCCTTGTCTCCTAATTCATCTTCATAGGTCAAGGTGATGGTCCACATCTACCATGGGAAGTGTTGGCCTTTTATGAAAGCTGAGAATCCCTGAATGGCTTCTTATCTGTTTGATCAATAGGGGTGGTGCCCAATCTCAATGTGACATCAATGGCATCCTTAAGAGTGGTTAGCTTGAAAGCACACACCAATCCCTTAAGCTTATCCTGTAGTCCCTCAATAAATAACATCACCCTATACCTTTAAGGCATATTAGGTACCATTACTACAATATGTTGGAACTCAATAACATACACATCTACATGTCTAGACTATCTAAGATGTGCCAACTCCCTATAGTAGATTTTTGTGTTCTTTTGGTCAAATTGGGTAATGAGACACTTAGTGAACTCTACATAGTAGTGAACCATAGCATGATCCTGGGTGATCGATCCATGATGCCACCAGTCATAGGCAACCCTGTCTTAATGGAAGACCAAAAACTAAATAGCATCATGCTTAGGCATGGGCCTCAAAGATAGATATATTTCTAGCTTGTGCATCCAAGCTCATGCACTCATAAAATTAGTACCATTGTATGTAGCCAATGTGATCTTCCCAATAGCTCTATTGAGGTTATTGTTCTGTTATGGTTGATGGTCCCCATCTCTTCTAAACCTGGAAACATCTCTTCATTATGCATAATATTGTGGAAGAGGAAAAACATCTATAACCTCCGAAGGTAGGGGTCTCCACTCATCCATGGCTAGCATAACTAAATCCTAGAATCCCACCTTAGGTGGCTCTACTTGTGTTGGTCACTCACCCAGTAGAAACCATGGAAGCAAGAGTCTATCCCTAACTAGTGTACAAGGTTGTGCATGTCTGTTCAAATGAAGGGAGCTCCCAAATGATGTGTGGGATATATGACTATGTTGACTTCCTATGACTGAATCTTATTTGCTCCACCCTTGTCTCTCATGTTTTCCTCTTTGTCTATCCAACTCCATTTTTTCCAAGGTACCCTATAACCCTTCCAAGGTTTGAACTATTTTTGGTTGTGTAGTGATGAGAGTTTTCATGATCTCCCTCTCTTCTTCCTCCTGTTGGTTCTGTTTGACACCTCTTTGTTCATCTACCATAGTGGGTTTATGTTCTATATCAATTTCCAAATTTTTCTAAGCTCTCTAACATGTGTAATACCTATATAAGTTTGCTCTCCCCAGATGCATATAATATGTATTCAATCCACCAACAAGTGACTACCCAAATGCTAATATGAATCATCAAAACTTTTGATCTAGTACCCAAATGCTGAAATGAATTATCAAAACTTTCTAGCCAGTACCCAAATGCCAAAATGAATTATCAATACTTTATAACCAGTACCTAGATGCCAAAATGAATTATCAAAACTTTTTAGCCAATACCTAGATGCCAAAATGAATTATCAAAACTTTTTAGCTAGTGCCTAGATGCTAAAATGAATTATCAATACTTTTCAGCCAATACTCAGATGTTGAAATGAATTATCAAAAATTTCTAGCCAACACCCAAACGCCAAAATAAATTATCAAAACTTTTTAGCCAATACCTAGATGCCAAAATGATTTATCAAAAAAATTTAGCTAGTACCTAGATGATGAAATGAATTATCAAAACTTTCTAGCCAACACCTAAATTCCAAAATAAATTATCAAAACTTTTTAGCCAATACCTAGATGCCAAAATGAATTATCAAAAAAATTTAGCTGGTACCTAGATGATGAAATGAATTATCAAGACTTTTCTTGAAATCTGTTGTGACATTATTTGACAAACCCTATAGACTGGCAAGTTGTGAGCTTTGATACCACTGAAAGATCCCCAATACCAAAGGTCTTGGAAATTGTTGTTTATTTAACAATTTGAGCCTTTGGCAACATTTGGCATCTTTGGAAGACTTTGCTCAATTCTGATTATTTTTGTTTTCTTGCCAGTTTTTCAATTATTTTTGGATTTTTGAAGATATATGCAAAAATAAAAGATAACTAACAAAAAATCTAAATTACATATAATAAACAACATTCATTATTGAAAACATTTGACAATCTAGAAATGCCTCAAACTTTACCAGGAATAATAATCAAATTTCTGCATTCAAATAGAAAGATTGCCAATGTTGATTGTTGCCTTAAATATCAATGCCTCAATTGTAAATAATGGTTGCCCAATTGAAAATGGGTCTCCCACAAATGTAAAGTTGTCTAGGAAGAAATCAATTGCTCCTTTGATCTCATTGTTACCAATATCTCAGAATTCAATCACCCAAAGACTTGTTGAGGTTTATGTCCCAACAATCTAGACTTGAGGGTTTTCTTCCAAGTCACAAAATTGCTCCTCCAGAGAAATTCCAAATATCATATGTTTCAAATGTCAAAAGATAATGAACAATTAGGTCTTCATCTCCTTATAACTCCTCCCAAGTGTAAATTGAACCCTAAATGAGAATTACACTTTGCATTTTATAATCAAATAATATTTTCCCAAATAAAGGTATCCAGACTATAGGAAAAATATTAATTTATTGAAATTTTATAACTCAAATGCCAAAAAGACCCCAGATAGTGAAAATAGTGTATAATAATTCAAGACCTTTCCAATGAGCTATAACACAAGGGCACATCTGACCAAACGAAGTCATATTCCCCTTATTACTTTGAAATAGCTATATAAATAGCCTTATTATAAATTATTAAAATACTAACTTAAGAAATATTTAAATATCTTAAAATATTCCCCATTTTGCCTCTGAAATCCCAAACCAACCAAATAAATGTGAAATTGACTATGTCACCTGTCTGTGATTGATATCGGATGAGATGGGGCAATTGGCAGTCCCTTCCCTATAATCTAGGGATGCTCCTAGAAACTGGGGAACACACCTTGTCATCCTAAAACTAAAACCATGGAATGGTCCTATGGAACCTCACATTAGGAAACTGCCACATCCTCCTAACATGTAGGGATACCCCCTATAATCAAGGAACTACACCCAAGTGGCTTCCAACTGCATGTAAAGTCAAGCCCAGTCATTGATTATCATGTATGAGTCTCTATCAACAACAACTAGCCTATGAGACCCCCATGATAGGCTAAGTCACATAACTTTTCTAGTCAAACTAAAGAGGGCACATGACACAATACACCAACAATATATCTTTAAAGATTCTAATCCACTTCCAGAGACTTGTCATCCTTTCTCAAATGGAAACCAATAACCATGGAGGTTCTAACTAGTTTACGATTCTCCATAGGTCTAAACTCCTCCAACATCTCCTTGATATACTTGTCATAAGAAATGAGAATATCATTCTTCATTAAAGTAAATTCAAGGCCAAGAAATAAAAACAATTCACCAATCATTGATATCTCAAATTCCTTTAGCATTTTCCTGCAAAACTTTTATATATATGATCATCTCTACAAAATATAATCAGCATACACAACTAATATAAATAATTTAGATCACCTTTCAATATTTAAATAAATATTTATATTTTTAGTATATTTCTTGAAGATCTTCTACAACAATTACATATCCAACCTTGTATACCAAGCTCTTAGAGGTTTCATGAGTCTACAAAGTGTCTTTTTTAGATTGAACACAATATCCATATATTTTGACAACTAGAAACCATTTGATTGTTCAATGTTAGCCTCTTATCCAAGGTCTCCATTCGAGAATGTTGTCCTAACATCCATCTAATACACATTAAATTTCTCACATGCAAGAACTGCAAGAAACATATGTATTGCTTCTCTCATTTCTACCATAACAAATGTCTCTTCAATGTCTATAACTTTAACTTGTGTACAACCTTTACATACCAATATTGCTTCATTTTGTCTAACTTTCCCATCTTTAGTTAGCTTGTTTTGGGACACCCACTATGTTCCAATCACATTTTTGTCTAATGGTATAGGACTAATTCACATTTCTAATTATTTCTCAATTGATTCAGCTCTTCATTCATTGTCTTCATCCTTCTATCACCTTTTCTAACTTTGGTTCCAATTTAGATAAGAAATATGAATTAGCTTGTTCACTTGTCTCTACAAGCTTCCTTGCTTGAACTCATTTGTCTTTGTCTCTAATAATGTGATCTTCTAAGTGTGTATGAGGTGCTTTTCGAAGTTTATTCTCTTCTTCATATGATTCTTCTTTCTCTTATGAAGTGTCATTTTCTTGTTTTCTGGTAATGGGAACATTGTTAAAATCAATCTCAATTCTAGAGAAACTTGATTTCGTTCATCTTAAACATTTGTCTTTACATAATCTCCTTCAACCTCTTGCTGTAGTAAAGTTATGTCTTGACCTTTGTAGAGTATCCAAAGAATATTCCTTTATTAGATATTGATCAAACTTTCCTAGATCTTCTTCATCTCTTTTAATATAGCACTTGAGTCCAAAAATTCAAAGTACTCGACAATAAGTATCTTACCAAACCATAACTCATAAGTTTTCTTTGTACGATTCACTCTCATTTGTACCCTACTAATAATATAGACAATATTATTCACAACTTCTCTCCAATGTACATTATGTAGGTTAGCATATTTCAACATAGTTCTTGCCATCAATAATACATTATTCTTCCTTTAAACAACTCTATTTTTTACAAAGTCTTAGGCGTAGGCATTTTTCTTCTAATACCATACTTTTCATAAACTTTATCATGCTCATTTGATATAAATTGACCACCTCTATCATGCTTTGAACTCTTGACCTTGGATTCTACTTGATTTTTAACCAATCACCTAATAATCTTAAATTTATTTAAAACTTATAATTTTTCTTTGAAGAAAGTAACTCATGTCATTCTAAATTAATCATCAATAAGAAACACACAATACCTTTCACCATTTAATCATCTTGCCTTATATGTCCACATAGGTCTATATGTATCAACTTCAAGGGTTTTTTTGTAGAATACTCTTGATTCTTGAGTTTTTTCTTTTTCTACTTTCCCAACTAACATTCCTTGCACAATGTATTAGCAATCTTGATAATAATTAGAAAATCTTTGATTGTTTTAGCAGAACTAATATTCACCGTTTCATCAAAATTAATGTGTCTCATTCACTTATGCTAGAACCAACGTTCACTAGTTTAAGAAAATGGATAATTACTTCCTATGTTTTTTTTTTACGTAATACACATTTCCATTTTTTCTTATACCTACTAAAACTAACCTTCTAGAAATGTTTTGTGATCTTACATCTAGACCCATGAAATGTGAGTTTGTAACCTTTACTACACATCTAGCTCATAGTCAAAATATTGTGTCTTAATTGCTTAACATTATAAATAACATATGTCTTAGTCTTAACATCAGTAGACATAGTTTTGACCTTATCATATATAGGTGTAGCTTCTTCACCATCAAACATAATTGGTCTTCCATCAAACTTCTCAAACTCAAGAAACACCCTTCTATCACCTATCATATGGTATGAACATAAAGAATAAATTAACCAAGGTTTAGGTTCTTCTTTGCATGTATGAAGGTCCTCACAATCATAGATATTTAATTAGTTTTGGCAGTGTGTTGACTTTTGGACCATTTACTACCATTTTTTAAACCAAAAATACTATCTCATTATTTGAATTATTTGCATCTTTGTCTTCAAATGAGAGAGCCTTTTTTGAACAAAAATGATTCTTAGGATTATCTCTTTCATATACTCTTTTGTTTTTCACCTCTTCTAAACCTATCCTTTCTTTTTTTATTATTATCAAGCCTCGTATAGTCATCTTCCTTGAAATGAGATCTAGCAACACACTAACCTTCTGTAATTAAATATTTGAAGGAAATATTACCTTTATAATTTCTAGATCCAAGTTCTTCAGTCCTCTTACAACATTTCCTTATCATCCAAATCATTGCATGTCTCACATGCATCTTCAATTTTCTATGTAAATTTGAAAGAATTTTTTGTATTGACATAGTGATAATCTTTAAAATCTATAATCTCAAAAGAAAAGAGTAACCAATAGATCTCATCCCAAGTATATCTACCCATGTTATGTCTTTCCTCAATTACAAACAACTTGGATCTATAGGATCTAAACAGAGCTCTCATAGGTTTTCTCACAACATTTTCCTCTATCATTCTACCAAAACCTCTAATTTCACTTACAATCAAACTTAATCATTATAGACAACATTCAATCTTCTTGTCATCAAATAACCTATCTTAAATTCATGCTTTAGTTTTTGTATCTTGACTTGCTTAATATTCTTATGTCCTTCATAGATACTACTTAACATCTTCCAAAATTACTTTGTAGATTAGCAAGACATAACCTTCAATAGTTCTTCATTGATAAATACATTTCTAGCCTATGCATTATCCTCATGCAACTTGATTACATTCGGAGGAGTGTCATCTTAGAAGAGTGTAACCATCTTTAAGAGCATACCATATTCCAAATGGCATAGAGTTCAAATAGGGTTCCATTAAAACCAAGTCTAAAGAGTGTAATTTGATTAATTAATTTTTAATATTTTGTGACCATTATCATGCACCATATCGTAGACCTTCCTCAAGTTGTTAAGCTTCTCCAAGAGGAACTTAACTCTAATAATGATTGTTAAATAAACAAAAAAATAGAGAGGTGGGGGTATGAATTAGTCTAGAATGAATACTTCAAAAAAATTATCACAAACTTATTAATTATCTTTGTCCAACTAGCCATCATTGAACACAAAACACATGAATGTTAAAATTTTAGATGGAAAATCTAACATGGTAAAAATCCACAACGAGAACATACTGAGCAGATGAATAAATCCATTATATTTTAGGTCAAAGGCCAAGGAAGTTCATTGCCACGCAACCTTAGGGAAAGATATAAAAGACTTGCAATACTAAGATGCAAGATCCTAGGGTAAGATACAAAGGAGTTTGCAGATTGAAGTGTAATACTCTAGATAAAGATACATATTTACACAAGCTACCAAAATGACTCATTATCTTCCAAAAAGAACATAAACTTGATGAGTTGAAATGAATATCTACTTAACATTAAATTTTCCTTAACCACTTTGTTAAGAAACCACCTTCATGCCAAGTACAATTCACATATTCACTATCTCTAACTTTGTCTTGTTAAAAGATATGATCATCAACATGCATAAAAAATTGATATTTGCACTTTTGTTGTATCTCATATACTTTTACAATTTCACATTCAATCCACACTCAAAATCATATATGTATGTGCACACACACATACACACACATGTCAACTTGATCATTAAATCCCTCAACTAGGTAAAAACAATAGGAATAAACAATATTTACACAATGTTAGCCCCAAGCAAAACCATGGTTGATACATTTTACCCTTGGAGATAAAGGAGATCCAAATATGTCACATATCTTCCCAAATTGGTTCAAGAAAATGACATGCAACAAAACATCCTCCAAAATCAACATCAAACATAACATGTAGATAAATCGTTAAATCACATTAACCAATCAGCCCAAAAACATTTTCCGATGGAAATTAATTAATGTGGATCTTAAAACATTATGGTAAAACCCTTAAACACCTTTTAAATTGATCTTCAATTCTTATCCAAGCTAAACGATCATGTTTCAATCAAAATAATCAAATGAGTCAATTAGAGACCGATATAGACAATAATGTCGAACAACAAAATAATATAAATTCACCTATAGAGAAAACCAATGCTTGAATTCTAAACTAGAACATTGAAAAAATCTTTTGGACTCATCTTCCAAGCCACACACACAGAAACAATACTACATAGAAATGTGAAGCATTCTCTAAACACTTTCAAGTAAGCAACCTCACTCTGAAAAGAACTAAAATTCAAAACATCAATCACTAAATAATTAATGACCCAAATACATAATAATGCAATATTCATGCATAACATAGACATGAAATAAAAATTTGAGGTTGAAAACTTCAAATGCAAGGGAATTCAGAGCATTCTCCCATAAAGACTTCAAATACTATTTTTTATGCATAGTTAAGATTTAACTACTATCACTTTCTGAAAAGACAAATACAAACTAAACATTATCATCAGATAACAAAACAAGGTCTAAATACTCATGTTCAAACCTCCATCACTCACTACATATCAAGCAACACTTTAGTTACAACAAGTGGACATCAATACACACAACATGATGATATCAAAAATGACATTGAATCCATATCACTAACAAATATATAGTAACCAAGTGATGAATCAAGACAACACCAAAATAAGGCAAATAAAAAAAAATAACCTTTGTATTTTTTCTTGTAAACTATCATATATTTCTTTTTGACCAACACCCACTTTACAAAATATTTAAGTGTAGTAATAGACTAATATTTTCTAGCCTTAAAATATCCGCAAGGTCCTCAAATTGAATATTTTGTACCCTAAAGTTGAAGAGGGGTAGAGATTGCATCCAACTAACCAATATAGCAAATAAATAGTAGTATGCTAAAAACAAGTAAACTATGCAAACTCTAAAACTGTAAATGTTGCATCCTAAATATGAGACAAGGTTAAGACCAACTGCCAAAAAAATGTTTACCATAAATGGCAATGGATGAAATAGTAAGCCGATTAAAATTCCAATTCACCAATAAATGTCCAAGTTGACACTTCCTAAAATAGTAAATTATGAATAATAGAGATTGTAGAATTTTTTTAATCTAAAAATGCTCTAGAAAGTGGTGTCAATCTCCATTAACACTTTTGAGCCTATTGGTACTTCTCTAAGCTTGGTGACACCAACCTAGAAAGCTAATAAACACTACACTTCAAGTCAGCCTTAGAGGGGCACCTTATAAAATCAACAAAAATAAAAGTGCAGTTAGTTTGTTTTAAAAAAATTCTACAATGCTCTGCAAATCTTTTGTCTCATGCACACTTCCTATGTCAAAATTTTATTAAAGTTAGATATAGGTTTTGAAGGGACCTAAAACCCTATACAACATTATAACCAAAAGATATTGAAAGGTATCCTTAAAAAAAAACATCATCACAAGCCAATAGATGCCCAATACGACAACCACCTAGAAATTTACTAAATAAGCCCAAACTACCCCAAAGGGTTTAAACCCCAGGTACTCACAACCTACGAAAAACTACTATTTTCCTTTACTACCTTTTTTTTGGTAGTGCAGAGTCATATAAAAAAGAGTAGAAGACTTCTTGTTATGTTTTCCAATTACTGGGATCCAACCCTTCTCCACCATAGCTACCTTATCCAACAAAGCTTGAGAATCCAAAGACCTCAGAGAGAGATCAAGATAAGAACCAATACCATCTTAGCTAGAAAGAACATTCTCTAGCAAATCAACAATGGTAACCTCCACCAAAGGAACCACACCATAATTTTTTTGGATAGATCCAACAGTCATAGTTACAACAACATAATGTTGGACATAGCCAGCAATAGCAAGGACACCAAGATCAACTAAGCCAAACTTTACAGATCCAACAACATTTTGAGCAACATTATGATCCAAACCAATAGGAACCCTATTTGAGACATTAGTTGCATTAGCAACAACAACTGCAGAATTCATATCAACAACGGGTCCAAACAATCCACGAGACCAAGAAGAACCATCCACAAGAAGACCAACAACACAACCATCATCATGAGAAACACTTAGATAATCCTATTTAACAATTTGATAGGTTGTCTTTCAAACAAAGTAGTGTTAAAAAGAAGTGTCAACCCACTAAGTGACATATCTATTATTTTTCTCTAGATCACACTAAGTAAAAACATGCCCAAGTTTGAAATGTCTTCGAAATCTGAAAGGGATGCCTTCATAATTCAGTTGTTGAACCCAAGACCTTGAAGAAGTCTTAATATTAATCTCAGTAGGGACCCCATTAGAAATATCCATTTCAACTAGAATGCAAGCATGAGCCGAATGGAAAATGTCATATGAAACTTTATCAATCATCAAAAAGTCTCCTAGAGCCTCCACGACTTCTTCTAGCAAGGAATCTGTCCAAGAGTTGAGAGGAAGGTTAGCAACCCTACCCCAAACAAGGAACTTGTTGAACTTCTCAAAGGAAGGGTTAAACTTTGGGTGCCAAGGTTTGACCACCAACAAATACTTGTCTTCCCAACTAAAGAAATCAATGCAAAGAATCTTAGTTTCATACTCAACAATATCAAACTTAGTGATAAAATTACCCTTAGCTAAGGGGTAAATATGCACAGAACATGAGAGGATAGATTCCCAATAATGGGAAATGCATGCATGCATCTTGGGAAGGCTAGGCCAAAAAATCATAAAATGACAAATCAAACCATGATATTGATGAACATAAGTGTTGCAATCAAACTCATTCTATGTATCATCAAAAAGCCTAAGGGCCCATTTGGTTGTAGGCATAGGAATGCATATTGTGAATAGGAATTGGTATTCCAATAATAGCTTTTTTTGGAATGGACATAAGCTTTCATTTTAGGGGAAAACTAGGAATACAAAAACATATTCCCCATTCCAATTGATGCACCAGACGGATAATAAATTAGTGATAAAATTACCCTTAGCTAAGGGGTAAATATAAACAGAACATGAGAGGATAGATTCCCAATAATGGGAAATGCATGCATGCATCTTGGGAAGGCTAGACCAAAAAATCATAAAATGACAAATCAAACCATGATATTGATGAACACAAGTGTTGCAATCAAACTCATTCTATGTATCATCAAAAAGCCTAAGGGCCCATTTGGTTGTAGGCATAGGAATGCATATTGTGAATAGGAATTGGTATTCCAATAATAGCTTTTTTTGGAATGGACATAAGCTTTCATTTTAGGGGAAAACTAGGAATACAAAAACATATACCCCATTCCAATTGATGCACCAAACGGATAATAAAAAACAT
Source organism: Cupressus sempervirens (assembly GCA_028749045.1). Lineage (NCBI taxonomy): Eukaryota > Viridiplantae > Streptophyta > Pinopsida > Cupressales > Cupressaceae > Cupressus > Cupressus sempervirens. The sequence goes on from CM053785.1 coordinate 664,561,256, forward strand.
ATTCCCAATGTCCTATTCCTATTCCTATTCCAACAACCAAACAAAGCCTAGGAGAAAAGGGTTTACTAAGAGGGGCCTTATTCAACAAAACCCTAGAAATATCAAAACCTCCTTAAAAAGAACACTCATGACAATGAAGTGGACCTACCAAACAAAGGCCTGTAACTAGACAGATCCATCATAGGGGACGTGCCGACACCCAATGAGGAAGCTGACATGGTGGACCCAACCACCACAAGATTCTTCAAGGAAGCACAAACAACCTAAGATTTAGTCATGATAGCCCCATACCTATTCTTGTTCGTAACCAATGTACTTACAAATAGAGTAGAACCTACCATAGATCTGGGAGTCATTGCCAAAGGAATGTCACCCACTAGAGATGGTGGCAACAACAAAGACACCAATGGGCCATTGATCTTTTGACCAAAATCAAACCTAGGCATTGTCAAAACACCACTAGAGACAATGACAAAGGGAGAAGTGACACAAAAGAAGGAAGCCCTAGTAGAGTCAGAATACAGTAAAAGAACATTGCATGTTAATATACTTCATTCATAATACATTATTCATTCACTAAAGTTTAATAATGCCTATCTAACTTTTGAATTACTGTTAAGATACTTTGCTATCTCTATTATGTGTGTCAAGGAAGGCCAAATTACTTGTTTGAAACCTTTGTAACAAAAGTCTAATTAATAAGAGATAGTCAAATTGCATTAGACTCTCGTAAATCTTTGTGCCTTTGTGTTTAAACCTACCCAATCTTTACATTTGTTTCCATTGCTAACTCAAAACACCTACTTAAGCAACATGTGTGTGTTGTAATCATATATTTACATTTTCTTGCATTGCTAACTCAAAACACCTACTTAAGCAACATGTGTGTGTTGTAATCATATATTTACATTTTCAACATGTGTGTTGTAATCATATTTGTTTCTTATAGAAACAATTTTCACTATGGTCAAGTATGTCAAATTACTTTTCTTGAAGTTGAATAAGACACCTTTAATTTTATTAGACAAAAAGATAAACCACCTCGTAAAAATACTATACAAATTGTAAATAGAAAGTACATATTGTTTGAATTTCATTAGTTTTTGTCAACAAAGAACTTTCCCTTTTCATCCAAAGAGTAGTTTTATGTCACATCTTGCCCTTGAATCATTTCTTTTTCTTGCTTATATGGCAAAAAGTAAAAATATTGACTTGGTCAAAGATGGTTTAATCTTGTTTAAAGATAAATGAAGGTTAACATCTTAGATTACACCAAAAAAATTAAATGATTTATTTTAAGATGGAAGACATGACTTGTTATGTTATGATGATGTTGCCATAAAATGTGTTCTTAAATGTCATGATTTAATATTAATATGGTCATGCTAATGTATTTACTTCCTAATGATGATGTAATTAAGATGTGATATGTTGGATTATGATGGGTACTGACTCATTGTTGGTTGTCAGTGTCTGAGTGGATGCAAGAATTGTCACGATGAGAGTGTGGTTGAGGTAGAGAGGGCTAGCCTCTCAAAAGGGGATGCATTGGATGACCGTGTTGCCACACACACATCACCTAGAATTTCATGTTGTTTTGCATTACATTCACTAAAAGTTAACCTTGAAAGCTCAAATGAAATTTAGATATTGCATTTGATTTGGTTTATGAAAAGATGTATAGATAGATTGTTATTATAATATGTCACTAATGGATGAGTTTTTTGTCCTTTTTTGCCCTTTTTATGATATATAAACAAAAATTTCATTTTGAATGTTTAATAGGAACTTAGAATTTAATTTTAATGTACTTGTGTCCCCATAAAATTAAATTAATATTTTATTTTAATTATTACTTTCCAAAGGCAAAAAAAGGAACCAATGCTCAGGAGAGATTAGATCAGTTATTTGTAGGGGGGGGGGGGGGGAATGATAAAAGAAGAAAATAATAAGGGGCAAGGAAAAAGGAAGGAATGATGGTTGTAACAGGAGGAGGTTTCCAAGAAACAGAGTAGAAACCAGAAGGATTCGGTTACAAGCACCTTCAGGCTCCAAACTATCTATCAAGTCCATGAATTCATAAGTTGACTTAGCTTGTTTCAATTCTTAATGTCATCATCTTTTCTTTCTTGTTAGCTATTTTGACTTTGTGGAAGGTAGGGTTGTGTATTGTCCACCTTAAAACCTCTGCTTAGTCGTAGGTTGCCAAACTTGGGGAAATACTTCAAATGACATGGGGTTCCTAAAACAAAACTTTGCCCAGTCCAATCTAGTTTATTTGGCAATGTGATTCTAAATCTTGGAATGAACTCTGATTCATTCTACACAAAATAATAGCTGAACAACTGCCAACAATGAATCCATGTGAACCAGAGTATAAATAAGCTTTGCATACATATTGCCTCCTTTCCTTCTTGCTCAACAGTGATTATGATCAATTAAGTAATTAGAAGTATGTCATTTTAAACCTCACTATAGGTGCAATCATCCACTTCAATGTTTCTCTTTTGTGAAATCAAATAGATACTTTTTTTTGTTTTGGTATTTCCTTCCATTCAAATACGTACGGACATTGGACCTTGGGTACCATTCCATTCCTTCCTGACCAACCTATGAAGTCACAACTAGGAATTATAGAGTGATATAGGTGGGTGGGTGTGCGTTTATGATAGAACAAGACTATCCAAGTTAATTGTTGTTTTTCCATTACCTAACTCTTCTAATAGTACAAACTTCTTAGATTATATCAGATATTATAAACAAAGATTCATTTCATTCTTTTTGTGCTGAAATGTTAGCATGCTGAGTGTGGAGCATTGTTAAAGATGTAAGATTTTTGGAAAACAACAGTGAGAAAATACCCTTACCAATTGATTTTTGAACCAGATGTACTACTGAAGAATGTTGTTTCCCTATTTTTGAATAATCCCAACTATCATAACATACTACTGCCAGTGTTTTTTTGGTTGAACTAGTGTTTTTAGCATTCATAAGGTTAATTGAATTGTTGCTTCTTTTCTTAGATTTATTCTTCTACAACCGAGTGTTTAAAAGAATTGATGTTGGTTGTCTGAAGCTTTAGAGTATTCAATTCAATATTCATGTGTTTGACTGTACCATATGAAAAGAATAATCATATATGTTTTAATCAATTGCAAAAGTATTCATTCAACATTCATGTGTTTAACTGTACCATATGAAAAGAATAATCATGTGTTTTAATCAGTTGCAAAAGTATTCATTCAACATTAATGTGTTTGACTATACCATACGAAAAGAATGATCATGTGTGTTTTGTTTGGATACAATAGAATTCATTTCAGCATTACTATGATTGACTATACCATAAGGAAAGAATGGACATTTGTGTTATGTGTTTTTCAGATGCAAAAGTATTCATTCCAACATTATTGTGATTGATTGTATCATAAAGAGAGAATGAACATTTGTGTTATGTGTTTTATTTAGATGCAATCAAATTTAGTTTGAACATCTTGTTGTAAGTTAGCGTATAGATGTGCATTTCCTTCATGGGTAGGTGTAATGTAGTAACAACGGGAAGGATAGAATAGATACTTCATGTTAGTTTCTTCTATCTATCAGTTCTATAGAATGCATACATGATGTTCTTGTTTCTTCTATCGTTAAATCTAGCTATGTAAGTTCTTGGTGAAGCCAATTATTTTTCTACGTTTAATTATATGGTCCAGATAATGCATATGTGTGTGTGACTATGCTTATTTGGTTTTACTACATATGTGTAGATATGTAGTGTTATTTTCATTCTCTACTACATTCCGTGATTAGGCTACTAGGCACATGGTTGCATATAGTATGTTTCATGGTTGCACTAGATCCATTTGATCCATCCTATTCCAGGAAGCTAGGTTTCTCGTGCTAGGGTTGGGGCATTCTTCATGCCAGGAAGAATCCTGGGGGAGTAATCACTTTGTGGTTGGCGAGGTAAAAGCACCTGGGCCACACTCCCATCTTAGATAGTAGATGGATGATGTCCTATGACTTTGGAGACAGGTTAAGCTGAAGGTCACAACAGGAATGAAAAAACTTAGCTTTTATTGTATGTTCATCTTTGCGATGAGATGTTCTATGTAATTGTATATAAGGGTAATGTAATTTCTGGAAACTAATATAAATGTATTCATTGTAGCTAATGTATGTTTGGACCAGCAACTTGGCCTTATGTGGTAATTAGTTCTTTGACATAACTTGTGATTTGTTAATGTGATTAATCATCACCAACATGTTGTAACTTCAAACATTTTTTATGAATATGCTAAAGATGTGAAATTAATGGATAAAGAGTCTTGACTTTTCCACATTGGATTTGATTGGTTCTTTTCTACCCTTTCTGTGATTTATTGATATGCCAATTTCAAAGTAGGACATGGTTCATACATTTTATTGCATATCTATTATGTTAATTGTTGCACTAACAAGTGCAAATTGAAATGGTAACAAAACCACATCCAATATTATATGTTCAACTTATGCATGGTGTATGCAAACATAAACTTAGATTTACTATTGCAACACATTTTACATGTAACATGTAATGATTTGACTATAAAAAATATTAGACTAATGTGAAGGAAAGGAAACAATATTTTAACCACAAGAGGTTGCACCTTAGTGATGTTCATTTGCAAAGGGTTCACACAAGGATCACAACCTCTCTTTAAGAGTTACTAGGGACTAAGTCGCTTGGAACATAAGGAACTCTAAAATTTAGCATAGTTAAACCTATGATATTTGCAATCCAACAAGTCAAAAAAAAAATCGTGCTAATATAATTTACGCATCATATAACATCACATAAACAAATACATAATGTAAGAAATCAATTGTCCACCATACAAGAAGTCAAATTTGATATGAAAAATTAAATATTCAATTTCTATCACCACCAATTACATAATTATTAGTTCCTAGGATACTATTGTATCTATTCAATTAAATTGACCAATCATATCAAAGAATTTTAAAAACTAAACATAAATTCAAATGTCTATCTTTTTCTATTTCCTATAATTTTATAAATCTTATTTATCATTAATTCTATCAAAAAATACTAATTTTAATAAGGATTAAATTCAAAATTCTTTAACAAAAACTAAAACTATTTTTAACCATTAATGAGAAACTTTGATAAACTGACATAACTATATCTTTTAAGCATTAATGAAAACCTTGAAAAAAAAGTATAGGCTAATCTCCAGACAAAATGCACTAAAGACAAAACAAAGTTGAACTTTATTTTATTCAGATTCATGAAAAAGTAGTGACTTTTTTCCAATTTTGTTGTTGTTTTAGACTACAAACTATGCAGATTGTGTAGATCAAATGCTGATTTTTTCAAAAAAATCCATGATATTTTCTTATTTTTAAAAATGGGTCAACTATACAATTTGTAGGGAGGATAGTTGCGTCTTGAAAAGACTAACATGACTAACATAACTAAGCATGCTGTAAATAGGGACTAATATCATCCTACCGCACATGTAGTAGATAAAGTGACTTATTTATTTTTTAATTTCAACATTTCCCACTTTAGATTTTGACTGAACACATCAAATTCTTTAAAAAAAAAAATTTACCCATCATCGAGATTTGTAAGGGACAAATATTTTAGATCTATTTCCACATAGATTTAGAGACTTATATGTATTTTTGTTATTCTTGTATACAATACTTTGAATGTAAATAAAAGTTATATATATATAACTTTCTATCTTTCCATAATTTATACTTTCTCATGCTTTAATTATGTTTTTAATTTTTTTATGATATATATGTTTTAATGTTTCTATTTTTATTTATCAAATTTTATTTATTTTCATAATAATTATATTATAACATTTAATTTAACTTGGCGATTTTCAAATAACAATAATTTTTTAATGATATTGTTATTTAACTTTTATTTAAAAATTGTATTAGAGATATAAATATAATAAAAATAAAGAAAAGTAGGATTTAAATACATTTCTATTAAATTATAATAAAAATATATTTTTTTTCTAGAAATTTCCAAGTCTTTAATTAATCTAATAAGCTTTTAGTGTTCTTGAAGGGGTGGATTAGAAAAAAAGAGTGAAATATTTATCATATATTATATTTTTTTAAGAATTAGAGCTATAAAAAGAAATAGAAAATCATTATTTTAAATATTTGAAGGGTAATATTTAATTATTAAGAAATTTCATACATGTATGAAATGTATTAATGAGAAATAGGTATTGCTTGTTATTATTCATTGACATTTTAATACAAAAACAACCTAATAAATGGTTCATGAGGCACAACACATGGTGAAAGTTCGTTTTGCTACAATCTTATTTCCTTCCTACACATTAATTTTTAAAGACCCACTTCTAATATATAACAATTTTTTTTGTTACTTTCAAGTTAGTGTACACAATTATAAACTAGTGATAAAATATAAATGCTTGCAATGTCCCCAATTTTGTCAATATAAAATTTCAGATATAAGCCTATTATTGTGATCCTCGTAGGCTAACTATTGTGGATAAAGGGTCTTTCGAGGCAGTGGCTTGGCTTGTGAGGCTCTTGTCTTTTCCACAATTTAGTAAGCTATAAGTTGATCTTTGTTTGGCTCAAATTGGACTTCCTTTGGGCTTAGTTTTGCTTACTTGCTATTTGTGGTAAATTGGGTGTTGATTGAGATGAACCCTTTCTATTTTTGGAAAGTGCATTTGGTCACATGGAGAAATAATATGTATGACTCCTATTCAGACAGTATATTTAAATAATGAGTATTTTGGGAGCTATTATATTTTTGGTGACCAAATTATTATTAAATAATTAAATGGCTTATTATAAAGTTATAATTTAACATTATAATTTCACTCGAGGGTTGAGTTATCAATGGAAAGAGTCATTTATTAATTAGTTAAGCCAAGTGACAGTGTCTAATGGAAGCTTCTAATTAATGTTGTGCGGTGAAAATTTCTGAGCAAAGTTACATTTTGGCAACAAAAAGGACTCTAGAGGTTATAAATACAAGCCCATTTGTTGAGAAAATCATGCTTGGATATTTATTTTCTTTTATTGCCTTTGTGGCTTTTTCTAATTTCTAATTTCTATGCTCTTGCTAAAGTATAAGGGTTTGTAGTTGATTGTTCATTCCACTGCTGAGGTATAATGGTTTGATCTGAGGGTTTGGATTTATAGCTTCCTATTTCTATAGCAACTGTGGCTAAGAAGTAATTGTCTATTGAAGGAATTCAATATCTTCTCTTACTATATCAACTATGGTTGAGAGGGCAAACCCTTCCTGGAGAGATTTGGTAAATCTTATCTTTGTTTGTTGATAATTCAAAATTCATAAATTTGGAAATTGATTTTTGCTAGAGAAATTTATTATCTCTGTGGGCGGGAGTCATTGTGAGCATAAAAGATTGATAACATTGATATTTGCAAATTAAGGGAGTTTGAATTTTCTACCTGGGATTTGCTGTGAGTATCATCCATTTGTTATTGTGTTGGGAATGTTTGTAGATGTTTGAGAAGCTGGAGATTTATTGAGTCTCAACTTGACCTATTATTTGGACAATTAGATTACATTAAGTTTGGGCATTAAGTCCATGGACGTGGCTGCTTGGAATTACTTGTTGAAGCAAATTTGCTAGTATATTTCAAGCATATATAATTAGGGCTACTACAACTATGCTATGGGTGATTTACTGTTAGGCTCTTTCTTGTAATTAATAAAATTTTTGCAACCTTATTGTAATCAAATATGAACTCAATATTATTAGTTTGATAATACTTGCAACTCTGAATTTTAAATGGAAAACATACAAGGACAAATTCATATGCGTTTGGTATTTATCAAATGCAAATTTCTTGAAGTCTAATTTATCTGACAATTGTGAGTAGTTCACTACACTTCCTAGTATTGTGTTCAGAATTTAAAAACATCATACATACAATGATATCATAATGCTTGCCAATAGTTTGACAAAATGTCAAAACTTTGAATTGTGAAAGAAATTAATGTTTGATGAAGCTATAACCTAGAACTGGGTTATTACAATGCTATCAGAGCGGTTCCCTACCAACCTGTAGGAATTGGGCTCAATTTGATTGGTGCTTTGTTTTGGAGATTCAGTTTTTAATGTTATGGATGGTAACAAGTGATTGGTTATTCATTATAACTGCAGAGGGCATGCTTCTTTGCCTAGGGATGGAGAATCTGAGATACGAAATATTCTAAAATAGATGGATGTGCTAGTGAATGAGCTCAATCAAAATCACAAAAGGATGACCCAATTGATTTCGAATATGAGATTTGAGCAAAGCATGATATCTCTTTTTCGAAGAGTGAAATGTGATGATATAGTTGCAACGACAGAAGTGCAGGACATTTCTTATGAGTGACCACATGAGCTAAGCATAGTTGAGGTGGAATGTAATGAGAATTCATGTCAAGTTGAGTCAGATGATATAGTTGTTGGCATGAATTTCTAGGATCATGTATTTGATGGCGATGCAACAATAGGAGTAGGAGCATGCAAGGATACTATCATATCAGCAACCACTTCTATGTTGGTCCACCCATATAGCAAGGAGTTTAGTAGTATGCATATAGCTGTTGATGTGTACCCTAATGGTAGTACACATGTCATTGATGATAAGGTGAATGGCATTGAGGTAGAGTCATCTTATAGTTCAGATCAACATAGTTGTAAGGTTCACTTCATGGACAATCCCATGTTTGACATGGATGTGACATTATCTTATAACAATCTGCTAGTTGAGGTTGATGTTGATCATTCACCTAAGTGGAGTTAGACTCAATTTTCACCATCTACAGATTCAATTCAGCTTTTTGTTGCGACAATTGGTGATGTTCCTGCATCCACGAATTTTGACATGGCTACACCTATTGTTGATACAATTGGCACGAGTGCATATGGATCTCCTGTAGCTATGTCCTTTCCTGAGATTGTTGGAGATGATCAGGATTCCACTCCAGTATATATTATGTGGGTGGTGATTAGGAAGAAGAGTATGCTAAGATTTCTTATGGATTTGTCTTCTAGTGATTAACTTTTACATTATCAACACAGGTACTGGGTGCTACATTGGAAGCGATGTTGATGGTTCTGATGATATTGGCATGCAATTGGTTCAATATTGATAAGGATGCAATACACTTCTTTATTTAGGACCTAGGTGGAGGTTGGGGTTCACTATGTTCCTAGATTGCTTGAGGACAAACAATCTTGGGGAGGGAGGATAGTAATGTCCCCATTTTTGTCACTATCAAAGTTTCAAATATGAGCCTATTATTGTGATCCTCATAGGCTAATTATTGTGGATAAAGGGTCTTTGGAGATAGTGGCTTGGCTTGTGAGGGTCTTGTCTTCTCCGCAATTTAGTAAGCTATGAGTTGATCTTTGTTTGGTTCAAATTGGACTTCGTTTGGACTTAGTTTTGTGTACTTACTATTTGTGGTAAGTTAAGTGTTGATTGAGATGGACCCTTTCTATTTTTCGAAAGTGCATTTAATAATATAGAGAAATAATAGGTATGACTCCTATTCAGACAGTATACTTACATGATGAGTATTGTAAGAGTTACTATATTTTTAGTAGCCAAATTATTATTAAATAATTAAATGATTTATTATAAAGTTATAATTTCACTTAAGTTGAGAATTGAGTTATCATTGGAAAGAGTCATTTATTAATTAGTTAAGCCAAGTCAAGTGAAAGAATTTAATGGAAGCTTTTAATTAATGTTGTGTGGTGAAGCTTCCTAAATGAAGTTACATTTTGGCAACGAAAAGGAATGGAAGTTATAAATACATGCCCATTTGTTGAGAAAAACATGTTTGGATATTTATTTGCTTTTGTTGCCTTCGTGACTTTTTCTAAGTTCTGATTTTTTATGCCCTTGCTGAAGTATAAGGGCTTCCTCTTTCTATAACAACTGTGGCAGAGGAGTAACTGTCTATTGAAGGAATTTAGTGTCTTCTCTTACTCTATCAACTATGGTTGGGATGACAAACCCTTCCTACAAAGATTTGGTAAATTTTATCTCTGATGATATTCAGAATTCATAAATCTGGATATTGATATTTGCTAGAGAAATTTATTATCTCTATGGGCAGAAGTCATTGTGAGCATAAAAGATTGATAGCATTTATATTTGCAAATTGAGGGAGTTTGAATTGTCTACATGAGATTTGCACTGAGTATCATCCATTTGTTATTGTGCTAGGAATGTTTGTAGATGTTTGAGGAGCTGGAAATTTATTGAGTCTCAACGCCAACTTGACCTATTAGTCGAACAGTTAGATTACATCAAGTTTGGGCATCCAATCTTGTGGACGTGGTTGCTTGGGATTACTTGCTGAACCAAATTTGGTAGTATATTTCAAGGATATATAATTAGAGCTGCTACAACTATGCTATGGGTGATTTATTGTAAGGCAATTTCTTGTAATTAATAAAACTTTTGCAGCCTTATTGTAATCAAATATGAACTCGGTATTATCAGTTTGAGAATACTTGCAACTCTGAATTTTAAATGGAAAATACACAAGGACAAATTCATATGTGTTTGGTATTTATCAAATGCAAATTTCTTGAAGTCTGATTTATCTGACAATTGTGAGTAGTTCACTACACTTCCTAGTATTGTGTTTAGAATTTAAAAACATCGTACATACAATGATATCAGAATGCTTGCCAAGTTTGAATTGTGAAAGAAATTATTGTTTGATTAAGCTATAACATGGAACTGGATTATTATAATGCCAATTATCATCCAATTGTAAATAAAGTATAAGTTAAATCTGCAATCAAAACTAGATGCAAGATAATCTCGAAAGTATCTTATCATTATATATTATCATTATAAATTTTTCTATTCTCTATATATAGTTATATAACATTCTATCTCTTCAAATTCTCTCTTCACATCTCCTCTTATTTTTAATTGCAAATTTCATCTATTTATCTTTACTTCACTTTTTTCTAACTATTGTATTTTCATCTATTTTATCTCTATTTTTCCTTTTTCTAACTATTAGTAGGAACTTTGACACATTGCCTCTCTTGTTCAAAATTACATTGTTAAAAGTCATAATATTTTAATTATGTAAAGAAAAGAAATATATAAAATACAAAAATTCCCAAAATCAAACATTCCAATCAAAAGTTATCACTAGACTACTACAAATTTATCACCACAAGGTTGGACCTTGAGCCTCAATGTAGAGAATGATAAAGTTCAAGAAACAACAGTAGGACAAAAGCTTATACAGTCGCATTAGGGGAGAAAAAGGGTACCATTTACTATACTAAATTACATTTGAAAGATCAACTCAACCTTATATTTATTGACATTTGAGGACTGGAATTGAATGGAATATTTATAGCAATGATCTCCCTATAAAACCCTGATGAAGACTAGCAGCCAAATATAGAGATGAGAATTACAAATAAATTTTCTAGAATGGATGCGTGGATTGCCTTAGTGAAGCTATACGGATGTCATTATCTATCCATGAATTGCTCTGTTGGTGCCATCATTTTTGCCGGCTCATCCCCTGCACATAATGGCTGTATGACTTAAATCCATTAAGAACAATTAAAGCTAATCAATATCAACACTATCTAGTGATCTATTAGTACCATTTCTCCAGTTCTGACAGTATTTATGTAAGGGCATCATCCATCATCATATAAACCAATCAAAGTGGTTTTCATATAAACCATGTTTACAACTTTGTTGGTTTATTAAGCTCAAATATTTGTCCCTGTTCTCACATATAAATCAGATGTCTTAAGATTATACATGTTGCCTAAGAGATCTCAACAATCATAAAGCAGAATTGATTTATCTCCTTTCTTATGCACGTGGAACTTGTTTTTCTTTCACCAAAAATTGATAGAAATCAGTGAGGACCACACTCCCCTACAAGATAAGTTTCAAGATATTGAGAATATTATTTTGATATTTTCTATTCATTTCTTAAATTCAAAACAAGGATGTCCTGAAAAAATCACTAAACTTAAACAGGCATAAATGTTTGGATGCATATTAAGAAAGATTTGGCTAGTATTCAAGTAATCTACAAAAATATATAGAATCACATGGGCAGACATCAACCGTTGCTGCAAGATAGGCTTAATCAAATTGAAAATATCTATTCATTATCTTGGTATATTTCCTTTAATACAATAGAAAGTTCAATTTTAAACAACAAATGAGAATAGAAGAGACCTCAAGAAAGCACTTAAATTCAAGCAAGCCTTGAAAACACCAAAACTTGTCACTGCAATGCACGATATAGTTTGAGTTCCACACTATGACAAAAGTAAAAGGTTACATTACAATAACCTTATTGAAAAACAAAGATGATTAACAAATTCATTAAAAATAACTTAAGCTAGCAATGGCTGAATTTTTTAATATATGATGTATGGGAATTGCAAAAGACTGACATTTCATATGCCAGAGATGAATTTTAAAAAATGAATCATATTCCCTAAAAATAGAATAAAAGATATTAAAAAGTAAAAATTAATTGTCTGCGCCCCAAACAGATGCTAAAGCCAGACCAATGAACTCACCGGCACGTGACAAAAGAATAATAGCATCAAAATGCTCAAATTGAACCTAAATATCTAACTCATGTTTAGCAGAACAAAAATTCCAGTGCAATAATTTTGGCCACAATCTAGCAAGGTTTGTGCATCAAAGAATACATATGCCTCTGCCTTTGATTCATGCTCAGATAATACATCGTTTGTATATATGGTAAAGTTATCATCTTGTAATGATAACTTTTACAAGAGAAGGAGAACATACCTTCATTCTCATGAGCTGTAATTTCATTCCACTCTTGAACAAGAGCACAAGGAAAGCATAAAGCATGTGCCCAATAGTCATCACATGATCCTCCCTGCATCACAGGCCATGTCTATCTAAATCAGTGAATTATAATGCAAAATATTTTGGTTTAACTATGTGTGCTTAAAGAGAATGTCATGCTTGAGCACGGTCCCGAGTAAAGCCAAGGGCAATACAAGTGGCATGTCTAGTCAGAAGACTAAACTGGATTTATTAACAATTTGTGGTGATCAAATTATATTTCAAATCCAGTTGAGTAAATGCATTTCATGCCATGTCTAACAAAAAGTGAATTTTCCTAATGACTATATCCAAGTTCCAACATAGGTAGAACCTCCAAAACGTGTCAAATCTTAGATATAGCAGCACATATTCTTAAAAAATGGAGAGAACTTCAGATAATTTTCTTTATTAATGCAGCCATGATAAATCTTCTCTCAATCTACAGACTTCAAGTTTCAAATTATATGACCCAAATCTCTTTCATAAATAAAATCTTTTCAGTAATTCTGCAGACTTAACAAGAACTTTGGTTGACAAGAAATAATTTACTCATGAAAAATTACATGGAATGATCAGAAGTCAGAACGCAGCTACGGACATCTTCGAGAATCTTGTACATGCCTTGGTGGAAATTTGTGTTAATTTTGTAAACTCCAACATCACGTCTGCCTTGCACACAAGTCACTGCATCAAGGCATGCCACCACGAATGACTTCAGCAATCCTACATATAGAGAGTCCACATAATGTCTTTTCTTTATAATGCAGCATTGGAACACCAATCATCATGGAACAAAAGGTTGTGAAGCAATTGGAAGTTCAAGCTGTTCAGGACAGGAACTATTTGAACCTATGTTCCATGGTGTTTAGGTGACAGGGACAGAGGGATGGCAGGGTACATGTTTCTGGGACATTTTCTAGAGGACCTAAAATAGGGGATGGTAGTGTGTGTGTGTGTGTGTGTGTGTGTGAGAGAGAGAGAGAGAGAGAGAGAGAGAGAGAGAGAGAGAGAGCTGATAACAACAATATCAATATGTAAAGAAATCATGAAAGCAATAGTCTGTAATCTCCCCTTTAATGAAGGTATTGTAAATTTTACAGGGTAACTCGAATTGTCCCTTCCTTGGGGGCGAGAACCATTCTATAGCAATTGCATTCCTGTAAACACCTTTTTAAGATGAAATTCACATTGCCATGAAGTGAAATCTCAGTGAGCATATACATCTCTATTCAGCAGGCGGAGGAAATTCTGAAGTGATGCTCTATTAAGAGTCACTGAAATCCGATCGTTGCGTGTTTTGATTGTTCCAGTATGGAGGTCATACCTATTGATGCACTTCATGACTAAATCAACACACTGCATGACTACTAGGAACCCCGCAGCTTGAATTAATCTGCTTTCTACTAGCCATTGAGTGATAGAATGTTCATTGGGGTCTATTATTCTTCTCCGAAAATCATTTAAATCAACATATCCTATCTTTGTATCTCCTATCTTGGAAACTGAACACTCAAGACTGTTTATGTAATTGTACCTTGGATGCTTCAATTTCATGCCTTAACATTAAATATATTCAACTTCAATTGGGTGCAAACTTCTATCCAAAATCACCTCAAAGCAATTAGAAAACTTACTGATTCAGTAATGTTATTTGCATAGAGAATTTGATGCCCTAGCTCCTTTCCATTCATCTACCTTTTCCCACAATGAATTGCAAAATGATAAAATCGAGCTATAAAAGAAATTGCATTAATACGAGGAATTCAAGCACTCAATGCTCATTCTTGCCACTTCACTTGATAATGTCAACCCCATATTTTTCTAACAAAGTCAACATCTTTTTGAAGTGTTGGACTTTGCCTCTGGATTTGGAGTTGCCTGTTAAAATGATATATTTATTCTTTCATTTTTGATTTTGCAAATCCTTTCCTTCAAAACATTTCAGAGAGTATAATTAGTTGTGGGAACATTCGGCAGACCCAAAATACTTTATAGGAAGTTCAATATCTCCCATCATGTTTTGCTCACACCTTTGGAACATGGGCCCCTTCTTACCTTTCCTTGTATCTTTACCTAAAATGTGGTTCCATTCTAAGCATTGGGTTTCAACAAGGGTCCTAGAATTGCTTGTCAGGCCCAAAAAGCTCAAAAGGAATGTTCAAAAAACTTTCATGGACTCTGACCATGTAGTTTGCAACTCTCCCCTCCACTTTGTCTTTGCTTATATCAAAGCTTCACTTTTGAGGTCAGGTTCCTCTTTGAGTTATAGAACTCATGGTGGAACCCAACATGTAATTTCGAACTTGGACTTAACACTTTCAAAAACTGACAAAAGAAAGAGTACATAACCCAAACCATGGTATACACACACAACACACACAAAGAAAAGAATGAGGACTTAGATTATTCCAAAAAGGATGTAAAACTTTGATGGACATTTTTGAACCAAGTCTCAAGCACTTAAAGAAAGACTCCGCCAATCTAAGTATCGAACAAGACATCAAGCTCCAACAAGGGAAATGGAACACATATTAAAGAAACAAAGAAATGGTGAGTGGAAGACACACACTTATTCTAAACAAGTTGTCAGATCCCAATGATTGTTTCGGAACTTAACTAAAATCTCAAAAACTTTACTAAGGACTTAAAAGACTTTGGAAAAATAGCCTAACATATTTATTATTAAGTTTTGAGTAGGGGGTCAAAACTTGGGCAACAAATAATTACAAGGTAAACTGGAAATAGGCATCATTATAAACTATATGGAAAGCTCTTTGTCCAACTCATTTATAAATGCACATAGTGAAAGTTTAAAACTCATCACATTCTTGAACCCCAAGGAAAGCATACAAGAGAAAATGCAAGTATCTAGAAACTCCTAAAAATGTGCATAAAACATATGCAAGAAGAAATGTGCAAGAAAATTTGTGTAAGAGTAAGATAAAGATAGAGATAAATTATTAATGTCCAACAAGAGACCACCAAAAGGGTCTCAGGGACTCAAAGTTACGACAAAGAGAGGAGCTATCTAGAGGTCAAGATCAGTAGAGGACAATAGAGAACAACCAACAACAGTCAATCCAAAATCGAAGGATAACCATTGCGGAAAGAGGGGATTTGTGACTGTCTTCGAGTACACCTTAGGGTGGAGGGTTGTCGCCTATGCGTGCAATCTCTACGAGGTCTCACGAATTTGGTATACATGGAAGTAGACTAGCCCAATGAATGCTTGGTACCTCTGGTGCAGGCAATGAAGGGAAAGAAGGAAGTGATGAGCTGATAAGAACCATAACCCGAGGGAGATTGAAGCTACAGAGTGTGATCACAAAAACACATAGCCTCATTGATGTAAAGTGCTAGACACCCCTGTCAATGTATTTGAAGAAAGAAGCTAAGGATTGATAGTCTCTGAAGAGACAATGGAACCTCCCACGGATCTCATAATATATAGGGTGATGGAATAACAAATGAGGCTCAGTCTTGACCAATCCCATGTTACAAAACTGGTGAATCAAATCCCCGCAATCTATCTAGTGAATGGTATAGATGCAAAGACGATGGGAACCCACCCTGAAGGATCCCAAGGGGATACGCAGAGCATGAGTCCAACATTGGTCAACATAGGAAGGACAGATAATGACCCTGTCCCAAAGGTCAATGTAGTGCTCAACATAGAAGGCTATTTGGGGACAGAGACCCCCTAAGGGATCGATCCAAGTCATGGGGATATATTGCCTGTAGATGTCCATCCAAATGTGCCTGTTCAACTCCAACTGGTTAGTGCGAAGATGAGTGAGGGCATCTAGCAAATACTGGAATAAAGGAAGATAGTCAATCTCAATGCCAATAGAACCAATGAGTAGAAGCCTAAGCATACTAATAACAGGCCTGACCAATAGGATCGGCTGTCGCAATTGCCTCCAAAGATTGATACGCCAAGAGAGAATATCTATACTGGCCCTCAGCAGAATCAACAAACCCCTGAAGCTGATGAGGGAACTAGGTCGGGTCGAAGATGGTCCCAAGCATGAAGGGGTGAGCACCAAACATAGCCAAAATGATACTAGTGGGGGTAGTCTGATGGCACTTGATGATGCGCCGTTGGAGGGTCTGAACACACTCAACAGACATCCAGTTGGAAGCAAGGAGGGAGGAGCCCCACACCAAAAAACCATAAAGAACAGTCAGTCTGATCAAAGAATCCATGAGGGACATCTTAGACTTGGTGTCCTGGACAAGGTGTTGAAGACATTGTCACTCAAGCCAAGCAAGGGAGCCCAAACCTCTATTTACTCCAAGCAACATGGTCGGTCTCATACTAAAATAGCCTCTAGAGAATCTATTACATAGATATGTGTAGGTAGATGAAAACTCAATGTCCTTCCCTGGAAGAATAAGTGCATATGAGAGGTCTTGAAATAGTTGAAGACCATAACCTGGGTCTTAGCTAGGTTAACCGCAAGCTATCTAAGACCAACCAAAAGGAGTTGGAGGTCTTCAAGTAAGGAGGCTAGGAGGAGGACATCATCAACAAAAAGAAGGATGAAAATCAAGCCCTGATATAGATAACAATTGGCTTCAGAGAGTGAGAAGTCCTTGGGGAGAGTCTCGAGCTTGTCAATGTAGATGTTGAATAAAGTGGGAGAAAGCAAGCAGCCCTGCTTCACCCCAATGGTGCTCTGAATAGGTTTGGAGAATCCCTGAGGGGTCTTGAAACAACAAAAGAAACACTCATATAATCTCATAGTAGCAGTCACAAGAATCTTAGAAATCCCAATATTGTAGAGGCTCTGAAATAAGGCCACCCAAGAAACAAAGTTGAAGGCTTTTCCAAAATCCACAAAGCAACAATACACCTTCACCGAGCGGTGTATAGCCTCCTCAACAATAGCCCAAGGAGTCAAGATGTGGTCCATAGTCTAAAAGTCTGTCCTGAAACTGGCTTGACCTCTAGCCCATCAATGTCATATGTCAAGTTCCCTAGAGAGAACGATGTGTAGAACAGTAGCCTAGAGTTTGGCAAAAGTGTGACTGACCATGATGGTCCTATAGTTGTCGGCATCTAAGGCCAACCTGACTTTGTGGATCGGATGGATGATGTGTCATGACCAAGAGGAGGGGAAGCTAGTGCAAACAACTCTATTAAAGAGCATAGTAAAGAAAGAACCCAAGACCGATACCCATCTTGAAGAGTTTTGCCTAAAATCCTTCCTCATCAATTCCTCTACTACTGTGCATAGATCTAACAGCCTCACAAATGTTGGTGAAGGTGAAGAGATGACAATAGGAAGTGGTGGTGGGGTGGATGGAGAGATGGTCGAGAATGTCGTAGAAGGTAGAGGTGTGAGGGACAAGTGCACAAAGACCCAAAGTGGAGGGAGCAGGAGAGTGGCAAGGAAAAAGCGTGCACCACAAGGGCTGGAGGACAACAAAAGGGAGGCAATGAGGGACCTACACTACAAGAGGAAGAAAGAGTGCTTGTTACAATGAATAAGGCAATGGTAGGAGAGCCCCAACTAAGGAAATGAAGGGGCCTGGGAGGATAAAGTAGGGAAGACCATGTCGTGAAAGGATTTGCAATCATCATCGAACCACTGGTTTAGAGGGTAGGAACGCAAGCAATGGGGGAAGCAGGAGGAGGTGATGTGGTGGGGGAAGGAGAGGACAACAGACTCTAGAATGACAATGGCAAGGTGATCGAACATGGTAGAGGTGCAAGAGGTGTCAATGAAGAGCAACTAGTAAAGTGACTGTCTGAGGTGGGAGGTGAAAAGGTTATGATCCCCATTAGCAAAGGAGAAAACGGTGTGAGGAAGCAATGCAGAGGGGTGGGGGAGAGAGGCTGAGGGGTGCTAAGGGTGAGGCTGAGAAGGGAGTGATCAACCAAGGGGAGACAAGAGATGGAGAAGTAGCTAACAAAGGAGATAAAAGAGGTGCGAGAGTAGTAATCCACCATGTTTGCACCACCACAATGGGGCTGACAAGTGAAGAATCTGGAACAAAGAAAGCAAGCAAGCTCCTTCAAAACCACTAAGTCTGAAGACTCACATAACTGCAGCAAGAGGTGGCATCAATGGGCCATCAGTATCGTCATAGATGCGCTGTAAACCCAAAGAGCGAGAATCTGACTCTATAGTACAAACTGAGTTAGTAACCTGGTCATGAAGGGGGTCTGTAAGTCTCTAGTCATGGCATTGAAATCACCTAGAAAAATGATGTCCATAGACGAGAACTTTCTCATACAATCCTACAAGTCAACATAGGGCCCCCCTCCTCAGAGTTGTGCATTGTATAAGACAAGGTGGGTCGCGAAAAATAGCAAACTGCAATGAAGATGTTAGCAATAGAAGATTCCACCCTAAGGTAGATCTACAAGAATCTAGCGAAACTGTCTCAATATAATAAAAGTTGCATAGATAAGCTGGTCCTAGACGAGACAAATGACCCCACCAAACCCCTAACCCTACTAGAAAACTTGACCTCATCTTTGCAAGCAGACAACCACTAAAAACCTAGTATACCAAGAAGTGGGCGGACAAGACTCTCATGACTCTCAGTAACCAAAACAATGTCGACCGAACCAATTGCATCCGGAAAGAGACCCAACAAGTACCATAAAGTACCACTGTCATTCCAATAGTGGATGTATAGGTAACCACAAGGTGTAATCTGCATGTCCAACTACCACCGTAGGTGTCATTTGGCCACTAAGGCCATCCTAGACTTCTAACCAAGGGGAGGAGAATCACAAATGACGACCCTAAGGTTTCAAATAACCACCCTCTCACGAACCCATCTCGCCTTTGCCACTAGACCCCGTAAATGCTTCAACTCTGACATCTGTGACTTAGTAAGATCCTTGTCAAGGTATATCTTAGTGGGAAGGAAAGAGCATCCTCCTCACCCTAAGAACCCACATACGATCAATGAGTGTAGGAAACTTGACAAAAAGAGTCCTGTCGTGTCTGATCCATGCTCTATTGAGTGTAATATCTATGATATCCATTTGATTGCCAAGGAAGAAATACCTTGCACGGAGAGGCTCAGTGGAGGAGGGAGGCAGGAGCTCATCTAACACACTTGTCACAACAACTTGTGAAGGGGAACATAGGAAATAGAAACACATGACCAAGAAGCACACGAAGCCACAACAACAACCATGAAACGAAACAGAAACAAAAATGCAAGCAATAGAAAAACAAGCGCAAGCAACATATAGCTCAACCACACACAAATAGACATTGCACAAAGATACCATGACAGGTTGCAAGAGGTAGGACAAAGAGGCAATTGTTGCACGCAGAAGTTGTCATGACAATCATCAATGAGGTAGAAATCCAATCAAGTAATACTAATATGCTACTAAAATTGCTCAGAGAATTCATGCAAGAATTATACTACTAAAATGCCTTAGAGAAAAGTTCAAAAACAAATGCTCAGGGTTTTTTACACTTAGGGCTTATTAATAATGGAAAACACTTGTTTTTCCCCTTTATTTTTGGATTTAACGACAAGTTTTGAAGATTCAAACTAGATTTTTTAGAAATGAAATCTAGCATGGCTTGAAAAAGCCAATTTTCCGAAGAAACATGGGTACGAAATGTAGGATCTATTGCTTTCATACTCTTATCAAGTATGATTTTATGCACAAAACGGGAGAAGGGTTGGTGTATCCTACAACTCTATTCAAATCTCAAAAGATTCTTATAGAACTTCATGATTCTCTAGGTGATTAATACATATTATTAAAGACATATCATCAAAACAAGGGAGACCTCTTTAGAGAAGGACCAAAAGGGGATCAAAAGGGTGTGGTCAAAAAATTGGTTTGTCAAAGAAATAAATGAGAGATGATTACGACATTTGATCTCTTGCAGCTCTTACTCTTTCCTAGCCAACATTGGGAAGAGGTCTCCATGAACTTCATCGCAAGGGTTCCAAGATTTAGAAGTAAAAATGTCATCATGGCAATGGTGGATTGCCTCACTAAATATGTTCATATTATTGCATTATCACATCCTTTTACAAGAAGTTTAGGGTCAAAGGCATTTTTGGAGAAAATAAAAAATGACATGGTACACTCTAGGTTATCATCAATGACCAAGATCCTATCTTTACTAGTAAATCTTGGAAAAATTTATTCTCATGTTTGGGTACTGAATCATCTCCTAGTTCTTCCTACCATTCTCAAACTGATGGGCAAATTAAAGTTGATAATGAGTGTTTGAAGGGCATCGACGTTGTTTCACTTCAAATACACAATCTCAATGGGTAGATTGGCTACCACTTGTAGAATGGTGGTATAACACTTCCTTCCATAGCTCATAAAAAATGTTCCTTTTATGGTACCATATGGATATCATCCTCCTTCCATCAGCAACACTCTCTAAATTGAGAATCTAGACATGATACGAAATCAAATAAAGCATCAGGTGGACCAACACTGCAATGAAAGAAGTTGTGAAGTTGGTGACTAGGCTTTCTTCAAATTGCAGCCTTAAAAGAGAGTATCATGAAGCAATAAACAAAGAACAGTAAGTTATCCCCAAAATATTATGGCTCATACCAGATTATGCAAAATATAGGTAGTCCAGCATACAAGCTTAAGATGCCACCAACAACAAAGATGCATCCAACTTTTCATATTTATTGTTTGAAGAAAGTAATTGGGCATCATTTACCTACACACAATATACTAGAGATCAATGAAAAATGTAGAATCATATTAAACCAAAGTTTTTTCTTCAAATGCGCACAAAAAAGCTAAGGACTAGAACAATCACCGAGTGTCTCATTCAATGAAAAAAATCAAGATGCTAAATGGGATAATGGAGAGTTCATTTAGAAGCATCCACACTTGATAAGCAATGAGGGACATGTTTCTCTAAAGAGGTAAGCATGTTACACCCTTAATGCTACAACATTCTTAGAGCTTTGAGTAGCTGGGTTATGCCTACCTTAACACCTAATTAAGTCATATCATCATTATTAGATTGTTATTTTGTTAATTAAGTTGGCATAAGGCCTATATAGTGATATCTAAGTTGGAATGAGTGCTATTTTGTTTCACCATGACATGGACTTCAACAAAACACAAGGGAAGGAATATAATCACTTCTCAAAAGACTTAAAACAATGATGATTTAGTAATAGAGGAGATGGATCTTGTCTTCATTAAAGATAATATAAAGGAAGAAATCAACAACATGAAGGTTAAAATCTTGTTAGAAGTGGTAAAGTAGATAAAGAGGTAACTAGGATAGTAGATCTCAAGGCAATGTTTGAACAATGCACTTCACTTGAGGGCTCTATAGATTTCCAACAAACCAGTTCACAGAAGACTTTGGAAGAAAATTTCTCTTCAAAGGGGAATAAAGCTTTTCGTTTTTACTCTGATCTAAAGAAGGATGATCACACAAATAATTCTATCATCAATGATAGACACTACATGTCAAGGATAGCGATATACAAGTTTGATGGCTAGTATCCAATGAATGGGCTATGCCAAATGGAGCAGTTTTTGATTTTCATCATGTTCCATGTAAAGAAAAGATTGCAGCAGCATCTTTATCTTTAGAACTAGATCCATTTATTTCATATTGTCAGCTATGTGATAAGAATAAAAGAAGGGATGTATTGTACATGGACTAGTTTCCAAGAGGAACTAAAAAATCTGTGACAATAGGATTACGAATAGCTGTTTCATCCAACTCAGAAAATTAAGGCAAACATGAGTAGTCAAGGAACATACTCAATGATTTCAAACCTTGGCCTTAGGAGTGGAGCATGTTAGACAGGAATTTGAATGAACTAAATCTAGGGCATCTAAAGGACAACATCAAAAAGAAATACATACGGTCAATACAACTTCTCTCTCACAACAAATGATTTTGGCAAGGCAAGTAGAGGAAAGGATTTGTAACGATAAAAGACAGGATCACCCCAATAGAATCATTACCTCCAAATACAAGACTAACTCCTTATCAAATTCAAGAAAAAAGGGCCAAAGTGTTACAATTTAGTTGTAACAGCAAGTATAGTCAAGAACATAAATTTGCTGAAATGTTCTAAATTGAAGGGCCTAGTGAGGAAAGAGAAGAAGAAGTGTTAGACGTCAAATGGGCCAAGTGAGGAATTGAGAGATGTCCAACCAACTACTGATCTTGTCGTGCACTTTCCAAATATAGTACCTCTGAAATTCTCAAGGTAAGGGTTTCTTAAAAGAAGTATCATGTCCACTTCTCAAGCATAAGATTAATAAAAACCCTTTAGCCTATTTCCTGAATTTCTTTTGTATGCTTATGGGTTTATAAACAAGAGAAATAATTAGATAATTAAATTTATGTTGTCGAAATATAACTTTATGCTTATTTTAAAAAGACATTTAATTATTTAAGAAGTAGAAGTGTGGTTAAAAAGTGTGACTAGAACCAAGGTTCTACAGTGATTAGTTTAAAAGCATCACATAAGTTTAAGGATGAGACAAAATAGTAATAAAAGAATGTATAATTATATCATATTCCCTCTAAAAGTTATCCAAGGAAGATGGACACAATAATTTTCTTGCACATTTTGTCACTTTATTCTTCTAAGGAATGAACGTGATTTCATCGGCACGAGTATGAAGACCTTTTGGCAAGAACGATTTTGAGGATGATAACTCCCCTAGCCATTTGAGTGATGTCATCTAGAGGTATCCAAAGTATTGATTGCTCACAATTTCAGAGTTTGATCACAAGGAGTTGATTGCTTTGATCTGACAAAGGATTCATTTCTAAATTTTAGTTTTCTATGACGTGTGGAAAATTTAAAATAATTATGTACACTGTTTGGTGTGTTTCAGATTTCTTGAGATTTTGTGTGTCCAATGTGGGTTTTGAATTACAAATGTATATTGAGCTTGTTTTCAGAGGTTTTATTTACAAAATATTTATTTGTTGTGAATAAGTTGACTTACATTGTTGGTCGGACACCTTCTTCATGGACGCACATATTCTGCAGGTAACACTATTATGCTGGGCTATACATATTTGAGTTGTACAAACTGGACAAATCCTATTCAAAATCTACTACAGCGTTGGTGAAGTCATTCCTTATTGCCCTACAAATACTGGTAGGACCCATACAACTAGTAGCTATTATTTCTAATTTCTATGAGCAAAGTCTTCAAACCTCAATTATTTTTTGAAATTGGCTGTCTCAATTATTTTTTGAAATTATAGGGAACACAGAACTCCCTCTTTCAAAGAAATTCAAATAATGAGACAATAAACTTCAAAAAACACCATGAGTGGGAGCAAAACTTGTATAACAAAATGCAAAAATACCCTAACTTAAAATGGGTTAAATACAACGATAGAAATATTTGAATGAGGCAGACCAGGTAAGCATATTTAGAACAAACCTCCCACCAAAGGGCTCCTGAGCTTGGAACTTTATAATGGAGTGTAAGGAGTCCTCAACAGGAGTTTATCTTGGGATAGAGGGTTAGGAGATCAAGGCCTTTTTTGGGAGGACTCATAGGGAGGCTACCCCACTATGGACTCAATATTATACTAAGGATATCTTTAAAAATGGCTACGGAAGTTATTTTAAAGACTATACAGATATTCTAAGTGGTAATCTTGCTTTGGGATGGAAGTGGAAATCGGTAAATGAACTAAACATCCCAAATGAGAAACAAATCAAGATAAAAGAAATATTGGAGAATAGAAAGATAATAGTTAAAAATGAAAAAAACAGATTAGTATGGGCAAAGGCTAATAATGGTGAATACATCACAAAAGATGGTTACAATTATCTCATGAGTAGACATCTATCCCCTATATCAGTTACTGTTACATCTGTGCTAGAATAAGAACTGCCCCCCTAAGGCAGGTATGTTTGCTTAGGCTGCTCTCCACAAAAAGATACTAACTGCAGATGGTTTACTAAGATGGGCTATCATGGCCCATCCAGGTGTACCCTCTGCGAGAATAATGAGGAATCAATTGACCATGTCCTAATCAATTATGACTATGCAAACATATGTGGGCAATGGCTTAGTAATAAGCTTGGATGGAAGACTATTCAACTTAATGACATATTGGAACATTTTAAAGGTTGGCCCAAAATCAAAGAGCACAACACTTACAGTAGTATATGGATAGTTGCCCCATCTATACTGATTTGGGAATGTAATCATTGGATATTCAATGGAAGAAAGATGGAGTGGGAACAAACAACAAACAAGATAGAAGAAGCCATTATTGAAGTAGTCAATAACAGAAACGAGATCAATCAATAAAACAATAAGAAACTTACATACTGGGATGAAAAGATCATAAATCATTGGAATGGTTTAAAGATTCCCCATTTATAGGAAAATGAGAAGAAACTGAGAATCAAAAAAAGGAAGAATGCAAGTGGGTACCACCAAAGGACTGGTTCAAATTAAATTTTGATGGTACCTCAAGGGGTGATCCAGGAGTTGCTGGTATAGGATACAGTATCCATAGTTGAGAAGGACTGGAGATGGTCCATTTAGCAAGACCAATAGGAAGAGAGACAAACATTTATGCAGAGTTCACTGCTCTAGTAGAAGGACTATTATTCTGCAAGGATCGACAATTGGAAAAGCTTGACAATGAAGGGACTCCACATTAGTAAAAAAAAAACTTTAAAAAAGAGCTCAACTCCCAATTGGATCTAAAATAGTCTCCTCAAAAGAGAAGTGGACCTTGTCAAATATTCTAAAAAATATACCATCAACCATATACAGAGAGTACGAAGGGTATGGAGATAGGTTGGTTAATCCAGGAGTAGATGTGATCATTATAGAGAGCAAAGGATGACATTAATCTTTTGTCCGTTTGTTGTGAGCTATTTCTATGTTTTCTATGCCTTTTGTCTCTCTTCTCTGTTATTGATATGATCGATATCTCTTGAATCATTTCTTCTTGCTTATTCTTCATATTCCTATGCTTTTCATCCATGTTTCCTCTGTGGATTATCTTCTATAGCTCCTTTCCACATCCTTTTCCCATTTTTCTCATATGTATTGAGTTTCCTCTATCCTTATTGATCTTTGTTTACTTTTCTGTATGAGTATTATTTTATTTACACTTATATTTATATCCATATTGTAGTAGATTATATTAAAGAAGTTATATTTATATTATTATTTCTATCTTATATATTCATATCTGTGTTTTCTTTATCACTTCCCTCTGCGTTTGATTTCCCCTTGTGTGTTTATCTTGTCACTTATTTCTAGATAGTCTTTAATAATGTTAGAATCTTATTTATATTATATTATAGTATTATTATTTTTACCATTTTATTATTTCCTTTTATATTAATATTATTATATTACATTGATACTATTATTATCGTTCCTGTACTTTTCATCTTTCTTCTAGTATCCTTTTCGGGCTTTTATTTCAGTTCCGCCCTATGCCTTTCCTATTGTTTACAGACTTTATGATACCATTTTATTATCTTTATGTTTTACCCCACTAAGCCATTAGGAATTGCTTTTTCATTTTAGCTGCATCTTTATTACCTAATAAACCTTATTAGACCCCTTTATGAAGAAATCGTGCTTGCACCTATTTTAATTCTAAATCACTTGTGATTATGGTTCCTTGCTGGATTCTATACTATTAGGTGGATTTTCATTTTCTAGTACAACCCTTGTAGGATACGATGGTACTATAAAACATTGGCTGTATTCCTTATTAAAGGTTATCAGTTACGGACTAACTAGAAGACTCAAGATTTATCCTTCTGTATTGATGTCAAAAAGTAAGGGAGTATTTGATTATCAGATATGTAAGCAACATTCCAGATCATAATTAAGACCCTTCACATGTGATTGCATGTGAACGGTCCTTCACAAGAAATTTGGCAGAGTGGGGTGGTCATCAAGAGTTTTGGGTAGTAAAAGGCCTGTAATTGCCAATCATTTGCAAGTTGTTGGGCTGAAAAGAAACTCTGGAATTGTCAATCAGGTTGGTTACAGAGGATGAGTGTTGCTTTATGACATTTAAGGGTAGGGTTAAACCAAAAGGATGGGGGAGAATCCTCAAGGACATGGATGACCTTGCAAATTTGGTCGTTAGGATGATTATGGGAGAAAAAAAGCATCAATTATGAGTTTAAGGGTAAATTTCGACATTCCCACTACATTTGTGTCGCTATTGGTAACTAGGTTAGGGAAAAAGGATGTAATTAAACTTTGCAGGATAGTGTTTGTGAAGAGCTTTTGTGCAGGCTAGAAATGGCAGTAAAGAATGTAGATTCAAATTCATGATTCCCACCCCAGAAGATTAAGTTATATAAAAAGAGGGTTGAAACCAAGGGATTGAGGTGATTAGGTGACCGTTATTATTAAAGATATGCAGGTATATGAAGGTAGGAAGGAGATTGTTTCAAGTGCAGAATTTTTGATGAAGTGGCTCCATCTCAAACCTGCTGTAGGAAATTGATGGTGGAAGTAGTACGTGGTAGTGCTGGGATACAAAGCTCCAAAGGACATGCTGGATATCGAGGTTGAGAGAGTTCAAGTTCTTCCTCCCTTCATTATGAATCATAGCAAGAAGGGGTCTGTTGGGTGGATATTTTGCAACCGACAGTTTTGGGTAAAAATCTAGTCAAAAAATAAGATGACCAATGACAACGTGTGAGACAGTCTCTCCTACCTTAAAGGGAAGGCTCCTCCTTCTCACCGTTCCTTGGATAAACTCAAGGTAAGAAAGAAGTTGAGAGATTTTATAAAATGGGTGTTAACAATATTCTTTCTTCTTAACTTTCAAGAAAGAATCCACTTACTCGTGGAGCGAGTAATGGGTAGGTTGAATCTATAACTAACTTCTATTAAGAGCTAGAAACAGTGATACTGATAAACCTTCACTAACTCAAAGGCTAGCTGAAAATGTACCGATTTGGCTCTAAGTCTAGTCGTACTTCTATATGAAAAGCTTTGCAATTAGGGCACAACAACTCCTAAAAATAAGAATAACTTAACTATTTTGCGAATTAAGAAAGAAGTATAAGCTACAAACAAAGCTTCTAGCTATACGCTTCCACAATTGCTCTTGGTCAAAGCTCTGGCTCCAATTGCTTCTTAACTCTTTTATATTCAATTCACAAGATACAATTAACCAAAATACAAGATAACATGAATCAAAGATAACTTAGATGAATTATAGACAAAGCTTATAACTCACACAAGTATCAATCTCACTTAATCAAAGTTAAGTCTCAAATGCTCCTTTGTATTCACTTTCTCTCAAAATAGTACTACACAAGCAAGTTTTGCTAGCACAATTTCTCCAGAGTTCTCTTGCATAAAGACAATGATAAAAGATGATTTTACAATGAGGGGGCACTCCTTTATATAGGCACAGGAGTTGAGAAAAAGGTGGGAGCAACTCAACCAACTTTGACCTAGTCTAACAACAAGAGAAAATATTGGGTTACATGCAACTCGCATTACATATAATTACACTTTTTCATGTAATGCATCATCTTAAACCTCCAAACATAAAATAAAAACAAAAACAATAATATTAAAGATTGTTTTTTAGTGCCTTGAATTTGACGATGATATCACGCACTGTGGGAAGATCAGCAATTGCCATGGTCTTTCATATGGCTTCGATCCTCACTGCATCTGCATATGCTTATTGCAAAACTTTGGAATTTGCTGCCGTAGAATCTAACAAGTGTTTTTCAAGGATTTATACAAGAAAAACTTGTTCATTTTGTGCAAAACGAGTCTTCAGAATCTCCATCAGCATTGATCTTGATTGTATATTCCAAGCTTACCCTTTCAACCACAATGAGATTACTAGAATCATCAATAACATGGCATCCCATCTGTTTCAAATCACAACTAACACTTGTTTCTACTGCCTGACAATCTCCAAGTGCTGCCTGCAACTTTGTGATCAGCCTCCTCAATGTTTTCTCTTTGTAACCAATAAGTCCTTGAAATCTGAAGAACATTTCACATGACGAAAGAATGCCACATGAGACCAAGGCATCTAGATCAAGACTTTCCATTTCATCCCAATCATTGAGGATTTCCTTCAAATTATCCACTTCTTGAGTCAAAGAAGAGATTAAGTTTCGCTCCGTTCCATTCATCTCTTTAACATGCCTAAGAACTGCAAATGTCTTCGTGATAACTCGAACTCCTTCAGAGATGATTTCTCCTATCCAAGACTTGGCGGCTTCAATCAGCTTTCTCTCCTTGGATGTTTGAGACATAGCAACAACTCTTTGAGAAGATTGTTGCCGGATGACCTCATTCAGGCGTGAAACCTTCTATTTCAATTGATTTTCTTCTCCCATAGCTCATGATTGTTCTTTGATACATTTGTCAATGCATCTTGAGCATCTTGTAAACAACTCAACACGATTGTTTTTCAATTTCTACCTTATTGAACTTGTAATCACAACGAGTAAGTTCCTCCGCAAGTTTGTCCACCAAGGGCTCAACAACTTCAACAAACTTGGTTTTATCTGAATCAACCAAAATCCTTGAACAATCTTATCTTTCAAAGATTTGGATTTGGTTTTCTTAATAGGAAGATTATCTGGCAGTACGACTGCTTTTCTTCTCTTTGTTGTGATTCTGCTCAACCATGCAGGTAAGCTGAATCCTTCATTTCTAGAAGCAGATAAAGTGGAGACCATTGGCATTGATCTAGATTGTATTTTTGTTGTAACAGAACAAGATTCAATCTGCACAGTTGAAGGCATAGGAACACGCTGAGAATATTTTGTCATAAAATGTTCAAAACTCGTGAAAGACGTATCAAGTTGGGAAACTTGACCATTTGTGATAGTTGGAAAATCCTCAAACACATTTGTCAAATGCTCATATTGTTCATTTGCAAGAATGAGAGGAGCAGCAGAAGAAATAGGAAAAGCCATTGTATTGATTTTCGAGACTGGAAAAGGAGTGAAAACCATGAAGAATGAATCCATATTGTCAACTACATCATCCAAAAAAGGTGCTTCATGAAAAGATGGTGCATGAGTTTGTGCAGGCTTTGAGAGAGATCTGATCATGATTTCCCCTTCTTCATTTGTATCTTCCTTATCTGATTCTATCTCCAATTCCTCTTCTGATTCTTCCTCTGACTCTTCAACTGGTTCAGAGATCTAAGAAGACTCAGAACCTTTTCCACCCTTCAATTTGAAATTGAGGGAACCCTTAGCATCAAAAGATGAGGCACCATCTTTCTCTGTAATCTTTAGTTGTGACTTCCTACCAGGAGGGCCAAAGTTTCCACAATCCAATCCCATCTTAGGATTAACTCTTTTAAGGTCTTTATTTTTCAGCCATTTGTTAGTGTTTACCAAGATGGATTGAAATTTATCCATGATAGATGTTCCTTCCTTCTGTTGTCACTGAATAGGAAAAGGACACTTCTTATCAAAGCTGGCTTGATGAAACTTCGGATCAAGAATGTTGCCATCATCTTTGACTTGGAAATCTAAATGAAACTCCAACATGTTGAGATTGATTATCTGGTATAGGGTTAATCTGCAGTAGTCCATCTTCATGATGTCAAGCTTTGTTCTCATATCAATCCAAATATTCTCGAAGCAATGAACATGCATGAAAGCTCTTTTCATCTTAGAATTCATCTCTCGGTAATCAAAGTCAAATATGGCTTTAAACTTCTTCAATGTGATCAACTGCAATTCTTCTTCCATGTTCTTTGCTTTGGGCACAGAATTGATTGAATAGTTGCCAATAGCCAAGGGTTTAGCTGAGGTAATACTGAAACCAGGCCTATGCATAGCATACTAATCATTCTGCACGTCCATGAGCTGTCTAGCTAGCTCCATCAAGATGATTTGATTTGTAGCATACCTCAGTAAGGTATACAGCTCGCCTTTGAAATATCCAATTCTCAAGTATGTAAAAGTTGGGATTAAATGAAAATACAGCCATACTGATTCACCTTTTCCCATGCTGCATCAGATACTCTTTTGACAGATAACTGTCTATCGAACAAGCACCAGAAATGCCAAAGAAGGCATCTTGGACTCTTCTGTAATGAAATTTACTATTTGCCAAAGTGATTTGGTCATAGTAATCCCAAATAGGAACCAGAAGCTATCTCCCTTCGTTGAGAGGCCTGAGAAAGATCTCATGGCAGCAACAATGTAAACAAGGTAAGAGTTCATGTAGAAGGCCAATGAAGTTCCCATGTTGCCTATCTGCTGGCAAAGTGCAGTGTTGATGAGCTCTCCCCAAAAAATGTGTTCTTTGTTTTCCATTATTTGAAAGATGAACTTATACATCTATGGCTCAAAATCAATAGAATCTTTGAGACCGCAAATTCTATTGAGAAGGATGATGAGATCCTTATATTCTTGTTTGAAGTCAGATTGATGAACAGTCTTTGGCCATCTAGAGAAGTTGTTTCTTTTATTGTCTAACTAGTATAGGTTGACAAACTTCTAATAATCACCGTTTCACCTATTCCAGCATGCCAAAGATGATTCCTTGGTCAAATCTGCACATTTTTATTTATGTGGTGCTTTAAAGATCTGCTCAATAACTTCTAGATCAAGGCTAATGATAACCTTGTTGTCAACATCCTTGATAGTCTTCGTCTTTGGAGTAAAACGCTGTACATATCCAAGAACAAAATCAAGTTCCATAGCTGCCATAGGAAATGCAGACACCAAGTTAATGTTACTTCTTTTGATGCACTTCATCTCATGGCCAACAAGATTTTCAACTCTTTGTAGAAAAGTAGCTATGTCTACATGACCAATCATCGTGTCCATTACATTGTCAAGAACATATGCAACTAATGATGGAGTTGAATGAGTCAACTCTTTATCATATTGATATTTCATCTTTCCTTTGGGTTTTGATGATGACGGCATTTCTTGTGTTTGTAGTTTGCACTGCAACACAAAAATCCCAAAACATCAACACATTGTCAGAAGGAATCGCCATACAAGTTGATTTGCGATCAAGGTTCAAAAATGGACTGGAGACTTTGTAGATCCGATGAAATGATCTCAAAAAGAAATCAGTGAAATGAAAATGAAATCAATGGAATGTGGAATGAAGTGTTATGAAGGTGGAAAATGGAAGATGGAATGAAATGAAAATGTGTGAAGGTGGAATGCATGGGGATGCATGTGAATTAAGATTGCCAATTTTGAATGTGACTTAGGGTTTTCAAGGCATTATTGCATGAAAAATGAGTACATGTAAGTGCAACATGTAACGGGAGATGAAAGGTGAGATAAAATGCGAATGCGGATGGAGGATGCACTTTACATACAAGTGCGAATGGAGGATGAGGTGCGAAGAATGAAAAGATGCAAAAACATGTATTTTCTCACAAAGGCACAAATGCATATGGAGAGATGGAAACAAAAAATGGAAGAGGGATAATGAGCTTTATAGTCACCTTTGGTGAAAAGATGAAGTCAAAGTACATGAAAGATGAACATGACATCTTTTTGACTTTTCAAAAAGTGACTTTTAATCAAAATCAGACCTTTTGGATGCAATTACACGTAAGGCTTTTCATGTAATTGTGTCGTGCGAGTGGATGTGAAAAGTGAAATGAGTGAAAATGGAAGTGGAAAATAGGATAACATGCATGTGCGGATGGTGAATGAGATGGAAAACATGTAATCGCATTAGTTGGATGAGAGGTGAAGTGTTGTGACATGGAAAATGAAGTGAAACATGACGATGCTTTCGTATGAAGTGAAACAACAAGTTTTTGGTAAAGAACTTGTGACTTCTCCAAAGTGGAGAAAATTGCCAAGCAAGCACAAAGCACAAAAATTCAAAAGAAAAACGTACCTTTGGAGAGTGACTCAAACATGTCAAGATGCAATGCACTTCAACACACAAATTCAAATTTGAAAATTGGGGAAAAACCAAAAACAAGAAAATGAACAATTTCTTCAATTTTAAAGGAAAAATGCACTTTTCATGACATTGATTTCAATAAGTGGCAATCATCAAGCAATAATGTGCATAAAATCAGCAAGATAAACACAAATTAAATAGCAAGAAAGAATAAGTCCACTTACATGAAGATTAAGTGCCAAAAATGAAGGAAAAAGATGCTCCAATGTTGAAAATGTCTTCAAATACACAGACTTTTTCCAACTTTGCAAATTCGAATGGGAGAAGGCAACAAACAAGGAGTACTTGGTGGAAGACGCCAAAACATGCCTTATCAATGCTCCCTGATCCAACATTTTTGCATGCATGTGTTATGGGATGTTTTTAGTGAAAAACGTGTTTCACCAAGGAACATGATCAAATTGATTTGATGTTTAAACACTAAAACATGCACCAACATGCAATGTAATCACCACATAAGACCAAATCAATTCATATTGGAGCAAAAAATTAATAAAAAATGGTGTATATTGAAGTTTTTCTCAAAAAATGCCCTATCAATGAGTTTCCAAAAATGATTTGCAGCATAGTAAATCCATTCTTGATGCAAGAAAACTCAATGCCAAGCAAAAACGCCTTCAATGGAGGAGATCTCATGTAAATCCACCAAGAAAATCTCTCTCAATGAGAAAAATCGGGTTCTTGGAAGGCAAATGCATGCATTCTTTCAAAATTGGACCTTTTGGAGAGCAATACACATTTTAAAACACGCCTTTGGTTAAAATCGCAACTTTTGGGGTGATAAGCACATTTTAAAAACTGGCAACAAGGCAAATCGAACCTTTTGGATGCAATGAAATGTTTTAAAATATGCAAGTGATCGAAATCGCAGCTTTTAAAGGAACATGTATGTTTTAAGTTATATCTCACATTTTGGATGCAAAGACATAAAAACTTACCTTTTGACGTACTTACATCAAAAAGGTCCACTTATGATAGTCTTTTGATGTGATGACATCAAAAAGGTCCACTTATGATTTCAAATTGAACTTTATATGCAGTGACATGTAAAATGTCCACTTTTGATGGATTTTACATCTAATTGCATATAAAAGGTCCACTTTTGATAACTTAAAGTCATTTAATCAACTTGATTTCATAAAAATATTAATTAATGGGACATAAACAACATTTATATATTATATTTAAAAATACAACACATAAATATCATTTAAAAAGTAACATTTAAAATGAGCATTTGATTTAAAAATAAAAAATTAAATTGAAACTATATAGTTTATATAGTGACTTTAAGTGAAAAATCAAAAAGTAACTCAACTTAAAATTATAACATAAAGTGCATTATAGTTATTTTAAGTGAAAATTTAAATGATAAAGTAACTTGAAAACATAACATAAAGTGAATTTAAGTTATATTTTTCAAAAAATGAATCTCAATTTGAAAATATAACATGATATATTTTAAATTCGTGCTGTTGCACCAAAAAGGTCCACTTTTGAGGCACTAAAATGGGCAAATCTCTTGACTAACAACACTGATTGAGCTCTAGGTTAGATCAAATCGAAGGGAAAAGCGAAAGGCATGACATGAACAAAACCAAAAGACTAAAAACCAACAAATGCAAACTCAAAAGCAAAGAAAATGATTATGAAGGCCTAAAAATTCAAGCAATGGCTCGACAGAAAGCAAAATGAAAAAGACTTGAAAAAAGCCTTCAATAAAACGATTTGATATACAAATTGAAATTGATTGATCAATCAACATTAAACAATTGAATATCAAATTCAAACTTAGAGATAAACTAAATTGAAAAAGTTTCCTGCTATTACCAACATTTTGTGGTGACAAAATGTAGGACAACAGGGTTGAGGGCGACTTCAAACAAGAATGTGTAATGTTTTCGTCATAAAATAAATAAATAATCGAAGTAGTGTTTATGGGCCGATTGATTTAGTATATCTCGAACTCATTTTCTTTTTAATTGTTTCCGTAGGTGTTGTTGTCGGCTATCTTTGTAAACCCTCGAGAGTTCCTCTTAAGGGTATTTAAGCACGGCATGTAGGGAGTAGTTGGTATGTGATTTGGATTATTATCTTTATACTGTGAATTTCTATTGGAGTTCTCTGTTATTCGCCATTTCAGAATTGAGAGATCTTCCCTACTTGGCTCTTGCGGTTTCGATGGGAATCAACCCTCACCCTATTCCATCCATTGTATTTCTTTGCTTTGGATTTGGCCAATCAAGAACACCATTTTAGTCAGGAATATACTTATATCTATCTGTGATTATCTCTATATACTCTGGTGTCTCTTTGTACAATTTCCTTGAAGTTGTCAATTCATTCTAGAGGACTTAGCTTTAGCGAATCTGAAGAACACCATACTGCATCACCTCCGTCACCATATGACCTCTTTTCCCCCTCACCCTATGCTTCGTCTCCATCACCATACGACCTCTTTCCCTCCTCACCGTACGGCCTCTTAGTCACAATAATATGACCTTTTCAATCACAACCATAGCACCTTTTCAGTCATAGTTGTTTGACCATATTCAACCTTCACTATACGGCCTCTCAGCCACTACCGTACGGCTTAGTCACTCCTCCCTCCAGGCTGTACACTACCTTCAATTTGCTCTCTCCCTTCCGTACAATGCCCTCTAACTACCTGACGGAGGCAAAATTAGGTATATAGAGGAGTCACGTCTTCAACTATGGGGATTGCAACATTACAATGGTATCAGAGCCAAAGATCCTGCTAGCCTATGTAGACACTGAGTGAAAGTTTATAGACGGAAAAGGAGATCCCACTCATTTGATAGAATGGCAGATCATGAACCCACCCCTGCAGAAGTCATGGTACTATTGAGGGATCTTTTGAGGAATCAGGTACAGATCAATGACACTTAATGACTTATGGAAGAAAATTTCCAAAAACTGGTAGACAATAAGATATCTGGGGAACAAAATGGTCACAGTATTGACTCGATTTCGGGAAAGGTGAATCCTCATCTAACATGCTCTCGACCTTCCATGCCGATTTTTCCTACACGAGCAGAGGTACCTCATAGAGGAAGGCAACCGACCTTTGAGGAAATTCAAGGACAGTTGAAAGAAGACTAAAAGAATGCAAACTTGGAAGAGGATATATCCTACAAAGATCATGCAGAATTGAGAATGCGATATTCTAGAAGCAAAAATCGAGGCTATTTTAACGATGATCTCAAAAGAAAGCTAAGCAAAGTAAATATGTCACCATTTGACAAATCCGGATCCATATCTACCCAAGCATGGGTAATGAAGGTTGATACTTCCAACTTAATCCAATGCCAGAAGAAGAAGCAACTGAATTTGCAATGCTCCACTTGGAGGGAGTGGCACATGAATGGTGACATCATGGCACTATTACGCCAGGATATAACCAAGTAAATACTTATGCATAAATCACTGAAAGATTGATAGATCGGTTTGATGATAAAGATCCGAAACTTAATTTCAAAGAGTTGGCACAATTGAGGCAAACTAGATCGATCGACCAGTACATCACAAAATTTCGAAAATTCTTTGTTTTGGTTACAGACATCTCCAAAAGGAGACGAATAGGGCTCTTCATGGACAGACTGACGAAACCACTGAGGGGTTGGGTAAAAGGTTTCAATCCTGCCACCCTTTCGGAAGCTATAAAAAAAAGTGCGAACCATGGCATCATCATCAACATCATCCTCTCGAAGTTATTCCCATTCCAAACCACCAGTATTTCCAAAGGACAAAGATAGACCTTTCCCGAAGAAGCCTTCATTGGATGAAGCTACTCGACAGGAACTCTGAAGAAAGAAATTATGCTTCAATTGTAAGGGATTGTGGGAACCTAGGCACAGATGCCTTAGTAAAGGGAAATACACTACATCGAAATCATGTCTGATGATGAGGACAATCAGGAGAATTTATCCATAGAGGATGACCACACCCACGAAGACTCCAAAATGGTTAATTTGAACCATATGGAGAGGATCGCCGTATTGGTATAGCATGGAGGTACCATTGCCGTGGCTGGGATCCTGAGATGTACAATATTGAGTACAGGGAATCTTTCAAGGATAGAGGGTCATTGTGATGCTCGATAGTAGAGCCACTCAAACTTCATAAACTTGTCTTTGGTGAAAAAAAGAGGTCTGCCTATAGAGGCGCACACAGGATTTCAAGTCAAGGTCGTCAGAGGAACACTTATACCCTACACGCACCTTGTTCCCCAACTGAGTATCAACATGGCTAATCACACTGTGACGGAGGATTTCTTTATAGTGGACCTAGATGATATGAAGATTATTTTGGTCATACAATGGATGGAGACACAAGATGAATACACAGAGTTTCAAGCAGATGGATTTCACAATTGTTGTCAATAGAAAAAAGGTTGTTCTCCGTGGGATGGCCAATGAGAGACCAAAGAAAATTTTGGCACAATGGATAGAGGTCATTTTTCAGCATGATGACATTGCATGGGCTGCACATTGTTTTGTTTTGGTAGAACCAATAAAAGGACAATGAACACCCAACCGGAATAATGATCTTCAGAATATATTGAGTACCCATGATAAAGTTTTTTATATACATTCCGCCTGGCATACCTCCCCATCATGGGTTTAAGCTTACCATTGAGTTGGAAGTTGGCGCCAAACCATTTATCACCATGCCATACCGCCACCCTAAAAATTTCAAAGATGAGATAGAGAAGACGATTCAGGAGATGCTTGAGCAAGGAAGGATCCGTCCCAGCTCTAGCCCTTTTGCATCATCAGTAGTATTGGTAAAAAACGACAGGATGATGTGCATTTTTGTGGACTATCGTGCATTTAATAAAAAGACAATAAAAAATAGATACCCTATTTCCTGGATCGATGAATTGTTGGATGAGCTACATGGTGTGGTTTATTTTTCTAAAATAGATCTCTTTTCCAGATACCATCAAATCCACATGTAGGAAGAAGACGTGGAGAAGACAGCTTTTCGTTGTCACTATGAACATTATGAGTTCTTGGTCATGTCATTCGGATTAACAAATGCACCAGCTACTTTTCAGTCTTGCATGAATCGCATCTTCAACAAACAATTGCATAAGTACTTGCTAGTATTCTTTGAAGATATCCTTGTTTATAGCAAAGCTTGGGAAGAACACTTGAGACATTTGGATGAAGTCTTAGGGATCATGAAGGCTCAGTCCTTGTTCACCAAACAATCCAAGTGTGAATTTGGAATGACAAAAATATTGTTCCTAGGCACGTTGTCAGTAAATATGGAGTACAGGTCCACCAGGAGAAGATTCAATCTATCCTTGATTGGCCCCCACCAAAATCGCTCTTTGAGTTGCAAGGGTTCTTTGGATTGTGCAATTATTATTGAAGGTTTGTAAAAGGATTCTCTCAACTCAGTGCCCCATTAATAGATCTGACTAAGAAAGACTCCTTCTAGTGGAATGAAAAGGCCCAACACACTTTTGATAAGTTAAAAGAAGCAATGAGCACTTGCCCAGTTCTCGCGTTACTTGACCTCACTCAACCATTCATTCTGGAGTATGACACATCCAAAGAGGGCATTGGTGTGGTATTGATACAAAATAGACACCCTATAGCATATGAGAGTTGGAAGCTTACACATTTATGACAAAGAAATGTTGGCCATTGTGCATGCACTGATCAAGTTCCGACAATATCTGGGGGGTGCCAAGTTTGTCGTCTGTACCGATTATAATAGTTTGAGATATATTCTAGAGCAACGGGATCTGAACGAGAGGCAACAAAAATGGGTAAGTAAGATTTAGGCTTTTGATTTTGACATTGAATATGTGAAGGGAAAGAACAATGTGGTTGTAGATGCTTTGTCAAGAAAACCTGCCATCTACTTACTGTCTCAAATTTCACTTGACTGGAAAGCACACTTATTGGTGGAATATTCAAAAAACACATTTGCATGTAAGCTAATGGATGACGACACTTAGGATGACTGATACATGGTGGTGGATGGCATCATTTACTAGAACGATTAGATATACTTAGTGCCTGAATCCAAACTAAAGCAAAAAATCCTGAAGGAAATACATGCCTCACCCTCGGTCGGGCACCCGAGGTTTCTCAAAACCTATAGATAGGTCATGGAGAGGTTTTCGTGGAAGGGACTTAAAGGTGATGTTTTGCAATATGTATAGGAGTGTACAATTTGTCAGCAAAACAAATTTGAACACACTTGACCTATCAGACTATTGCAACTAGTGTTACCAAACTCAAACTCGGCTCAGACTCGGTTAGGCCCAAATTGGGCTTAGACTTAGTCTCAACGACCAAACTCATCAAGGACTCAACAAATTTAAAAACCCATAAAATTTAAAGATTTTTAAGGATTTTAAGTTTTTTTCATGCATCATTTAGCCAATTAATATCAAATACACAATAATTAAGATAAATAGAAGCTACTTTGCACACATATACAACTTTTCATAGATTGCGTAAGTATAAATGCAATTTTTTGAAAGAAATTACATAAAGTCAAACTGAATAACATAATAGAAGTCTGAAATATAGTGTAATTGTCAAATGTCTATGATATGTCAATATCCATGGAATCAAAATTTCAAAACATATATCAAAAGAAAGGCTCATAGTAGCCTATGTCTTCCTACAAGTATGCCTAAGATAGGTCATGGAAGCCTCTAGAGCCATCCTCTCTCCTTGTGTTTAAGGTTGAATCTCAGTGACATGATCATCCTCATCCTCATACTCATCCTCATCCTCATAATCCTCATTATTAGAATCGGACCCATCACTCTCAGCCTCAGGGTCTTGCACTGGGTTTCCTCGTGCTCTAGCCTCCTCCACTGCCATCGCCACTGCCTCTGCCTCTCAATCAACCTGATCAACCCACTCCAAGTCTTCACCACTGAAGACAGGAAGAAAACGTATCTTACCTCTTCAAATTTTCTCTAGAAATGGAAATGTAACCCAAGTTTGAACAAGCCTCTTCAAATGCTTCATTTATCTCCTCTCAATGCTTATATGCAAGTTACAAAGTGGCACAAACAATCAACAAGCGATAGATGAGAGCCAACCGATTTGCTAATTTATCTCTAAAAACCCTAATATTGTTCCCTCAACTCTTCTTTCTCTATTGTTTGTGTTTGCAAGTGATAGAATGACCTTTTTAGGTCAAACTTATGCTTTAGAATGTTAACATACCAAAAAAGACAAAAAATATTAAAAACTATTTTTTTTGTCCTCTTCAGACTAATAGCCGAGTCTGCCTGACAGGATTAGTGAGTTAGTTGAGTCAATCTTGACTTAGCTAGGACTCAACTGAGTCCAAGGCAAGAGGTCATTGGCCTCATTTTGCTTGGCTCACCAAGTCTTGCAACACTGATTGCAACCCTTGCTGATACTAGAAAAAAAGTGGGAAAGTATCTCTATGGACTTCATCACCAAACTTCCTAAAGGTAAATGGAAAAGATTGTATCTTTGTGGTGGTCGATAGATTGATGATGTATGAACACTTCTTTACCATCTCCTCAGATTTCCAAGCTGCATAGGTAGTTGACTTATTTTTTAGATAAGTTTTTCGTCTACACGGGTTACCCCGAAACATTGTTAGTGATAGGGATGGTCAGTTTCTCAGTATTTTCTGGACAAAATTGTTTCAATTAGCAAGAACAGAATTTTCGCCAAGTAATAGGTACCACCCTCCGGAACTACATGTCAGCACAACAATGGGCATGGGTGAAATGGATGCATCTGGGGGAATACTGTTACAATACAACTTATCACATGTCTATTGGGATGGCACCCTTCAAGGCACTATACGAGTATGAACCCCTTTCATTTATCAGCATGGTATTGGGTGACAATCACACACCAAGGGCGAGGGCTTGGCTTCAAGAGAGGCAAGACATCCTAAGATTCTTGAAGGAGAACTTATGTAGGGTGCAAAATCAACAAAAGATTCATGTCAACAGACATCGAATCAAGAGAAGTTTCAAAGTGGGAGACTTGGTCTATCTCAAACTCCAATTGCACCAAAAATCCTCATTGAAGGCAAAAGGGAAAGAAAAATTGAAGCCAAGTTTTTATGGTTGTTATCATGTAACTTGCCGTATCAGTGAAGTTGCCTATGAACTCAAAATTCCAAAAGGGAGTTGCATCCGTAACATCTTTCAAGTCTCTTGCTTGAAGAAAATCGTGGGATACAACATTGCAGTAACCACAAATCTTCCGCCACTCAATGAAGAAGGGAAGCTCATGTTAGAACTGGCCAAGATCATTGATGTACAAGAGAAGACTCTACAGAATCATACCCTAAGGGAATACTTGGTACGTTAGAAACACTTGTCGTTGGACGACGCAACTTGAGAAGGTGAACACATTCTTCAGCATCCGGCATTACATTTGCTTGAGGACAAGAAAATTTTGGGATGGGAGGATTGTAATGTTCCTGTTATAGAATAAATAAATAATCAAACTAGTGTTTATGGGCCTACTGATTTAGTATATCTCGGATCCATTTTTATTTTTATTGTTTCCATAGGTGTTGCCATCAGTTGTTTTTGTAAACCCTCAGGAGTTCCTCCAAAGGGTATTTAAGCACAGCATGTAGGTAGTAACTGGTATGCAATTTGGATTATTTTCTTTGTATTGCAAATTCCTGATGGAGTTGTTTGTTGTTTGTCATTTTGGAAGTGATAGATTTTCCCTACTTGGCTCTTGCAGTTTTTGTGGGAATCAACCCTCACCCTATTTCTTCCATTGCATTTCTTTGCTTCGAATCTGGCAAATCCGGAACACCATTTTAGTCTGGAATAGATCTATATCTATCTGTGATTGTATCAATATACTCTAGTGTCTCTTTGCACAATTTCCTTGAAGTCGTTAATTCATTCTGGAGGACTTAGCTTTAGTGAATCTGAAGAACAACACCATACTGCATCACCTCTATCACCGTACAACCTCTTTTCCCCCTCACCATACGCTTCATCTCCATCACTGTATGACCTCTTTCCCTCTTCACCATACGACCTCTACCGTACAACCTCTTAGTCACTACGGCCTTTTTAGACACAACCGTACTTCCATATTTAGCCTTCACCGTACAACCTCTCCGCTACTAGTGTATGACTCAGTCACTCCTCCCTCCAGGTCATACACTACCTTCAGTTCGCTCCCTCCCTTCTATACAATGCCCTCTAACTACCTAATGGAGGCAAAATTAGGTATACAAAGGAGTCACATCTTCAACTGCAGGTATTAGAACATTACAAAATGTTAAGAACAAAGTGGTCGCTAAGCCCTCCAACATAAGAGGAACTTCTGTGGACGTGAACCTACTAGATGTAATGTACCCTCTCCAAAAAAAGATTTATAAAATAAATGATAATATAAATAATAAATTAAATATCAATAAATAGGCTAATAATAATAAGTTATTATCAATATAATAATATGATATATTATTATAATATAATATCATATTTTCTATATATAATATACTATTGAAAAAAATTATAATAATAACAAATATTAAATAATTATTAAATAATGAATCTAAATATAATTCCAAAATATATTGTCCATAACACAAATATATTTCTAAGAATGTATATTGATCAAAATAATATCAAAATTTTAATTAATCAATGATGATTGTTAAATTTAATTGTTAATGATGAAATTTTTGTGAGAGGGACGTGAGTATTGGAGATGGGAGAATACAGATATATAAATGGGAGATTATCATTTGAATACTTTGATGGGAATGGGGAAGAAGTGGAAGTCGCAGTGAATAAATATATAACACAGGATGCAACAGATAACGACATACAGATCGGGAGATTACACAAGAGCAGGTCGACTTAGCATTGCGGGAAATAAAGGAAAACATATTCCAGAATATATCTTATGCACAAAGATTTGGTATAC
Source organism: Cupressus sempervirens (assembly GCA_028749045.1). NCBI lineage: Eukaryota > Viridiplantae > Streptophyta > Pinopsida > Cupressales > Cupressaceae > Cupressus > Cupressus sempervirens. The sequence goes on from CM053785.1 coordinate 664,604,030, forward strand.
TGAACCAGTGAATGAGATAACGCATTGAGCAAAAAATGAACCAGCTTTATTCAAGAAATGAAAGGAACTACAAAGATTGATTGTTACAAAATGAATCAAGAAGAACATACCTATTAACCAGACACTATCTACTTTCAAAACATTCGATCATAATACGATAGAGAAGGAATTTTTCAAACTTGCACAATTAGAGGAATCGTCCTTTTCCATAATCAGGGGCATATAATCTAAGAGATATGGATCTATTAGTGAAAACTATGATGGTAACCAACAAGCTCTATCTTCACCGTGAATTATCTTTGTAGAAGACTTCGAGTTAACAATCAATGTTGAATACATATCATAGCAAACAATGACCAAGTGAGATAAATCGAAGAGGGACAAAATATTACACTTAGGGGAATAACATTGAAGGGAATTAGTATTGACAAATAGATACTATGGAGGATAAAGGAATTGTTATCTCTAAAAGTTGCACCCTAACTGAATCCTAAAACTCAATCACTTTGAGAAACATGGAAATACTTTGGAATCTGTGGGTTACCCAAGAAATGGAGTAAATCTCTGGATTTTAGGCCGGTTCCTATCTGATACTTCACCTAAGACCGATGTATGAATGCAAAATTACTTGGTTGGAAAAGGTTGAGAAAGACTTCTTGCTTGAAATGTAAATACTAAAAGGTAAACTTAATTGAAACTTAAGGTGATGCACCAAAACATTAAGATAAGAAGATTATTGTCTTGACACAATGAAGCTTTACTGAACAGTTCAATACAGGTACAATACTGATCTCATAAAACTTGTATAATAACAATTTATAAGGACAGACTTTAGGCAAACTGCTAATAAGAATAATGACATTCACAATTCGCAACTTGAAAAGAAGTGCAATTTCACAACTTATAACCTATAAGAGTATTCCAAAATTCACCTGCAAATGCTAGCACTGAGTAATAAACTCAAGGATTCAAAACAAATCACAAAAATTACATCAGATCAGTGACTTACACAGCAAAGTGATCACAAAATAGGCTCCCAAACTGTTATTTATTCAAGCAAAGGTAGCACAAAAACACTCATCAAACTGGTTACAAAGTAATCTGTAAAATATCATGAAGGACCCAAACAAATCACTTTAGAATTGCCTCTGCATAAAAACTGGAACGCTTACAAATGAGCTTCAAGCTCATACTTATGCATTTTACATCGAACTGCATCATAAATGCAAAAACATCCACTCCTTTGGCAAGCTCAGTCAATAAGGCCCTTTTTGAGCCCCTTAAAAGACTTCAAAAAAGGTGTACACATGGCCCAAAAGACATGACTTGATAATATTATCATAACTGCTCCTCATAAATGCAGTCATATCTCCAAAAGACTCACAAAAGTCTCCAAAATGCAATAACTCCTGACTTTTCATATGCACATGGCCTTTGAATTTAGTCATAACTCTACAAAATATCCCCTTCTTGTCTTTCTAAAAGTTAAAATAAATATCTAATTATTTGTCACAAATACCAAATGATATATAATTCATCCATCTTATCAAAATGTGAAACATTAATTTGATAAACAAATTATTTATACCTTTGATACTTTTAATAAATTAATAATATTTATTACATAATTTGTAGATTATTATTTTAATATATATTAACTATATTAATAATATTTATTGAGTGATAAGTTAAATTGCTTAATAAAATTATTGATCTAATTAATATTTATTAATGTAATAATTCACAGATTATGTATTAAATATTATTAAGTAAAAATATAAAACATAATACTTATAGTTTTTATAAATATTAATCACATTGATAATACTTATTAAGTGATAAGACTTAATAGTATCATGCATTTAATTAATTTAATAAAAAACAATATAAGTATTACAAAAGATATATATATATATATATATATATATATATATGACAAAAATAAGAACATTTGTTTTTACTTTTAAAAGCCTAGGCACTTTACATCCTAAGCAATGGAAATGGTTAACACTTGCTACAAACCAAGGTATCCATGTGAAAAGGTATAAAAAAGCTTTCTACATTACCATGACATGAGGCTTAGTGAAAAATAATAATAACTAGCACTTGTGCCAGAAAGAGGTGCAAGGGGTACGCCGATTGATTTTTTTCTCTAAAATCAAAATTAGAGAGATGTAAAATTAAAGGAAGGATTTAAAATTGATAGCATAAAATTTAGTTGTTATATAGAATTGAGTCAGACACACTAATACCCAATTTGGAGATTATAAAATTGTACAACTTTAAAATTTTACTTACTGTATGACATCCAAATTAAAGAGTTGGTTTGAATTGTAAAATTTTTAAAATATATTCTTTTGTGTATAAATATAAACATAATTTGGGTCCTATTCATGGTCAACGAGAAAAAAGCCTACAAGTAAAAGGAAAATGATGTTAATTGATAAGAAGTGCATATGAGTAAATGGTTTAAAATCTAGAACTAGTGTTTAAAAACATCGAAAAGGTCACTTAACATACTTGAACTTGTCTACTTTATTTTTTTGAGTGAACATGTTTTTGAATTCAACAAATGTCAATCTATAGAAAAGAGTAATGGATTACTTAGCAAGCGAAAAAAGAATGTAATAAATGAAATAGGAACAATATTAGAATGTCAAACATTAACTTTTTTTTGTAGAAGTAGCTTCATAGATGTGGTTGGTAGGAGAGATCATGTACATACATGCTTCTTCTTTCTTTCTAATAATAGTGTATGGGTTTTTTTTTGCATCTTAAAAAAGTGTTCAAAATAGAAGTAAGGATTTATATGAAGTTGGATGGATTTGACTCTGGAGATTGTTGTGAAGGTGAGGCCTTGTCTTTTAGTTCTACCTATATAAATTGTAGCTCTATCTAGGGTAAGGCCTTCTGATTTGTGTATAGTGATAGCCTAGTCTATGGTGAGAGGCAATTGTGTATGATTTCCTCGAGATATGCATTGGATTGGAAAGGTTTTTGGGTATCTAGGATCTCAATGTGGACCATTGTAGCTATTGAACTCTACATTAACATATGAAGGCAACTAAGGAAATTTAGAGTTTATTGGATACACCGTATCTTATACCTACCCTAAGAGATACATTAACAAGACTAGTTGTGATCCAAAGGTTTGTTGTAAAGATAACATGTTGAAGTTTACATAATAAAACCTCTCTGGATCGTTGGTCATCATCAACAGATTACTCAAGCCTACAATATAAATTTATTGTAGTACAAAGTGCAATTTGGACATTTAGTTCTTTTAACATTTTTTTGTTGTGGTGATACTTTTACATTTCTAGCAAACAAATGTATTGTTTGGTCAAACTCAATCTATTCATTTGGTGTGAGGTTGTTGTCTGTGCAAGTCATTGGGTGATCCCACAATAGTAGGTGCCACTTTTTGATTGTATTGATTGTATTGAAGATATCTACTTGAGAGATCTATTATTTGGATAGGTTATCAAGCATTAGCCATAACCTTAAAAACCAAAATAAATGTTAAATCTAAAGAAGAAAACTACTAACATCATTTACAATGTATGATTTCTAATATAAAATTTTATAATTTGAAATGATTTGATATTGTGATGTTTAATGAAATTCAAATCTATTATGATTGATTTGAAGCTCAAACATTACATAGGAAAAAAATATTAATTTAATTGTTTTGTATCATTAGACAAATGAGTAATAGTTATATACAAAAAATAAAGCCCCTTGTCTAGCTAAGTTATATTTGTTTTTAAAGTGTACAATATTAAAACACATAAAGTCCCTAAAATATATTTATCTATTCAACATGTATTTATGAAAATTAAAAGAAAATATAATTCATTATATGCAAATAAGTATAAAGAGCTCTACACACATTGGTAGACTCTTTGTAGAACTGAATTTTATTAGTTTAACACCTACATAAGGTAGAACTAAATATTTATTTTCTAATTTAGAACTAAGAGTTTTAAAATATATTTTTATACATGTACTAAATGAATATATTTCCACTTCCATATATTCTTTCAATGTAAGTATCATCTCCATTTGTATAAGAGGAATTATGTAAAAGAAAGTAAAACTTTCATTTCCTTGAATAATTCATACATTCAAGAGATTATATTACAAATTTCTATTTTATTATTTTAGTAAATCTTTATGTTAACCTGCATTCTATATATTAAGAAATAAAACCTTTTCAAATACAGAAATTATTTTTTTTATAAATAAAATAAATATTTTTCTTCACTTTACAAGTTATAAATAGTTTTACTATCACTACTAAAAAAATGATTGTTACATATTTTTGTGATTTATTAGTGATGCTTATTCCTTAGTTATCTAGCTATCGTTCTTTGCATGTTATGGATTCAAAAGAAGAAATCAATTGTCATGTTTTTAGGCATCGGTCTCTGTTTTGATTGGGCATTGATGTTGATTATAGGGACTGAATTTCAATATTAATGAGGATGAATTGGTGTGCATGTGAGTCACGAGAATAAAATAAAACCACTTTTTCATGGTATGGCCCTCTTGATGTCACTTTTTTTGTTACAAAACTGACACAAATGTTATTCTGGACCAAAATTCACAGGAAATTTCGGAGGAGTCGAAATCTAGACAATCTGTTGTTGGAACAGCTTTGCTGAACCTTGGGGATTTTGCTTCACCGCTTGAAAGCACAAAACAGACCACCAAAATTCCCATATCTTGTTGCATTGGAGGTGTCACAAAAGAAGCAGTGCTTGTGGTAAGTTTGTGTGCATTGTATCCCAATCCATGCTATTTATAATTGTTTTGAGTTTCTGATTATTTGCTCCAAGTTTTTATGTTTTATGCCCACTCAGATTTCCATGTTTATTCGAATCATTATTTTCCTTAATGGTATCTTGGAGAAATATTGAAGATGGAGCCACCATAGGGAATATCTGTTTGTTTATGTTTCTGATTATTTGGTCCAATTATTTCTTAAAATTTATCCCTATCCAGATTTCCTTGTTTATTTGTACATCTAAATCATTTATTTTCCTTGATGAGCTTAGAGAAATATTGGAGATGGAGCCACTGTACAGGGATTCTAGTGCATGTGAAATTTGTTTCCTCATTCATTTCTTCTTATATGCAGGTCACTTTGGGTTTTGAGGAACTTCAAAAAACACAGATAGCATTTGACCCTGTTCAGCAGCTTTTGATTCCCTTATCATGCATGAAGGGGCCTTGTATCGCAGATGCAAGTTTTATCAAAGAACCTTCAAAGAGATCAGAGAAGGATTCTTCAGATGAGGATGGGAGTAATTTTTCCAAACAATCACCACTCAGTAGCAAAGAATGTGAAACTCCTTAATTGTATGTCTTAGATTCAATTGAGGATTGTGAAGATGTTGCAGTTGAGGAAGGGAGCATTTCGACCTTCTATGGGACCGTCAGTTATGATACTCTTGCTGCAGTCAATCTTTTGGCCACAGCTGTGTGTCTAGATGGCAAGGAAGATCGCCATGGGGCGAATGAACTTGTTCTTCCTAAACTCGTTGATGAAACATCATCCTCAGATTCAGATCCTGCTACTCCACCAATTTTGAAGTGGACCCTTCTTTCTTGGAGAGCTGGGAAGTTTAGTTTTAAATCGCCAAGAGCAAAAGGGGAACCACTGCTGAATAAAGCATGTAGAGAGGAGGGTGGAGATGATATTGATCTTTTCCATAGACAGCTAAGTCCTCCCTATGGCGCTATATAGCAGTTCTGAAATCTCTTTCTTCAATGGTAGGTTAAGAGAATCTGACAAGTTCATGATTTATAGGAGAGGGTATTGTGCTTCAAGGGTCTTTTGTGGGATGGCCCGGAGAGAGTCCAGGCCAAATAGAAATAGATCCTAACATTATCAGATTTCCACAATCCATTTGAAATGTGTGCATTTTATTTCTGGATTCAATTGTGATTTTTTTTAGCATCAAAGTTTCCGATCACACTCCATGATCCATAATCAGGATGAGAGAATTTCGGATCACACTCCATGCTCCAACATCAGGATGAGAGAATGCATTCTTTCATCCTGATGCTAGATCATGGAGTGTGATACGAAACACCGATTATAAAAAAACTTACACAATCAAATCCAGAAATAAAATGCACACGACACAGATCCTATTTTCTGATTGGTTATTTTGTTTTGGCCTTTCATGATCATGCAGCCTCCCAAAACGTTGAATGCAATCTTTGTTGCTTTAGAATTGCATATTTTCCTAATCCTTTAGATCTCTAGTAGGAACAACTAAGATCCAACTTTTAAACATCAACTAATTCTCATTTTGGGTTATTTTTGCAGGATAGTGAAAATGGAGCAAAATCAAACTTTTCTGCCTTTGGGGATGACCAATTCACCATAGGCAGTTGGGAATGGAAAGAGCTGGTTAGTAGAGATGGGACAATGAAACTCTCAACACAGGTATTTTTTTGGCTCAATTGATCAGCGCAATGTGCGAGCAGCAGGGGAGAGTACTTGCACTGCTTTGGTAGCTGTGCTTGCTCATTGATTGCATACAAACCCAAATTCTATGCCAGTGAAATCACACTTCAATATGTTGATTAGAGAAGGATCACAGGAATGGAGGAAGCTTTGTGATGTGGATGATTACAAGGAGAGGTTTCCTGACGGACATTTTGATCTGGACACAATATTGCAAGCTAAGGTACACAACTTGTCTGTTATTCCAGAAAAGTCTTTTTTTGGCTTCTTCAGGCCGGAAGGTCTCCAAGATTCTTTTGACTTCCTGCAAGGGTGTATGTCCTTTGATGAAATTTGGGAAGAAATCACCAATGCTAGTAATGTGAAGGATCAAGATGAGAAGCAGCATATTTACATAGTTAGTTGGAAAAACAATTTTTTTGTACTCAAGGTAAAGAACGATTGTTTCTACATAATTGATACACTCAGGGAAAGATCGTTTGAAGGGTGTAACCAAGCCTATATCTTAAAATTTGACAAGGACAACAATTTATCAGTTGCCAGCAAAAGACACACAAAAAGGAGAGCAAAGTAGCACAGTTTCAACATCCACTACTGCAAAAGACTAAAAAAATGCAGTTTTGAAAGATTTGAAGTCCGCAGCAGCAGCAGAAAATAGTGTGAAATCCTTGAGTGCAAAGAATTCGAAACCTTCAACAAAAGATTCAAAATCTGTAGCAGCAGTAGAAGATAGTATGAAATCCTCGAGTGCAAAGAATTCGAAACTGTCAACAAAAGATTCAAAATCAATTAGTCCAAAAGATTTTAAATCAATGCCAAGTGTGGAATTGAAATCTGCCACAGAAGAGGATCAGACATCTTTAACAGCGAAGGACTTGAAAATTTCTAAGGCAGAAGGTTTAAAATCTATATCAGCATGCAGTACAAATCAAGAGCAGCAAGATGACTCAAAGACTGAAGTTAGAGACACAAGGGAACTTGAGGTATTGAATAATATAGAGAATGATAATAAGCTGATTTGTGAAGGCAAAGAATCTTGCAAAGCATTTATCAAAGGGTTTTTGGCAGCTTTACCACTCAGACAACTGCAAGTAGATTTGGAAAAGGGTTTGATGGGAAGGATCCCCTTGCATCAGCGCCTGCAAATTGAGTTTCATTATACAGCAGAGTAACAACTTTTGATTTTTGACACAGCTTCCCACTATATACATACCATTCATAGAAAGATGTTTGGCATTTTGATTTGATACTTAGTTAACCTTGACAAAATGTTATATATGTGCCTGTACTATTTTAATATGTCTCAATATTTTGGGATTAGAAAGAACAATCGTCTTTTAGCAGTTGCGTCTGAAAAAGAAACAGGGAAGCAGCTTGTGTAGTTTCTGGATTCAACTCACCATGACCATTACAAGGTTCTATGTTTCCAAGCATATAGCAGATTCAGTATATGGCAAACATCCAGCCAATACAAATTGCACAATGGTTTTGAAATTGATTATAGTCTTGTAAAAAACTGGTACTCTCAAACCTGTCCTGCCAATCAGAAACAAGACGATTGCTCCATTTGTAAGGGAAAGTTCTCCTGTACAGAGTTTACGTTATAAAATAATACGCTGGCATGTTCGTGAGATTTGTACAGCCTCCCATGACAATGCTTGTAGTTGTAAGGCCAAGGCAACAATGCATTGTTTAGCCAAGCCAACAATGCTTGTAATGCCATGGCGTTTGAATGTGATTCAAGATGATGTAGCCTAGAGCTGTCGAATAAGTATATTCAAATTTAAGAAAAATGAAAATTGATTCCCTTAGAGCCTTCCATAATTAAGGTCTTCTTGGTATCTACAACCATATGACCTACAAAGTACGCAACTCCCTTTTCAGGCGCTCCTTCCACTCTTTTACAAGATGCCATGCACGGAAACCATTTATGTAGCTCATAATTATCAATTGCTAAGTTATACGCCCTTCACTGAAGCCATGATTTGACTTTCTACATATCTCTCACTTGGTGCTCCCTATTTTCTTTCAACTGAACAAATGGGGTTTGTTGAGAGATTCAGAGAAGATGAATGGGAAATAAAATAGGACGATTCAATTTCAATTTTTGGTGTTTTTTGTTATAGTGATGAAGCATGCTGTTCCAGATTGTTGGCCATTTTAATAGAATAGAGCTCCCCAGGCCTAGAATGTCCTCTTCCGACCACCCTTAATGGAATTCATCTGGAATGATCAATTAAACAAACAATTTTCCTCTTCCCCTGTTTCAGATAACTCAATTAAAGAAGTCCAAGTTAAACGATGTTTGAATGAAAACCAAAGACATGCTTAGCAAACATGATTAACATCTGAATAAAAAATTAAATAAAAAATGCTATCAGAAATGACAGCCCATCAGATATTTTAATCTGACGGCTTACATAACTGTAGTTTTACTTTTGTTTCTCTCAGGGAAACTGGATTTATTCATTAGACATAGATATTGACAGGAGGGCAGAGTAATTTGTTTACTCCGCATCAAAATTTTATCAACTAGGACATTGAATGTTTCTCACTGAATTTTTTTCATTCTAGTCAACATTTCAAAAGGATTTTGTCCCCAACTTGAAATGAGTTTTTTGGTGAATTGCATCCGTTGAAAAATCAACAATATATGGTGCAGAGTCTGCCAGATTATGTCAATCTTTGTTTCAAGAATGCATTTTAATGAATTTATTAATCCACTGTTCTGTTGATTCACATCAGCTATCGAAGCATCATCACCGCTGGGGAAGATTAACTTCCACACGACCTTACAGTGGGGACAGGATATTACTTTTTACACACCCCTTCCATTTGGAGCTCGCTATTTTCTTTCCCTTAGGAAGACTAAAAAATCGGGCTTCTGAGAGATTTCAAAGAAGATAAAATGGCTTGTTGATGTAAACCTATGCAGTTCTGTTACCGGTGACTGAAAACAATTCCAGCAAAAGTTTAACAGCATGAGTCAATTTCCGGCTGGAGGCAACTCCAGAGGAAAAGCCTATCAGCTAAAAATAAGAAGGCACAAAGCCTTATCAAACCCTAAAAATCATCATTATTTTTCATTTCATTTTCTTTGCCTTTTCTTGAGCTTCAGCTGCCTGTGGAAGGATGAGGGTTTGGGAGGAAAGGATGGAGTCTTGGTGAGCTTTGATGGCCTTTTCTTCTGCCTTTTCCTTCAAATCTGCTCCTTCCCGTTGCAATAGTTGCATCTCCTGTACTTTTCTTCAGATTTGATGCCTTTATTCTTTGCTGGCCACCATGAGAGAAAAAGAAGAGGGTTTGGAAGCTTTTTCAAGCCATTTTGAGACTCAAAGCTTTTGCTCTTCCTGGGTGCTTTTGTCTGGTTCGAAAAATAGATCCTCCCTGTGTTTTGTGGCTGCAACTTAAGGCCCCATTATAGAGAGTTTTGGCTGAAGATTTCAAGCTCAAAATACCCCATTCTTTGTGTATATTTCTGGGTTCTAATTGTAAATCTAACTCTGCATTTTTTACTGAAGATTAAGGCATTTTCTTCTGCACTTTCATGTTTTGATGATAAGCATTTTCATATCAAACCTGGATATGCCGCCATAGAATGGAAAAGAAGGTTTTCTGGGGTAAATCTAGAGCTCGAACCTAGCGCTTTCTGGGTTCTAATCTGGCTCTCATTTGCTGAAGATAATCATGGTATGGCACATTTTCTCCATGGTCCTTTCTAATGGTAGCTGTAGCATAATTTCTTGACCTAAGATAAGAATGAGAGCTTACTGTCTGCTGTAAAAGTTGTGCAATCTTTGAAGATGTCTTAACACCTCTCTTGATAATGTTACTGTGACTACATCTTAATCTCCATCCGTAAATTGTTGACCATGATGGCAATCCTTTGAACACTTAACCTCCTTCATTACCCTTGTCATTATGTGAACAAGATAACATAACATACTGTGCTCTTATTACTGCCCTGATGCTATGATTCTGACATAGCAATGACTCCATTGTATTTGTTGTCTATCATTCGTTTGTTCATCATGACACTAGCATCCAGTAACAATATCACAGCCATGGTTATGACCATGCATCATTTTACATCTTCCTCTCAGTAAGCATGTTGTAGCAGCTTAATAATTATGATATTCTTTGATCTCAATAATATGGGTTTGCTTATACTTCATGACTGCCTTAAAGAGTTATAAGGTTCAACATTCACGGATTGCTTACCATTCTAGTCACTTTTCTGAACTTTGTCGACCCATTTCTAATTTTCTTTTCCAAAGCATTTGATGCATATTTTCTAAATACTTTACTGCTGCACATTGAATGATTGTAGTTGTTGATTGATATGGAAGTTTAAGATTTGCTTCTTTAGTGAGGTTGTACTATCATATTATTACAATAATAGATAAGTCGTCTATTATTAGTTAATGGCTATCTATTTTAAATATCTAATTAAGCTTTAGTTTGCTTTCGTTTTTTGCTTTCTCTAGAATAGAATGTTTCTATTCTTTACAATCATTTCCTAAGAAAACATTGTCTCATTCTTTTGTATAAATTGACCATCTGATCTTTGTTAATAACAAGCAAGTATTTTACCAATTACTTCCATAATATGGTATCAGAGCTAATACTTAAATATTTTCGGAAAAATTTATAATTTCTTCTTGAAATTATTTGTTTAAATTTTTCCAAAATTATTTTAGCTAAATTCTCTAAAACCTGCCTAGAGAATTTCCTGAACTAGGGTTGACGCAAATAGTGTATTGGAAAAATCGCAAGGTCTGCAAATCGCAGGCAGATTTTTCTTGGCATTTTCACTTCCAAAATCGTGGCTTCATTTTTGGAGATTCGCGGCCTAATCATGTTCGATTTGTTTGCACATCATGGTCCAAAATCACATCTGAAAATCAGGCTTTGCAAATCGTCCGACAAATCACAATTTCTTTGCAAATCGTCTACAAAATTGCATCTAAAAATCGTGATTTTGCTCGGCATTTTCTCTATGTTTTCTCTATTGGGAATTTTCTCTTTCAACTTGCAATCTCTACCATTTGAGGAGCTAAATCTCCAACCTTCAGTGCGATATGTGCCTCTAGATGAGCTTTGAAACAAAAATCAGTCATTTCTTTTCAAGAAATTGCTATTTTTTTTTACAAATTCAACCTTCCAAGCTGCCGGCTATGGTTTTGCCCAAAACCCTACTTTTTGGGTCCGGAATTTTTTTAAAATTTTAGATTCTTGGTGGGTTTTTCAAGAGCTCAACTGGGTTGTCATCCATTTTTTCTGAGTGCCTCGATTTTTGTGCCTCAATTTTCGAGCCAATGAACCCTAAAAACGACATCAAATTCTTTCTAAATTTTTCAAGCTCTCTTTTGGGTCACTCTCTGATTCTTCTAGGTCTTCCATATTTTTGCATCAAAGAATGTAGCTTCACAGATTTTCACAGCTTTTCATTGAAAAACGTGCCATGGCATCTCTCACAAACATTTTGCTCAAGCATAACTCCAAAGTCAATGGTCAAAATTATGGCACCTGGAAGCAGTAGATCATCACCATTTTTGAATATCAGAACATCGATCAACTTGTTCTCGGTGTTATGAAGCATCTGACTTCTCTGGGTCCTAATCAAGATACATGGGATCTAAATAATCAAGAGGTAGTGATGCTTCTCAAATTATATGTGGCTGATGGTCAGCTTTCTTAGATTCCATCTGGCAAGACAACTACCAAATTTGGACAAATCTCAAAGGTCTTCATGAGACTTCTGACAAAAGTAGAGCCTTCTTTCTAAAAAAAACTTTGTTTTCTATTGTCATAGATGAGCTCACCTCGCTCCAGGTACACCTGAATCAGTTTCAGGAAATCCGTGATCAATTACTTGCCATCGGTCGCAAGATGGAGGAAGACGATATTGTGGTTATCACTCTTCGAAGTTTACCAAAATCCTATGAGCATTTTATTAGTACTCTCAACATCACATCTTTTGGTGTTGATTTGAAGTTCACTGATCTCTACACACTGTTGCTTCAGCAAGATTGGTGGAAACAACAGTTCGATAGCAGCTCCAATTCCACCTCCACAGAGCAAGCCTTTGCTGCAAAATCCTTTCGAAAGGATAAAGGAAAGTTTCAGCAACCATCTCAACAAAAGTCTTTTGCTCCAGCATCACATGGTTCTAGAAAGAAGAACATTCAATGCAACTATTGCCACAAGTTTGGTCATGTGAAGGTTGAATGTCAGAAACGCTTAGCTGCACAGTCTAAGCAATCAAGTTCATAGCCAAAGCGAACAGTGCAGAACACACTGAGCAGGCAAAATTTTTCTTTAACAACTTCATGGCTAAAAGACCTGCAGATCATGTGAAGTCGTCTACCTGGTACATTCATTTAGGTGCTTCTTGTCATTTCACTCACCGCAGAGACTAGTTTACTGACTACTAGCCTTATTTAGACTCTGTTATTTTTGGTGGTAAAGAAGAGTACACGGTGGCCAGTAAAGTCAACATTCAGATTCAGTTTGTTGGGAGGAATCTCATATTCCTTGATGTGTATTACGTTCGAGGGATGGAACTAATTCTACTCTTAGTCAGTCAGTTGCTATGACATTCTCCACACTTGGCAGTCACCTTCAGTTCACATCAGTGCACCATCATTGATCGGGTGACTAGGTCTACTATTGTAATGGGTCTTGAGAATCATGGTCTTTTCAGACTTACTGATTCTGGTGATTCTCAGGAATTAGCCATGGTTGCTCGACGATCTTCTGTCAACACACTTCGGCATCAGCGATATGGGCACTTAAATGTGCATTATCTCTCACTGCTTGCTTGAGATGAGCTTGTTCTTGGATTGCCAGAGATTCAGACTCAACACCGTGGACTTTGTGATGCATGTCAGGCTGGGAAGCAACATCGCACACCTTTTCCTAGTGGTGATTCATGGCAAGCTTCTCAGGTACTTCAGCTTGTTCATGCTGATATCTATGGCCCTACGGCCTCTCCTTCTATTCTTGGGTCTAGGTATTTTCTATTGTTTGTTGATGATTTCAATAGAAAAATGTGGGTGTATTTCCTTAAAAAGAAATCAAATGCATTTTTTGTATTTCAGAAGTTTAAACCTTTAATTTAAAAAGAGTCTGAGAAATCTATTGTTACTTTTAGATCAGACAATGGGGGAGAATTTTGTTTTAATGCTTTCTCCAACTTCTTGGATACACGTGACATCAAACGCCAATTAACCACACCCCACACGCCACAAGAGAATAGTGTAGTTGAACGTCAGAACAAGACAATCACTGAGATGGCTCAATCCATGTTTGAACACAGACATGTTCCAAAGGAGTTTTGGGCAGAAACAGTTAACACTGCAGTTTTATCTGTTGAACCGATCACCCACAGTGGCGGTCAAAGGTAAAACTCCGGAAGAGGCATGGTCAGGTCGCAAGCCCAAAATCAATCACTTGAAGGTTTTTGGCTCCCTTGCTTTTGTTTGGATCCCTGATGCATCATGCACCAAGTTGGATACCAAGAGTCAGAAACTCATGCTTGCTAGATATAGTAATCTTCACAAAGCCTACCACCTAATCGATGTTGAGAGATCTCGTCTCCTATACAGTCGTGATGTAGTCTTTGATGAGCAGTGAGGACCTTTTGTGTCAGTTTCTCCTGTTCCTAATCCAGCAAACCAGCCTATGCAGACTCATGATTTGAGAGTTTAGCTTCCATTAGGTCCACCTGATGAGAGGGCTCCAGTAGCTCTTGCAACTCCAGTTATTCTAGTGATACTTGTATGTACAGACACCTCCAGCTTCTATTGCAGGATCACCTCGCTTTGTAAATGCTTCACCTGAGTTTGATCCAGATTCTTTTGATGAGGATCCTGCTGATTAAGCATCTCCTAGTACTAATGTTGGTCATTCTCCTATCCGGCCTAACTGGTGGGCTAAGAAACTTGTTGATCTTCGTAATGATGAGCTCATTGAGGGGAGAACAGCTTGGAAAAAGAGCAAAACTACAGATTCTGTTAGCATTGCTCTCATGGCCAACATTCACAGCATGTTTGAACCTCAAACATATTTTGAGGCTAAAGGAATTCCAGAGTGGGAATAGGCCATGATACTTGAACACCAAAGCCTGCTGAAGAACAACACTTGGGTCCTTTCTAATCTTCCACCAGGGAAGAAACCCATTGGTTGCAAATGGGTCTACAAAATCAAATACAAATCGGATGGTACTTTGGATAAGTACATACTCATTTAGTGGCGAAGGGTTTTTCTCAGCATTAGGGCATTGATTATAAGGAGACCTTTGCTCCTACTGCAAAGATGAGCACCATCAGATTAGTCCTAGCCATGGTAGCATAGTTTGGCAGGAAGGTTCATCAGATGGATGTCAAGAGTGATTTCCTGAATGGTGATCTCCATGAAGAGGTCTACATGGCGCAGCCTCCTGCTTTCAAGGTTGCTGGTAAAGACCATCAGGTTCTTAGATTGGTAAAATCTCTCTATGGCTTAAAACAGGCCCCTCGGGCATGGTACATAAAGATTGATAAGTACCTTGGTGATCAAGGCTTCAAGAGGAGTTCTTCAGACTCAAATCTGTACATCAAGACTTTTGACAGTGACATCATCCTTCTGGTTATTTATGTAAATGATTTGATCATCACTGGTAGTTCGGCATCTTGATTCAAGGAATCAAACAGAATTTATGCCAGTCTTTTGATATGACTGACCTTGGGCTCATGCATTATTGCCTAGATGTTGAAGTTTAGCAACAACCTTCTAGTATATTCATCTCTTAGTCCAAATATGTCAGGACCCTATTAGACAAATTTTGAATGCAGGATTGCAAACTTGCATCTACACCTATGGAGAAAGGTCTCAAGTTATCAAAAAAGTCTAATTCTCCTTCCGTTGATGATACTACATATAGGTAACTAGTAGACAGCCTCATCTACCTCTCTGCCACTAGGCCTGATGTCAGCTTCGTAGTCAGCTATATTTCACGCGAAGGACACTTCAGATTATGGACTTCTATACTCTCGAAGTTCTAATTCTAAACTCAGTGGGTTCACAGATTCAGATTGGGCACGCTCTATTGATGATAAAAGTCAACATCTAGATATGTGTTTAGTTTGGGATCCGGTGCAGTCACATGGACTAGTAAGAAGCAACAAGCAGTTTCTCTCTCTTCTACAGAGGCCGAATAAAGAGGGACTGTTAAGGCAGGATGTGAAGCTGTTTGGCTTCATCAGATGCTTGGGGATATGTAGATGTCACCAACAAGACCGACTACTCTGTTTGTTGATAATGAAAGCGTTATCAAGTTAGCACGAAATCCAATTTTCCATGAACGAACCAAGCATGTGGATGTTCACTGGCATTACATACAACAGCTGGTTGAAGACGTGACTATAGATTTACAGTATGTTCCTACCACAGATCAAACTATAGACATTCTCACCAAGCCTCTTGGTCCTTATAAGTTTGTCAAATTCAGAGGACAGTTTGGTGTTCTAGATAGATTAACCATTAAGGGAGGGTATTACACTAATAGATAAGTCATCTATTATTAGTTAATGGTTATCTATTGTAAATATCTAATTAAACTTTGCTTTCGTTTTATGCTTTCTCTAGAATAGAATTCTTTATGATCATTTCTTAAGGAAACATCATCTCATTCTTTTGTATAAATTGACCGTTTGGTCTCTGTTAATAACAAGCAAGTATTTTACCAGTTACTTCCATAATACGTATCTCTTTAAGTGTACTTGTTCCATGATTGTTGCATGCATTCCTTGTTGATGTATGGAGTGAATGCTTAAAAACTATTATGATCTGTTCACTTGTTACAAACCTTAGTGCATGCTGCCGGTTGGAAAGGATATGCTTGTTCTTGTATTGTGATTAACATGCATGTTCTGTCTCTTTTGTCTTTTAATGGATCTTGAGGTACATAAAACACTATCGCATGTTTTGGATGAGCTTTAAAGTGTGCCTTCGTAACAGCAATAAGAAATATTGAATAAATCACACCTTCATTCATACCAATAGCCACTCTCTTGTTTAATGTTGAAAGTAGTGATAGCATAAATGATCATTGATTTGATGGCATGGTGTTTCTTTCAATCTGTCTATAAGGATGTGTTGAGCTATCATTTTGCACAATGCTTAACAGCAGGAATCCTTTCGAACTCCTCTCTTGAAAAGCTAATCTAGGATCAACTCCAAGGTTTCGAGCGATCTTGTGACCTACTGGAATCTGCTCTGTTGAAGATAAATGTGTTTGTTCATGAGGAGGCCTTTGTTGGTTCGAACCAATTTCGGATCAAAAAGTCAATCTGCTTGCTGTTTCAAAATTAATCGCAAAAGAGATATGTTTTTTGGTATTTTTTTGTTTTTTGATGAATGCAATCTAACAATGCAATTATATGAATTCCTAATTTAACCAAGGGTTAGCAAAGAAAATAACAAAGGTAGGGTAACAAGAAGTTGAAGCAAATAACATGAAAGTAAAATTCTAATGGACATAAGCCACGGAAACAACGCATCTGCGAGTTAAGCCTTTGAAAAGACCGGTGGGTAACCAATGAAAATAGGAGCAGGGCTTCCTTGATTCCATTGATGCAATCATCGATGGAAATTCAATAACCGTAAGATGTTTCACTTTTTATCGAATCGCAAGGCCATAGAAAGTGCGCTCATGCGAGACGAAAAGCTGTGCAAGAACAATATGGTGATCTCTTCTCGAACTAAGTACGTCAACGGAATTTGTAGACCCGTAGCAAACACCATAACTAAAAGATCACACAACTAGAACAATGCAATAAAACTAGTGGCTCAATTACACTTGATGAACATATATTCACAAAATATCACACTTAAGCAAGAATTACTACATTCCAAATGCGAGCACCAATAGCATATATTATTGCATCAAAATAACGATGGCCTGGAATACATATTACATTCCTGAATTTATAAGAAATCTTCTCCTCAATTTGTGTTGAGAGTGAGAGATCTCTTTATGCAAACATATGCTTCTAAACTAACAAAGTAAATCTATTTATGTGCAAACTAACTCTCTAACAGGTGCTGAGTAGGACTCCATGTTAATTTATATCATTTAATGAATGCATGAGCCTTTACATATCTTAATAAAAAAAGAAAGCATGAGAAAATACGAAGAAGAAAGCATTTAGATGATGTAGGAGTCTCTGGAGGTGCCAAAAATAGAAGCTCAACCTTCTCTAGATGTTTGTAGGAGTTAAACTGCCGTCAGAATGCATTTTTGGTGCATGGAAAGCTCTAAATTTTGGAACTAGCAGTTAACTATCGGCACACCTTTGACTTCTTCAAAAAACTTTCAACGCACCTTGGAAGAAGTGCACCTGCGCACCTGACGCACCTCGGAAGCTCGAAAACTCAATTCGCCAAAAAAAATCAAAGTTTTCAGTTTTGAAAATGGTTTCTAGATTTTTCTCAAATGAGGTTTTAGATTACTCTTGTGTACTTTCTTTCATCCTTTTGGTGATTTATACCCTCTTTATAGCCAAAAAATTTCATAGTCCTGAACTTCTTCTGCTTCTAAAATCCCAAGGTATATGTGTTGAATCTTGTCATTAATAGTTGCATAAGATGAGAAACTTGTTTTGGTTCATGTGTCCAACCTTTGTATCTTTGATCTTTAGTGCCAATTGCTTGATTTTTTCCTTCTCTCTGTCTACCTGATCCTTCTTGGTCAAATACCAAGTGATCCAGATTATCCAAAACGATCAGATGTTTGAAACTTTTCCATATATATATTTTTTAACAAGATTTTCTAGGCATTTTTAACTAGCTTTTTCGGAGGTCTTCTACTCAAAATTTCAAGTTGAAACTTTCATCGATCCCTAAAACTGGGTAGTCGAAGGCTCATTATTTTAGGGACTAAAATTAGATTTTTAGTTCTTTTTTCCAATGGTGTAAACAGTTATGAATTCTGAGCTCTAGGTCAAAAGTTATGACCCCGACAAGTTGAGGATGCCCTTATTATTTGCACAAAGAAACAAAAATTAGTCCTGAAAGCTGAAAAATAAAACCCTAAACAAACCCTAGTTATGACCCAAAAAAATGACCCAGAACATAAAACCTTAAAACTGCTAAAAAACACCAAAAAACAATATTTCTAACTCTAATAGGAAAAAAAGAGCGCACCTGGTGCACATTTTCCCTTATGCAAACTTTAAAGAAATGAGTGAGGTGTGCTAGGTGCGCTCTTTCCCTAATGAAAACTTTAAAGAAAAAGGGTGCACATCTTCCGAGTAAAGGTGCGTAGCGGATAGATGCATAGCTGTGCACCTTTCCCTAGGTGAAGTCTTAGTGAGAGTTTAGGTTTTCTAAGGTTTTTTGAGTTTTTTAGTTAATGTAACAAAGGTAAGGTGCGCACCTCATGAGGTGCACCAAGTGTGCACCTTGTTTTAGAGGTTTTAACTTGTTTTTGTGTTGTTGTGTGTAGGTGTGAGGGTGGGGTAGCGTAGAGGCGCACCTCTTGGAGTTGCGCAGCTATGCACTACCAAGAGTAAAGTGCTTTCCCATGTAACTTAGCGCACTAGCGCACCTGGTGAGGTGCGCTAGTGCACTCTCATAGTGCAAATTTGATTTGCTCACTCCAAAACAAGGTTTTCAGCATCTAGGTTTTTAGGTAGAGACCCAGAAACACTAGGTAAAACCCTAAAAAGGACTCAAACCGCGGACTAGGGATCTAAAAAGCTAAAAAAATTAAAGTGGGGGGTCCCCATTTCATTGTTGTGAAACCACATCAAGATGTTCTTATTTTTCTTTGAATAAGACATATTCACTTAAAGGCCCTCACTTTGATGTTCTTTAAAATGTTGCCCATTGAATTTGAAAGCAACAAACAATGCCTTGTTCTTATCACTGTGATGCACATCTTCATGACTTGTAGCAGTCATGATATTCCCTTGTTGCTCACCTATTTATACTTTGTTTATCTGTTGATTATCTTATCTCTTATAGTGAGTTGGGCTCAAACCCTTGTGGGAGCCACATTTACGTCCACTCGCTAATTAGAGCACCTGTTACTACACATGAAATAAACACATTAGAAATAACCAGCACATAGATCATTCTTTGATATTTCTTGATCTGATTTTGCTCTATGTTGTTCTGATGCATATATAGAGTAGCCACGTATATTAGGTTCTGATGAGTTGATTTGACCTAGAGCTCAGTGAAAACTGACATCATAGTTACTTCATTTTTTTTAGGAAATCTCTACAGGTAGAACACAAGGAGATGGCACAAAAACATACTAGTTGAGCTTACATGGGGATTCGTCATTCAATCAGGCAATGATGGGTCCCTTCTTCTCCTCATCTTATATACATGCAACTCTATATATGCATTTACTTTTCATGTATACTTTATACTTCTTGAGGGTTAATCTCCACAGCTTGTGTCGAACTTTTGTTTGTAGTTTCATCTATCATGAACATTTCATAAATGAGACACATGCTTATGCTATTTTCATGACACGTAACTTGCACAATTGTTTCTTCCAGTTGCTTTTCCTTTTTGTTAATGCTCAATAAATGAACTCTTTCCTTAGAACAACAACATGACATTTTTCTCAACATTTTTACTTGAAGCTCAAATTGAAACAACAACCTCAAAATGAAACAAAATTCACCACAGGCACCCTTTTACCAAGAATACTTAGAATTGATAAAAGTTCTACCAATTTGCACAGTGTAGTAAAAATTGGTAACAGGAACAAACACAAAGACATCGGAAATAAGGAAACAAATCTGAGCCAGCAATGATCAGACCCACAACAGGAAAAGGGGGAAGAAGGATGGATAGATTGAGTGGTCAATACAGCAATAAGAGCCAACCAAACAACGAACATAGACAACTTCCAGTCATACATCTGCAGGGAATATGAAAGAATACAGGGGGAAACTGATGACATATAGTTTTAGTGCAGAATCTTCAACCTCATTATTATGTAAAATGCTAGACCAAAACCTTAATCCTTAATTGCAAAAGGGTAAAATCCCAAGCAAGTTGCTATCTCCATAAACATAGATGACTTCACAAGGTAGATCACATTATAAAGGAAAGTACTAAGAGTAACAATCAATACACGATTCAGTAAATATCCCTTCGTATAAAAATAGCTACAGATCATAACTTAAAATGATTGAATGGAATTCAAACAAATTAGAAGGAAGTTTAGTCAGCAAATTTCCTGCATAATACTATTTTAAGAAGTCATATCAAACTCTACTCATCCAGCTACAATCGAACTCTAATATTAATAAAATCTCATGACTATTAAAAGAGAAATGAGATTAGATGAAAAAAACATATACACCCAGACAGGAGGAAGATTTATAAAAAGATCATATGCAAGTGATAACAAAGGGATCTTCATAGAGCATAGATGTTTAACCACCACAATAAGTGTCTATGAGGGGCATTGTAGACGGTAAACTTTAGTGAGAGGAAAGAAATCAGGGTGGTTGTGTGAGGCCTCACCCCGACCCATCATAGCATAGATATTTTATTTACATCTTGATATTCGAGACTTTTCTTTTTGACAACTATTTGAGACTTAGACAGACAATGGACTATTTTATCTATTGATTTTGATACTTCAGTAGTGTTTTACATTATGATAGGCACTAAGAACCTGATATTATGTATGAAATGATCAAACACATATGGATACAGTTTTATGACATGATATTATTAGATTTTGATGCAATGCAAAATGTTAATTTGATTATGATGACTTATAATATGTAGATTTTGATATTTTAACATTTCGAACGAACTATTTGAAATGACTAGGGAAGGAAATTGAATTTGTTTTATGAAATTATATGCATTTAGGATATATGTATTTTAAATGATGTCCTTGGACTACTGATGCTCGAGTTTAATGCGAAGGAAGCGGACCCATGGAAATTCTTGGGGGGGAAAAGCTCCAAACCATTGTAAACACAGTTTAACCAAGGCAAATATTTCGAAGATTCAAAAAAGCCTCATTGTGAAAGTATTTTTCTTCCTAAATGTGAGTTTGCTTGCATGTGGAAATGTTTAATCATAAAGATGCATTGGGGTCATGTCATGGCAATGTGGAATGTGTTTTATGTGTCACTTGACACTTGTGGATTTTGTGTGTAATTGACATGTCATTTAGGGTTTTGATCTTGGTGGCAATTTACCCTAAAACTAATTACCTTGTTAATGAGTAAGTAAATCCACTTGACAAGGGGTAGGATGGGTCACAATCAAAGATATTTGAATTTGGACTTGGCTAGGGTTTTGAGTAGTCATTAAGTGGTCCCAAAGTGTATTTTAAGTGAAAATAAGTTACCCATATAATAATATATCAAGTTAGGGACCTAATTTTGACCATGTAAGTGCCTAGACAGCCTAGGGGGGCCCTTTACCCATGCATTCTTCCATCAATTCGAATTTGGAGTTGTCACGTGTTTCTCCCATGTTCCCACTAAGTCAATTATAACAAATTTTGAGGGAGACAAGTTTGTAAGAGGAAGTGGCTTGGTGTCTTTGCTAAAATAGTTAGTGGGAAGGCCTTATTAGGGAGTCTTAGTCAAATTGATGGGTTGTTCAGCCACTCTCTAAGCTTAGAGACAGGTTTTGGAGGGAGATTAAGGGAGCTCTACTACAACTATCATTGCCTTTAGCTTGGACCAAGGTTGGTGTTTCAAACAATATTTCATTTTCTTTCCTTCAGTATGGCAAAATAAACCTGCAAGTATGGGGAATTTGTCAATGAAGCATGCATTGCATTGTGGGTTTTGGTATTGTGTTGTGGCAATGTGAATGTGCATTGTGTTCTTGAAGATTTCATGTTTTTCCTTCTTGATTTTCTTGTTCGGATTTGAATGTTGAATGTGATCATGGGTGTGAACGCTTCACTCACCCTTGGGAGGGAAGAGAACCCTTGGGTGAAGGGATTAGTTGGGCTCAACATTGTAGTTGACAAAATGTTGGGTGGATATTTTGCAACCGATAGTTTTGGGTAAAAATTCAGTCGCAAAATAGGATGACCAGCCACAGCATGTGAGGCAGAGTCTCTCCTACCTTAAAGGGAAGGCTCCCCCTTCTCACTGTTCCTTGGATCAACTCAAGGTAAGCAAGAAATTGAGAGATTTATAAAGAGGGTGTTACTATTATCCTTTCTTCCTAACTTTCAAGAAAGGATCCACTTATTCGTAAGGCAAATAATGGGCAAGGTAAATCTCTAACTACACTTCTATCAAGAGCTAGAAACAGTGACACCGATAAATTTTAACTAACTCAATGGCTAGCCAAAACGTACCAATTTGGCTCTAAGTCCTGTTGTACTTCTATATAGTAAAATCTCTACAATTAGGGCACAAAGACCCCTAAAAATAAGAACAATCTAACCATTTTGTGAATCAAGATGAAAATACAAGCTACAGACAAAGCTTCTAGCTATAGATTTTCACAATTGCTTTTGGTCAAAGCTCAGGCTTCAATTGTTTCTTAATTCTTTCCTATCAATCACAAGATACAATATCAATGACAAAAGATAGTACGAATCAAAGGTAACTTAAATGAATTATAGACAAAGCTTACAATTCACACAAATAACAATCTCACTTAATCAAAGTTAAGTCTCAAATGCTCCTTTGTATTCACTTTCTCTCAAAATAGTACTACACAAACAAAGTTCTGTTGGCACCATTTCTCCAGAGCTCTCTTGCATAAAGATAATGATGATGATACAATGAGGGAGGCACTCCTTTATATAGGCAAAGAAGTTGAGAAAAAGGGGGAGGAAAAAGTGAGAGTAACTCAACCAACGACCAAGTCTAACTACAGAAACTAAAGGGTTACATGCAACTGCACGTGCAACTCGCATTACATCGTTTTACATACATGTAACTCGCATTACATGTAATTACACTTTTCCATGTAATGCATCTTCTCCAACTACAAACATGAAAGAAGAAAGATGACGGAAGAGAAAAGAACAATTCTGAAAGGCCTTGTACTTGACGATGCAATCCCAGATGATAACAGGATTGGGAGTTCCTGTACCTTATACTGTTGCATTCACGTTGATAACCATAGTGTTACATCTTTTGATAACCTCTAGCTCTCTTTGATGAATTGTCCATTATCATGTGGAAACTTGATGTGATCCATCTTTTCTCGCTCAAGTTGTCGTGAATTCTCCTTTGTAGATTTGCACAAATTGGAGTCTTTGACACTTTGAAAACCTTCTTGATGATGTTCGGATGTACACTCGAAACAACTTTCCATCAGCACCTTTAACTTCCTCTTCTTTTTTTTTTTAAGTGCTTGGTGCATGAGAATGCGTGTAAATGGAGATTGCCGATTTTCAAAAAGTGACTTGGGCTTTCAAGATGTCACTGCATGGAAATAGATTACATGTAAATGCAACATGTAACAGAAGGTGGAGGGTGAAATGAGATGCAAGTGTGAGTGAAAGATACACTTTACATGCATATGCGGATGAAGGCTAAGACGGAAAGCATAGAAAGATAAGGAAACATGTATTTGCTCATGGAGGTGTGAATGCATATGGAGAGGAGAAAATGACATCTTTTTGACTTTTAGTCAAAATTGGACGTTTTAGATGCAATTACACGTAAGATATTTCGTGTAATCGTGTCGTGCGAATGGAAATGAAAGGTGAGATGGGTGAAAACGGAAGTGGAAAATGGGATTACATGCATGTGTGAATGGCGAATGATGGTGAAAAACATGTAATCACATTTGTCGGATGAGATGTGAGATGTAATGACATGGAAATGGAATGTGAAAAATGATAACACTTTCGCATGTAATGAAGAAAAAACAAGTTTTCGGGAAAAAAAAACTTGCAACTTCTCCAAATGGAGAAAAACTGGCAAACAAAAACACAAAACCAAAACAAAAGAAAAACAACATACATTTGAAAACAACTCAAAACATGCCAAGATGCAATGCACTCCAAAGATGAAATTCGAATTTGGAACTTGGGGAAGAACCAAAAACATCAAAATGAAGGAGAAATTCTTATTTAAAGGAAAAATGCACATTCTAAGGCAAAGATTCTTACAAATGGCATCCATTCAACGATTTCATGCATAAAATCAGCAAAGATAAGCATGAATTAAAATACATGAAAGAAGAGGTCCACTTACATGAAGATTAAGTGCCAAAAATGAAGGAGAAAGAGCTAAAATAGAAAGTTTTATAGTCTTAAGATGAATTCTCGCTTAAATCCGGATTTTCAAACAACTTTTTGACTTTTTCCACACTTGCATATAATGGACATTCAATGGTCGGATTTGACATGAAAGTGTCAAATAAATAGTCTCCAAAAACAATATCATGCATTTAAAACTCAAAAACAATCCCTTTTGATCAAATGTATGGGTTGAAAATGCAATTTTTTGAGTTTTTTTGAACAAAAACATGACTTTTTTATTCAAAATCTGGGCCGTCTTTGCAAAAAGTGGCCAAAAACTGCATGTTTTTTAGTCATTTTTGACTTGTGAATGCAAAAACGACTTTCCCAAATGGATATACATAGATCCAAATGCAAAAAGGTTTCTTTAAAACACATAAAAGTGGATTAAAACCCCAATTTTTCGGGCATTCTAAGCAAAAACGTGTTTCTCCAAGCAAAAACGATTTGGTGTTTTAACACCAAAATAATGATCACAATGTAATGGAATCAGCAAATAAGGTCAAAACAATTTGATTCCAAACAAAAACATGTTCCAAATTTGAAGATTTATAGAGTTTTTTGCAAAATTGTGCCCTCGCTTGGGAGTTTTGAACACATTTTTGGGTGCAATAAACTGATTTTTTATGAGGACAAAATGATCACCTCTCCAAAACATTTTGAATGCAACTGATTTCATCCAAATCCATGGAGAAAATTAAAAGTTATGATCAAAATAGGAGGTTTTTGAAGCAAGAACATATTTTCTTCACATAATAGGACATTTTTATGTTCATTACATATTTTAAAACATGTTAGAAGGCAAAAGAGGACCTTTTAGAGTCCATTACATGTTTTAAAATATGTCTTGAGACATAATCTCACTTTTTGAGACTCATTGCATATTTAAAAATGTGTAAGACTCTAAAATCTCACTTTTTGGAGTCACTTACATATTTTAAAATGTCTCACCTTTTTTATGCACACGCATAAAAACTCAAATTTTCATGTCATTGCATCAAAAAGGTCCACTTTTACAAGCTTTTGATGTAATGGCATGAAAAGTATCCTCAAGGTGAATTTTTAGGTGCAATAGCATGAAAAGTTTCCACATTTTATAGATTTTTATATGCATTTGCACATAAAAAGTCCACTTTGAGGCATTTAAGTTATGTATTTCACTTAATTTTATAAAAATGTCACCAATATGGGTCAAAAATAACATTTATGCATCATATTAATCAATATAATACATAAACATTATATTAAAGTGACATTTATATAAGTATTTGATTTAAAAATAAAAAATTTAAAAAGTAACTATATAGTTCTATAGTCACTTTACGTTATAAATTTAAATGAAAAGTAACTTCAAAACATAACAAAAAATGAGTAAAATGTTATATTTTCAAAAAGTGAATGTCAAAATGAAAATATAACATCATTTTTTTTTAATTCGTGTTGTTGCACCTAAAATGTCCACTTTTGAGACACTAAAATGATCATATCTCTTGACTGACAACTCCGATTGACCTCTAGGTTAGACCGAATCGAAGGGGAAAACGAAAGGCATGACATGAGAAAAACCAAAGGACTAAAAACAAACAAACGTAAACTCAAAAGCAAAAAATGGACTTTGAAGGCTTCAAAAATCAAGCAAAGGCTCGACAAAAAGCAAAACAAAAAAAGGCTTGACGAAGGCCTTCAATAAAAAGATTCATTGTATTAATTGGTACCGATTGGTTGATCAATACTAACCAATTAAATAATGAAATAAACTCAAAGAAATGCGAAACTAATTTGAAAAAGTTTCGTACTGTTACCTACATTTTGTGGTGACAAAATGCAGGACAACAGAAAATTCACTTCATGATGAGGAATTGTTCTTTTTTCATTGAGTATGGGCTCCATTGAAGCCATATACCTTATTGTTTTGGGGAGATACAAAGGGTTTTGTGTGTAAGAAGAAGAAGATTTTTATGATGGCCTTGAGAGGCAAACTGCAATTGTAATATGATGTTTATGTTTGGTTATGGCATCTCCTCTTTGAAGAGCCCACCTTCACCCAATGTGATAATGATTCCAATGGTGAATCAATATGTAAACCTTGGGATGGAGTGTTATGTGCTATCTTGTATGTTCTCATGCATTATCAAATGTGGTGTGTGTCTATCGCATTTGGATCTTGGTTCCCCTGCTAAGTGGGTGGCTTCATAGAAGCCTAGGATGGGAGTTGAGCCTCCATGGTTCCTAGTTGGTGTGTTATGTGCAAGTTTTGTGAAGATGAATTCCTTGAAGATGCTAGGGTTTCGCCCTTGAAATTGCTGAAAGCTCAAGTGTGTAGAGAGACCAACTTTCCCATGTTATCACAAAATGTGTTGTGATGATTAATCTCCATTTTGTTTTTTCAATGTGATGTAAAGTGAAAATTTTCCCTATTAATGTATGTTGTTGAGAATATGTAAGGAAGGATTGAGAAATTGTATATAGTTCTCTTGCAAGGAAAGCTTCATTGTGAGTCTCATATTATGTAACCTAATGAACTATGAAGAGGTTATCAAATGAGACCTCTTTCTTAAGCTGAGCGTAAATCACTTGGTAGAAATACTCCATAGTTGATGTGTGAAAGATGCTTATGGACATAGTTGATTTGATTCGAAACATAGATGATTGATTGCAAAATTTATACGTTATGGAATGGAAGGAAATTGTCAAATGTTTATAGTTCATTTTATGTGTCACCAAATTTATAAGTATTTATGCATGTATATTTGTAAAATGTCTCATATAGTTTAAAACTCAGTAAGTAAATAGACATCCATAGAACCCACAAGAAGATGCATTAATTAGAGTGTTGAGATTAACGTTATACATAATACCTAAAAATATCACACGTCATAAAACATGGTGTCAAGGAGGAAGAATGGGTAAAAATTATAGTACAACAACTTCACAAAATGGATAGGCCTGTAGGTGTATAAATTACTCTCTCGATTTTGTATGGGAGAGGCCAATAAGTCTCCTCCCTATTACAGTCCATTATTTTAATCAAGGGAATATCCCTTCGATTCTCCCAAAATAGTTTTTCATAAAGGTCAATCCCCTCCCCAACCTAGAAGAAAAAAAAAAAATACTAAACTTAAGCTTAAACAAATCTACCACAGACCCATATAAAACACGTAACCCTTGAGTCATCATTTTGAAAACAACACAATAGAAAAGATATATATAAATATATAATTTAGGATTATATTAAATGCATGAATCATGATAAGACTAGACACCTCTTGTTAAAACTAGGGAATACATGTGAGAAAACCCCACAATTATTAAAAAAAAACATTTCAAACAAAAGCTAAAACAAAAATAAATACTACTCAAGCACTTCCATGCCTTGACTCTTTCCTTGGGAGCTTGGACGCATGTGACAAGGGGAGGAAACATTCTAATATGAAGTCAGGACCCCAATCCCAATCACCCCCACCTTGAATGAAGGGAAAAGTGCCTTCTTGGGTTCCTAGGTACCAAACTTGGGAAAAGAACCAATAAAGATAAAAACAATAAACTATGCAAACTCAAAATGATAACTTTCCAAACCATAACGATGGGCTAATCATGCCCTGGTTGGAAAATCCTCCCACAACCCTAAGCGGCCATCCCTCAACATTATATAAAAGGAAAAAGTAAAAGGGGATGGTGGATAGTGGCTCCTCACCACATTCCCAATGCCTAAGTCCTCATCCTAGCTTGGGTGTACATTTGAAACTTTTGATGGGCCACTGACATGAATAAAAATTGCCTTGGGATTTGGGGTTTAAGGAAAAGATGTGTCAAATTACCTTGCTAAAATTTAAACCTTCCCCACTAGGCATATATGCTTGGGTCCCCAGTCAGAGGGGACTTCCCTAGGTGTCCCACCTTGGGTAAGGAGAGATACACGTCCACCTAGGGAGTAGATGTTTGGGAAGTGGGTAGACTTAAGGGATAATGGGGGTAGTGTTAAGAATGTAGAAAAAAAGCAGATTGCAGATGTGAAAATATTATAGGTTTGGAAATGGGGTAATTTAAAATGGGATGAAATACTTGGTTAAGGCTAGAGAGGATAGTAGCACATTAAATGTAAGTTACTATATTTTATGTGTTTTTGGTTTATCTCAAGTTATGTGTAGGTTTAAGTTAGGGGAAAAGTTAGGACATAGGAGTAGTTAATTAGTGAATTTTAGAAATCAAGTTATGGGTAGTGGAGGATAAATTTTTTTATGTATTTTATTAATTATTAGGGTATTTAAAAGAAAATTGTTATTAAAAAAAAAGATTAGAGGAATTGTTTGGGAATGATTAAGTCGGTATGGGGAAGTATTAAAGCAAAATCTTGGTGGATAGATTTGTAGTGGATAGGTATGGAATGTTAGGATTTAATTAGTAAATTTAAAAGAATAATAATAATGATCACAAATAAATAAATAAATAAATAAATAAATAAAAATAAAGAAATAAAATAAAATAAGATAACAAATCCAATAAATAATTAATAATGGGGAGCTAGTTAGTAGCACCTAATGAGTAAATTACCAAAATGGTCGAAGCGGGAAAAGGATAATAGAGAAGAAGTTCGTTAAGGGGATATATATGCAATTAAATAGAAATGGAAGATAAATGGAAAAGGTATGTATGGGGTAGGGTCACTTGTACTCAAAACATTTAGGACAATTATAAAACATCTCCATGTGCGTAAACCCTAGAACCAATTGCAACTACATTAATATGAAAGTTGAACTTCACTTGCATAGACGGAGTGTCTTAATTTGAGTATAAAAGGTGAATGATCTACAACAATAACATCATTTTATGCTGTTGTTATAACTTCACATTGAAATCAATGATATATAAGTAGGTGAATCTTTTATGGGATCTTGAGTCTAGACTTTTCGAACGTAACAAATTCTTCTACACCAAACTAACTCTCACCTACAAAACTCAATGATCGAAGTAGTAGCTTTCTAACATCCTCAAGGAACGTGAATTGATTACTCGGGTACCTCACAATTTGATAGGACTTTCATAAAAAGTATAGATCTATTCATGCTACCTTAGTTTAACTTTCAAAAAAATTGGTTGTGTTTTGCCTCGTAAGTTTAGGGCATGACATTCTAGTATCAGAGCAATTGGTTACAACACTAGAGCCTAACCCATTACGCTTAACTCATTAAAATTGAAACTTGTGTGTAGGATGCCTACCATTACCCATAATGGTCGTCGCAGGACTAGAGGCCCTAGAGGTGCATGAGTGGCATTTGGAGGGGCAGGACATGGAATTGTTGAACCTCCACCTGAGCAACCTCAAAATCTTAATCAAATTTTTTACAGCCACTCATAACCTTATCAGAGTAGTGTAGGAGAGGATGCCACCTGTAGTCCCACAGCCTGAATAGCAAGGAGTAGGGGAACAAAGAGTTGATAATAGGGAAAGAAGCAGGAGTACCCCACCTAGAGATGCAGAGGGACAAGGTGACCAGGAAGAGGCTTCAGTTCATCAGATTGATCTACCACCAGTCATAGAGCCACCAACTGTAGCAAGAGCACCCAGAGACATAGGGAATGAGATTATGGATTTGATTCGACTCAAACCACCTCTTTTCACCAGAACCACAAACAGTGCACAGGCAGAGGCATGGTTACAAAGCTTAGAGAGGTGCTTCGGGTTGCGACCATATGAGAGCAAATTAAAGGCCTGACTTGCTATCCACCTATTACGAGACAATGCTTCCAATTGGTGGAAATAGGAGGAGACCATAGGTGGAGTAAGAGTAGACACTCTTACCTGGGAGGCATTTGTGGCCAGGTTCAGAGATAGGTATCTTTCCGAACATTTCAAGCAGAGTCAGATTAAGGAGTTCTATGATCTCCAATAGAGAGGTCTTACTGTAGCATAGTATGAGAGCAGATTTCTAGAGCTCCTTCCTTATGACGAGTACATGAAGGATGAGAAGCTACGGATCTATTGATTTACCAAGGGTTTTAACTTGTCTCTTCAGAATTCAGTACACCTAGCTTTTCTGAGCACTTTCAG
This sequence comes from Cupressus sempervirens, assembly GCA_028749045.1. Lineage (NCBI taxonomy): Eukaryota > Viridiplantae > Streptophyta > Pinopsida > Cupressales > Cupressaceae > Cupressus > Cupressus sempervirens. The sequence goes on from CM053785.1 coordinate 664,634,816, forward strand.
GGAGGTAGTTGAGACAACATTGGTTGCGAAAGATCTCCGTAACAAACAGGAATCCCGAGATTGGTCCCACAATCGGAATTATTCCCAACAGTCAGGACAACATAAACCCTCATGGAAGGGTAATCAGGGTCACACAACAAGGTCCTCTAAGACCCCACAAGTATAGCAAAAGTCAAAACAGGATAATAGACAGAAGTCAACACAGGGGTATCAGGGCTCTAAGCCCAAGCAGTTGCAGTCCCAAGGGTCCTGACAAGATCGGAGGCCACAAGCTCCATATACACAGCCAGCTAGGACTCAGGAGTCCTCCCGTGGCGCTTATATCGGATCCAATAGGATAGGTGGTCAGCAGCACCTAGGTCACATGGCATTCAGATTCAGACTCGTGGGCCTTGCTATGCTTGCGATGGTATGGGACATATGGCCAGAGAGTGCCCTCAGGGACTGACAACCAATAATTAGCGGGGAGCCACTTCAGAGCCTACGGTACGAGACATGGGTAGATCCCACAAGGTATTTGCAGCAGTTGATAACAGCCAAGCCGAGCATCCGACTACAATTATTGAGGCTACAGGTATGATCAGAGGTATTAAGGTTTTTATATTGTTTGATTCTGAAGCCAATGATTCTTTTGTATCTCCTTATATAGTGGAGCATTGCAGGCTACTACCAGCTAGGCAGAACGATAATTGGGAAGTTGAATTGGCATCTAGGGCTAAAGTGATAGTTAATTCCTACATGCATGATTGTCAAATTTAGATTGGAGACATGAGCATGACCTTAAATCTTCGAGTTACCCACCTAGGATCGTATGATGCAGTCCTTGACATGGATTGGCTATGTGCACATCATGCTAAGATGGACTACAAACAGAAGAAGGTTGAGTGCTTTGATGATTGTGGTACTCCTATGGTAATTTCAGGGGTGCAAAGGCCAGTGTCTCTTCGTATGATCTCCACCATGCAGTTTAAGCGATGTCTACGAAAGGGATGTCAATTGTTTGCAGTATCTATCAGTAATAAGGAGGAAGAGAACCTTCTCTAGATGACTATCTGGTACTACAGGAATTCAAGGATGTGTTTCCCTCAGAGCTTCTGGGTATGCCACCACCTACGGTAGTTGATTTCCATATAGATCTAGTGTCAGGAGCTAAGTCCATTTCAAGATCTCCATATAGGATGGCTACACATGAACTCAATCAACTTAAGATTTAGTTGGAGGAACTCTTGGAGAAGGGGCATAACCGTCCTGTGTATCACCTTCCGGCAAGCTCCAAACCTTTGTGAACATAGTTTAACCAAGGCAAATCTTTGGAAGATTCAATAGCCTCGTTGTGAAAGTATTTTTCTTCCTAAATGTGAGTTTGCTTGCATGTGGAAATGTTTAATCATAAAGATGCATTAGGGGCATGTCATGGTGATGTGGAATGTGTTTTATGTGTCACTTGACACTTGTGGATTTTGTGTGTGTAATTGACATGTCATTTAGGGTTTTGATCATGGTGGCAATGTACCCTAAAACTAATTACCTTGTTAATGAGTAAGTAAACCCACTTGATAAGGGGTAGGATGGGTCACAATCAAGGAAATTCGAATTTGGACTTGGCTAGGGTTTTGAGGGGTCATTAAGTGGTACTTAAGTGTCTTTTAGGTGAAAATAAGTTACCCATATGATAATATATCAAGTTAGGGACCTAATTTTGACAATGTGAGTGCCTAGACAACCTAGGGGGGCCTTTACCCATGCATTCTTCCATCAATTCGAATTTGGAGTTGTCACATGTGTTTCTCCCATGTTCCCACTAAGTTAGTTATAGCAAATTTAGAGGGAGACAAGTTTGTAAGAGGAAGTGGCTCGGTGTCTTTGTTAAAATAGTTAGTGGGAAGGCCTTATTAGGGAGTCTTAGTCAACTTGGTGGGTTGTTCACCCACTCTCTAAGTTTAGAGACAGTTAGGTTTTGGAGGGAGATTAAGCGAGCTCTACTACAACTATCATTGCATTTAGCTTGGACCAAGGTTGGTGTTTCAAACAATGTTTCATTTTCTTTCTTTCAATATGGCAAAATAAATCTGTGAGTATGGGGAATTTGTCAATGGAGCATGAACTGCATTGTGGGTTTTGGTATTGTGTTGTGGCAATGTGAATGCGTATTGTGTTCTTGAAGATTTCTTGGTTTTCCTTCTTGATTTTCTTCTTTGGATTTGAATGTTGAATGTGATCATGGGTGTGAAGGCTTCACTCACCCTTGGGAGGGAACAGAAGCCTTGGGTGAAGGGATTAGTTGGGCTCAACATTGTAGTCGAGAAAATTCACCTCATGATGAGGAGTTGTTTTTCTTTCATGCAATATGGGCTCCATTGAAACCATATACCTTATTGTTTTTGGGAGATACAAAGGATTTTGTCTATAAGAAGAAGGAGATTTTTATGATGGCCTTGAGAGGCAAAATGCAATTACAATATGATGTTTATGTTTGGTTATGGCATCTCCTCTTTGAAGAGCCCAACTTCACCCAATGTGATAATGATTCCAATGGTGATTCAATGTGTGAACCTTAGAAGGGAGTGTTATGTGTTGTCTTGTATTTTCTCATGCATTATCAAATGTGGTGTATGTGTATCCCGTTTGGATCTTGGTTCCACTACTCAGTGGGTGGCTTTATAGAAGCCTAGGATGGGACGTGAGCCCCCATGGTTCATAGTTTGTGTGTTATGTGTAGGTTTTGTGAAGATGAATTCCTTGGAGATGCTAGGGTTTCACCCTTGACAATGTTAAAACCTCAAGTGTGTAGAGAGACCAACTTTCCCATGTTATCACAAAATGTGTTGTGATGATTAATCTCCATTTTGTTTTTTCAATGTGATGTAAAGTGAAATTTTTCCCTATTAATGTATGTTGTTGAGAATATGTAAGGAAGGATTGAGAAATTGTATATAATTCTCTTGCAAGGAAAGCTTCATCGTGAGTCTCACATTATGTAACCTGATGTACTATGAAGAGGTTATGAAATGAGACCTCTTTCTTATGTTGAGTGTAAATCACTTGGTAGAAATACTCCATAGTTGATGTGTGAAAGATGCTTATGGACATAGTTGATTTGATTCGAAACATAGATGGTTGATTGCAAAATTTATATGTTATGAAATGGAAGAAAATTGTCAAATGTTGATAGTGCATTTTATGTGTTACCAACTTTATAAGTATTTATGCATGTATATTTGTAGAATATGTCTCATACAGTTTAAAACCCAATAAGTAAATAGAGTTCCATACAACCCACAAGAAGATACATTAATTAGAATGTTGAGATTAATGTTATACTTAATACTGAAAAATATCTCATGTCATAAAACATGGTGTCAAGGAGGAAGAATGAGAAAAAAATTATAGTACAACAACTTCACAAAATGGATAGGCCTGTAGGTGCATAAATTACTCTCTGAATTTTGTATGGGAGAGGCAAATAAGTCTCCTCCCTATTGCAGTCCATTATTTTAATCAAGGGAATATCCCTTCGATTCTCCCAAAAACATTTTTAATAAATGTCAATCCCCTCCCCAACCTAGAAGAAAAAATAATAATAATAATACTAAACTTAAGCTTAAACAAATCTACCACACACCCATATAAAACATGTGACGCTTGAGTCATCATTTTGAAAACAACAACAAAAATAAATATATCTATAATTTAGGATTATGTTAAATGCATGAATCATGATAAGACTAGACACCTCTTGTTAACACTAGGGAATACATGTGAGAAAACCCCACAATTATTTAAAAAAACATTTCAAACAAAAGTTAAAACAAAAATAAATACTACTCAAGCACTTCCAAGCCTTACCTCTTTCCTTGGGAGCTTGGACGCATGTGACAAGGGGGGGAACATTCTGACATGTAGTTAGACCCCAATCCCAATCACCCCCACCTTGAACCAAGGGAAAAGTGCCTTCTTGGGTTCCTAGGCGCCAAACTTGGGAAAAGAACCAATAAAGATAAAAACAATAAACTATGCAAAGTTAAAATGATAACTTTCCAAACCATAAAGATGGGCTAATCATGCCCTGGTTGGCAAATCCTCCCACAACCCTAGGCGACCATCCCTCAACATTATATAAAAGGAAAAAGTAAAAGGGGATGGTGGATAGTGGGCCCTCACCACTTTCCCAATGCCTAAGTCCTCATCCTAGCTTGTGTGTACGTTTGAAACTTTTGATGGGCCACTAACATGAATACAAATTGCCTTGGGATTTGGGGTTTAAGGAAAAGACATGTCAAATTACCTTGCTAAAATTTAAACCTTCCCCACTAGGCATATATGCTTGGGTCCCCATCATATTACATCTAACATAAAGTCAAAGGGGACTTTCCTAGGTGACCCACCTTGGGTAAGGATAGATACACGTCCACCTAGGGAGTGAATGTTTGGGAAGTGAGTAGACTTAAGTGATAATGGGGATAGTGTAAGAATGTAGAAAAAAAAAAAAGTAGATTGCAGATGTGAAAATATGATAGTTTTGAAAATGGGGTAATTTTAAATGGGATGAAATACTTGGTTAAGGCTAGAGAGGATAGCAGCACATTAAATGTAAGTTACTATATTTTATGTGTTTTTGGTTTATCTCATGTTATGTGTAGGTTTAGGTTAGGGGAAAGTTAGGACATAGGAGTAGTTAATTAGTGAATTTTAGAAATCAAGTTATGGGTAGTGGAGGATGAAATTTTTTAAGTATTTTATTAATTATTAGGGTATTTAAAAGAAAATTGTTATTAAAAAAAAAAGATTAGAGGAATTGTTTGGGAATGATTAAGTTGGTATGGGGAAGTATTAAAGCAAAATCTTGGTGGATAGATTTGTAGTGGATAGGTATGGAATGGTAAGGTTTTATTACTAAATTTAAAAGAAGAATAATAATAATGATCACAAATAAATAAATAAATAAATAAATAGAAATAAAGAAATGAAATAAAATAAAATAAGACAACAAATCCAATAAATAATTAATAATGGGGACCTAGTTAGTAGCACCTAATTAGTAAATTACTAGAATGGTCTAAGTGGGAAAAGGATAATAGATAAGAAGTTAATTAAGGGGCTATATATATATATATATACGCAATTAAATAGAAATGGAAGATAAATGGAAGGTATGTATGGGGTAGGGCCACTTGTACTCAAAACATTCAGGACAATTATAAAACATCTCTATGTGCATAAACCCTAGAACCATTGCAACTACATTAATACGAAAATTGAACTTCACTTGCATATACAGAGTGTCTTAATTTGAGTATAGAAGGTGAAAGATCTACAACAATAACATCATTTTACTCTATTGTTATAACTTGACATTGAAATCAATGATATACAACTAGATGACCCTTTTATGGGAACTTGTGTCTAGACTTTTCGAATGTAACAAATTCTTTTGCACCAAACTAACTCCCTCACCTACAAAACTCAATGATCGAAGTAGTAGCTTTCTAACATCCTCAAGGAACGTGAATTTATTACCCGAGTACCTCACAGTCTGATAGGACTTTTATAGCAAGTATTGATCTATTCATGCTACCTTAGTTTAACTTTCAAAAAAAATTGGTTGTGTTTTGCCTTGTAAGTTTAGGGCATGACAAATTGTCCTAGGTTCTAAAGCCAATTAGATAGGGAACATTACACTAGAGGACTAGCGTACTTTTAATTATACTTTAGTTTATATAGTTATATTATGTTATGAGGAAGCCCTAATTTTGAGAAGTATTACAGGGATAAACCATATATTTACTAATATCATGCTGATTTAGAATATAAATCTCAAACACTAGCAGGTTGTGGGCCAAAAATTGTGTGCGTTTAGATTACAGTAGGCTATGACTCTAATTTTGATGATTTTCCTGAGCAGACTCTCTATATAGTCTATTTTAGATACCATATTTATGTTGATATTGATACGAAACTAAGACAATAATTATCTTAATAGAAGATGGGATTTAGTTATGAGTGTTTTGTATGGTAATGAGGTTTTTGTCTAGATACTACAGATGGGTGCTTCCTTTGATTTAAATGATATAGATGTAATGTATCCTATGATCAAATTATAGTGATAAATCAGAATATTTGGGGCAGAAATTGGTTATTCTTAATTTAGCATTTGTTTGGGTAGTAAAATATGGGTGCTGAGAGGATGCATTCAATAAAAGGACCTAATGAATGTTAGGTATGCATTGCATCATGCTCTGTTGATAAACATTATTTGAATATGGGTAAATATCTTCCCTAAGGAAGTAATGATCAATCTAGTACGATAAAATAATTTTCTGGCAGCACTGCTTTCTTTATGAAAACAGGGAAACAAAATAAAGATATGATATTTAAGTCGAAACCATGAAAGGGAGAGAATGGGAAAAAAATCTTACTCTTACTCTTTTGATCTGGACAGAGATACCACTCCTTTAGGTTTCTCCCTTGTTTCTGTAAAGAGTAGATTGTTGACCTTTCAAAGCATGGTATTATAGGTTTTGCAATAGACCATATGAAAGACTACACAGGATTTAAAAGGGAAAAAAAAATTATTGATAAAAGATTAAGGTTATCTATCATGGCATTGACTTTCTTGCTTTCTTTCTTTGTTAATTATCATAGGATCACTGATAGAGAGATGCAGATATCTTCCTCTTACTTTTCTGATTATAAACTGCAAGATACTGATATAGTATTATCTGAATAATATATATGTTCTCTGAATATGAATTTGATTATAATTCAAAACACTGATGATTTATTCTATCTGATTCTTAATGTCAACATTGACTGTCTATGCGTCGGCTGGTTATTGTATTCTGACTATGATTATCGCTGAAGGAGGAGAGAGCATTGCTGTTTTTAATTGACGTTCATCTTCAATCAGCAATTGCATAATATAGGGAAATAAGAAGTCATGTTCCCATAGGGACATGACTCTACGTGGCCTTTGGCCATGTAGGGTCATGGGCCTACGGGTTCATGAACTAATTACTATTGTGACTGCCAATTGGCTTAGCAGCCCAATATAAACAACATTTGTTAGCAATCATAAACTCCAAGGTTATGTGTGTGTGTGTGTGTGTGTGTAGAAATTATAGAATCATATACTTAAAACATAAAGTGTTCTTCACTTCTCCTGAAGCTACACTTTAACACTCCCTCTTAGCAAGGGAGACGAGAAATAACAAAGATTTCTTATCAACTCAAAAATGATATCAGCATTAATTATATCCATTCAAAGAACAAATTATCTGACTTTAACACTTTGAAATAGTGACTTGTCAAATAACTATAACCTCAATGTTATGAACACTATCATAACATGTATTATGATCTCCAGCACTCTAGATCAACAAACATAGTGATCATAATATGTTCGTTATCAATGACTTCTGGTGTATCCGGAATAATGGCATGATAATAGGCCTACGAGTAAAATCGTCACCTTGCAATGATTACCTTCTGAATATATGTCTATTAAAGATCGTCATCTTTTATTACATATCTGATGCAACTATTTAATTAGAAGCATATACACATAAAATTGAAATTTAGGTTCAATATTCAAAAATCACAATTTGATCATACCAAGTTTACCTCTGAAATATTCCAATTTAACCTTGGCAAGAGGATTGGTATGAATATCTATTGTTTGCTCATTTGTACTTATGTAAACCAACTTGAGAACATCTCGATATACCATATCTTTCATTCAATATGCTTATATTGATGAGAAAAACTGAATTTATAGATAACTGATTTATCTTTAGGTCTGAGTACAACATTGCATATGCCATTTATGTATTCAAACTTTGGAAATGTATCGCTCTCCCTCTGATTCCTCGCTTTGGGATTCTTTTTTAAATTGATCCACTCATCTCTTTGTTCAACAACTTAAAATGCAAGATTTTCATCCCTTTCATCCTTAACTTCCGCTAGGGATTCTTGAATTTTCTCTCATTCCAGACAGACATTATGAGCGTGACCGAATTTGTCACATTTGAAGCATTGTACTTTGGACCAATCTCTTTTCTTGTATGATTTGTTGAATTCCTCATTGTTTTGATGAATTCCCTTTCTTTTTCCCTTATTATTGGTACTGATTTGAAGAGCTTGAATTTCTCCCTCTTGATTTAAAATGATTCCTCTAGTAATTAATCTTGACTCTTCTTGAGTGCATTTGTTTTTTAGTGGTTCAAACTTAGGAAGTTCTAGTCAAGAACTTAGTCCACGAATAAATGTCTCCCAAGATAGTGGTAGTCCTTTTAGGGCTACAATGCTGAGTTCTTTGTCATCTACTTGATTTCCAATGGTTGCAAGTTGATCTTGCAATTTTGAGATTCTTAGGAAATTGCACATAATAGTTTCTCCATTATTCATCTTGATGTATAGTAGATCTTGCTTCAATGTTAGCAATTTGCTTGTGTTATTAATTTTGAAAGTATTCTTTATAGTGGAGAACATCTCGAAGACTGTCTTAAGATTTGCTATGGATGGAAGAATGTGATCTTTAACTGAATCTATGATGATCTTCATGGTTTTGTTTTTGCGTCTTTTCCAAGTTGTTTTGTCTGGATCATTTTTTGGCATAGATTTATTTCCCTCTATTAACTCTTCTAACTCCATTTCACGTAGTACAATCATTAAATTTGAGGCTCCTTCAAGCCTATCTTCTAATCTTACATGATTCACCATTTTGAATTAACCTTATATAGATTATAATATAGAAGTTGTTATAAAGCTGAATTTCTCTATCAGGGTGGCTCTGATACCATGTTAATTATTATAGGATCTTTGATAGAGAGATGCAGATATTTTCCTCTTACTTTTCTGATTATAAACTGCAAGATACTGATATAGTATTATCTGAATAATATATATGTTCTCTGAATCTGAGTTTGATTACAATTCAAAACAGTGATGATTTACTCTATCTGATTCTTAATGTCAAAATCGACTATGTATGCATCGGCTGGTTATTGTATTTTGAATATGATTATTGCTGAAGGAGGAGAGAGCATTGCCATGTTTAATTGATGTTCATCTTCAATCAGTGATCACATAATATAGGGAAGTAAGAAGTCATGTTCCCATAGGGACATGACTCTACGTGGCCAAAAGGCCACGTAGAGTCATGGCCCTACGGGTTCATTAACTAATTACTATTGTGACTGCCGATTGGTTTAGCAAACCAGTATAAACAACATTTGTTAGCAATCGTAAGCTCCAAGGTTAAGTATAGATATATATTAGTAAACATATAACAATGATTATGCGTGTGTGTGTGTGTGTGGTGTGGCACGGGTGTGTACATGTGTGTGTGTGTGTGTGTAGAAATTACAGAATCATATACTTAAAACATATACTGTTCTTCACTTCTCCTGAAGCTACACTTTAACATTCTTGACAGAAAAGAGGCAGATGGAAAGCAGGATAACCACCAGATTTGTTTTAATATAATGTGGCAAGATTCTTTATTTGCTAAAACCAGTTACTAAAACAGGTTTTTAATATATATAACAAGAAATTGTAAAGACCTCTAAGTAGTTGCATTTTCCTTCATTAAAATATGGATGAAGAATATAACAAGATGGGTAGTTTCTACTTGAAATGAAAAATGTTTACTATTAATTCAAATTTTAGAATCAACGGTTATCTCTTTAACCATGTTTATGATGCAGCATTAAGAGTTAATGAGCTCGGTTTATTTCTAGTATGTGTCCAATTTCTCAACTCATTGTAAGTTGAGCAAAGAGTGATTGCAATGTCTGTTTCCTACTATAGTTGATGTTTTTAAATAAGCGATTGACATATTGTAACCCTTATGGGACTTTATGGTAAAACAATTGTGCTAATGAAACCAGAATGTTGACATCTTAGTATGGTACTTTTGATTTCAGGATTGATATGGTAGGTATAAACATTTGTTACTAACATGTGTGCCAAAGAATTGTGGAGCTTGTTTCTTGTATTGTACAGGTAGAGAGCCTGCACTTAAAAAATCAAGACAAAATTTCAAATGGCCTTGAAAGGCAATAAAGTTTAACCAGGCTTACAGAGTATTAAAGCTGAAAGGAAAGGATTGAAATTGAAATTTGTAATATATATTTCTTGTGACTGTAATAAGATAAAATAGTTATACCATGAGCATCATCTTGTAACCCCCTTAGAGGTTTAGTTGTAAAAGCCATGTAATTTTGAAAATCCTTCTTTTTCACTATTTTGGGAAAGACCAGAGGTTTCTTTTCTCGGTTCTTTCCTACCAGTGCCCTCGTTGAACTGGGATAGTAAATTTTATAAATTAATTAAATATATTGGCCAAGGCATATATATATATATATATATATATATTTTTTCTACATGTATATTGTTTTCTTGAAAACAAGTGTAGGTAATTAGAAGTACTTATTGTGTGATATTTTTATTTTCTTATGTATATTTTATTTGATAATAGCTACTTATATTTTTTATTACTAGTAGTTTCTGAAGTCCCTAAAAATCATGTCAAGTCTCAAATAAAAGTGAGATAATATTCTTTAACCATGTAGTGCTAAAAGGATGTTGTTTCTAGTTTATTGAACTGTTTTGAGAAAAAGGAAAGCAGAAATCATGGATCAACCATCATATTATCTGCAATACCTTGCAAGCATGTCAAAATTAGTTGTTGGAAGCAACGTTGTATTTTATAGATTTCAGATAACTCAATGGCTTCCTTCAGATATGCTATCCTCTATGTTCTAGAATATATACATGTGTCTCCAAAGTTATTTGCGAAGCATGATGATGCTTCACCACAAGATAGATAAGATAAGATAATAAGAATGACTCAAGACTTTAGACCTTAAAAATTTCAATACAACACCAAATATGGTCTAGTTGGATGATAAGAATGACTCAAGAACATTGAACATAACTTAGAAATGGATGCATATCATAAAAGAAAATTACCGGTATATTGAAACGCTTTCGTAATCTTCGACGAATGCAACATGAATAGAAGAAGCAACTCAATACAAGTGAGGCACTCAAAAAAATATTCAAAGCTTCCTCTTTAGCTGCACTTTCAAAGGGAACTATATATTAGTGTCCAAAAAAAATCTACCAACTTTTTAAAAAATCACAGACATTAAATACTTTCAAACTGAAAACGTCCCTATTAGGCCAAAAGCATGTCCGAAAACCAACAATTAAAAACAAACAATCTAGAACACTACTCGAATCCATCCAAATAATATTATAAGAATCGTAAAACCAGAGTTTCCATTAAAGGGACAAGTATCCAACACATGTACCAATTTGAAGATATATATATATATACTATTTCTCCATTATTTTCTATGCTTTTCTATTTTGCATTTTTTAGGCCATTTGGAGCAGAATTTGATATGTAGTTTTTGGACCTTTCTTATTTTGTAGCCCGACACAAATTGATGGGCTAGGAGTTATGACCCTAACAAATTGGGATATCAAAATCTAAATAAATTCAATAATTTTTTTTTAAAAATTAACAAATTTGTTTCTATCCATCTGTCTCAACTCCCAAGGACATGAAGCATGTAACTAGAGTAGAAGTCTTGTACAAAGTTTTTCCACTTTGTATAAGCTCTTAGTTGAAATGGAAAATCTAGTATCTCTAGATATTAAGTAATTGTCATTTTTATTTTTCTTCGTGTTTTGTTCAATTTGTTACTTGTAATACATAAGGTTGATTAGGGTCTATTCCCTTATACAACCCAAAATGGTTGAGATTTCAAAAGCATGGGTTGGAATATAATATCCCTGTCATAAAATAGATTATTAATCAAATCTTTGTTAATGGCCCGATTGTTGTCAAATATCTCAGACCCATTTTAGTTTTGTTTCCATAGGTAGGTGTAGCCATTGGCTATTTTTGTACACCCTTGGAAAGTTTTCTTGATGGATATTTAAACACGGCTTGTAGGTAGTTGTAGCTATGCAATTTGGATTATTTCTTTATACTGCGAATTCCAGTTGGGATTCTTTGTAGTTTGCCATTTCGGAACTGAAAGATCTTCCCTACTTGGCTATTTTTGGGTTCGGTGGGATTAAACCTTTGCCCTATTCTGTCGCCTATAACACTTTGCTCGAATCTGGAAAATCGGAGCACCATCTTTGGCAAACATTAATTGAAGGATATTCTTGTTCAATCTCCATTTTTTGTTCGGTGTTACTTGATGAATTTAGGATTGATAGTTTATGGTGCATGACTGAACTTTTTTACCATCTGTACCCCATCCGTCACTCACCACGCTTAGTGTAACATCCATACCACCTTCAAAACCTACTGTGCGGCCTCCATTACTACACTATACGACCTTCCTTGTTCCATCATACAGACACCCCACATTTCCTATTTGTATGACTTGATTAGTTGCCTTCTACCATACGACCCCTTTTCCCTTCCATCTACCATATGGCCATTACATCGTATGACCCTTTTGCCCTTCATCTACCATACGGCCATCACTCACCCACCATACAGCCACCAATCATCCATTGTACAACATCCCAATTTGTCACCGTATAGTAATAATATCACTACTGTACAACCCCCCAGTCATTCATCACCATACAATCACATTGTCTTTGCAGTCACCTACGAATGTTAGGAACATCACAGTGGTATCAAACCTTCGATCTTGCCAACCTATGGACAGTGAATGAGAGTTTATAGCCGGAGGAGAAGAAGAACCCATTCCTTTGATAGAATGGCTGCCAAACTCCTAGCACTACTGAGAGAAAATGCGAGGAATTAGGCACAGATCAATGATACTCAGCAACTCATGGAAGAGAATCTCAAGAAGTTGGTAGACAATAATATATCCGGTGAACAAAATGGTCACAACACAGACTCAGTGCTGGGTAAAGAAAACCCTCATTCAACACACTCTCGACCTTCCATGTTTTTTCCCCACAGATGGAAGCACCACTTGAAGCACCACTTGGAGGGAGCAACCGACCTTTAAAGAAATTCAAGAACATCTGAGAGAAGACTGGAAGAATGTGAATTTGGAGGAAGATATATCCTACAAAGATTATGCAGATCTAAGAATGAGATATTCGGCAGGCGGAAATAGAGGATATTTTAATGATGATCTCAAGAGGAAACTCGATATAGCAAATCTATCACCATTTGACGAATTTAGATCCATATCTGCACAAGCGTGGGTAATGACTATCTTACTTCCAGCTTAATCCCATGCTAGAAGAAGAAGCAATTAAATTTGCAGCCATACACTTGAAGGGAGTTGTGCATGAATGGTGGCATCACGACACCGTCACACTGGGGCATGTTCAAATAAATACCTATGCGGAATTCACTAAGAGATTGATAAATCAATTTGACGGTAAAGATCCGGAACTAAATTTCAAAGATTTGGCACAACTGAGGCAAATTGGATCGGTTGACCAGTACATTGTAGAATTTCAAAAACTCTTTGTTTTGGTCACAGACATTTTTGAAAGAAGACGGATAGTGCTCTTCATGGACGGACTGACAAAACCACTGAATGGTTGGGTAAAAGGGTTCAATCTTGCCACCCTATCAGAGGCGATTAAGAAGGCAAGGAGTATAGCATCATCCACGGCATCATCCTCACGAAGTTAGTCACATTCCAAATTGTCGGTGTTTCCAAGGGACAAAGATAACAAACCTCCACCGAGAAAGCCGTCGTTGGACAAAGCTACCAAACAAGAGCTCTGAAGGACAAAACTATGTTTCAATTGCAAAAAACCATGGGAACTCGGGGCACAAATGCCTTGGGAAAGGGAAATTCCACTACATTGAGGTCATGCCCGATGATGAGGACGAACAAGAAGATATACCCTCCAAAGACAACCAACTCCATGAGGACACCAAAATGGTTAGTTTGAATTGTACGGAAAGAATTGCAGCATTGGCATGGAGCGAAGGAACCATCACCCTAGCTAGTACTCGAGGTGCACAATATTTCATGTATGGAGAACCCTTCAAGGACAAAGGGTTATGGTGATGCTTGATAGCGGAGCCACTCTAAACTTTATAAACTCATCTCTAGTAAAGCGAAGATGTCTACCTACGGAGACGCACACAAGATTCTAGGTCAAGGTTGCCAGAGGGACTCTTCTACCCTACACACACCTTACTCCTCAGCTAATTATCAAAATGGCGAATCACACAATGGTCAAGGATTTCTTCATAGTGGACCTTGATGATATGGAGGTTATTCTAGGCATACAATGGATGAAGACACTTGATGAATACACTCAGAGTTTCAAACGGATGGACTTCACTTTTGTTGTGGATGGATAGAAGGTTGTTCTTAGCGGAATGGCAAATGAGGGTCCAAAGGAAGTTTATGCACATCGGATGGAGGCAATTTTTCAGCATGATGACATTGCTTGGGCTACACATTGTTTTGTCTTGGCAGAACCTATAAAAGCGAAACGAAAACCTCCCCAACATAATGATCTCCAAAATATGTTGAGTGAAAATGATAAAAAATTTATAGACATTACTCCTGGCATACCACCTCATCGAGGGTTTGAACATACTATCATATTGGAAACAGAAGCCAAGCCGGTCATAACCACACCCTACTGCCATCCCAAGAAATTCAAAGATGAGATCAAAAAGACGATTCAGGAACTGCTGGAGAAAAGATGGATCCATCCCAGTTCTAGCCCCTTCACGTCATCAGTGGTATTGGTCAAAAAGGACGAGATGATGCGCATGTGTGTGGACTACCGTGTGTTGAACAAAAAACAATAAAGAATAGATATCCCATTCTGAGGATAGATGAGTTGCTGAATGAATTACATGGCGCAGTCTATTTTTTGAAAATAGATCTCCGTTTTGGATACCATCAGATCCGCATGAAGGAGGGAGACATGGAAAAGATGGCCTTCTGTTGTCACTACGAGCATTATGAGTTCCTGGTCATGCCATTTAAATTAACAGATGCACCTGCTACATTCCAATCATGCATGAATCACATCTTCAACAAACAATTGCATAAGTACTTATTGGTATTTTTTGATGATATTCGTATTTATAGCAGGACATGTGAAGAGCACCTGAAGCATCTAAATGAAGTCCTAAGGATCAGTCTTTATTCACCAAGCAATCCAAATGTGAATTCGGTATGACAAAAATATTGTACCTAGGGCATGTTGTCAGTAAATAAGTTCAAGTTCATCAACAAAAGATTCAGGCTATCCTTGATTGGCCTCCCCCAAAATCAATCATGGAGTTGCGAGGGTTTTCAGTTATTACTAGAGGTTTGTAAAAAAGGGTTCTCAACTCAGTGCACCATTAACAGATATGACAAGAATGAGGTCATTCCAGTGGAATGAAAAGGTGCAACTCACTTTTGATAAGTTGAAGGAAGCAATGAGCACTTGTCTCGTGCTTGCTTTACCTGATTTCACTCAATCATTCATTATGGAGTGCGATGCATCCGGAGAAGGCATTGATGTGGTACTAATGCAAGATAGACACCCCATAGCCTATGAGAGCAGGAAGCTTACACAAACAGAATGCTTATATTTCATCTACGACAAATAGATGTTGGCCATTGTACATGCACTAACCAAGTTCCGGTGGGTCCAAGTTTATCATTTGTATGGAACACAATAGTTTGAGATATTTTCTGGAGCAACAAGACTCGAATGAGAGGCAACAAAAATAGATAAGCAAGGTTCAGGCTTTTGATTTTGACATTGAATATGTGAAAGGAAAAAACAATGTGGTTACAGATGCTTTGTCCAGAAAATTTGCCATCTACTTACTGACCTAGATTTCAACTGACTGGAAAGCACATTTGTTGGTAGAATATTCCAAAAACACATTTGCCTATGAGCTAAGGATGGCAACACCTAGGATGATCGGTACAAAGTGGTGGATGACATCATTTACTATAAGAATCAGATATATTTTGTGCCAAAATCCAAATTGAAGTAGAAAATTTTGAAGGAGGTACACGACTCACCCTTGGCCAGACACCTCGGCTTCCTCAAAAACTTACAGATGTCTCAGGGAGAGGTTTTCATAGAAAGGTCTTAAAGGAGTCGTATTGCAATATGTAAGAGTGTGCGATCAACCAGTAGAACAAATCCAAACTACCCTACCCATTGGGTTACTGCAACCTCTGCCAATTCCAGAATAGAAGTGGGAAAGTATATCAATGGATTTCATAACTAGACTTCCCAACATGAACGAAAAGGATTGTATCTTCGTAGTGATTGACAAACTAACAAAGTACGCACATTTCTTTGTCATTCCCTTGGATTTTCAGGCTGCAAAAGTTGTCGATCTGTTTTTTAGACAAGTCTTTCGTCTACATGGGTTACCCCAAAACATTGTCAGTGATCAGGATGGGCAATTTATCAGTATCTTCTGTATAGAACTATTTCAGTTGGCAGGGACAAAATGTCACCAAGTACTAGTTACCACCCTCAGATAGACGGACAAATAGAGATTGTAAACAAGTGGATCAAAGGTTACCTTTGGAACTACGTTTTGCCACAATAACAAGCGTGGATCAAACGGATACACCTAGGTGAATATTGTTACAATACCACGTACCACATGTCCATCTGGATAGCACCATTCAAAGCTTTATATGGGTACGAACCCCTTTCCTTTATTGACACAGTTTTGGGAGATAGTCGTGCACCAAGGGTGAGGGACTGGCTTCAAGAGGGACATGACATCCTAAGATACCTAAACTAAAACGTACAACGGGCACAAAATCAAGAAAAGATGTACGCTGACAGACACCAAATAGAGAGGAGTTTCGAAGTAGGAGAATTGGTCTACCTCAAGCTCCAGCTATACTGACAATCCTCATTGAAAGTAAAAGGAAAAGAAAAACTAAAAGCACGATTTTATGGTCCTTATCATGTAGTTCACCACATTGGTGAAGTCGCCTACATGCCAGAACTTCCAAAGGGGAGCCGTATTCATAACGTTTTTCATGTTTCCTACCTGAAGAGAGCCATGGGGCAGAACTTCACAATAGCTATAGACCTTCCACTGCTCAATGAAGAAGGAAAACTCATATTGGAACCAGCCGAGATTATTGAAATACATGAGAAGACCCTGCGTAACCGAACAATGAAGGAATATTTGGTACACTGGAAACACTTGCTGTTGGATGATGCAACCTAGGAAGGCGAGCACATTCTACAGCATTCGACATTGTGTTTGCTTGAGGACAAGCAAAATTTGGGATGGGAGGACCGTAACATCCCCGTCATAAAATAGATTATTAATCAAATCTTTGTTAATGGGCCAATTGATGTAAAATATCTCAAACCCATTTTACTTTTGCATCTATAGTTAGGTGTAGCTATCGGCTATCTTTTGTACACCCTCAAAAAGTTTTCTCGATAGGTATTTAAGCATGGCTTGTAGGTAGTCGTAGGTATGCAATTTATATTATTTCTTTATACTGTGAATTCCAGTTGAGATTCTTTGTAGTTTGCCATTTTGGAACTGAAAGATCTTCCCTACTTGGCTATTTCTAGTTTTGGTGGGATTCAACCCTCACCCTATTACGTCACCTGCAACACTTCACTTGGATCTGACAAATCAGAGCACCATCTTTTGGCAAATATTAATTGAAGGATATTCTTGTTCAAATCTCCATTTTTTGTTTGGCATTACTTGATGAATTCAAGATTGATACTTTATGGTGCCTAACTGAACTTGTTTACCATTCTTACCCCATCCATCACTCACCACACTCACTGCAACGTCTGTACTACCCTCAAAACCTATCGTGCAACCTCCATTACTACACCGTACAGCCTTCCTTGTTCCACTGTACAGACACCCCACACCTCCCATCCGTACGACCTTATTGGTTGCCTTCTACCATACTACCATTACATCGTACAACCCCTTTTCCCCTCCATCTACCGTACAACCATTATATTGTACGACCCTTTTGCCCTCCATCTATTGTACGACCATCACTCACCCACCGTACAGCCATCAATCATCCATTGTACAACATCCATGTTTGTCATCGTATAGTAACAATATCACTGCCTACACTACCGTATGGCCCCCTAGTGATTCATCACCCTACAATCACATTGTCTTTGCAGTCACCTACGGAGGTCATGAACATCACAAAAAAAGATATATCAAATTAACTTCATGATAGACAAAAACAATTGTATATGGATACCAATGAACAAGTCCCTTAGATCCTTTCAAGATGTTGATAGAGGTGATCTTAAAAAGACAGAGAACAAAAATAGTAAAGCAATTTCCATGGAAACTACTAAATGCTCCACATACAAAATGAATCCCTCTTGAGAGACCATTTGGTGGTTATTCTCTTTAAAGTTCATGTAAAATTTAACGTCCCCACCCTCGATGGAATTGATGTGGATTTTAAAAAGATAGAGAACAAAAATAGTAAAGCAATTCCCATGGAAACTACTAAATGCTCCACATACAAAATGAATCCCTCTTGAGAGACCATTTGGTGGTTATTCTCTTTAAAGTTCATGTAAAATTTAACGTCCCCACCCTCGATAGAATTGATGTTGATAAAAGGATTTTCAAATTGAAAAATTATTTCTTTATAAATCATTTCTGCTCACATGAAAGTTAAACCCTATAATCTACAACGTTGAGAGGCTAGTATGCTAACCAATGAGAAATCACAGTGTTTCCAATTTAATGAGATTATAAAGGTAGATCCCACCTACAAAGATTTTATTCACACCAAGGATAAGCTTTTGTTCCTAAGGATAATATGCAGTATGTTGGACTAGACTTTTCTTTGTATTTTGCTGAGTGTTTGACACAATGCTACTAAATTTTTGATGTGATATTTCCTTAATATTTTTATTATTTATCCTTAAGTTCTTATTTCATCAATTTATTGACAAATATCCAGTACACTAATAAAAATAGTTGTAGAAAGGTTTCACAACAATGATTCAATGATTAACATTCATTACCTATGCAATAATAAGTGTTAAATTATATGTTACTACAAAGTTCAATAATGATTTCTAACCTCTTACTATAAAGGCTAAAGATTACATAATTCTTTTCCTAAAATTTGTTAACTACCTTTGGACTAAAAATTTGAGTTAGATGGGGCAGCTAGGTTATCAAAGCATGAATTTCCTAGCAATGCAGCAAAAATCTCTTGTTGTTGCAAGATATTTAATGGATTGATTAGGGAAGTGACCTATTGGGATCTCCAAACTGTTGAGATTCAATAATAGTGTAGTGAGTATCCTTTTCCTTTGTTGTTATATTGACTACTAAATGGATGTCAAATATCCCTCTCAAGCCCTTCTTGTCCTTAGTATTAAAATAATGTCTCCTAAATTAGATAACTTTTATTTTTAATGGTCACTTCTAGGTATTGTAAATATCTTGAATAATAGATTCTTTGTATTATCTGTATGTTTCTTTTTAGAAACATTTTTTTTGCAAACTCTATAAGAAAAATTCATTCTTTATTGTTTATATGTATCTTTCTATAAACATCTCTTTGTAAAATCTATAAGAAAAATTCGTTCTTAATAAATTCATCATTCAATTTGTTACCAACCACCTTGTAATATGGTACCAAAGCCAATAATATTTGCAATTTTTTCTAGTTTCTTCAATGAAAATCCAAGTTCCAAGAATCGCCATGAAATCGCTTGAATCATTAGTTTGGTGATTCGATTCAACCTGGGCAATTTTTTCATGAGTCATGAATCATCTCAGCCGATTTTTTCTCATGAATCACCTAAATCGTCGATTCATGCAATTCATGGAAAAAATTGCCTGAATCAGCCGCACGGCAAGGCATAAAGTAATTAAAGAAACATTCAAAGGATTAAAGAATCGTCATTCATAGTATGTTTGAGAAAACTTGTAGGAGAGTCATGACAACATAGACGAAACAAAAATAACATCTATGGCATTGTGTATATATACTTCACTTACTAGATCTAGAATAGGAACTTCATCGCTGGGCACTCATAACTAATAAATGCAGTGTTGAAGGTATATGTATTGCATTCTTTTTGTAAGCATACAGGTCATGGAATATTGCCCAATATTAAAGAAGCATTGAAGGATATAATGTACACAATAAAAATATCGTAGCAAGACAAATATTCCAGTCAGCATATCATAAAGTATTAGCGGAAAAATGTAATACTAGATATACAACATGCCATGTACAACAACCAGTTTTGCACTATTAAAATGGAATAAAATAAGAGGATGAAATCAATAAGATACTCAACGATTAAAATCTCCCAAGTTTGATCGACAACAATAAAAAGACTCAAGTTGTGTGTATATGCCTATGCAGCAATAAAAGTCAAACCTGCTGTGTCAGGAAAGCAATAATAATGTCGAGTAATTTATTGTGTATCTAATATTTCAAAAGTGCCATTTATGGAACCATTCAGAGTAAGGATTTTTGTTTATTTCAACTTTGAATCATTATGATCATATGATTTCTATTTACTTCAGCTACAGCCTACAATTTACATTTTACGCATATTATAGATGCGTATGTGATGGATTTATCATTTATGTTCCATGTTTATGTATGTTAACTTCTATTTGATGATGTTATAGTGTGTTTAAATTATATTCAATAAAGGGTGCATGAAATAAGTTTTAAATTGTTAAAATCTTTAAATTTAAAGGGTTTTTTTTTAATTTGTCGATTCATAACCGATTCATGGATGATTCATGATTTGATTCCGCCTTGCCAATTCCAATCTGATTCCGATTCTCGTTACTTTGATGAAAATTTTCCGATCTAAATTTTTTGAACCCCATTTGGGGTTTGTTTTTCATTGTGAATTTTTTTCCCCAATTCTTGAAACACCCATGTAGGGCTTTCATCATTTTTTTTTGAGGATTGAAGGATTGCCAAATAGCATCAACATCTCTTGAACCTATCAATTTCTCTATTTTTTGTGGGGTTTTGTCTACCTTCATTCTCTTCGACAACCCTTTCTCCTTCAACTTATGGCGTTTTTAGTGGCCTTTTATGCTACCATTTATGATTCAAAACGACCATTAACATTTGTTCAAGCTAGTCTCATAACTCATCCTTGTCTATGTGTTTTCTAGTCAAAACCAGACTACGAGTCTGTTCTTCGATGTTTGCGCTCAAATCATGCCTTTTTTGCACATTTTCTCTACTCAAGGTAGTCGTAATTAGCTTGTTCAGGGTTTGGCGCCATCTATGATAAGAATCTCTACATCTGAAGCTTTACTTTCTACCATTTTTTGTTGTTCTATCTATCTCACCTTTCAATCAAACATCTAGGGTTTCTTTGGAAACCTATGCTTTTTCTTGTCTGCTTTAAAATTAGAGTACAAATTCATGTTGAGTTTTTTAGACCCCAATTGGATTTTTTTCAGATTTTTTTGGGTGTCTTATTTTTTGTGCCTTGAACTTTGTTGCAGCTGAAATCTTAGTCTTTCACAAATTCTTGATGGGCTTTTTGAAACCTCAACTATATTGTCTTCACATTTTTATGTGTATCTAATATTATGGCAACTACTAAAAATAGTAAATCCATAACTGAGACCCCCAAAATGCCCTGTCAGCTCATGAGAGTCGCCATGATGAACTAACTCTATCAACCACACAGACTAGCCAAAAACGGGGACATTACATCAAAGTTGTCAATAAAGAACATTGAGTACTCAAACTAGTGAAAGCACTCTATGGCTTCAAACGGGCTCCTCGGACATGGTACATGGAAATTGATAAGTATCTCATAGCTTAGGGTGTCTAGAGGAGTCCTTTTGACTCAAACTTGTTGTCATCTCTCTGTATTGACATATATTCTAGTCAATGATACTAATCGAACCTTACAAATATTAATAATAGTATCAATCAATATGTTTTATAAATAATAATAATATTGAGTATCAAGATGAATGTCTCATAAAGGTATCAATTATGAGCATGGAGTACCAAAATAATCCTAATCCACAAGATTCATGATTAATGAAAGCATTGACTAATAAAGAATTAAATCAATGATAACTTAGTATTCAATAATATAAACAATATAAAGAACAATCAACATTAATAATATGGAATAAACAATATTAAACACCTATATTTATATTCAGTATGTTTACATATTACTTGTAAGCATACCTAAACAATATAATAAACTACTACATGAATGATTTAATAAGAGAATTAAATGATATAATAAATAAATAAACTATAATGAACCGATTCCCTATATTTTCATGAGAAAGCAAGTACAGATTATATAAGAATATTAATAAGATTATAAAAGGCAAGTATAATACCAAAAAAGAGATAATCACTATTATTCGTAAGAAGGCACAACTATCTTATAAGGACATGTCCTAACATAATCCAGAACATATTTAACAGGGGGTGGAAGAGGAGCTTCCGGTATATGGGGGATAACGGAAATATATATTTTTAGAGAATTCATATCTATATGGGACAAATACAAAATAAAGGACTACATATTGAAGATGACCAAACTGATATATTCTGTGAGCAAACTAGACATAATGGGATTGTCAACAATAGGGTATGCCCAAATCACTCTCCAAGGCTGCGGAAGGATTAACAAAGATGTTGATGCCAATAATATTTTTTTTGTATCTACACAAATGTATTCCATGAAGCATCCTGCCGCTGACTATGAGTTTTATCAGAACCCATGGATAACATAAAGGCACAATCAATATTAACTTAGATAATTGACATTGACGCTATTCAATACATCACGACTACATAATGTTATTCAATGCATTTGTAGCTGCAAAAAAGATAAGAAAAGCAATTCAAAACAATATGGTGTTTGGTGGAAGACCAACAAAGGGACATAAAAAGGAGATAAGGAAAAATATTTAAAAGGAACCTTTTCATTGGTCTAATCGGAACAGAGTGCTATGACATGGACTAGGAAAGAAACGAAGACACCCAAGTCAACCCACAAATGGGCAAGGTATATAGAAAGCAACGCAAGGTCAAAGGGTATCCTGGGAGATTGTATTGCCATCGCAGCAAGCGTGGATAGAAAAATGTAAGGAGGAATATCGAACAAAATCAATAATCATGGAGAAGGCAAAAACAACACAATTATTAAAGGTCACAGACAAAAATTTAACAAAAACATATCAAAATAATTCCACTTACTCCAGTTAGCATCGACAGGGAGAAAATGGGTGATCGGAAACATAATGGATAGTGCGATGTAGGCTCCTGCAGACAGAGATTTGTGCACCACGACAAGAACGTAAGGAGAAAAGCATAGAGTAAGTGCAAGCAGACAATAACATTTAAGCTAGAGGATAACGTTAAGAAGCACATGTAAACAATATAATATTGGCACCACAGTAATAAATATCCACTGTGAACAATGACAGGACCTGGATAACCAATCAGATTGAACAGTCCACAAAGAGCAAAAACAATGTAAGCAGCCAGGACAGATGCCAGTATACCATTCACAAATTTCAGCGAGTGTTAGAAGATATAGAAGTATCTACCAGAACAGTGAATAAAAAATTAAGACAGGCTGATGTATAATGGACACAAGCAAGTAGACTTCCAGCATTGCACATGGCAACGAAAAGGAATAGATCAAAAGACCATAACATCAAATAGCAGTTGAGATGGAGAAAGCATAACTACAAATGAGAGTTGTAGTAAACACCATAAAAAATCGATCACCATACTAAACATCAATTGGATATCAATTGAGACTAAATGGGGACTGTGGAGTATCAGAAATTAAAGAAGAATAAAATACAGAGATAGAATAATATTATAGAATTCAGAACAAGCTTAGAAGCCACCAGAGGTATAGTATATTTGTTCTTTTGATCATAAAGATTAGGGGACATTCATTTTGAATGTTGAGTTTCTCTAAAAGAGAACTCAGAGATTAGAGGGTATTCTATATGAATGTTGAGATTCCAAAATGGAAACCAGGGAGAGATGCATTGTGAATCTCTAGAGACGATATATATCATAGTGCTTAATCATATGCATATGTTAGAGACCAGAGACTAGGTTAGTAGTGGGACCTCTACCAAGCAATGATTATTAATGAGTATGCTCATTAACAGAGATCCCAAAGGCCTTAGGGAAGCATTCTTTATATGACGGTTGCCCAACCAAGATTTATTCTCACTAGAGGGTTGAGTAAACCTGGAAAGGATTCTTTCCAAAGGATTAGGAAGGGTTTGTATCTAGATTGATTCATCATTTGCTAATTTGTTTAGGATTCCTTTTTATTTTCTATTATGAGTGGCGTTATGTCTCAAGCTCCAGCATTTATTTCCTCAAACTAGAAGTGGGGACATTACAATGGTATCAGAGCATGATCTTGTCATCCTGTAGGGTAGAAAGGATAAAATGCAAAAGCTATTCTAGTGAATCTAAACATATATATATTTATTAAGAATGGATCAATTGTATAAACAACTATTTTGGGGGAGAAATAAATAACCACCATTAGGCAAAGGTCTGAAAATCATCCTCTAAAGATTGGAAAATAAAAATAAAAAAATAAAAAAGTGTCTTAAGATTAGCTGACTATTCTATTAAGCATGAAGAGAATATTTGCTAGAGGGCAAGAAAATTTGGGAAGGGCGGCCTGTCATATCCCTGTATTGACATATATTCTAGTCAATGATATTTATCAAACCTTACAATTATTGATAATAATATCAATCAATATGTTTAATAAATAATAATAATATTGAGTATCAAGGTGAATGTCTCATAAAGATATCAATTATGATCATGGAGTATCAAAATAATCCTAATCCATAACATTCATGATTAATGAAAACATTGACTAATAAAGAATAATAATCAATGATAACTTAATATTCAGGCAAGAGCCTACAACATAAGGGTAAATTGTAAGCTTCTAATCAGGGAGGTCTTGAGTTCGAATCTACTCGAGTTTAACGCATCAAAGCAATTAATCTTTAAAAAATAATAATAATCAAGGCTTCGGCCCATTACCTATCAAAAAAAAATGATAACTTAATATTCGATAATATAAGCAATATAAAGAATAATCAACATTAATAATATGGAATAAAGAGTATTAAACACCTATATTTATAATCAGTATGTTTACATATTACTTATAAGTATACCTAAACAATACAATATAAATAAACTACTAAATGAATAATTATAAAAGAATAAAATGATATAGTAAATAAACAAACTACAATGAACCGATTCCCTGTATTTTCATGAGAAACCTACTAGAGATTATATAAGAATATTAATAAGATTATAAAAGGCAAGTATAATGCCAAATAAGAGATAATCACTATTATTAGTGGGAAGGCATGACTGTCTTATAAGGACACGTCTCAATATAATCCAGAACAGATTTAACAGGGGGTGGAAGAGGAGATAATGTGGGATAATGGAAATATATATTTTTAGAGAATTCATATTCTATATGGGACAGATACAGAATGAAGGACTGCATATTGAAGATAACCAAATTGATATATTATGTGAGCGAACTGGAGATAATGGGATTGTCAATAATACAGTATGCCCAAATCACTCTCCAAGGCTGCAGAAGGATTAACAAAGATGTCGATGCCAATATTATTTTTTTGTATCTACACATGCATTCCATGAAGCCTCTTGCTGCTGACTATGAGTTTTATCAGAAGCCACGGATAATGTAAAGGCACAATCAATACTAACTCAGAACATTGACGTTGACACTATTCAATACAGCAGATCAGTACACAATATTATTCAATGCATTTGTAGCTGTGAACAGGATGAGAAAAGCGATTCAAAATAATATGGTATTTGGTGGAAGACCAACGAAGGGATATAAAAAAGGAGACAAGGAAAAATATATAAAAGGAACCTTTTCATTCGTCTGATCAAAACAGAGTGCTATGATGTGGACTAGGAAAGAAACGAAGACACCCAAATCAACCCACAAATGGGCAAGGTATATAAAAAGCAATGCATGGTCAAAGGATATTTTGGGAGCTCGTATCACCATCGCAGAAGAGTGGATAGAAAACGTAAGGAGGAATATCGAACAAAATCAATAATCATGGAGAAGTCAAAAACCAGCACAATTATTAATAATCACAGATAAAAATTGAACAAAAACATATCAAAATAATTCCACTTACTCCAATTAACATCAACAAGGAGAAAATGGGTGATTGGCAACATAATAGATAGTGTCATGTAGGCTTCTATAGACAAAGAATCATGCACCACGACAAGAACATAAGAAGCAAAGCATAGAGGAAGTGCAAGCAGATAGTAATGTCTAAGCTAGACAATAACGTGAAGAAGAAGCATATGTAAACAATATAATATTGGCACCACAATAATAAATATCCACGATGGACAATGACAGGACCTGGATAACCAATCAGATTGAACAATCCAAAAAGAGCAAAAACGTAGGACAGATGCCAGTATGCCATTCACAGATTTCAGGGAGTATTAGAAGATATAGAAGTATCTACCAAAACGGTGCATAATAAATTAAGACAAGATGATGTATAATGGACACAGGCAAATAGACTTCCAACATCGCACATGGCAAAGAAAGCGAATGTCATCGGCAGATTTTGTATTCTGTAGCCGACTAGGTTATGCCGTCGGAGATTTTGTATTTGGTAGCCGACGGGTAGATTAGGATTGTTTTCTAGCCGACAGACCCCTTCGAGAAGGTTCGGCGGAAAAGTATTTATACCCTATCTGGAATTATTGTGAATCATCTGATCCTATCTTATGCTCTGTATGTAATCTACTGGCATATGTGAATGAAGGAATACTGTTGTTGTTGTTCGTGCTCATTACCTGTGTGCATTTCTCAATTAATCTATGCAGTAAACATTAGGAGACGTTGCCCTATGAACCTGGAAGGAGGGAGGAATGAAGCTTAATGCCAAATCAGCTTAACAAGGATTGAAATAAGATAAAGGGAAAAGATGGAATACGTACTGCACAAGAAAATTTAATTTTGGCACAAGAAGCTGAACACAGAAGGAGGTTCCAAAAGATTGGCGACCGACACAGAAGCATGGAAGAATTGTTGCAGGAGACTCGACAACGGGTAGAGTTGGTAGAAGAAGCAAGGGAGGAGTTTTTGGATTTGTATCCGCCGAGGGAAGAGAGTCCAAACGGAAGAAGATCGACTTGCACGGCAAAGTGCCAAGGGAGCAAGAGCGTGGAGTGAACTCTTCGTTCGGGATACACTTCCGGAAGGGACAACTTTAGAAGATCCTTCTTCACCAATGCTCACAACTGTTGAGACCACCGGTGTGGGAGAACAGTCCATCGGTGTGGGAGTGTCGATCGCCAGTGTGGGAATGTCAATCGTCGATGAGGGAGAATAGTCCATCGGTGAGGGAGAACAGTCCGTCGGTGTGGGAGTGCAAACCATAGTTCCAAGAATCATGGCGATTCATGCGATTCACGCGATTCGGCGATTCGATTCAAGCCAAACGATTTTTTGTGAATCGGTGAATCGAATCAGCGATAAAGGGTTTATGAAATAAGTTACTCACTAAATTTCAAGGGTTTTTTAAATTTTCCGATTCATGGCCGATTCGATTCCGATTCATGGCCGATTCACGATTTGATTCGGCCTTGCCGATTCCGATCCGATTCCGATTCTTGTTACTTTGGTGCAAACTGCCGGTGTGGGAGTGAATAGCGCCAATGTTGCAAGACTGAACAACGCCCGTGCGCAAAATCCAGTACTGATGGTAGGACCAAAAGAAAAGTTGCCAAAATTTGATGGTGATGGTACAGCCGATCCGATCCGACACTATAAAACATGCAAAACAATTGGAGGGAAAATGGCATAACCGATACAAATGAATGGGTTCGGCAGTTTCCGGCCACCCTACGGGGTGTTGCAATCGACTGGTTCGCCGATGCAGATCCCCAAAACTTAACCACTTGGGATAACCTAAGGAGTTTACGGCAGAATTTCAACTTCTCCGCAACAACAACGAAATTGTAGCAGAGATATACAAGACAAGGAAAAAATGAAACAGTCTGAGTCTATGCTAGGAAGTTGAAGGACTTGATCAACAAAATGGAGAATAAGCCAGCTAATGGATTACAGAAAAGGTGGTTCATTGAAGGCCTACACCCGAAATTGTAAAAGAAAATGAAGATCGTGCCGCCGTTGTCATACACTGAAGTGTACAACCGAGCACTAAACCTGGAAAGTGAGCAAAAGACAAAAAAGAAGAGTAGCTCCTCTAAGTCAGACGACGATGCATCCTCGAAAGAAGAAAGTAGCGATGAGGAAAATAGCGGCAAAAAGGTTCAAGCCATCCAGAAGGACATGATTCGGATGATGGAAGAATTCAAAAACATGCAAAAAGAAACAAAGGGAAGCGAATTATGGTGCACAGAATGTAAGGCAGAAGGTCACACAAAGGGCTCTTGTCCAAAAAACTAGTTCTACGAAATTTGTCAAATCATGGGACATTCCACAAAAGAATGCCCATTCAACATGAAAACCAGAGGCCCTCAACAGGTGTTCCTAGCACAAGAGGCTTCCGCGTCTGGATGGAGCGGGAATACAAGCACGGAGGGTGCCACGTCTGGAGGATACAAGAATAATAGACGTGGGCAAAACAACAACAATGCGAACAATAATAATAATAATAATGGCGGGAGGAATCAAATTCACTATGATGTGAACGGACGGCCGATTGTTCAATGTCGAGCTTGTAATTTGTGGGGTCACTTTGCCCAAGAATGCACAATAGCAACCACACCAAAATTGTTATGCAGATGGTGCAGACTAGGAGATCATGAAGATGCCAAGTGCCAAAAATCTAGAGTAAACTTGATCATTGTTGGGACGGATGAAGAGGAGGTTCTCGCAATTACGCGGAGGCAAGCAAAAGTGTACCCTAACCTAGAAGAAGAAAAGAGGAAACTGGGGGAAGTGCGGGCGAAGATTGAAAAGGCATCGCAGGCGGAGACCTCTCAGCTGAAAGACACCACTGGCACCTTTGCAAGGAACACTGTGAAACAAAACATCGTACGGCAGATTTTACAAACAGAGGTACGGGTCAAGATAAATGATTTGCTTCTTACAATGCCTCAGCTCAGATTGGCAGTCACAAAAATTGCGCCAGCGATAGGAGAACCAGGAAGTGGGAAGGAAATTACCGCCAGTGGAGAAGACCCAATGTTGTTGGCACTTGCATCCAGATGGCATCCAGCGGTCGTCGAGATGGGCATTCTCGAAAGTGTGCTGATAGACACAATTGTCGACAGCGGGTCCGGCATGAACATCTTACTCGAGGATACTTGGAGGAAGTTGGGACAATCGACACTGTGGCCACCTACATTTCAGTTGCTGACAACAGACCAACATGGCATAAAACCTCTCAGCTTTCTGATGGCGCAACCGGTAACAACTGGCACACAGTCGTTCTTGGTTCACTTTTTCGTCATCCCGCTAAGGAGAAAAGGATACGACACAATTTTGGGCTGCGGATGGCTTATTCAGACTAGAGTTAAACACAACTGGAAGAGAAACACTTTATCACTAGAAAGCAAAGGGAGAAAGTTTGTCATTGACTTGCAAACTCAGATGGTGGGAGAAGAAGCTTTGTCATCAGATTCCGAAGAGGAAAATGAAGGGAGACAGCGTATGGAACCGGATCAAGAGGGAGTCCTACGGTTGGAAGGAGGATCAATAGATGACGATTTAGATTCGGTCAACAGTCTCTACCACTGGCAAATAGAGGACTACGAATTGTTCCAGAGCTACAATGTACTAACAATTGAGGAAGCTCCGAGGGGAGATGAATTTCCAAAAGAATTCATCGAGATAACGGAGGGGGATGCTCCGTTGGATGTCACACCTGCCCATACATTCAATGAGTGGGAAACAATCAAGTATACTGAAGCCACACTGCAAACTATGAGTTTGGGAGACGAAGTTGAACCAAGAAACATATTGGTGGGAGATAACTAGGATCCAGTATTGAAAGTAGCAGCATTCAAGATATTCCTGGAATATAAGAATGTATTTGCATGGACATACAAGGATCTGAAGGGAATACCTCTAGAGTTGTGTGTGCACCGCATCCCACTAGTTGAAGGAGCAGTGGCGGTATGGAAGCGACCCTGCAGAATGGATAAGAACTATGTGGCACGAGTTACAGAGGAAATAAACCGGATGCTGGAAGCCGGAATTATTTTCAAAGTACAGAAAAGTGAATGGGTGTCACCTATAGTTATCTCACTGAAGGACACCACCCAGATCCGGATTTGTGTGGACTTCAGATGTCTTAATGCAGTTACAATCAAGGATCGCTTTTCGATTCCATTTATAGACAGCATCCTAGAGGAGGTCGCCGGACATGAAATTTACTCCTTTATGGACAGGTTCTCCGGATACAATCAGATCTCTATAGCGGAGGAGGACAAGTTGAAGACAATATTTGTCGTCAAAGATGGGGTGTATGCATACAATCGGATGCCATTCGGCTTGTGCAACACGCCTGCCACTTTCCAACGAATCATACTACACATCTTTAACAAGATGTCCGTCGACAACTTCAAAGTCTTCCTCGACGATTGGTCTGTATTCAGCGCAGAGGACAAACATCTAGCAGCACTCGACGAATGTATGGAGAGATGTCGAAGGGCGCGGCTAGCTTTGAACCCCAAGAAGTGCAGATTCATGGTTCTGCAGGGAAGACTACTCGGACACATCATCTGTAAAGAAGGATTGAAGACCGACCCAGACAAAGTCAAAGTAATCCTGGAAATGCAACCATCCACTAATGTGACAGAGGTAAAATCTTTCCTCGGGCATATAGGCTATTACTGAAGGTTTATCAAAAAATTTGCCAAGGTGTCATATCCGCTGGATAGGTTAACTTGCAAAGGAGAATCATTCAGATGGGAGAAGGAACATGATGAGGCATTTCAAGCATTGAAGGTACAATTGGCTACAACACCCATCTTGGCATATCAGGATTGGGATAAGGGATTCCATGTTCATGTCGACGCATCCAACTATGAGATTGGAGCAACCTTGGCATAGACAAGCAACCACGGCTTGGACCATCCGATTGTCTATGGCAGAACAGAACTACAGCACCACGGAACATGAAGCATTGGGCATGGTGTACGCAATACAGAAGTTTCGACACTACTTGTTGGCGACACCATTTGTGTTCTATGTGGACCATCAAGCTTTGTTGTACCTTGTCAATAAACCTGTCATTCAAGGAAGAATCAGCAGATGGTTGCTTCTGTTGCAAGATTTTACCTTCAAAATCATTGTACGGCCGAGGAAAAAGCATGTTAGTGCTGACCATCTATCGAGAATCAAAACAGGGGAACCCGCAGACAGGGTGCACGACGACTTTCTTGACACACAGTTGTTTCGGATTGCAGTACTATCAAAATGGTACAAGAGCATTGGAGAATACCTGTCGACAAGACAATTCCCTAGTGAAATGCCACCAAACAAAAGGCACAAGTTGATAATCAGGAGCCGTACCTTCCAATTGATCAATGGATTGCTCTACAAGATGGGGCCGGATCATATCTCAGACGGTGTGTGTTGGAGGAAGAAATACCGAAAGTACTGAAGGAAGCACATGAGGGACCGTCAGGTGGACATATGGGACCCGACTCCATGGCAAGGAAGATACTACTAGCAGGATTGTGGTGGCCGACGGTGTAGAACGACGCGTGGGAATGGGTCGTCGGTTGTGACACTTGCCAATGGGCCGAGAAGCCGTTGAAGAGACTTTATGCCGCTCAATCCCTCACATGCGCAGGAACTCTTTGAACGGTGGGGATTGGATTTCATTGGACCCTTGAAGATGAGCAAGACTAGACGGTGCTAGTACATTATTGTCGCAACGGAGTATCTGACAAAGTGGGTGGAGGCACGCGCACTACCAGATAACTCGGCCGTCAGCACAAAGTTTATTTATGAAAAAATCATTACCAAGCATGGAATTCCATTACAGTTAACAAGTGATAGGGGTGGACATTTTGTTAATTATGTCATCAAACTAATCACGACCGAATTCAAGCTTTGCCATTCATTATCGAGCCCATACTATTCGAGAGCAAACGGACAGGCCGAAGCTACAAACAAGATTTTGGTATCCATTATCTATAAGTCTTGTCCAGTCGAAAAGGAGGATTGGGAGGAAAAGCTACCTTCTGCTCTGTGGGCATATCGTACAGCATACAAAGTGACGACCCCGTTGGGAGCGTTGCCTTGACCCTGCTGGGGGCGTTGCCCCCTAGACCCCCAGTCGCTACGGTTATCAGTCGTGGGAAGTGTGACCAGTTGATGAGACCTGGAGTTGCTGCAAGCATGGAGTGTTTGTGTACCAGAGTCACTTGGAGTGGGTGTTGGACGTGAGGCTATCTTGGTGGATGCACAAAGAGCTCAAGAGGAGCTAATCATCTAGTTGGAAGCAGTACAACGACACTTAGCTCAAGGTACCCAAGAGTTGGAAATAGAAAAAGCAGCACGGGTGGCTATCAAGGTCAGCGAAGGAACTAGTATTGTGTCAGCAGAGGCTACAGATGCAGCGTGGGGTGGAGACCAGTTTGGTGCAGGCACGGGACGAATGTGAAAGTGATGTGACTGAAGGATATTTATCTTGTTGTAGTTAGTCAGTTAATGTATTTTGGTTGTTAATTTGTCTCAAATATTTTGTAATTGTCATCCGGAGACGACTTTTTCTTTTGGGGGGGATGATGTCGTCGGTAGAAACTGTAGCCGACAGGGTGTTGTCGTCGGTAAAGATTTTCTAGCCGATAGGTACATTAGTATTGTTATGTAGCCGATGAACCCCTTCGGGAAGGTTCGGCGGAAAGTATTTATACCCCATCTGGGTTCATTGTAAATTATCTTATCTGAGGGAGCATAATGTAATCTCTTGGCATATGTGAGTAATAAAGGGAGTACTGTTGTTGATGTTCTTGTTCGTTGTCTATGTTCATTAATCAATTAACCTATGCGGTAAACAGCGAATAGATCAAAAGACCATAACATCAAATAGCAATTGAGATGGAGAAAACATAACTACAAATGAGAATTGTAGTGAAAACCATGAAAATCGATCACCATACTAAACATCAGAGATTATTGATAGTCTACAAGAAACAACAATTGGATATTAATCAGTTGAGACTAAATGGGGACTATGGAGTTTTAGAAATTAAGGAAGAATAAAATACAAAGATACAATAATGTTATAGAAATTTAGAACAAACTCAAATGCCACTAGAAGTATAGTATATTTGTTCATTTGATCATAAAGAGAGGAGAGCTTGATTGTTTCTATAGAGACCCAGAGATTAGAGAACATTCATTTTGAATGTCTAGTCTCTCTAAAAGAGAACTCAGAGATTAGAGGGCATTCTACATGAATGTCAAGATTCCAAAATGGAAATCAGGGAGAGTTTCATTGTAAATCTCTAGAGACAATATATATCATAGCAGTAAATCATATGCATATGTTAGAGACCAAAAACTTGGTTAGAGGTGGGATCTCTACCAAGTGGTGATTATTAATGAGTGTGCTCATTAACAGAGAACCCAAAGGCCTTAGGGAGGCATTCTCTATATGACGGTTGCCAACCGAGATTTATTCTCACTAGAGGGTTGAGTAAACTTGAAAAGGATTCTTTCCAAAGGATTTGGAAGGGTTAGTAAGGGTTGGTATTTAGATTGATTCATTTGCTAATATGTTTAGGATTTCTATTTATTTTCTATTATGTAGTGACATTATGTTGCAAGTTCCAGCATTTATTTCCCCAAACTAGAAGTGGAGACATTACACTTGTATGAGAAGACTCCTAGCAGTAATATCATTATTCTGGATATATATGTTGATGACTTGATTATCACTGGAAATTCTGAGTCATTGATTCAGGGAATCTAACAGATTCTATGTCAATCTTTTGACATGGCCGACCTTGGTGTCGAGGTTTGGCAGCAATCACATGGAAACTTCATCTCTTAGTCTACGTATGCATGGACACTGCAGAACAAATTTAGAATACACGATTATAAACCTCCATCTACAACTATGGGTTTTGGTCTAAAGTTCCACCGAATCTACTTCTCTTGTTGAGAATGAATTTACATTCAAGCAAGGAGCTTGATATATCTCACCACCACTAGACTTATCTCATTGTTGTTGTTAGCTATATATATATCGCTTTATGACAACTATCTCAGATCATTGGGTTGCAGTGAAGCGCATCCTGCGCTATATCAAGGTTACTCTTGACTTTGGTGTCCTCTATGGCTGAACCAAAGCAATTACATAGACTCGGATTGTGGTGGCTCTGTTGATGACAAATGACAAAAAGTCTACTTTTGGGTATGTCTTCAATTTGGGCATAGGTGCTATCACTTGGACCAATAAGAAGCAATGGGTTGTATCTCTTTCCTCAACGAAAATTGAATAGCAAGGAGCAATCAAAGCAAGTTGTGAGGCAATTTGACTTTATAGGATGCTTTTTGATGTTCACACATCTCAGGCAAGCCCTTCACCCCTCTTTTGTGACAATCAAGGGGTCCTCAAACTTGCCAAAAATCCAATCTTCCATGAGCACATTAGGCATATTGCCATTCATTGTCATTTTATCCATCAACTAGTTGAGGATGGATCCCCGGATTTGTTGTCTATTCCTAGAGCTGATCAAATTATTGATATTGTCACCAAGCCCCTACTTCGAAAGAAGTTTGTCAATTCGGGGGGCAGCTTGGTCTCGTTGATAGGTTGACCATTAAGGGAGGATATAAAAAAGAAAATCCAAAGTTAGATTATTTCTATTTTTAATGGTCACTTCTAGATATTGTAAATATCTTGCACAATAGACTCTTTCTATTAATTGTATGTTTCTTTTTAGAAACATCTCTTTTGTAAACTGTATAAGAACAACTCTTTCTTAGTAAATTATTGTAAGGGGTAAGGGCTCCCTGATTAGATTAGGATGGCTAACTACTCGTAGTTGGGGAAGGTCAGCTCCTCGTTAGGCTAGCATTTGTC
The DNA here is from genome assembly GCA_028749045.1 of Cupressus sempervirens. NCBI lineage: Eukaryota > Viridiplantae > Streptophyta > Pinopsida > Cupressales > Cupressaceae > Cupressus > Cupressus sempervirens. The sequence goes on from CM053785.1 coordinate 664,669,935, forward strand.
ATTACCCACTTGAGGTGGGGAATAGTGCACCACAAGTTGCCTTTTACTCGTTGCCCTTCATTCATTTTTTACGAATTACCTTGTAATACTTAGCCCTTAAGAGCATTTCTAAAGAGTTTCCTTCCACTACCATAACTCACACGATTCCTCAATCTCATTCAATTAAGGTTGACTAGCATTATTGAACTCCCTAAACCCACAACCTACTAATATCCATCTCCAAAATGACGTGATTAATACAAATTTGTTGTTTAGAAGCACCATGTCACACTTTACCTACACAATGCTCTTTGTATTTGAATTTTTGGAAACTAAGCCCTCAAGAGCATTTCTCAAGCGTCCCTTTCCATTACCATAACACAAATAATTCCTCAATCTCCTCCCATTAAGGTTGACTAGCATTATTGACCTCCCTAAAAACCTAATGAAATCCTTCTCCAAAGTGACATGATTGATACAAAGTGGTTGCCTAGAAACACCATGGTCCCACTCCACCTACACAACCCTCTTTGTATTTGAATTTTTGAAAATGTCTTGTTTAGGAATCATTTGAAGCTGGCCGAGATGGGCTTAGCTAAGTTAAATACAAAATTAGTCCCTATTTCTTCCTTATCATATAAAATTGATTAATTATTAACTACACAAATGCTTTCAAAATGTTTACCTTACATAACCAGCAATGAAGATATCATTTCAAACTCCAATCATTTTGTACATTTGTGAAATTTGTATGAATCCACTTGTAGATTGGCTAGGAGGACTTTCGCCCTCAAAGACAGTTTTTCCTTAGGTTTTCCATTCTAGGCTAAACATGACCAATTGTTCTATTCTCCAAACTGAGGTTGTAAAAATGAAATGCTGAGAATATTGTTCTTCTTTGCAAATCTGATTTAGTGTTCCATGATGCTAATCATAAATCAGAAAATTTGTATGGGGTTGACAGGTCTCATGAATCCTATCATTTGGCAAAACTGTTATAGGTAAATGAACACCAGATTATTTCAGGCTTTAAGCATTTTGATTACACCTACAAGCTGAAGGTAAAATATTGTCGGAGATCTTTAGGGACACATATGGACCTTGGTGGAGAAGTTTCCTTTTTAGATTTAAAGGCACATAGAGAAGCATTAGTGGTAATGAAGAGCAATAATCTACAACTGCTTTCTGATAGAGATCACCTTTTCATGCTTGGTGAGATAGATTTGATACACTAAAAGGGGAAAAAGAGAAGGTAGATAAGTTTATCAATGAGTGTAAGGTTACCCACGATTATTTGGAGTACACTCAAATGGCCCTTCAAGAATCAAAAATTTTAGTTGATGAGCTTTGCCTGGAATTGAACTTGGCACATTCTTCATCATCTTCTAAAGGAACAAAATCTCATGTGGAAACCTCTTCTAACAAACAACAATCTGATGCGAAGTTTGAAGACTACAAAGAGATGAAGAATAAAGGGACCTCAAGGTAGGGTCTTAGGGATGAAAGTGATATGCTCAAGTGAAGATTCTGATTGCATCCATGAGATAGTTGCCTTAACAAATATGGTAGATGAGTATGATGCTGATTGCAAAACAATCTTGGATTAAAAAGGTTTATGTCTCATCAGCAATAATGATAAGGAAGTACATCAAGAATTTGAAGTCTTGAGAGTGGAGGAGAATGACTCACAGGGAGTGCAACTTGCAGCCATGACGTTAAAGCTTTGAAATGTGCCGTATATGATTTTCAGCATGTCACGCCTAATGGATCAGCACTTAAGGATGTCAGTTCAGCAGATGAGAAAGTTGCATAAATGTTACCTTCTTTTGATATCCCAAATAAATTAATCGAATACATCATCTGGATGGTTTTCTTTATAAAGTGACAAAAGAGTCCTAGAGTAGGAGTCTCAACATCAAGTTTTCAAACAATCAAGCATGCATTCGAATAAATAAAATAAAATAACTTGTGTTTGCCTTCAGATAAAGACCATGCCATTGATTGAAGTATTGTCATTGATGTCAAACGATGAACAAAGCTATAAGCGTCATCAATGTCAAAGAGACAAATATGTCATGAAGAGGTACGGATATAAAGTTGATAAGAGGAATATTAGAGATTGTTTAAATTAAAGATTTAAACATTGATATAAGAAGATATAAGCAAAATGATATCATACCTTAAAAGAGCTATGAAAAAAGCATCAATCAACATATCAAGCTATGTATGAAGAAAACCATGTGGATTTTTGGAGTAATGTTTATTGCAGTGTAACACGGGGACTCGCACCCCCCTCCCAAACCTCGAAGTACCTGTCCCCAAGACGTCCCCGCACCGGGTGCTTGAGTACCCAAGTACCCCCACCTCCGCCATTCTGCAACCATGTCGCCGTTGGGATGGGTACTTAAATTTCTATTTGAATTTTGATTATTGAATGTTACTATTGGGTATGTAATATATTACTTTGTTGAATGTTCAATAGTTCGAGCTCATGTTGCAGGTTTGATATCTTCAATTATTTTAATTTGCTATATTCTCCTGAAACATCATTTCATAACTAGCATTTCAAGTTCTATGTGTATACTATACAACACCCCTCCTTGCCCCATCGTCCCCTTGCCGTTGTTTCTCTGCTGTCCCGAAAATGTGGCCCATTTACCCTACGTCCCGGAAACTAGTCCCAACATACCCCAATAATGGGGTAACACTAGTTTATTGTGACAATCTAATGGATAAAAGTAATACAAATCATAGTCAGTCTGATGGAAACATACATAGCAGCAGATACATCCAAATAAAAATATTCAAAAAGCAATAAGTGGCCTGATAGAATAAGACTGTTTGACCGTCTGGAGGATAATTCATCACAGTGAATGGTTATATTATGTATACGTGTAAAGAGTATTGAGAGAAGATTTAAAATAAAATAAAAACATCATCTATAGAGTACACAACAAGTATGGAGAATATGGAGAAATGTTGATAAAAAGATATAAACCATGTCAAAGCTATTGCTGAAGAAATCAATGATGCTTATACCTTGATGCAAAATAACTACAGAGTGAATATATTGAAGAGAGATAGAAAGGAGTACACTTATAGGATACCAAAATAAGAAATATAAGATTATTATGGTGTGAATGGTATAGTATTCAAGATCACTCGCCATAAGTATATTCTGAAGACTTGAATTATTGTAAATAACTTCTAATCGAGAAGCAATCATACACAGCAGGGTATTCTTAATCTAGATTTGATGTAGCCTATTTCTTGAGATATCCAACAAAGTTGCCAAAGAGAAGAAGACAAATATATATGAATGACAGGGGCAGATAGAATCGCGCAAGGAATGATATGACTTGAATAAAATACATGGCAACAATGAACCTGCAAAATCATTGACAAATAAACTCAGAAGTTCAACTTTATATATTAAAATGAAGTATCGTAACATACAGGGATATTAAAAAAAGGTTCTCTCATGTGCAACAAGAATAGTGATACCCGGATGTGTAGGGACAAAGAGATTTTGTGAAACTTGGCAAATGATCATCGTTTGGGAAAGGTATTTAAAGCCCGATAATGATATCGAACATTTAGTCACTACAAACAACAATGGCATGCATCTAATAGAAAGCTTTGATTATAGATGGCACAAATGAGCAGAGCTGTGATTATGATTAATTAGATAGACATAAAGTTTGAACTTTGAAGAGATTTAACTCAAGAATAGACTGGAATGATATACGATGGAAATAATTCGAAAGTTTGATAAACCTATGCGTGCATAGACCAAATAAATAATAAAAAATGAGAAGTTCAAGCGGTGGTTTATTAAAAGTCTTTTACATGTTAAAGGCATTAGAAAAGTTTTATAAACATAATAAAATGGTTAAGGAAATTAAAATTGTAAAAGGTGTGATTTGGATATAGACAAAAGAAACACCCACTTATGGATAAGATACATAAAGGGAGTATGCCATTTGAAGAAAAAATGTAAGCAGACATAAGAAGTATAAAAAAGGAATATATGAACAAAAGAAAAAGAAGTAGAATGAGAAGAACAATATAAAGGAGAAAAAGAAGAAATATTCAATCAGATTTTTAATCTGATTCATTTATTCAGTGCAAAAATAATAAGAAGAAAGGAGTGCGGTGAAGTATGATGAGTGAAGAATTAAAATGAAGAAACTTTAAAGAAGGTGCAGAATATATTAAATGTATGCAGATTTATATCTGATATATATATTAATTTGAGAACAGGAACTGAATAAAAGATTTATATAGATTTATCTTATAAATATATATATATATATGATAAACTAAGAAGGAAGAGATAAGAGGGTAATGTATAGCAGATTCGATGAAGAGATTTATAATGTATCCATCATCAGTTGAGTAAGCAACATCATTAACGTGGAAAAGAAGTTTAAGTGCAATGGGTTGGTGCTCATGAAGACAGCAATGGGAGTTGGTGCTTCCAATAGGTCGAAGCCTGCAAAATGTGGCAGTTGGAGCTTCCAGTGAGTCGGTACTCGTAAACATAGGGGTCGGAGCCTCTAGGAGGTTGGAGCCTACAAAAATATTGTAGAAGAACAAAGTTTGCATAAAAGCATTTGTTTGTCGTGGTTTTTTCCCGCATTGAGTTTCCACGTTAATTTTTTGTTAGTGTTTGTGTGCGTAATTGTTGATTCCAGCATTTAAAGTTATTGTTTTGATAAAAGTTTTAAATCGGCAAATTTCTTATTATACGGATTCACTCCCACTCAGTATAATTGTATGCTCTTCAGCTATCACATTCGCAAGGAAGTTTTATAACGCATTTACAAGGGAAGAGGCACAACAAGCTACCTCAAGGGATATAAAGATTACACAAATTATGATGAGTTAATGATGGTAGGATATAAAGACTACACAAATTTGACGAGTTAATTACATAGCTTCTAACCCTAAAACACTTTCTCTCTCTCATTTTGCCCTCTCCATCTTGCTAGGTCCAAGTGAGGTAGTTGTATTCTAAGGAGATTTGTGGAATGCCAAATACCTTCCACAAAGTAGATTTAAGTGTTTAAGGTATGCATTTCAACCATGTTATTTAGTTTTTGGATAGATTGATTCAAGTTTTTGATTTGTTTAAAAAAAAGTTCAAGTTTGCAAAGAAGTCTTGAAGTAAGATTTTTTTCATTTTTTTATAGATTGCAACAATGAGTAGTCAAAGCTCAATGGGTGGGGAGGGAACTCAAAATTTTAAAATTGCTAAAGGATCTTCTTTATGGACATGCTACAAAAATTTCACAAGTTCTTGGAGGTAGGGGGTTCATTTGGAAATGTAATTTTTGCAATGCACAATAAAAGCTCCAACTACCAAGTCAAACATCATTTTTTAGGCCATGTAAATAAAAGGATTAATGTGTGAGGGCTTAGGGCAAGATAAGAAGGGGTTGTAAGTTGGACAAATAGAAGCACCTATAAAAAGAACAAAAAGATGTTGAAAGATCGGTTGCAGAAGGAAAACAAATTGATTATAGTTCCAAAAAAGAAAAATAACACCACCCTCTCAACCAATTATGACCTCTAGACATCCCCTCTTACCTATGCCTTCTAAGGAGAATGAAGATGTAGAACAACAAATCTCCATGTACAAGAGAGGTCCATTGGACAAGGCATTTAAAAATGATGCAAGAGATATTTATGATAAAAAGATTGCATGATGCCTCTTTGCGAATGGTCTTCCATTCAACTTGGTGAGATCACCATATTGGAGACAGATGGTGACAACAATAAATAATGCACCTTCTAGTTACATAGGTCTTGGATTTGAAAAGGTGCACACAACCTTATTGAGAAAAGAGAGAAAAAATTTAGACATCCAATTAAAACCAATTAGAAATTTTGGTTTCAAATAAGTGTCTATTGTTATTGATGGATGGAAAGATTACAAAAACTATCCATTTTGGTCAATGTTATAGCTCTGTCCCCCAAGGAGACAACATATTTTAGGTCGTCTAACAATGCAAGAGAAGTAAAAGATGTTGAGTTCATTTCTAAGATTCTCATTAATTCCATAGAGGCAGTGGGTCATGATAATAATGTCTAAGTAATTATGAACAATGCAAAATTTTGTAGGGCTGCGGGTACTTTGGTAAAGGATAAATATGATCACATCTATTGGACATCATGCACCATACGCTCACTCAATATGGTGATGCAAGTGATTGGTACCCAAATAGAATGGGTGAAGGAAATAAATGAGCACGAGGTGATTCAAATATTTGTGACAAACCACCATGACACAAACAATTTTCAGAAACTTTTTGAAATTGGAATTATTGAAGGTAAATCTTAAAATTTAATTAATTTAGTTTCATTTATCATTTCAAGTCATGTTTTACATAATTGATTAAATATATTTTGTGTTTTCTACATATTTCAAATGTGTTATTAACTAACAATTAACGTGTTGTTATGTGGCTGAAACCAATTCGCATCTCACACACTCATCATGAGATAACCTGTGAAGGTGAAAGAGCCATTGGTGCAAATGGTTATTAGTAACCAATGGGGTATCTTGAAGCAATCAAATACAAAGAGGGTCAAAAAGTTGAGGGAATTGATACTGGATGATGATTGGTGGGCTCATGTGGAATATGTATTGGAAATTGGAATTCACCGGACCAATCATGCCAATGTTTTGGTTCGTTGATACAAATGAACCATGCTTGGGGGATGTCAATGATAGTATGGACACATTGTTGGAGAAAATAAAATTGTCAAGTTATAATATATTTCTCTATCCTTGTTTATAGAGAGGTATCTAAATAGTAAATTGACATAACTTACATAAATATCACTTGATATCCCAGGGAATACAAAGGATAGAGAATGATTTTGAAGACACCCTCTACTAAATGGTGGAACCATGTCATGTCCCCCATTTTTCTCGAGTAGAAATTAATAATATATAAGAAACTAATAAAATGAATAAATAATAATAAATTAATAATGTAATTTATTATTTAATTAATTAAATTATTAATAAATTGACGCAGTGCAAGGCAGGAGAATCCCCAAAGGAGATGTCCTAGCCCACAACAAATAACCATACAATGGAATATAATAATAACACAGAGATTTAGATCCAAAACAACACCCATTCTCATAATAGAATCATAAGATTTACATCCAACATGCCCGGCTAAAAGGCCTTCCAGTTTATGCCTAAATACAAAGCAATTTCAGGAGTAATTCTACAAGACCTTGCAAGATCCAAACTCCTAGCTAGCCCAGACCCACAATTTGGTAGGAAACACTAAGAAGAATCTCAACTTGTGCTCGCAAGCCACCAAGCAACCTTCTTGTTTCCCAAGCCCACACTTAGCCACTAGCTCTGCTAAACTTTTCCCCTCTCAGCTACTCTATGTTGAACTCCACCATGAATTAATGACTCAAGACATCACAAGAACCTCTACTTATACTAAACTAAGCCACAGGTCAACCTAGAAAATCACATTAAATAAACACTCACATATTAAATAAACCCTCAAGGCACAAGTTGGCTTGGCAAAAAACATTAAATACATGAAATAACAAAATACTTAGAACAAGTCCCGAGTTTACAAAGCATAACTAACTCATATGACAACATGAAGGTACACACCCTTAGCCATAGGTTCACGTGCTATCCACCTTTCCCAAGATAAGAGTGCACACGCCAACTCCCTCAGATCAAAGCCCGCGGAAACAATCTTCAAAGTTTGCCAGTAAATAGGGAACACATGATCAACAGTCACAAAACGGCTCTAACTCCAAGACGATATCTCCAATCTTTATGCGCACTTAGGACAAGGTTGCCCAATATGTCTCGAGCACACCCCGAACCACGCAAGCCATAACTCAAAAAAATCTGAGCTCTATGTTATTGGATACAGGATTGCAGACTACCCTAGGATGCTCCTACATCAGACACCCCAGGTGCGAAGAAAGATGTTCTTAACAATTGGAAGAACATCTTTCACGGTTCAGCACATAAACCCCGAACTAGTTCTTCTCATACATGTCATCCACCACATCAACTTGCACTCTCTTTCCTTTGTTCCACTTCTACAAATCAATTCCATCAATAGGCAACTGTTTACCTTGTTGCTTCACATCTTTCCTTGGTGTACCAAAGGTCTGCCTCTATGCTGATCTCTCACCCTTTTAGATGCCTTCAACTCAATTCGGCTACCAAAACTTAGGTTCATTCTACCAAGTTCTACATTCTGCAAAGGAATCATAGAATGCTTCCTACCACCCTCCTCAACAATAAACACATTCTCAACACAATCATGCACTGCCTTGCAATCATACTACCAAGGTCTCTCAAGTAGTATGTGACAACTACTCATTTCCACAATATCGCACAATGCTTGATCAACATAGTGTCCAATTTGAAAATCAAAAAGACATTGCTCACTCACTTCCAAAGCATGTTCATCTTGCAACCAACTAATCATATAAGGACAAGGGTGTCTCACTCTCTTCAAACCAAGTTTCCTAAACCATCTCCTTAGCAACTACATTGTCGATACTAACACCATCACAATCACATTCCAGCATTTACCTCTAGACTTGCAACAAGTCCTAAACAAATTCCTCCTTTGACAAGGTTACAATACCTTCTTACCAAGCAACACTCGCCAAATCAGCAAGTTATCTCCCTCAAGATCATTTACTGACTCCACATTTTCATTCACCATAGCAACTCTTTTATCACCAGCCTTCCTGTTAGCATTGGGACATTCAAAAGATCTATGTCCTTCTTCACTACAGTTGTAGCACAAACCTATAAATGCAACCTTGAATGTTCTTCTCTTCTTCTCAACGGATCTTGGTTCATCTTCAGCAATTTATTTATCCTTCTTAGAGTGTTCCTTCTCCTTACCTCAGGAATTACCTTGATGTCTTCTCTTTAACTTGTAATCTTCCCTTAGAGCATACTAATAAGCATCCTCAACGAAAACAATATTCAGCATTCCAATCTCATCCTAAATATTGAATCTTAGGTCATGAATATATCTAGCCACCTTTTCTTTAGAAAGTTCTCTATGCCCAGACTGAATAATCAACTTGTAGAACTCCTTAGTATAATCCTTCATAGACAAATCCTTTTGTTTCAGATTCTACAATCTTTTAAATAACTTAAGTTTATAATCAGCGGGAATGAACCTAGCCTTCAATTTAGTAACCATCAATCTCCATCCAGTGATCTTCATTTCACCACCTTCTTCTCTATCTCTTTGCAATTCTTTCCACCATAAAGCAGCATCTCCTTTCAGCTTAGTTTGTGCCAACCTTACTCTAAGCGGATCTCCAATTTCCTCTAACTCAAAGTAGTCTTCCAATTCACCAATCCAATCAATCAGGTCTTCAAGATTCAAAGTACCTGAGAAATTAGAAACATCCATCTTATGCTTCAGCTTTATGTAATGTCCCCAGTTTGGAAGTCAAATAAATTTTCTCAATTTCACATTCTTATCCTTGTTAGCCTTGTGATTTGTACTATGTGCTGAATAACATGGTCAATATAACTGGCTATTTTCCATGCAACAATGTTCCTTAAATTAGATGACCTATAAGACTGATCAGTAAAATGATATTTGCTTGATATATTCCAGGAGTTATACCATCCTTCTTTGTCGTAATTTTCTAAAGGTGAGAGAATGTTTGTTGCCCCAATTATGAGCATATATGTTTATCATCTTCTATAATGTTAATGGGTATACAATAGATTGGATATTCTTGCTGTAATCTTTACTGAAAATATATATATATTATGGACAGCATCTATTATTCTTCATAATCCTTTGATTCTTACTAGCTAGATATGTCTAGTTATATTCTCTTTCCATCAGATAGGTTGTATGTATTTGACATGGTATGTTCTTGGGAATAGATAGCTGAAGTGGATATGATAGTCATTGAAATGAGTTTTTGATCCAAGGCTATTAATATGGTGGCTGTATTATCTCCTATTGCTGACTAGGTTACAATATGGTTTAGATTCATTGTTGATTGGATTTTATTAACTTTCAACTAGACTCCTCCAAACATCAATGTGTAAAGATTACTGTTTTCTAACCTTCCCTCTTTCCTGACTTGAACCTTTTTGTGGGAGTCATTCTTGTTTACTTTTACTGATCAGATGCTCTGCAGAACTGGAAACTCTTACGTCCTTCTGAATGCACTCCAGATTCAAACATTGACCACCCCTATATTGCCAACCTTTGTAAATCAGATATTGAGAATTATACCCTATATATATATATATTTCACAAACTATGTACGTGCAGAATAGGTCTGGGTTCTTCTGTTGCCTCTTCAATGTTATCGATGCCAAGATACATGTATTTCTTTGGCTGCTGCGGATTACTGGAGTCTGTTCTATCTGTCTTTCTTATAATTGACAAAGTCTAGTATCATATCTTCCTATTATTCAATCTTGATCTTCTTTCCATGTTTTCTCTACATTACTCTCTGTTAGTTGCAATTCTTCTTAGTTAATGCTGACTGTGCACTTTTATATGTTGCATGTATCATTGTGGCCTATCAACGTCTATGCCTCCATTCCTCTATAATATCTTCGATATGGACATCTGTGTTCTGCAAGTCTCCTGTGAACAGTAACTAGTTGGGGGCGTCTGGTTTGCGATTCTAATCTGTTCCTATTAGCATGTATATCTATTCTTAACTAAAGCTATCCTCTCCGATCCCTTCCAGGGGTCTTGTTCTGCCTCATGATATCTAGACTGCCCTCTGACGTCTTGTATGCTCTAAGGAAAAAGTCCCATCTTCCACCTCTTTGACTTCGCCATCAAGTATTTTTGGTTGCGCTATGTTCAAAGCTCCCGTTAGCAATGTTTGCTATAATGACCTGGATTCCCTATTGTGTATGCTTATTGGTTCTTGCGATTGGTAAATATAAAATGCAATTTGGTTAATGACTTGGTCTTCTATGTTCTCTGAACTTTATTCTAAACTGCCATGTATCTTCTTAATGATTGCCCCTGGAGCCATTTTCTCCTCCCATTCGTATTTTATATAAGATCCTTAGCAAAGTTCCAATCCAAAAATGTATACCCATCATATCATAATCTCCTTTTCCTTCACTTTGTATGTGTCTCTCATTCCTATGGATGAACAAACCTAATCGGGGGTTTGTGAAATTAGACGGGAGATTCTGAGTGTTTTTTTTTGAAAAAATAAGGGCAGAAAAGACAGGGCACTAAGCAGGTAAGGGCATAGGGGGACCAGGACATTACACCGGAGCATCACAGTGGGACCAGGCAACAGACAGGCTCGTTTCCAAAGGAAAAACAACGGCTGGGCCCAGCCCACAGCAAGATAGGGGTAGGCTCTTAAGCCAGGGGTTTCCAGGTGCACTTTTCGACTTTTTTTTTTTTGTTTTATATATTTGCTCTTGTTAGTTTTGTTTCGTCCTTCTTTCCTTTGATCAATGGAAAAACAAATTGTGGATACACAAACAATGGGAAAACAAACGGTGGATATGCAAGCATTGGGAAAACGAACCATATCATTGGTAAAAAATGGTCAAGAAATTCTAGTGCACTTTGAAACTAACCATTTAGGTCAAGTCAAAATGGCATCACTCGGCAAGACAGGGAAATATATTTGGGTCAACGTTAAACAGTTCAAGGGCATTTTAAAACATAGGCTTGCTCGCTTGAAAGGGTCACATGAAAAGCAAAAACACAGGCAGAGATTGCATAAACCAGAGAAGAAACAAAAAGATGCTATCAAAATGTACCCCCCTCCACACTTAGATGGTGACAGTCATTTGCGTGGTAGCAGCAACTTTGTTGATTCTGTCACTTACAGCCCTACCTCCACACCTCTTGCATGGTGCCCAGATATTTATGTGCAAGAACTATTGAGGGCCAAGAGGAGGTTGGAACTCCTAGAGGCTAAGGAACAAGAAAGTTATCGTAATATGCAGGTGTTAATTGCAGCAAATAAAACTCTTGCAGATAATAACAACATTTTAAAAGCTCAAATCTCAACGCTGCAAGAAACACTTTTAGCAGGGAAGCTTGAATTGCAGAACATGAAGGATGAATGGAAAAATCTGAATGTTAAATTGGAAACAAACAAGGTCACAACAAATATCGAGTCATCTCATTATAAGGAGAGACCGATTTTTCACACTAATTCGTTGGGAAAGGCAGGGGTTGAAGAGGAGAGGAGAAGTTTTTCAGAAGTCACCAAAACTTGGGACAAAAACAGCAAACACCTTGGTATGGCAAGAGAAGAGGCAAAGATTCGTGTGAACACACAAGACGGAGAGGTCAAGGAAAGGCAGCGTAGGGCATCCAATATAATTATCAAAGGGGTAAAAGATTATGGGGAAGGCGAACACACCCTCGACTTAACGAGGGATTTCCTACAAGATGTGTTGTTGTGGCAAGGACAGATCTGTCAAGCTTGGAGGGTTGGCAAACCACAAGCTGAGAGAAATAGGTCAATCAAGGTAGTCATGCCCAGCATTAGCGACAAACAAAATTTACTTAACAAAAAACAGCTCTTGAGGGGTTCTCGCTTTGTTATAGAGGAGAATTTAACCATGAGACAGCAAGTAGAAAGAAGAACGGAAATGGAAAAAATCAGAACAGCTAGAAATGAAGGCAAAAGAGCTTGGATGTTCAAGGGAAAAGCAATTATTGCTCATTTTGGCTACCGCTCCAATGAAGGGCAGCAAGAAAGCAACAAAGGTGTGACAACTAACACATTAGCATGCAGCGATACAACAAGATCAGCAATCACGCTTAGCGATAATAACTCAACTTCGGGTCTTTCACATCAAAACAAATAGCAATCAAACTTAACCCAGGCGTCCTTAAGTTTAGTTTGTTGGAATTGCAGAGGTTATCCATGGAGACGTGGGCTTGGGTTAGGACCTATTGCGGAAGGCAAAGACATTATTTGTCTCATAGAGACACATGAGCATGAGGGATGTAAGACCCCATTGTTTGAAGGCTGCTGGAAGATGGCAGTGTGGAATGAGGTAGTGGGAAATGGTAAAGGTTATGGAGGTATAATGGTTCTAGTAAAAGAAAGGGAAGGTCGTGCCATTCAGTTGGAAAAGACTGATTCTAATAAACAATTCATATGGCTCAAAATTGTGGAAAATAACACTCTTATCAGGATTGCAGCCTGTTACTTTGCTCCACAAGTATCTAAAACTTATAAAAAGTGTGGCTTAGATCACAATGACCCCTATGCTGCTTTAAAGAAAGATGTTGATTTTTTTTCGCAGCATGGGGATGTTTTTCTTGTTGGAGATTTCAATGCTAGGACAGCAAATTGGCAAGCAAGTATTTTCAGCTCCAAAGTAAATGATAACCCTATTTGGCTCACAGAAGAAAGAAATCATCAATGGGAAAGAATATCTGAAGATGCTAAAGGCTGCAATCATTTTGGGGAAGAATTGATCACTCTATGTGGCACATTTGATCTCATAATTTCTAATGGTTTGGCTAGATGGGCTAAGTCAGGCACTTTCACTTGCAACACATACAACAGAGCAAGTGTGGTAGATTATGTAATTTGTTCGCAGAATTTGTATGAAAATATTGAAGAAGTTGCAATTGGAGAACACATTTGTTGGAGATTTCAATGCTAGGACAGTAAATTGGCAAGCAAGTATTTTCAGCTCCAAAGTAAATGATAACCCTATTTGGCTCACAGAAGAAAGAAATCATCAATGGGAAAGAATATCTGAAGATGCTAAAGGCTGCAATCATTTTGGGGAAGAATTGATCACTCTATGTGGCACATTTGATCTCATAATTTCTAATGGTTTGGCTAGATGGGCTAAGTCAGGCACTTTCACTTGCAACACATACAACGGAGCAAGTGTGGTAGATTATGTAATTTGTTCGCAGAATTTGTATGAAAATATTGAAGAAGTTGCAATTAGAGAACACATTTGGGATCTCAAATCAGATCATAGACCGCTGTATGTAAATTTGTATTGGGCAAAGTATAGGCAGATTGGAGCAAAAACCCAAGGCCCTCAATACCCCCCTTCTTAGGGCAGAATTTTGTTAACTTTAGAAAATAGTAACACTTTTAGAACTACTCTTGAGGAACTTTGTATGGGACACCCTATGTATAAACATGGTGTTAATAGTTATGATTTATCAAATTTGATTCATGAGGCTCTTTCAAAATGCAAGAGAGCAAAAAATAGAAAATTTGAAACTAATTGTTTTCCAACCAATGCTTGGTTTGATAAGGAATGCAAGAGGGCTAGAAGAAACCTAAGGGAGTCAAATAAAACTAACCTTGACATTAAGGCCTACAAACAGATCCTAAAGAAGAAAAAACTGATTTTATGTTCACAAGGAGAGAGGAGTTAATTTTCTTGGGCAGAAATAACCCCAAACGTTTTTGGAAAGAACTCCAACCAAGGAGAAAACAAACTGAAAACAATAATATTACTGCCACCCAATGGTTTGAATATGCTAATAAACTTTATGAACAAGAGGGTGGAGTGGGACAGCCACCTTTGGTCAATGATGATACAAATCTTTTCACTGTGCAAGAGATAGAGGCATGGATTAAGAAGTTAGGTGGAGGTAAAGCAAAAGACCTTGTTGCGCTCCAAGCAGAATATCTGAAGCGGGGTATGAAAACTCTTGCACGGCACATCACTGCAATTTTCAACAAAATTTGCCAAGAAGGGTTTTCGAAAGATTGGACAATCAGCCTTGCAATACCACTTTTGAAGAGTGGTGATGTTAACAATCCCTCCAACTACAAGACTAAATGATCAATCCCCTCTTTGCTAAACTTTTTGGCAGCATGATAGAAACTAGGATCAGCAAATGCGCAGAAGAAAACCATAAACGTGCTAAAGGGCAAGCTGGTTTTAGACCAAAGCACTCGACAGTGGATCACTGTGTCACTTTGAAACACATTATTGAAAAAGAATGGGAGAAAAAGGAAGAGGTATTTTGTTGCTTTGTCGACTTTAAAAAGGCTTTTGACACCGTCCCAAGAGACAAACTTTGGTTTAGGATGGAAGAATTAGGGATTCCTATGCATCTCAGAGCTGCTGTTCATAGGATGTACGAAGAGGTGAAAGTTAAAATCAGAACTTCAGATGGCATTTCAGAATGTTTTAGGAGCGATATCGGGGTCAAACAGGGCTGCCCTTTATCTCCTACTTTGTTTGGTTTATATATTGACAAATTGGAAGAGTGGTTAAACATGCAAAAGGGTGAAGGCATTCAGCTGGGTGAATTTGTTATAAAGCTGCTCCTATATGCGGACGATCTCATTTTAATTGCCAAATCTGCCTATGGTTTGCAAGATCATCTATCTTCTCTTGAGCGCTTTTGCGTAATGGTGGGGATGCAGGTCAATATCAGCAAGACTAAGGTTATGATTTTCTCTAATAATAAAAAACAACACCAACATGAATTTTATTACAATGGAAGTGTTCTTGAAGAAGTTGTGGAGTATAAATACCTTGGCATCGATTTCAACAAAAAACTAAGCTGGTCTAGCTACAAGTATAAAAGGATATTAGGTGGGTGGAAGGCTTTTTATGCTCTTCAGAATAGGTGCCGTGAAGCAGAGTTGTGGGATTGGAAAACTATTCAAACCTTGTTCGGTCTTCTTGTGCTGCCAGTTGTTCTTTACGGGTGTGAATTATGGGCCAGCAACACTACTATAACACAATGGAAACAAATCAAAGGAATCCAAAAGCGCTTGATCACAAGCAAGTTTAAAATCAAAAGCACTGTTCCATATGATATCATGCTAAGTGAAATGGGGGCTGTTCCTATTGAGGCACTTGCTATGGTTCGCCTTCTAAGTTATCTAAAAAGAATCGAAAAAATGGAAGAGGATAGATGGCCTAAAGTGGTCTTTAGTGACACACTATGTCAGCGAAAAAGGACATGGATGCAACAAAACATCAAATGGATGAGTAAATGGAATATTCAATTCAATATGTGCCCCACAAATAATAAAGAAATAAAGGTCTTTGTCATGGAGAAATTCTACAGGAGAAATTGGAGAAGCGAGATCGGAAGGAAGAAATTATATTATATAAATGAGTTCAACCCCGCTTGTGATCAACTCCAAAAAGCATACATAGGAGCCAACATTTCTTGGAGGGCTAAAATTCTTATTGCTCAGCTGAGAACCAACTCTCACCAACTTCATTGTGAGACTGGACGTTGGAAGAGGCCAAAGGAGGCTTGGGAAGAAAGAATTTGCAGATTCTGCAATTCTGGGAAAGTGGAAACTGAACAACACTTTATTTTAGAATGTGAAGCCTACAAGAGTAGTAGAGATAAATTTGCGGACACTATATGTGACAGTTCTTGGCATAACCTATTCAACGAAGAGTACATTGAGCAATTGGGTGGACTCATCATCATCCTACACAAGCAACGAACATTGTTACTTAAGTCTGCTTGAGTTTTCTTGCTGTCCCATAGGCTATTTTTAGCCTCGTGGACATTAAAATTTTATCTATCTATCTATCTTCCCTTTTTCTTGTTTGCTCGGTACTCTGTATAATCTGTGCATGTCTTTGACAAGAATCGTTAAGTCTTCTTATGTTCCTTCATTGAGTTCCCCCTCCATATCTCGGTTCAGGTTAGATACTTATACCCATCGAATACGAATGGGCGTGGCCTTAACTTAGAGTACCATGTCGTTACTCCATAAAAGACGTTTAATATATTATAATAATAATATATTTATGATAGATCCCATTTCAATTATCATATTAATTTATTATAATTTTGACTAATACAATAATGATCTTATAAATTAGAATTAATATCTTTACAATAAAAATATATTTGTAATAATAATAAGTTTATTATTTAATTATATATTTATTGTAGAAGTTATCTTATATTGTATTACTACAATATATAAATTGATATTATAATATATCTATTTGATAAAAATAATAGAAAATAATAGACTATATTATAATACTTATTATTTATTTATTATTATTTAATTAATCAATTAATATATTTCAATTATAATGGCTCATCATTTAATTGTTCCATCCTTATTATCATTAGATTATGCTCTGGAAGAAGGGACATTACACTTTAAGTGAGTTCCAGATCTATCCAATCAACCAACTTTGTCTTCTATAGATCTCTCCATACAATCAGTTCTATCTTCACCACTAGATCCAGCAACCTCAAAGTCTTTAGCGACTTCTTCATAACCATCTTTAGTACCTACATTCCTTGGTATACCAGCTATAACTCTCATGATCTCAGCGACCATGCCATTCTTCACCAATTCCATCTCAGATCTGAAATTTGTTTTAACTTTATCTGTAATCTTAGTCTCCATAGCATCACAGAGATCTGCAATTGCCCTAGGGTCCAATCTTCTCAGAGGTATCTTCCAAGATCTTCACAAACCCAAAGCAACAAATCTACAAGATCAGCCACACCACAAGATCAACTAGGCTCTGATACCACTTGACGCAGTGCAAGGCAGGAGAATCACCAAAGGAGATGTCCTAGCCCCCAACAAATAACCACATAGCAAAATATAAATAATAACACAAAGCTTTAGATCCAAACCAACATAAATTCTCATAATAGAATCATAATATTTACATCCAACATGTTGGACTGTAAGGCCTTCCAGGTTATGGCCGAATACAAAGCAATTATAGTAGTAATTATGCAAGACCTCATAAGATCCTAACTCTTAGCTTGCCCAAACCCACAATCTGGTAGAAAACTCCAAGAAGAATCTCAACTTGTGCTCGCAAGCCACCAAGCAACCTTCTTGTTTGCCAAACCCACACTTAGCTACCAGCTCTGCTAAACTTTGCTCCTCTTAGCTACTCCATGCTAAACTCCATCATGAATTAATAACTCAAGACATCAGAAGACCCCCTACATATACTAAGCCAAGCCATAGGTGGGCCTAGAAAATAACATTAAATAAACACTCACATATTTAATAAACCCTCAAGCCACAAGTCGGTTTGGCAACAAATATTAAATACATGAAAAAACAAAAAACTTAAGACAAGCCCCAAGTTTACAAAGAATAACTAACTCATACGACAACATGAAGGTACACGCCCTTACCCATAGGTCCACGTGCCATCTAGCTATCCAAATCTAAGAGTGCACACGCCAACTCCCTCGGATCTAATTTTGCGGAAACAATCTCCAAAGTCTGCCAGTAAATTAAGAACACGCAACCTGCAATCACCAAAATGGCTCTAACTCCAAGACAATAATTCCAATCTTTATGGGCACTTAGGACAGGGTTGCCCAATATGTCTTAAACACACCCCCAACCGCGCAAACCATAACTCCACAAATCCAATCTCTATGCTCCTGCATACAGGATTGTGGACTACCCTAGGATGCTCCTGCATCATAAATGATGAAAAGAATAATTAATATCATATAATAATATTATTAAATATAGTGTATTCAATATATTACTAATACAATGAATACAATAACATAAAAATAAAGATATTTTATAGCTTGAATATAATAAATTAAATATATCAAACCAAACTATATTAATATAACAATAATGACTAAAAGGATTAATTTCCATAGAAGAGATAGTCATATATTAAATAAAGCTCTATACAATGACTGTAGAGGAAAATATACAAAGCTAAAACAAACAATCTAATAAACTACTAATCTACAAAAGACTATTGCAAGGAAGGTCAAATGTCAATAGCAAATTACCAAAGCTAGTGACTAGATGTTTGACAACTTTAAGCGATTCATTAATACAATGCAGCAGTTTGATTTAAACAAACAATAATTAAAAGGAGCGATAAATTAATAATTTGAAGAGTTGCAAAATATGTATTATACTCCCATTAAAATAGAAAGGACACTGATTAAAGAATCTAAAGAGATGTTTATTATAATAAATCCATGTGAGTGTTTGTGCAGTGATTCCTTTAGAAAGAGCAGCAACTTAAATGCCACTATCTATAATCAAGCTTACAACAACATATTATATGAGGGAGACTTGTACAATCAAATGACTCCTCACTAAGCAGAGAAGCCAACAGCATCGACTTGTGAAGATTTCAAGTGGACACACAAGTGTGGGCGGAGAACAAATAAAGTCTACAAAACTGTTAAAACACAGCTATCAACAAGGTAGTGATTATTATCATCTATTTGGCATCACTGAAAATAGCGACTATAATGATCCACTATAATTAAATAAAGATGGACCTCCACTTTATTTGTAATCGGTTAACTAACCCATTGATGATACTAATTATTAAGGTAAAGACAAGTATTGGGATGTTTACAATGTAAAGGTATTCCTTAGCATACTGTAGAGCTGCACTTATTAAACATATATAGTTTATGGAGAGCTGTCATATAAGGAGACATGTCTCCTCAAATATGTAGCGTCCCCAACAAAATAGGGTTTAATAATAAATTACTAATTACACAATATAATTTATTAAATATATAATAATATTTTAATGTATCAATATAAACATTCAATAGTAATTCAAATATTAAAAAAATTGATCAATA
The DNA here is from genome assembly GCA_028749045.1 of Cupressus sempervirens. Taxonomy (NCBI): domain Eukaryota; kingdom Viridiplantae; phylum Streptophyta; class Pinopsida; order Cupressales; family Cupressaceae; genus Cupressus; species Cupressus sempervirens. The sequence continues at coordinate 664,689,512 of CM053785.1, forward strand.
ATAATAAACTTATTATAGAATATATCATTAATATAGTAATATGATGTATAATTAGATAACATTAGAGATAATTTATAATATAAGTAATTAATAAATAATGATTCAATAAATAACCATAATAATTGACAAAATACATAATGAAATATATATATATATATATATATATATATATATATATATATATATATATATATATATATATATATATATATATATATATATATATATATATATATATGTTGAATTTCTTGGATCGTTGCAAATGTACTTGCATTTCCTATATTGGTATTGTTTTTCAAATGCATCAATCTCCACTTATATGTATTGCAAATGACACATGGAGAGACATGTCTTCAAATGAGACATGTCTATCCATTACAATTATACAATAACAAATATATATAATATCTCATTTATTAAATACATAATTAATATACATACATACATACATATATATATCACACTTATGTATGTAATATATATATAGATAGATTTAACCGACTGAAGCTACCAAACATTAACACTCCCTCTTAGCTAGGGAGGATAAACATACCACCATATATTATCCCAATGTAATATATAGATATTCGAAGTAATGGCCTCTTGAATGTCAACTCGCTGGACATTTATCATGTACTCTTTGAGCAATGACCTCCTGAATGTCGAGTAGCAAGACATTCACCAAGTAATGTGAGTAATGGTCTCAAGAATGTCAACTCATTTGATATTCACCAAATACTTTGTGTAATGGCCTCCTGAACATTGACTTGCATAACATTCACCATGTACTCAAAATGTTTATAAGGTATGTGTACACACATTCTCATAATGCTACCATATAAACAGCCATCATGCAAGGTATAATCTATCATGATCTTTATAGATATCATAAGAATCCATCATAATGGAAAATTTAAGTTATTGTAAGATCTTCACCTTTCAATAACTTTTGCAATTTCAAGTGATGATCATTTGGAAGTTGTCACTTCCTCATGATGTACATAGGGGGTAGGCCTATTAAAATCACATAGTCATGAGGTATATTCATGAAGTGCAATCCTCTTGACTGCTACAATCGGTCACTAGAGAATCCATCTCAACATAATTTACTCCCTCTGAATCAATAAGATTGATATCACCAAAAGTTAACTGAATAACATTCTTAGTCTTCTCTTTCTTTGTACAAAATTTCCTTTAATGAACTGTCAAGCTCCCTCTAAATCCAAATCTCGCTCTTTTTCTTGCAATACCATTCTCAGAAGAAAAGATCAAAGCACATAGTTCTTATAATATGTAAACATAAATAATATTAATTTAAATATATCCCTTGAACATATAAACATATATTCAATCTTCAATATATATTTTAAACATATTATTTCATATTTATTACCACCCTAATTTATAATATTATCATTAACCTAATCCCAATAGCTATACATATATATGTACCATATTCAAGTAATATATCTATGTCATACATAGTTATGTCAAAAGTGGATTTAAAATAGTATAACTTTTATACCTATCTTTTAATGGGTTAGTGCCTCTTATACTCGTATATCTTTATCCAAATTTTACTTACCTTGTGGAACCTTGTTCCTTTATGGCTCAGTTTCTTAGTTTATATGCGGACCTTGCAATCTACAAAAGACCTCATCACTCGATCCTTTCTATTGGTCACATATCTTGGATATATGCCCTCACTCTAGATCTGTTGCTTAGATGATAACTTCCTTATTGCCTTAGATACGCTTCCCTCTTCTCTTTGTGTCCCCACATCATGTGAGCGGGTGCCAAATGGGTCGTTGAGTGTGAGCAAGAGAGCTTCTCCTGTTCTCATCTTGGATTTTGGTCATTTTGTGTTGTTAGGAGGTGACAATCTGTTTGAGATTATTTGGTAGAGCTTCAACCATCTTGCTGGGGATGAAGTTGCATAGAGCCCAAAAGTTGATGCCATGGAACAATTCTCTTGAGCCACCTCCAGGACATTTTTCCTTCCAAATGGATCCTATTGGGGCCCAAAAATTTGTGCTATGGTGGAATGATTTTGTGCAATACCAGGAGAGTCTATTTTTAGATTTCTAGAATTTTGGCCTCTGTATACAAGAAGGCTCCAACTCTGATTCGTATCTCACCTATACATCTTTAATATATCCATTTAGTCCTAAACACGAACAATGTATTAACAACTGGATATTATACCAATCTCATTTGACAAAAGAGGGATAGTCTGAGCGATCAATGTGATATGTATGTCTTGTGTGATGTTAATGAAAATGCACTATAAATGTCGACGAGTAGAGAGCTTGCAACTGCATAGATGGCTTCGAACCGAGGTATTGGGGATTTAGTCTATGCAGCATTGTTGGTCAAGTGTTCGTGTTTGTGGAAGCCCCTTGGACAATGTTTCTCAAAACGAAAACACCGATAGATTTATTGAATTGTTTCTAGATAATCCTACTTATTCATACCCTGTCAATTGGTATGAAAACTTCTCATACTAATATATATGTAGTGTGAGTTTATTATTATATGTATTTTTTTCATCTATTCTTGAGATGAATCTGTTTACTATGCCTTTAATATCTTTGTTACATTTGCAGCCTAGCTCTGATACCATGTTGAATTTCTTGGATCGCTGCAAATGTACTTGCATTTCCTGTATTGGTATATGTTTTTCAAATGCATCAATCTCCTCTTATATGTATTGCAAATGACACATGGAGAGACATGTCTATCCATTACAATTATACAATAACAAATATATATAATATCTCATATATTTAATATATATTTTTTATACATACATATATCACACACACACACACACACACACACACACACACACACACACACACATATATATATGTGCTACGAAAATTTGGGTGGCGGGCGGTCTACAAATCCGTACATTTGCAGCGCATTTGGCTCATGCGGCATTGCTGGCTCGCCCCATTGCAAGTGAATGCTGTCGTGTCTGTTTTTTCTTTCATTTGTGGTTTTTTATGCTATATTATGTTTTTATGTGCGTTTACCCGTGTTTTTCCTTCTCCATGTGCCCTAGCCTGGATTTTGCGTGGGTTTTGCTTGGCTTTTTTTTGTGTCAATTTGAGTTGGGTGTTCGGCCCCAACGGTGGCTTGCGTATGTGACTGGGGCTAATGGAAGGTAATGATGTGGTCGCATTAAGTGATCCGCCGAGAGACCTTGTGTGTGAAAATGATGAGAAGTCAAGGGTTGATAATGGTTCAAATAATGATAAACCAGAGATCTCTGGTAATGATGGAAAGGAGGGTGATTGTGAAGTTATCATGGATAATGGTGGTTCTGAGAACAAGTGTGAGAAGCCTTTGTATAAGGCAGTCCTTACGGAGACTTCAGCGTCATTTTGCCTTGAAACGGCTTGCTTCGAGAGTAGGTTTGGAAGTGCTCCAGTTGAGTGTTCGAATGGAAGTGGGAGGTCCGCAACCCATGGAGATAGACGAGATGTAGGAAGAGATGGAGGAGTCACACAGAAACATGAACATGGAGATGGTAGGAACACTTCTAACGGTTTGAAAACCCTAACCTTGTCTCCCAATGAAGATATGGTTAACGCTGTTAGAGCAAAGCAAAGTAGGTTAAGAAACATTGCCATATTCTTTGTTTGTTTAGATGCTAATGCTTTGCCTTCGCATAAATTTCTTGATGATTGGTTAAATGTTGTGTGGGGAAAAAAATTTGGCCTACATGTTAATTTTTGCAAAATGATTCAAAAAGGGCTTTTTGTTATTTTTCTAAAAACTCATAATATGCAGGAAAGAATATTAAAGAAGGGTTTTTGGAATGTAGGTCATTCTTTATTCAAAGCTTATCCTTGGTCTTCTAATGGTAACTTTGATAAAGTTATTAAAAAATCCACACCAAATTGGGTGGAAATTAAGAATCTTCATGCCGAATTTTGGCCTTTTATCTCTCATATTTTGAAACCCCTCAGGTCAGTCTTGCAAATAGAAGAGTCTAGGGTTACTCTTCTGCATTTAAATGTGTGTGTTCTTGTGGCTCTGGATCCAAATGTGATCTTTCCTAATATTATATCCCTAAATTTAGAGGAAGAAATTTTTTCTTGGGAAGTTTCTCTGTTGGGTAATTTGCATGCATATTTTCATTGTAAACTTAATGGCCACATTAAGAAGAATTGTCCAACCTGCAATTTGCATTTTGAGAGAGCCAAGGTGAATGTTGATAATTCCAAGGAAGAAATTCCGGATAAGGTTAATGTGGAAGAGGTTTCAGATAAGGATGGTCTACCATCTACTCCAAATGGAAAATTGGATGGCGGTATGTCTAACCAGCCCATGCCGACCAAAAGCCCTTCTAAAGCTAATTCCTTGGAATGCGTTGGTTTTGTCTCTTTAGACAATCCTTTATATGATAAAAATTTTGAGGTGATTCCGGCTGGTCAAGCTGGTCAAGTTCTTGGTGATGTTCATCCCATTACCCGAGTTGTTTTAACATCAAAGGTGGCTGAGGTTAATATTGATGAGATCCCCACCAGATTGAATGCTCAACAGCTTGCTATCAGATCCATTAAAGAGAAGGCAAAGGCTATTAATAATAGGGGTGGTATACTTAAAGAGATATGTCCTCCCTCACTTGTGATCCAAAAAACTCTTGATACAGAGACAGGGGGGCAATTTACTGAGGTTGTGAAAAAGAAAAGGAAAACATATGAGAAGAGGTCGATCTCAGGTAGTTCTGGTGGCAAGAATGCCATCCCGAATTGTTTCAATAGATTGAATAAGGCTCTTAAGACTTCTTCTTTACAACCCCCTTCATGATGTTAAACATTCATAGCTGGAATGTTAGAGGTCTAAAAATGACTGATAGGAAATATATTGTTAGGAAATGGTGTAATAAGTTGAAAGATAAAGATATTGTATGTTTGCAAGAAATTAAAGTTGTCGATTTTCAAGGATCTTGTATTAAAAAATTTTTATGGGATCAAGTGTTAGGTTTTCATTCTGAGCATGAGAAAGGCAAAGCTAGAGTGGCCATGTTAGTTGAACCCAAATGGGCTGACTCCATATTACAACATGGTTGCTCAAGATGTCAAAGGGCACTTTGGGTGACTTTTAAAATTGGGGAGGATATTATTGGGATTTGTAACATTTATGGCCCAAATGATTATAAGGATAGAATTTTGTTGTGGGAATGGTGTTCTTCTAACTTGCTGAAAGCATATTGGATATTTCTAGGAGATTTTAACATGATAGAAGCTAGTTGTGATAAACAAGGAGGTTTGAAGCATCATTGGAAAGGTAATGAACAATTTTTTTGGTGCAAACTCAAAAGATGTTTTAATTTGATTGATCCTTTGGAGAATAATAGGGAGAACTTTAATGACATATAGTTCACTTGGTGCAATAATCAAGGGAAGCAAAATAGAGTTTATTGTAGATTGGATAGAATTTACTGTGACTCTTCTTTTTTTCATTCCACTCTGAAGAGGGTCATTCTCCTATTACTGTGTCTCTTGCTGCAATGTCAGATCATTCTTCTATTTCTATAAAGATACTGATTAATAAGGTTGATAATGTTAATGAAGAAAGTAACAAAAGCAGAAGTTTTAAGTTAAATACCTCTTTGCTAAAAGGCTATGATAATAAAGAAGCTATTAGAATAGTGACCTTTTTATCCAAGCTACGTAATCAGTCTGTAAGACTTGTTAAATAGTGGTGCCATTTAGTGGAGTCTTGGAAAAAAATCTATCAAATTATTGGGAAAAAAGTAGCCAAAGATAAAAATGAAGAAGAGAATGATCTTCAATTCAAGCTCAAGAAAGCTGAATTTGCTCTTCAAAACTGTCCTGATGACCCAATGATGTTAAATAATTTGGTCTCCATCAAGCATAAATTAGGATTCCTTCACAGATACAAGGTCCAAGGGCAAAGGATTCGGGCAAGAATGAATTGGCTTAGAGATGGTGATATAGGGTCTAAATATTTTTTTAACATTATTAAGGCTAAACACAAGGCAGAAAAGATTGAGAATATTCAAACTAAGGGTGGTAAAACTAATGATCCAAAGGCTATTAAGGAGGCTTTTTTCAATTTGTATTCTGAATTGTTCTCTTTGGAAATTGATCAAGAATAGCATGTGCAATTGAGTGATTTTCTGAAGATGATCTCGAAGAAGGTTTCTGGTAGGGAAAGTGATAAGTTGAGTAAAAAAATTTCTCTAGAAGAGATTCAAGAGGCTATCAAGGCTATGGCCAATGACAAATCTCTAGGAATGGATGGTTTGCCTATTGAATTTTATAAGGACGATTTAGATTGGATTGGGGAAGAGCTTTTATTATTCTATAATGATGCGTTTGATAATGGTTCTCTGGGTAGCAGTGTGAATCAAGGAATCATTAAACTGCTTCCTAAATAAGGGGATAGATCTTTAGTCAAGAATTGGAGACCCATCACCCTACTTAAGCTATCATATAAAATTATCGCTAAGTTGTTGGCTAGGAGGATTGTAGACATTACTAAGAATATTGTTTCAGTCACTCAAACAAGTTTTATAAAAGGTAGATATATTTTGGAGAACCTTATCACCAGTTGGGAAGCTATGAATTGGGCTAAGGCTAGTAGGCAAGATGTGGCTATGATACTCCTTGATTTTGACAAGGCTTATGATAGGGTGGAGTGGCATTTTGTTCTTGGTATGTTGAAAGCTTTTGGCTTTCCCTATTATTTTTGCAAATGGATTAAAATTTTGTTTAAAGATGCTTCCACAATTATTGAGATAAATGGGGAACTTTCAAAACCTATTATTCTACAGAGGTCTATCAGGCAAGGCTGCCCTATTGCACCCTCCTTATTTGTGATTGCTGCTGATGCTTTGTTTTTTATTCTTAGGGATGCTTCTTTAGGGCATCATGTTAAGGGCATCACCCTCCCTAATGAAGATGAATTGATCAATGCTCAATTTGTAGATGACACTGTCCTGTTTTTGGATATATCTAAAGAGAATTTTTCTATGGCTCTTCACAGACTTAACTTTTTCTACTCTGTTTCTGGAGCCAAAGTGGCTCCCCATAAGTCTTTTGTTATGGGTTGGAAGGAGACACCTCCTAATTGGTTGACTAAGATGGGTTGGAATTGGACTGGACCTAAAACTATTACTAGGTATCTGGGCATTCCTTTCTCCCTGGATCCTTCATTTTCAGACATGTGGGAGTGGATGTTTAATAAGATCAATGGTAAGCATACTAGATGGCAGACTCACTCCCTTTCATTGGCTAGGAGAGTTCAGGTTGTACAGAAGGTCCTCTCTTCTCATCATATCTTTTTTGCTTCGGCTTGGTTGTTTACTAAGACTCAGTTTGAGATGCTTGAAAAAATTCTCAAAGATTTCTTATGGTTGGATGGCTTGGGGTCCAAGAAGAGACACTATGTTAAGTGGGAATGGTGTTGTCTACCCAAATAATTGGGGGGTTTGGGGATTAAGGATATTAGAACTCAAGGCATTGCTCTTGCAGCCAATTGGATCTTCAAAGCATTTTGGGGAAATGAACCTTGGAAAGTTCTTGTGAGAAATAATGTTGAAAGGTTAGTTATTAAAAAAGGCAAACATTGGAACAACATTCTTTTTTGGGATATTATTATGGGACATTTTAAGATGAAAGTTTTTGGGTCTAAAGTATTTGCCTCTCTGTGATCTGCATGGTCACAAGTGCGGGAGTTTATATCTTGTATTTATGCCACTGGGGGGCCTCCTAATTACATTGTTACTGACAGATCAATTTGGTGGGGATTGTATTTGAATGATAAGCCTCTTGCTCTTACTCAGATTTGTTCAGCTGAAAAATGGAATGAGAAAGGTATTTCTCTTATTAGTGACTTAATAACAATAGGATGGGGTCATGGGATGAGATTTCCAACAAGTTTGACATTCCCAATTCTCAAAGGAAGACATATTCTCTTCTGAATAAAGCTTTACGCAAGGAGAAAGGTGGAAAGTTTATGGACAGCAATTCTTTTATCAGAAATATAAAATGGAATAATGGTACTGGTATTGGTAACACCTCTATTAAGCAGATTTATAATATGTTTAAAAATGATCAATCTGTGTTACAATGTATAGTTAATTGTTGGGGTCTTGACTGTCCTTTCTCAAACTGGCAATTTTTTCTTTGATTACTTTTGGAAGGGTCCTTGTGAGCCTAAGGTTATTCATTTTAGATGGTTGTTATAGCTTAAAAACCTTGTTGTAGGGTCAGTTTTATCATCCATTAAAGTTGAGCCTGTGACTTGCAATCTATGTAATAGACCTGAAAGCTTTGAGTGTTAGTTTAGGTGAAAAACTAATCTCCCAAGAACACCTGCATGCATAACCCTGTCACATGGATGAAGCAAAGAACAGAGGCAAGGAAAAATCAAGGAGGCCAAAAAGCCAGATCCATCTTATGGACATGCAAAGAGCAATATCTCATATAATCCAATAAGTGAATGAATAAAATACAAAGAGGTGAATCCTTATAAAGGAATCACGAAACTCGAAAAAGGAAACTAAAGCCTAAAAAAGCTAGGGTTGCACAATATAATTAATAAAATATTAATTATATGCACCTACAAGATAGCTAAAGAAAACTAGAGTAATAGGCAACTCAATTAATTAAATCAAAGTGATTTAATTAATAAGTTAGAACAAATAATTACTCTAACACCCCCCCTTAAGCGAAGCTTGGGAGGAAGCTAACCTAGCACAGCTATGAAAAAGAATTGGGTCCCGGCAACAAGGCCAAATCAGGTACTCAATCACAACAAAATCTCTATAAAGAGGAGAAATAGAGAAAACCACATGGGAAAAACCCTACTCCAAAAAGAGATAGCAAAGAATGTTCCAGAAGAAGGAACAAAGAGATCAGAAGAGAATCATTGACGCATGAAGAACTGCAAAACTCTGTCAAAATGCTGATCTGTAGAACCTCCATGGAAATAGAAGGCACGAACCATCAACCAAAGAAGCATAGAACAGCAATATAACCTCCCCTTAAGGCAGGTGAGGTGGTAGGCAGCTGAAAAGATGGGCCAAGAATCTCCTACAACACAAGAACCAGACACATCGAGAGTGAGGTACAGACACCAATAAAGGCACGTTTCATCGACACTGCATGAGAAAAAAGAGAAAGAGGGCCTATAAGCGGCAAACAACTATCCCCCCCATGGCACTTTATATAATAGTGCGAGTACAACGAATCACAATGATGAAAAGGATCCCAAAACGCAAGAGTGGCACTTTATCTCAGTGCGTTGCATAAAAATGCTTACAATGAATATCAACAATGATCAGAAAAGACATAAGGCTGAAACAACAGAAGGTAGAGCCCAAAACGAAGCAACTGAAGCAACAAAATCAATCTCCGGATCTGAAACAATCAGGATATCCACCAGAATGCTAAAACGCAAAAGACTGAATAGGATGTGCCTGAAACAGAATCTGGAACAACAACCAGCATCACTAGGAAGAGCACAGAAAGAGCTTTCCAGCGATATATAGAAGTCCAAAATCGGAGATCGGAAGCTCAAGATACGCCTCCCAGAGTGCAAAATAGAACATCCGGCTTTGACTGCCAAAATAGGTAACAAAACTGCATCAAAATCCAAAAAAACCTGTACCAGCATCTCCGTCTCGGAACCAGCTTTCCGGCGCATTTTTCGGATCGAAAAAATACGTTCGTATGCTCAAGTTACGGAGAAAAAAACAACAGGGCCTCTGAAAATGCATGAAAAAAATTTATTTTTCTTTTAAATAAAAAAAACCTTCATAAAAAAATGCCACCACGATGAGCAGAGGCGGAGCGGAGGTGGGCGGCCGAGCCGCTGGCGGCGGTGGCGGGCAGGAGGCGCCGCTGCGGCGGAGCCGCCACGGAGCCGCTAGTAGACCGCTGAGCGGTGACCGCAGCGGTTCCGCTGCGGTTAACTAATCGCCGACGGATATCAAAGCCGCAGTGTAATATTTTTTTACAATTTTTTTTTTATTTTGACGCCTCGAAACGCATGCAGGGGGCCGTACGGCCCTGTACGGCAAAAAAAAAATTTGCCTCCCAAACCAACAGTGTCCAAAATGGACAAATTTTATATGAATTCTGACTGCAAACGGCCTTCCGGATCCAATGGAAGTGTCTGTTTGAGCCCAAAGTGCCCCAAAAAAAAAAAAATTTGTGCAAAAAAGTTGTCCGTACAGCCTCCCACTGCTCCGAAAAAACGCAGCTTCTGAAATGCTTCAACAAACCACGAACAGCGAGCAACAAGCTAGCTCTGATACCATGTTAGATTAGGTGATAAACTAATCTCCCAAGAACACCTGCATGCATAACCCTGTCACATGGATGAAGCAAAGAACAGAGGCAAGGAAAAATCAAGGAGGCCAAAAAGCCAGATCCATCTTATGGACATGCAAAGAGCAATATCTCATATAATCCAATAAGTGAATGAATAAAATACAAAGAGGTGAATCCTTATAAAGGAATCACGAAACCCGAAAAGGGAAACTAAAGCCTAAAAAAGCTAGGGTTGCACAATATAATTAATAAAATATTAATTATATGCACCTACAAGATAGCTTAAGAAAACTAGAGTAATAGGCAACTCAATTAATTAAATCAAAGTGATTTAATTAATAAGTTAGAACAAATAATTATTCTAACATTGAGCATATCATTTTTTAATGTATTTTTGCTTCTAAAGTTTGGGCCATTTTCTTTGGGTACCCTATTGATTGAAAAAAAAATAATGGTTTTACTTGGTGTGAAATATTGGCTGGTTATGTGAGATCTTTTGACTTATCTCTTAATAGATTTTGGTTTGCTCTTACTGGTGAAGTATTACGGTTTCTTTGGAAGGAAAGAAACAAGGAGATATTTCAAAATGTGAGAAGATTTCCTAATGAGTTTAATCTTAAACTCACACATTTTTACATCATGTTACAGGTTTCTTTTTGCTTGGAGATTACAAAACCTAGATTCATGAAGCTAATGCATGATGGGATGCTAATGATTTACAAAGATGAAGTTAAAGCTGCTCATTACATTGAAAGATATCAGAGTTTCCTTACACAAGCAGAGATTGAAGATCTAAGCATACTTATGGAAAAGTGTCATTTGGATGCTGACAAGGAGACAGTTACATGTGTTGGAACTACTTCAGCACATATTTATGAGACTAATCAGCTAGATCATGTTTTTCAGAATTTATAGTTTTATAGTGCATGTATCATCTTATAAGAAATAGTGATATATCTTATACGGTCTTGGATGTTCATATTAGAAACTCTATGTAAAGTCTTTTAGTTGGGTTACTCCTCCCTCCAATTTTGTAATAGTTTTGAGGGTTGGCTCTTTTTCAAAGTGACAAGTTTGATTGAATGTTGTTTAAACTTTTTCAATACAATATATATATATATATATATATATAACCATATAACCAACTGAAGCTATTAAATATTAACAATATAAACTTATAAACAGCAACTAATAGTCACAACCCTTTAAAAAGAGAAGTCATTCCCTTGTACACACACATATATATAAGAGCAAAAACGTGGAATACGAAGTGGGAGAATCAACAAAGAAGGAAAAAGAATGGTTTGTGCCCCTTCTTATCCCAGAGAACTAATTTCTATTGGTACAGCAAAATTTGGGATTTAATAGTCAAATTAGTAACATGGGTGTACAATTAATGAATAGATAGAATGATCTTATCAACGAAAACAATGATCTCAATTTAAATACACATATACATCATCGTATTGATGGCAAAATTAATGTCACCAAGAATCATTAACATGAATAATAATTATCACACTATTATTATGTTTCTTTAATGGTCATCTTAATTAATCTTTAGTTTATTTGGTAGTTTCTATTTCCGTCTTTAGGTCACAATTGTTTCTTTTAGAAACATCACCTTAATAAATCTATTTAAGGAGCTTACTTCTCCTTTGCTTAATACAACTACAACAACATTAATGTCACCAAGAATCATTGACATGAATAATTATTATTACACTATTATTGTGTTTCTTTAATGGTCATCTTAATTAATCTTTAGTTTATTTGGTAGTTTCTATTTCCGTCTTTAGGTCACAATTGTTTCTTTTAGAAACATCACCTTAATAAATCTATTTAAAGAGCTTACTTCTCCTTTGCTTAATACAACTACAACAACATTGATTTATTATAACATGGTATCCAAGCAAGTCGATGGGAATTCATACAATTTGGTGGATTTTTCAGAAAAATTCAAGCCTCTTTTACTCTGGTAATTTTTCCAGAAATTTGTTTTTCAATTTTTTGAAATAAAAATCATTAGAGGTATTTTATGAAACTTTTGTAGTTCGTTTTTGAAGTTTTAGTTGGAAATCACAAGCCTGGTTGAGGGTTTTGATCCCACAATTTCTTGGTTGCAAAAAAAGTCTCTAATTTCCAAGGGTTGCATGTACTTGTGTGTTTGTTGCATGTACTTGTATGCACTTGCATGTGTTTTCAGACCATGCAAAGCCTCATGTTTTGTAGTATGAAGGTTTTTATGATGTGTTTTCATAATATTTACCCTCAAACAAAAAAAAAATCTGATTTTGTAATTCACAAAGTTACGTGCAATCCTTCTATGGGTTTATAATTTTTTCCTCAAAAATTATCTATTGGGTTTCACCATTTTTCCTAAATAAATACAAAGCTTTGTATTCTCTCATCTGTGCCTCAGATTTTGTTGTTTGGTTTTGATTGACTTTTTGCCTCAAAAATCATGCTAGGTTTTGATCAATTTTTCACCTCAAAAATTGTGTCAAGTTTTCGTCAATTTTTCTCCTAAAAAATTGTGGCTTTACAATCTGTTTTGGAGCATCATGGTCACTTGCAAAGTTTGAAGGGTTTGATGATTTTTCCTCAAAATTGTGCTAGTTGTTCTCAGTGTTTGTCTCTATCTCCAAGGAAGAGCACTACATTATCCAACATTAGGTTGGATGTTTTTGTGATGAATTCTAGTTAGATGTTTTGTTGATTCTGGGAGGGTTTGTGGCAAAGTTAGTGGAAGGCTCTTGTCATTTGTTGCAAAAAATTCTGAAGAAGGGGACACCCTTATCTGTTCTTTTATGTGCAGATTTTGGCTTCTTAATTATTTACATTTTGCAAATCTAGGAAGGGTCTCAGCAGCAGCAAAATGTTTTGAAGAATTTGTGATCAAAAGACATCAGTTAGACAATGACCATTAAGGAAGGGTATTAGAATATTATAATGTTTCTTGAATGGTCATCTTAGTTACAACAGTACAATATCCTAATGAGTTATTTCTGTATAATATTGTACAATATCCTAAAGAACTATTATGTAATATTTAGTTACTATTTTGATAATTCCTATGATGATTGATGAACACTTTAATGATTGATGGACATTGAACATTGAATCATGTTTCAAACTTTCATGAACTATATTTTTATTTTGTAATTCAATATAAAGATTTTCACTAGAAACGTGAACATAGATCAAAGATCAAGTAATTAAATTTTTTATGTTTATCTTTGGCATTTGGCATTGATCAATGATCAAGCATCATTCTATGAAACAATAATAGTTGTTCAATTCTGTATATTTCTCTTTTTTTTGTATATATAATGCATATATATACACACACACGTACCCATACATACCCAAATGCAAAAAGAAATTCACATAACGATATACTGAGTTCTCATATCTAGACCTGTCCCCAACCCAAGCTGGTAACTTAAAAATTCATTGTTTCAGCTGTTACACTTTCTGAGTTCATTATTTCTGTTGTTTACTAAGGTTCAGAACATTAAATGTGCATCATTCTGATTTTCTGAATTGTATACAGCAGTCCATGATGTTCAAACTTTAAATATTCAGTTGTAAAATATGATTGCAAATTGTTTGTCACAATGTCTCCTTGACATAAGGGGGAGAAATGTTATGAAAGTAATAAACAAATCAAATAGATGATAATTATCAGAACAATTCATATTCAAGCGTACTCCAAATGTTTGGCGAAGTAAGAAATTGGTTTCACATTGGGGTGGGACACCTCGCACCTTTGAGGGTGTTTACATACTCATACATTTTCCAATCACTATCATGTAGTTTCAGCTCCAGTTTTTGCATGTTTGACATCTATTTTAAGGATTTGAACTTTGCACCCTTCCACACAGCTGTAAAGACATAAATGTAATTTATGTGTAAATAAATATTAAAGCTTGCCTAAATTGCTATCCAGAGGAATTTTGTTGTTGAATATTTATCATAGCATTTATTTACCATTTAGCACCTCGTTCTAAGATCTTATATCTACTAAAAAAGACGCCCATTTCCTATTGTCGTGGTCGATTAACAACGCACATATGAGTTTCACAAGGATTTCACAAATTTTACAAGCTAGTATATATCAGATCTGCTTGCACAATTGTCATAATTTCTGAAGTTCATCATTTGAGGGTTCCAAATTACATATCAACTTTTGGGATGTTAAAATAGGTTCATTTTGATTGATAATGGTTTTGCAATTTTGACATATAGCTGATTCGGACTAATTTCAAAAAAGGTTCGATATCTACATTTGGTATTTGCTTATCGTTTCAGCTTGCATATCTACATTATGTATTTATTTATCATTTCAGCTTGCACATGTATGAAAAATCATTTATCTCCTAAGGTTGTTCAATTGAGGAATTGCAACCTTTTTTCTAATTTAAACACACATTTCTCATTTTAGTGCAGGCTATCCATCTATCTTAAAGATAAATTTATACCATGTATGTAAAAAGACTAATGCAGGAGAGAACATACTTACATACTTTACCATCAGAAACAAACTCTGCAATATCAACAAATGTCCCACAAGGATATGTGCATGTTAGAAGACCTGAAATGCAGAACATGGCATGACATGATTATAGTTTAAATATAAAGGATGCAACCATAAAATCAAATCAACTTTGATCGTTCATAAAAACAGCAATGCAATTATCAAAGACTATTTAGTATATAGATTTTGAGATGTAGTCAGCCATAAACCTTGCTTGTGGATTCCTCTAAGGCACATTTTTTTGCATCAGATTTGTTTGTTATCATTAATGGCCATACCTAGGCAATTTCAGTTGTAGAAAACAATTTTAATGCATTCAGTTTAACTTTTGACCTAAGTCACTGTGTTTGTAGGATTAAATACTTGAAATTCAAAATTAGGTATAAACTTAAAAAGCCCAAAAATTCATTTAAAATCTCTCAAATTTTGCCTTGTACAATTTTTCTAAATAAAAGATTATAAAAATTGTTGACAATGTAGTTTTTTCTATTTTTTTCTATCATCAACCCACATTGTTGAGCATTTTTTGTAGATTAGGTTTGTCATTTCAGTTCTTTTTCACAATTGATGTCAATATCCTTGCACATATGCTCTTAAGAATTAGTTTCACATTAAGTTTTCTCCATCATAAATAGTATTTGTATTCATGCCTTATTTTGCTTGAATGGCATTGTTTGTCAAAACAAAAACAAATGGACCATGGTTGTAGCTGGAGTGAAGAGTGTACACGGTGCCAATGAAGTGACATTTAAAGAAGTCTTGTTTTTCTGTTTTATGTAATGTCCCCTTTTTTGGGACAATACAGAATTGATAGGCCAACCCAATAGTATTCATATTGACTTATGGGGACTTAATACAGAATTATTAAAAGTCAATTTGATATAATAAAGAGGGTTAATAAGAGAAAAAATAGCAATAAAACAAGGAGCTAGGAAAAGCAAGTTGAAGTTGTTAAAGTTTGTAGCTGCAATAGAGATCTTTATCTCTCGAAATCTGAACGTTATTACCATTATTGTCATCTTCAGCTGAAAATGACACTTAAGTTTAATTTGTAATATTAAATGTAAATGGCATGTTATTCACATGCATTGAGACATGAATATTTTAAGAGTTATAATTAATTATAGGAGTTATGAGAATCTCAAGAGACCTTCCATTGGAATGTGAAGAGTCTCTCCTTAAGCTATTCATATTGCATTAAGCGCTAGGTATTGTACACTTGAGCATTTCATTATCAATAAAGATTTTTTTTTTGCGTGGCTGGGTTTTTCCCTTCATTCTCGAGGGGTTTTCCCAGGATGTACTAGTGTTTATTTGTTCATTTTTGTCTCTTTCTTGTTGTTTTTTATCATCATGGATTTATGGGCTGTAGTTTTAACATGGTATCAAAGCTGGAATAGATAACAACTTACTAGTTTTTTTTTTTTTTTTGGTTTTTTATTTGTTTCAGTTTATATATCTGTGTCTGAGTCTTCAAATCCCTAATATTGTTTTTATTAAATTATCTTTTGCTCAAATCCTATGGTGATGTGCACGACAGGCAATTCAGTGGTTTCCGTCTAATCTCTCATGGGCGGATATGTCTAAATGATGCTCAGATTGATTGATTAGGAAGCTTTCTTTGATTTTTGTTTCTATTTCTTTTGTCGTCTCTTTTATCAATTTTGTGTGTATTCAATATTGGGCATCTACTTCGATGCAACATTTAAATCTATTTATATTTTTAAGTTGCGCATAGTGAAAATCATGCAAATTATTTCTTGATTTTGGCTAGGCATATTGAATATTCTAAGCGGGTTGATTGTATTTTGGAGCATGAAATCTCACATTTTTATATTTGGCACAGTGAATCACACTTTCTCTGCTATGCGATCAAATGCACAGGTCTAGGTAACAACATTTGACACTTCTCAATACTTCATCAAATAAATCAGATCTTTACTATTGGAGCCATGGAGACTCCAAATTAATTTGATGTAGGATTAAGTACAATCAAGATGCTTGTATGTCACTCGCGATTACTGGTGGTTCGCTCAACTATATTTGGATGCGGAGTAATCCCTAGTTATTACTCCTCTAATCGCAAGAATTATAAAAAGTTAAAGGTTGGGCATAGAAAAAAAATAGAGATAGTTTGAATAGATATTTGAAACCCATTATCCATTGTAGAATGATAGTTGAGGGGTCTTCTGAAAAGCATGGAGACGGTCATGATGGAAGAGAAGAAAAGACCCTGACACTAAATCCAAATGCTATTAATTCAAATACAGCTTAGTCTTCCATCTCAAGTGATCAATAATTGATCATTTTGGCGCTCAAGCATCTATCGATTATTAGGGAGTTTACTGCATGGGAAATATATCGCATGTTGCGTGGGGAGCATAGTGCAAGATCCTAATCGTCCAAAGACATCGTGCAATATCACTGAGTTTTCTGTGCATTTCCTACAAGGGAAACAAGGGAGTCACTCTTTGTTTTGCAATCACTGTAGTATTTAACATGCACGCACTTGGTCACAATGGGAGCTATGCTTCAAGTGCATGCTACAGGAGGACACGTACAAGCTGAATTAGCTGCAAACTTCTCTTCACTCGCTTGCTACTGGAGACAAGAAGAATCACGTGTTTGTCATGCGAATTGCAGAAGACGTAGCTTGAGTATTCATCAGGGATTTAAATGGCATCTTCATCCCAAAGTTGTTGTCAAGGAAATAAAGTGTTTTGTTTTACCACTTGCAGTGATAAGAGGAATAGTTCCTGTAATAGAGACATACAGCAATCCCTTTTTGAGCTTAGACCATAGCTTGAGATAAGTATTACTATTCTATGTTCTGTTTTCTTTCCATGTCATATCAATATCATATTTTTATATGAAAATTTATATTGATGCTATGAGCTTTACATAAGCTGTAGAGGCACCATTCTAGATCTCTTTATGTATGTATGACTATTGATTGGAGACTTCAATTTTGACATTCGATTCTGCAGAAATATCAATTAATGTCATTCTATGTTATGTCTCAATGGTATTAGAGTCAATACAGTATTGCAATTGGAGTCACCTATGATTACAATGGCTTAGTTTTAGAAACAAAGACATTGTAATTGGTAGTGTCTTTGACTAATATTGTGAAAAGTATTCTGGCGTGAAAGGATTTTGTTGAGAAAGCAACATATACTTTAGGAGTAATGTTTGGCTCCATGGGAGTTCAATGGTTTTATATAGCTCGTAATAGTGTTTTCTTTTCAGTATTCATCTCTTTATATAATAGATTAGTTTACTAATCTCTTTTCGTTGCAGGATGCAACAAAAGCAATGATTAAGAGCTAATGTTTTAGCTCCAGAGGGAGATATTGAGCTTGAGAGGGAGATTTTAGCTTCAAAGGGAGGCTTCATAATTAAGAGGAAGTACTTATGGAATCCCCATCACTCTCATAGATGCTTGTGATGCTTGTGGTATTTATATTTGAGACTTAAATGGAATCAAGTCTTAGTTTGTTATTGCCTATTTTATTCTTGTGTGAACAAATGAGATTATCAGATCGGCTATGATAACTCTTTCACTATGCCATAGTGAACATCATGTTCATAGAGTCCATGATGTCATCACGTTGAGAGATTCCGTGATGGAAATTGGGTGTCATGTTGAGAGATTCCATGACATTTCACGTTGAGAGAGTTTGTGAATAAAGGCTTAGCTTTGAGTCTTACAAATATTTACAGGTTGAGTGATTCCATGAATATGAGTAATTGTTATAGGTTTTAATGTTGAGTGATTCTATGAATATGACTCATTGTTACAGGATTTCATGTTGAGTAACTCCATGAATTATGTTTTATGATCAAAATTTATCATTGACATTTTTTGGTTGCAGCTTTGTTTGACTGTTTAGCTAAAGATCTCTCTTGCTAAGAGGAAGTGTTAAAGTTTATAGCTGCAATAGAGATCCTTATCTCTCAAAATCTGAAAATTATTACCGTTATTGTCATCTTCAGCTGAAAAGGACACTTACATTTAATTTGTAATATTAAATGTAAATGACATGCGTCATTCACATGCATTGAGGCATGAATATTTGAAGAGTTAAAATTAATTATAGGAGTTATGAGAATCTCAAGAGACCTTCCGTTGGAATGTGAAGAGTCTCTCCTTAAGTTATTTATATTGCATTAAGCGATAGGTATTGTACACTTGAGCATTTCATTATCAATAAAGATATATTTTTGTTGCGTGGCTGGGTTTTTCCCTTCATTCTCAAGGGGTTTTCCTAAGATATTTTTGGTGTTTATTTGTTCATTTTTGTCTCTTTCTTATTGTTTTTTTATCATCATGGATTTATGGGCTCTAGTTTTAACAGAAGTGTCAAGCTGGATGCATTAAAAGAAGAAAAGGAGACTCATTGGCATGCTTGGATATTGAATGGAATTTTCAGATTTCTTCTCTTGAAGAATTGGAAGCTCAGTTTCAGCCAGCTTTGAGGACGGAAACCCTCTAGTCGGAAGATGGTGAAAGAAAACCCCTTGTCCATGGAGACGTCATATCTAGTGTCTCACTTGTGCTTAAACTTTATTTCTATTCCCCAAACTGATTGTCATTTCTGTGTCTACGACTGGAGTTGATTAGTATTCTACTGAAAGTCTGATAGTAGCATTCATTTGGAAAATATCATATTGTTGTTGGTTATTTAGTATGAACTGTTGAAAATGGAATAAAATAAGAATTCTAAGATTGTCAATTGCTGATTTTACTGATAAATTCTGTAAGCTTTTGCATGATTGTCTGCTTGAATTTCTAAAAATACTTGTGTGAGAAATTGGGAAAATCAAAATATCCAACAAGGATATTATAGTGGTACCAGAACTAAAAATCTTGACATCCTATGAAGTTTATTCAGAAACAAAATTACAGAAGGTTTTAGCAAAAGGCTTTCCTTCAGAGATAAATTTACAAAAGGGTTAAGATTGTGAAGGATTTTTGCAAAGAATAAAAAATCTACCATTCTCAGAAGTCGACTGTGTCTGAGAAAATATCACTTGACCAAGGCTATGAAATTGTGAATGTCTAGAATCTGCTAAAGAATTTGAAATTGTATTATCTATGCATGGCTGATAACTATTGTGGGTCCTGTTGATTTCAAACAAATAATTCTAAAATTTTATTTATGAAACTCCTGTTGTAGCTGAAAACCCTGCTAGACATACCTTTACGGAGTTTAGGTAAGTCCGTAGAAGAATCTATTTAGATTTAAGTGCAAACCATTATAGTTTTTTTTTGGCATTGGTTTGAAGTATTAAAGTTTAGCACTGGCAGAGAATTAAAGTATATGTGTTGCCATGAGTAAAGTGAGAAGCTTTGTTTCGCTCTACTTATTAACAGGGCATTCAACTTTATACTGACCGATAAAATTTATATTGGTGTGTAGGCTTCAATACATATGGCCTTTGATTGTATTAAATGTCAAAAGATTAGAGACTAATATACGAGTGGCATTTATTCTCAAGTCTAAGGAAGAATGTTGGTTGTGTTTGATGTTCTATAATCTGGAGATTAAAGCTTGAATATTTTAAGATAGGACACATGGAAACATAATATGGAAAGTTGAATATCTCATTCGAACCCTTTGTATTGCTGACTGATTCTTGTAGACATGTCTAGTGTTGTAGTTTCAATGCAAACTCATTCTGGAGTTTAACAAATGAGTGAATAATATTTTTTGAGTTGTTGTGAGAAATAAATTGCTCAAGAAGTTGGGTAGAGCTATAGTTGCTAATACGGATTCATAGTTTTTTTAGGGTTCACATTCATCATTGGTGGAGTTTATACAACAGGTAGAAAATTCAATGCAAAGTGAGGAACAAACAGTAAAGGCATTTGATATAGGATGAAGACTTTTCATTAGCCATGATTGGAAATTTCTGATGTGTTAATGCTAGTGGGATTCAATACGATGGGTAACAAAAAATTGTGAGGTGAGAGTCGAGAGGAAATTTCGCAATTATTAATCCTAGGTGTTATCAGGCTGAGAAGGAAACAAATTTGATAGATGTATACCATTTTTCATCTTGGAAGATGTCAATGGTAGAGTTGCAGGGAGCCATTTTTTTGGCTTATCCAAAGTGAGTAAAAATATCATTCCTTCGTAGTTCCTAATCCTATTCAGGTCGCAGTGGGAGGTGCATGCCGTGAAAGTCAAGTGGGAAACAAAATGGCAATTCTCGAGCAAGATACGAACTAGGAGAAATAACATAGTTACTGTGAAAATAAAAGTGTCAGATTCCATTAGGAAGTTTGGTTAGGCTCACCACTATCGGGAATTTATTCTCAGCTTGTGACTTGACTTTCAGCCATCCTTGCATACTGACAGAATAGTGTTTGGAAATGTCTTAAAGCCTTCTCTTAGGCATAGTCTTCCACCAAGTTTCAACTCAAGCTTCCATCTAGACATTAAACATGACGACATAGAGATCAGTATGCTTTTATGTTACACCAAGACAAAAACCAATGGGAGTGAACAACAAAACTATCGGGTTAGAAAAGAACAAGCAGATGAGATGGGTATAGCTTGGTCTAACAATCGTAACAAGCGTAACATTCCATAGCAGTGAACAATCGTTCCAACAGTTCTTAAGAAATAGTATTTCTGACTAGGTTCAAGGAGTGTCGGCTACAATTGCAAATTCATAAGTCTATCGTCAAGGATTGTTAACGGGAAAATTACATGACTCGGCTGAAATAAACTAGTGAAGACTATTAACTTTGAAACAAGCTCACCACCCTATAGCTGTTGAAACAAGGCATTGGGTTGGAACCTGACTTGGTCTGTATTTGGTAACAGAAATGTTGGTTTTGCATAAGTTTTTGTGGCTTGTCTGCAATCACAAGGAGTTGTGAATAATATCGTACCTCTTTGAAGTTGTTAATGCACACAAATATATTTCCAAAAAATTGAAACATCTAAAACTAAAATCTCAATCCTGAGTATTTGGTGCAAGAGCAATATTGATGTTTCCCACCATTTCATTCAATTGTGGTGTGGTAATCAATCTTAGGATGTCATTTCGAGTTTGAAATGTAGTTGAGATGGTTCATTTTTGGTTGTAAGTCATTTAGATATATTCTTGTCACAATAAGGCTATGTTAGCCACTTGATCAAACTAGGTAAATGCCTATCAAAGGTCAAATCTTCATCAAATTTGGTCTTGTACTGAAATATTATGTCTTGACATGTCATTGTGACCCTTTGGTCATGTTTGTATGGGTCCCAATCAGATTAGATTGGAAAATGCAAAAAAGATGCAAAATTGCAAAATTGCAACTTTTGCAATTTCTTGTCTTCATGTGAAGGTGAACAGTCACCTTTTGCTTTCCTCGTGGAGATGCCTTCATTGGAGGTCAGAGGCCATCTGCCACGCTCGAAAATGTAAGGGAGAAGACAATTTGAAAAGTTAATGAAGATTGGAACTTTGATTTTGGTGAGAAACCGTACTGTACTTACCCGTAAGTTTACTGTTTCTTTGCACTTTTACTCATACTCACCTACTTTTTGTTGAGAATGGACTAACGATGTTTTGCATTGCATTTTGTCCATTTTGATGACATTGATATAGTAGTTTGGAAGATAGATTGTGCTCAATATAGAATCTTGCGTTCCCTATTTTCCTTGGACTGTGACTTAGTGTTAATTTAGATGTAATATATCTCACTTTGAAACTGATTAGTGAAATGAGAGGAGATCGAGTCTTTATTTTTTATGACTATCAAGCATGCTAGCCTTCCTTTGTTATGCTGCAACTATGGAGTTACATGGAGGAAAGGGAAATAGTCTTGTGTACTATATGTCTTTGCATTCAACATTCTTACTTCCCACCTTAGTCATACTATATTCTGTCATTTCAGCTAAGCATTAAGGTATGTGACTAGCTAGGGTTTGATAGCAGCACGTTGTAGAAGATTGATAATGAAGTTAGTTCACTGAGATAGCTTCTTTAGAGCATATTTAAATTGTTCATACCAAAATCTCTGAGATTCAACATGTGGGTATTGTTCAAAGTCCCTTGAAACAACATATGCCATGATTTTTAGGCCTAAAACCCTTAAACCTAAAGTTTTGTGGTTTAGTGATCTAAAAGTAGGTTGGAGACCCAAGTCTTTGGAATCTTGTAGAACTCAAAAACGGGTGTCATAATATCTATTTTATTATTTGGGTGTTTTATAGAGATTTTGAGTTAAAGACCAAAACCTCAATATGGAGGCCTAATTGTTTTAGGTCTGTTTTATGCCTGTTTTGCATTTTCTCTTTGTGAGTATTTGGAAAGAAGCTTGCAACCTCAAAATTGATTGATTCTAAGTGGGATGAGATGTCTAAAGCTTCTGGAGGCACCCTTGATCACTATGTGCTAAAAGATCCTTGGGAATGCTTGTGTGGTAACCTTGGAAGGTGAAGAGTCCATTTAGGTTTTATGAAGCTTGAAGCTTGGTTGGAGGAGTAGGTGTATTGCTTGTGATAGGTGATCTATTTGGGCCCATAAGATTGCCTCAGCCTTGGAAGGGTCTTGGAGTTAACTCTTGTCTTTGGAGCTTACCATTGGAGTTTGGGATCTTACCTTGCCATTGACCTATTTAGTTGCATCATATTGGTATCAAGGCCATATCAACTTGTTTGTGTTCAGTACAAAATAGGGACAGTTTAAAATGCCACCTAAGGGAGTCAAACACCTTGAAATGGTGATTGAGGAAATGGAGAAAAGAACTAACCAAAAATGGGAAGAAAGGTTGAAGAAGATGATGGAGAAATTGAAGACTGAGGAGAATAACTCTGACAGTGAAGAAGAAGAGTGGGAAGAATAGGAAGAAGGTGGGGATCAGAACCAAGAACATGAACCACCAAGGAGCAAAGAAGTTGAAGAAGCCAAGAAAGAACAACAGGCTTTCCTTGAAGCCATTAGGGAATCCAAGAAAGAGGAATTCAAAGTAAAGGTGTCTACTTCTAGTGGAAACATGGATGGAGAGGAGTTGACAAACTAGATAGCGGCCTTAGATACTTATGTTGACGTCAAGGATGTTGAGGAGGAGAAAAAGGTGAAGAATGCCAAAACAAAGCTCAAAGGATTTGTACTAATATGGTGGAATTATACCCAAACAGATAGGGAAAGGAATAGTAAGAAGCCTATCACTAAATGGAATAGAGTAATAGCCATGATGAAGAACAAGTTTGTGCTATTTGACTTTGAAGTTCAAATGATCAAGAAATTTCACAATATCAAACAGATGGATAAGAATGTTGTCATCTATACTGAGAAGTTCCATAAGAATAGTATGAGGGCTATTAACATAAGGCAAAAGCAAGATTCAAAATGATTTACAACAAGGAGAAAAAAAAAACAAAGGATATGAAAGCATACCAAAAATCAAGCATCTGCAATCAAAGAAGAAAAATTCCTTTTTTGCAAACATTAGGGATTAAACTTGATGGTAACTTCCAAAAAGAAATGTATTAACAAAGCTACATAGAGTACAATTTGGGGATAACAAATTGCCTTAATGACACCTTATAAATACATTAGAAAAAAGAGGCTTAACCTACGAATTCATGAGAAAATCACGTTGGATAGCGTCAATTTTGTAACATCGAAATTGAGGACAATACTTTCCTTGGTCCTTGGGAATGTTCTTGCAAGAAAACAAGAATGGTGCATTATGAATATTGCTGAGACATTTATGCAGGTGATGGTAGCATCATGGATTACAAAGCAGAGTCAACACAAGAGGGCTCTCCCAGTGAGAGGGAGCGAACTATAAGGGATTTTATTCTAGTCTTGGAGCAATCATATTCTTTTTTAATCTAAAGCCTAATCTTATGATAGTAGGTCCAAGATGGTCTTGGATCTAGCACTTTTAGTCGTATGTGGTCATGCCAAAGGATGGCTCTTGGAGCAAGATATTTTCCATGATTGGGATCATGTGAGCAATCGATGCTTTCGTGTCAAAGGGAGCAACTAGGGGATCTGCTTAATATGATTTTTGAGGATCTCAATCATATTGGTTTAAAAGGAAGTAGATCATGTCAAGATGGCTTCTCTAGTGATTGGTCAGAGGACTATTATTCATGGGATGGACTCCTATGATTGGAAGGCCTTTATGTGGACACCTAGGTCGTGATACTCTAAAAAACATGGAAACTCAGTGAGCTTGAGATTCACCAAGAGTGATGCAAACTCCAACCTTGTGTTTCATGATAGAACAAAGCATGTAAAGATTGAATATCACTACATTAGAGATATTGTGCAAAGGAATGCTTCTAGTTGAAGTACATTAACAATGATGATCAAACGGCTCATATTCTCACTAAGGCACTTGCCAAAGTGAAGTTTGTGCATTTTCGACACATGCTTGGTATTGTGGAGAACGAAGTCATGGCTAAAAGGGAGTCTCAGCATTAGTGATTCCTTGAGATGTACTATAATGAGTTCTTCTTTGTGAGGGATAAGTTTGAGGTGCAATCCCTTGTTAATGAGTTCTTCTCAATGAGGGAGAAATTTGAGGTGCAATCCCTTGTTGGTGTGTTTCTCTATAAGAGAGACTTGAGGTGTCAGCCCTTATTACCACCCTTTGATATGGTTCATGGTGGATGTCATGTGCGATGCCATGACAACACCTGAGAGAATCTTTGGTGACTTTCTTGTACTCTTGTGTTCACCCTCTAGATGAGCCATGGTGAATATCATTGTAAGGTGACGATCTCACAATGATAAACACTTGTGCATCTTACCATCATTTTGAGGTGATGATCTTACAATGATGGTTGACATCTTGTGAAGTAATATTTATGGATAGGCATAAAGTGGATATCATGTGAGATGATATCTATGGATAAGCCATATTGGTGAATATTACATGTCAAGATGTCTATAAGCTATAATAGTGGATATCACGTGAGGTTATATATGTAGAAAGCCATAATGGTGGATATCATGTGAGGTGATATTTATGGAAAGTAATAACGTTGGATATCACATGAAGTGATATCTATGAATAAGTCATAATGGTTGATATCGCAAGAGGCAATATCTTTCCACATATGGATGTAGCCATTGTGGTCAATGATCACAGTAAGGTCATGTAACTTGTAAATGATAAGAAGGCTTCCTCCCTAGCTAAAAGGGAGTGTTGATGTTATTACAACTATGGTTGGATTCCTTCAAGCTAACATAGATAACATAAATAGTTGTGGTAATATAATTATATTAAGGGATAATGATGTAATTATATTATATGATAATGTAACTATTATTGATTGATAATATAATAATTATATTATATTATTATACAATAATTATTATATCATCAATCAATAATAATATAACATAATTATTATATTATATTATATTATTATAAGTGTGGTGACCCTTGGTGAAGGAGCACCATCGATACGTATAAATGAAGAATTATTTTTTCCTCACAATTACCAAAAGCATAATATATCTTGTTGATCCTTCATGTGCCTCTCCCAACACCATTGAAATCTCTTCTATTGCACATCTCAAAACTTGATCATGTCCCATTTTATATAAAAACTTGTTAATCAATTGAAATTTTGAGATTCTAAGGACAAACTTGTTGAGAGGGTATGAAATCTAGGCAAAGTTCTTGATGAACTTTTGATAATATCTTGTGTCTACGGAAGGACTTGACTCTTGTTACATTTGCCGAGGGTTCCATCTCGATGATTACTCTCACCTTGTCTAAATTTTTCTTCAGTCTGGTCTTGCACACAATATGGCCGAACAGTTTCCCCTAAGGCACCATAAACTAGCACTTCTTTGGATTAATGCTAGTTGGGCTTTCCAACACTATTCAATGCACTCCCTTAAGTCCACCAAGTGGACGTCTTGTCCATTGTAGATGGACCACTCATCTAAAAAGGCCTTGAAGTTCCCTATGAACATCTTGTTAAAGATATGCATCATTATACTTTGGAAGGTGGCAAGGGTATTACACAACCTAAATGACATTCAATTGTATGCATACATGCCATCCTTGACCACAAATGCAGTTTTCAACTTGACCTCTTCCACAATAAAGATTTGATTGTACCGCAAAAATATGCCCATGCAGTACATTTTGTGTCCAACCAATTCCTCAAGAGTATATCTGTGAAACGTATCAAGAATATGCCCTTGACGATGTCTGCAATCAAATACCAAAAGTCCACACAAATGCAAATTTGCCACTTTTAATAATATCACAATAGGTGAGACTCATCCACTTGTCTACACCCAAAATATCATGCCTACTTCTAGCATGCATTCTATCCATCATTCACTTTCAGCACATAATTCTTGTTCATATGGTATGACCTCAATGACACCGAAAAAGCCCCTAGTACGAGTAGATATGAACACATAGCTTTGGGGGGTACTCTCTTTAAGTTCGTGTACGTCCAAGAGAATGCATACTTATACTCCATAAAACTCTTGAAGGTCGCTTGCCTTCAACACTGGATTCCAATCGTCACTAACTAGTATATTCTTCAAACTTTCTTTGTCACCTAGGTTTGTCTCCTTAAGTTTAGGGTCCTTGTACCATATGGGTTTCTCCTCAGAATGATCTGTCAGAGCCTCATTAACTCGGGACACCACTTCTTTATATTCTACATACTCAAACAAAAACATGTCTTTCTCCCCCAGCTCTTCTTCTACCTACAACATATTATATTCCAACTGGAAAAGCTCATAATCCTCCATTTGCCAATCAAAGAGCCCGCTCATCAAGTCCACCTCATCTTCTAAATAGCCTTCCAATTCTAGAATACCTTCCTCATTCAACTCCATCTTCCATCTACCTTCAACTATTCCATTAGGCTCTCTCTCCAACTCTGATCTCAACTAGAATGCTAACTCCTCGCCCAGTGCATGCATTCTTAGGTCAATAAAAACTCCCTCCCTCCACTCCATCAATAGCATATTATGTTTCCAATTGTGGTTCTTTTATAGTGATGAACCACCCTCTCGCAAATACTACATTGTAGCCTTTCTTCTTTACGGGGATTACTACAAAATCCAAAATGAAGGGTTGTGTACCAATAGTTACTTTTTGTGCTTGTAGGGTTTCAATCAACTTGATGTCATGCTAGTTGGCACCCACTAGATTGAATGACAATGGCCACAATGTCAACTTCCCCAAATTCTTACACATCTCCTCTAGTAGTACATTTAACCTTGATCCTCCATCCACAATGGTGTTGGTGGGGAATTGTTTCAATTATACCCATTTCAACTACCACAGGGTGTGCGTTGTTTATCGCTAGTAACATTGGGTTCAATGAAGAGATGACTAGAATCTTTGAGTCAGTTGTCATACAAATACACATTTGTGGTGCTCATGATAGCTACTCTCAGTCAGGGCATAGTCTCTAAAAGGCCTTTAATCTTTATTGGCACTTTTCTCTAGAACATTTGTCTTGAGACATTCTTCTTAGACGCTGTACAAAAAAAACTCTTAGCAATGTCATTTGTTTCCCTTTGGGCCTCCATTTCCCTCTTAAAAATTAGCCTTAGCTTCCCATAACCTCTCCTTTTTCGTACAAGGGTCTAGGTACATCACTTTCTTCGCTTGTGCTATTGTGATTGCTAATGCCCCTTGCTCGCTCAACCTATCGATATTCAGCAAGTTTACTCCTAACTTTAGACAATTCACATCCTCGTGATTGTCAGCACTAGACCATCTACACAAATGCTCTGCAATCTCCTTTTAAAGTAAATCTCAAGCAAAGTGCACCCGTTGGTTATAGGCCCAACATTGAATTATTGGTTGGCTTTTGGCATCATATTGTATCTGGCTTCAGTTGTTATTATTGTTTTTACCACCTCTTTAGTTATTTTAGTAGCCATCAGATGATGCAGTCGTATTGATCAGTTGTTGTGGGCCGGTTGTTGTTCTAATGATGATCAATGGTTGCTTGTGCATGAAGAGAACTTCATTTCTAGTCTTTATATTGTATGGGCGCTCCTTCATGGACTATCCCAACACTTGACAAATGTCATGAAATGCCTATTTCAGACACTTTTCATTTGTGTGAACTCCTTTGCAGTTTGTGCACCACAATTCCCCTTCGCTCTCACTACTACTCTCTTCATCACTTTGAATTTCTTCATCATTTGATGAATGTCCATCTGTAATGCTCGCATCATCTTACGTGTTTCCTCATCGCTATTGTTCCCTTCCAAAGAGTCATCATCATGTGACCAGTTCTTTTTCCACAGTGTCTTATTCTCAGTTGCTTTATCTTGGACCTGTAAGCATCCCTCATATAATGTCGACGGGACAAATTCCATCTTCTTTCTCAAGGACTTCAATCCCTCCACAAACCAACATTTATTTAGTTCTCTGCAGGTTGATTCTCCATTTTCTAGAGTAGCACTTAGAGGCACCAATTGTATGTTCTCACAACCTCATGCTTGCTCTACTTTGTCCAATAAATATCTACTAAATCTCGTCATCATCCTTAAGCAATTTGAACTCTAGCTCAAATACCTTCAAGTCAAGTTGTGCACCCAACTTGGTTTTGTCTACTTCAAAGAACTACTTTATTGTCACCTTGTGTAGTGTTGCGAGAAATTGTACTATCCACTCATCTTAATTGGTCTGCCTATTAGTCAACCAAATTGATTCGCACATTCGTAGTATCACATAGGATCCTTCGTTTCATTCCCTGATAACTTTGACAACTTCTAATTTTTCGACATCATAAGTTTCCTTATGGCCCACTTTGTGAACTTGGTCTAGTTTCTATTGCTCCCAAGTTCGATGCACTAGACCAAATAATTTGTTTTGTCTATGGCAACCTAGTGTAATCTTGAACTTCTTGGTCATGCATGTATCTTCTACGCATCTATCTTCAGCATGCTCTACACTCTGTGTCCTTTCGACCTCGAATCCCCTTGACTCCCTTTGGTACGAGGTCTTTGGTTATACTCCTCAAGAATCCCTACTTTTTTATGGTGTAAGGATCAAGTGTCCTAGAAGGTATCGAGTATTTTTTATCATTTCAAATACATTGTTCAAAATGGAAAACACACATGACTTAATAGTTATGGTTTAAGATCAAGAGAGTCCCTTTTTAGGGAAGAGAGTGATCTTAATATGGTTAATGGCTTAAGATCAAGAGAGTCTATTATATCCCAATTTTTTATCCAATTTAAAATGTTCATATAGCCGTTGAGGTTCACATGAAGTTAGTTGACAGTTAAATTTGTTATTATCCTACAAAATGGTAAGATGGTTAGTCGTTATAATTTCATATGAAGATAACATGCTAGTTGATTATTTATCATGAATCCATGGAATTGAAAAGGTGGTTAACCGTTATGATTATTTATGATTAATAACTTGTTACGGTAATATGATTTAATTGCAAAGAATTTTCTTGTAGAGAGCACGTCAAAGGGGTGGAAGCATTGTTAGAAAATAATTGAGCACAGGAGCATCACGATCACTGAGCAAATGGGTATGAATCGTGAATCACCATGGTTGAGGACCTAGTGACTACATAACAAGAAACACACATTAGACATGCATGAGTTATTAAATAAACTTAATTAACGCATACCTTAAATGGCTTTTGGTTGACTTTTTCACCACATCATTATAATACATATTTATGTACGTACACAAATATAAATTAAAGGTGACATCATAATATTATTCTTATATGAGATTTTATCTATTTAATACATACATTTAAATGCATGTACAAGAAGATAAAATAAATATTCCAAGATGAAACATGTATTTACATATACATATCTAAAAAGGTATGACCTTGGATAAACATTTACTATGTGCCATCTTAATAAGATATATTTATGTGCAAGTAAATATATATGTTTATAATATTCTTTTGACTTATAACCTTCAAATTTTTTTCCTTATTTATTCAATTCTTTACTTGAACCGAAATGCACACTTGGCATATTATATCGGCATCCAAGAAGGCAAAACATTTCTTTATGAGTTACGGCTTCTTGGAAGCCTTTGAGAAATTGAATGCCTCCTTATATATTTGGAAGCCATGAGAAACCGGGGAATATATTATGAATTGTATTCTTCTCCTTCACGAATTTAATTCTGAATTTTTGGCCACGTTATTTCCCTCTCTTTACCTCTGCTCAAAATCGGGATTGTTAATCACTCTGAGATTGCATACAGGATATTTTATGAGAAGGGACTGGTTGATAGCATCCAGCAAAAGCTCTTCTTTCTCACAAGCTAATCAACTTATGTGGTCGGCATACCATTTCCAAATAAAACACTGTATTCTTTTCTATATTTTTGTGCGTGTATTTACAGCAGTAAGGATTCTTTCCATAGGATGTCGTATATCATCTATGATATATAACATTGAATAGTTTCTTAAAGAGTCTGAATTTCCCAAGCCGAGAGAAGGCAGGGGATGAATATTGTCTCCACACGATTTACCTTTGCATATTTTTCCACGTTATTACTTTATGTTCTACCCCCTTGTTGAAGGTCAGAAATCAGAAATATTCTGGAAATTGCATACAAATTGCTTCTGTGAGGGAACTGGCTATTTAACATCAAGCCAAGGCTCACATCTCCATTAAATCATACCAGGTTAAGTGGTCATTTCCTTTTCAACTGATACATCTTCATTCTTTATTTCCTGCATTCAAAACTATAGCACAAAGAAGTACATCCATGAGAAATCTGTACTATATGATCCATGAGACTAATCTTTCCGTATTGAATCAAGAACAATTATTCATGATAAGTCTAAACATCTTTATTATACTATTGTAAAATAATTGAATTGTACTTTTACAAGTCTTAAGATTATTTTCTCAAGTCATAAAAGCTGTGATATATTGAAACATGTAATATTCATACATTAGCTGAGGATCAGCAAAATAAGTTGGTTTACTCTGAGATTTATACACATGGGACTCAGCCGACTGTATGGCCAAGGAAAAGGGTGAAGAGGTGAGATCTACAATAACATGAAACAAAATCAAATGTGACATAACAATTATTTATTAATTTAAAAGGAATCATTTAATAGCTCATGCATGTCCAATTCATTCTCTATTGTCAAGTCGAATGGTGTGATTAAGTATCAGAATGCTCAGTGGCTAACAAGGTGTTCCATGTCTATTCCAGGTAGGGAGGTTCTCTCTAGTTAGAGAAAGTGTGGGGATAAGTTTGAGGTCCGTGGTTGGGAGGTTAAACCCTGACAATGTTTCCTCTCTCCACAAGATGTCAGGATGTGTATCAGATAAAGATAAGTTGAGCATTCAAACATTTATTGGTAATAGGTATTTTTATTTTTATGATATTTATACAAGTAGAAGATATGATGGATTAATTTGTATCATTGAATTTAGTTATTTCCTTTGATGTAAGCAACCTTTCTCGTCAATGTAATTGGTAACCAGTTAGATCGGATGATCTTCCAACTAAATATGGAATATATCTATAAGATTGTTGTTTCAGTCTTTCATTTATAAGAATAATGATTATGAGCATATCTTCTAATCTTATGTTATTGGCACAGTTAATAATAGGAAGAAAAAGAATGAAACAGAGGTATTTGACGCCCAAATGATATAGTGGTATTTGATGTCCTAAATGATATAGTGGTATTTGATGCCCTAAATGATATAGTGGTATCTAATGCCCAAATGATACACTAGTATCTGATGCCCTAAATGATCCAATGGTAATTGATGCTCTAATTAACACGATGGTATGTGATGCCCTAAATGATCCAATGATAATAGATGCCCTAATTGATAAAGCGGTATGTGATGCCCTAATTGATATAGTGGTATTTGATGGTAATCGTCATTTGACTTGATTTAGTGGTATTGAATACTAATCGTCATTTGATCCTAAGTGGTATTTGTGGACTAACCTGGGTGTTTGTAGAAGCATCCCTAGATTGACTTCGGTTTCAAATTCCATGGTATGTAGATTTTAATTTCCATAGTAAATTCATTAATGGTGTTTTCAATTATTAGTAATGAAATTTTGTTTAACTGATTGTAACTGTTAATCTCATTCACATGAACATAACTAATATAACTATCTTCCTATATAAATTAAGTAATAACTATATTTCTTTGATATGTTAGTTGTTAGTTAAGACCCAGAAAAAGTGGTTGTTATAGAGTCCCTTTGGGAACAGAGTGATCTTAATGTAGTTAATAGTTTAAGATCAAGAGTCCTTTTGGGAAGAAAGTGATCTTAATTTGGTTATAAGGCTATAATATTCTGTAAATGTTAACATTTACATATGTGTCAAGGGCCCTAGATAGAGAATGTCTCTTCTAGAAGGACCTTAAAGGAAGCACTTCATAGAAGATAGAGAAGTAACCGAGGATCTAAGGATCCTCAAGAGGGTTAATGATCCCAATGCGGACATGTCTTTAAGGTTGGGTAAGGATAGAGGGTAGAATAGTGAAATATATTTTATTATTGTATAAATTCTAATATTGGTTTTGCAAGTATTATTGTCCTTGCTAGTGGGGACATTACATTTTATGGTTATTGCATTATAGTTGTGACTTTGATTATGTTCATATGCATTGTAACTATACGTATTATGAATGGTCAATCATAGAAGGAAATAGATTAATGATTATAGATTATGGGTTTCAGTCCTAACTAAAACCGATAAAAATTTGAGTGTTGCAAGTTTATAAACAGGTTTGACAGTGAGAATGAGGTCCAAGTAGAAGAGTTTAATACTCTAGTAGTGATGGAAATGATGGAATCTACCCCTCTCTCGTAGTTCGTTACTTTCATGCATGTTGTAAATGGATTCAACTTGTTTGAAAAATGTATTCTAAAGTGCATAGAGATGTTTAAAATTAAGTAGGGATATGGCCATTTAATTTGCCCATTACTTGTAGGAAAGTGCATAATTTTGATCTTATTTCTTCAAAACTTGAAAAAAAATCAAACAATGATTGAGGAATTTCAATGGTTTTTTGGCTTATTTTTCACGTACAATTTTAAATATTCCTATTGTTTGTTTATCTAAAAGAAATAAGGAAATATTTTCTCTTAGAAACACAATAAAAAGTAAACAATGATTCATACACATATCAATAGAATTTAATATTATTTATTATTAAATTATGATAATTAGTGTTTATTCACTATATATATGTCAATATGTATTTATGTATATTTAATGATTAAGCTATTCTTTATTTATCTAGGAGATCAGATTAATATTGTTTCCATCTTGTCCAAGGGGTTTAGCTTAGTTGGTTGAAGCAATGAGTTCTCATTGTGGAGACCCTGGTTCAAATCCCAATAGGGACATCTTTGGGGAATTTTAAGTTGTGAGTCTTGGTCTTCTATTGGTTGTATTTGTCTCATTGTAAAAGGTGGATTCTAAGTTGTGACTCTTGGTCTTCCAATTGTTGGTTATAGTGTGGTTGCTCATAAGGAGCTTGAATAAGATTGTGAGTCTCATGTTGTTGCTTGAATAAGCACAAGATTTGTAAATGATTTCAATATAAAAAAATATTGTTTCCATCTTATCAAAATCTTAATTTTTCACCTACCAAATTTATGTTGGGTATGGAGAGTCCAACTGCCCCATACTCATTAGAAAAAAATCACCAAACCACTTTTATAGAAGGTGAAAATTTATTAAGAGCGTTGGAGTTTGATGTTAAAAGGAGAGAGATCTTTATTTGAGAGGGACTGAAATCGGAGAGCACTCACACAAAATTCACAGGCAAGAGAGAAATTGCAGAATGGAAAGAAATGCATCTAGGGAAGAACCTTGGAAGCGAATTGGGTGGTGATTGAAAATCCATTACCAGTTCTATAATATCACGAAAAAATATTATGCCCAATTTTTCTTACCAACAGTTTTTAGAAAACACAATATATCTTTTGCAAATAAAACCACATATATAACCAGAAAATGAACTAGTAGATGCTCATTAAAATACTTAGTTTTAATAGAACTTCAGATTTGTTACTGTATTATAAACCAACAATACAACATGCAACAAATCCAATCTTGAATATAGTTACACAGTCAGATTGGAAGACTCATAAAGAACCTATAAGTAAATGGTCAATTCCATCTTGAATGCACTCCAAGCTAAATCAGGTTGGCGTCCAATCACCTAAGAAAAGCCTGACGGTTTTTGTCCTCGGGTGCTGGAAAACTGAAAGCCAAGGTTTCCCCTTTCTCAAAAGAAATCTGAAACGAACTCCAAATCTAAGCATATCCAAATGAATGAAGCTTCACTTCATTTAATGCTCAAGTTGTGACCCTTCAACTCCCTTCTCCTGTCTTTCCATCTTCTTCCCCTTTCGTGACCTAATGACCCCTTTTTAACAATTAAATGACTTAAAATAATTTGTCTACAACTCCATTTAATTCACTTTAAAATATGTTATGCATTTGACTTAATTTTCTCTAATGTCATGAGTCTATAAACCAATACGGGGTCCCATATCCATCTATTAGCATCTCTGCAACCCATACAGGTAACTCTGAAGTCATGACATGCCATGTTGTGGTACCACAAATAAGAATGCAACCCATCTATCACTATGAACCCTAGATCCCATGTCATCCTAAGAGATATTGTGGCTTTTGCCTACTGGTCTACTCTGAACACAACTTTGTCAAGTCTCAAATAGTGAAGAAATTGAACATAGTCCACATACTGCCAAACGGACATCCTATTAACTCCTGGAGTCCAAATCAACCTATCAACACGATCCTAGGTGTAGAAATTAGTGTCGATCAATTGATCATCATCCTGAATCGGCCAGTTGAAAAAGTAGATGCCAAGCACACTGCCCATGTGTGAGGAAGCTAAATCATTATCTCTCAAGATATTGTTGTCATAACTTGGGTCAGCATCAAAAATGTCAACACTGTCACCAATATGTCATTGCACTAGAAAGGTATTAAATCTCACATGGAATATATAGCAACATGCGTTGTCCCCGCTCATCTACATGCAACTCACTAAACCCTATAGCAAGCCAAATCTAAAAATGTACCAATAGTCCAAGTAGGGTAGCCACTGATAATTGAAGCACGTATGAAGAAAAAATCACCAACCAATAAGTGAATAGATGTCATCTTATGAAGACTCGGTGCTAAATCTCTAGATAATTTTTAGTGGCTGCAATTTCCTCTAATTGGACAGCCTCCGCATTGATTATTTTTTCTATTTGAGCATTTTTAAGGTACCACACAGTTCATGATGGTTTCTAGCATTATTATATTGTTCCATGCAGTCATCCATAGGAGGCACAGTGCAAGCTAAATGAAAGTGATCCTTTTCTTAGCCAATTCTTTGTCTTTTGGCCATCCCTTTAGCACACATCTTATTGGTTTGAACTTTCATTTTTAGTGGCGCATACACTCTTCTCTTTCAAGTATAGTTTAACCCACTCCCCAATAGCTAGAAGTAAAAGGCTTAAGAACTGTGTTGAATACTACTGAGTTCATGAGCTTTGAAAGAACACATGCTCCTCGTATCCCATAATTTTGTTTTATTTTCTGGTAAAATCCCAAATACAAATTGGCCAGGGGCCTTTTTCCTGAGCTGTGTTTAATGCCAGGTCCATTGTAAAACAACCCAAGAGATCCGCTAATAAATCAGGGTGTTCAGATTTTAAATTAATTGTGTTTAGCATGCTCATTGGTTTGTGCTCTCTCCAAATTTTCCATTATTCTGGTGTGTAGTATTAATAGATCTGCCAACTCTATCCTTGCAAGTATGTCCACTACAATTATAGCCGCCCCTTTTTGGCTTGTGTTTGTAGTTAAAATAATTGTCCAATTTTTATGGCATTTACGTTTTGTTCCTTGATTTTAGCAAATCCTTTCGGCCCATCTAAGAATAGCTTTTCTTGTATAAAGAAGATTCGAAAAAGAAAATATAATTGTGAGTGGTAGTGTTAGTAATTCACTTTTATGCATCCACATAGTCCCTCTTCAAACCTCAATTTGAATTCTTAGATTTGAGTGTTCTTGTTGTCATCTTAAATACACTTGACTTAGCCTAATGTTTTCCCCCTTAAAAGACTGGATTCACTTCTAATAAATTTAAATAGAAAATAAAATGATTACATAAGTATTAAGAGGATTTTTAGAAAAAGAGAGCCCATTTTAACAGTAATTATTAGTATAACCTTTTAGATTCAGAAAAAGGGGAGTTTCGTCTTTTTCTATACAAGAAAGTGAATTATAAGTTATATATATTGATAGGTATATTAATTTATATGATATTTGTTATCGATATAGTCTCTTAGAGATAGGATGGAATAAAAATATATAAATCATGTATATAATACTTGATATAGAATTAATATAGATATAAATATAGTTATAGATATTAATTATTTATATAAATATAGAATCATAATAATTATCATATAATTATCATCAATATAGTTAGTTATTTGATTTGTATGAATACTTGAACATAAATAGATTTGGCTATATACTTATACAGATGACCATTTCAACAAGATCATTTATGAGAGTCGAATTTAATATTCTTTTTAGTTTAAATGATAAAGTTGAGAGAAAAACTCTTAATATAAAATTATGAATAATTCTAGAACCCTACTATATATTATTACTTGTCGTGGAACACATTCTCCAAGGCTTAACTAAGATTCTTTTCCAGATAAGGAAGTGATTAAATTACAATTTAGTTAAAAGTAACATTTATCGTAATAACTTCTACCGAGATAGAAAGCTTTCAAATCAGGCGGTTGAAGAGTTTGCAAAAATGGCTAAAGAGCGCAACAGGCTAGTAAAAATTGGTAATTCATACTTTAGCCCTGGCTCTATTTCTCGCCCTTGGAGATTTGTTATGTTTGTGGTGATAGAGTATCTTGCATTAGATGGCCGCTTTACTAAGATATATGAACACCATTTTATGTTGGTTAACTATTTTAGGCATAGGGTTAGACTAAATTTACCTTTCTACCTCAAACAATCTTTGAGTAACACTATTTTAGCCATTCAAAATGATGCTAAGGGTGATCATGCTTGTCATGAGGGGTTAATGGTTTTAGTTATGAATCTTCTAAAATCCAAAAAAGTGGATAGGCCCTGGTAGAGCAAGAAATCTTTAGATTGTGAGATGGAGGGAAGTGAACTAGAGGAGGAATTTGATGAGGATACGGAGGATGAAATTGTTACGGTTGAAATGAAGAAGAGGAAGAAATGTGATATAGGGAGCTCGTCCAAGAAGAAAAGGAAGGATAAGGAGATTGATTCTGAACAAGATAGCGATTCTAAAGAGGAGTAGGAAGAGGGTATGGAGAAGAGAGGAACATCAGGCAAGGTTTTGGGAAACAAGGGGAAGAATGTTGAAAAGGATTTTGTCCCCTCTGATGATGAACTCCTGATTAAGAGGATGGAGAGAAAAAGGAAAAAAGTGCTTGCTCAGGATATGGATGTTGAGAAAGAACTTAAGGAGATGGAGCTGGATAGGAAAAAATGGGGGGGGCGGTGGGGGTGCTGCTTGAGGACTACCTTGAGCATAACAGGGATGAGGATGACCAGGGTTTTCTGAAGGGAATCTTTGGTAACCCACGGATAATGATGATGGATATTGGCACTCTAAAGCAGCAAATGTAGGACATCTCAAGGGATTTTGATCAGCTTAGCAAGACGGAAAGGGGCGAGAGAACACTGGGTCAGCACATTGACAAACTTTTTGAAGTTATAGGCAACGCCGAAGAGGTAAAGAATTTGATGAAACGTGTGCCACCACTTGAAGACAAGAACAGTGTTAGAAAGGTTAATCTTTCCTTGGATGTATTAATTGGGATATTCCAAGGATCCCTAAATGTAGTTTGTCCTATTGTACACATGTGGAGGACATGTCATTGTTTGTCCTTTATTCCACATGTAAGGACAACTCTTTTTTATTCCTTTATTTAGTTTATCCTCCTTAAGAGGATTGTGACACTTTGCACACACCTATTATGAATGTAGCATTCATAGAAATGGGAGTTACAAATGCAACTCCTTTCTCATCTCTATATAAGAGATGCTCCTCCTTCTTTCTTCTTCACTCTTAGCACTTGATGTTATTGTATTGAGCTATTTTGCTCCAACACTCTCTCTCTCTCTTCTCTAGGCATTTGCCTTCATTCATAATACTCACAAGGGGTTTTCTTTGCTTTCCCCTTATAAATCCTTGCCTCCATTGTTGAACCATCTTGGTGTATGCTCTTGGATTTTGCTTATCTTATGGTAACATTGTTTCACACTTAACTTACTTGGATTGTTTCTCGTTCCTTGCTCAATCTTATCATTTCTTACATGGTATCAGAGCTGGGCTATCTAATCCTTGTTTTAAGTTTTGTGTTGAAAGTTGTCATTCATTGGAGCACACCTTATTTGGAGACGTCATTGAGAGAAGAAGTTTGTGTTGCAATTTTCTGCTCATTCTAACATCCTTTGTGTGTAGATTTTAGTGTAATTTTTTATCATTGCTTACTAACCCTCTTTGGAAGGCTTGCCGCTAAAGGGTTTTCCTATAAAAATTTCAAATTTTTTTTTCTTGTTTTGGAAGGCGAGCCGCCAAAACAAGAAATATTATTTTATATTACTCATTTATTATAAAGTTGTGCATTTCTTTTTAAAAAAAAATTATTTCTCTAATATTATTCTTGTAGGGGATTCTTAAATACCCTAAGTGTTACTTTTTAATCCTTCATACAAAAGGTTCATTAAACCTCTTTATAGTTCTTTTAAAATTTAACTTATATTTTAATCATTGTCTCTTTTGAAATTTACAATATATCTCTTTTAAAATTTAAAACTTTATTCTAAATATTTATCTCTTTTAGAAAGAAAATTTATGAGATTTTAAAAAAAAATATTCCCATTCTTTCCCTCCCTTCATTAAGTTTTTTTTAGTATCTTTCCTTAGATCGATTGTTGTTTCTAAATAAAATCTCATTTTTTAAGTTTTAAAAGAAACTCTAATTAGAACCCTAATTAGATATTCTTGCATGAGATTTTTTTTTCCTTTTCTGCCTAGAAATAATTTGTGTAATGTGCCATTGTTGATGGAAATAATCGCTTGCAGGGTTTTGAAATTTCGCAGGCACTCTGATCGCAGTGCGAATCTCCTTCAGCTTTGTGAGCCGATCATTATTGGAGCTTAGATTATTGTTTGCTCAAGTAGCCGTCCTGAATTTCGTCCTGCGTTAGGGTTTCATAGAGTAACTCTCCCGTAAGAATCCTTGAATGCCTTTCAAAGACGCAGGAATTCCAAAACTATAAGTCTCTCGCAAGAAAAACCAACGCTTCTTCCACTTGCGAACAGGACCGCTGAAAACAGAGGCGGGTCCGTACCGTGTTGATGATCTGCTTCCCATTCGAGTGCCTGCGGTCTCCATTGTTTCCCGCTCTTCTCTTCACTCCTGTGCTTCGCAGTCTCCCGCGGGGAAAACGAAAAGACCCTCAAGGTAGGGTTTTCCGCCTAAATTTTGATTAAAACCCTCCTTCCGCAATTCAAAATATCATTCGAGCACGCTTGGCAGAGGCGGGTGCCCCTAACGGCCGAGCATCTCTCCAATAGGGGTGGGGTGTATGACAGGCGGGTGCCCCAAAAGAAGACGTTTGTTAGCATTATTTTTGTCTGATTGTGGGTGGCTAAAGAAGACGTTTTTTTTGAGGTTGTTTCAGTTTCTTAGCTTTGTTAAGGAATATTGTTTATTTTTAGCATTCCTGAGTTGATGCATGTGACGCTTTTTGATACGTGTCACTTTCATTATTATTTTTTCTGAAGATTCGTTTTTAACTTTGTTCCAAGTGTTGCATCTTAAACGTTTTGGGTGCTATTTTTATCATTAGAAGCGTTTGAATTTCGTTTCCCTCTTGCATGCAATTGTGTTGCATTTAATCATTGTTTTTATTTGGCATATCATTAGGTATCATTAATACAGGCATCCTAAATATAGAAAATTAGATTCGTTGTCTTTTTTAGGCTATTATCATCATAATAACGCTTCTGCAGGATTCTGTTTCAGGTTTATCCTTGTACTAACGTTTTGTTGCAGAATTATTATTATTTTTTGTTCAATTTCATCATCACGTTTTTTTTTCAAGTTAACGTATAAGTCATATTTCTATTAGGGGGGGCATTTTTGTTCATAAAAATGTCAACATTAATTCCAGAAATAAAACTTAGTTATTCTAATTATCATTCCTAGAAAACTCATATCTCACTCATTTTTCGTTTTAAACACCTCTTCGAAATAGCCACTGATCCTTCTCTTGAACCTAGTTCAGCAGCTACCCAAGACAAAAAAGATACTTGGAAATCTAAATATGAAGAAGCTTTAGGTTTAATTGGTATTTCCATTATTCCAGATTTATATGTGTTAATTGCTCACTGTTCTAAAGCTCATGATGCATGGTCCATCTTGCAAACCAAGTATGACAGTGGAGATGAATACCGCAAAATACAGTTGCAGGATCAACTTGAAGATCTCACGTATGCAGATTTTAAGAGTATGGATGAATTTCTGTTAAAATTTGACTCTCTTAAAAGCCAAATTATTGCCTTAGGTGTTCAATTAGAGGACATTCGTTTAATTCATCTTATTCTTAAAAAGTGTCTTCCTAGACAGTTTCAACAGTTTATAACTAATATTCATGCACAGCTTGCTATTCCTACTTTAACTTCTCGGTTAACTTATGTTATTTTTCAAACTTTACTAAGACAGGAAGAAGCTAAGCTAATTCAGTTTGGTACCCTTAAATCAACTGAACATGCATTTGTGTCTAGAAATTCAAATAATAATTTTCGTTCCAATAATAATAATAATAACAACAAACAATATAATACTAATTCAAATAATTCCAACAATAAATTTCATACGAAATATAACAATAATAACAATCATCATAATAACAATCGTAATACTAATAATCAAAGGAATCATTCCAATTCCAAACCTCATTGTTCTTATTGTGGCAAAGATGGTCATATTGTCAATAACTGTTTTAAAAAGCAAAATGATAAAAAACCTATGAACAATAGTAACAATAATCAAAAATCAAATCATAAAAAAGGTAACTCTACTGGTTCTAATTCTCGTCATGCTTTTACTTGTAGCTTTAATCTTTGTAGACCTTTAGAATGGATTGTTGACAGTGGTGCATCACAACATGTAACTTCTCATAAAGAAATTTTTGATTCTTTACAACCTGATATTGCTAACATTCCTATTCAGTTAGCTAATAATCAGACTTGTAAAGTTGAAGGTTTAGGTGATGTAACTATTCCTAATGGTAAATTGCATGATGTATTATATGTACCTGATTTGAAAACTAATTTGCTTTCTGTTTCACAGTTATGTCAGGACTATAAAGTTGAATTCTACAAAGATACATGTTATGTCATAGATCCTCAAACTCAAAAAGTGATTGCTCATGCTAAAATGGATAATGACAATTTGTTTAAATTCCATGAATTTGCTAGTTCACGATATTCGTTACATACTTCTATTGATTTCAATATATGGCATGAAAGACTTGGCCATTTAAATTCAAATTATATTACTTTCATGCAAAAGCACAATATGGTTGATAGCTTGCCTCACATTATTCCTTCTAAGATTGCCTGTACAGGTTGTATGAGTGGTAAGATGCATAGGGAGCCCTTTCCAAGTGGAAAATCATGGCGGGCAACTTATAAGTTGCATCTTGTCCATAGTGACCTATTGGGCCCCATAGAGAATAACTCCATCCAAGGTTCTCGGTATGCACTTACCTTTGTTGATGATTTTTCTAGACGAACTTGGATCTATTTTTTGCATAGCAAGGATCAAGTTCTTGATATATTCATTGAATTTCAGTTATATGTTGAGAGGCAATCTGGTTTTAAACTTAAAATTCTTAGAACTGATAATGGAAAGGAATATGTGAATAATGCTTTTCATTCTTATTTGAAATTATGTGGAATTAAACACGAGCTTACTATTCCTTATACACCACAACAAAATGGTGTGGCGGAAAGAAAGCATCGGACCATTGTTGAAATGGCTAGAAGCATGTTGCATGCTAAGAATCTGCATTATAAATTTTGGGCTGAAGCCATGTTTTGTGCAACTTATATTCTTAATCGGACTCCTACCAAAGCTCTCAAGGTTATTACTCCAGAAGAGGCTTGGTCTGGTAGGAAACCTAATTTACATCATTTGCGGATTTTTGGATCTATTGCTTATGTTCATACTCCTAAACAGAAAAGGCATAAATTAGATGCTAAGTCATCTCCTTATATGTTTGTTGGTTATGATGAAAACACTAAGGGTTATCGTGTTTATGATTCCACTACTAACAAAGTTCAAGTTGCTAGAGATGTTTGTATTGCAGAAAATGGAGTCCATGACTGTTCTACTACACATGATGGAGAATTCAGTGGCACTAAAATTGTGCTGGTGGAGGACCAACCTCCTTCTCTTAACCCTACTCCTCCTCTTAACCCTTCAACTCAAGTACCACCTATTATTTCTGCTCCTACAAGTA
Source organism: Cupressus sempervirens (assembly GCA_028749045.1). Taxonomy (NCBI): domain Eukaryota; kingdom Viridiplantae; phylum Streptophyta; class Pinopsida; order Cupressales; family Cupressaceae; genus Cupressus; species Cupressus sempervirens. The sequence goes on from CM053785.1 coordinate 664,732,945, forward strand.
ATGATATTCAAGTAGCTACTAATGATGCTTTTATTGCTAATGATTCTTCCTCTAGTGATAATTCTATTGCAACTAAACGTAAACCTAAATGGGCTCAAAACTTAATCAATGAAGGTGACGACTACATTTCTAGATTTGGTGGAATTAAACATAGAAGGATTAATTATTGTAATTATGCTTTGATGACTACTATTATGAATTCTAACGATCCTAAGTCTTTTGATCAAGCTAACTCTCAACCTCATTGGCAGAAAGCCATGCAAGGGGAATATGATTCTTTAATTGCTAATCAAACTTGGGACTTAGTCAAGTTACCTCATGGCAAGAATATAGTTTCATGTAAATGGTTATACAAAACAAAATTGAATGCTAATAAAGAAATTAGTAAATTTAAGGCTAGACTAGTTGCTAGAGGTTTTTCACAAATTGAAGGATTAGACTATAATGAAACTTTTGCTCCTGTTGCTAAAATGCCTACTATCAAATTAGTTCTTGCTTTAGCCTCTAAAATGAATTGGCCCATTCATCAAATGGATGTTAAAAGTGCCTTCTTGAATGGTGATTTACATGAAGAAATCTATATGGCTCAACCTCCTGGATTTGTTAAGAAAGGTAGTGAAAATTTGGTTTGCAAATTGAACAAATCTATTTATGGTCTTAAACAATCACCTAGAGAATGGTATTCTAAAATTAATTCTTTCTTTATTTCTCAAGGTTTTGCTAGAAGTAAGAATGATCCTAATTTGCATATTAAACATACTAACGATGATATTATCATTGTTATTGTTTATGTAGATGATCTAATTCTCACTTCTAGTTCAGACGCTTTGATTTCTGATATCAAGTTCCAACTTAAACAGAAATTTCAGATGACTGATTTAGGTGCAATTTCTTGGAAAAGCAAAAAAGAACACTCTATTTCCCTTTGCTCAACTGAAGCTGAATACAAAGGTTGTACCAATGCAGCTAAGGAAGCTTTATGGATTAGAAGACTTCTTGACGATTTGGGTCTACCTCAACAATCACCTACCCCTATACATTGTGACAATCAAAGTGCTATTGCCTTGGCAAAGAATCCAGTTTATCATGCACGAACCAAACATATTTCACTTCAACATCACTTCATTCGAGAACAAGTTGAAGACAAGCAAATTACTCTTCTTTATTGTAAAGGAGAAGATCAAGTGGCTGATATTTTAACCAAACCACTTTCTAAAGAGAGATTTCAGTTCCATTGTAAAAATTTGGGTTTACAACCCGTTGATGTAAACTCCCCAAGTAAAGATTAAGGGGGGGTGTTAGAAAGGTTAATCTTTCCTTGGATGTATTAATTGGGATATTCCAAGGATCCCTAAATGTAGTTTTTTCTATTGTACACATGTGGAGGACATGTCATTGTTTGTCCTTTATTCCACATGTAAGGACAGCTCTTTTTTATTCCTTTATTTAGTTTATCCTCCTTAAGAGGATTGTGACACTTTGCACACACCTATTATGAATGTGGCATTCATAGAAATGGGAGTTACAAATGCAACTCCTTTCTCATCTCTATATAAGAGATGCTCCTCCTTTTTTCTTCTTCACTCTTAGCACTTGATGTTATTGTATTGAGCTATTTTGCTCCAACACTCTCTCTCTCTCTTCTCTAGGCATTTGCCTTCATTCATAATACTCACAAGGGGTTTTCTTTGCTTTCCCCTTATAAATCCTTGTCTCCATTGTTGAACCATCTTGGTGTATGCTCTTGGATTTTGCTTATCTTATGGTAACATTGTTTCACACTTAACTTACTTGGATTGTTTCTCGTTCCTTGCTCAATCTTATCATTTCTTACAAACAGAAATTTAGATCAGCTGGGCAAAGACCTTCAAAAAAGAATGGATGGTTTGGATACTAGAGAGGGTAACTTGGAGAAAACGGTTAAGAAATTGGCCGATCAGAACTGCACTATCTTGAAGACCGTGGCTGACAACTTTAACACCCTGCTGAACAAGCTTGAACAGGGAAAAAGCCAAGACTCTAAAGTTATGAAAGAGGACTAGGCTCCGAGCAAGTGACCGAGGGCTAACTCCAAGAAGAATGAGGGTGTGGAAGCAAAAAAGTTGGATGATATGAAAGCATCTGCAGGAAACATGAACATTGTGGCAAACCAAGCAACGGATCTTCTGAAGACTATAGCTATCCTGGGGCTATCTTTTTGCTTTCCTTTTGCTGTCTTTTCATGCATAGTTGTATTTCGGCCTCTTGTTTTTGGCTTGTCTAGTTTGTTAATTTTTTTGCTATGAGGCCTTCTGTTTTTTGAGCTTCTCTACTCTTGTTTCTATGATACTTTGTACAAGGTTTCGGGTCCTTTAAAACTTGTTTTTACGTAATCAAAACATTTATCATAATAAGAATGAGCACCCATAATAAAAAATAATCTTTCTCTAAATGTCAATAGTCATAGTTTGGATATCATATGCACATACACATTATTTATTGGATTTTGTTATTACGTAGGGAGAGTATAGTTTTTATTGCGATGAAAACAATCATGTTGTGTAGATTTTCTTCAATGGCAAATGAAAGGTAGGAAGGGAGTGTGTTGTTTATTCTCCCTCTCATCATCATGTATGATGTAATTATGGATGAGTGTCAAATATGGGGTAACAGGGAAGGATAAGCATTTTGATTCTTCTAACATATCTATCAAGGAACTAGCTTAATTGTGTTTTGGCCAAAGTGATTGTTTGCATCCATTCCCGCAGTTCTTCAATGTAGGGTTGGGTGCTCAACCTTTCATGTTGAGTACTATGGGAGCTAACGACTCCTAGGAGCTAGCCACTCTATGGTTGGGCAGAAAAAGTGTCTCGGCCTCATTCTCGTTTTGAGCATAGCAAGTGGAGAGTAGTTTGAGGCTAAGGAGGCAGAAATAATACATAGTATTACTATTTGGTTTATATGATGTACTTACCCTTTGGTGGTCTATTTGTACTATTATCATCTCATGTATCGACAAGTTGGTCAATTGAATGAGCATATTGTGTTGCATCACCATATGTGAGAAAAAAACTTGTAAACTTGCTCTTGTGCAATATTATTCTCAATTGACTAAAAATATTCTGAATAGACTCATTAGCATAAACCTTTGAACAATTAGCACATCCATGTTTATTGTTAGATGCAATCACTCCAAAGGAGTATTACTTTCATCCCAAAAGACTCCTCTTTAAACATTTTACCTTCTACTTAAATGATTTTTGAACCAAACCTTAAGGTATACTAGCATCTAGCAAAAGATCTCTTAAGAACTTCAACTTCCCTGATGGATTATTTTCCAAAAACAATCTCTTATTTTCTATATCAGGTAAAGAAAGTTACAAGATGATGACACCGATTAAAAAAATGTGTCAATTCTTTGATTACAAATGTCATAAAATGGTTACAAACTTTAATGCATCAGTTGTACATAAAAAACTGCATGTTGAATGATTTTGAGAAATCTTACATAAACCAGGATCCCTGTAGAAATGGAAAATGCGATTCCTCCATCTTGGATAAGAAACATTATAAGATAAGTATGATGCATCATGCCTGCAAAACAAAACATTGGTCAAGGTAAGTTAAAGAAGCCCTTTTCCTGTACAAAATGAAATAAAGCTTATTTGCTTCAAATTAAAAATATATAGCATATACTGAATATTCCAAAGCTTAAGATTTAAGGGCATTTGTAAAAATAATACATTGATAAGGAAGCACATCACAAAGATGATGAAATGACATTATTACAAGTTAATTCGTTATTTGGTTTTAATTTCTGTTTCTATTCATCTCGGAAGTCATTCTTCCTTGAATGAAATATTCGATATATATCGTCATTGATGTCCAAGATAACACTGTAATTATTTGTTATTGATGTCAAAGACATGTGAAAGATATTGTACGAAGGCAAAAATCCACTAATCGTTGTCCAAAGAAACTCAGTAAAGAATGCAGTTAGATGACCAAAAGGAAACTTTATATGAGTTAAAGAATGCTGACAACCTCCCTCTTCATGTTGATACCTTTTCTCCAATATGGTTAATGAATTAAATTTATATTCTCATGCTAGCCAAACTCCTTTGGAAAACGACAATGAAACTTGTATAAATAAACAGAGATAAAGGTTAATGCAGCAATTCACTAATATTAAGCCGAGATAAAAGTTAAAGTAATGAATCAGCATTATAGTAGCCACAATTATTTAAGAAATAACGGTACTTAAAATAAGGAAGGGAAGAAAATATAATAAGCAATGATTCCATATTAATATTGAGAGGTGGTGCCCAAGACAAAGTCTTCATGACCAACCTGTTTGGTTGTTAAGTTTTGAAAAGTAAAAGTTTGTATTATACTAATTGACATCACACCTTCCTCCCACCCCCTGCTCCCTCTCAGTATAAGCATGTTCTTATTTTGAACACAAAAAGAAAGTACATATTATGTGTCCTAATTGCTATTCCATGCATGAAAAATACTTTGACAAAAACAGGAAAATATAGATGCAGAAAAAACCTCAAAGAAATCAGAGTGTAACTGATGTTCTAGCAAATCACAATGGATAGACAAACTACTAAAAGCCAATGACAAGGAAAATAAAGAAAAGACCTTGCAACAACACAATATCCATAGTTCCTTTTATATAATCATCGCTTCTTTTATGCAATGCTCATTATTTTTGCCCAGTGTGCTGATAAGCATCAGCCTCTGCATAAAGTGAAGATCTTGGATGGAATCTGTTTGAAGTAAGAATGTGTTTTAAACAAAAAGATGGAAACTACAACCTTTTACAAATCTACAAAACCAATAACACAGTTCAATGGAGAAAGTATGGCAGGAGAAAATTAGCTTACTCTTTGTAAGTGACAATCTCTTTGCCTGTTGGTTCAATATACTCACATTCAGCATCAACCTTGTCATGATTAGCATTCTCTCCATTGGAGTCTACATTAAACTTGACAATGGATTGGTTCTTATTGGTATTTCCTTGAGGTTTGGTAGATGCAGACTCTGTGACACCAATAAGATGTCTAATGACATCACATTTATCAAGGTCCATCTGAAGCTGCATGTGCTCTAATTCATAACGTAATTTCTCATTCTCTTTTTGAAGGGCTTCATGGAAGGAAAGGCCTGGATAAGATCGTGATAATGAATACTTTAGAGCTCTAGCATCTGTTTCTGTGCATTCTGACTTCAATATTGTTTCTTGAAGTGTTGCCTCCTCTGTGTCCATTGTATACTCATTTTCATCTTTTTCAATTGCATTCAATCGTTCCTATAAAGTTTTAATTCACAAGAAATATCACTAAGTGAGATAGAAAATGAGAGAAACATCACAAATCCCTGATAAACTCCAATTCCTAATGACTGAATAAGATTCACTTATTAATTGTTTTCGTTGAAGCCTAAATAAGATGTTAAAAAGAGGTAGATTCAACAAACTAATTACTACACTTACTTTCATGCCAAGGCTAAAAACATGACTACTTTGCAAACAAGCTAAAAAATGTTCACACTTTTTTACACACACTTAAAAAATCAAGACAAATTGTTATTAAAAAAAAATCTTAGGTCAGCCATGGAACCAAGGACAAAATACATAGTCTGAAAGGCTATAAATAAGATCATACGGCAATGTACTATTCTGTGAGTTGACAATAGATTAGTTGAAGTAGATAATGAAGAAGTAAAACCATGACTAGAAACAATTAAGCCAGAATCTAACTCGATATATATTATATACTCAGAATATGCTAATGTAAGAAAAAGAGGAATACCTGTAATGTTAGAACAAAACACTATGAAAAGTCAAATCCTAGAAAAGAAAATTAGCATTAACTTTTTAACCAATATCAGTGACTTCGGAAAGGCTCTTTATCGAAAGCATTAGTACTCCATAATGAGGTGAACATCAATGTCATGGAGGAAAGCCTTAGGCAGAATGCAAGACACGTGAACATTGCCTCATTTCTATATATAAAATAGACACATGAAAGACCAAGGAACATATGAAGAGCAGATAAATAGAGTATTAGAGAAATAAACCACGTGATTCTCAGCATATGTCCAAAAGATGAGTGAGCATTCCTTGTGTGGAAAGTTGTGAAATTTATACTATACATGTATATTACCCTTGTTTTGAACTTAGAAATATTTGATCATTTCAATATAGTCGTATCACAAAGTCCTTGTTCTAAAATGATCGTGTTAGTTTTTGATAAAGCACATCTGAGAAGTGTTGTTGGACTCTCTGATTACGTAAGCTTACTGCCACTATCTGATGGAAATGCCATTGATGTCAAAAAACTCATGAGCATGAAAAACATACAAGATGGAAAACTAAGGGCAAACAGTGACTTGTGTGAAGGCTGCGATAGACAATAACCATTCAAGATGAAACAAATAACAACAGCGATATAGAAGACTGTGGTCAACACAACATTTTATATCAAGAGACTGTTAATATTCATCAGCTTTTGTGAAAGAATGAAAGACAATGAATTTGATAAGAGTTGGTTCAATAAACTATATTAAGGGAGAATGAATCACTGACAGTGATAGAAGAAGTTTTGTTTAAATAACATCATTAATAAAGTCTGTGACTTCTTATTAAGGTGTGTGGGTTGACTATAAAAGAAACAAATCACAACTATGAAATACACTTGAAACAATTTAGATACACAATAAAGTTTAGACAGCAAGGAGAAATTTGAGACAAGTCATCAAAGGGATCGAAGATGGTCTGGAAACCAAAGCAAGGAAACCACAAAGTGAAGATGCTGCTCTTAAAAGCTGCTTATAATACTAAAGCCAAATTTATCTTTGAAACAAATGCTTCATAGCTTTAATTGACGGCAAGGTGGAACTGATAATCTTAGAATTAAGAAATATCAAACATGGAAGCCTTACCCTAATTGGAGCGATCAGTCACCAAGCAACCATTTTAGAAGAACGATATCTATCGTGGGAGTTTCAAAAGTATGATGCCATTTAATCACCTTTGATTATACAACATCCAAGTCAGCATATGTAAAATTAAATTGGATGCCTCACAAGCAGATAGTGTTTGATGTAATAAACTATGCAGCGATGGAGGAATCTTTACGAAATGAATATGCCGAGCAATAATCAAACAGAGAATACTCTAAAGTCAAAAGATATAATGAAGAAGGTCGACCATACATAAAAATTACTGAACAAGTTAATATTGGTGTCACCATGTGAAACACGATGGCTCTGGGAATAATAGAAGTTTATGGAAAACTAAGATATTAAATGATTAATTTCTTCATATCATTGATCAACTGTTGTCAGGTATAAATAAGACAGAAAAATGTTCCAGATAAATAGATGAAGTTATTAAGACAGATTTCTTACATGTGTTTGACTTGCAGAAAAGTCAACAGCAATGAATTTGATATATGAAAAGGTGATGCTCAGAAACAGACAACTAGAAACATTAAGATACAAAGCAATGATCAATGTATGTACAGATTGATATAAGTTGAAGAAGGCGAGATTAATACCAATATACCAAGGTCTCAATTCAAACAGAGGATTTTGTTTAGTTTAGCTAATTCATATAATTAGACAGCAGTACAACTCATTAAGGACCATATTAAGGAAAAGGTGTGATTAATAAAGAGGCATGATTTGTTTGAAAAGATATGTCCTTTTCAAATGAAAACTTGTATGTATATATATGTGTGTGTGTGTTTATATATATATATTCTCTTTGAAGTGATAGAGTAGGTGAATAAAAAGAGCAGTGAGAGGAAGTAAATCAGATCGGTGGAGCAGAGAAAACTATCTTAGGGTAAAGAAAGAAAAGTGTGACTATAAAAATATATATGCAGATTTTTAATCTGATATTTATTAATTTAAGTAAGAAGAAGCAATATATTAGTCAAGTACAAGAATACAGATGACATTAATGACTTATGTTGAGGTAAGTTGAAGGAAGTTTATATAAAGATATATATATATGCAGAAATAAAATAAGAACTGATGTTGCTCTATTAAAGACAATATAAAATAAGGGTATTTGCAAATATGAATATGGATTTAAACCAAATATAAATGTTGATTTGAAGACAAGAAGTTTAGTTGAGTAAGAAACATTGCCAAGGTGGAAAAGAAGTTTGTGTGCAGTGGTTTAGTGCTTACGAAAAGAGCAGTGGGGATTGGTGCTTCTGGTAGTTCGGTACTTGCTAAGTGTGGGAGTTGGAGCTTCCAATGAGTCGGTGCTCATAAACAAAGGGGTTGGAGCCTCTATTAGGTTGGAGCCAACAAAACACTATAAAAGAACAAATTTATATAAAAATCAATTATTTGATGTGGTTTTCTCCCGCATTTGGTTTCCACGTAAAATCATTGTGTCATTGTGTTCCTATACATAATTGTTTATTTCAATTTTGAAAGCTAAATATTTGGATTAAAGTTTTAAATAGGAAAGTTGTTATTATACTGATTCACACCCCCCCCCCCCCCCCTCTCAGTATAATCGTGTGCTCTTCACTATGAGGATTCCTTGCCAATAAAGTTGCCATTCTCCAAGAATCTTGAAACTTTCCAACAATGCTAGAATGGATCTAAAAGAGCGCATTACATGTTGTCACAAAGGGAATAAAATATAAACAATATTACCAATTGCATTTGCAATAAAGCATATCACCAGCAAAGAGAACAATAGAAATGCTTAAGTCATGGGAAGGTGGATGGTTGTGTTATTAGTGGGAAGTGGAGCACAATGGCAAACAACTTAGTGCCTATATAATCCACATTCATATTATCTTGAAGAGAACCAAGGGGAAGTATTCAGTGTTACCATATGGAGTTGCTTATTCATTTAAAGAACTCAAATCCAGATTGGTAAGTGCACCTATTCTAGCATATCCAAGCTGGAACAAGGAATTCCACGTACACGTGGACACCTTGAATTATGTCATCCGTGTCATGTTGGCACATGCTAGCATAAGAGGACTAACCACCAATATACTTTGTAAGAAGATTGTGGCCAAAGGCCAAAAGGAATTATAGTAAGACGAAAAGGGAGGCATTGGGTATGGTGTATGTTGCCCTAAAATTCTGACACTACGTCCTTGCCACTCCCCTCATGTGCTACGTGGACCACCAAGCATTAATTTGCTCGGTAAACAAGTCCATCATACAAGGAAGGGTAAGTCGAAAACTGCTCCTACTCCAAGAATTCTCATTCACAATTCTAGTATGTTATGGAAAGAGCCATGTTATTACATATCAATTGTCCACAGTAAAATCCAGAGAGTTGGGGTAAAAAAAGACTTTTTAGATGCTCATATGTTCTAGATAGTAGTCCTACCTTCGTGGTATGAGCATATCAATCAATATTTGTCTCCTTGCAGGTTCCCCTAAGAGATGCCACCAAGTGAAAGAAGAAAGTTAGCATTAAAAAGAAAAACATTCCAACTCATCAGTGGTTTACTGTAGAAGATGGGACCCAACCATGTACTGTGCAGGTGCGTCATGGAGGAATAGATTATGACTGTACTGAAGGAGTCCCATGAAGGGCTCGCAAGAGAGCACATGGGGCCCGACGTCACCGCACAAAAGGTGTTGCTCGCAAGGTTGTGGTAGCCTACCCTGCACATTGATGCCCAAGAGAGGGTGATTGGATGTGACACTTGCCAAAGGGCAAGCAAGCCCTTGAAAATTGCCTCCATGTCATTGTTTCCCTCACGGCCCCATGAGCTATTTGAAAGATGGGGTCTCGACTTTGCCAGGCTCTAAAGGTAAGTGTGCACAACGATATAGGTATATAGTGGTAGTCATTGAGAACTTAACAAAGTAGGCAAAGGCCAGGGCACTCCCTGATAACACAAGACTTAACACGGTTCGATTCATCTATGAGCAAATCATGACACGATTTGGAATACCCATATCCATCATGAGTGGCCTAGAGGTGCATTTTGTGAACCAGGTAATTTGAAGCATGACAAGAGAAATTTGAATATTCCATTACTTATCAAGTGCATACTACCCTTAGGCCAATGGGTAGGTTGAATTACAAATAAAGTGTTGGTGTTGATCTTGTATAAGATGTGGAGTAGATTAGGAGGATTGGGAACAAAGACTTTCGTAGTGATCTAAGCATATCAAACCACCTATAAAGTGACAATAGGGCACACACCCTTCTAACTCATGTACGATCAAGAGGTCATGGTACTTACAAAATACACTGTACCAAGCCTGAGAGTCATGATAGAAAACCAATTGGAAGATACGAAAAGTCTAAAAGAACAACTCCTTAAGTTGTTGAGGTCGGATGAATGATGGATGACAGCAATGAGCTAGAAAGGTGGTTCAACAACAGAGGAAATTTTGGCACAACAAACATCTCCTAAAAATGAACTTCTGTCCAGGACAATTAGTTTTCAAATATACGGTCATAATGAAATCAAGCCATACAAATTCAAGGTTCGTTAGTTCAGTCCCTATAAAGTAAGAGAGGTGGGAACAATGGTATTGTAAAACTTACCACCCTAGACGACAGAACTATCAAGGAACTAGTAAACGAATCCAAGTTGAAAATTTACCAAGACAATAAAATGCACACTCTAGCAATCAACATGTTGAAATATGTCACTAAAGAAGATTGGACCGTTGGTCAATATAAGGAGATTGAGGAAGATCCAGTAGTCCAGGAGGAACCATAGAGGCCAGACCTAGACTGGGCCAAGCACATAATAGCCCCTAAGGAACAAGATGAGAGGAAGCATGTGAAGGGAATCGCAGTACCCATAATACACAAGCACCAAACCAATAAACTATTCGGGCTACCAACTCCATGGGTAAAGATAAACGGATATTGGAGATGTAAGGCACCCTACGAAGGAAGAAGAGAAGGCTTTGTGGCCTATGACATTGATTAAGACACCAAAGAATAACGTAAAAAGATGCAAGCAGCCAAGGGAGAGGTCTGCGAGGAAGACTTGGAGGAGATCGGCCTAAAAGAGTATGGCACCACCCTTGAATCATGCGTCAAGATGATAACAAAGACAGAGGACCTATTTATCTTGGAAGATGGATACGTGGATCAACTCATTCAAAATTGTACAACGAAAGGACAAAATGCCCCGTACCACCCTATCTCAAATGCATTAAGGTGAGTGACACAAAATCTTGTCGGACCCCAAACAATGAGCGGAAAGGAACTTATCTAGTACCAAAAGTATGGAGGTAGAATTGTCTATTACCAAAAGTATTGAGGCAAGTACATCAATGGAAGCTATAAAGAGGTGGGACCCATGCCTCTAGTCGACAAAGTATTTGATCTAGAGTATCAAAACTTGTTGCAAAAATGAATGTACAAGACACCTCTAGACACTTGCATGTAGCAATATGCCTCTAAAGTTAAGGTCCATTTTGATAAAGAGAAAGGCATAAAGTGGGGACGGAGAGAGAAGAACAACAGACTTTAGAAGAAGCCAAAAGTTTGAGCTAAAGAGGAAGAAAGGAAAAAGTAAGGAAAAATGTGGAAAATCAAAAAACACTCCGAAAAATTATGGGAAATATACGAAGGCAAAACTAGGAGATGGAAGACCACAAAGACCAAGAAAAGGTCTATCCTCTTTAAAATTTGGCAAAATTAAAAAGATCAAGGTTATGAAGCTTGGAATAAAAGGAAAAAGGGTAGGAAAAAGAAAAAAGAAGAAAGTTATGATTAAATGACTAATGTTAGAAGGAATTATAGAAATGAGAGAAATAAAGTTAGGAAAGGATGGGGAGGATAAAAGTGAATATTGTAACCAAACAAAAGCATTTTTCTTTTTCATACAAAAAATATCTCATATTAAAACTAACCCTGGAGAATTCCAATAAATTGAGAAAAGGTTAAAAATTGCACAAAACTATGGAAGAGAAAATTACTGAAGGAGTACAAGTGGCACACATGATAACTAGTAAACACGGAACTCCCGTACGTCATACAGCCGCAAAGGCGAAGCAAAGAGTAAAAATGGTGGCAAAGGTTGAACGGACACAACAAAGACAATAAAAAATTCATACCCCATACATAATTAAAAGGTCGTATATCGTACAGACAAGCAAGAAGGCACCCGTATGCAAGACTATACAGTTGAGAGAGGAATACAATGTACGAGAAACACAGGAATCATACACCATATAGAAGGCAGAAGAAAAGTTGAGAAGAAAGACCATATAGTTGGGTTAGAAGAAATTATCATACAGATTGTAGTAGACCATACAGACAACAAAGGCACTACCATACGAGGGATTGTTGTATGAGTTGCAAGCGGTACGGATGACACACAAACATAGGGTCTAGACATCGTACAAGTGGCAAGGGAATGTCACATGGCCCATACCTTCACTCAAGGCCACCATACGGCCAAAAGGCATATACAGAAGAAGAATACAATAAGGAGTTCGAGGGGTGTTTGCACAAAGAAGACAACATGTTTAAAGGTAGTTTTGGAGACCCCAAAAAGGGTGGTTACTATTAACTCCAAAATTTTGCACCCTATACTAAGGTCCCAAAACTTTAGCAATTTTGGTGCAACATGGGATCAATCACAGGTTGTGGGTATCCTATGTCCTAATTGAACCTTCGGGCTCTAGGCCGGCTCCTATATGATTGACTTGATGATTTCACATATCCTAATGAAAACCATAAAACTTGGATGGAAAAGGGATGAAGAAAGAACTTATCATGGAAAAACTTTGAAATGCAGAAATATAAGGTGATACACCAATTAATTTGACTCAAGCAAATATCTCTCCAAGCACAATTTGACAGCTTGCAGCATTCTAAACACAGATACAACTCTGGGTTATATACTTTGCACATAAGTATTTCAAAGGAAATTCAGAACCCAAAAATATTAAAAGGAATTAATCACAATCAATATCTTCAAAGACTTGATTTAACCCCTGACGTGTGCATAGTACTTCAAATCATAAAAGATGCCGAATGAGACATAATTTTAAGGTTTTTAACAAGAAACACAAGAAAATAACATCAATCACTATCAAGTCATACAAGTATAACTCCAGAAATAGATTCAAAATAAGCTGTATAAACTGTCACAATCTCTGAAAATACATGCTACAAATCTGATACAGTAGGATGATAAACATAATCCCTGAAAACGACAAAGGCCCTCCTTCCAAAATCTGAACCCCTTCTCTATGAAAAAGAGAAGTATATATCAAACTCCAAATCAACAAACCTCCCACAAAAATAGGAAGTCTGGGTCAGATATCAGAGAAATCTGCTCAAAAAAGGACTCTATAATCTCAGGAATGATGCCATATGTCCTCCAAACTATGCCTATACCATATGTCCATGAATACCACTCAATGACAACTCACAAATCTCCAAGAATCTCTCCAAAAAAGACTCAAAAGTCACTAGTCAGAACTCATGGTCTAATGCAGCCTATGACACTTGGCAATCACAAAGAGCCAGCACTACCACAAGAAGACTTCAACTTTCATTGTCGAACTGAACTTCAAATCCACCAACTTAGGCAATCAAATGCCACCTCTCCCTTTAACACTTAGTCGACAAAGGACTCCATTTCTAATTTGCATTAAAGAAACAAATCTTTTTCTCAGCTATCATTTTTGTAGCATCTGAAAATTTATTATTAATTAGTTGGTTTGTAATGCACCAACTAATTAATAATAATTACAATTTATATCAATGCAACAAAATAATAATAAATTGCATGAAATAATAATATGTGACTTAATAATAAAGTCATATACCAAGAATAAAAAACGTATGCAATTTCCCAAAATGCAAAAAAGTATGAGGCGGACCCAAAATGATTATGAATCTTGACATAATATGTTTTAGTAAAAGGCAAAAACAAAACATATTATTTCATTACATGCTCGGTCGAATATGAGAGAGGAAGAGAAATAAGAGTTTGATGAAACCCTATCCGAAATGGAGGAAAATGTGGAGTTTTTCTACGATTATGTGCTCTATCTTTGATATTTGGTGTTGGATCTGAGTCTTCTATTGTTGCTGTGTCTCCTAGATGTTCCCTTGTGAGCGAATCAGGTCTTATTGCTGCATGATATCATCTTATTTGGAGTCTACTGAGGTGAATGGGTTTGTATGAGGAATCACAACTTCATTATTCTGGTACTTCCAATGCCATTTGAAACTTTTCCTTTGCGCCTTCTGTTGATAAACATGATGCTCGACGTTTTATGTTCTTGCTCCATCATGGCGTTTCCTCTGTTTGGAATGAAAATCTGGCACTTTTGAGTGCAAACCTTTACTTCTTCCGATGCTACTGCTTTCCAAAGTTTTATCTCTTGATGCTGAAGCCGCTACTGGAGCTGCAAGTTGTTTCTATTGATAAACTTGAGGTTTTTGGTTGCAAGCTGCCATGATGGATTTTGATTTCCTTTGCAAATATGAATATTTTGTATTTTCTGGAAGTATCCTGAAGCAAAACCTTTACCTTTTCTTACCTCTGGTACATTTGATAAGCATATTAGCAAATGCATAGTCTTTTTTTGTTGCAAATTGCTTTGGAAATGGCTTCTTCTTTATTGCTTTCTGGGTTTGATGGATATGATTACGATAAATATAGAGATATCTTAATCTGAGTTGTCATATATTTCTGCATATTTTATTCTTCTTCCTCTTTACTGCTCACCTTCACTATGAATCACTTTCAGCCCAGTATTTGAGTTCCATCTTTAGGCACTTATTTTGTCTTACCAAACCCTTGCTGCTACAAATTCTTACCATTCTGGGTTTCTTTAACATAACCAGCTGCTTTAAGAGAAAACCTAATGCATTTTCATGAAAGTTGAACCAGCCGTGACTTTGAAAATCTAGGATTGTTTCTTTTACTTTTCTTCTATAGAATGAAAAACTGAAATATGTCTACAATTTCATAGCCTCCCCTGTTGTACTATAACAGCAAATCTGGAGTCTTTTTTCACGTTTGCAGGATATGATCTACTTCTTGTTTTTAGAGGAAAGTATAAAAAGAACCCTTATCATTTTCTTCTTTAGCTTGAAACCAATCTAGATATGCAATAATCAAGGGTTTCTTTGTAGATTCAAAAATGATTTCATTTGATGTCACCTATTGTAATTGTGGTTGCTTCTATCTTTTGGCTGCAGCAGCATTCTTAAAACAACTTTCTGTTATACATGTTTGGACTCATATGTCACTTGAAAAATTTCCAGCTTTACATTTAAATTTCCAGCTTTGAACTCGTTCATTCTTTGATAGAAAGCTCATCCTTATTTTCCTGATCTTTAGCATGTTATTATTATACTTCATGACTCTTATGTAACATTTCTCATATTTTGCTTCTGTTTCTCCTTGTTGCTGCTATGCATCATAATAAGCATGCATTTGTTGAAGATGCGTCTTGTATATAAGTAAGCACAATCAATGCTCATAATTACGTGATATTTGATCTTTCTCTTTACTGCTTCTGTGGCCTTGCATTTACTTATCATTTAAGATGTTTATCAAAACAATCTTCCATCTCTGGCTCTACTCTTAGAGATCTCTGTAGCATGTGTTGAACTTGAATTTCTGAATACCGACGTTTAGATGCTTGTTAATATGTTGTAGCTTTCAAACATACCCTTGTAGGCCATTCAGTTTGTTAAGTAGTTTGTACTTTGTGTCACATATCTCCATGGTTTATATCTGATGCCTTTTCTGTGAATTTTCTTGTTTTGTAACTGTAGCATTCCAACCTGATGATTCTGAAAATCATCATTTACTTTGAAGCTTTTTTGCTGTAGCTTTTCTTCTTCAGCACACTTGTAATTGTTTAGATGCTTTCAGCTGAAATCTTCATTCTTATCTGAAATATTTTGAAACAACAGGTTTCAAGCTATAATGTTTTCTTTTCTGAAACTGAACTTGCTGAAGCATATTAGTCCTATCTCTAATAGGTATGCCGAGCTCAATAACCCTCGTGGGAGCCTACAGTTATATCTGCGTACTTATTAGATACAGGACACTGCACAAGAAGCAAAATGTTGGTAATAAAAACACTTTGACGTGATTGTTTGCTTCTGTTTCTGCTGGTAGATATTCTTATTTTATGAAGATGCATAGCATGACAATAGTATGAATAGTTATATGTGAGGTGAGGCATTTTGTCATTGCTTAGATCCATTGGATCTAACATTTTTTCCATGAAAGCAGGATTTGGAGGCTTGGAGGGAACGTGGTTCAAGGCAGTGAACAGGCGGAAGTGCAAGAGTGCAACACAACCAGTCATTACAAGCAATGACTAGTGCCATATGACCCTCTCTCACTCTATTTTCTTCTTTTATGTTATGCATTTTCATAGAGTAGTAATATGTATCAGCAGTTGTAAAGGCCGCTCTCGCAGTCAACTATGTGAGAGGATTCACTTTCAGCATTCATTTCTTTTCAGTTTTGTAAATATCAATTGTATCTATCATGATGAAAAACACAAGGACATTTTTCTCAATTCTTTCATTCTGAATGAAATATGATTTTGCAGTTGAAACATGAGCTGAATGCAATAAAAATGAGTACTTCACATTCATTTGATCATTGTTTAGCACTAAATTTTAACACATGTTAAAATTAAGTAATAGTTACAATGTTCAATATAAACCGGAGTTCATAAAGGGAAAAACATTAACAACAAATATGGCAACTTTTTGCAAAAAGAAAGCTCAAGGGAAAGTGAAGAAGGATGAAAAGGTCACGGTAGAGAATCTTATGTTTGAAAGTGTAATAGAAAGCGAGTGTGAGGCCTGGTGGGAAAGCACCTTCAAATAACCACCGTTTGAAGGGTTCACTCAAGAAATATGCTCATTTTTTACCTCAAGGACTTTGAGCCTTCTTTGCGCACTATGATCTATGGATATGACTGAAATACACGCCAATCAACCATTAGATTTTCTATCAAACTGTAGTGATATCCTACTCACCCGAAGAATTTAACAAGGTATTTTGCATGCCAAGCAAAGGGACATAGGAGTCGTACACCATATGGAATGCAGGAGAAAAGTTGAGAAGAAAGACCGTACTGTTGGGTTAGAAAAAATTGTCATACAACTCGTAGTAGGTCATACGAACATCAGAGATACTACTGTATGAGGGATTGTCATACGAGTTGCAAGTTGTATGGGCGACACACAAATACACCATATACACACAAGGTCTAGAAATTGTACAATTGGCAAGGGACTATTGTACGTTCCATACCTTCACTCCAAGCCACCACACAGACCGTACAACCAAAAGGAACATAAATAAGAAGAATACAACAAGGAGTTGGAGGGGCATTTCGACAAAGAGGGAAACAAGGTAAAGGTAGTTTTGGAGACCCCAAAAAGAGTAGTTACAATGTTCTATATAAAGCGGGGTTCATAAAGAAAAAACCATGAATAGTAGATGCGGCAATTTTAGGCAAAAAGAAAGCTCAAGGGAGAGTGTAGTAGGATTAGTAGGAAATGGAGAAGAACCTCACGTTTGAAAGTATAATAGGAAGCGAGTGCAAGGCTAGGTGGGAAAGCACTCCAAGTGACCACCCTTTGAAGGATTCACTTAGAAAAGTAAAGGTATATAAAATCATCTTTATGCTCATTTTCAACCTTAGAGACTTCGAGCCTGCTTTGCACAATATGGTCTATGGATATGACCAAAATAAAGACATCCACCACTAGGATTTTGTTCAAACAGTGGTGATATGGTACTCACCCAAAGAATTCAACAAGGCATTTGGCATGCCAAACAAAGGGACACAGGAGTCGTACACTGTACAGAAGTCAAGAGAAAAGTTGACAAGAGAGATTGTACTGTTGAGTTAGAAGAAATTGTTGTACAAATTGCAATAGATCATATAGACATCAAAGATAATACCATAAGAGGGATTATCATACGAGTTGCAGGTTGTATAGACGACACACAAACACACCACGTAAACACATGGTCTAGAAATTGTAGAAGTGACAAAGGACTGTCGTATAGTTCATAACTTTACTCCAAGCCACCATACTGACTGGGACCAAAAGGCATATAAGGAAGAAGAATACCACAAAGATTTAGAAGGGTGTTTTCATGAAGAAGGAAACATGGTTAAAGGTCGTTTTGGAAACCCTAAAAAGGATAGTTACAATTTTCAATATAACGAGGGGTTCATAAAGAAGAAACCATTAACAACAAATATGGCAACTTCAAGAAAAAAGAAAGCTCAAGGGAAAGTGCGGAAGGATGAACAAGTCACAATAGAGAATCTCCTGTTTGAAAGTGTAATAGGAAGCGAGTGTAGAGCCTAGAGGGAAAGCATTTCAAATTACCCACCCTTTGAAGGACTCAGTTAGGAAAGCAATGGCAGATAAAACCATCTTTATGCCTAATTTCAGCCTCAGGGGCTTTGAGCCTATTTTATGCACTATGGTCTATGAAAATGACCAAAATACACACAAGTCCACCATCAATTATTTTGATCAAATAGTACTCATATCCTACTCAACCAAAGAGTTCAACAAGGTATTTGGCATGCCAAACAAAGGGCAGTCAACAATGCAACCCTCTAAAAAAGATAAGAAATTGTTAATAGAGCGTGTATGGCTTGACCTTACTAAGAAGCAACGGGGCAGCCTATAGAGCAATAGTAATACTAGGAGTTCAAAAGAAATTTATAACTTCCCCTAAATGGAAGTGCATAATGAACCTCCTAAGAAGAAAACTTACAAGAGCAAGCAAGGCATCAGACATTGCTATATGGATGCTTAGGTTGATGAATGGCATTAATAATGGCAAGGTTTATAATTGGAGTGGGCAAGTCTTGTCTGAACGCATCAAAGATTTCTTGCAGCTGAAATGTAAAACTGTTTACATGTTGCCCCATGCCATTGCACTATTCTTGTAGGTGTTGCACAGAGCACATGTGGAAATTGGTCCTTGACATCCATGTAAAGCCATACAAGTCCACCATGCATTATTGGCTCCTTCTAGACACCCTCACTCCAGGCAGTTCAAAACCGCTCACAAAAAGGGTTAGGCAGGAGGTTACGACACAGAGGAAGGAGGGGAAGAGGATAGAAGCTTTGAGGAAGAGAAGGAAACAATAGCAAAAGAGACAAACACTTTCAATTCCTAGGATGAAGAATTTCTCATGGAACCATGTTGTAGGGACTATACGAGGATACTAAAGGCATTGGAGGTGGCATGAGGAGATGAGGTGATGGGCGGCCAAAAAAATGAAGTATGGGAGACATCTAAAGAAGTGGAGTTTGTACCTATACGGAATTACCTCTACCCCAGCTAGTGTCATAGGTGGAACATGTGGGGAGAGAAAGCATCCGTACAAGAGGACACTACACTAAGGAGACCATACATTTGGAGTTCATATGAGTGGAAGTCATGCAAGAGGCCATATGTGTGGTCACACGAAATGTCGTACAGGTGGAGATCGTGCAGGAGAAAGAGGCCGCATAGGGAGCTGTACAAGGGTCATGGAGTACCATCAATTGTGCCAAAGAGGTTGCTTATAGTGCCAAATTGGGAGGCAAAGAGATCTACAGTACTGAAGACAATATTTACTCCACCCAGTTGTCATCCATGGCCCACTTAGTCCCAACCAAGCAAGAACCATAGACCAAATTGGTAGATCTCATAACACATAAGGGGGGGCCACAACATTTGTATCACTACTTCATAGGGAGTGCACAAAGCTACCCCTATTGTACTTGTGGTCACTCTCACACCCCGACTGAAGAAGTTATCCCACCCACTATAGTCACAACTTCAATAGAGGAAACAACTACAACACAAGAGGCAACCATCATGTTACGGGAGGTAGAGGCCCCTAAGGTGACAACAACAAATCAAGAAACGAGGAGACATGGGTGCAAAAGAAAATAGCATGTTGGCTAAATTGCAAATGGAGGTGGATGACATACAAGGGGGGGCACAACAATCGTATCACCACTTCACAGGGAGTGGATAGAGTCATCCCTATTGTACTTGTGATTACTCTCACACCCCGACTAAAGTAGTTATCCTAGCCACTATAGTCACAACTTCAGTAGAGGAAACAACTACAACACAAGAGGCAACCATCATGTTAAAGGAGGTAGAGGCCCCTAAGGTGACAACAACAAATCACAAAGAGGGAGACATGGGTGCAGAAGTAGATAGCCTATTGGCTATATTGCAAATGGAGGTGGATGACATACCCGGACCCTCACCCACATTGTTGATGCGACATCAAGATGATGGAGAAAGTGGGGAGGTACAATCGGTGATGCAGGCATGGCCAGAGATTGTGGAGGAAGGAGGGAGCCAACATAAGCCCTCCCCTCCTAGGGTGAAAGCAAGGATAGGAGCCATGGAAGTTGGCAAAGTAGAGAGTTCTATCTCTAGATTCGAAGACTCAGTACAACTATTTCTACTAGAGTTGGAGGCCATGGTGGCAGCTATATGGGATATGTAAAAACACTATGTATACCTCCAACAGAATTGCCAATGTCAATGAACACTATCACTCTGGGTCTTTATTTTATTTTATTTTCAGTAAATATCAGAAGTACATTGCCAATACTGAATTTAACAATTCAGCTTCAGATTATATATAATTTATTGAAGGAAGAACAAAATTTGATAATATATCAAGAACCAAATTCTCAAAACTCAACAACATTAATGAACCTGATTTTCTACATAGCACAGTCCACGCAATTTGCCAATTGAAAGGAAAGCACGTAATATATATCCAAATCTGACCTTTAACACAGCACCCTCCCTATTATCTTCCACACAAGCCAAGAACACTGCCAACAATCTGACGCCAATGCAGATCGCAGCCAATGAAGGAATGACGCCCCGCTGATTACACACGCAGTATGTATAAATGACAATGCAATTTGCCCACTCGGCGTTAATTCTCCTTGTCACCTCACAAATCCAGCAGCAAACCCAGGCCCAGTTTGACATCAAGCAAATACAATCTTAGACGCTGCCCCA
Source organism: Cupressus sempervirens (assembly GCA_028749045.1). Taxonomy (NCBI): domain Eukaryota; kingdom Viridiplantae; phylum Streptophyta; class Pinopsida; order Cupressales; family Cupressaceae; genus Cupressus; species Cupressus sempervirens. The sequence goes on from CM053785.1 coordinate 664,753,971, forward strand.
AATGGTAAAACGGCAGTCCCAATAATTCCAATCGATTTCCAAATGCAACACAATACAACCAATCATCCAAACACCTATCTCTGTAGCCACAGTGATCACAGTAAGAGAATATTGGCCAATCGTATACTTCAGCACAATTGCCAAGAACTTCTCAAACAAGACCCTTGTACTTCAGCAAGGGCTCACAAGTCGAAAATCAGAAAAGCCACAAAGGCACAAAAAGCAAATATATTTTTCAAGCATGCTTTCCCAATGAAATGAGCTCTCATTTATAAGCTTTCATTGGCCAAAGTTTCCTTAAAACTCTATTTCAAAAATTGTGGAAGTTTTCCAAAAGAACTCAACACTAGAAACTTTCCAGTATGCTTTTTAGAAATATCTCTTAAAGTCATTATTATAATAATATAAACATCATTATAATAATGCAACTTAATGATTAATAAATAAATAAGAGCTCATGCAATTATTAACCTAATTAATTGCAAGTGACGACCAACTGCCAAGCCACCCACTGCATTGCCAAAAATAACAACTACTAAAAATAGTAAATCCATAACCGAGACCCCCAAAACGTGTTGTCAACTCACAAGGGTCGCTATGGTGAACTGACTTGGCCAACTGCAAGAACTTGCTAAAAATGGGGACACTATAGGATATGGCAAACCACTTGAGAAAGTTAGACATGGGGCCAGTTACCATGGTAGTGGAGGCACTCAGATTCATGGTAAAACAGTGTGAAAGGGAATTCACAAATCGCCTCACAACACAAGGGTGGTCGAAGACCAAGATGCCAAAGATGGTGGAGACATGGAGCACACCGCATATTCTTGCAGGGTAAAAGGCATGAAAGGATGATTTGCACCCTTTCTAAGATAGAAAAGACATTGTGAGCAACATTCCTACAATTCAACTTGGATAGCTGGGAATGCAAAGGAAAAATATACTATGACATTACAGTGAGAGGTAACTCGACCTACAAGAGTGGGAGAGCCGGAGAACGAGTTGGCACAAGAAAAGGCAGCTTGCTCAAGAAGCTATGAACAACTAGCAACTACTTAGAAGGATCTAATGGATGCCCTATAATTATTGAAAGTAGCACGAAGAAAAAAAATGGTAGAAAATAAGGGCCTTAGGCTCCTTCGCTAGCAACTTCCTCATGCCACATCCTCGGCCACTTTGGGGACGTCTTCTCACCTTTTGTACAAGTAGATTTGTTTTATGTTTTGCCCCATTTTTCTTTTTGTTGTCTAGAAGATAACAATTTTTTTTTTTTTTTTTTTTTTGGGGGGGCGCAGATAATGTAGATGCCAATTATGCCCCTAATAATTAAATAAGACATTTTTTAGTAAACTTGGTAGTATAATAAAACATTTGTTCCCAAAAAGGTGTCAATTGCTAATAGTTGACAAACATAACCAACTGTCGACATTATTTGCATTGTGCATAGAACAAGTTAGGTGGTTGTTGATTCTACAGACATGTTATGATATGAAAAGAACTATCTTTCTACCAAAGTTGTTAATAGTGTTAATTGTGAGTTATATGTTACTTGTGTTCTATTAGATGTTTTTGTTTACTCTATATGAAAAAAAACATTAGTTGAAAGTAAACAATTACCATTTGATAATCAACTGGGTTAACCATAGTTTTCATTGGTTTCACAACAATGAAATTACATTAATCACTTAAAGAGGGTTAAAAAAATTATTAAGTTAAAGAAACACAAAAGGGAGAGCTCAACAAGGAGCCTTAGCCCTTTCCATAAATCCATCAAATTCATGAGATAAATCAAGGGGTAATTGCCTCTTATCCACAATATTTCAATCTTGCACATGGGCAAGAGCCCATTTAGCCAGGAAGTCTGCAGCTTCAGTCCACTCTCGAGTGATGGAAGTAAATATAACAAACTCAAGAGATCTACAAAAGGGGAGAGTCTAATTAACAACTAAAGTCAGGGGCCAACTTACATCCTCAAGCACCTATTTGTTTAGCAAGTTCACTATCACCTAAGAGTTAGACATAGATAAGCCTGCACCACCCCCACAAACAACATTGCTCCATAGCATGCAAAATGGCCAAACCCTCCATAAGATTATTAGTACGAAAGCCCATATTCATAGCGAAAAGAAATTGGACTTCACCGGAGCTGCTAGGCGCAACTCCCTCAGTGCTAGCAAGTCCAGGATTCCCCTAGGAAGAATCATCAATATTGACTTTACGAACGCTAGGTAGAGGAGCCCAATGCCCCTCACAATTCACCTACCGCCTAGGCTACCTGGGCATACTATGAAACCACTTACCCACAACTACTAGGACCCCTCCCTGCAGGGAAAAAGTTGAGATTGCAAATACAAAGATCCCTAGGAGTCATATCCCCACCTAACCCGCACTTAGCTTGAACTATTTCATGAAGCGAGTGGGCAATCCTCCACCAAAGTTGCTCAGCTCCAATCTCGACACCTTCAAAGATCCTTTTGTTCATTTCAAACCAAACATGAAAAGAATGAATGAAGGGCCAATAGCCCAAGCAGCTTGAAGAGGAGAGGCTTGAGTAGGGGTACTCCCCAAACAATCTCAAAAGGTGAACAAAGAGGAAACGTGCCAACAAGGGCAACCCATGCATTCCACCAAAGGTATCATATTTGAGTAGCAAAAGAACATTGGAAGAAAAGATGGGAGACAGACTCCTTTGCATTACCACGTAACACTTATATTGAGGGCTCTTATAATCCACACAAAGATTGTCTCATTTAAGACACCAATTGTGAACCACCAACCACATGAAGAAATTACATTTGGACCAAAAAAATATGTTCCACCAAGGCAGCTCAGCATCTCCAAACAATTGCCTAGTATGCTTTTGGTAACTAGCAAAAATAGAGTATCTACAAGACGAAGTGCCTCTCCAAGCCAAAACATCTAACCCTGCCAACGAGCAACACTCCCTAGAGGCCAGTATCCTACTAACCTCCAATTGATCCTCCTCTAAGCCCCAAGGTGGCCAATTTGAAGAGTTCTTCCATCTATAGCCAAAAGCAAGACCCGAGCGATAAGTACTCTTATAATGAGCCATAGCATCGCATCCTACGAAAAGAAAAGAATCACAAAGAGTCTGAAGAAGAGGGTACATGGACAAGAGAGAAAGGTTGTCATCCCAAGCATCAAACCAAAACAAAGCCTCAAAGCCTCCCTTGTATATCTAGAAAAGGTCCCTCTTAACCAAATAAGCACCTGTCTAAAGAGTATGCCACACCATAGAACCACAACCTTCCAAGGGGAGCTAAGAAACAATACGAGGATCAACACCCCTATAATACTCATGAGTGATAATCTAGGTCCAAAGTTGATGTTGTCAAGACCACCGCCACCACTAAAGCTTAGCATCCAAAGCTTGGTCACTAGATAGTGAAGCGTAAACCAAGACCCCTCCTTAAGCTTGCAAATAGTCTCCCAACTAATGAAACTCCATTTAGAGTTATGCAAATTGGCACTCCAAAGAAACTGCCAAGAAAGAGCATCAAACTCTTTAAGAAAGTAAACAAGAGTTGCCTGAACCATGCTTTGATAAATAGGGAGAGCCTCAATAACAGATTGAAGAAGGATAACCTCAGAAACCATCTAGGAGTCCAAGTATTAACCTTCTCCTAAAGCTTACTAAGCAAATTCTGCCAGAAGAGTCATGGCTGACTACTAGTAGCTATAGGAATGCAAAGATATGTCAGAGGGATTAGCCCAATCTGAAACCGCACGATGTTAACAATCCTCTATTGAATAGGTTATGGAGTATTAAATAAAATATAGAGAATTTTTCCTCTTTAATTTTTTGGCTTAACGTCACCAAATAAATGTCCAGAGTTTATTAAAAGGCCTCATCTTCCTAAACTTGAGCCACTCTAGCAACAGTAGTATCTGATTGTGTGCGCTTTTTTACCATCAACGTTTCGGATCATACTACATGATCCATCATCAGGATGAGAAAGTGCAGGAGTAGAGATGTTAAAAAAGTGCACACAATCAAATCCAGAAGACAAATTATTTACAAATGGATTGTAGAAATCTGATAATGTTAAGAGTAGTATCATCAACAAATTGTAGATGAAAAAGAGTAGGTAACCCATTATCACACTCCCACCCATGAATCGAGTTCTAAGATACTTGAGATCTAATAAATCTGGCCAATTCCTTTGCCATAATAATAAAAAGATAGGGAAAAAGAGGATTGCCCTAGCGAAGAACCCTAGAGGCACCAAATAACAAGGAAGGTTGTGTTAGCCCAGCTGATAATGTTCAAGATAAGAGAGATCATGTATATGAAAGAGTCATATCATTTGTTATGTTGTCATTGATGTCAAGCCTAAAATGGTAAGACATTATGCTAATTCAATAAGGTGTCAAATCATCTGAAGGATGTAGTGTTTATTAATGAAGAGGATTTGTAAAGATAATGATGAAGAAGAGAATAGAATGGAAGAAAGTATTGATAAGTATGTGAATTTCAATGGGCACTTGACGAGTTAGACTTTGGCAAGATAATATTGGTTTTGATTGTTTTACATGATTTTATTAAGTGTTGAGATCATGTATAAGCAAGATATGTTGGTTGATAAAGAAGGAAATAAGTCATGAAGTGGAAAGTCAAAGAAACATTAAGTTGCACCAAACTAGACAGTGAGGTTGGCAAAAAGACTAATAGTCACCGAGCACATGTAAAGTGAAGAATCAACAATATTCACTGAGCAAGAATAATGTTAACCAAGCTTAGTATTGACCAAGCGAGTGTAGTGTTAACCGAGCGAGGAGAAGGTGAATAGTTTCTAGAAGATTCAATTGAAGGTTGACATTTGATGAAAATATGGATTGATATAGAAGTTTCTAAGATAATAACAAAGTTTGTTAAGAGATCTATGACTGGAGAAATTTGAAGATCTAATGATGGAAATTTAATGATTTGAAAGGGAGCTCAACGTTCAACAAGAAATCGTAATACCCAAGTGTCTAGATTCAATGTATCCTAGTTGGAGGATTGTTGGATGGTTGTGATTAAGCGGCAAAACGTTGGAGAATCTGGTGAAGTGGCAATTCCCTGTCTACTTAAGGGGTGAACGAGATGTTCATTATTGTTGATCAAGTTGAAGTCGTAATTGATAGCCGGAAGGATCACCAAGCAAAGCAGGATTGTGAAATCTAGCAAGAGAAGTGCGAAATTGATGTATGAGTGAGTGGATCAGCTAGAAGGAAGAAAGAGGAAGAATAGGAGAGAAAGAAATGGAGATCCGAAACAGAAAAGGTAGTTGCATTATTATTAGATCATTTCATTGTTACTCTCTAATTATTTTAGCATAAAATCTCCTAACTAAGTGGACTTAACAGTCTTATTTGTAAATCCTTATTAAGGTGACATTTCATTGAATGTTTCTAAGCCCTTTACAGTAGGCCACTCAATTTTGGAGTGATAAGGTCTAGATGATCTTTGGTGTAAATCCCATAATAGGATCACATTAACAATGTGCATGTAACCTTAACCAAGTTGGCTCCTAACCGAGCTCACTTCAAAAGAGTGAAATTTTTGTGTTACCCATCCCAGGTGGTTTTTCCTTTAATAGGATTTCCACATTCAAAATACTTGTCTCAAAATGTGTGGATGATGATTGTGTTGCATATTATTTTATGTTTACTGTTTATTGCTGCAACTCGAGATATTAAGTTAATGAAGTTTACACTTTACTCTGATACTTGATATATAAGTTAACAATTTACTGGCAAAGATTGAATTGGTAATTATTGCAAAGTTTGAATTTGTTACCGAGCTTGTTTATTGGAAGTTTAAATTGTTAAGTTTCTGAGAAGTGGTATTAATGACCTGAGGATAACTGATTAACCCCCCTCTCAAATATCTAACAGGTTGGCCATTAAGAAGAACAGGGAAGGATGCACAAGCAACACAACTCATAGTCCAACTCACACACTCTGAGCTAAAGCCAAAGGAAAGAAGAATATTCCTTAGAAAACTCCATTTAACTCTATTAGAGGCCTTAGCCATATCCATCTTAATGAACATAGATCGCTCCCTTGAACTAACCATAGAGTGGACAATATCAGTAGCAACAACCACCCCATCCAAATCTTGTCTTCCTGCAACAAAACCTCCTTTCTCCTCTAAGATAAGAGTGGGGAGCCATCTTTTAAGCCTCTCAGCAATCAACTTAGTAATGACTTTGTAGATCACGCCACACAGAGCAATAGGCCTCAAGAACTCTAGTTGGTTAGCCCCATCTTCTTTCGAAATAAGAACCAAGAAAGTAGAAATCAAGGCCCTGAGCATCTGCTTGCTAGAATACGATTTGGTAACCGCCTCCAACAAATCCTAATTAATGATCTCCTAAAATTCCTGAAAATATTCAACAGGAAAGCCATTAAGGCCAGGGGCTTTAACCTTATGCATACCAAAGATCACCTCCTCCAACTCCACCAAAGAGATCGGTCGCATGAGATAATCATTCATTGCATGGTTAACAAGTGAGGGAACATAGGGCAAAAAAATATTCTCCTTATTGCCAGCTAGAGGAGAGTCCTCAAAGAAGAGTGTAGAATAGTGTCAAGTAGCCTCCTAAAACAATAATAGCAAAGAATACAATTGAAAACCCTTTGAGTTAACCAAAGAAAAAATATAGCTCCAATTCCAACGAGCTTCCACAATTTTGTGGAAAAAGGCAGTATTTCTATCCCCTTCTTGGAGCCAATCAGTGTTGGCCTTCTACTCCCAATAGATTTCCTCCCTCAATTCTCATTCTTCCACATCTTTAGAGGCAATGGACCTCTACCAAAGCTTCAGAGAAACCAAGATCCCTAATCTACCTAGTAATGATATCAAGATGCTCCTAAGCTTGTCTCTTCTTGGTATAAAGTTTCCCAAAACAATCTTTGTTCCAAATCTTGAGCTTCCATTTCACATATTGAAGATTTTTAGAGAATGAAGACATAGCAGTGCCATATACAGGGTCACCCTCTGTCCATCAATAAGCCATATAGTCATGAAGAGAAGAGTCCCGAAGCCACATCAACTAAAACTTGAATGGGGGATTTTTTGGAATAATCACACCAATAGCAGAAATTTTGATAGGCTAATGATCAAAACCCCTCCAGTCCAAAATTTCAAAAGAGAGAGTGGTTGAGCCACTAACCCAAAAACAAGACACCATAAATCTATCCAAAAGTAATCTATTCGGAAGTTTGGAGATAGCCTCTTCCCTAGACCTTCTATTATTCCAAGTAAAGATCCCATTAGCTAGCTTGACATCTGAGAGGTGCAAAAGATCCATGTTTTGACAGAGAAGATCTGAAGAAGGCCCCAAATGAGCCAATCCACCTCGTTTCTCCTCAAGACTTAAAACTAAAATGAATTCTCCTACTAAAACCCAAGGAAGGAAACGATGACAATGTCTAACACGTCAAATATGTGACTAAAGCCCCAACATTCCCACAAAATCCACAAGCGCATACACATTAGTAACTAGGATCATCTCACTAGAATCCAAACTAGAGTCCACCAAAGAAAGGACTGAGCGAGAAGACATCCAACTAAGGGAAGAAATTTTCCTTGGGTCCCAAAGGATGGCCAAACCATCAGCACTCCCATAGCTTCGATACACTGGCATTGTCCACTAGACCAAACACTTAAAGCGTAGACCTCACTAAAAGCTTAGTCTCCAGGATACAAAAAATGTTTAGAGAGTGATCAACCACCAACTTGTGAATAGCCTTTTGTCTAGGGATGTTATTCAATCCCCTAACATTCAATGAGAGAATAATCATTAAGTAAAGTGGGAGAAATGAGCTTCCATGGGCTTGACAACCCTAACTCTACTAGCAAATCTCTTGAAAATTTAGTATTCTCCTAGTCCTTTTTACGCACTCTTTAAAGGAGTAAAAGAAACCATCTTAAAAGTTCTTTGCATCAAACCCAATGTAAAGGAGGCTCCTTGCCATTACCATATGCAAAAACCTCCTTAACCAAGTCTACCGAGACTATGTCATTGTCCTGAGGCACAAAAGGAGTCATCAGTGCTCCAAACTCGAGACCAATAGGGACCTTACTTTATTGTTGAACTGCAGCCTTGGGTTGCCACACAAGAGTCAATAGGAGCTCCCTCATGTAGGCCAGTTGGATTGAAAGAGATGCCAGGAGGAATACCCTCCTCTAAGGCCATATTATCAAGCACCTCAAATCGATTATAATCATAATCAGATTGTCATTCCATTAAGGGCCTCTTCTACCACGCCCCTTTCTCGTGGATGAGCAAAAATGAAGCCATCCTTATCAAGGTCGACATCATTTGGTTGGGCCTTTTGTTTACTTGCATTATCCATCTGAGTATTCACCTTAGTTGTAATATCCATCTGGAATTTATTTTTTCTTACATTATCCATTTGGCCACTTCCCTTGCCAGCAACGGAGCCACCAATCCCCATAAAAGCTAAAGCCTGAAGGCACTATCGCTGCAAATGACCATACTCATGACATATCCGACATAGGAATGGAAGGGATTCATAATCCAATTGTTGCACCCATGAAGAAGAACTAGGACAAACTTCCATAGAATCTGCTAACATAATTACTCAAATCAATTTCAACACAAATTTGGGCAAAAGAAATAACCTTTTTATCAAGGGAATGATGAGCTATCGCAGCTGACTTTCCAAGAAAAGCAGCAATTTGACAGAGAATGTCTTCTCATCAAAATTCAAGAGGAAGACACGGCAAACGAACCCAAACTAGCACCAGAGAATGTAGATCCTCTGTAGAGTTAAACCCTATATACCAAGTTTTAACAAATAACCCCACAAGATTGGAAAAATTAGGCCCCCCTTCAAAAACACGATCCCAGGCAAACATGCAAGAAAACACAACAAAGAAATAGCTTTTCCCAACCAATACGATCTCCCTTGAGAGTCGATAAGGAAATCCAAATATCAAGAAATTTATATATCAAAGCATGTTTAGTACAATACTCAATGTCCTCCATCACTGACTCTGGAGGAATAACCAAAACCGGGTGATCATGGCTACATGGAAGAAAACCATTAATTTATTTTTAACTTGGAACTCTCCCCCAAATAAAAGGATTTAGATCCCATTGCATGCACATCTAGAGAAGATCTATGAGGTGGGAAACCATCTTTCACCACTAGCAAAGAAGAAACTGTGGGCCCTAACATGTGATCAGCCAGAAAGGAGCAAAAGGGAAAACAAAGAAAAAAGGTTGGGTCACCAACACCCCAAACCCCCAATTCCACACTCCTCAACAAGAAAAAACACCTGCACCAAGAAAGGGTTGCCCAAGCAACGACTACAAACACCCACCCACAAAAACCCTCACCACCTCATTGAAAAAACAACTCCTTCTTCACTCTACAAACTACCGAAACAAAAAACAAAGGAAACAAGAGGCTAGGGAATGAGCCCTAGCCCAGATCGCCCATGCAACTTCTCATCTTATACACTCTACAATAGACACAAGTATCATCTTTCTAACCATAATAAATGTTAAATTTGAGGCAATTAATGTATCACTCATATAACTGTTACCCTTCTCATTCTTACCTCTTGATCCTGAAATTGGATTAATGTAATGTCCCCGTTTTTGGCCAGTCTGTGTGGTTGAATTTATATCTGGCAATCTGCAGATTTGTTAATTCTGGCAATTGTGGTTGAAAACGAAAGCAAATACCATTAAGAGGCTGGACGGCATCATCATCCAAGCCTACATATTGCAGCCAGCCTTGCATTTGAGTTGGGACAGCGATTGGAAAGTCAGCATTGCATTTGCTGGGTCTGCGATTCATCCTAGCAGCCTGCATTTGGGTATTCTGGAATTGTGTCTCAACAATAGCCCTTGCACATCGTTGTTCACACAGCATTCAACATTGGATTGGACAGCTAAGTATTCTGAGATAGCTGCAATTTCATTGGGGCTGTGATTGAAAGGAGAGCTAGATAATTCCCAGCCATGTGGTTCAGTATTTAATTCAGGTTCTGCTGTTAATTACACTGAATTTTAATTATACCGATTCGACAAGAGTTAGTGATCTTCCATTGCACTTTGTCTTTGAGAATTTCTGGTATTGTTGTAGAAGGATTAATTCCTCGTTCTTTAATATTCATATGTTAGAGAAATTCCAAAAACATTTTCAATTAGAAAAATTGCAAAAAGAGGACAAAACCTCAAGATATAAAAAAACTATTCTTTCATCTGCAAATTCAGTTTCAGTGGAGTCAGGGTTTTTACAATTAATCATCTCATGATGAATACTGATGTTTTCTGGATAATTGGAAGTTATTCTGGATTTATACTACCATGACCATATGATAAACTTCAGACAATATTTTGTTGATGTTCACACTTTCTTCTCTAGAGCACATGATAGCGGATGTCTATGCAATCACTTTGACAACCTTATAACAGATGTTGAATGATATTATCAATCTGAAACTATAACTTTGTTAGTATCAATGGGACTTGATATCAAATTATGCTTGTTTCGCTATCTCAACTTAGACCATTGATTAGCCTGAAAATGCCGTTCATACAATCTTTTATCTAGTTTCAGACTCAATAATTATGGATGTGGAATCTTCAATTTTATATTTATACCCATGACATTAATGCAAACTGATTATCTATTGACCTTCAGTGATAGAAGAAAATCATGTAGCCATATATTAAGATGATTTTCTTAATAGTTCCACCACTAGAGCATAAAGATCACAACACTTGTAATGTTCTAGCTATAAAATATTTGTAATGATAACCCAAATCTTCGAAGGCTCCAATAATCCTTATATATTCGATCAATAAATTAGTTGCAATACTCAAGCCACTCTAAATAGCATAGACTTTGCAGCCACAGGTTTATAGAGTTGCAGCCCTACTATGGCCTGCAATTTGTTATTATTATTCTTTAGGTAAATCAATTCACTTCAAAGATCTTCACCATCGAATTAAAGCCAAAAGATTATGTTAATGTTGTCAGCTCAGGGGCATGACAAGAACAAATCCATCACTAATCCAGTTTGGGTAATCTTTGTTGCATAGCTTTTTCAAAGTTTGTTGAAGCAAAAGTTCTCCGCTTGAATCCTAAACCCTATTTTCTGTAAAATGTTAGGTTGGAATCAGACAAGTACCAGATAAAAAAATCAATGTCCATCAAAGGAAAATTCCAACCAGTGCATGAAAAATGTTAGAGAAGTGGTTTTTTGAATTATTATTAGAATTAAATTCCAAAATAAAGTCGACAAGAGATTTGAAACTAGCAATAGAAAATGTTGGCACTCTGCAAGTTGGGCATCTACCATACTTCCCTGTACTTGTAGGGCACTCGTGGCATTCTTCTTGAGTTACCCATTTTTTTGGAGTATAAACCTTTCTTTTATGTGATTTTTTCCTTTGACAGCTTGTTTGCAGTTGTGTGTAGGCTCTTAGGCACTTGTGTATTGTCGTATTGGTCATTGTTTTGGTGCCAATTAGGGTTTTGAGTGACTTCTTTTCCTTCTATGTTTATTTTGATTTTGATGGAGCCGAACCATCATGGAAAGTCATTGCAAGGAAAAGAGGTGAGCATCATGGGAGATAGTGGGAAATAGTCTAAAAAAATCGTTCATGGTGAAGGAACCGCAAAGAAATTGTCATAAAAGTCAGTTATTACCGAGAACTCTACTACCATTTGCCCCGATTATGTTTTCTTAATGGAGAATTTGTTCAAGCCCTGGCCTGTGGAACCGAGAGTTCAGATACTTTCAGAGCCGATTGAGGTCAATTGGGAGGACATGCGATCATAGAGAGTTCAGACCCTAGAGGAGACAAAGTGGGTAAGCCCCTTCTTTTTGAGTTGAAAACTCTCTTGCTATCCTCAAATGAAGACATGGTAAGAGAAATCAACATTGAAGAATCTCATTGAAAAAATGTTGCAATCTTTTTTGTTTGCATGGATAACAAAAATTTTCCTGCAAGAAAGCTTTTGGATGATTGGTTCAATAGTGCGTGAGTGAAAAAAATTAGGCAGTATGGTGAGTTTCAGTCACACAATTCAAAACGGTGTTTTTGTGGTTTTTCTGAAAACCAATGTTATGCAGGAAAGGGTTTTAAAGAAGTCATTTTGGAATGTAGGACAAGCCCTCTTCAGGGGATTTCCTTGGTCTCCAAAAGGAAACTTTGAGCAAGGTCCTCTCTCCATTGGGTTGAAATTTGCAATCTCCAGCCTTAGTTTCGGCCTTTCCTTCCTCAAATCCTTGAACTGTTGGGTTATATCCTTCAAGTTGAGCAGTCTAAAATCACCCTCCCTCACCTTAATGCCCGCAATCTCATTGTGGGTAATCTTTTTTGCTTGCATGGATAACAAATTTTTGCCTACAAGAAATTTTTTGTATGATTAGTGTGTGGGTGAAAAAAATTAGGTAGTGTGGTGATTTTCAGTCACACGATTCAAAAAGGGTTTTTTGTGGTTTTTTTGAATAACAATGTTATACGGGAAAGGGTTTTAATGAAGTCATTTTGGAATGTGGGGCAAGCCCTCTTCAGGGACTTTCCTTGGTCCCTTAGCTTTGGCCTTTCCTTCCTCAAATCTTTAAACTGTTGGGTTCTATCCTTCAGGTTGAACAGTCTAAAATCACCCTTCCTCACCTTAACGCCCACATTCTCATTGCTCTTGACCCAGAAGTTGATTTCTCGGATATATTTCCCTAGATGTCAACAGTGAGTTTTTTTCCTTGGAAGGTTTCTCTTCTTGGGAACATAGGTGCTTGCTTCCACTACAAATTAAATGGTCATACTTGTAAAGAATGCCCAACATTGAAAAACATTCAAAGAACATTTAATGTTACGAATAAGAACCCTTCCAATAATGTGGCTAAAGCTTCCCACCTAGTCTCAGAAGTTTCCTTGGTACCCCAAAATGATATTAATAAGAATTTTGTTGCAGAAAAAAAATTGAATGAAAATGTTGATGACAGCCATGACAAAAATGTGGAAATTGATAATGGTAAAAAGTTTGTTTCTTTGTCGAATCCTTTGTTTGATGAGAATTTTGAAGTTGTCCCTACAAAAGGTAGTAAACTTTCAAATAGCTCCATTGGTTGTCAACCATTAGGCTTAAAGGATGATTCTCCCCCTCCCAGGTTGAATGGCCAACTATTAGCTCTAAAAAGCATCAAAAATAGAGCTAATACTATCGATATTTATACCCTTGTCATTAATGCAAACTGATTATCTATTGACCTTTAGTGATAGAAGAAACTCATGTAGTCTTATATTGAGGCAATTTTCTTAATAGTTCCTCCACTAAAGTATAAAGATCGCGACACTTGTAATGTTTTGGCTATAGAATATTTCTAATGATATGCAAATCTTCAAAGGCTCCAATAATCCTTACATTCGATCAATAAATTAATTGCTAATACTAGAGCCAATCTAAATAATAATAGACTTTGCAGCCACAAGTTTATAGAGTTGCAACTCTATTGGCCTGCAATTTATTTTTATTCTTTAGGTAAATCAATTCACTTCAAAGATCTTAAACATTGAATTGATGCCACAAGATTATGTTAATGATGTCAACTCAGGGGCATGACAAGAACTAATCTATATCACTAATCCAACTTTGGTAATCTTTGTTGCTTCTCCAATACTTATAGGAGAAGACATTGTACTTGATATCTTTTTTAAAAGTTTGTTGAAGCAATAGTTCTCCACTTGAATCCTAAACCCTATTTTCTGTAAAATGTCAAGTTGGAATTAGACAAGTACCATATAAAAATATCCATGTCCATCATAGGAAAATTCCAACCAATGGATGAAAAATGTTAGAGGAGAAGTGGTTTTTCGAATATTTACTAGACATAATAATGAAACTAGCAATAGAAAATGTTGGCACTCTGCAAGTTGGGCATTTACCATCCTTGCCCGTACTTGCAGGGCACTCATGGTATTCTTCTCGATGTACCCATTTTTTTGGAGTATAAACCTTTATTTTATGTGAATTTTATTAAAATAACCTTCATATTTCTTTTTAATGCTCACTATTGTATCTTATTATATCTCTGTAAATATTAGAATGTTTCTAATATTTAGGTGTAGTCTAGAATAGAATGTTTCTATTCTATTAGACTCTCCTCTTTGTATATATAGATCAGTTTTGATCTCTGATTAATTCATTCAAGTATTCTGCCATTTACATTTGTAACATGGTATCAGAGCTAGGGTTTAAACCCTCTATGCAAATCGACTAAAAATTTGTGTCTTCAGCTACTGGCGTTCTTGGAAAATCGTGGATTTGTTTGCTGCAAATTTTTTTTCTTGGAAACCCATGGCTTAGTCTGTAAATCACAAATCTGGAGGTCGTTTTTTCAAATCTATTCACACCCAAATCTCAAAAAGTGGGATTTTTTGGTTGTTTTTTTCAAAAACGGGTTTGTCTATCCCTGTTGGATATTCTGCTCGCGTTTCTACTGCTGGGTTTGGTTGTTTTTTTAACCTGCAAACATCATTTTTCTGCCTTTTTGACCTCTTTGGCCGTTGACTGTTATTCTACTCGAAACCCTAGTTTTTTTACTTTGAAAAAATTTTCTAATCACATATTCTTGGTGGTTTTTTAGAAATCTTAAATGGGTCTTCATCAGATTTTTGTGGGTGCCTCATTTTTTGTGCCTCGATTTTCGAGCCAGCGGATCCAAATTCCGACAACATTTTACTTTTGGGTTTTTCGAGCTCTTTTCTAGGTACTTCTCCAATTTTTTTGGGTCTTTCATTTTCTCACCTCGAAGTTTGTGCCATTTGAAATATTCACATATTATAAGCATCTATATCAGCAGCATCAGAAGTCAGACTCAATTAAATAGCAAGCCAATGCTGCCCAACACTCGGAGCAGAAAGAATCTATCTACCATGCCTTTATGGCCAGCATACCTGCAAATCATGTGAAATCTTCTGCCTAGTACATCGATTCTAGTGCCTCCCGACATTTCACTCATAGGCGTGATTGGTTTGTTGAATTCACTCCCTATTCTGACTTAGTAATCTTTGGAGGCGGCGAAGAATACAATATTGTCGGCAAGGGCAATGTTCAGATTCAGTCTGGAGGAAGAAAACTCATGTTTCTCAATGTATGTTATGTTCCTGGCATGAAACATAATCTTCTGTCTGTTAGTCATATTATGAAGCACTCTCCTCAATTGGATGTCGTTTTCAGTGGAAATAAGTGTTCAATTATTGATCGTTCTTCTCGCACTACCCTTGCTTTCGGTCTTGAGGATCATGGTATTTATAGGCTTGTAGGTTCAGGCAATTCCCTTGAGCATGCCTTCATCGCCGAATCATCCACTCTCAACAGTCTCTGGCATCAGCGATACAGTCATCTGAACATTCAATATCTAGCACAAATTGCTTGGGATAATTTAGTCCATGGCCTACCTAATATTTAGACCCAGAACCATCGCGTTTGCGGAGCTTGCCAAGCAAGGAAGCAACATAGGACACCATTTAAGAATGGTGAATCATGGCAGGCATCCAGAGTACTCAAGCTGGTCCATGCTGATGTATGTGGTCCTATGAATACTCCTTCTATTACTAGGAACAGGTATTTTTTATTCTTTGTGGATGATTTCAGTCGCAAAATGTGGGTATATTTTCTTAAGCAAGAATCAGATGCCTTTTTTGTATTAAGGCAGTTTAAAGCTCTAGTAGAAAAAGAGTCTAGTTCCTCCATCCGTACTCTTAGGACCGATACTGGGGGGGAATTTTGTTCTTCTGTTTTCTCTGCCTTTTGTACTACTCATGGCATTACACGTCAGTTCACCATACCTCACACCCCTCAGCAAAATGGTGTTGTAGAGCATCAAAATCGTACCATCACAGAAATGGGTAGGGCTATGCTAGAACATAGAAATGTTCCCAGAAAATATTGGGCAGAAGCAGTATCCACAACTGTCTACCTTCTTAACCGGTCACCCACCCTTGCAGTTAAACATAAGACCCCTGAGGAAGCCTAGTCTGGTCGCAAACCTAGGATCAACCATTTGAAATTTTTTGGCTCTCTGGCATATGTATGGATTCCTGATGCCAAACGCACTAAGTTGGATTCCAAAAACCAGAAACTTATGTTTACAGGATATAGTCACACACATAAGGCCTACAGACTAATTGATGTAAATACTGATCGTTTAATCTTCAATCTTGATGTTGTGTTTGATGAGGAACTCAGACCATTTCCGCTCTCTAACTCCCCACCACATTTCGAGATTCAGTCTTTAGCAATCTCTGACTTGGGTTCTTCTATTTTATATGAGTCATCTGATGCTACTGATACACCACCTCAGTCACTTCCAAATAATACAACTCCTGCTCCTGCTTCTCATCCAGCTATTCCGATAGCATCTAATATTGGCTCCTCGACTCTTCGGCCAAAATGGTGGGCTCAAACGATTAGTGATCTTCGTCCTGATGAACTCATTGAGGGTGAAACCTCCAGAAATAAGGGCCTTCAGCACAACACAGTTGATATAGCTCTTATGGCCAACATCCACAGTATCCTTGAGCCCCAGATATATGCAGAGGCCAAAGGAATTCCAGAATAGAAACAAGCAATGGATGTTGAGCTTTAGAGTCTTCAAAAGAACCACACCTAGGTTCTTTCAGATCTCCCTCTGTAATGAACTTGGATTAATGTGTTTTACTCTATCAAGAATATTATGTATTAAGTTCAAATAATTATTGATATAATAAATTTTACTTTTTTAAATTGTTTTAATCAAATAACTCATAAGTTGTCATAAATATTATTAATATTAAAAAGTCCCATATAAACATTAAATATATTATTATTATTACAAGATGTATTATTATTGCCAACTTCCCAAAAATATTCATTTTTGTTTAACCTAAATCAAATCTGATTACTACAAACATTCTTTTAAAAGGGAAACCCTAAAATTACTAATATATGATGATAGCATAAAAGTTGCTACATCGATATAATACTAAACATAATATAGGAATTGAATTATGAAAAAACTAAATAAATCATGACAGTCACGACCTTACATTCTTAACTGTGCATGATATATATATATCATTGATTAGGATTAGGTAAAGGGGACACACACGGGATACAATATATTGATACGTCAAGTGAGACGAGTGACTAAGGCATAAGCAAATAGAAGATTTAATAAAGAAAAAAGAACATTTGTAAGCCGCATGCAAATCATCTTGGTCGGCACCTGTACCACTACCACAGGACGTATTGAGGTATAATCAAACTACCGTACCACAGAATTGCAAATCTATGAATCATCATTAATACAGGTATGATTATTTGAACTTGGCTGCAGTATCATAATTATAAATTCGCAATGGCATTCATGTTATTAAAACATCACAATTGTGTTCTAATATACATAATTGTAATCGAATTGCATGTAGAGTAAACTATGAGGATTGGTATCATATGCATTACATTGAGCTTAATTAAAAGGTTATGTCATTCACCCATTTAGATTAGTAAAAATAATTCGTGGGTATGCATAGAATGTAATCAAATAAATTTATATTATAAAGTATTACATATATATATATATATATATATATATATATATATATATATATACAATGATTAATATTTCAATTTGTAAATATGTGTATAACAATATTAAGATCTCATTACATTATACAATCTTAAAGATTACCAATAAAGATATATTTTTCAACTATAGTCCAGGAAGCTTGCTCTCTTCTAAGCTATGGCATCTTCAGATAGGGAGCGGGTGGAGGGAGAGGTGGAGTAAATTCGAGCACCTAACGGTATCCTCCAAGGAGCCGCTTGTAGCTTGTTTCACGCACCCTTTGCACCGTCAATCTACCGTCTCCAGATAGTCATAACCCTGAGAGAATAGCTTGCCCGGTGCTATAGAGTGAAACTTTATAAATCAATTAAATCAATTAATTATATTGCTCAACCCCTCCATTTTGAATAATAATAAGGATCCAAGGCATGTTAACGGGAATGACTTCCTAAAATTATACTAAATTTTGAATAACAGGTCAAAGAATTAAAAAGGGGTCATTACATTTGGTATCAGAGCCTGATCCTGCCATCCTGAAAAAATAGTAAATGACAAGAGGAGCAAAGATGAGTGAGAAATTATCTAATGAAATTAGAAATGTTATGGAACAGACAAACCAAACCTTAGCAAAAAAAATAAAAAGATCAAATCAAGCACTTCTTCAAGCCTTGCAAAATATGGGAAATTCCATAAACAATCTCAAAAACCATAATTCTGGTGGAAGAGACATAAGCTCAAACCATTTAGAAAATAACAGAGCTTCACCATCTCAAGTACCCAAACCCCCTTTCTTATCAAGCGAAGGCCCTCCCGGGGAAGAAGAAGGTCAGGCAACCAATACTGCTATTGAAAATGCTAGAGCTTATGCCAATCTTGAACCAAAAATCAAAGAGTTAGTAACATTCAGGGAATTCTGTGAAGCCAACAGGCAAGAAAGTCATAGGAAAGAAGAAAGACATCAGAATCAAGATTTTAGAAGTAAAGTAAATAAAGTGACACTTCCATATTTTGATGGATCAGAAAAACTTACGGCACGTGCATGGCTACAAAAATTGAACACCTATCTCACCCTAAGTCCAATGACAGAGGAAGATGCGCTTCAATTTACAATCCTGCACTTAGAAGGTACAGCACATGATTGGTGGCATCATGGCCTTGTCACCCAAGGACACCAAAATATTACTTCATATGAAGAATTTTCTCAAAAACTCATTAAGAGATTTGATAGGAAGCATCCTCAAGAAAACTTTAAGAAATTAACTCAATTAAGGCAGCAAGGAACAGTAGAAGATTATATTAAAGAATTCCAAAGGATCTCTATCCAAGTCACAGGAGTAGATGATGAACGCTTTACGTACTTGTTCATAGAAGGGTTGAAAGATTCACTAAAAGGTCTCGTAAGTGCCTTAAAACCCTCATCCTTAGATGACGCTTTTGAAATGGCATTAAGATTGGAAATTTCAAACACAAGCAGCAAATCATGGAATAAGCCCACTGTTAAAAATCACAAAAAAGATAAATCCTACAAAAAGTTCATTCCGTCTAAGGAACGAGAAGAATTAAAGAAAAGGAATTTATGCTTTAAATGCCAAGAACCATGGGAGCCAGGCCATAGCTGCAAAAAGAACACTTGTAGAAATTGTGGAATAGACTGGGTGCCCGGACACAGATGTGGGAAGAAAGGCTGCATCCAAAGAATGGAAGAGGATGATGAGGAAGAAAGGGTGAGCAAAAAGGCAAAATGTGACAAAGGCAATGAAGAAGAAGCAGAGGGGGAAGAATACGGAGTAATAGCCACTATGACTCAACCCTCCAAAAATAGGGTCTTAAGAATTAGATGCACCCTTAATGGACAGAAAGTCATTGCATTGGTGGATAGTGGAGCATCCCATAACTACATTAATAAAAGATTGGTTAACAGAATGAAATTAAAAACTGAGAAGTTCAAAGGTTTTACTACTGTTCAAGCCACAAGATCATTGGTACGTTGCACAAAAGTGATTCCACAACAAGAAATCACCTTAGGAAGAAAGCACACCATCAGAGAAGACCTACATGTGGTTCCACTAGACTTAGATATAATTTTGGGCAGCCCATGGATATTTTCTCTGGGATGTTTTAGGTTTGACCTTCCAAACCTAAAAATCCATTTTGAGCACAATGGGGAAGAAATAACATTGGAAGGAATACCTGATGATTCCGCAAAACTGGTTTCTTGCAAAAGAATAGAAAGAATACTACGACATGATCAGGGAGAATGGATTGCACAATGTTTAGTATTAAATAAATCAACTCCACAGGAATCCGTCATCCATATTGACATTGAACCTATCATTAAGAAACATCAAAGAGTGTTTGAAGAGATTCCCCCAGGATTACCTCCCAAAAGAGGATTTGAACACATTATAGAATTGGAAAAGGATGCTAAACCAGTGATCACCACCCCTTACCAACATCCTCAAAAGTATAAGGATGAAATTGAAAAGGCCATTCAAGAACTCTCAGCAATGAGACACATTCAACCCAACTCCAGTCCCTTTGCATCACCAGTAGTACTTGTGAAAAAGAAAGATGGGACAATGAGGATGTGTATAGATTATCGAGCCCTAAATAAGAAGACTATAAAAAATCGCTATCCCATTCCTAGGGTGGATGAACTCATAGATGAACTTCATGGAGCAATATATTTCTCAAAAATTGATTTACGTTCAGGATACCATCAAATCAGAATGAGGAAGGAGGATGTTCCCAAGATGGCATTTAGATGTCATTACGGGCACTAAGAGTTTCTAGTTCTACCCTTTGGCCTAACTAATGCTCTAGCCACCTTCCAATCATGTATGAATCATATATTCCGAAAACAACTCAGGAAATTCCTTCTTATTTTCTTTGATGACCTCCTTATCTATAGCAAAACTTGGGCAGAACATCTCCAACACATTGATGAAGTCCTAAGTATATTGGAATCTGAATCACTATTTGCAAAGGCATCAAAGTGTGAATTTGGATTAGAAGAAATTCTATATCTCGGTCATAAAATCAGTGCCAAAGGTGTAAGCGTGGATGAGGAAAAGATTAAAGCAATAAGAGAATGGCCAAAACCCAAAACTCTAACTCAACTCAGAGGGTTCTTGGGCCTATGCAGCTACTATAGACGGTTTGTGAAGAATTTTTCAAAATTAGCAATTTCCTTTGACAGACCTAACCAAAAAAGGAAATTTCGGATAGAATGAAGCGGCACAAGAAGCTTTTGAAGAGTTAAAAGAAAGAATGAGTTCGTGCCCAGTCTTAGCTGTCCCAGATTTTACACAACCTTTTGAATTACAATGTGATGCTTCTAGTGAAGGAATTGGGGTTGTGCTTATGCAAAACAAACACCCTATTGCTTTCGAAAGCCGGAAACTTTCTAAGACAGAAAGACACTACTCAATTTATGATAAGGAAATGTTAGCTATCATGCACGCATTGGCAAAATTCAGGCAATACCTAGTGTGTGGAAGGTTCAATATTAAAACAGATCACAATAGCCTAAGATTCTTCATGAGTCAAAAAGATCTTAATGATCGCCAGCAAAAATGGATAAGTAAAATCCAAGCTTATAACTTTGATATTGAGTATGTCAAAGGAACCCATAATGTGGTAGCTGATGCTTTATCCAGGCAAGGACAATTGAATACTATTACTAGTATCACAGATAATTGGAAAAATGAAATTATTGCAGAATATGCTAAAGATCCTAGAACCAATGAGATCATGGAAGGAAACATAACCAATGATGAAATCAAAATTGTGGAGGAGCTCATACTATACAGAGGAAGAATATTGCTAGCAGCAAATTCCAAAGTTAAAAGAAAGATCATGAAGGAGTATCATGACAGCATTACCCGGCTGGTTTATTACAACCATTACCTATTCCCAATCAAAAGTGGGAGAGCATTTCTATGGATTTCATCACAGGCTTACCTAAAGTGCAAGAAAAAGATTCCATCCTAATAGTGGTGGATAGGCTAACAAAATTTGCACATTTCTTTCCCATATCCATACATTATAAAGCACCACAAATAGCAGAATTATTCTTTAAAGAGATTTTTAGGCTTCACGGATTGAAAAGAAATATCATAAGTGATAGGGATAGCAAATTCCTCGGCCTATTCTGGAAAGAACTCTTTAGGTTAGCAGGAACTGAATTAACCCCCAGCACTAGTTATCATCCCCAAACAGATGGGCAAACCGAAATTGTGAATAAGTGGATAGAAGGTTACCTCAGAAATTATGTGACAAGACAACAAAATACATGGGTCAAATGGTTGTACTTGGGAGAATATTGTTATAATAATATCCATCACATGTCAATTGGGATGAGTCCCTTTAAAGCATTATATGGATATGAAGCCACTACATTTGGGGATCTAATCATTCAAGAAAGCAAACTACCAGGAGCCAAGGACTTCATTCAGCAAAGCACTGATATTATGAAGGTTCTCAAAGATAATCTCCACCATGCTCAAAACCAACAAAAGGTTTATGCTGATCAGAAACGGGTGGAAAGGTCATTCCAAGTCGGAGATCTAGTATTCCTAAGATTGCAGCCCTACAAACAATCCTCGCTCAAGATCAGTGGAGCAGAAAAACTAAAACCCCGTTTCTATGGGCCATACCGGATCCTGAGAAGGATAGGAGAAGTGGCATATGAGATAGAGCTACCTAAAAATAGTAAAATCCACAATGTATTCCATGTATCCAGATTAAAAAGGGTCCTTGGAAAGAATATAAACCCTTGTGTTGAGCTGCCACCACTAAACAATGAAGGAAAGCTCGTTCTAGAGCCTAAGACTATTCTTGAAAAGCAAGAAAAGAGATTAAGGAATAGAACTATTCCAAAGTACTTAGTAAGATGGAAAAATATTCCTAAGGAAGATGCTACCTGGGTTGGAGAAGAAGCCCTTTCTCATACAACATTGCTTGGGGACAAGCAAAATTTGGAAGGGGGGACTGTAATGAACCTGGATTAATGTGTTTTACTCTATCAGGAATATTATGTATTAAGTTCAAATTATTATTGATATAATTAATTTTACTTTTTTAAATTGTTTTAATCAAATAACTCATAAGTTGTCATAAATATTATTAATATTAAAAAGTCTCGTATAAACATTAAATATATTATTATTATTACAAGATGTATTAATATTGTCAACTTCCCAAAAATATTCATTTTTGTTTAACCTAAATCAACTCTAATTACTACAAACATTCTTTTAAAAGGGAAACCCTAAAATTACTAATATATGATGATAGCATAAAAGTTGCTATATCGATATAATACTAAACATAATATAGGAATTGAATTATGAAAAAACTAAATAAATCATGACAGTCACGACCTTACATTCGTAATTGTGCACAATATATATATATATATATCATTGATTAGGGTTAGGTAAAGGGGACACACACGGGATACAATATATTGATACGTCAAGTAAGACGAGTGAATAAGGCATAAGCAAATAGAAGATTTAATAAAGAAAGAAGAACATTTGTAAGCCGCAAGCAAATCACCTTGCTCGGCACCTGTACCACTACCACAAGACGTACTGAGGTATAATCAAACTACCGTACCACAGAATTGCAAATCTGTGAATCATCGTTAATACAGGTATGATTATTTGAACTCGGCTGTAGTATCATAATTATAAATTCGCAATGGCATTCATGTTATTAAAACATCACAATTGTGTTCTAATATAGATAATTGTAATCGAATCGCATGTAGAGTAAATTATGAGGATTGGTATCATATGCATTACATTGAGCTTAATTAAAAGGTTATGTCATTCACCCATTTAGATTAGTAAAAATAATTCGTGGGTATGCATAGAATGTAATCAAATAAATCTATATTATAAAGTATTATATATATACAATGATTAGTATTTCAATTTGTAAAAATGTGTATAACAATATTAAGATCTCATTACATTATACAATCTTAAAGATTACCAATAAAGATATATTTTTCAACTATAGTCCAGGAAGCTTGCTCTCTTATGAGCTATGGCATCTTCAGATAGGGAGTGGGTGGAGGGAGAGGCGGAGTAAATTCGAGCACCTGACGGTATCCTCCAGGGAGCCGCTTGTAGCTTGTTTCACGCGCCCTTTGCACCGTCAATCTACCGTCTCCAGATAGTCATAACCCTGAGAAAATAGCTTGCCTGGTGCTATAGGGTGAAACTTTATAAATCAATTAAATTAATTAATTATATTGCTCAATCCCTCCATTTTGAATAATAATAAGGATCTAAGGCATGTTAACTGGAATGACTTCCTAAAATTATACTAAATTTTGAATAACAGGTCAAAGAAGTAAAAAGGGGTCATTACACCCTCCTGGGAAGAAACCCATTAGCTGTAAATGGGTCTATAAGGTCAAGTACCATGCAAATGGTACCTTGGACAAATACAAAGCCAGACTTGTTGCTCAAGGATTCACCCAGCGCGAAGGCATTGATTATGAGGAGACATTTGCTCCGACAACTAAGATGAGCACTATTCGCATTCTTCTTGCAATTGCAGCTGGATATGGTTGGAAAGTTCATCAAATGGATGTGAAGAGTGCCTTTCTCAATGGTGAATTACAAGAAGAAGTCTACATGACGCAACCCTCAGGTTTTAAGGTTGCCGATTCAGAACACAAAGTATGTAGACTCCAGAAGGCCCTCTATGGTCTTAAACAGGCCCCTAGGGCTTGGTACATAAAGATTGATCATTACTTGGTTGCTCAAGGATTTCAGGGTAGTCCGTCAGACAATAATTTGTATATTAAACACTCTGGTAATGATATTCTTTTTCTTGTTGTCTATGTGGATGATTTGATCATTACTGGAAATTCAAAACATTTGATTTCAAAAATCAAACAGGATCTATGCAGAACTTTTGATATGACAGATCTCGGATTGCTTCATTATTGTTTAGGTATTGAGGTTTGGCAGACTGACAACAGTATTTTTTTGTCTAAGTCCAAGTATGCCAGAAGTTTTCTTGATAGGTTTCGAATGCAGGATTGCAAATCTACCTCCACTCCTATGGAGACTGGTCTGAAATTGTCCGCACAATCTGTTTCTCCTTCTGTAGATGAAACACTCTTCAGGCAGCTAGTAGGTAGTCTCATCTACCTTACTACTACTAGACCTAATCTCAGTTTTGCAGTCAGCTACATCTCATGGTTCATGACAAACCCCAAGACTGATCATTGGATTGCAGCGAAACGTGTGTTACGCTATGTACATGGTACTTCAGATTATGGTCTTCTTTACACAAGGAGTACTACTCCTCAGCTCAATGGATTCACCGATTCCGATTAGGCCGGCTCAGTTGATGAAAGGAAATCTACTTCTGGCTATGTGTTTAGTATCGGATCTGCAGCAATTACTTGACCAGTAAGAAGTAACAGGCACATGCACTCTCCTCTACAGAAGCAAAATATAGAGGAGCTGTCAAGGCAGCTTGTGAAGCAATTTGGCTCCAACAGATGCTTGCAGATATGCATATTCCTCAAGAAGGTCCGACTTCTTTGTTTTCAGACAATCAGGGCGTACTCAAACTTGCCAAGAACCCAGTGTTTCATGAACGAACCAAGCACATAGAGCTTCATTGCCATTACATCCGACAATTAGTAGAAGATGGATCTATTCAGTTACGCTATGTCCCTACCTCAAAGCAATCAGCAGATATTTTCACAAAACCCCTTGGTCCTGACAAGTTTGTTAAATTCAGGGGATCTATTTCTGTAGTAAATAGATTGAGCATTAAGGGGGGGTATTAAAATAACCTTCATATTTCTTTTTAATGCTCACTATTGCATCTTATTATATCTCTGTAAATATTAGATTGTTTCTAATATTTAGGTGTAGTCTAGAATAGAATGTTTCTATTCTATTAGACTCTCCTCTTTGTATATATAGATCAGTTTTTATCTCTGATTAATTCGTTCAAGTATTCCGCCATTTATATTTGTAACAAATTTTGCCTTTGATAGCCTATTTGCAATTGTGTGTAGGCTTTTGCTCGCTTGTGTATTGTTATACTGGTCATTGTTTTGGTGCCAATTAGGGTTTTGATTGCCTTATTTTCCTTCTCTATTTATTTCGATTTTGATGGATCCAATCCATCATGGCAAGTCATTGCAAGGAAAAGAGTCGAGCATCATGGGATATAGTGGGAAATTGTCTGAAAAATCCGTTCATGGTGAAGGAGCCATAGAGAAACTATGATATAAGTCAATTGTTATTGAGAACTTTGTCACTCTTTGCCCCGATTCAGCTTTTTTTAATGGAGAGTTTGTTTAAGCCCTTGCCCGTCGAACCGAGAGTGGAGATGATTCCACAATCGATGGAAGTCGATTGGTAGGAGGTGCCATCATAGAGAGTTCGGACCCTGGAGGAGACAAATTGAGTAAGCCCCCTCTTTTTGGGTTGAAAGCTCTCTCGCTATCCTCGAACGAAGACATGGTAGGAGCCATCAAGACAAAACAATCTCGGTGAAAGAATGTTGCAATCTTTTTTGTTTGCATGGATAACAAATTTTTGCTTGCAAGAATTTTTTTGGATGATTGGTTCAATAGTGTATGGGGGAAAAATTAGGCAGTGTAGTGAGTTTCAATCGCATGATTCAAAAAGGGGTTTTTGTGGTTTTTTTGAAAAACAATGTTATGCACGAAAAGGTTTTAAATAAGTCATTTTGGTATGTGGGACAAACCCTCTTCAGGGGCTTTCCTTGGTCCCCAAAAGGCAACTTTGAGCAAGGTCCTCTCCCCATTGGGTCGAAATTTGCAATCTCCAGCCTTAATTTTGGCCTTTCCTTCCTCAAATCCTTAAACCGTTGGGTTCTATCCTTCAGGTCGAGGAGTCTAAAATCATCCTCCCTCGCCTTAATGCCTACATTCTCATTGCTCTTGACCCAAAATTTGATTTCCCGGCTATACTTCCCTAGATGTCGGAGGTGAGCTTTCATCTTGGAAGATTTCTCTTCTTGGGAATCTAGTGCTTGCTTCCACTGCAAATTAAATGGTCATGCTTGTAAAGAATGCCCTGCATTGAAAAACATTCAAAGAACATTTGATGTTACAAATAAGAACCCTTCCAATAATGTGTCTAAAGCTTCCCACCTTGTCTCAGATGGTTCCTCGGCACCCCCCAATGATACTAATAAGAATTTTGTTGCAAAAAAAAGCCTTGAATGAAAATGCTGATGACAGCCATGATAAAAATGTGGAAATTGATAATGGTAATAAGTTTGTTTCATTGTTGAATCCTTTGTTTGATGAGGATTTTGAAGTTGACCCTACAAAAGATAGTAAACTTTCAAATAGCTCCATTGGTTGTCAACCATTAGGCTTCAAGTATGATTCTCCCCCTCCCAGGTTGACCCTATGACTAATAAAAGGTGTGATATGGGGGGCATATGGTTTACTTGGAATCAATCACATCATCAGAGAGCTTATTTTGAAGATTAGATAGATGCTACCATGATTCTTGTATGTTCAGTGCTATTCATTCTTCTAGTTGTTATCTAGTTGTTGATACTCCTGCCAACATCTCAGAGCATTCCCCTATCTGCATCAAAATTAGTCTTATTGAATCCAATGAGGAAATTCTTATACCCAGAGTTAAGAACTTATTCAAACTCAATGTTTCTCTTCGTAAGGATAATGATGTCAATGATGCTATCCAAATGATTTCATGCATGTCCAATTTCAAAAATGAAGGCCTATCCCCTATTGAGTTGTGGAACCAAAAGGTTAATAACTAGAAGGAACTTTTTCAAATTATTGGTAAGAAAAAAGCAATGGATAGGAAATCTCACCTCTCTAGTTGTCAAAGATCCCTTATTGATGTAGAGGAGCTAATTCAGAACAATGGGCCTGACAAGGAGCTGAAAGTAAAATTAGCCCATGTTAAAAATGAATTAAGAAAACACCAAACTTGTGAGATTCTGGGGCAAAAAATCAAGGCTAGAATGAATTGGTTAAAAGATGGGGACAGGGTAACAAATACTTTTTCAATATCATGAAATCCAAACACAAGAGAGAAATGATTGATGAAATACTAACTGATAATGGGATCGCAAAGGTTAACACTAATATCTTAAATGCATTCTATAGTTTTTATAAGGATTTGTTCACATCTAAACACATGGATAATAATCAGAAAGCTTTGGATTGTTGTCTTAAATTAATCCCTAACAAGATTTCTTCAATTGATGCCAAGAAACTTAATGCCAGAATTGAGATTAGTGAAGTTGAGGATACTATTAATAGTATGGAGAATGGTAAGTTTCTTGGACTTGATAGTATACCTGCAGAATTTTATAAGAAAAATGTTAACTAGATTTATGAGGATTTAACTTCAATGTATGAGTATGCTTTTGACAGTAACTCTTTGGAGGAAAAGATCAACAAAGGTCTAATCAAACTCCTTCCAAAAAGTGGTGATAGGACCTTGGTAAAAAATTAGCACCCAATCACTCTCTTGAGTCTTTCTAAAAAAGTTATAGCCAGGGTCGTTGCTAGAAGATGTAATGTCCCCATCTTTTTAGCAACTCAATGGAGTTCTTAGCCTTTACATTCTTTGAAGGCTAAGTGAAGAAATAAGGAGAAATTGATTAAATTAGTTTCTTATAGTCATTAATAAAAATTAAAATTTAAAAGGTGACTTTATATTTAACTAATTTAATTTCTAGAAGCACAATTAATTATTGTATTGCAAGGGAGAAGCTTCCAGAGAGTGCATTTTCTAGAAATACAATTAATTATTGTATTGGAAAGGGGGAAGCTTCTAGAGAATGCAATTAAATAATATTTTATTTCCTTCTAGAAGGGTGAAGGAAAAGAACAAATAGAGGTGAGAGCTTCATTGTTAATCATCTGATTATTATGAATTGCATTTGATATAAAGTTGGGAGAAGAAACTAAGGTTTCCGATTTCAATCAGCCATTGGAGAACGTCAACTCTTCAGTGTTGCAACCATTTGAGGTGGTGAAATATCCACTGAATTTGGTATTCAGGAGAGCTTCAATTCAGGAGTTCTATTTGTGCTTGAACTAGAGCATACATTTATTATTGGCTGCTACAATATGCAAGAACGATGCCACGCTACAGTGCTTATGCTTGATTCATCTCCATCCTTGGGCATCACTATTATCAGGTTCCTCTTGCAGCTATTAGTAGTTAACATTGTAATTTTTTTAGGGCATATGATTTTGCTATGATAATTTAGAATCAGATTTTGGCATTACTATAGTCATTATTGTAAGCCATTTGTCTTGACAAACTCATAACAACATTGTACATGAGAATGAATTCAATAAAGGAGATACATGTTGCATACCATTTGTTTGACTAAATATCCATCTAATAGCATATATGATCAGCATAATAGTTGTATGTCAATTGTTTGTCAAAATGTCAATTGGCTGTAGGTATACATTCCATATCTAGTTTCCATGTATATGCATTGAAAATATCAAAAGAACTGCACTTGCATATTAGTTCATTGTAAGAAGCATTGTAATATCATTTGCGAACATTATAAATTTCTTAGCATTGAAAGGTAGCAATATAAGTGTTTGACAATATTCCTTCAACTAAAATCCATAAGTTTGGGCAAGGGATATTACATTGGTATCAAAGCTAAATCCTGCCACCCTAAGAATTTAGCAATCACAAGCCACCTGGGGTTGGCTCTCATCGATTTTTCACTATCAAGCGAGCTTTGTTTGTCAAGAACAAGATTTTATTAGGCAGCTAGACACTATGGGTGACAGGCAAGAGCGTAGCCCACCAAGACACAATAGGAATGAGGATCAGGAAACAAGGAAATTTTTCAAAGCAATGGTTACAGGACAAAAGCGAATGGCTCAGGCTTTGCAGGCACTCACCACCATGGTTGAGCGCATGAACCCACAGGACAAATGGAATTTGGAACAAGGGGATAACAAGAGTGCAGTGGGATCACCTAGAACTCGTAGAACTCTTTCCAGAACAGTAGACAGACCCACATGTCCTACTTTTGTTAGAGAGGAACCAGTAGAAAAACCAACAAAGAAAGTTGAGGATGAGACATTTGCAGATATTCTTATGGTTGCAAATGATGAATGGGAATTATTGGCACCACAGGTTCAGGAGAGGATGACCTTTGAACGCTTTGTAAATCAGAGGAGAGAAGATGACAGGTCACTCAAACAGGATAGGAGGCCTAAGGGTCAAAATAGTGAGCTAAAGAGGGCTACAGGCAAGCGTACTATGCCTACATTTGATGGGAGTGGTAAGATGACAACTCAAGCTTGGATTCATAAGCTTAACACATTCTTGGCACTGAGGCCAATGGCAGAGATTGAAGCTATCAAATACGCCACTTTGCATTTGGAGGGAGTAGCACATGATTGGTGGTACCATGGTATGGTAACACTTCAGCATAATCAAGTGACAGAGTACCAGGACTTCGTGGATAGGTTGGTTGAAATATTTAACAAGAAAGATCCAGAGGTTTACTTCCGAGAATTAGCACAGCTAAAACAAACAAGCAACTTGGAGTATTTCATTGGTGAATTTCAGCGGTTGGCATTCATGGTGCCAAACATTTTAGAGCGTAGATTGATAGTTCTTTTCATTGAGGGCCTATCCAAACCACTAAGAGGTTGGATAAAAGCACTTGATCCCATTTCTTTACAGGAAGCTATTAAAAAGGCAAGAAGTATGGAACATGCAGTCCCAACAAACAAATTTCAGTCCAAAGGGGCATCTTCTAGTAAGAATAAATTATGTTTCTACTGCAAAGGACCCTATGATGTAAACCATGACTGTCCTCTGAGACCAAAGGGCAAAGCTAACAGAATTATGTGGGCATACTATGAGGAATCAGAATCAAATAATTCAAACCAGCAATCTGATATAGAGGAGATAGGAGGTGAAAAAAAGGAAGACAAGGCTGAAAACTTGTCTAAAATGGAGTCCACGAATGGAGAAGGACATGAGCAACTTAGGGAAGCTCGTCTCACTAGTATTAAGCAGGAAGGATCATTTCAAATGAGAAGAGTACTTGCTAGACAGCGAGTTATAACATTGGTTGATATGTGTGCCACTCATAATTTCATTGATGCTAGGTTGGTGGATAAGTATGGCATACAAATAGAGGAGTTCGGGGGAATTAGAGTGAGAGTAGCTAATGGCTATGTCCTCAATTGTGATCATAAGATCACTGGACTCCCTTTGGAAGTTAATAATTATAACTTTAAGGCAGATTTCTATGTTCCGCCTATGGCAGATATAGCTATAGTCCTTGGGATGAGTTGGTTGCATGATATTGGTGAATTCACTCTTAATCTCAAGGAGATGGAGATAAGGTTTAAAGTGAATGGAAAGACACAAATTCTTAAGGCAATCAAGGACAGTGATTTCAGAATGGTCTCTTTCCGGAGGATGGCTAGATTGATTCGACATGATTAGATAGAGTGAATAGCAGAGTTTATGTTAATGCCATCACAGGAGGAACAGCAGAAGACTGAATATCCTCCTGATATTCAGGAACTTAGAGTTAAACACTCTAAGGTGTTCAATGACATTCCACCAAGTAAACCACCAGACAGGGGTATTGAGCACATCATTAAGTTAGAGGAGGGGGCTAAGCCCATCATGATTACACCCTACAGGCATCCAAAGAGGTCGAAGGTTGAAATTGAAAAAACCATAAAAGAGTTACTTGCTATGGGCCACATTAGACCAAGTAAGTCTCCTTTCGCTTCTTCAGTGGTGATGGTGAAGAATAAGGATGGGACATTAAGGATGTGCATTGATTACAAGGTGCTTAATAGGAAGACAATTAAAAACAAGTACGCCATTCCTAGGATTGATGAGTTGATAGATGAGCTTCATGGAGCTTGCTTCTTCTCAAAGATAGATTTGAGATCAGGTTATCACCAAATCAAAGTTAGAGAGCAGGGTATCGAGAAGACAGCCTTTAGATGTCATTGTGACCTTTTTGAGTTTGTAGTTATGGCATTTGGGCTAACTAATGCACCTGCTACTTTTCAGGCAACAATAATAGAATTTTCCACCTTCAGTTGAGGAAATTTGTACTTGTCTCCTTCAATGATATCTTGGTGTACAATAGATCTTGGAAGGAGCACTTGGTTCACCTTGACGCGGCGTTGGATATATTGGGCAGAGAGTCCTTGTATGCAAAAGAGTCGAAATGTGATTTGGGCATGACAAAGTTGTTGTATTTGGGTCACATCGTCAGTGTAAAAGGCATACGCATGGATCCTAAAAAGATTCGTGCCATTGTGGAGTGGCCTTCACCAGTAAGCCTTACACAGTTGAGGGGCTTTCTGGGATTATGTGGTTTCTACAGAAGGTTTGTGGATGGATATTCCAAGCATGCAAAACCCTTGATAGATTTGATGAGAAAGGGAGCTTTCTTGTGGACTTCTGAGGCACAAGAGTTGTTTTGAGAAATTTAAGGAGTTGATGACTTCTTGTCCAGTGGTAGTGTTACAAATTTCAACAAACCTTTTGAGCTACACTGTGATGCTTCCGGAGAGGGCATTAGAGCGGTGTTTATGCAGAAGAAGCACCCTATTGCTTATGAGAGTAGGAAATTAAGAGAGCCATAGTGGAGCTTCAGCATATATGATAAGGAGATGTTAGCCATTATGCGTGCTTTGGCTAAATTCAGGCAATACTTAGTAGGTAGCAAATTTTGTATCAAAACCGAACATAATAGCCTAAAACACTTTTTGGGGCAATGAGATCTCAATGATAGGCAGCAGAAGTGGGTGAGCAAGTTACAGTCCAATGACTTTGATATTACATATTTTAAGGGGACACAAAATGTAGTTGCTGATGCTTTATCACGTAGGCCCCATTTGAGCTTATTGGTAGATATATCAGAGGATTGGAGACACTTGATCCTTGCAAAGTATGCAAAGGATGCATGGATAGCCAAATTCATAGATGGAACTATTCAAGATTGCAGAAACACCCTTGCGAATGAGCTCATCATTTACAAAGGGCGAATATTTTTGGTTCTAGGCTCAACAGTGAGGAGGATGGTTTTGAAATCTTTTTATGATTCACCTATGGCAGGACATCCTAGTTTGTACAATACATACCGGCAAATTAGAGAGCGCTTCACATGGAAAAGGCTCAAAGAAGAGGTACTTCAATATGTTAGGGAGTGTCCCACCTGCCAACAGAATAAGCAGGAACACTCTTATCTAGCCGGTTTACTTCAGCCACTTCCGATTCCTGATAGGAAATGGGAGTGTTTATCTATGGACTTCATCACAGGACTGCCTAGAGCCCAAGGCAAGGACTATATATATGTGGTTGTGGATTGCCTTACGAAGTTTCCACACTTCTTTCCAATCACTATTACATACACTGCTACACAGGTGGCAGAGTTGTTCTTCAAGGAGATATTCAGATTACATGGCTTACCTAAAAGCATTGTGAGTGACAAAGACAGCAAGTTTATGAGTCACTTTTGGCAAGAGCTATTCAGGTTGTGTGCAACAGAGCTCATTCCGAGTACTAGCTACCACCCTCAGACAGATAGTTAGACGGAGATAGTGAAAAAATGAGTGGAAGGATATCTGAAAAATTATATAGCAGGGCAACAGAAGGCATGGGTAAGGTGGATTTATCTCTGTGAGTATTGCTACAATACCACTTATCACATGTTTATTTAGATGTCACCCTTTATGGCCTTGTGTGGGTATGAGGCACCCAACTTTATGGATCTGCTTTTGAGTGACAGTAGAGTGCCCAGTGCAGGTGTCATGTCCCCTATTTTTCTAATAAAATTCAATAATATAATAAATTAAAGAAATAATTAATTTTATAATCTTAAAAGAGAACATAATATTATAATAATTATGTTGATCATAATATTATAATATGATGGTAACAAGAAGGAATAATTAACAAGAAAACATAATATGATAATAATATTATTATTATTAAATATATTATAATAATATTATAATATAAAAAGAAGGAATATTTTAATAAAGGATGATTATAATAAAATATAATATAATACTATTAAAAGGTAATATAAGATAATGTCAAACAAACCTTATTAATCAAAGGTGAAATATGATTTTAAATAACTATAATCTAAATTATAAATATAATTATAAGTTAAACAATTATTAAACTAATAATTATTTTGATCGGTCATGTCTTTTGGAGATTAAAATGGATGGGTATATAATGGAGAACAAATTTAATGGAAAGGAGATCGGAAAATATGAGAAGAAAATATAGGGAAAACTCTGAGAATAATCCATACTTTTAAGGGTTTAAGAACAAATGTCTCTATTTTCTAAATGGAGGAACTGGGGACATTACTGCAGGTGATTTGTTACAAGAGAGTCAGGACATTGTTAAGACTCTCAAGGATAATATAACCCAAGCACAGAATCAGCAGAAGCAATATACAGACCATAAGAGGACTGAGCAGACTTCTAAGGTTGGAGATATGGTGTATCTTATGTTTTAGCCTTACTATCAATCCACTCTCAAGAAGAGTGGTGCCAAAAAACTTAAGCCACGATACTATGGTCCATTCAGGATTATTAGAAAAGTGGGAGAGGTGGCTTATGAGTTAGATTTGCCGATGGAGAGCAAGATGCACAACGTTTTTCATGTGTCACACCTCAAAAAGGCGTTAGGACATCATATTGTTCCTTCTACAGTGCTTCCACCCTTGGATGATGAGGAAAAATTGGTATTGGTACCAGAGGCTATCATTGATTTCAGGGAAAGAAACTTGAGGCGGCATACTATAAGGGAGAATTTGGCAAAATGGAAGGACCTGCTAGTAGAGGATACGACATGGGAGAATGAGGAGCTTTTGCAGCATCTGGACTTGAAGTTGCTTGAGGACAAGCAATTTCAAGGAGGGCGGACTGTAATGTCCCCATCTTTTTAGCAACTTAATGGAGTTCTTAGCCTTTACATTCTCTAAAGACTAAGTGAAGAAATAAGGAGAAATTGATTTAATTAATTTCTTATAAAGTCATTAAAAAATTTTTAAATTAAAAGGTGACTTTATATTTAATTAATTTAATTTTCTAGTAGCACAATTAATTATCGTATTGCAAGGGAGAAGCTTCTAGAGAGTGCATTTTCTAGAAATACAATTGATTACTGTATTGGAAAGGAGGAAGCTTCTAGAGAATGCAATTAAGTAATATTTTATTTTCTTCTAGAAGGGTGAAGGAAAAGAATAAATAGAGGTGAGAACTTCATTGTTAATCATCCGATTATTGTGAATTGCATTTGATATAAAGTTGGGAGAAGAAACTAAGGTTTCCAATTTCAGTCAGCCATTGGAGAACGTCAACTCTTCAGTGTTGCAACTATTTGAGGTGGTGAAATATCCATTGAATTTGGTATTCAGGAGAGCTTCAATTCAGGAGTTCTATTTGTGCTTAAATTGAAGCATACATTTATTATTGGCTGCTACAATATGCAAGAACAATGCCACAGTACAATACTTATGCTTGATTCATCTCCATCCTTAGGCATCACTATTATCAAGTTCCTCTTGCAGCTATTAGTAGTTAACATTGTAATTTTTTTAGGGCATATGATTTTGCTATGATAATTCAAAATCAGATTTTGGCATTACTGTAGTCATTATTGTAAGCCATTTGTCTTGACAAACTCATAACAACATTGTACATGAGAATGAATTCAATAAAGGAGATACATGTTGCATACTATTTGTTTGATGAAATGTCCATCTAATAGGATATATGATGAGCATAATAGTTGTATGTCAATTGTTTGTCAAAATGTCAGTTGGCTATAGGTATACATTCTATATCTAGTTTCCATGTATATGCATTGAAAATATCAAAAGAACTGCACTTGCATATTAGTTCATTGTAAAGGGCATTGTAATATCATTTGCGAACATTCTAAATTTCTTAGCATTGAAAGGCAGCAATACAAGTGTTTGACAATATTCCTTGAGCTAAAATCTGTCAGTTTGGGCAAGGGATATTACGGAAGAGTTACTAATACTCTAAGTAGAATTATCTTTGTTACTCAATTGAGTTTTATTAAACGTAGATACATTTTAGAGAATCTGATCACCAGTTGGAAAGCTTTACACTGGTCTAAGCACTCTGGCCAAAATGTTGGAATGATTCTATTGGATATTGAGAAGGTTGGATATTGAGAAGACCTATGCCCGAATTGAATGGCCATTTGTTCTAGGTAAGCTTGAAGCTTTTCATTTTCCTCCTTTCTTTTGTAGATGGATCTTCATTTTGCTTGAAGACTCTTCAACTCTGATTGATGTGAATGGTGAACTCTCAAATCCTATCCCTCTACAAAGGTCCATCAAGCAAGGATGTTCTATTGCTCCTTTATTTGTTATTGCAGCAAATGCTATGTTTTACATTTTAGGAATGACTGAACTAGTCCCCCCATCAAGGGCATCACCTTGCCTAATAATGAGGAATCAATAAATGCCTAATTTGTTAATGACACAACCTTGTTTTTGGAGTTGGATAATCTTAACTTTGATAATGTGATATATAAGTTCCAATTGTTTTGTTTAGCACCTAGTTCAAAAATTGCTCCTCACATATCCATTGTGATTGGTTGGTCGGAACAACCTCCTAATTGGGTTTCTCAATATGGATGGGGTTGAAATGGCCCAAGGAATATAGTCAAATACTTAGGTATCGCTTTTGCCATTGATCCTTCTAGTAAAGATATGTGAAAATGGGTGTACTCTAAGATTGAGATAAGATAAGATAAATTTATTAATGTCCAACAAGATATCAACAAAGGGGTCTAAGGGACCGGAAATATACAAACAGGGAAACTAACCCCAACAGAAGCACCAAACAGTGTTCGAGAAAGAGTGAACAAGAAAGAAACACACGGAACAAAGAAAAGAAGAGACCCAAAAAAAGGAAGACGTAAATGGACTATTAATTGCATGAATGGAAATGATCCATGGATAGTTCTTGTTTGGAATAATATTCTCAAGTCCAAAATTAAGAAAGGCAAATATTGGAGTGACATTTCTTTATGTGACCTGATGTTCTTAAATTGTAAACTCATATGCTCTCTCTTGCAAGTAGAGTTCAAGTTGTTTAAAAAGTCCTTGCTTCTCATGCCATTTATTTTTCCTCTTCATGGTTATTTGCTAATTATCTATTTAATATGCTTGAAAACATTCTCATAGATTTCCTCTAGTCAGATGGATTAGGCAATAACAAGAGATTTTGTGTCAATTGGGGTGGGTGATACACTCCTAGAAGTTTGAGGGGCTTGGGCATTAGAGATCTAAAGACCCAAGGAGTAGCTCTTGCTGCTAAACGGATTTTTAATTGCATGAATGGAAATGAGCCATGGAAATTTCTAGTTAGGAACAATATTCTCAAGTCCAAAATCAAGAAAGGAAAATATAGGAGTGACATTTCTTTATGTGACCTGATGTTTGGATCATAGATGGACAACTCTCACTCAGCAAAAGCTTGCCAAGCCCTAAACAAAAAAACTCAAGAAAAAGTTAGCCAGTTTTTCAAAAAACTCAAGGGAAACTTAAGAACCTAAAAAACAGCTTAAGTTTGATTTAGAATACATATTTTTTAAAATTCAATGAGAAGACGCATCCAATAAGATAATTAATGAGAACACAAAAGAAACAAGCAGAGTTTAGATATATATATATATATATATATAAATGCGAAGTGGATACAAAATCGCATTCTCATGACGAATGTTGATGGCGAGAAGCAAAATAGCAAATAGTTTCTATAAAACTAGAAGAAAATACTCATTGCAATTAGTTTCTATAGAACTAGAAGTAAATACATCATAGTAAATAGTTGTTATAAAACTAGAAGTAATACACCATAGCAAAATAGTCCAAGAGTGAGTTAGGGCAATTTTGGCCAGCTACAAAATAATGCTTGTCTTAGGTGTGAGCAAGTGGTTGAGCTAAGTCTATCAAGACTCAAGAATATAGAATTGAAACCAAGTGATTTCTGAGAAAATGAGTTAGAATCATTAGAAAATCCTTGTTCCAAATTCAAGTTGACCTCAAATAGCTAGGACAGGTTGTAGGAGATAAAACTGTTGAAGGCGTGCTGAATCATAAAATTTGGCTAAGCCTAGAAGTTTTTGAAAGCCCCCAAATGTAGAATTTGTATTTTAACTCCTATGAAGCTGAAACCTATCTCAAACATCTTGACAATATTTATACAAATATAACTTAAAGTATAACTTATACTTAAATGTTATACATATATAAATCCTCTTCCTAGCTCTAGTAAAAACTAAGGGAGAGGTAGGATTAGAGAGTCTAGTCCTAGAAGTCTATAATGGGCATGACTGTGCGTCCTCACCCAGTATCT
The DNA here is from genome assembly GCA_028749045.1 of Cupressus sempervirens. Classification (NCBI taxonomy): domain Eukaryota; kingdom Viridiplantae; phylum Streptophyta; class Pinopsida; order Cupressales; family Cupressaceae; genus Cupressus; species Cupressus sempervirens. The sequence goes on from CM053785.1 coordinate 664,792,028, forward strand.
CTAACTCAGCCTGTGGCTTGTCTAGCACTAGCAATGACTACTAATTCAACTCAGTGTTATGCAATACGAAACTAAATCCACTGCCCTCCTCCATAGCCCACCTCTCCAAATCATTGATGTCATCTTCTTCAAAAACCACCCCAAATCCACCTCAAATCTGCCTCAAGTCAATAGAAATCAGTTTGCAAGTGTTTGGAGTACAAGGGGATGGAAGACTATTTTCCCCCTCTCAGCAATACAAGTGAACAAATGAGAAATGAAATTAATTTGGGCTGTGTTTTGCCTTTAAGTGTTGTTACAAAAACTACAACAGAGTTGTTGGTGCCAATAAAAGTCTTATAAACTCGACAGGCCAAATAACTCAGCCAGTTTTTGCAACTTGAACAGTACTTTGCCAGTAGTACATCATGGTTTGGACAATTCGAACTGAAAGTATTTGGATCTAACATATATGCTTCTCTTTGGAAGGCATGGTCTCAGGTGCGACACCTTCTCTGTTTTAAGGATGCTATAGGAAGGCCCCCTGTTTTCTCAGTTGCTGATAGATCCATTTGGTGGGGCATTTACCTTAATTACAAACCCCTAGCCTTAACTCAATGTTGTTTTGCTAAATCCTGGAATGAAAAAGGTATTAAATCCATTAGTGACCTATTGGTTGACAACCAATTAGGAGATTGGGAGACTCTAAAGCAAGAGTTTAATCTTCATAACACTCAAAAAAAAACTCACTCTCTTATCTGTAAAGCCACTGGCCCCCTCTTTCTTGGCAGAATTTTAAACTTGGAAAAATTCTTGCAGCAGTTAAAATGGAAAGATGGTAACTTGTTTTTTGAAGGATCCACCACAAAAAATTATAATATGTTGTAGGATAATAATTCTAATCTTAGTTGGATTAATAAGAGTTGGAATTTTGGTTGGTCTTACTCTAGATGGTACCTAATCCTTGACTGGTTTTGGCATTACCCAAGGGAGCCTAAAAAAGTCTGTTTTAGATGGTATTCTTGACAAGCCTCTTACTTGGAACTGTAAAACTGATATCTCTTGGCATGAAGTTCTTGCTGGATTTGCAGAACCCTTTAGCATGAGCTTGAATAAGTTTTGGTTTGTTCTTACAATGGAAATCTTATGGTTCCTTTGGAAGAGGAGAAACGAGGATATTTTTCAGCACAAAAAGAGGGTGCTTACTGAGTTTAATTTTAAACTCACCCATTTTCATATCATGTCCCAGGTTTCTGTTGTGCTGGAGGTTTCAAGAGACAGATTCATGACTTTGATCGGGGAGCAAGCCATGGTACTTTTCAAGAAAAATATTCACTCTGTCCAGTATTTTGAAACTTACTCTGATTTGCTGAATGAGAAAGAGAAAAAAGATTGAATGATTCCATACAAGAGAACCTTCTTCCCAGGAGCAACGAAAACCAGACTAAAAAGGAGAAGATCACTATTCAGATGGACATTTTGACCAGGAGCCAATCAATGCTGGGAATGCTGAAGATGCTACCTTGAATGCTGTTGATAACCAGCTTACAGAAGTTTCATTAGATCAGTCTCCTTTGCAGTTTCTCTCTTCATATGTCTAAATATCAGAATATATGTATTGTGCAGCTGAAACTTATTAAACTTATTGTCAGTATGGTAAATAGGTGGCAAATGTAAGTGTACAGACTGGGTGATATACTCACCTTTTGATACTATTTGCTAAAGATTTTCAGTTTTCAAACTATTTTAATATTAAATAAATAAATAAAGTTGTCAGCCTTTGCTGCTTAAAATGGAAAAAGATTCTACTCCGTAATAGTGTTCCAACAATTTTACATTAAAAAATGCAGTAAGGAGTTCATCCTAAATTTACTCACTTGGTGGCGTTCTACAAGAGTGATAAGTGGAATCAGCCTCAGCAAACTATCAATTTCTGTCTGTGTTTCTTTGAATTGATGGACAATATTCCATCCAAAAGCAAGCAAATATAGGTAACTCTTATTCTCGCAGCTATGCACTAACACATAAGCTTTCCGCAATGTATCCTCAAGCTGCTCCAAAGGTTCATTTGTCTCATGTCGCTTCTTCAATTCAGACAGCTTCAGTTGCTGCAGCAAATTGCCTATCAATTTCAGATGTTGAGCAAATTTCTTGCAGTTCTTCTTATGCATTCGAGCATTGTTTGCTGCCTTCACAATAGCACCAATAAGACCAATAGCATCAAGGCCCGTTAGCTGAGCAGCATTCCCCAGCTCTGTCATGTTCCAACCCAAACCCATTTATCCTAATGCAGACACAGAGCAATGTAGCTAACGAACCCTAGTAAACAAGTCCAACCCACGACTACAGTAATCTCAACTAAAATATCTGATAGTGCAAAGTAGAGAAAGGTTTCACTTGTACAGACGAAAACCAAAAACCAGCATTGAGCCTGTAATCCATTAAATTGTTCAAATTCACGAGATTTTTGGAGACTAATGCAGGAACAATGGTCAATTCAAAAATAACTTTGGACAAAGTAAGTCTCCAAGCATGTTTCCCCGATCTAAGAACGCTCCCAAATATCTTCACTCTCGGAACACGAACAATCCAACACCAGAAACAGTTTGCGTTAACAGCTTCATAAGTAGGTCTTTTGCTGAAAACCCTGTTTTGATATTTTGATTAAGAGCCCACATTGACTACTACGGAATTAAGAGATCAATTTCACATCATCAAGACCAAACAAAGAGGAAAAAGTGCCCCTTCACTGTCATTAAACCTTCAGGAAGCCTCGTAACATTGTCAGTCAAAGATTCCTTGCTATCATAGATTTGATCAGTCTAAAACCAGGTTTCGTATGAAATAATCATTTTCTGTTATGCATGTGCAGTTTTCTGTTGGAAGTACTTTTCCTATCAGGGCCCTACCTTCGTAATTTTGACTCTAGGCCGCTATTGATCTACATTGACCTGGTTTCATTTTGGGGAACATTTTTCAATTTATCTTGTGTGGTACAGCTTAAGTTCCGATTATTTTAAATTAAATAAAAGTTCAGTTCGATATGTGTTCTAGTATTTTAACCAGCTCACTATTCCTGGATAAATAAAGGAGTTATGGAAGATGCGAGTCCTGACCAGTACAGTAAAGGATTGCTTGAACTGTAAGTCGAATTTGTAGATTTATGAATTATTTATGCTTCAACAGTGCTTTAACAGAAAAATAAAGAAGAAATGGAAGATACGGATTCTTACCACTACATTACAGAATTGCTTGAACTATAAGTCGAATTTGTAAATTCACGATTGCTTGAGCTTCAATTGTGGTTTTAACAGTAAAATAAAAGATAAAAGATTGCTCTGCCTTCCAGTCCCACCAACCGTATCGAGAAATGGAACAAATAATGCAGAAAGCTGAATTGGAAAATTATAGCTTGCGTGGGCAACGGCACCGGCGTTGGCAAGGGAATTTCCATAATTCCGCAATGGACATGGTCATTCTTTTTCCAAAAGCATTTTGTCAAACTAGTCTCTCAAAATCAATTAGAGTTGAATCAATCGAATCTCTGAAGAATTTAAAAGTTTATAAATAATAAATAATAAAACGTAACATCTTCGTCCCAATTACACAAATTGAAATTTTGAAAGGTAATTGAATGCAGGTCGTCTGCCGTAACGTGTCCGTAGAGAAAACAAAGGTATAAGTTGGTACTTTCAACAACTTCAAGCTTTTTACTTAGTAAATAAAAAGCCCACACCCCATGTGCAAACTATCGCAAACTCTCCAACTTATTTAGTCGTATAGCAGAAATCATATAGCAGTGCCAAGGATGATTGGATTTGCTTTCCAATAATTACAATTATAAGAAATTATGCATTCCGGGGATAGTAGACTTGGTCCAGTCCTCATTCACAGCACTAACTATTCAACCCAAAAAATGGCATCGGCAAAGGTAGAATGATAATACCATAGTTCAAATTCAATAAATTGTTTTCTCGCGAGAAGTTCCACATGGCTAAAAACTTGTGATTTTATCACCATTTTTGGTGTACGAGATTTTGAACTTCTCGTGGCGAGAAGTTGGCAATAACTCAATCATATATCATCATTTCTCATGATAACTTACTGACTTTTTGTGGGCAGCATGCCAGCAAATACCTACGCACAAAAACATCATTTTATTATTTTGTTTGTTGTGTTCAGCTTCTTGGGTGGAGGAGAAGGGTTTTGGAGCAGCACCTAAGTGTTTGGCATTGATTTGAAGTGATTTTCAATGGACTAGGAGCGAATTCGAAGTAGATTCAAAGCTCTTTCCAAGCAAATCCGAATTTACAAGTAAGTTTCTCAATTTTTTGTTCTTTTGAGTTAAAGTTATTTTTGTCTTCCCATACTTACATATCTTGCATCTTACTTAATTAAGACTCTAGAAATACTATTTGTAGTGTTCTCTAATATGTTTTAGAGTGTAATGACAAAGATCTAACACTATTTTTTTGCAATTTTTTCAAAAACAATCAAGTTTTTCTCAGTAATTTCAAAACCTAAACGCTAATACATTTTTTGTTTTGTTCTCTAATTTTCCAACAAATATGGCTTCCTCTACATTTGGGTTAGCTGCAGCATCTTCTAATGGTCTTGTAGCATGTCCATCTGAATTCATAGGCACGCGCCCTAAAGGGGCTAGAGACTTTGCATGGAAATATGCCTTTGAAGGAACAAAGTATAATAACGGCATATGCATGAAATGTGAAAAACAAATCCATGGAGGCATATCTTGTTTGAAGTACCACCTTGTTGGTATAGAAAAGTATGACACAAGGGTTTGTGATGCGACTATAGAGGAAATAAAAAGGGAGATGATTGATTTGCTTAGTGCCCAAGAAGAGAAGAAGTTGAAAAGGGAAAGGGCAAAATTGGCCATGAGGGCATCCATTTACAAATCGCAAGGTATGTTTCCTTTTAAGAATCATTTATTATTTTCTAATCACGACTAATGATTGTGCTAAAACAATTATCATGATTCATAATGAAATGATGTGGGTTGTGACTAGGTATCTCAGTCACCCTTGATGAAGAAGAAGAAGCACTTGAGGGGATAGTGGGCTCTTTTCATGGTCCATAGATCTGCACATAGAACACACCTACCTGTGATAGGTCCTCAGGCTCAACTTCCCCATCTATTGGTTCTAGTATACCACAAAACTCTTCTATTTAGGGTTATTTTGTGCATAGAAACACACCTAGAGCACAAACATCATTGGAGGGTACTGGATGGAACCATGATGTGCATGAGCAACTTAACATTCTATGTGTTGATTTTTGTTTTCTTAACAAGCTCTCCTTCAATGTTGTAGCAAATTCATATTTTTTGAATTTTGTGACTAGTTGTACGGTAGCAGGAAAGGGCTACAAGCCATCTAGTCCTATACTCTTGAGTGGGATGTTGTTCACTTGTTTCAAACTTTAACACTTTTACAGTTTTACAATTTACTTATTTTTGTTGAAAGTAATTATTCTTAATCAAAGTTGTGTACTTAAAGTTAATCTCATTTTTTATCTTGTGTTTGTAGATTGTTGAAAGATGATGTTTCTAGGGGTAAAGATGTGGTTGAAGAGCAAAAGTTATAGTGGAAACAGCATGGTTGCACCATACTTTCAGATGGATGGTTGTACCATTATTAACTTTTTAGTTTCTTGCAAGGATCAAGTAGTCTTTTTTAAATCCTTGGATGCCTTGGACAAGATAAAGATGGCTGAGACTTTGGCTCTAATGGTAGAGAATGTTGTGATGGAGGTTGGGGTTGAAAATATGGTGCAAATCATAATCGATAATGCAGCGGCATATGTGGCAGCGGGTAGGATCTTATAAGAAAAGCATAACACGCCCTTTTGGTCTCCTTGTGCAACACATGTTATTGACCTTCTTTTGGAGGATATAGGAAAATTAGATTGGGTGAAACCAATTGTAGAGGAAGGAATGAATATAACAAAATATATCTACAATCACCCTTGGGTTCTTCACTTGATGAGAGGCTAAACCGAAGACAAAGAGTTGGTTAGACCCATGGTCACAAGATTTGCAACAGGTATTTTAACATTGCAAAGTGTTCTTTATCATATGAATCCTTTGAGGCATATGTTTGTGTGTCCAAAATAGCTACAGTCAAGGTATTCAAAGAAAGTCAATGGACAAAGTGTTGCATGCATTGTGGTTGACATCCTATTTTTTGATAGAGCTACAAAAATTGTGGAGGTAACTTAGAAACTTCAAATTTTGATTTTTTTTTGTACTTATTAATCAAGGCTTTCATTATTAATTTATAACCCTACTCTCTAATTAATAATTGTTTTCTACTTTTCAATCGTAGGTGGTGAAGCTCGTGGTTAGAGTTCTTCGCTTGGTAGACAAGGAACAAACCCCAATGAGGTCCCTTTATGAGGCCATGGAGAGGGCGAAAGAGGCTATAAGAAATAAGTACATGGGAGAGAGCCTAAAATTTCAGCCCATATGGGATATTATTGATAGGAGATGAAGCAATTAGCTCCACCAACCCATTCATGCAGCGGAGTATTTCCTCAACCCTTGTTACAACTTCTCTCCATCATATGTGGATTCCAATGGAGAGGTCATGGAGGGCTTTAGTGAATGCATGTAGAGGATGGTACCTGACCTTATGGTGAGAGACCTCATTGTGGCCAAGACGGAAGTGTATCAAAATGCAATGAGCAAACTATTCTCCTCAACCTTGGCAAAGAGAGGCAAGCACACTCAGACCTCAAGTACAATATTTGGAATTTGGAGTCTTGCATATGCATGATAAGTAGATAAATACTAAGCTACAAAAACTTGTCCTCATCTTACTTTCTAACTCTTTAATATTTATCTTGCAGGTGCTTGGTGGCTAAATTGGGGTGGCAATGTCCCAAATCTACAAAAGCTTGCTCTTCTCATCACATGTTAGCCTTGTAGCTCATTTGGTTGTGAGCATAATTAGAGCTTGTTGAAATCTATTCACACAAAGAAGAGGAACAAGTTGGCACAAAAATGCCTAAATGGCCTTGTCTTTGTGCATTAAACCTCAAGTTACAAATAAGAAAGGTAATGTCAGCAGCAATTGAGCCACTTGATCTAAATGACATAAATCCTTTTGGCGATTAGATAGCACAAGAGCAGCCTTCATTGTTCACTAAGAATGAAATATATGATTTTGAGAGAGAGGCTATGGAGGAGGGTGGTTTTGCAGTGGGACCAGACGACATTTAGGAGGAGGGCAATGAGAGTGAGGACAATGATAGTGAGCATAGTGATAGTGAGGATGAGGAGGATGATGAGTCATTTCCAGGGCCAACACCAGCAGCACCACAAATGACTACTATGGCTAGAGTTGCTAGAACCCCTCCCTCTCCCATAGTTTATACTAGAACTACTAGGAAGGGGAAGAGGAAGATGTAGACTAGTTTCGTATTGAACTTGACATTTGTATTTTCTTATATTTTGACAAAGACAATTTGGTATTTGTAGCTTACTTCAAAGTTCAGATTTTTTGACTACATTGGCATTCCACATGAGGATGCAATTTTTTATTTGCATTTATATATATCTAGATCATCTTGTTTGGTTTGTTTACTCATTTACTAACTCAACACATACATCTGCTTGTTGAATTTTGTGAAAAAAATGCATTTTTAATTAAATTAAAGTCATTTTTAAAATTCTTGATATTTTTCCAAGAAGTTGTCGATTTCTCTCTAATATTTTCCCAAAAAAAATATTTATGGCCTTGTTGAGAAGTGGCAAAGAACGAGATTTTGAACTATGATATATACCATACCTGTATGGCATGGCACGATAAGACGAGGTCGCACGTGATGTTATGGGATGATGAATGGAGGTAATTATGAAGCTTAATGGTAGACATTACAGGGTCACACGAGATGGCATGGATTGGACCGTAGACTATGAGGTTAAGAGGATTCTAGTGGACAGGAAATGTGTTCGCAAGAAAATTTAAAAATAATTGAAATAATATATATGAAATGCCACGGCATGTTAGCAAGCCATTTAATTTTGTACTTTTGCCAAGATGTTAGGGGAAAACACATGGTGAGTTGTAGGACATGCTAAAACCAAGAGTGTAGCTTCTACAATTACATTGCAAATTATCAAGAAAAAAATGATGTTGAAAGAGATCAATTATTTTGCATCATGCATGATATGTGTTGTGTTGCTAACTTTGTTTCAAGCTCCCTTTGTTCAAATGGGATTTGGAGAGACAACGACAATAGGTTTTGGTGGACAACAAAAGCTTGGCAACAAGGGACATAGGTTTACCAAGTAATAAATTTGCATGCACTCAATAATGATTTTAAGTTTGCCATTATTTTAAAACTGTGATTTAAGATGATGATTTAAATGGTTTTCAAGCTATATTTCTAGGGTTTGAAACTCTAGAGCTTCTTAAATTCAAGTTTTTAGTTATATATAAGGTTTGATCCAACATTTCTCTGTGAATGAACGTTGCTAAAAAGCTTATAATTTTCTGGTGTCGTGTTTGCTTGTTTCCCGTGTACCATGTCATTGTTTTGTTTCAGAACAGACAGCTCCATTTCTACATTGTTTTTGCAAGAATTTCTTCTTCATAGCTATATCTATGCTGAAAAATTTACACATCCAACATTTATCTTTGAACGAATGCTTCATGAAAAGTGTATTATTTTCTAACATTGTGTTTCCTTGTTGTTCATGTACCATGTTGTGTTTTCAAAAGAACATATAACTCCCCTTTTGAGAGAAGGGTTGCTTAGTTGTCAAGCTTTATCTCTAGGGTTTCAAACTCTAAAGTTTCTTCATACCAAAGTATCAGTTTTTATAGGATTTGAAGCTCCAATATTTCTCTGTGAATAAATGTTTCATAATTAGTGCATTAATTTGTGCTAGTTTTTACCCATGTACCATGTCATTTTTTGTGTCAGGATAGCTAGAGCTTTTTGAGAGTAGGGGTTTTACTAGTTTATTTGTAGAGTTTAAAACTCTAAAGTTTATTAAAGTCCAGGTGTGTGTTTCATCCAAGGTTTAAAGCTAATGCACTATGGTCTGGTGTCATGTTTGCCTTCATGGTTCTATTTTGGTTTTTGTCACTACTGGATGTTTTCTTTAATCACATTGTGTTGCAGAGTGCAATGTTTATTTATCTATGGTGGTGTCATTGTCTAGCAAGAACCACCAAATTTACTATATTGGCTTATTCTCTGAACCAATAGATTTGAAGCCATGAAACTACCATATTAGAACCTCAGTTAGTCAACAAGAACAACCTATAGACTTTGTACTATATCATGATTCTATCATGGTTGGTTTAAAAACACACATTGCTTGAATGTTTGAGATTGTATTGTTGAGGTCATTAGGAAATATCTTCTTTATGTGGGAAGAGGCGATGCATATGGACATGTATGCTTATTAGGTGGAGGGTCATTTTTGTAGAGTTTTTTGGCAGTTGTGGTCTTTGTATTGGCACAATATTATGTGGTTTATTCAATGGCTTCTTCTATTGGATGAGGGTTTACATGAATTTCTCTATGAATATGAATCTTCAGTAGGCATAATGCCATCAACATTGATTTTTTTTTTTGTGATGCAGAAAATGTAGCTATGTGGTTGGCAATCAACACTTCCATCCATAGTGAATTTTATTACTTACCATGAATTGTGTCATCATCATTAAAAAGTGTCTTGGAATTGTAGTGTCCCTGTAACTGGGCAATTTATAAGTTTCTCCCTAAAATATTAGCTCCAACTTAGTTTCATAAGAGTATTATATCATAAAACTAAATTTACCTACAGTCATGGATTTTGTGAAGATGTTCACTCAACAACTATAAGAACAATTTCAAAAAAAATTGAATGTTCATTGTGTGCTATCTGATAACTGGCTTGAGGAATCTATGTGGTGTTGATACAAGGTCTTATTTTCTTTTGGGGATGTTTTCTTTGTTGTACCTAGCAATGGGTAAGAATGGTGTTGCCTTCTATATATTTTTTGATGAGTATGGTTTATAACAATATAAACAATTAGTTTATATTATTATTTTTTGTTTTAATTTGTACTATGTTATAAATTTTATTTTGTGCAGCTTTGTTTTTATTGTCTTTGCAAGATTTATTTTCTTTCAAAGCTAAATCTATGCTAAGAATTCTACATATCCAACATTTCTTTGTGAACAAATGTTTAATAAAAAGTGTATTATTTTATGATGTTGTGTTTGCCTATTATTAATGTACAATGTCATTTTTTTTTTTTGTCAAAATAGATAGCTCCCCATGACACATTACCAAAATGAAATATTTATTATTGAATGAAATATTTTTCTTTATAATGATGAAACAAGTTCTTCCCAATGCTTATTTATTATTTTTATGCTTTTTTGTGTACCTTCTATCTTTTGGACACATTCATTTGGCTTTTCCTACAACTACTTTCCTGACATGAAAGGAAAATGTGATGCAATTTCCCTTTGCTTTCCATAAAAGAAAGTATTAGTTGTGTAAATCATTAGAGTGGAATGAGCATCCTCTTATGCACAACCATAGCATCATGGTAAATTGGCAAATATTTTTTCTCATATGTATTACTCGTGTTAGCAATATTTTGAATTGTTGGTTGTGGTGGTATTAAATAGTTTATTCTTATGTCAATTTATAGCCCAACACCGCAGGTGTTGTTGTAGCATAACATTGTGTTCAATTTTGTCGACTCTTAAAAAAAATTGTATTGTACCTTTTAACTCACACATTCAAAGTAGTATGTGATCTCAAACAATTTGTCCCAAGATCTTAGCACATATTTTTAACACATAAAAATTAGATTAGACTGAACATCCTCTTATGAATAGATGTAGCATCATGGAAAATCGACAAATATCATTGGTCACATGTATCATTATTCTGAGCGATGTTTTGAATTACTAGTTATGGTGGTATTAAACAATTGAGCGATGTTTTGAATTACTAGTTATGGTGGTATTAAACAATTGACTATGTATGTCAATTGGCAGTACAACACCACACATATACCTTTTTAAGCCACAAATTCAAAGCGTTGAGTCAACGTAAACAGCCTTGGTCATATTGATGTTCTTTGCAACACTTGTATCCTATTGACTCAGAAATAATTTTGAAGGAATGAATGGTAGTTTGTGTTCCTCCACCTTGACCTATTTTAACATAGATTCCTCCTCCATTGGCATTATCTCATGCACATGAACATGGAAGGGAGGAGGATTCATACATCTAACCTATCAAGTTTGTGTCTAGGAGGCTTGTGCACTTCATATGCTTGCACCTGAGCAAGCTTAAGCATCATCTCTTGATTTTCTATAGAAATCCTTGTTTTAAGGTTCTCTGAATATTTCTTATGCAATGCCTCCCACTGTGGGGAGTGAAAGAGACCTTGATAGTATTCGTTTTGCTCCTCTTGGAGATAAGCTTGTTAATCTTGGGCTTGGGTATATTGTAGGGGGAATATTGAACATAGTCACAATCTAATATGACATGGTAACTTGGAGAAAAATAAGCTTCCTAGTTGCTTGGCCAATCATGTTGGGATTGCGACTGAGATATAACATGTTCATGACATGGGGGGAAATCTTTTGTGGGCGCAAGCAATCAAATCATACCTCTGCCAACTAACTGTAGGGATGGGATAATTGGAAGTATTAAACCACTTGTAGACACCTACAAAGATGACCCATTGACTATCGCCATTTTTATAAGGACCCCTAGATATTTGTTTTGAAAACACAAAAGAAACTTGGGTCATTGATCACTAAAGAGATACACAACATAAAACTTGGGAAGATATGGCAAGATTAAGGGCCTGCAACACATGTTGGTTGAACATGAGAAAACCACATGGCAGAGCATAAAGGTTTTACCATTTTTCAAGGGGCAAAGAGTGAACCCTATATAATAGCAAATTGGTCTTTGCATAAAGGTTAACCATACATTTTACATATTAACCCACTGTGACAGATTTCAAGCCATTGCAATTTTCTCATATTGATTATCTGTGGTGGGATGAATGGTGCCAAAAGTATCCAACATTTACCAAAAATTTCATAGTTATGCTGATAACCTTGTTGTTAATTTTCTGTTAGTGAACATATTGTCTTCCAAAGAAATAAGTACAAATTAATACCAAAATCCCAAGTAGGAAGATTGAAAATGCACTAATAGTTGGGTCACTTTGCTATTGAAAAGCGTAAATGCCCTCTGAATTTATTTGGGTACAACTCCTCATGTATGATTTGCAATGAATTCATAACAATACAAATATGGATGCTTTTAACCAAAAAGCACAAAAGGTTTACAAACATTTATCTGGAAACACAAAATAGATGCGAAAAAACTAACCGGCTAAGAGAAAATAAATGACACAAAGTCCATCTACTTATATTTCACATAATAGAAAGAGAGAAAACAATGGAATAAATCTTCCATCTTCCTGAGAAAGTGAAGAATCAGAGCTTTAAAGATATCTTGAAATGATAACATAATCAGAAAACAATGACATTAAAATGCATTTAGAGAAAATTGAAAGTTACACAAAGATAACAATTAGTGGAAAGAAAATTGCCCAAACTCCAAATTTTGGTGTGCAATTATCTCCCAAGTCTCCCTACTCTAAAATGTACAAGATAACACAAACCTTATTACACATATGCATCAAAATCACTACCTAGAAAGATAGAAATTTGACCCTTACATTATGTTAAAAAATCAAAATTTCCCCCTTTTCCCAACACACAGTTCAAAAAAATGACAAGAGTTCTGCTCTCCCATAGCCCACAGTCTTCTCTCTTTCCCCTTGGAAGAACTGAAGAAAAACTCCCAAAAACTAGAACCCCCATTCTTGCTTCTAAAGGTTTATTTATCTCTTTTTTTTCCTTGTAGCTTTTCAGTTATCATAACTGACCCATTTTCCTCTTTCCTTGTGTATTCAAGCATCTTTGTTCTAATAACACCCATTTATTAAGCTTGATGAGCTATTGGAAAGATTTTACGAAACTTAGAATATCCTCCTTTTTAACCTTCCACTTGATTGCTCTTTTGATTTCTCAAAGTTAAAGCTTTTATCTCCTTCCATCCTCTTTATTAGATCTTATATGTATGTATGTACGTACGTACGTACGTTGGGACACATGGCAAATTATTTTAACTGACTTCATTTATTTCAATCTCCCTGCCAACTTTAGACAAGACCATTAAGTCACATATGCCCTTGTTTCTAACACAAGTATCTTTTTGTATCTTCATCTGTGGGGACATCCAAAAGTCCCTGTCGGCAATATGAAGTGATTAGATTATCACTAATGATTCAGATGTTTTAATGGGGGGATCTTTGTTCCCAAGCATAATGAAGACAAGACTAAGTACGTAGGACACCACAAGCCAAAGTAATCATTATCATAGCTTTCCTCAAACATCAATTGTTGACTCCATGGTTTAGTATCTGATCAATATGCCTTTGTGTCCCTTCCAAACTCGAGCATGATTGTTTACGAGCCGGCTCCTCTTCCTATCATCAAGAAAGGTAATTAGCCTGGAATCATAACCATATTATTGCATTATGAATAACCCTCCTTTTTGAAAACTAATGTGGTCAATGTGAAATAGGTGATTCTCATTGTCACGGTATGCTCCGAATGTAGATTTTTTTGGTTTGAGATAACTCTACACAAAGGAGTTGATGTAGATCGGCATCAAAAACTTGGATTATTCTATGGTTGATATCGACATTTTGTCAAGTACTTGTCATCAATCCTCCTTTCAATCCACATGACAACATAGTGAGAAGGGACAAATTTCAGGTTTGGTAGAGAGGTGCATCATCCTCTGTCTTGATCTACTTAACGGCTTGGCACAATAAATGAAATCCATGATCTTTTTTTGATTGAGAACATAGAACTTGTCTCCTTCAAACACCGACACAATGTCAAATAGAAGGCGGGTTCTAGGCTTATCACAACTATAGTCATCAGGAGTATGCATGTATTCATTCATATCTCCCTTTGAAAAACTTCATTTGATGATGAACTATCACAGACTGCGGCTCTTTCCATCATATTGCTTGTGCAATGAGGGATCATCTCTTGCATATACTTGTACCCGAGCCTTGTTTTCTTACAAGAGACTTGATTTCGCAATGGAAGCTTAGATTGAAATGTGCCACCTTGGAATTGGATGGAGTTCTGCAGGTTCGGTGCATGTGTATCCATGATTTGCACACACAAAAACTGTGATGACACTCACCTTTTACCAAACGGTTTATATACATGGCTTGCTGCAATGAAAACTCTTTCTATGGGGGAAGCTCATGACATTTATGTGTGAAGAGTGCCACGAAATCATCCATATCCTCACAAGACCCGAGTGTGAGATATGTAGAGATCACAGTATTATAATAGAGGTGTGTGAGATATGTAGAGATCACAGTATTATAATAGAGGTGGTATGGTAGAGTTGGGTGACCTATCAAACATGTGACCAACACCTTAAACCAGTGTTAGTTGTGTTTCCGTCTTTCATTGACATTCGGTATCTCAAATACCTTTCTATGGCTCAATCACATCATTTCAATGCATTTACCTTCAAAACTCATGGCTCTTCATGCACCCACAATGAGTCCAATATTTTTAAAGGATCCTTGTCAATTATGAGAACTCATTGACACATATCTGGAGTGTTATTTGCATAGCTTCAAAGGTAGTCATTAGTCAGGCATCTCAATTAACCATACAACTTTCAAATTTATTCCATGACTTCATGAATCGCATGCATTTAAATAGATCCATTGGATCACTTGAAATGTTGAGCCTAAATCCTGTATACCTGAACCTTACATATCAAATTGTGAATCCTTTCTAGACTAATTGGCGTCAGTTAAGTTATTGAACTTTAGCCTTTCAACCTAAATTTTTGAATCAACAAATTGCAAGATAAACCATCTGAACCATTGAATTACTTTGAACTGCTTCGAACCTTAGTTCAAAGGGGTTCAAGACCTTACACTGAGAATTTTAAATATTGGTTCTATATTGGGTACCAACAGTGTGATCATGAAGTGTCATGTATTTCATTATGGCTAGTAGTAGGAGATAGAGTCCATATTTTTCTTGAATCTACACACATCCATTTATTGATTTGTGACACGTTGCTCTTAGTGGCTAGGTTCATCAAGTATCAAAAGAAGGGGAAACACATTTCCATGGGATATGTCACCCCTATGGGAAAATTCCACTAACATATTTTGTACGCTTCACTAAAATGTAGATGCATGATATCATCAACCATAAGTGTCATGTTTTATTGATACCTTTGATCAGTCCACCTTCATGTTGTTAGAATCTGAAAAGATTAATCACCTAGAAAA
Source organism: Cupressus sempervirens (assembly GCA_028749045.1). Taxonomy (NCBI): domain Eukaryota; kingdom Viridiplantae; phylum Streptophyta; class Pinopsida; order Cupressales; family Cupressaceae; genus Cupressus; species Cupressus sempervirens. Next base: position 664,807,417 of record CM053785.1, read on the forward strand.
CTAGTGCAAACAATAAATATCTAAACTATGAATGCGAATGATACAAAATCAAAATAGAAACACAGAGTTAGTCTCCAAGAGAGTAATGCAAATGCTAGAAGTAAAATAGCATTAAGAGGCCACCTTCATGTTGTTAGAATCTGAAAAGATTAATAACCTGGAAAACTAGTGCAAACAATAAATATCTAAACTATGAATGGGAATGATACAAAATCAAAATAGAAACATAGAGTTAGTCTCCAAGAGAGTAATGCAAATGCTAGAAGTAAAATAGCATTAAGAGGATGCAAAAACAGGAGATCCAAATACAAGCTAGGTAGCATGCTTATATAGGCTAGGAAGAGGGAGGAGGTGGCAACAACGACCGATGAGGAGCAATCATCTATCAGACTAAAGATAGAAAAGTATCTTCCCAAGATAGCTAATAGATGCTCACATGTAGGAAGGTGACACCTCGTAACCATTCATCTAATGAGACATGTTTTATTAACCTAAGCGAGATTATTAAAATTGTAGGAAAAACCTAGCAATATAGGAAAAAGTAAATAACCAACTAGGAAATAAAAAACTACACTAACACCCTCTCATAAGCGAAGCTTAGTGGATGTAGAAATGGGTCCCAGCAAGTCAAGCTTGATGAGGTACCCATGTACATAAAATTCCCCCAAAAGAGAGAGAAAAAGAGACCCCCAAAAAAATCAAGACTCCGAGTGAGAGGAAGAGGCCCCCCCAAAAGATGAAGCATCTCACACCCCTAGTAAAGCTCACAAATGAAGGAACTTGCTCTCAGTGAAGGGTTTGGTGAAGATATCAACAACCTGCTTAGAAGTTGGACAATAGCAAAGGTCGATGATGTGACAGTGGATGAGCTCTCAGATGTAGTGCATGTGGACCTCTATGTGTTTGATCTACTGACGATGAACTGGATTTCATGAGATTTGAATGGCACTCTAGTTGTCACAAAATATGACTCATGGCCATCTAATCTAGATACCGAACTCAGTGAGAAGATGTTGAAGCCAAATGGCCTCAGTGGTAGCATTTATAGCCCATTGATACTTAGCCCCAGTAGAAGATAGAGCACTAGCAAACTACTTTTTGTTTGACCAAAAAATAGGACCTGAACCAAGTGAGAAGCTGTAGCCTGAAGTAGACTTGCGATCTTGAGAATCACCTACCCAATCTGAATTTGTGTAGCCCACCAAATCAAGCTCAATACATGTTGCATAGTGAATCCCATAATTGTGAGAGCCTTGAATGTAGTGAAGAATCTGCTTGGTTGCTTTCTAGTGCAACTCATGAGGCTCCTGCATGAATCGAGAGACCATGCCTACAACATATGAGATGTTAGGTCTTGTATGAGTTAGATAAATGAGACACCCAACAAGTTGGCAGTACAAAGTGCCATCAACAAGTGGAGAAGAACACTGACCCTCAAGTTTGACTCTAGAAAGGAAGGGGGTCAGAGTAGGCTTGCAGTTAGCCATATGAAACCTCAAGAGTAATACTAGAGCATACTTGGACTGTGTGATGGTGATCCTGAAAGGAGACTAAAAGATCTCAATCCTGAGAAAGTAATGCAACAAGCCCAAGTCAGTCATCAAAAAACTATCCTGAAGGGCCACTTTGACAGCCTTAATGGTGGGTGAAGAACTTCTTGTGATTAGCAAGTCATCAACATACAAAACCAAAAATAGAAGTGAATCACCCTATTGAAAAATGTAGTCATTAGGATCAAAATGAAACTAAGTGAACCCAACTGATAGAAGGAAGGAGTCCATCTTGGCATACTAGGCCCAAGGAGCCTATTTAAGGCCATATAGAGACTTCTAAAGATGACACACAAGTGAAGAATCTTGAAGGAAGCCCTGTGGCTTCTCCATGTAAATCTCCTCATGAAGGTCACTATGAAGAAAAGCAATCTTCACATCCATCTGATGTACTTCCCAATGATTAGTTGTAGCAATGGCAAGAACAAGTCGAATGGAATTCATTCAGGTAACTGGCACAAAAGTCCTAGAGTAGTCAATCCCAAGAACCTGGGAGAATCCTTTGGCAACCAAGCGAGCCTTGTGTTTGTCAACTGACCCCTCTACTACAAATTTTGTCCAATAGATCCACTTACATCGAACAAATTTTCTTCCCTTAGGAAGAGGGACAAGATCCCAAGTGTGGTTCCTCATCAAGGAACTATACTCTTCTTGCATAGTTGTATCCCACTTAGGAATACTAGAAGCCTCATGAAAGGACTATGGATCTAAGGTAGTAGCAATGAAGACATGTGGAGCATTCTAGAATTGTGAATGAATCTCCCTAGTGTCTAATGGGTCCCCAACCCAATCACCTGCAGACTACAAGGTTTGTTTAGCCCAAAGTGGACCGAAAGATGGAGAATTTGGAGGAGAATCATTAACCTCTAAATGATGACTAGGAGAGGAAGGAGGTGAGTTCTTTGAATCACTCTTTGCATCAGAAGTGGAGGTAGAAGACTATTTAGGTGAATCTGACTCATCAGAAGATCTTTCATGTATTCCAAGTGACTCCAATGTCAAAGTAGAAGGAGTTGGAGAAGTGATAGAAAGTGAGCTTGAAGATCACTCCTCAAACTGAACACTCCTCTTAATGAACAACTCATGTGTAGTAGGGTGGAGCAGCCGATAACCGTTCACACCATTAGGATAACCTACAAATATGCAAGGTTTGCTCTACAAATCCAAGGCCTTGCATTTCTTTGCAGGAATGTGGGCCATGCAAGAGAGCCAAAAACTTGAAAGTGCTTAACTGATGGTTTCTGACTACTCCAAGCTTCAAAAGGAGTAACTCTCTTCAAGGCTCAGTGAGGAACATGGTTATGGATATAAAAAGCATAGTTAATGGCCTTTGCCCAATATTGTGGTGCAAGAGATCTAGAGTGAATCATACGATTTTCCATGTCCTTCAAGGATCTATTCTTCCATTCTACAACACTATTCTACTAAGGATTGTATGGAACTAAATGTTGTAAATCAATCCCCTCTGAAGTGCAAAATCTTTCAAACCGATGGTTGAAATACTCACCACCATTGTCAGTACACAAAACTTTGATGGCTTTCCCGGATTTCTTTTCTAAAAAAAATTGAAGTCTTGAAAATGATCAAATAACTCTGACTTCTATTTGAGAAAGTACACCCAAGTATATCGAGAAAAGTCATCAATGAATGTGAGGACATATCAGGCCCTACTGAAAGAAGGATGTTGAAATGGACCAACCAAATCATTGTGAACTAACTCTAGTATTTGTGAAGCTCTCCATGCCTTACTTTTGTCAAAAATTTCCTTAGGATGCTTACCAAGAATGCAACCTTGGAAAACATTGCTTGAGAACTAAACCAAAGGCAACCCTATGACCATGCTCTACTGGTTGAGCTGATGCAAATAGTAGAAGTTAAGATGGCCAAACAGCTCATGCCATAATTTATGCACATCATTAGAGTGATGATTTGCTCTCCCAACTGCAACTGTAGAATCACTGTGCAACTCACATATATCCACTGAATCAAAAGTGAACTCAACCCACTTGCCTAAACCTGTGTGAGTGATCTGGTATACGGATAGGAGATTAGTTGATAATGAGGGTACACAAAGAACATCATGGAATGTTTCGTCCCCCACATCAACAAGAGTGTCATCTCCCACACACCTCAATAGGAATGTCATCACCCATCAAAATAGGAGGCATAGTACACTGCTCCAAGGATGCAAGTTCTTCCTTAGATGAAGCCATGTGGTGCAAAGCACCCAAATCAAGAACCCAAGTTGATTGTGAGGAAGCAACTGCAACAAGAACCTTGCCCTTTCCTTTCCCCTTGCTATTTTCTTTTGCCTTGTTAGACCCTTCATTAGAACTTTGTTTGATAGACTTAGAAACATTGATATTATCCTTCTCAAGAATGTATGTCAAGTGATCAATTTGTTTCTTCAAACATTTATGTTCATCATAACCAGGTCTTTTACAATAGGCCCACATTTGACCTTTTCTTTCTTAGGCTTATGACCCTTGGAAGATGGGGTATCAATAGTTGCTTTTGAAGCAATCAGTATCTAATTCTTCTTTTCCTTGCTATTATTTTGTTTCTTATCCTTACTATTGTTGTTACTACTTTGTCCTTTTTGTTCTTTTGTGCCTTGGTTGGCAACCAAGGCATGTGACTTAAAGGACTTAAGAGTGCCCATCTGGATTAGGTTGTAATGTTCTTGAGTGAGATTGATAACAAAATCATCTAAAGATGGCATGGTGAATTAAGTACCAAGTTCACCCTTAGTAGCATAGAAGGTAGAGACAAATATAGACTATTCTAAACTTAGCTTAGAGAGAATACTAAGAATCAATTGTTCATCTTTCTTTTCAATTCCACATTGTTTTAATTGCAACCTTAGTGATTTCAATTTGGTGAAGAAATCTTGAATTGTGTTGAAATTGCCTAGACTTAAACTAATATTTCATTTTCCAACATATGACCCCTCACTGAATCTTGTGTGCCAAATAGTGCTTCTAGTTCTATCCATATTTCATTTGGTGTATCCAAATACTCAATGTGAAATAGCAAGTCAGGAGAAATAGATAAACACAATGTTCCATATGCCTCATCACATTTCTTAAACCACTTAGGCTTATCTTCATCTTTATCAAGTTTAGTTTCAAGTCCCATAGTTATCCTATTTAATCCAACTTTCCTTGAGTGAATTATCATGCATGATTTCCACTCAAAGTAATTGTATGGAGTTAGGATGGGCATATTTGTTTCATCCATGATGAAGAAATGTAGAGAAGATATGTTAAAAAGAAGAGAACCCAACCATGACAATGCCCCCCCTCCCCCCCCTTTTTACTCAATCAAAGAACCACCCCCCCCCCCCCCCCAAGAAATATGATTTGGCACTTTATTTTAGTGCATTTAAAACTACCACTAGCAAGAAATACTAAGTGGTCTTGATTTCAATGCATTACAAAAACCCTTACAAAGAGCATATGCTAAAAGTGAAACTTGGGCATAATACTCAAGGAAACAAATAGAACTACTGCGATCTACTCAAAAAATTATGCACTTTCAAACAAAGGATCACCTCGATACGAGGTTGTATGAGAAAGTTATGATCCTCCGAAGTTTTCAAAATAAGAACTGTGCACAGTCACCACCGAGAATCTATAATTTGTAAAAGAATGATGCATAAAAATCAAAAAATGACTACACTAGTGGATAGAGCACAAAAAAATAGCCAAGATTGTAACAAGAAGTTTTGAAATTGGAGTCCATATGAGCAAGAACAAGGCATTTGAAAACTGCATTCAAAACTGCAACTGGCAATGGAGAGGGGTATAGTTGTAGCTTTCCACGCTCGATTATGAAAAATTATATAGATTGCATGCAAAAACTAAAAGATACCTAGATGGTTTTTTGGGGCTGCTAACAAAACCCATAAAGAAGCTTTCTTGCTGATGTACAAAAGATGTAGATGTAGTGTAAATTAGATGCCTTTAACAACAAAAAAGGGCCCCAACAACCAAAAATAACCCTAGAAACCAAAAGACATCATGAAAAGATTGAATTAGCTACCTAAGTCAATAAATAACATGCTGGAACTTGCAATATTGATTGAAATCACCAAATATGCAAGTTGGTTGTTATATTTGAGATTGAAACCCCACTTTTGCAACTTGTATGACAATCTCTAATCTAAGTGAAATAAAAGCCAAATCTAACTTTTTCAATCCTCTTGGAGATGTTAGAAAAACCAAAAATATTGCCAGTATAACAAAAAATGCTGCAATCACCCAAAGATTAAAAATGTTTTTGTCAAACTTTTCTAATTCTCAAAGATCATTCGAAGATGGGAGAGAAGAGCATATTGGGTTTTTCAAAAACTTACAATAAGATTTATTAGCTCCCCATGAATCTATCAAATAAAGAAATTACAATATACTCTTGCAAATAGAAAAACTTTGATACCATGCTAGAATCTGAAAAGATTAATAACCCAAAAAACTAGTGCAAAGAATAGATATCTAAACTATGAATTTGAATGATACAAAATCAAAATAGCAACATAGAGTTATTATCCAAGAGAGTAATGCAAATGCTAGAAGAAAAATAGCATTAAGAGGATGCAAAAATAAGAGATCCAAATACAAGCTAGGTAGCATGCTTATATAGGCTAGGAAGAGGGAGGAGGTGGCAATACTGACCAATGAGGAGCAACCATCTATCGGACTAAAGATAGCAATGTATCTTCCCAAGATAGCTAATGGATGCTCACATGTAGGAAGATGACACCTCGCAACCATTCACCTAATAAGACATGCTTTATTAACCTAAGCAAGATTATTAAAAGTGTAGGAAAAACCTAGAAATATAGGGAAAAATAAATAACCTACTAGGAAATAAAAAACTACACTAACACATGTCATCCCTTATTTCTATTATGCAGCTTCCAAATAAGTGTCTAAATTGTGTCACTACCAAATAAGTGCATGGATGGGATAACTGGAACCCACCTGCAGACACCTACAAAGCTAGCCCATTGGATGTTGCCATTTCACAAGGACCCCTAGAAATCACCATTTCTCTACAAGTTTCCCTCAAAATGTCTCTATTGTTTCTTACTCTCCTCCTCTTCTTGGAAATATCATTGATATGTCATCTCCTTGTATTGTTGGCCTATCCTTGCTGCCTCTAAATCTCATCAAGCTACCTATCCCATTGCAACAACTACTCACTTTGTTCTTGAAATCTTGTGTCTATTTACCTACTCATTTCATAGAACTTCAAGTCAATCTACCTTTGGAATTCCAACATCATATCTTGAAGCCTTTTATATGGGGATGTTGGGATTGGTGGAGTAGATGAAGGAGGATGGGAATGATTTTGAGCATATTGGCTATAATATTCTTAAGTCAAGGATTGGTATTGATAATATGAGGGCTGGGGAATAACATTTTCATGATATTGGGGGAAATAGTAATCATTTCTATGGAATGGGTCCATGATTCAAACTTAATAAAATTTGTAAATTCATAGTAAACATTGAAAAACACAAAAGATTAAGAATGGTATTTACATACTAGCAACTAGTCTTCTTGAAACCAATATATATTTGCACTTAGAGTCACCATGGTGTTTGATGGGGTGCTTCCAAAGGTTGATGTTAGCGAGCGATAACATCCAAATTGTCAACGAATAAATATTCAAATGACTAATAGAAAACTTATGTAGCTGAGTTTGTGCCCACCTAATGGGCCAAAAATAGTTGACACAAAAGTTCGCACCACTTCATGACGTGTTATCCTAGTCAATCTTGCATAACATGGAAACAACCCATAAGTGTAGGACAAGCTTCATGTAAAAAATGTTTCACTATTTCATAGGTTTCACTCTTTGCCCATTACAAAATGAAAAAACCTTTTATGTTCTTCCCCATGGTTTCCTTTTATTTGATCAATAGGTGTTGAAAGCCCTTAATTTTGCTACATTTTCTAAAGTTTTATGTTGTGTATTTCTTTAATTATTAACAACCATAGTTTCCTTTCATTTTTACAAAAGCTTTCTAGGTGTTGTTGTGAAATGGTGACAATCTATGGTTCAACTTTATAGGTGTGTAAAATGTCCTTCTCTATGGATCTCTCTACTTTTTAGATAATGCAAATGTAATTTACATGATTCCCTTTTTGCTAGAAAATGAGATCATAAATATCATTCTATTCATTTGTAAAACCTTCTATTTTGACCAAATTCATGAAGTCTTTTTTCTCTTTCTATTTCTCTTGGCCTTTAGTTCTCCTAGTAAACATGGTTCTTCTTTTCTCATATTTGGTACTTCCACTTATTTTTACCCCTTTCAATTGATTAAGTTAATGGTAGATAGGTCACTTAAAACATTGTGAATGGAAACATGATAAGAATGATGAACTCTAATTTATTGATGTTCCTAATGATTTCCAAAGCATCCTTACAATTAAACAACCTTTATATAAAACTAGTCTTAGATAGGATTCACAACCGATAATCAACATGAGCACCACATAGAATTCCTACATTCTTGAAATCACACAAATTATTATGTATATCACTATTGGAAACTACAGTTGTTATAAAGAGATGCCCCATGACTTTCACTTCCTGGAGGGTTGTATAAGAAATATTTATGATGAAGAGGAACAAAAATAAAATAAGAGAAAGTGGTTGGCATTTAAAGAAGGGTTGGATGAAATAAGGAAATTAGAACCAAATGAGGATCCCCTCAAGTCTATGACAATCAATTTTGTTGAATTTCTTTAATGATAACTATGTTGCACTGAGGTGGAAGAGGAGAGGACTTAAAGCCATTTAAATTATCTCCTTTTGCTACATAGGCTTCCAAGAAACCAAGGGAGGGAAGGAAGGAATAAGAGAGATCCCCCAAAAGTTTTTCCCCATTATCATAAGAAACATTTAAAAGAACAATGTGTGAACATTTTAATGATTCTATTTCAAAGTGGGGGGAATGGAGGAAAAAGAAAGGAAAGAACATCATGAGTAGAAGTAGGTCATCTTCCCCTACTCTTAGGCTATTGAAAGGAATAAATATATTAGATCCACATGACCCTCCTAAGAGGGAACCGTCTCCAAGGCCACTCCCACTTCCCCCTATAAAAGTAATTCAAGAGAAGGAAATTAAAATTGAATCAAGGAAGGGTGAAGATGACAAGTCTATCCCAATCATGTAAGTGTCAACTAATATTGTCACTAATGTAGGGGATATCATAATTGTAACTGGAATAGATGTACAGGACAGTATTCCTACCCTTCCTATTTTACCCTTGCTAGATTTAACATCCTTAGAAATACATCACCAAGTCCATATGGACTTGAGGATCAAGGAATGCTCAAAGTTTTTGAATGATGATGGATTTTTCAAGACTCCTACCTCTTATAAATTTATGTGGCAAAGAAACATTGAGGAGTAACATGAAGATTGAGGAAAGAAAGGCTCATAAGCCCAATTTATCTAGATAGGAAATTGTTGATAAGGTTAAATTGGAAATGCATGAGAATTTTAGGCCTTGACACCATAACAAGGAAGAAGAATTGTGCATGAGGGTGGTGTCTTAATTTTTCTTGAGTGTGATATTATAGATGTAGCATTTGATGGTGTAAGAAAGAGTGTGAGATTACATGGCATCAAGGTAGAATGGATTGATATGCCACCAAAAGGTGCATATTATATCAATGGGTATTCCACCATGGCTATTTGATCCCTCACACCTATATCAAAGATAGTTGATATATCTGAAATCAACATAAGATTGACAGGTACTGTAATCTATTAGAGGGTTGTAGATATAGGAGGTGTGAAAGTAGCTATACATAACTTAGTGTTGATTGATTGTTGTTTTGATAAGGTTTACATATATAAAATATTACCAAGCTACTCACCTAGTGCCTAAGAAGTAGCTAGCTCATATGACTATACTTTAAATGAACTTGGACCACCTAAAAAGTTGTTCTCTTTAAACACTTGTTCACTTTTTTCTCTGAAAAATTAATATAGGTGTACCTATGAGCTTTCTTCAATTTTTTTGTAAATGGCTAGTGCTTATAAACTTCATCTACAACTATACCCAAACTAAAAGATACTTGGTAGAAGTTAACCGCATATTTAACATCAATAGAAAGTTGAGTACAAGACTATTTAATCAATTTCCTCAATACTAAAAAATTAAACAATGGAGATCTTATTTTCTTTATAAGATTTTAATGTGAAAGTTAATAAGACTAGTAACATAGAAACCAAACTAGACCAATAGATATATAAGAAAGAATGATAGATATACTAGTGCACTTCGGATTGCCTTCCCACTACTATGAACAAAATTACTCTCTAGTACTAGGACATTGTCTTTTTGAGAAAGACATACTTGATCCTCTTTGTAAAATGCTCCCTCATGCTTTAAAATAAGCATGATTGGGGGGAACATTATGATTTTTTGCAATGCTAGATGTCTTATGAGGTATCCGTCTTAATGGTGTTGGGTCTAAGTGATCAACCTTGGCCATGTTGTTGTTCTCTGCAATACTTGTATCATGTTGAATCAAAAATAGTTTTGAAGGCATGGTTGGTAGTATGTGTTCCTCCACCTTTACCTATTGCAACATTGATTCCATTGGCAACATCTCATGTACATGAACCTACAAGGGGGAGGATTTATACATCTAACCTATCAAGTTTTCATCTAGGAGGCTTGCACGCTTCATATGCTTGTACTTGAGAAAGCTTAAGCATCATCTCTTGACTTTCTATAGAAATCCTTGTTGTAAGGTCCTCTGAACATTTGTTATGCAAAATCTCCCACTATGGGGAGTGAAAGAGATTTTGATCGTATTTCTCTTGCTGCTCCTGGAGATAAGCTTGTTAATCTTGGGTTTGGATGTATTGGAGGGGGCATATTGAACATACTCACAACCTAATATGACATCGTATCTTAGAGAAAAATAAGCCTCCTGGTTGCTTGGGAAATCATGTTGGGATTACGATTGAGGTATAATATGTTCATGACATGGGGGGAAGTAATAGGCTCATCTCTGGAAATGTTTTGTGGGTTCAAGCAATCAAATCATGTTGCTACAAAATAACTGTAGGGATGGAATGAATGGTGCCAAAAATATCCAACATTTACCCAAACTTCCATATTTATGAATAGGATATGTCACCCCTATGGGAAAATTCTGCTGAAATGTTTTGCATGCTTCATTGAAATGTAGATACATGATATTTGGAGCTAAAAGTATCATGTTTTTTTGATATCTTTGACGAGTCCACCTTCATTTTATCCCTTATTTCTATTATGCAACTTCTATTTTGGCCCAATGAAAAATGAAGAAAATAATATATTTTTTCCACTTCATTTTTTTTCATTCAGTGGGCCATAATTTTCCTTGCCAAGTGGCTATGGTCAATTGAGTTAATGCTACATATGTGTTAACATTCCATTTAAACTATCTTGATGGTTTTTCATCGACAACACAATTTCATTCTTTGCAACCATGACATGTTACCAAATCAAAATATTTACTATAGAATGAATTATTTTCATTTATAACCACAACACATGTGCATCACAATTGTTATTTATTATTTTTTAGGGTTTTTTCATCCTTGCTATCTTATGGACACAATCATTTGGCTTTTCCTAACACTTCATTGGCATGAAAGGAAAATGTGATGTAAGGTACTCTTATGCATAGTTATATCATTATGGAAAATTGACAAATATTTTTGGTCACATGTATTACTAGTGTTAGCAATATTTTGAATTGTTTGTTATGGTGGTATTGAATAGTTGAATATTATGTCAAATGACAATCTAATACTATACATGTTTTTGTAGCATAGTATTGTGTACAATTTTTTTGACTGTCGAAAATAAATGGTTTGGTACCTTTTTAACTCACACATTCAAAGTAGTGCGCAATCTCAAGCAATAACCCCTTGATCTTAGCAGACATGTTTTAACACATAAATATGAATGATCTAAATCATTACCAATATATCCCTCCAGAGATCTACAAGAACCCAAACAAGTGGGATAATTTAATGAGGCTACAAGTACAAGTTTTGTTCCCTAATTGCTAATCCATTCTCCATAAAATTCCCTTCATTAATTACAAGATAGATTTCAAAATAAGAGAATGGCTAGAATTACTTCATAACAGTGTGGATTTCATTAAAAAAAAATTGAATAAACGAATATACATACCACCAAAACTCCAAATAAAGAAAATCCTTGCTAGGAGTAATGCGACAAATTTATCCTTACACATTATCTTCTGTCGGCCTTGTTTTCTTGCCTCTTGTCCACTTGTGACATGTTGCCTATTTTTGCTCAGATTAGCTTATAATGAAGAAAATATAGTTCATAATGTGATGATATAATATAGATTTTTAGTTTTATAGCTTACACAACATGAGATTAGTATTTTAAATTTGATGTCTTGTCATGATTTTAACAATTATTTTATCATAACTTTGACTTTTTCTTTCTTATCACAGGCACTACATCATGCATGAATGAGATATATCATATTGTTCCACAGAAACATCTAAAATGTAAATCTTATCAAGGAGGACACAATTTTTTTTCAAACTTCCAAGTGTACCCCTTGGTAAGATTTATGTTTTAGCCAAGCATATCATTTTTTGCACCTAATAGCTATGGCTCTATTACATTAAATCATCTTGCTTTGCTCAACATATAATAGATATATTAGATACATACATAGCAATGCAATGTGAGCACCAAAAACTAGTTTGAGATAGAAAATTGGGCAGTTGTGTATCCTAACACAAAAAGTGACCTAGGCTTATTTAGCCACATCATGCGAGTATGGTATATATCATTCTACCTATGCCGCATTTTAGTTTTTGCATTTGAATAGCTAGTGCTTAGAAGATGAGGTGTTAATTTTAGAATTTGTAATAAATAATTCATGAGATGTTAATATGACTTCCTAATTAACCTAACATGGTGACATATATTACATGCTTATGTCTTATAACAAATAGAACAAGTGATTATTGTTTTAACTCAAAGAACTCAAAGGAAACTTTCTATTAAACTATTCCCCACAGTCATTCGAGAGGCTAGTTTAAAATCCAAAACTCCTGCGAACATCTATAACCTTCATCATTTCAAAATTTGTAATGGAGTCAATGCTATAAGGAAGGGAGATGCAAGTTTGGAGTAACTAGTTGATAGGTTACATATTATAATACAATGAACTAGATAGGAGATTAGAGCTCTAGCAGTGTCAGACTACATGGTTAACATTTGAACCATTATTTTCCTTTCTTCCAAACTGCATGATGTAACTTTTCTTTTTTGACATTCTTCTTTGCGATGACCCCTCCTGCCTCTTTCAATGAATGTTGTTTGTCTCTGCTAGAAGGCATGTCATTGGACCCCACCTCCAATGGATGCACATTACATGGCCATATGTGTCAAGGTATGTCATTTTGTCTTGCTTCCCATGTAACATGAGTGCTTTTTGTGTCAGGATAGATGACTCCACTCATTCACACTTGTCCAAAGAATTAGAGGTAAATCCAATTGCAATTGAATATAAATTAAGGGTCAAGAGGAGATTGATATTTTACATAGTAAAATATAATAATTTTACTAACACCTTCGAAACTAAAATGGGAAAAAAAATTACGTGAAAAATTAGATGTTGTTTTTTGGTAAGATGTAAATATTTCTTTTGTATTAAAATAATGTAAAAGACTATTAAAAAGAAATAACAATAGACTATCAAAGCATTTCATTTTTTTTATACTAAAGGTAGAGTCATATAAATTTATAGTAATAACCAGAATAATTACATATTGGAATATATCATGAAATTTAAGAGAAAACCAACACTAAAAAGCATATTTGTCATATATTAGCACTCTTATAAACAGTTCATTATATTCTAAAAATATTGAAGAAATTGAATAAGAAAATAGATGAAATAGTGTAGATTGTATCATTGGAAAACTTCATCTTCAACATTTTAAGATGTAGTAGCCATTAACTATGTATGGAATATAATCTCATTAATCATCACATGAGTTTATTTAAATGAATATGTAGTTAACAATGTATTACAATGTGTGATTTGAAACGTTGATGCTAAAAACAAACACACAATCAAATCCAGCAACTTGTTATAACAATTATGATGGATTGTGGAAACTTGACATCTCTAACAATATATCAATCAACTAGATGGTATATACTCAACAACTACAAATTTAAAATGGACACCATATATGTAGAAGCAAGTTGTAGTGCACCAAAAACTCCAAAAGCATAAAATGACAAACAAACGTAGAAAATCATCAAAAGTCTGAATAACTAGTAAACACCATAACATGGCCTATTCTAACATCTTATCTTCAGGACAACAACTAAAAGGATTAAGAAAAAAAGATAGATTAAAAACTCCCCTTGACACCAAGAATGATGGGTTCCCTTGACCAAGAACCATTGCCTCACCTTGACCACCATGAGTTCCTATAGGTTCATGAAAATGTTGCATTAAGAGAAACAAAGCACTCACCCTTTCTCAAACTTGCTTGACCATAGAAGACCCAACAAGACCCTTATGCCTAAAAAGAGTATTATGCACAAGATGAGAGTTATGAGTCTCTAAAGAGCCTTTAATGGAACCATAGAGGACATCATATGAAAATCTATCTACAACTGAATCCCTAGAAAATTAACCACCCACTAAAGCATTTCCACTCCACATATTATTATTTTGAATAGTCATAATTAGAGAATTATTAGAGATGATACCATTCATAATGTCCTTTTGAGCTAGAGAGACAAGCTTGTATTTAAACTAAAATAAGTCAAGAGAATCAAGAGAAATTTTGAAAGGACTCAATAAGGATAGATGAGACTATAAGCAACAATAGGTAGAACATCCTCATCAATTACCGCTCCCATATTATGGCAACATTCCATAAAATCCATGTGGGAATTTTAATCAACATCTACATATAAAATTTGACCCATAAAAGCCCTTTGCCCATGAGGTGGATGAAGCAAAATCCTAAATTTAAGGATTTGTAATCCATCTAACGATGATGAAAATGCTTGCAAACTAGAAGCAATTTAATATTATTTTGCACATATTCAACATACCTCATCCTTAAAATTGAAAAACTCACCCAAAAAACATGTCAAAGAGATAAACGAGGACAAGGTAATAAAGAGTGTGTACATGCTTAATGTTGATACAAGATGATTAGTGAGAGGGGGTGAATCACTAATCACCAATTCAAACTAAATCTCACTAAGTTCATTGGTTAGAACCTTCTTCAAAACTATAACCTCATAAGCATTCAATCAACAACTTAAAGTAAAATTCACTTTGACAACATACAACCTTAATAAAATTAATTAAATAATGTAGATACCATATTTATCTTGTTAAATCCAAATTGGGTGGAAACAGTGTGAGGTGATGCTAAAAAAAGTTGCACTCTTCTGAAATATGCCCTATGAGGAGCTTTTCCAATTAAGGGTTACAAAAATAATTGTTATGTGCTACTTAGTTAAGGGATTTACCTACAGACCTACTAATTCCTTTGCCCTATTAGGAGAAACCTAGTTAGAGCATTTTGAACACTCTTTTGAATGTCACTTGATTAAAGGATTTTATAATAGGGGCCTATTGTATCCACCATATTAAGGGATTTTTGTATTACAATGGTTGGAGAGTAGTAGGAAGAAAATTATCTATGATTTTCACTACCTCTACATGATTAGATCCAATGAAGTATTGTGACTCTTCGATATACCCAAAAATCTTCTTTGGCTTGATCACACTTGATTCTTGTATTTTCTCAATGAATGCAACCTTCTCCAATTTTTCAATGAGTACTCAACTTCTTTGTTATTTTTCCTTTAAATATAATATTTTCCACTACCTTCAAAAAACCTAGATCCAACTATCCAAATCATTCATGATAAGATGCAATGCATCTAACCATCCATAAATTATTTTCCTTTGATTGTGTCATCTTATAATTGAGATTTTCCTTAGAAAATGGTTCATCTCTTAAGTCATTTTGACCAAAAATAAACTTCTTGAACAATCCTTCTCAAATGCATACCTTGATCAATGTGTAGTCAAATTCTTTCCACAAATCACAAAAATACCTTCTTACTTCTAAAAAATCATCACTAATCCAAATAAAAATTTGAATCTCATGACTGATCCACAAATATTCATCAATTATTCTTCATCACTGGTTCAACCTTTACTTGTATACTTATTTATCAAGTTTACCTATTCCTCTCAACAAGATTTCTTGATCATCAAACTACCTTCACCTATGGATATTATAAGGTGTTATCATAATCATATCATCTTGAAATCATCACCCATCATATCCTATGATCAATATAACTCATAGTTTATAGATCTAAAGTAACATCCAAATCACTTAATTGTTTGTCACTGGCTATTTTAACAATTACCCAAATTTATCTCATCGAGCATAACTTACTCCATTATTCACATAAATAGGTGTTATCATACACATAGCTTAACCTTCTTGTAAGATAAAAATACTTAATTCATACTACAAATCATAGTTTACTCAATCAATATCTAGTAGCATGCTAAAAATACTTAGTCAAATAGTTAACATCACTAACAACCAAATAACCGATTTACCTATTATCAACTTTGTATTGATTCTCCAGTAACTCAACATGTAACATCATTGAATTAGTTATTCTAAAAATCTAATCACAATCACTAATCACTTCATTACCAAATTAGTTATGCCAACAATCTCCCCCTTTGGCATTGATGGCAACACTTCTCATTGTCAAATATATATTGATGGAAACACTTCTTATTTTCAATTCTCAAAATCTCTTGAACTTCTTGTTTCTTGATGGAAAAACTTTCATTTTCAAACATATGAATAATTTTTTCACTTTTTTCAATTCTCCCTTGTTCTATGTACATGATCTCCCCCTTTGCATACACTCCTATTGTTATTTTCTTGTACTTTGTTCCTCCTTTTGATAATCAACAATAATCAATCTCTCCCCTTTTGACAACAATACCAAATGTGAAAAAATATTCATTAATGTATCTCTCTCTTTATTATCTTTAACATTCCATATAACACTTCTCCTTTTGAATACCATTCACCTCAATAGTTTAACTATCTAGTTTCCTACTTTGACTCATTTTTTCATGTTAGACAATCTCTCATTGTGAACAAGCAATTGTCCCCCCTTTGCTTAATATTTTTCATACTTGTCATCCTCATATCAATACACACCTCCCTTGATTGATCCAAAAATATTCTAGGGCTTCTCATGCTAAGGCTTCTCTTGTGATGGAGTAGTCCATCTCTACATCAATTCATACTCATGATATTCTAATAAAAATCAAGATCTTCCTCTAATTAATTATAGATATGTGAATTCTCCCTAATCTATCTATGAGATATTCAAAACTATCATTAGGTAGTGGCTTGGTGAACATGTCAACAACCTATTCTTTTGTAGGCACATACACAAGCTTTATCTCTTTCTCCTATACCTATTCTCTTAGAAAATTACACTTTATTACTATATGATTTGTCTTTGAATGCATCATTGGATTCTTGGAAATATTCATTGCACTTTTTTTATTACAATTGATAACAACTAGTTTTGTAACCTTTTTATGAGTCCCTTCAAGGATCTGTTTAATCCATTTTACTTTAAAACAATTCATAACAACAATAACATATTATGTCTCTGCAATAGATTGTGAAATATAATTTTTCTTCTTGCTTGTCCATAACGCTAATCTTTGCCAAGAAAGAATGATCCTTCATTTGTATTTTTTCCCATCATCAACATTACCAACCCAATCAACACTAGTAAACACATTTAAACTAAAGTTTTTATATTTTGCATACCATAGGCTATAATCTTTTTTTCCTTTAAGATATCTAAAGATCCTCTTCCCAACAACCATATGTGATTCTTTAGGATTTAAATAAAATCTTGCAACAATGCTAACTGCATGTGCAATATCTAGTCTACTATGAACAACATAATACTTAACAATCATTGATCTGTATAAAGTTTCTTACCTTTTTAGATTCATCGTCCTTAGATGATTTGTAGCCTATGATCACAAGTTTTCCCAGCAGTCTAGAATCTTTCATCCCAAGAGTTTTTAGTATCTTCTTGACATACTTGGATCATCCAATGTATATCCATTTCTTTATCTATTGTACTTGAAGTCCAATGAATAATTTGGTCTCTTCTATCATTGACATCTCAAACTCTTTTCTTGTTTCTTCTACAAATGACCTACTTAATTCCTTATTTCTACCAAATATTATATCATCAACAAAAATTTCAATATTCGATATCCTATGTTCAATTTTAGATTTAAGATACACATTGTTGTTATTGTTGATTGTAGGGAATCCTATTTTGATAAGAAAGACATGAAGGCTTTCATAGGATGTTCTTGGTGCTTGTTTCAATCCATACGATGCTTTATGCAACTCATAAACCATGTATCTACCTCTTTCATCAACAAAACCTTATACTTTTTCAATGTATACTTCCTCTTCTGATACTCCATTTAGAAAAGGACATTTCACATGTATTAGTTAAATATTAAATCCTTTATAAGAAATAGATAATAGAAGTATTCTAACACTTCAAGTCTAGAAATAGGGAAAACATTTTCATATTAATCAAGTCCTTCTTCTTGAGCATATCCATTACAAACAAATCTTGCCCCCTGTTCCTTATCACTTCACCTTTCTTATTTTGTTTGTTCCTAAAAATCCACTTAGTACCTATAAATTTTTTTTTAATAGATATGTGTACCAAAGTGCAAGTTTTATTCTGTTCAATTTGCTCTAGTTTCTCTTTCATTGATTTAATCCAATCATCATATTTCAATGCATCTTTAACAATATTAGGTTTAATTTCAAATAGTAAACATTTTGTTTCCCTTACCTTGCATCTTGTCATCACACAAACATTCCTATCTCTAATAATCTCACTCTAAGAGTAAGTAAATTAAAAATACCTTAAGAGTATCATTTTTTTTGTTTGGTTACCTTCATCATTGTTCACCAGGTGTGCATCATTCACTTCTTCATCCATATGTGGTACTATGCCTACTTCCACCTATTCAATGTACACAAACTTGGTGTAATCTTATGGTTCCTTCTTGTTGTCTTCCTCAATCTTCTTAGAAAGTTCATCAATCTTGACATTTACACTTTCAATCATCTTGTTCCTTGAAGGGATAATAAAATATCAAGGTTGGATATATGGCCTTGACCTATAAGATTAACATAAAATATTCTAACTAAAGCCCATAGTGCTCTCTACTCAGGGCACCAAGGTGTTATGTATGTTGTGTTGTTGATTTAGCTTAGGATAGTTGTTTGAGTTTTCATTTCTAGTAACATAACACAAATTTTGAGGTAGTGTAAGTTAGGGATAAGTTTGGAGAAATAAAACTTAAAAATCTGTGTAAGTATAATACTAATAAACAAGGAACAATTCTACAATTTTGTTTTGTGAGCTTTATAGAAGATATATTATGTTATGTAGGCTTAATAGAAGGTAGTATGTACATCAAAGATGATGTGTGCAAGGCTACTAATTTTTTTGATAAGTTTTGGCTATGATTTGAGAAGTTTTTCAGTGACAGGATGAACATCACAGAGTAAGGAAACAATCAAAATATTGAGTTTTTTGTTAAAAAACTATTTTGACTTATCAAAATAATTTCTTGACAAGGTTGGGATGACTTGGTAAGGGTTCATTCTTACATGGAAAAATTTAAAATGATATTTTGGTAATGTGCAAGGCAAAACAAGGATGACAGTTCAAAGTTTGATATATAAAGGAAGATAATTTTGTTTAGCAAAGTAAGAATGTTGTATTATAATGATATGGTTGCTATATGCACACTTTATATGTACTGTATAGATGGGAACTTGGTGAACAAGGTAGAGAAGACTATTGCATGAAGGCTTGTAAGTGTTGAACTTCAAATATAAATTGGATATTGAAGATATCAATATAGCCAAGGTTTTGTATCTATTCGTATAACTTGTAAAGTTTTAATATGCATGTTTGGGTGGTTGGCTCAACTTGTATTTTGTATTTTTAATTACAACTCCTAATAGGTTTGAGGCTTCTAACAAGTCCCATTCCTCTCATAAGGACATACACACTATATGAATGTAATATACTCCTAACAAGACCAATAGCTTTTACAAGATACTTTTGATTAGTGGATGAATTTCTTTTGGTTAGGGTTTTCCTAGTTAACAAAATATGGTGGTATGAGATTATTTATATTGTGTATGGTTTAATTTTTAGTCTACTCATTTATGCAATTTTAAGATTTATAAATGATATCCATAGTTGGGCAAAAAGTTGTTTAAAGTGCACAACTAATTCACCCTCCCTTCTTAGTTATACCAACACACTTTACTTTCTAACAATTGGTATAAGAGTGTAGTTTCATAGAAGAGGTTTAACAACTTGAGAGAGATCACTATGGATTCAGTTAATTTGCAAAAGAATCTTGAAGCAACTCTTGAAGAATTAGATCAAGTTAATGATGAAAGGAACAAGTTGAAAATCAAATTTAAAGAAGTCCACGACTTTATTTAGAAATTGAAAGATCAAATTCAAAATTCAAGATCCAAGAAAAAGGAATCATATTAATAAATCAAGGATTATGAGATAACTAAAAAGCTTAAAAAGGAGAATCAAATTATGAACCATGAAGTATAAACTACAACACTCAAAATGAGTATGATGGAGGATGAAAAAAAGAAGAAATCAAATTTGAGATCTAAGAATGAAGATCTTATTGGAATATTCAAATAGGAAGAATGCTACTGAGAGGGGGGGGGGGGGGGGTTGAATCAGAAGTACTGTATTTTGACCATTAAAACTTTTTGACTGAAAGTAGATTGCATGCATATAAACATATCAAAAAATTATGAGAAACACATAAGCATCACCACATAACACTTGAGATTTTGGTAACCCAGAAACCCTCCAGAAATAAGAAGGTAAAACTGGGGTGGGGATGATACCCACAAAATCACTGTAGTAATAATGTTTGACCACTTTTGATGATCTGCCCTGTTAAAGGCCTGCCTTGTTAAAGGCTTTACACTGTATCAATAGTGACCTGGTTAAAGGATTTACAAACACTTTACATGAAGTGTCACCCTGTTAAAGGATTTAATCACCTATTTAAAGGATCTACAAAATAGCTGTTAAGCTAACCTATCACCATAGGGTTTTCATTCTAATACAATTGCTAGAGAGTATTAGGTACAATAAACTTGATATCTTACAATCCTTCATTTGTTGAATACAGGTACTTGATTTTCTTTCTCTGATCTTGATCCTCTGAGATCTGATATTCTTTACTCTAAAATAGTTTTCCTTCCACACCCTTGTACATCCACTTCTTTTTCTAATGAGATTTTGTCTTCCTTATAAAGACATTCAAAGACTTAGGGTTAGGCATGGATCTACGATCCATATTGAATCTTTGCTTCCCGCTCATTCCTTGCACTTTTCTTATTGTTGCATGCCTTCTCCATTTTTCTTATTGGCTGCATGTAGATTGCATAGGAAATACAAAATATTCGATCTTATCATTTAATCCTTCGATATTCGTCATATGTCAGCCATGAAAATGGTTTAGATATGAATCAATGAAGTTACAAACTCATATGTACATTCTGTGTTACTCGACACTTGCTGATTCTAGATGCTCGACACTAATATCAAACTGGCTTACTCGGCTCCTGTTGCATTTTTGTATTTCTCGGCATCATCTATGACTTGGCACTTAAATATCACTCAACACTTGTATCATGCTCGGCACCTAAAGTCATTTAGCACTTGAACTTCACTCGGCACCTGATCTTCACTCAGCACCTGAAGATCACTCGACACCTGAAGATCACTCGACACCTGAAGACTTTCCTGACTCGGCTCATGTTGTGGCTCGACATACATGGTGTACTCAGCTCCAATATAGAAAGTGGTTAAGTTTATTGGAACTCAAGTGTCAAAAACCATTATGAGGTTAATAGATCTAAGATTAAAACTTACTAAGGCAACATCGAAACTTGAGACTACAAGATTGAGATATGAAGAACTTGAGAAGTATAACATTATTGTTACAGGAGAGCTTACACAAACAAAGAAACTTCTTGATAAGTTGTATACAAGCACATAGAAACTTTATGAATAGATTATGGCACAAAGATATGTTGGAAATATGATAGGAATTGGATATGATGAATGAGAATCATCTAAATGATATGAAGTTATAGAAGAACAATACCTTATAAATCAACAACCTAAACAATAAGAAGATCTGAACAAAGAGGTGCCAAATCAACTTGAACAATCTAGATTTCCAAGGAGTCAATTTAGTGGAAGATGTATTGCATGAAAATAACTTGGACACATGAAGAAGGATTGCATAGGTAAGTATTATAAACCCTTTTATGGATATTATCATAATTTCTCTATCTATGGACATAGATCTAGTGAGTGTAGAAAACTTAATCAAAGACTAAATATGAGAATGTATGAAAAGACTAACAATGTTGCTAGTAGACCTATTGGAATGAATAACAATGGATTTATGTGTTGTAAGTGCAACAACTTTGGACATTTTGCAAGAGCTTGCACACTTTAGATTATTCAGTTTGAATCTAGATATGGAAACTAATTATGGTCTATTATATTTGCAACAATTTAGGACATACAACAAAATTTTATAAATTAAATGGTTTTAACAGCAACATGAGAACACCTAACATGAGAGAACAAAATATGAGAACACCTAATACAAGGAGAAAAATGAATGGTGTGGGAAATGATCAAAATGGGGACAAGAAGTAGGTAGAAAGTATTAATACCTAGGACATTTTTAAATGAACACCAAAAAACACTAAAGTATGGGTTGAAAAGATAAAAGATTCATTAGAAGACAAGATGGGAATAGTACCAAGTACTAAACTCTCCATATCAACATAAACCATATCTATTTTAGCATACACAAGGGAAAAAACACCTAAAATCTATCAGATCCTTGGATAGTAGAGCTAATTTATGCACAATTTATAGGGGCTTGACATGGTCATATGGAACCTAAATCTAAGGTTGTAGAAATAGTTATGCACATATGTGAGGTCGCTGAAGATTTGAAGTACACTAGTATGAAGAACATCTTTTTGAGTTGTACACACTACACATTTGGCATATCAGATTTTGTTGAGATTTTAGTGTTATGAATGAATTCATCACCATTAGCACACTAAGGGAGTTAGAGAGCTAGCAAAAGAATTTTAAGGAAAATTTGAGGATTTGGAGATGAATTTGAGGAAGCCCTAAAATGCAATTTGTAAAGGTATTTATATAATCCATGATGCCATAATTTTCTTTGCATTTGTAGTTGAATCAAAGATATGGCTACACCTATAGAATGTGATGTAAGAGAACATCATAGGTATAAATCTTAAAAGCACCCATTTGTGTCTTTAGGAAATGATCCCGTGGGAGAATTTTCACAAATTTCGGATAAGGTTTTGTATGTAGAGTACGTACATGCATATATACATTGCAAGTTTGAAATAATAGGTGGTGGTGAGATATTCAAGGACATGGATGAAGTATATAACAATGACATGACTTTCAAGCAAGGCTATGATCAAGTGGATCAACTGAATATCACCCAACACATGTTTTATGAGAATTTTGAGAAACATGAGTAGAAAAGGATTATATTAAGTAGGTTTCATGATGATATGTTGTGGATTGTAGATATTTTTGTTATGATAACCAATGAACTAATTCACAATTTAACTAGTTTGAGAAATGAAGGAAGTGTACCTATTTTTGAGAAGAAAGTAATGAAGCTATTAGAAATCAATACTTGATCAAATTGGGATGGAAGAGGTATGAGACTTGATCAAATCAAGCAAATAGATATAAGGTTGATAAGAAAAATTATAGGTTATAAGATGAGCTACAACTCAAGGCATAACTCAATGTCAACTAGATTTATCCATTTCACTTACAAGATATCTTCAGATAAAGAGCAATGTCATGCCCACTTTTTCCTACAAAAAAACTTAATTAAATTTAATAAATAAAAGACAAGATTTTGATTCAATGTTTCAAATCTGTAGTAGATATTTTGATAACATGATCTTGAGCATTAGCCAATTATTTCTAATGAAATAATTTATGAATTTAACATCCAAAACAATCTCTCTATTAGCAAAAGCTTAAAAAACCATAACATAAATAACATCAACTTTTAAGAAAAGATTTACAATATCTCAAATAACAATAGCATAATTCCTATAATTTCTATCACAAACTTCTTTCATACACAATTTAGTTCTATTAACAAAAGCTTTAAGATCTAATGTTCATTCATATTTATTTACAAGAGTACAACAATAACTATCAAAACCATTCACACAAGTGCCCTTTTCCCCCCTACCATAATGGCATCATGAGGCCGCTTGTGCCCTAGTCATACCCCCTGCATTTCATCTCACCATATGATGGAGGTTGCAAAGTTGTGGACTGCTCTCTATATTGTGGGGTGACAAAGTTGTAACTCTACCTTCCTTTAGCGTGGATGGCGATAACCATAGTCTTGTGCCCCCACCCCTTACACCTACGATGGACACCACAGGTCGTAACTATGACTACCTATGGTGTGCAGGTTTGTCACAGGAGTGGAAGATGAGGTCCACACCTGACATCTCTTTATTTATTTATTATTTTATTATTATTATCTTTTTGTTGAATGACCTTAGTGAAGTTGATTGAAAGTTGGTTGACCATTTGGAGAGGAGGAAAAAGTGAATGGAGAACAAGAGGACTGGTGGAGTGGTGTCATCATTAATTTTTTTTTCCTGAATAATACAACAAATCAGATTTACCACACCTACAAAGAAAAGTTGCAATTTTTTAATGTCATTTCATTTATATGCTAACATTGAAGAAACACTTAAAACCTACAAATAAACATAGTGTTATAGTGTAACTTCCTTATTCTTTTATCAATCTATACTAATATGATCCTTCATGCTTCACAACCAAAAAAAAATCTAACATCATTAATTTTCCATTGTAATAATAGATTTCTAATGTCTATTAAATCAGATTTCTAATTTACATATCACTTGTAGAATAAATCACTAAATCAAATTTATAATATGTACTAAATGAATGTAGAAATAAAAGTTACAGATTTACAACTTTTGTTTCCTTTACCTTTTTTTTTAATAATCAAAATAGAAACATAATGAGCCTAGGTCCTAGTATTGAGAACCTTTGCTCTAATAGCAAAAGTCATGCCCACTTTTGGCTACCAAAGAACTTACTTAAATTTAATAAATAAAAGACAAGATTTTGATTCAATGTTTTAGATATGTAGTAGATATTTTGATAACATGATCTTGAGCATTAGCCAGTTATTTATAATGAAATAACTTACAAATTTAACATCCAAAACAATCTCTCTATTAGCAAAATCTTAACAAACTATAACATAAATAACATCAGCTTTTAAGAAAAGATTTACAATATCTCAAATAACAATAGCATAATTCTTATAATTTCTACACAAACTTCTTTCATACACAATTTAGATCTACTAACAAAAGCTTTAAGATCTAATGTTCATTCATATTTATTTACAAGAGTACAACAATAACTATCAAAACCATTTACACAAGTGCCTTTTTCCACCCTACCATAATTGGCATCATGAGGCTGCTTGTGCCCTAGCCATACCCCCAAGCAAGAGAACTCATTTCAACCAAGAGATCATGGTCACAATCCTAAGAGTTCTCTCTCTATCCCATTATGAAACAATCCTTCTACACATTATTTTATCATGATAAGTAAGAACTACTCTAGATGCATATGAGATACTTATCTTTTCAAGAGCTCTCCCTTTAGATAGATCTTCATCTTCACCCAAGAGCCATTCCTCCTCTTTCTCTCCATATTTTTGCCATTCTCCCTTCCCTCTCCTTCTCTCCTACCATCCCAAAAAAAATGAATCCATTCCCCCATCTATCTTCCTATCTTCTTCTTAAAACCCTAACTATCACTTACCATTTTCGCCACCTTTGAAGTGGGGCCATTTTTAGGTGTCATAATAGAAGTTTTAACCATGATTTAAACTTCAACTAACCCCCAACCCTAGGTAGTATAAGTGGGTTAGGTTATTTTAACCCAAAATGCACTCTAGGATCCATTTTAACCCCTCTAAAGTCCAACTTTAGTTCATATCCGATTTTACAAGAAGTTTGCATTGAGGTCAACTTTGATTGTTGTACAAGAGTTAGCATAGTTTTCTCAAAGGTCTTCATAATAATTTTATTAGGCCTTCATAATCATCTACTACACAAATTCAAATTTAACATCAATAACTCAAACATATAAATATAAGATTGTAAACATTAATACATATCCTTGAATTAAGATCAACCCATTAGATCAATATCATATTCCAACATCATTTTCTTCAGAATCATTTGAAAATGAAATTCATTTACAAATAAGTATCATTCTTTCTACTTTAACTGCTCTAATTACAAACTTTTCAAGAATAATAACCACATTAATAATTCATAGCATATGTATCAAAACACCATACATACATTAATCAAGTTCTTATAATTGAGTCTAAGTCTTGAATGATATGGGGTATTACATACTCCCCCCTTTGCCCTTGACTTCCTCCTGGAAGTCACCAATGTTTATGACATCATTCCCATCTTTAGATTATTATTCACATCAGTGATCTTTTCTTTTAAACTGATTGGCAATTTCTTGCACATTTATAAATTCATCATGCATAAGTACTTATTCTCACTAATTATAGGATTCAACTCATAACATCTATTAGAATAAAATAATGAGTATCACCAATTTTCACTATGTTATCTACATTTGTATCATTTCTATACTTTATTTTGAACTAAAAATGATACATAATTCAATTCAGTGATGAGGATAGTGAACATGATGAAAAGGTGCAAGGTACCCTTGCATCTCTATCTGGTGGTTCTAAAGATCATCTTTTCATACTAAAAGGGATTGTCCAAAAACAAGGAGCTATGTATATAATAGGCCTCAATGCTACACACAACTTTATTGATGAGGACTTTCTCATCAAGGAAGGACTACAAGTAGATAACTACTATGGATTTAGCATCATGTTGGTCGATGGAACCAAAGTTAGTAGCAGAAGAAGAATACCAAGGTTGAGCATATAATTAGATGATTGTACATAGTGATGACACTTAGTCTTGGAAGGTATGCAAACTTAACTTGATTATGAAAGCATCAATGTTGTGGAAGAGGATAAACTATAATAGTCTATTAGTGATAGCAGTGACTTATCTCCTTATCCTTTTGACATTGCAGTCTTATACATGATGCTGACAGTGGTATAATTGTTGAAAAGATTGTTGAAGTATAGAAAGGAGTAAGATTGATGAAACCTATCATGGAACAATCATTAGTTTGTCACTGATGTCAAACCTACTACTCGCTAGTGAGACAATTTATAATTTGGTTTGAATGCTATCATTTGATTGATTGATGCAGAGAATTTGAAAAGAAAGGATAACAAGAGTACCTAGAGAAAGGTTGAGATATATGGTGTATGAAAGGAGCATTGAGACCAAGTAAGACTTTGATGATATAGTGTATTGTTTATCTACTTAATTCTATAATGAAAGGATACTTGAGCTAAGACTAGAAGAAGGCTAAGAAAAGAAATTTGTCTTCCAAGCCTGATCGAGTAAATAGTGGAAGTTGAGAAAGTTAGTGCAAGCCAAGTAGAAAGTTAGTTGAATCTAAGTGAAGTAAGTTTAGTATGTGCTGAGAAAAGTGAAATCTAGTAGGTGTCAAGTGAAGAAAGTTTAGTGTGTTCCAAGCACCAATAAAGACTTAGTGTATTCCAAGCAACTTAGTGTTGACCGAGCATTAGAAGATAGTGATTGTTGAGAAACCAACATGTTATTGCCGAGTGCCAGAAAAATGAGTTTGATCAAAGATTTGACGAATCTAAGTTGACAAAGTTGATTTCTTGAATTGTGTGAAGAATGTGGAAGATAAGTATGATGAGTTGGCAGCATAGAATTCAAGATAAACTATTTTGAGACAAATTTGAAGAGGATTTTAAATGAAGTTTCTAGAAGGAACTAAATGGAAAAGAGGGTAGATTTGATGAATTTGACCTAACCCTAAGATGGATGATTGTCGTTAAGAGGAAAAGTATCTAAATTCTCTATTTAAGGATATAGAAGGCTAGAAGCAAAGTGTTATAGTGCAAACAAGAGATAGAAAAGGAGTCTTGTGGTGTTGCTTCATTTGGTGGCCGAAGGGATGAATGTCATGCCCAAAATATTGGGGTAAAAACACATGAACACTTTTTTTTGTGTTTTAATTTTTTTATTTTTCTTTAAGTGTTTCCATCCACTTGTAAAAGTGATTATGGGTGTTTATATTTTCTCGTTCAACATATTAAAACAAGGGATAAGTAATAGGCCAATAAATGCCACAACCACAAAGACTTTAGTATTTGTTTTTATTTATTAATAGATATCTATTTGAAAGGAGGATATTCTTTGTGATTTTACTTTTGAAGCCATTAATTATTTTTTCATACATTTTTGAGAGAGATAATGTGCTCTCGTAGAAAGGTATGGATTTTCATAATTCTTGTTTTCTTATATTACTATCAACTTCCAATGTAATGATTTAGTTCTTTAAAGTTGGGTGATGTATTGGAATACAAATTAGGATAATAGTATTACCTAGGAACTATGTTCCTAATATTTTATATGGGTTTACAAAACTAATAGAATATTCATTAAATCTATTAAAGCAATAAGCTAGGACACTATGCAATCATCATATCCAATGTAGGTTAATCCAAGGACTATGTTCCCAATCTAATTTGCACTTGTCACAGAAAATATACTTAAGAACAAATCCTTTCATTCTTCCATCATTTATACAAATTACAAAGGAATACATTTTTTTTTCATAATGTAAATCAACATTTAAACAACCATGTCTTTTATTTTCATTTAAAGACCAAAATTACAGTTAGATCTATTGAAACATTATAACAACCCAATGAAACTTTTCTCATAAAAGGAACTATCATTTTATTAAAAAATTGATTCAAGGACTCAATCAGGAAAGAATAGGAAATAAAACTTGATATCATTATCATTACAAATATAAAGTTAACAATTAATTCTTTTACATTAGGATCATTATTCTGAGGAGAAGTCTCCATAAAATTTGACTCAAGAACACCAAAACTTTGAACAGTTTGACAACATATCAAGGCATCAACTATGCAATCTGCAAATTTCCATCAAGGTAACCATGGAGAACCGAAACTAACTAGGTGACCACCAAATTTCAACACATAGACACATTCAACCAATTACTCTCATCCTAGGTTTGCACATCAAGTTCCTTATCGAACCAAAACTAGGGAGAAGGTGGATTTTTGTAGGGTAGGAGATGTTAATCACAAAACCAAAACAAATGCCTCTTTTGAGGCTAATAATCATAAGAGCTTCCATTCTTTCTCTCCTTTCCTCCCCAAACACAAAATAATTTGTATTGACAAGTAGGGGCCCATAACACCCTACTTTCTCCCTCTCCTCATCATGAGGAGAGACTCTACACTAACCCAAAGTCCAACTAAGGCCCTCCTCTCATACATGGCTACTTTTTACCTATCCGAGGGTGAGTAATGCCAACACAACCCTTATAGTTTCCCTCACAAAAAAAAAATGTAAAACATGATAGGAAAAAATAATTAAGAAACCCTTAATAACCCATCCCTCACATTTTTAATGATACATACAAAATACACACACATGCAAAAGGTCTACTTAAGCAAATAAAAATACAATATGAAAAAAAACAAGGCCATGAAGGATTCCTACCTTCACAAATGGTTATGGAAAATGAAAATTTTGAGAGGAGTTAATCCTTCTTCCTCCTTCAATCCTTTCTTGACTCTCTCTAAATGTAGATAATGGGTGAACACCCTTAAACTCTCAAATTTGCAACTAAATAGGCTTCTAAACTCACCCACCTAAAAGTACAATAACTCTAGACTTGACTAAGGCCTTCTAGGGTCTTCCAATTTGATCCTATCATTAAGACAACCTTTTTGGTGGAGTTTAAACTTAGTAAACTCATGGAGAAGTTAAATTTTCACACTAAAGGGAAAATGAGATATTTAAGGGGTCATACAAGTCAACAAAAGGGTCTAGAAGGGTAGAAAATTTTTCCAACCCATACACATACCCCTTAGGCACTTGGATAACATTAATTTTGGCCTCTAGGATCATTTTAGGACCTATTAATTGGCTTGAAATATTTGAACTTTCTAAAAACCTTAAGAATGACACCTTTTCACTAAACTCTAATTAGGGTTATTAATTTAGGTTACCGACTAATTAGCCTTAGATTAGATAACTTAATCAATCTCAGATTATCGAGTTACTCTGCCAACCCTAAATAACATGCTGATACACATATACGAATTATGAGTGTCAAGTGATACCATAAGATTCACTATTACATAACATTAAACATTTTATGATTACAACATGATACACACATTCAGATTACGATACAAATAAAATACAAAACAATGAGGTCTGCACCTCTTCATTAGACTCAACCTTAGTTTCACATATTGAATATAGGGTTAATTATTGATTCTCCATTATATCCCATGGTTAATAATCTTGTACATTCAAT
Source organism: Cupressus sempervirens (assembly GCA_028749045.1). Lineage (NCBI taxonomy): Eukaryota > Viridiplantae > Streptophyta > Pinopsida > Cupressales > Cupressaceae > Cupressus > Cupressus sempervirens. Next base: position 664,837,856 of record CM053785.1, read on the forward strand.
TCACACATCAATAGTTCAATAACATCATATTCACATACTTAAACCAAATTTATATGATCATATTGATCAAAACATTAAAAATTTCATTTGAATAACCTTTCTCATTTTTGTACACATATTTAATCACCACTAATATCATATTTGAATCATAATAACATATTTATCAGTTTGAATTAAAATACTAAAATAATTATCGTAATGCATACGCATACTCAAAACATCATAAACATCATCAATAGGGCATACTAAGCTATCTGAGTACACATACCCTAATCATCAAGGTACTACAATTAACATTATCATCATATCGTGAAACATCTCATATCATTGTTGGTGTAAATTAATGTTTAAATAGTTGAGATAATGTAGTAATTCTCAAATCACAGAGTATTTAAAACATGATCGTATCAACTAATCTGAATTTACATTAGGACATCTAAACCATAAAACATTACTTCATATCCATTCCAATCTCTTATAATTGATTTAATAGAAATATTCATATTTAATAAGTACATAGGAGGAGGGACCTTACATCCTCCCCACTAGCCTTTGACTTCCTCCTGACAGTTGCACAACTAAAATGTCCATTCCAAGATAGACCTTATCTAAAATTATACCAAAATTTACTCCTATAACAGAATGATTAATAATTCACATACATAGTCAGGGATGATAACCTATTTTCCTAATTACCATTACTAAAAGAAAAGTTCAATCCATAACTCTGATGTGGGTACATTTTTCTAGAGTCAACACTTCTTAAAACATATAGGTCATATATAAACAACATTCTAATCTAGTCTAAATATATTTATAGAGTCTCTAATAATAATAATGTTATAAGGTGTTTCGAATTCCACAGACTCACTCATTGGGGTAATGATTGTACGTGACTCCATCAAGTAGTGTTTCCTTAAAATGCAACTTGGATCTTTATCAACTGTTAATTCACTTTTACTCTAGAGTTTCCATTATGTATTGTTTCCTTAATAGGGCACTAAAAAATCCCATTGCTACACATGGACCTTTTTCATCTAAGAGTTCATTAGGTTAACTTGTAACCTTAACTAGTTTTTTGTTGGGGTGCAATCCATTACTCATAATAGTCAACAAACATCTACTAGTCCTATTCTTGAAGTCTTGGGAGAGGGTGGGGCACAGATGCTAAAACCCTATACCCTAATGTTATACATCCACTGATTGTTAGGAATCCCTTTGGTAAGCCCATCACGTGTCACTTTTTCCAACAAAATTTAGTAGAAAGTGCCTCAAAATTCAAATTCAACATTAAGGATAAAATATTCAATGCAAAAGTATGAAACAAAAGAAATAAAGAGTGGCCACAATAGCAAAATTTTAATCACGAAATAAAGATGTCTTGGAGGAAAAATAGAATCATCCACAATAAATTTGGCTAAGTAGCCCCACATCACATTGTTGACAAGAAGAAATGAAATAAAAATACCAAAATCTAAAATCATAAAAATAAGGAAATAAATCCAATTTCTTACAAATCTTACATTACTGATATAATGCGGCCATACCAAGGTCTTTGAGGGAAAAGAGGAATATTAGGTTTTCCAAATAGATTACACATATCTTGAGTTGAAATTAAATGGTGGTCTAAAGACCATATTGTCCAAATCGTGCTTGATCCCACATATTGACTACATACCTATCTTCATTGACATTTCCCTACGATTAGGGTTTACTGTACTAAGGGGTGTCTCTAGACTAAAACCCCATCGTAGCATGCAAATGTAAGGATAAACAAAACGAGTTTCCTTTCATCCTTTTTGTTGTTATAGGGGTCTCCTTTCAGAGAACCTAAACATGTGGAGACTTTATTGACAGTAGAGATGTACTCTGAGTTTCAATTATATAACCAAATCTCTCATCCTTGGTTCACTATAATTACCTACTAGACATCTATCCATAACCTTTCTTAGGTCAAATTTACCACAATATACAAGTTGAAGTTATGCTATCAAATTTACTAAAATTGGTATGATCCCATATATATATATATATATATATATATATATATATATATATATATATATATATATATATATATATATATATATATATATATATATATATATATATATATATATATATATATATATATATATATATATATATATATATATATATATATATCATTGTTTGATATTATTTCATTGGTTACACAAGTTCTAATTATCATCTGAGAATGTATTGAATGCTACTATTTTTATTAGTAATCTATACTTCATGTATTGTAGTCATAAAATACTTATGAACTCATCCTTATGTTGTAGGTCTACAACTAGGTAGGTATAAATCCATTATTAGGATGTTGTTAATGTTTGCTTATTTACTCTTACAACTATCTCCTTATCGATGATATAGGTCACCATCACTATTCTTATCATGCCTTATGGCTTATAATCCTCTTATTACTTAACTTTGAAACTTGATCCTTTATTTCATTTTAGGTTGATAACCTCATTATGACCTTACTTTCACTATATTGCAAGGTTATAAATAATTTTGATACTAGAGTCTACGAGTATTCACTTGATAGTTAAATTTTGGTATTACTCATGCTTAATCCAATAAGCCTATTAACATAAATAGACTCATATAACCCTAAATTAGAAGTTTTCATTTTCTTATCTTACCAGTTCAATACTATATGTTACATACTTCTCACTATTTAAGTTTCATTATTACCACAATATTTTGATAAATTTATTTCCCAATTAGGGTTCTATTCCTCGTAGTAGATTAAAATAGTCCATTTCTTTGTCTATTCCTAGCTATCTCACTTTTTGAATTAGCTTCTTGCATTTAAAATCCCATCGTTCAAGGTTTCAAAAGGTTACTTGCATATTTTAATTCAGCTCTTGTTTTCTTTCCAAGGATTACTAGAACAATACATTTTAACATTTTAATAGGTTAGAGGTACCCCAAACAACTTGATAACCTTGTATATCTTTCAAGTGTTACCTTGCCTATTTACTCACCATTCATTTATCTATTCAATATTTCAACCCAAAGGTACAAAATTAGATTACGCAGATCATAGATTTCCTTTACTTATGTTTGTAATGTCTAAATCAATACTAGTCTAATTGATCACCTCCATACTTGATATGGACTACAATTCTTCCACAAGTGATCAAGTCAGACAAAATCTAACTTCTACTAAAAATGATGTAATACACTTTGTCTTTGATCACTACATAATTTACTTGTTTTCACTCATTTTTAGGGTCCTTAACTTAGTTTTCCCTCAAGGTGATCATGTTTAATATAATTTGGAATTATTTATGAGATCATAATCTACCTTAATATGTATGTAATATTCATGTATTTGATTAGTTGTTTCAAGTCATTAAGACTGGGTTACCTATTCATGGTTGACCATTTATAGTTGTTGATACCGATTTTGGGTTTTGCTTAGGTTTACTCATCAGTATAATTATTTAGAAAGAATACATTATCTTCTTAAAATTCTACAAGGACAAACCCCTACTTCTTATAGTAATATTTAAATGTCCACACTTAATCATGGACCCATTGTTTCCCAAGTGTTATGAACCTAGGCTTTGATACCAAAATGTCATGCCCAAAATACTGGGGCAAAAACACATGAACAATTTTTTTTTTTTGTGTGTTTCAATTTTATTTTTCTTTAAGTCTTTCCATCCACTTGTAAAAGTGCTGATGGGTGTTTATATTTTCTCAATAAACATATTAAAACAAGGGATAAGTAATAGGGCAATAAATGCCACAACCACAAAGAATTTAGTGTTTATTTTTATTTTTATTTATTAATAGATATTTTTTTGAAAGGACAATATTCTATGTGATTTTACTTTTCAAGCCATTAATTATTTGACCATACATTTTCTAAAGAGATAATATGCTCTCGTAGAAAAGTATGGTTTTATATAATTCTTATTTCTTATATTACTATCAACTTCCAATGTAATGATTTAGTTATTTTAAGTTGGGTGATGTATTGGTGTACAAATTAGGATAATAGTATTTGCTAGGAACTATGTTTCTAATATTTTATATCGGCTTACAAAACTAATATAATATTAATTAAATCTATCAAATCAATAAGGTATGAAACTATGCAATTATCATATCCAATGTAGGTTAATCCAAGGATTATGTTCTCGATCTAATTTGCACTTGAACTCATATTGAGAATTCACACAAAACATACTTAAGAACAAATCCTTTCATTTTTTCATCATTTATACATGTTACAAGGGAATGCAATTTTTTTTTTTCATAATGTAAATCAACATTTAAGAAACCATGTCTTTTATTTTCATTTAAAGACTAGAATTATAGTGGAAGATATATTGAAACATTATAAAAACCAAATGAAACTTTTCTCATATAAGGAAGTATCATTTTATTAAAAATCTGATTCAAGGACTCAATTGGGAAAGAATCAGGAAAGAAAACTTGATATCGTTATCGTTACAAATATAAAGTTAACAATGAATTCTTTTACACCAGGATCATTATCCTAAGGAGAAGTCTCCATAACATTTGACTCAAGAACACCAAAACTTTGAATCCAGTTTGGCTCTATATCAAGGCATCAACTATGCAATCTACAAATTTCCATCAAGGTAACCATGGAGAACCAAAACTAACTAGGTGACCATTAGATTTCAACATATAGACACGTTCAACCAATTACTCCCATCCCAAGTTTGCACATCAAGTTCTTATCGAACTAAGACTAGGGAGAAGGTGGATTTTTCAAGGGTAGGAGATGTTAATCACAACATCAAAATAGATGCCTCTTTTGAGTCTAATAATCATAAGAACTTCTATTCTTTCACTCCTTATCTCCCTAAACACAAAACAATTTGTATTGACAAGTAAGGGCCCACAACACCCTATTTTTTCCCTCTCCTCATCATGAGGAGAGACTCTACACTAACCAAGAGTCCAACTAAGGCCCTCCTCCTATACATGGCCATTTTTTCTCTATCCAAGGGTGAGTAGTGCCAACACATCACAAAAAAAAATGTAAAACATGAAAGGAAAAATAATTAAGAAACCCATAATAACCCATCCCTCACATGTTTCATCACACATATGAAATAAACACACATGCAAAAGGTCTACTTGCAAATTAAAAAACAACATGAAAAAAAACAAGACCATGAAGGACTCCTACCTTCACAAATGGTTATGGCATATGAATTTTTTAAAAGGAGTTAATCCTTCTTCCTCCTTCAATCCTTTCTTGACTCTCTCTAAATGTAGAGAATGAGTGAACATCCTTCAACCCTCAAATTTGCAACTAAATAGGCTTCTAAACTCACCCACCTAAAATTGCAATAACTCCAAACTTGACCTAGGCCTTCTAGGGTCTTCCAACATGATCCTACCATTAAGACAACCTTTTTGGTGGAGTGTAAACTTGGAAAACTCATGGAGAAGTTAAAAATTTGCACTAAAGAGAAAATGAGATATTTAAGGGATCATAAAAGTCAAAAAAAGGGTCTAGAAGGGTAGAAAATGTTCCCACCCCATGCACACACTCCATAGGCACTTGGATAACATTAATTTTTCCCTCTAGGATCACTTTAGGACCTATTAATTGGCTTGAAATATGTAAACTTTATAAAAACCTTAAGAATGAAACCTTTTCACTAAACCCTAATTAGGGTTATTAATTTAGGTTACCAACTAATTAGCCTTAGATTACTTAACTTGATCAATCTTAGATTATTAGGTTATTTTTCTAACCTTAACTAACATGCTAATACATATATATGAATTACGAGTGTTAAGTGACACCATAAGATTCATTGTTACATAACATTAAACATTTTATGATTACAGAATGATACAAACATTCATATTACTATACAAATAAAATACAAAACAAGAAGGTGTGCACCTCATCATTAGACTTACCCTTAGTTTTATAGATTGTACGTAGGGTCGATTACAAATTCTTCGTTAGATCCCATGGTTAATAATCTTGCACACTCAATTCACACATTTGTAGTTCAATAACATCATATTCATATATTTAAACCAAATTTGTATTATCATATTGATCAAAACATGAAAAAACTCATTTGAATAACCTTTCTCATTTATGCACATATATTTAATCATTACTAATTTCATAATTCAATCATCATAACATATTTATCAGTTTGAATAAAAATACTAAAATAATTATCATAATGCATACACATACTCAAAACATCATAAACACCATCAATAGGGCATACTGAGTTATCTAAGTGCAAATACTTCAATCATCAAGGTACCATAATTAACATCATCATCATATGGTGAAACCCCTCGTATCATTGTTAGTGCAAATTAATGTTTAATCAATCAAGATAATGTAGTAGTTGTCAAATCATGGAGTATTTAAAACATGATTGTATCAATTGAATTCAATTTACATTAGGACATCCAAACCATAAAACATTAATTCATATCTATTCCAATCTCTTGTAATGGATTTAAAAAAGACATTCATATTTAATAAGTACATATGAGGAGGGACCTTACAATGAACCTATAGTTGGCATACTAAGCAAGAAGGCTTAAGGAGGTGAAGGCTTGAAGGGTGAACAAGCTATCAGAAATGAAGGAGATTGAATGCCAAGAAGAATGGAGGATTGAATAAGTGATCTATAATCTATAAGTGAATTGTTTTCTTATCAAATCAAGTCCTACTATTACTTTCTTACAACTCTATCAGTCTAGATAAATCCTTTGGATTAAGGTTGAAGTAATAGTCATTAGTAAATCCTTTAATAGGATGATATTATAATAGAATGTTCTAAAGTCCTCTAATAAGGCTCACTACTTATAGGGTTTTTGAAATCCTTTAATCAAGGTCACATTTAATAGTGTGCATTGTAACCCTTAACAATGTTGGCTCCTTATAGATCTCACTTCAGAAGAGTGAAAATTGGTAGCATGTTATTGATGGTTTTTCCCAAATTGGGTTGCCACATAAAACCCATGTGTCAAATTGTGTGAATAATTTTGTGGTTTTCATTTTAACATTTCTGCAAAATTCATTTTACCTAGGATAGTAATATAATATGGTTTGAGATATTGGATGTTCAATGTATGTACTAGTATTTTTTAAGTATTGAAAAGTTTTATCTATACATTTGGACCTTAGATAACTGAATCAACACCCTCTCAGTTATTCTAAAGCATTCCAACAATTGGTATCAAAACACTTGGTGCTTGTGAAAGAAAAAAATTGAAGGTACTTAAAGAACAAGATCAAGATGTACAGAAAGGAGGTACCCAAGTTAAACAAGGAAAAATTTCCTGCATGGAAAAGTTTGATGAAGTTGCATCTAGGAGGACTTAGAGATTATGCATAGACAACCATCACCATTGAATATGTTGTACTAACTAGAGCCCCAATTGCCGAACAATTAAAATAGAAGAAAGAACACAATCATGAAATGTTTGAGATTGCATCTGCCCTAAGCTATTCAGAGTTTAAAGACGTTAAAACATGTACCACATATAAAGGAATGTGGTATTACCTATAGAAGATCTATAGAGGAGACACGAATGTGCTGAGAGCCAAAGTAGAAAATCTAAGAGGAAAATTTGATGAAATGAGAATGCAAGAAGGTGAGACTATAGTCTATTATTGTGCAAGAATCAAAGAAGTTGTAAATGCAATAAGAGGATAAAATGGAGTTATTGAAAATGAGACCATGATCAAAAAAGTCTTAAGAACCTTGTAGGCTATCTATGCTATTAGAGTCTCTACTATACAAAAATTGAGGTGTACTCTTGGCAGTGATCCAACCCTTCAAGGACTAGTTGGTAGACTCACTACTTTTCAACTTAAAATTTTTGACAATTTTAAATCTGAGAATATTGATTCTTCTTTCAAAGCTAAGATGGCAATGAAAGAACCTCAAGGAAAGAAAAAGGTCAAGCATGTTGCTAGTGACATTGGTACAGATGATGAAGATCTAGAAGAAATAGAAGCATTGTTGGCTAGGAGATTTCATAGAGGCAAAAGAAAATACAAAGGTAAGTTACCCATCATATGTTTTAATTGCAGTAAAGTTGGTCATATTACATCAAGGTGTCCTAAGAAGAAGAACAACAAAAATGAAGAAAAATTTAGAGGTAGAAAAGATGAGAGTAACAAAGGCTATAAAGACAAGGGAAATAAATCATGTTACATTGCTGAAGAAGAATCTAATGAAGAATTAGATGGTCATGATGATCAAGTTGTGTATTTGCTATGAAAGATGATTCAAATGAAGATGAGACAACTACATTAGTATCTTATGTAACCAAAGGTAAAAGGTGGATCATTGACAGTGAATGTTCTCATCATATGATTGGTGACAAAAGTAAGTTCATTACCCTTGAGCAATGGAAATAGTGTTAGATTTGGTAATGATGCACCCTGTTCAATAAAAGGTAAAGGATCAATAAAATTGACAAACAAGATCATGTGTGACAATGTTTACTATGTAGAAGGACTTAACTATAATATGTTGAGTGTGTCACAATTGAATAGTTCACGATACAAGGTTGAATTTGAACACAAGAAAGATAAGATCTATGATGCTGATGGAGAACTCATTGGGAGTGGAGATCAAACAAGAGCTAATCTATTTTATCTTGAATTGAATGAAGGTACTTGTCTTTTTGTAAAATTTGATGATGTGTGGCTATGGAACAAAAGATTATGTCATGTAAATTTTGATAACTTGGTTAGCATCAGTAAGGTGAAAAGAGTAAGAGGTTTTCCAAAATTGAGGAAACCTGATAATGTGATTTGCAAACAATGTTAGTTAGGCAAGATGACAAAGTCTAGTTTTAAGAGTAAGACTTATACTTCAAAAGAAATTTTGGAATTAATTCATACTAATCTATGTGGACCAATTGATGTGCAAAGCTACAAAGGTGACACATATTTTATTGTATTTGTTGATGATTACTCAAGAATGATGACAGTTATGCTTTTGAGAGAAAAAAATGATGCTTTTCAAATGTTTAAGTGGTATCTGGAAAAATTTGAAAAGGAGATTGGTAAAAGCTTGAAATGTCTGAGATCTAATAGAGGTGGAGAGTTTACATCAAATGAATTCAATAACTTTTGTAATGCTAGAGGAATCAAAAGATAAACTTCTGCACCTAGGACCTCTTGACAATTGGCTAATAGTGATATATAACTATTGTCATTATGGCAACACATAATGTACATGTTCATAAGAAACCTCAAAAATAAAGTTACTTAGTGATTGGTAATTAGAAAATTGTCTTAGTATAGAATTTGGTTTACAAAAGTGTATTGTTTTGTTTATAACATGTTGCTGATGTCATTTTATGACTAGCGAAGTTACATGGAGATTGTATACATGTTGGTGATGACGTGTATAACCTCAGAAGTTTGTACAGACTATACGAAATAGAGATAATCATGTTTTGATCAAGCAAGACAAAAATATTGAAGGAAATAATTTTTTTATTTACAAAATAATTACTTGTCCAATTAGGGTCGACATCCTAGATGTTTGCTCTAACTTGGAAAAGTGAATTATGGTCTTAGCTGACCCAATAGTAATTTGTGTTAAGGCATGGTATTTATGCAAAGGACTTCTCGAGACAAGAAGTGTGCTATCTTAGAAGATGATGTAGTTGTGAAATATGAATTGTGATGAGCGAACTTTTGTGAAAGCAATATATGCAAAGTTTTAAATGAGTTATATGGTGATCATAGATTGATTTGAAGATCAAAAATTAGTCAAGGAACGAAAATATTAGTACATTACTTGTTGGAGTAGTAAGTTCTTCTTTTAGTTGAAATTGCATTTTTGGGTAGTGGGCTCTTCTTGCATACATTACACCACAACTCCTAATAGCATTGGAATCTCCTAATAGGGATTCAAAGTCTCCTAACAGGGACTCCTTATATCGAATTTTCTCATTGACTCCTAACAGGGTCCATCCTCTAACAAGGAACTTATATATCAGTATAGTATCTAGTGGCTATCATCCCCACCAGGGTTTTCCCTTGGCCAGGGTTTCCTTAGTTAACAAAATATGGTGTTATTAGTTATCTTTGTGCATTTTTACTATTAATGTTCAACATTACTTTATTGCTTTGTTACACATGGTTTAAAATAAGTAATAATATCTACTTGGTGAATAAAGTTTTTAGATTACTAATTCACCCTCCCTCTTAGTAATCCCCATTTCTAACAATTGGTATCAGAGCATAGTTACTTTGAAGAGGCTTAATAACTTAAGTAAGATCCCTATGGATATTGAACAATTGATGAAGAACCTTGAAGAAGCTCTTAAACAAATTGATCTCCTTACTAAAGAAAGAGATAAGCTGAAGGATAGATATGAAGACTCTAAGGTATACATTAGTCAATTGAAGGAAAAGATTGAACATTTGAAATCCAAGCCTAAATCTAGAACTAGTGATGATGACTATTTAAAGTTGAAGACAGAGTATAAGATCTTGAAGCACGAGTTGAAGATTACAAATCTGAAGTTGACTTTGAGAAATGATCCTAGAAAAATTGAATCTGATTTAAAGACTAAAAATGTAGATATGAGAGAAAGTTTTGAAAAGAAAACATTTGAGTTTGAAACATTAAAAGAAGATCATGAAGAACTCCATAAGTACAATACAATTGTGAAAGGTTGATTGACACAGTGCAAACAACAACTTGAGAAGCTTTATTCTAGCAGAGAAAATCTTGATGAGTCAATGCCAATATAGAGACCTACTTATGATAAGACCGGTCTTGGTTATCTAATTAACATGTTTGTGAAGAAGCCTAAGATTAGATCAAATTAAAAGAAAAAGATAAATTTGATGATAAGATTGAATCAAGTCAATCTCCTGAGAAACCTAAAGAAGATGAGAAATATAAGGAAGTTGAAATCTTGAATGAACCAAAGCAAGTGGAGACTCCTAAGACAACTAGGTATGAATTTAGAGGTAAGTATTTTTTTATGCAATGAAATAGGTCATATGAAAAGAAATTGTACTAATAAGTCATTTAATCATGTTAAAGAGTTTTATTGTCATAATTGTCATGATATGGGTCATAATGCAATTGATTGTAGAAAACCTATGTATGATAATAATAGAAGAAATTGTAGAATGTCTAGATATACTAACCCTATAGATATAAGATCTAATGAAAGGACATCAAGATAAGGAAGATCTTATGAAGAAATAAGATAGATCATGTGTTATAAGTGTAGTAACTTAGGACACATTGCTCGAATTTGTCATGCACATAATGAGCAGTAGAATCCTAGAAGAAGAGCACTTGTATGTTAGTTATGTAACAACTTTGGACACACAACAAATTACTGCAAAATGGATAGAAATTTTATAGATAGAAGAAAAAATGGAAGAAACTTTGGGAATAGAAGGAATGATCAAAGGAACTAGGAAAGGAACTCCGAAACTAGTAGAGACAATGAAGAACAAAGAAACATTGTGAGTGAACTTCAAGAAGAGCTTAATGAAGAATTTGTAAAAGGAATAGATATCTCAAAAGAAAATTTAGATGATGATGAGATAGGAAGATCGAAGTCAATTTTTGAGTTTGGTTTAATTAAGTTAAATTAATCTTGTTCACAACATCATAATTTGAGAACTTTAGTCAGAGACCAAATTAGAGGCAGTAAAGTTGGGAAAAGGTGTATCCAATAATGTTTAGATGGTACCTAAGCTCACTTGTAATTTGAGGCTTGTCTAAACAAGTTATGATGGAATTCAAAGTAACTAGTATTACAGTAAAGGTTGATTCTATAATAGAAGATGAAAAGTAAGGTTTTGCAAAGAATTTCGTGATGCAAAGTCTTGAGGATGTTTATCATAATGGAAGGAGGCTAAAGTAAACCTTGAGTGACATATGAAGATCAAATAGATGATTTTGAATAGTTATTTGATTACAAAATGTAATTAATAGCTTTTTCACATTTATGAAGTATGAATTAATGCAAGTTCAAGTTGATAGATAAGTAGAGTATAGAATTGATTATCCACCTCATTGCGAACACATCCGAAGTGAAGATTATTCATAAGTGACTTGTCAAAGAAATTTAGAAGCAATCCTTTTTTTTGGAAAGAGGTATTTTATCATTTTTTTTGCAAATTGTTTGGTAAAATTTCATAATTGATAAAATCATGGATATGTCATTAGTACATAGTGTTGAGAACGAGGATAGGCCTAAGTTAAAGATTATTTCCATAAAACCTAATGAAGGAAACCCTAACTCAGTGTTTTGTATCACTGTGAACCACATAGTTTATCTTGAAGATGTAGGAAGTTATTTGAATAGCAAGTTTGAGTCACAGTGAATACATGAACAAAGACATTAAACTAGTTTTTAACCATGACATGACTGTGATGCTTGGATTTGAACATCTAAGGGAATTAGACTTGTTTATGTATCATTTCTACCATAAGTTAAATATAGATGAATGAAAATAGATTATACCAAGTAAGATACATGATGGTAAGTTATGGATACAAGATAATGTAGTTGACATTTCTACCAACCTTATTAATGAGGTAATTGGTCTTAGAAAAGAAGGAAATGTACCTATAGGAGAGCAAATGGTCAAGAAGAAAGTTGAAAGTTATACTAAGTTAGTGTATAATGGTAAGGCTATGGTAATCAAAACCATCAAGCAAGATGATGTGAGATTTCTAAGTAGAATTATTGCTTACTCAATTTTTGCAAGTTCTAAGATAGATGAACTTTTAGTAGGATTCATTTATGTAGCATATAAGATATTGTTGGTGTAAATAATTATTCACTATTTACACTTACTTAGGTTTACTTAGGTTAATGCATTATTTTATTATTTATTTATTAGTCACCTAGGAGTATGTGCACTCTTGTGAGTTGTCATGTTGACAACATAGGAGTTTGCACCTCATTTGTGCACATGGTGTCTACAACATCTCCACTTGAGATACACCTTGTCATTCTTATCCTATCATCTAGAATGATAGATAAGACGTGTGCTTATTTGTCAAGCTTATTTCTTGGCACCTTCTAGAGACATTCTAGGTGCTTCCTGAGAGGCCTTTATATACAGGCACTCCTATTGTGTTTGAAAATACAATACAGAGTGATGTATGATAATATACTTTGATATATTGATCATACTCCTTTTTGGTCTACAGTTGTGCTTGTGTTCGAGTTCTATGATCTTGGGTGAATTTTTTCGAAAACAAATTCTTACATGGTATTAGAGCTCTTAGAGAATATCTCTTCACAAAGCTATTCAAGACCATTGTCGCTTTAGCACCTCAGCCTAAATCTAGAGTATCACAAAAATTGGGAGTGTCTAGAGCCAGATCTAACCTTAGCATTGTGTCCAAAATACTGATTTGGTGAAAATTGGCTATAAAGTTGCCTACCTAGGCCAAAGTCAATTGTGAGGCAAATTTTGTTTGCAAATCGGCACCTGAAGGCCTCAATTTGCAAGTTTGGGTATGATCTTTTAGATCTACAATTTAATTTAATTCATATCTTCGTATTTTTCTTACATATTTTTAGAAAAAAAAATTTGTCAGTTGCCGTTGCAGAGAATTTTTTTTTACAGGTACTAGGCAGTCACACCTTGGCCTTGTACAGCCATAAGGAATATTCCTTGTTATCTAGAATATTCCATCATTTTAAATTTGGCTCACAAACTTCCACCAGTCGTCTCCACACATCTTTTAGTGCACACACCATAAACTCGACGAGTAACCTCCAGCCAAGTCTCTGAACCACCGATGGCAACTCATTTGTTTGCAAACCACAAGAATGGGTTTTGAAAACTCTTCACAGTCTACTTTCCCATCGGTGTGTGATATATCTCAAATGTTTGATGAAGTTTCTCATTCCTAGCACTGCTTACAACTTTTTGGCCTTTGCGATCTTCTGTCTGGGCAATGTGCCAAGTTTTCGACACCCATGCTTTCCCCTTCTGGTGACTGCAAACAATGAAGATTTAAGCAACACATTTATACTTTATAGCAAGGAATATTTTCCATTTTTAGTTATATTCTCTTGCCCATGGTGCTTGTTTGTGATCCTGTTGGCTTTGCACTTTTTCTAGTGGACTTTGATTTCGGCCTTGCCAAGACAATAGTCTACCACACAAACCCATCAACAGGTGCCATGTGGTGCATTAAAGTTTAGACACGTGGAGTCCTAGTCAATGTCACATCATCTACCAGACCCTCCTCATCAGTGTTGAGTTGTTAGACCATACATGCATACACCTACCATGTGGAGCATCCATTTTTTTCCATGTGGACTGCCATAATGTCCATACTGCTATGTCTGCAGGAGGGGAGATTTTTTTGCCACGTCAGCATTTCACGATGGTAAAATTGATGGTTGTCTGATTGTCAAAACTAGGCATTTTATAACTACAATGATGACCATTTAACTGTCAAATTCAAGCTAGTAGTTTCCTGCCCAGACCCCTCTCCAGATTTAGTTTTGATTTGGTAGCTCAACTTTGAGAGGCCATAACTCAGTCATCCAGACTCTAAATTAAGTGCAATTTTTTTGATTTTGGGTAAAATTTTCTAAGCTTTCCAGTAGAAGTGTTCTTTTCTAGTTTTGGTGCAAAGATTTGTCAAAATTTCCATCTTTTTGGCAATTGTACCTATCTAATCCTACATTTTGCAACTTGAAATGCTCCATATGGGTTTATCTAGACTCCTTTTCAAGTTCTATTTTTTTTGAAAGTGCATTATTTTTCATGTACTTTCTAGATTTGCATTTAGATAATAGGGTTGTGTAGATAGAAATATTACTTTCAGCATTAAAGCCTTTTCTGCATTGTATTTCTTTTCAGAATTGTTGTATATTTGAGATACAATGCTTAGTTCTAGATTAGACCTCAAAAGGTAGTTGTAATAGGAAAAATCAGAAGTCCATCTTGTACATTTTGACAAGTGACCCAATGTACACACACCACCTATAAAGTATTGAATCTTGCATTAGGGGGGGTTCTTTGATTCTTTGGGAGTTCATTGATTAATCTCATGGAGTCTTGTTAGATATGTCAATCTGGTATTAGACCATAGTTGACAATAAGGAACTGTCACAAATAGAGTGCTTTGATACTTGATCATCTAAGAGTCCATCAAGAATTGCTTCCTTATCTCTATTCATTGCCACCACATTTTAATTGGACACATCTTGTGCACCTTCATCACTTTCTATATAATAGTATGAGTAAGGAATATTTTTCTCCTCTTAGAATGGAAAGTTTTCCTCATGATATTTGGATGTCTATTTTGGAAGCATATGGAGATCCATGTGTTCCTCCATCTCCAAAGGACATTCTACATCCAATCACTCCAACTATGGTTTCTACAACTCTAGATAAGATCACACCTCTAGACACTCATGTTGCTCCTACTGATCCTATTCTAGCCATAGATGGTTCAAATTCAATGTAGTAGGCCCATTCATGTCTTCCTACTCTACCTTCATGTGATGACTTCCTTCTCACCATTAGAGGCTTGTTTATGGAGTCTCACATTGAAGATGTGAGAGACATCCTAGATGATATTCATCTTCTTTTTGAGGTGAATTCTTCATCTGTTGCCACAGTGATAGATTCATGTACTTCAACATAGCAGGGTAAACTTTGTCTTCTAGTTCTAGCCTCAAGTGATGACTTCTTGGTAGGCATTTCAGGTTTGTTTGTGGAGTCACACATAGAAGACTTGGAAGACTTCTTTAATGATCTACAACTTCTCTTTGCTGAGGTAGATCCTTCTATTGTTGTTGCAAGGGCCCACTCTAACCCTCATGCACATTCTCTACATGATCAGTCTTTATAGGCTGATGTGATTGTGGATACTTATGTACAACATCTGCAAGAGGTCTCTTTGTCATTTGAGGAGACTGTTGGTTTCTTGAAATAGGTTCTACATGCATCCTTGCTAGATCTAGACTTCTTCTTAGTTGTTTTTGAAGGAGCCACCATCAATATCAACACAGGGACACTTGAACAAGTTTTAGAGATACCTTTCATCATTGAGATTCTTTCCACACCTAGGGGAAGCATCTCACCAGTACCTCTGCCATTGTTTCTTCCAAAGGGGAGGAACATCATTCAATGGTCATGGATCAACTTCCACATTGGAGCATTTCTCACTGGTTGACACCTTACATTTGGAGGGGGTGACTATCTTGTCTCCTTCTTCTTCTCCTTTTTGTGGGGTGGAGGGGAGATTTTTCTTCTTAAGGGGTTTTGTCCTTCCACTTCTCTTTTGTAAATACTTGATGTATGTCATAATGGGGGGGTCTTGATTACTCCATCCATCCATGCATGTTGTATTTTCATCTCTCTTTTTGGGGAGGGTTTTTCCCATGAGGTTTTCCCTCTTTCTCCACTTTATGAGAGATTGCATTTCATTATATACATGGGTACCTAACATGGCCTAGTAGCTAGGGCCCATCATGCATTTCATCCTAGATTTTGTGAACTTAAGCACATTCCCCTAAGTTGCACTTAAGGGGGGGTGTTGGTGTAAATAATTATTCACTATTTACACTTACTTAAGTTTACTTAAGTTAATGTATTATTTTATTATTTATTTATTAGTCACCTAGGAGTATGCACACTCTTGTGAGTTGTCATGTTGACAACACAGGAGTTTGCACCTCATTTATGCACATGGTGTCTACAATATCTCCACTTGAGATACACCTTTTCATTCTTATCCTATCATTTAGAATGATGGATAAGACGCGTGCTTAGTTGTCAAGCTTATCTCCTAGCACCTTCTAGAGACATTATAGGTGCTTCCTGAGAGGCCTTTATATATAGGCACTCCTAGTGTGTTTTCACATGCAATATAGAATAATGTATGAGGACATACTCTGATGTATTGATCATACTCCTTTCTAGTCTACAGTTGTGGTTGTGTTCGAGTTCTACAATCTTGGGTAAATTTTCTCTAAAGCAAATTCTTATAGATGTGTGTAGAAAAAGATCAAGTGAATCTTAGTGAAATATTGAGAATGCAACTCCTAGAAAACCTTGAAAAGATTAAGAGGATAAAAAATGGTGTGTTTAGATTCTATTCATTAATCAATCACATATTATTCCATGTACTTGAGAGATTTCCTTACTTATCAATCACATACATAATGAGTAGTGATAGATGCACAATGGAGAAGATTACATAGGTATGTAGAAGGCACCTTGTAGACAAAATATTGGATAGTAGAAACCTAATAATGATAACATTTTAGAATGAGATGAAAAAAAGATATAGAATTGTACCTACAATTGTGGATAAATTCAATCAAGACATATGTATTTTAGTTCATAAAGATCACATTTATATTCAAGTAGTGGAACTTCGAGAGACATTTCTAGATCCCTTGAGCTATGAATTGAATGATGATGTTGTAGTTGGTTACATTGATTTTTTGTTAAATTTAGACACAGACAAAGTAGAGTACATATTTGGTACATATGATGAGATCACTCAGCATGCTCATCAAGCAACCTTGGAGAAGGCATCACATAAGAAAGTTGAGTGAATAATGAATAAGGCATTATCAGAGGTTGGAATGACAGAGAGTGAATCTGAGGATGTGAGACAGACAATGAAGCAAGGTGTATTGAACATACAATCTTTGTCAGTTTCAGTTGTTGAGACATCTTCAGAATAGAGCATTCCATATGCGGCAGTGTTTGATGTTTAGCCTAGTAAACATAAGAGAAAATCTAAGAGATTAGTGGAAGTAGTGTCTACAAAGAAAAAGAGAGTCAAATAGCTGGCCATAGGACCATGAAAGAGATAGAAAAAATTGTTGACAATTGAATCCAGTGATGAAAAGGATGAGGAATAGGAAACCAAGCAAGTAGAAAAGGTGACTCCATTTGAGCAAGTAGCAGGCAAAGCTCAATAACCTTGGAAGCCAAAGATTGAGAAGATCAACACAATGATTACAAATTAAGGTAAAAATTTTCAGATGAACAAGTTCTATGATTTATACAACAATTTTGAGAAAGATCAAATAAATATATCTACTATGAGATATATTGTATTAAATAATCTGAAATTGAAAGATCTTGAGAGAATTATAAACAAGAAATTCTATGAGAGGCTTTTTCAAAAGAAGGCTCCTGTAAGAGAAGAAGACCTTGATTTTTAAAAGTCTATGCTAAGAACCATTTGCAAGAGTCATGATGAAGAAAAAATCAAAAGATTAGTAAATAACCTTGCTCCATACTTGAGGAATAAATTGAGGCCATTTTTATCTATGATTGGCGAAAAAGATAAGTTAAGAAAAGAGACTATAGCAACAATCAGTCAAATGATGTTAGAGTCATAGGCAAAATCTCCTCCAGCTCTTAGAACCTCAAAAGTGTTAGTAAGTGGTGACACCATGTAGATTGATCAAACCAATGTTACCATTAACATTGATGATACCAATTCATTTGGTGGTTCTAAACCAAATGTACTAGACACTAAAAACATTGAGGATAAGCTAAAAAAAATGAAGAAGAGAAGAGGCTACCAGAAGTAGAAAAGAAGAAAATAGAAGAAGGCAAGCAACAATTGCTTGAGGAAGATAAGAAAAGAAAGGAAGATGAAGATAAGACAAGGATTGCAGAAGAATAGAGGAAAAAGAAAACTAAGGAAGAAGAGAAGAAAATATTGGAAGAGAAGAGAGAAAGAGAGGAAAGAGAAAAGAAAGAAGAGAAAGAGAGATGATCTAAAGAAGTAGCAAAGAATCAAAGGGAAGATGAGACTAAACCATCTAGTTCATCTACTTCGCTCTCTCTTAACAATTTATCTATCGATGATGATGATCAAAAAGATCTGATCTCATCCCTTACCAAGCTAATTAAGAAGAATAAGAAAGTAAATTTTTTACAAAGAACACTAATGGAAGTGACAAATAGATTGCATAATACAATGGTAGTTCAACATATAGAACTAGATCCTAAATAGAGGGCACAAGCAGTGCTAAAATCATTTGATGAAGAGTTTAAAAATTTGTTGAATGTTGCAAAAGTGAAGGCTCAAATTTCCCATGATGCTAACTTGTTTATCACCATCTACCAAAATATTAAGAATGACTGAGTTAATCTTGATATTTGTATAAAAGAACTTCATAGATGCCAATAGTAAGGGAAAAATTTGTATGTTAAGTGTGCCTTATCATACAACCTGACTAAAGATATTGATAGTTAGATATAGACAAAGATGAGTGAGCTAGAGGCTTTATCCAGCTAGATCCACCATCCATCTTGTAAAGTAGATGATTTTGAAGGTCAACTTGAACATATTCTCAATGACATTAGGAAACTAGAACTTTAGAAAGAGAAGATTTTGAAGAGAACATCTAATTTCAGAGAATCCATTGCTTTGAAATTATCTTTTGTTGAAAAGTAACTAGAGGAATGTGTCAAGGCCAAGGAAACATATTCAAACATTTTGTATTTAGATATAAATGTAGTTGAGATTGCATCCTAAGCTTTATGTGCAATTCTCACATCATCTAAGTCTACCAAAGAGACATGGACTAAAGGTATGGATAATCTAGAGACTATATTTGATGATTGTATGAAGATAATATCAACATGAGGAAGGATA
The DNA here is from genome assembly GCA_028749045.1 of Cupressus sempervirens. Lineage (NCBI taxonomy): Eukaryota > Viridiplantae > Streptophyta > Pinopsida > Cupressales > Cupressaceae > Cupressus > Cupressus sempervirens. Next base: position 664,857,529 of record CM053785.1, read on the forward strand.
GTAGTTTTGATAGTTTTTGGATAAAATCTTGACATTCTGACCTTTGTCATTGATGTCAAAGGGGGAAAGATACATGTGAAAATTGTATACATGTTAAAAAGGGAGATTGTTGGGAGAGATACAATAAGAAGATACAATTGGGAGAGATACAAAAGGGAAAGATATAATGTGAATAAAAGTAGTAAAGTATATTGTAAGGGGGAGTATATGTAAAGTTGAACAAGTTGTAATAAATGTAATTTTTATATGTTGTTTAGTTTGTTTTTGTCACTTAGCCAATTTTCTCTATTTTGTTGCCATCAATGACAAAGGGGAAGATTGTTGAAAATTGGCTAATAGTGATATGTAATTTTTATCATTATGGAAACACATGATGTATATGTTCACAGGAAACCTTAGAAATAAAGTTACGTAGTGATTGGTAATCAGAAAATTGTCTAAGTATAGAATTTGGTTTACAACAATGTATTGTTTTGTTTATAACATGTTGTTGACATCATATTATGACTAGAAAAGTTACATGGAGATTGTATACATGTTGGTGATGACATTTATAACCTCAAAATTTTTTATGGACTGTACAAAACAAAGATAATCATGTTTTGATGAAGTAGGACAAAAAAATTGAAGGAAAGAATTGTTTTGTTTACAATACAATTACTTGTCCAATTAGGGATGACATCCTAGATGTTTACTCTAACTTGGAAAAGTGAATTATGGTCTTAGCCAACCTAGTAGTAATTTTTGTTAAGGCATGGCATTTATGCAAAGGACTTCTTGAGATAAGAAGTGTGTTAACTTGGAAGATGATGTAATTGTGAAATGTGAATTGTGATGAGAATTTTTTTGTGAAAGCAATATATGCAAAGTTTTACATGAGCTATCTAGCAATCTAAGATTGAGTTGAAGATTAGAGATCAATCAAGGAAGGAAAATAATAGTAAATTACTTTTTTGAGTAGTAAGCTCTTCTTGTAGTTGAAATTGCATGTTGGGTAGTGGGCTCTTCTTGCATATATTACACCACAACTCCTAATAGGGTTGGAATCTCCTAACAAGGATTCAAAGTCTCCTAATAGGTACTCCTTATACTGATTTTTCTCATTTACTCTTAATAGGGTCCATACTCTAACAAGGAACTTATACATCAGTATATTATCTAGTGGGTATCATCCCCACTGAAGTTTTCCCTTGGCCAGGTTTTCCCTAATTAACAAAATATGGTGTTATAAGTTATCTTTGTGCATTGTTATTGTTACTATTTAACATTACTTTATTTCTTTGTTAGGCATGGTTTAAAGTATGTAATAATATCCAGTTGGTGACTAAATATTTTAGATTACTGATTCACCCCCCCCTCTCAGTAATCCCTATTTCTAACAGGACCCCTTGACTAATTGGGATAGTGTAAGGAGAAATAGATATGTGATGGATTGTGCTAGAACACTGATGATGGAGAAGAATGTTGCTTTAAAATACTGAAGAGAAGCTGTCAGTATAGCTGTCTATACCTTGAACCAAGTACAAGTCAAGAAAGGTACAAATTTCACACCTTATGAATTATGGTATGGATACTCACCCAATGCAAAATATTTTAAGGTATTTGGAAGCAAGTGTTACATTCTTAAGGACAAAAAAAATGGTAAACTTGATGCAAAAAGTGAAGAAGGTATATTCCTAGGTTATTCCACAAGAAATAAAGCTTATAAGTGTTTAAATATTAAAACTAACAACATTGTGGAAAATGAAAATGTAAAATTTGATGAATATTCAAAAATACATGAAGATGAAAAAAATAAGGAACCTGAGAATTATAAAACCTTCATGTACTACTATGAAGGCATGTCTATTAATGTTGATGATATTATAGCTGCTAATCGACAAGAATTAGTGACTGTCGAGTCACATACTATGGATGTCGAGCTGCATTCAAGAGTTGAGTTACAATTAGAAGTTGAGTTACATTATGATGTCAAGATCAAATTACAAGAGAGGAATGTTGAGTTACTTGATAGAGAAGTACATAGTGAACCTAGGATTTAACTTCATGAATGACCTATTATTGAAAAAAAAAACATAACCAAGATTATCAAAATATGTCAGAAGACTTCATCCTACTAAATAAATCATTGAAGAGAAAGAGGTTGGACCAATGACAAGGAATATATTAATAAATGAGACATGTTTTTTAAGAATACATAAACCTAAATTAGTGAAGGATGCATTAGAGAATGAAGATTGAAGTCAAGCCATGAAAGAAGAAATTGATCAAATTGAGAAGAACAAAACTTGGACACTAGTACCTAGACTAGAGGACAAGAATGTTATTGGAACCAAGTGGGTGTACATAAATAATTTGGATGAGAATGGTGAAGCAACAGGGAATAAGGCAAGGTTAGTTTACAAATGTTATGCACAAGAAGAGGGAATTGATTATGGAGAGAGATTTTCCCCAATTACAATATTGGAAGGAGTAAGAACTCTACTTGCTTATTCTGCCTATAAAGGATTCAAAGTTTATCAAATGGATGTTAAGTCAATATTTCTAAATGGTATACTGGAAGAGGAGGTTTACATTAAACAAGTATAAGGATTTGTTGATCCAAAAAATAAGAACATGGTGTGTAGACTACATAAAGATTTATATGATTTTAAGCAAGCTCCTAGAGCATGGTATGAAAGATTACACTTCTATCTTGTGAAGATTGGTTTTGAGAAGACTGATGACAACAACAATCTATACTTGCAAATAGAAGGAGGTAAAGTAATTTTACTAGCTGAAATATTTGTTGATGATATCATATTTGGAGGAAAAAATGCATTGTGTAAGAAATTTTCAAATGAAATGATGAAAGAATTTGAGATGCCAATATTTGGAGAAATAAAGTTCTTTATTGGATTACAAGATTATTAGATTAAATATGGTATTTACATTACTCAATACAAGTATGTAAAGGAAATCTTGAAATTTTTTAGTATGGAAGATTCAAGACCAGTCAGTATCCTATTGTGATAGGACATAAACTATCCAAAACTAATGATTCTATTGAAGTAAATCAAACATTGTATAGGTTTGTAATTGGAAAATTGCAATATGTAGTTCATAGCAGACTTGACATTGCACTAGATGCTAGGATTGTTGCAAGTGTTTTTTGCAAATCCTAAGGAGAGTCACTTAATGGATGTTAAAGGATTATAAGATAGGTATAAAAGACTATGGCCTATACTACAAGAAAAATGACAAGTTTGATTTAAGAGCCTATAGAAATGCTGATTGGGTTGAAAACATTGATGAAAAAAAAAGTAAAATTGGATGAGCATTTTTCTTATGAAAAATATTGGTTACCTAGACTAGAAAGAAACAATTTTTTTTATCACAATCTATTGTTGAAGCTAAATATGTGGTTGTTGCTATAAATTTCCCAAATGTGGTGTGGATCAAATAGTTATTCAAAGGAATGAAGGAAGAAATCATAGAACCTCTGGTCATTTTCTATCACAATATAAGTGCTATAAAAATACCTAAGAACCCTATGATGCATACAAAGACAAAGCACGTTGCAATCAAGTACCAATACTTGAGAGAGTTGGTTCAAGACAAAGAAGTGAGATTGGAATATGTGAACACAAAGGAACACATATCTAATATATTTAGAAAAGCTTTACCTAAGGATGCATAGGAATATCTTGGAGGTAAACTAGGGGTGATACCCCTATCCAAAGCTACTTAAGAAGAAAGAGTAGTTCCCTACACCAACTGAGTTAGATGACATATCCTACAACTTGATGCAATGGATCTTACTTCAGGAATTGTCTAAAGTAAGGAAGGAGATGAAACAAAAGATTTACATTCACATGCAAGGTGACATAGGGAGAACCTAAATTGCAGATATCTACATGAGAAGATGACAAGTCTTTGGCATTGTTGTTAAAGAGGGAAAATATACATGGATAAATTAGGGATGATGAGAAAGAGAAAGCAAAAGAGTTACACTGAATATCTGAAGAAGAAGAGAGATTGTAGCTTATACAAAAGAACGAAAGAACTAATAGAGGGAGAGATTTCAATACAAGGTATTCAGTTTCTTTTTGGTATTGCTATTGGTATCAGTTTTCCATCAATGCCAAAGAGGGAGATTATTGAAGTATAAAAATGAGGAAGATTGATGAAACCTATCATCGAACAATCATTATTTTGTCACTAATTCCAAACTTGCTATTTGATAGTGAGATAATTGTTGATTTGGTTTGAATGATATCATTTGATTGATTGATGCAAAGGATTTGAAAAGAAAGGATAACAAGAGTACCTCGAGAAAGGTTGAGTTATATGGTGTATAAAAGGAGCACTATGACCTAGTAAGACTTTGATGATATAGTGTATTTTTTATCTACTTAAGGCTATAATGAAAGGATACTTGATCTAAGAATAGAAGAAGGCTAAGCATATAAATGTGTCTAACAAGCTTGACCAAGTAAATAGTGGAAGCTAGGTAAGTTAGTGTAGGCCAAGAGGAAAGCTAGTTGAAGTTGAGTGAAGTAAGTTTAGTATGTCTTGAGCAAAGAGAAATCTAGTAGGTCCCAAGTGAAGAAACTTTAGTTTGTGCCGAGTACTAGTAAAGAATTAGTGTATGCTGAGCAACCTAGTGTTTATCGAGCGTCAGAAGATAGTGACTGCTAAGCAAACAACATGTTATTGCTGAGTGCCAATAAAATGAGTTTGATCAAAGATTTGACAAATCTAAGCTAACAAAGTAGATATCTTGAATTCTATGAAGCATGTAGAAGTTAAGTATGATGAGTTGGTGGCATAGAATTCGAGATAAACCATTTTGAGAAAAAAATAAAGAGGATTGTAGAGGAATTTTCTCGAGGGAACCAAATGGAAAAGAGGGTAGATTTAATAAATTTGACCTAACCCTAAGATGGATGATTGTGGTTTAGCAACAAAAGATCTAAATTCTCTATTTAAGGAGATAGTAGGCAAAAAGAAAAGTGTCATAGTGCAAGCCAGAGATAGACAAGGAGTCTCATGGTGTTGCTTCATTTGGTGGCCAAAGGGATGAATCTACAGTTGACATACTAAGCAAGAAGGCTTAAGGAGGTGAAATCTTAAAGGGTGAACAAGCTATTAGAAATGAAGGAGATAGAATGCCAAGATGAATGGAGGACTGAATAAGTTATCTATAATTTGCGAGTGAGTTTCTTTGTTATTAGATCAAGTCTTATTGTTACTTTCTAACAAATGTATCAGTCTAGATAAATCCTTTGGATTAAGGTTGACCTAATAGTCATGAGTAAATATTTTAACAAGATGACATTCTAATGGAATTTTCTAAAGTCCTCTAACAAGGCTCACTCCTAATAGGGTGATTGAAATCATTTATTCAACCTTTAATAGGGTTGGCACCTCATAGAGCTCACTTCAGAAGAGTGAAAATTGGTAGCATGTTACTGGTGATTTTTTCCAAATTGGGTTTACACTTAAAATCTTTGTGTCAAATTGTGTGAATGATTTTGTGGCATTTCATGTTTATTTTTTTTAAAGTTCATTTGACCTAGGATAATAATATACTATCTCATGCACACATATTTGTTAAGTACTAAAAAATTTTATCTGTACATTTGGACCTTGGATAATTGATTCACCCCCTTCTTAGTTATTGTGAAGCATTCCAACAATAATATCTTCATCTAATGGTAGATCATGTTTGGAAACATGACGTAATAAAGATATATACTCTAAAAATTCCTCCATACCCAAAGAAATATATCATGATTTTATAAGTGGATTAATCCCTTGAACCAGACCTTGGAGTAGTCAATATGCTTAGTGAAATTATTAATCTTTATTCATTTGGGTTTAGAGATATTCCTTTGGGGCCATGTAAAAACATTTTTCCAACTTATAATAGTGGTTTTACACTTTCATTGACTAAATTCTTCACTCACAAGAGTAATTACATGTTTTTATGGTGTGGTTTTTGGTTTGGTTTTAGGAACTTGTACATTGGGATTATGGTAGCCTACCTCATGGTCATGGTTTTTATCATATTTGCATAAATTGAGAGAAAATAAGATTCAAAGAAGATGTACCAAGTTTTCCTTGGGATCTAGGCTCTAAATGGTGTACTTGATCATAATCAAATTTGATTCTAGTGATTGTTTGGAGAAAGCCATTAGGGTGGGAAGATTTGTAATGTTCATGATATGGAACCAAGGGATTAAAAAGGGTGTAAAATGATTAATTAGATAAGAGGATGAAAAGTTGAAGTTAATGAATATTATTTTAATTATTCATTATGGGGCCATGTTGTGGTTTCACAACACATGCCCCATTTTGAGTCACAAAATGGGGACCCCCTTAGTTTTAAAATCCTCTTCAAGACACCCAGCTAGGTGCCTTGGTCATTTAGGACCCTCCTCTAGGTCTAGGTTAGTCCCCAGTCCTTGGTTGGGAAATCAAGAGCAATAATGAGGGGGTAAAACACCATTTTTGGGTTTTCTATGTGCAAAGTGGGCACATGTGCACTCACCTCCATTTGAGGATGTGCACATGCACACTTACGCATGTGTGCACCCTTAGATGTGTGCCCCTTCAAAGGTGCATACCCTTAGAGTTGCACATTGGACCCCCCATTATCTATAAATAGCCCCTCACCCCCTCACCCCCTCTCCATTTTCACTTCACATCTTCTAGCTCTGATCATTGCACCTGTGCATGTCTTCTAGCTCTACAACTTAGAGGCTTTGTAGATCCACATGCATAAAGCTTCAACCTTTTTAAAGGTAAAAAACCAACTTTTGAAGTTGCACACATGCACATGTGTGCACCCTCAATAAGTTCACATATGCACATAATGACTAAAAATAAGTTCCCCACCCTTTTAAGTCTCTTTGTAACACCATGTGCATAGTTGTGGACATGCACAGGTGCTCAAAGTATGTAATTGCACACTTTGTGTTTAGAAGGTTAAATTGCATAGTCAATAGTGCACATGCACACCTTTTACACCTATTTTGTGCTTGGTGAAGTAGGTGCACATGAGGGATTTTGGTCATTTTCTTATGTTTTTGGTCAATTTTTGTCAGTATGAGTCATGCTTTTACATCATGAGGGGTTTAAAATATCATTATATAGACATTTCTCTCTTGTGTAGATATAATGGCATCATCCTCATCCTTAAAGGCAGCAAAGATAACACCAAAGCCTGTTTCTTTGAAGTATCAGGGAGTAGCAAAGAAGTCCCAGTTCTAAGACAAATATTCATAGATTCATGACACTAAATTAGGGCACATTGACTAGAACATCTTCCTCACCTTGTTTGATAAAACTAAAGAGAAGTTAGCCATAGTGTCAACATTAATCCAAAGTGGGTTGTTGAACATTACTTGTCAACCAACATCAGTTCAATCATCTAAACTGATCATGACCTTAGCTCATCACTATGAACTAGAGGAGAAGGTGGTCAAAAGTGTGACTAGAGAGATAGTCTTGGACCTCAGGCTTGGAAATGCTGAGAAGATCTTCCATCTTCCATGAGAAGATCATTACCTTCACATCACTTATGAGGGCATAGATAGATGGTACATTGATAATGAAATAGAGGCCAAAGAGTTGGTATAAGAAAAGTACCTAATTGATAGGACACACTTGGGAAGAAGAGCTAGGAAGGTCAACATGATATGTGGATACATGATATATGACATTGGATACTTGATAGTTATCTTGAGTAGAGCCATGGGCCTTTCTAGAGAACGTAATCTTGAAACATGGATGGTACATTTCATTGAAACCATCAAAACATGCAAGATTCCTATTGATTGGGCTACAATACAAAGTGATAACCTAGACGAGTAGTCAATTTTAGTAAAAGATGACCCCCACTTCTACATGACATCCTATATTGTATATCTATTGGTAGCAAGAACCACATATTATCCAAGATTATACAGAAAAGAGAACATGCAAGATGCAAATGTTTTGCCTTATGTCATGTACCCACAACTATTTAAGAAGAAGCTCCCACTAGAAAGTGTTGAATATAGGCTGGTCAATTATGGTTTTATATTTTCCATCAATAGGTTCATTAAGGGAGATTATGTGAAGAGAATATTAGTGGAAGCCACAACATAGATGACACAAGCTGGTGCATGCTACATCCAATTCAAGACATTTATGTATCTTCGGGTAGCTAGTACCCTCTTGTGCCCAAAGAAGCTCACATGATATCTATTAGATAGGCTTATATTATTAGAAATAGTAAGGTAGCTGGCCTATGCATATGATAGCGTGAGGAAGCCACATAAGTGTATGCACCCTAAAATGGTCACCTAGACTATGGGCCCCCATTATTCAATTAATCAATTAATCAATTTCTTGAATCAATGGTTTGCAATATTTTATTAAATCAATTTAAATCAATTTCCTTGACCAAATTTGATTATTTATTTTTCTAAGGTTGATCATTTTATCCTAAGTCTTGTTTAATTAAAATAAAATCTCCTTTTAATTAAATAAAATAAGTCCCTATTTAATTAAAAAAAACCTCTCTTTTAATTTAATTAAATATTTTCTATTTAATTAAAAGAACTTGCTCTGTTTTAATTAAATAAATCCTACATGAAAAAGGAAATGAAATAAATAAAAATTAAATAAATTCTTTTTTCCTTCCCTCATTTAATTCTTCTCCTCTTTTCTCATTGGTGGAATTTTGTCTCACATGGATCAAACTCTATTATCCCATATTGGTTGTGAGAAGCTTCCCACCTCTACATTTTTCTTTATAAGGGAGATCCCTCTCCTCATTTTTGAGATCCATTATTATGCTATTGTTATGTTGCAAGTTTGGAGAGCGATTTTTGAAGGAGCTTGAATACTAAAACTTTTTGTAGAGAACTTCTATCTTCTTGTCTTCTTCTCTCATGCATCCATGGTTTCCATCATAAGGTTTCATCCTTGCATTTTCATAATAGCTTAGATCTTGTATTGATAGATTAGATCTTGCTTTCACAAATTAGATCTTGCATTGTTTTACATTGTTATCATATAGATTAGTTTGGATTTTTATTTGCATGTATATTTTTATCCTTGAATCTCTCATTTTATGGTGTACTTATATAGGCACAAACTAGGTCAAACTAAGGGCCTCCATTAAAAAGCCTTGCACTCCATGAATAGAGAGCTATGAGCCACCATTCGAGACCTAATTTTTGAGCAATCCTAGATATAAGGACTCATAGAAGTGTGCTCACATTTTAGGCATATATTTTTGTGGCACCCACCACCGAGCAACCCACCTTTATTTATTGGTTTTAGATATTTTTGGAGTTAACCCCTTTGTATGGATTTGTTTGGAGACAAAAAAAGCCCTAGATCTGAAAGATTTGATCATATCTCCCAAATAGCTAGCTATTTTAATTTGAATTTATTTTAGCAAGGTGGAGACATATCAAACAAGATTCAATCCAATTTTTAGATTTTTCTAAGATATTTTCAATTTTTTATAATTTTTTCTTTATTTTTAATGAAAATTATTTTAAGGAGAAAATTAGTGATTTTTTTGGAAAAGTCTACATTTTTGGAAAGCTCTCTAAATTCTAAATAGAGTTGGTTCTTTGTGTTTTGATTTTAGAGATCATATGAGGGCTCAATAATTCAATTTGCAAAAACTAGTCAATTTTGACAAAATAGCTCCCTAGGGCACAAATGAAAATATATTTTCAAAATTCTAACATTTTTAAAAAGCTCTCTAATTTTTGATAGGGGTTAGTTTTCTACATTTAGGGTTTTAGATCTGAATTCATATCATATAGGTCCAATCATGATGACTAGGTCAAAAATCAATAAAAAAAAGGTCATTTAATGAATAGCTTGCATTTACTTTTTACAATGGATCAATGCATGATGTGAGCTTTCATTTGAATTATTTTCTAATTATTATCACTTCTAAAAATCTCATTTTCAGATCTAACTCTAGTTTTGCATAAGTTGGATATATATTGCATATCTTGTGTTTGTTTGTTTTGCTTGTTGCTTTGTTTGTTACAAGCGAGCATTCAAGCATAAATGAAAAGTACAATAGAGAAAAGATGCATTGCAATGATTACTAGGTATTTTTTTGGATCTCTATAACATTTGGATTTGAAAGTCAAATGAACCCTCTCATGTGTTTGGCTTGAGTGCTCTTACATGCTTTCATAGATTCACACTTCATTTGGTGTTCTAAAATTGGATCTAGATTTGCTTTCACACATCTATTTTTCACATAGTAATTAGGCCCTATGAACACTATCTAGGAGATCTTGAGAGACTGAGCTTCATTCACTTTCTTTACATGCAAAGCTCCTCTTAACGATGGATCCCCTTGTAGGTAGGAAAGGATATTTTTTATTATCTCACTATTCCACTTGGATTTGTCCTCAACATCCATTAGTCCTTTCTATTTTGAGAGTGGTGATGTATGTTGTTCAATTTTTCAAATAGTTGGTGAGGTGATTTCAAATTAGCATGTCAAAGAATCTTGTTTCTATGTTTGGGTAAGGTGAAGAGGCTAGAGGAGTATGCTCTGTTCCCTTTTGGGCACATCAAAAACTTGAAACCCTTGAATCCAAACCAAATCCCCATGTGGTACAACTTTGTGAGTCTTCCTTGATTAGAGAGGGTCAAACCATAGTGGACATTCCTTTTATTGGGTCAACCACGTAGACAGTACCTCAAGCGATAATAGCCATTTTTCTACTATATAAATGTCCTTCTGGGGGAAATCCTCATGGGTGTAGTCTTTTGTTGGGCTGTTAGATCTCCTTAGTATCTTTGATTGATTAAATTATCAGAATATTTCAAAACCCTAGTGCATCGAGATTGGATTTCCCCCACTCTAGATTAAAAAAGTTCTCGAGTTGAACATTACTAAGAACCACAATGCTGCCAAATTTTCTTTTCTTAGACTATGTGCATGATTGAAAAATATTTTGAGAACATACGGGATTAGATTGATACTATGACACTGTTCTTGTTCATGTGCAAGGTTGCTTTGTCCCTTGCTCATTGTTTGAAGACATTTGCTTGAAATCCCTGATTGATGTCTTGTGTGCCTGGTTCATGATTAAAAATCTATTGATATACCTAGTTAGACATTTAAAATGAACAAAATAAGAGTTCCTAAGTTGAGACTTTATGATCAAACTACTTTGTTGTACTATTATTTCCAATCTCCCTAAGTTGATCTTGTTTAGATCAAGCTACTTACCCCATTGTTAGAAGCTTGTTTGCACCTTGGGTTATTGTGCTTTGAGCTCTTAAATTAGTAATCGTTGATTTCACAAGAGACCTTGTTTGGAGTCAGTGAGTTAGAGACTATCCTTGTTGAGAAAGATATACTTTGGATTCTTTGATATTACGCTTGGAGAGTCTTAGTAATTTCTTGTCCATCCACTTTCATCAAAATTCAAAAATAATTAATTAAAATTTGGGTAAATCTTCCTCCTAGTCCATATGTGCTAGGGTATTCACCCAAAATTGTGGGTACCTCTGTGGCAGTGTTGGTTTACACCTATTGCAGTATTTTATCTTATCATTTCTTTCTTGGACAAGTGAGTGCTTTTACTATCCTAGTTTGGTACTGATGTTTCTTAGGGTTATCCTATCAACTAGTACCTTTTCTTTCATGTTGGTTACAAGTGCTATTATATGTTGCTCAATGTTCAAAGGATATAAAATTTTACAAAATGACTCTTGGTCTTCTTTCGTCTTCATCTTCCATGTCTTTCTAGTCTCCCATTTCCATTCTTCCTCTTCTTCATGTCTTCTTGATTTTTTTTCCTCCTATTATCATATAGTCTACCTTCTTCTACTCACCCTTTCTCTTCTTCCATGCTTGATTCTTCTTCTTCTAGAACCATGGATCTTGAATATCTTGTTAGGGATCCTCATTTGAGCTCAGATGAACTCAACCTCTTCTTAAATTTGAAAAGTGTTGTTACTACAATAGATATGTGGATACTAACCTTATGACAAAAATAATTGAAAAGGGGAAGAAATAAAACATTCTTGCTAGGATCATATGCAAGATCAGATCACAATACTCTTCTTCCAAATATTCTTTATCTTCCAAGTCTCATCATGATTCTTCTAGACATCATTCACATTCTTCATCTTATAAGTCTTATCATGATTCTTATAAATATCATTTAGATTCTTCATCTTCTAAGTCTAATGATGATTCTTCTAAATATTATTCACATTCTTCATCTTCCAAGTCTTATCACGATTCTTCTAAATATCATTCAGATTCTTCATATTCCAAGTCTTACCATGATTCTTCTAAATATCATTCATCTAGGTCTTCACCTACCTCTTCTTCATAATATCATTCTTCTTCTACTTCTACAAAGAGTCTTATTCCTCATATTGAGACATACCATAATGAACAACATGAAAAGTCGTGTGATATGCCTATCTATAATGCCTATAGTGACAATGATTATGATGACAATGACTATTATATTCCTATGCATCCTAAAAGTCTTCCTAGTCCTATGCTTGTGCTTAAAGGGGATGAGTCAAAGATAGATATTGATGGTAATCCATATGACTCAAATTTTGAAAACAAGATTGACAAATTTTGTGAACAATACCTAAATGATAAATCTACATTTTTTGAGGAAGAGAAAGCATTTTTTTGCACCAAAATAGATAATCAATGGCATAAGAGTTCCTCTTCTAAGAACCCTCATGCTGAAAATAAAGATTACACTCTTGAGCAAGATCATGTTAATGTTGAACCTTTGTCTTTTGATGCTCCCCTTCCATAGTCTACTTCCTCCACTATCCATACATCCCCTAAAGATTCTGAGTCTCTCAAATATTCTACCAATCTTTCATCCAATAAAGATCCTAATGATTTCATGTGGTTCCCTATAGTTATCCTCAAAGACTACCTCTTAAAGAAACTCAAGATAACCTTCACTTGGATGAAAATACTTTTGATAATGCTAAACCTAAAGAGCCTAAGCCTTCATGCGCTATAATGCATACTTTAACTAGTCCTTCATCATCTATTCTAAAATCTTCCATACAATTCCAACATGCTTCCTTCTCCTTAGGAGTGGCTTCATGTCAAGAGGACTCTAAAAATGATAAAGAAAAGAATATAAAGAAAGATCAAGATCAAGAACCCTCCATGTCATCCAATTATTTTCATGATGTCTCTGGTCCATTTCATGGTTCTTTTAATCCTCTGTGCCCTTCCTCATTCATTCCACCATGTCTTAAGTCTTTTCCTAAGCAAGATCAAGCTACTACTTACACTACTAAGCTAATTGACAATCAAAATGACCTTAATATAGTTGTGCCTTCCAAAGATGATGCTTCCATTAAGGTTATTAAAAATTGTGTTGTTACTTCCAATGTTGAGCCTATTGAAAATCAAGAGCAAAATTCTACACTTGTGCTATCCAAAGATCCTTGTCAAGATCAAGGTCTTCCATCTTCTTGTTCTAACACTCCATGTTCCCTTCCACTTTCTACTCTTCATAAGTCTTCTCAAGATTCAAGTACTCCTATCAAAGAAGTTTCTCCTATTCAAGATGTTCATGATTCTATTGAAAATCCTAATTCTCACTCTAAAGATGCTAATGTCCTTGATTGTTATATAGATGTTGATGAACTTATTGATTATCCTTTTGCATCTTCCACATCCATCCTTGGACCTCCCCCACCAATACTAAATGCTTCAAATCTTCCATCTATCTTGGGTCCTTATGTCCCTTCACTTTCCCCTCCCAACTCTCCTAATTCATCATCCATCTTGGGTCCTTACGTCTCTCCCTCTCCTATCTTTCCTCAAGACCAACACGGATACATATCCTTGAATCCTTTTCATCCACCCACTCACCCAAACTAGTCATATCATCCTTCTTCATCCACAAGTCCCAAGTCTTTTGGAAGTAACCTAAATGTTTAATATAAGAAAAAGAAGCAATTCAACAATCCATATAAAAAAGAAGACCACCATGTCTCCTCTAATTGACATAAGGGCATAAAATCAAAAGAGATATCTAAGAAAAAAAAATATAAGACAAGTATGGGTTCCAAAATCCATCATTGAAGATATTGTCTCTAAATCATAAAAAATATGTGAAAAGAGGCCTACGACTATATGAATTCCAAAGTCTCTCTTGAGAGATTCTGATGTTGAAGAACAATTGAAGTTGAAATTCAAGCTTCCAAAGAATTCCACTTCATCTTCTTCCAAAAGCATTCTTCCATTTCATGTGCCTAAACTGAAACCTCTTCTATCCACTCATCATATTCCTTCATGTATTCATTCATTCACATTTTCTCCATCCTCTTGCCACCCTTCAATGTGTGTGTTGATGTTAATCTTGCCTTCATTTCCATCTTTCAATCTCACTCACTTTGCATGAAGCCATATCCTCCAGTTTTGTCTTCTATCTTCCTTTCCTTATCAACATCTTTGAGCATATCATTTCAACTCCTTTGCATGTCATAGTGTAAAATTTCAAGGAGCATTATCTTAAAAGCTTGACTTCTTCCAAAAAAATAAAAATAAAATCAAAAAAATGGAAAAAAAGAACGAAAAAAATGAAAAATTTGAAAATGTGCCTCGGTGAAAACTTGGTAATCAGGAACCTTGGTAGCAAAAGTAAAGAGAAATAAATTCTTCCTATGGTGAAAACCACTCCTTTGTGGCACCTTAGATAAGTACCATGATGAAAACCTAACAATTAGGCATCATGCATAGTTCTTCTACATCTTTCATCCATTCCGTCTTCTCTTTTGATCTTGACAATAATGACCTATACACAAACATTTGGCTATCGTTTGAGCTATCTTATGATGATCTTGTTTTCATTCCTTTCATTTTTAGCCTCCATATCTATGTTCCTCCATTTATTCTAGTCTTTTGCTATCCTTTTCCCATTTACCCCTTTGATCTTGATCTAATAAAAAAAGAGTAAGATATGATGTTATGAAGCCTCTTGCAATGTCTACTCCTTTGGATTGCATCTTTCCCACTTTTACATTATGCTTTTGTGAATTATCCTATGTTGGCTTTTCATTTCTTGTCCAAATGTGCTTTACATGAAATTTTTTCCCTAGATTGGGTACTCTTGAGGAGTTAGTCCTTGAATATCACTTTCACTTGGTTCATACACTCCTTGCTTATCCATCATATCCACCAGCTTGCTGATCACTGGTGTCCTCCACCTTGCTAAACATTGGGACTACATGATGTGATCCTACTTGAGAGTTTGGTCCTTGTTTTTGTCTGGGGGAATTGTATATTATTTGTATATATTTATTAATCTTGAAAAAATACCAAAAAAATGATATATTTAAAAAAAAATTTAAAAATGATATATTGTGAAAATTCTAAAAATTGAAAAATGTCCTGAAAAAATGATCATCTTAGTAATAAGTGCTTTGATGTATCTCAAAAAAAAAAAAAATTCCAAAAAAAAACAAAATCCAAGTGGTGAAAACCTAGAAATGAGTGCTACTTGAGTCCTTTGCACTCATGTTTCTTATCGTGCATCCTCGACACTTAGCCTTTCTCCATTATGCCTTGTCCTTGTTGCCTTGGTTTGGAATTGGTCTTTGTTTAGGGGGAATAATTGTGTTAGCTTTGGTCTCTTGGATGCATTGGTTTTTTAGACACCTCACAAATGGTGTTTTTCAACACCACCCCAATTGTATTTTTCAGTACAACCCCTGACATCAAGTGGTTTTCAAAACTTATCGGTTTGGTCTTACCCAATTTTGTCATGTGATCTTTCCTACTTGCAAGCATTCGATCCTTATCCTTAGAACTCAGTATTAGTTAGCACACTTAAATTTTTAAACATAAACACTTAATGCTTGACTTATTTCATGATCTTATCTTTGTGTGTTGACTGTTATTGATTTTTGTTGAGTGCCCTTGTATGATAAGTCTCTCCAAGATGCATAGGTAGAGGACTTGGGGCATGGGGCATGTTTTTATTTGTTTTATGCTTGTGGGTGTGGTCTTGAAACTCTAGAGTGTCTCTCGTTAAGAGATTTGAGGCATCATCCTTGATTGCTTTTGCACAACCATTCTTATGGTCATCCTGGCATCTGTGCCTTGATGTGAGCATGGTTTTGCTAGATTAAATTGGGTAAGCTAACATCGAAGTCATCCTGACCTTTATGTCTTTGATGCTTATGTTAGAATCTTTCCACATTCCAATTCGATATAAATCACATTCATATCTTCATAGTTGCACTTGTGACTAGTGATGATTGTGTAATTTTCCAATGTCCGTTAATAATGGCCCAATGATGAAAATAAGTTCCTTTGCATTCTCTAATGAATGATGAACACAAAATCCTATGTTACAGTTTATTTATTGTAGGTACACCATAGCATTTTCATGTAGCTTGCATTGTTATGCTTCATGTTAGTTTGCATTTTTGGGCTACATTATGAGTTTGAGAGGGTTTTCCCTTCATCTTTCTTGTGGACTTTTGATCAACTATGGTCACATTTTGATCTTCATTTCCTTATCTTCTTTTCTGATTTCAATCAAATTTTTTATCTTAAATAGTTGATTGATTTTGGAGCATTCTATTTCTTATGAAAAGTTTTCTTTTCTTCTTTCTATTTCTTTTCATCTCTTCCAAACTTCTATCTTCCATTTTCTTTTACCCCACTTCTTTTCTTCTAATTAAACTTTGGGGCATCATGTTTCATGCTTGATGATCTACCTTGGTTCTATGATTCTTATATCTTTCATCTTACATCAAAAAATTTATCTTTTGTTCGATTTGATCAAATTTATCAATTTGTTCTTTCTCCTCTATCTCATTTTGATTTCAATCACAAGGGGGCAGTACCTATCAACTTCAATCCTTGATTTAGTTTTATCAATTTTGTCCTCGACTTTTTAAAGTCAAATTTATTTTATTCTTTGTCCTAATGTGCTCCCAAATTGACAACACATTTGGGTTGTTTTGTGATCCGAAATCAATCTCACACTTCAATTTCTTTCTTTGACTACATGTGTTCCCAAACTAATCACACATTAGTAAAAGAGAGGCAAATGTATGCACCCTAAAATTGTCACCTAGACTATGGGTCCCCATTATTCAATTGATCAATTTATCAATTTCTTGAATCAATGGTTTTCAATATTTTATTAAATCAATTTAAATCAATTTCCTTGATCAAATTTAGTTATTTATTTTTCTAAGGTTGATCATTTTATCCTAAGTCTTGTTTAATTAAGAGAAAATCTCCCTTTTAATTAAATAAAATAAGTTCCCATTTAATTAAAAGAAAATCTCTCTTTTAATTAAATAATTCATCCACATTTAATTAATTAAGAGAAAAACCTCTCTTTTAATTTAATTAAATATTTCCTATTTAATTAAAAGAACTTGCTTCCTTTTAATTAAATAAATCTCATGTGAAAAAGGAAATGAAATAAATAAAAATTAAATAAATTCCTTTTTCCTTCCCTCATTTAATTCTTCTCCTATTTTCTCATTGGTAGAATTTTGTCTCACATGGATCAAACTCTATTATCCCATATTGGTTGTGAGAAGCTTCCCACCTCTACATTTTTCTTTATAAGGGAGAGCCCTCTCCTCATTTTTGAGATCCATTAGTATGGTATTTTTATGCTGTAGGTTTGGAGAGCAATTTTTGAAGGAGTTTGAATACTAAAACTTTTTGTGGAGAGCTTCTATCTTCTTGTCTTCTTCTCTCATGCTTCCATTGATTCCATCATGAGGTTTAATCCTTGCATTTTCATATTAGCTTAGATCTTGCATTAATAGATTAGATCTTGCTTTCATAGATTAGATCTTGCATTGTTTTGCATTGTTATCATATAGATTAGTTTGCATTTTCATTTGCATGCATATTTTTATCTTTGAATCTCTCGTTTTATGGTGTACTTGCATGGGCACAAACTAGGTCAAATTGAGGGCCTCCATTACAAACCCTTGCACTTCATTAATAAAGAGCTATGAGCTACCATTCAAGACCTCATTTTGAGAAATCTTGGATATAATGACTCATAGAAGTGTGCTCACATTTTAGGCATACAATAAAAACACTTGGATGTGGCCAATCATCATTGGGTCCTTTGAGCTAAGGTAGAAGCAAGACATTGCTACATTTGATTTAGAGTGGGGTCAATATCCTCTAGAAGATTACCAAGCACCTTTCCCTTATTTTGAAAATATTGGGATGGTACAACATCTAGTAGGGAATAAGTTTGTGCTAAAAGAGGCACTAGAGGTTCACTAGATGAGTACAATAAATGACTACAATGTCCACATTAGGGACTATTGTATAATGAGTCTAAAACTAGCTAAAATGGTGTTGAACATGGATATACCCCTCAAAGCATGGGACAAGGATGTCCCTAAGATATTATATCACTTGTACAATAGGGAAAAGACTTATGAAAGGCCCTTTATGAATGCAAAAATTGGGCATGAGAAAGATGATATCAATCACTAGGCTAGACATGTAGTAGAATTAATAAGAGAATGGATCAAGAATCCTTTCTAGATGGATCTAGTTCCTCAAGGCCTGCCTCTTCAAACAAAAAATCAACGTAAGAGAGGTAAAGGAACAAATGTCATTCTACTGACCTACCTTGCCAAATCACTAGTGAGGCCAAAAATAATGCACCAACATGAGTGGGAGGTTGAGTACTTTAAGACACAAAAGGGTAAGGGAAAGGAGAGAAAGGCATCCCTTTGAGTAAGAGAAAAAGTGATAGAGGCTCAAGCAAAACTGGATACTCAAGAAGAAGAAGCCCAACCTAAGTAGGAATAGG
Source organism: Cupressus sempervirens (assembly GCA_028749045.1). Lineage (NCBI taxonomy): Eukaryota > Viridiplantae > Streptophyta > Pinopsida > Cupressales > Cupressaceae > Cupressus > Cupressus sempervirens. Next base: position 664,876,368 of record CM053785.1, read on the forward strand.
CTCAGCCAACATAGGAAGGAGTTCCACTACCTCAAGCCCTGGTAGAAGAAGCCTACCCTTCAGTACCTAAAAGAGTGAGAATAGAGATAATGGTGATAGGTGTAAAGTGAAAGAGTCTAAAGAAAAAGAGAACTCCATCACCCTATGTACCAAAAACTATCCCCAAGGTACAAGATGAGGAGGAAGGGGAGAAAAATAAAATTTCTGCTTTGAATAAGAATACTCGCTCGACTATAGCTACAAAGGAAGAAATAAGGAGTTCAACTTAGGCACCACCTTCTATCCCATGAGAACCTATCCATGTTGAAACCTCAGATGAGGAAAAACAAAAGTGGATTACAAAAATGGAAGGCGAGGGAGTATACATTTTTGACATCTTAGATTTTGACTTCATGACTATAGGTATTGAGATGTTAGGAGAGAGGATATTGGATACTCCTCGAAATGATCCATTGGGAGAAGATTATAATCAACTACCTCCCTTACCACAAGGACCTCTTGGTATTCCTCCTCCACTAGTAGAAGATATGCTAGGACTATTGGATGAAGGATCAGTGGCCCTACCTCCTCTAATGGTTGAACCTAAGAGTCAAACACTAGAGGAAAGAGAATATGTGCAACTACATACCAATGAAGTATCCGAGGAAGGATAGATAATGGAAGAAAGGCAACAATCTCCTCCTAATACAGAGGTTAGGTCCCCATCTAAACATGATACAGAAGCTCACTTTGAAGTTCTTCCTAAACATGAGAAGATTCTAGAGAGGAGTGATAAGGGAAAAGAGCCTGCATAAGAACCTATCCCTTTAGCATAGTATATGTCACCAATGAGGACAAGGGCATCACGACTCAAGAAGGAAGTTCTATTCGGGAAAAAGAGATAGATGGAGTTGATAGAAGAGGAGGGAATGATATAATTGATAAAAGTATTCAAGAAGCCTAAGCCACCTAAGGGTAATGCACAAACACTGGCCTTCATAATGAAGAATCAAGATCAGGACCTTTTGGCACATATCAACATTCCTCCTCCTCATGCAGATACAAAATAATTAACTCATAATGATTACCAAATCAAAGAGATAATATTAGGGAAGCCCATCGTTGATACCAAATTTTTTTTGATCACCACAAGTCTCAAACAAGTTTTTGTGCACCTTGATAAGGATGAGTTAAAGATTTTAATATTGGGGCGATAGAATAAATTATTGAGGGGATAATTTAATGAAATAGTAGGTCCTATAGACCTAGATAATCTTGAGATTTCTCTTGGAGCTTTATTGGAAAGAAAGGAGACTAGGCAACCTTTGGATTCATTTTTGGATGCTTGTTAGAAATGGCATCACAATTTTGAGGAAAGAGGAGTGTAAATAATACAAGGTAATTTGAACCTTTTTCACAACATCCAGACTAATGCTAGCAAATTGGTTACCATTATAAACCGAGATTTTGGGTTGATGGATGAGGTATGTACCTAGGCCAATGATTTGCAAGTGCTAAAATCTATCAAAGGAAAAAGGTATCACATATTGATGGATATTTATTTAGAAGAGGAGTTAGATAAGTTAGATGATTGGATAGAGAAGATATCTTCGAGAAATAAATTCATGCAAGGATTATATGAGGATATTCAATAGATAATGAATAAGGCTCAAGAAATTTTTTTGGAAGTGCATAAATACTACAACACTGCTAGCCTTGAGATTTTTGAAGATGAGTCATGGAATAAACTTTCCTTAGTGAAAATAGTTGTTTAATAATTTAGGGATTCATTTGAAATAGCTTCATCTAAATATGGCATTAGACAAGCATCCAAAATAGAAGAAGCACGGTTAGAACTAGATTCTAAGCTTGAGGATTTTGTTGATACAAGGATATAAGTAAGTAACTATCGAAAAGTAGTTTGAAATAAATATGATTCATTAGATTTAACTAAGGCTAAGGAAGTAATAGAGCTAATAAATAAATTCAAAAGCAAGCATCCATACATCATTTTGGTATAAAGGGGAAGAAAACCCAAATGTTGGAAATCGAGTTTTGATACTTAGAAGAATTGTTAGATTTTTGAATCCTATCACCAAGGTACACTTTTTGAAGGTGCATTTCTCCAAGGTGCATTGACAATTTTCAAGTAGTGCACTAACAATTAACTACCAATTTCTATTTTAGAGCATTCCATGCATTGAAAACACGTTTTGACAGTAGTTCAACTTTGAGAGACACCTAGAGAAGGCCGAGCTTCCATTTTTAGAGCTCTTAGTGACTCCTAAATCATCTGATGGCTTCTGTCTTCTTATCTTCTTATTCTTTTATTAATTTAAGTCATGTAAAGGCTCATGCACCCATTAATTAATAAAAACAAGTGTAGACCTACTTAGCACCATTTAGAGAGTCAGTTTGTATGTAAATAGCTTTATTTTATTAGATTTTTAAGCATAAGTTGCATTAGAAGAGCTCTCACTCCTAACACAAAGGGAGGAGAGGATTTATTTTAAATACATGGATGTAATTTGTATTCAAGGCTGATATTTTGATGCAATAATATATGCTATTATTGCTCTCATTCTGAGTGTAGTAAATCTTGCTAGAGTATCTTATTTTTATGAATGCATGTTCATGAATAATAATGGAGCTAATGGTTTTATTCCATTGTGATAATTGTGCAATCTTTTAATGTTGGTGTTTTCCTTAAGTTAATGAATTGTGTTGTTGTGATGAATTGGAGAAATGATAACTATTTTTCTTATGTAGCATCTTATCTCATGCAAGTGCACTTTTTGTGGCCTCACAATTTGATAAAATGTGAAACATATTTTAGTTTATTGAAATTCCCATCGATGATTACATTAGTGGAGTTGAGGAAGTGCTTCTCTAAATTTCATTAGTTTCCTACTAGATCCTTTTGATAATTTAATTTGTAGATGTATTTTTACTTTTGCTTATGTGCATTAAGAATTTCCCTTTCAACAATTTTCTTTAAATCTATTGTTAATCTATCCTTGTTATTTGATTTTCAAACACTTGGTTAAAATAAGAATTCATATAGTTGCATTAATTATAGATTACATTCATCATAAAACAAAAAATACAAAAATATATATTTATTCATGGGTACATTTCAATAAAGTTGTGCAGATTGGTGGGTACTAGCAAAGACCTCCTTGTGAAAATTTACATTTATCTTCGATTGAGTTACCTATTAGGTTAAAAAATAGCCATCCAAAACCTTGGAGTTGGTCATTGATCAAATTTTCAAGAGAGAGATTTGAAAGGATTTATACCATTAAACATCTTGCAAAATGACTGCTCAATAGGCCACATCTTAAGTTCCTAATTTTTGGTCATATACCTAGGGCCATTTTTTAATTGTAAATTCTTTCACTTGGAAAATTATTCATGGAGGGATTTCTAATAAATGTTAATCTTAGTGCTTAAGACAAGTCACTTAAAGCCAAGATTTATGGAGGAGTTCACGCTTTTTGGGATGGATTCTTCATAAAGGAAACCAATGGAAACTAGAAGATTATTATTATGGATATTGATGTTTTGTATTTTTATTCTTTACATATTGACATGTCACATGAAAAAACTATTGTTACCAACAGTGCTAGATGTAGCCCCAGGTCTCCAACAATAGTTTATTTCTTTCTAGAATCAATAAATCTATTCAAGGGATTTATTTCTTAGAGCTGAAATTGTTCATTTTGGATGACAAAAGCATAATGTTTTGTGTTATTGGTATCACTTCCATATCCTAGCAAAGACCTCAAATACTCAATATAAAGGTTGTCATTGTTGATCATTTAGATATGGGATATGTAGGGAAGGCCAATGATTTGGTTCCATGAGGAATAGTTCTAGGTCTTCGAATATGTCATGATATCAAGAACTACCCTATTTTGTGTAAGAATGTAAATTTGTGGCCTAAAATTACTGCAATTTCCATGATTTGGTAAGGTTACAAAGCTACATTTTTTTATTTGAATTAATTATTAAGATATAGAGATAACTAGTGCCACAATTTAAGGTGGACAATTATCAATAGGAAGTCAAGAACTAGAATGTAATTGGTTTTCCATTTAATTTGTGTTCCATGATATAGATGGCTAGCCTATGTGAAGTGCTATGAGTTATCTATCTGAATAGGGAAAATTTAGTAGCCACAAAAGGTAGTTATTAATTTAGTATAAACTTGTTCAAATTTTTGACTGACGTAACTTATATCTCTAAATGATCACGTATATGTAGTGTTTTATATTTTTACTCTCTTTATATTGATATGAAATATGAAAAGCTACTATTACCAATAGTGTTGTATGCAGCCCTATTAGCATGAATGCTAATGCTATGGGGGAGCATTGCAAAACTTTGTTTGTCATTGATGACAACATAGCAATAAGTTTGTATAAGATTGCCAGGGCAGTTGACTAAGATTTGTGTATTAAAGGCATCACATTGCGTATTTTCTTATACATAGTTACCAACATGTACTAAAAACCATATTTAACATATGGGAAAGTGTGCAGAACTTTAATTGACAATGTATGAAAGATATTAGTGATTTACAGAGAACCACAAGGAAACAAAGTAGTGGAAAAATAGTTTCTGATATATGACCAATATAAAGCTTTGCACTTGGAATGAAGGGTTGTGTAGATGACTAGAGGAAGTATACTAACCACTGATGACATTAGCAAGTGTGCAGGTATGAAAGTTACATGTGTGAAAGTTTATATACAATTGAGAGCCAAGACCATTAATTAAATGTGTATTTCATTTAATTAAATATGGAGGTAACTCAAGGAATTAATGTTGAGTGTATGGAGTTGAATCAAGAAATTAATGTTGAGTGTGGTATAAAGGAAATATTTTTTCTGAGTTTTGAAGTGTGGAAGGAGATTGAGGAGTGAAAAAGACTTGCGAATTGAAAAGTAGAAGAGCAGAATAATCTGCTAATGTGTGTAAGTGACCTTAAGGGTTACTATTGCTAAGTTCCAGATTTGATTGCATGATTTGAGGGTAAAGAAGTCTGATGTGCTAGATAAAGGAAGACATAAGAGATTGTTCCACATCTATTATTCTAAAAGGAATAGTACCGAGATCAATTAGATAGTGAGTTCATTGATTTGATCCTAAAAGCTATTTGGACAATGGGTTCAGTTGCCTTCCACAAACTCCGAACAGGGTTAGAATCTCCTAACATGGATTCAAAGTCTCCCAACAAGGACTCTTTGTACTAAGTGTTGCAACAAACTTCTAATAGAGTCCATCCTCTAACAAGGAATATTTAGATTAGTACATTATCTTGTGGGCATCATTCCCACTAGGGTTTTCCCTCTAATCAAGGGTTTCCCTAGTCAACACATCTAGTCTAAATGTGTATGCAAATTTATTTGTGATTTTTGTTTTCCTTGGTTGAATGATTAAGAATAGATTAAGAGGTTTAATTTTTAGATCACTAAATAATTGATTCACTCCCCCTTCTCAACTATTCTAACAATTGGTATCAGAGCATTAGGTCCTTGAAGAAAAGTTTAACAACTTTGGAAGATCCATGGTGAATCTATTCAAAATAGAAAGTCTTAGATTTGATGGCACAAAATACAAAAGCTAGAAATATAAAATGAATACTCATCTCTTGTGCATGGGTCTAGGATATTGGCTTGTAACCAAGACATCTAAAGATATTGCAGAAGAAGACAATCTTGAAACCTACACTAAGGAACAAAGAGAAGTGTTTACATGCAACATAAGGAAAAGAGAAGCAATATTATTAGTGCTACCAAAAAGTGAGTACAGTTAGGGAAAACAACTTAAAACATCTCATGAAATTTGGAAAACCTTAGAGGCTAATTATGAAGGTGACACTCATGTTAAGAGGATTAGATTGTAAAATTTGTATTGTGCATTCCAAGATGCTAAAATGATGGAAGATGAATCTATAAGAATCTATGTTGGCAGAATATCTAAGATTGTTGCAAGAATCACATCTCTTGATGGAAAGAAATCTAATGATGAAGTAATATGGAAGATCTTGAAAAGTCTAACACCACCCTTCAAGACAGTAACTTAGATGATTTGAGTAATATTACCTTGCACCACTAACTTCACCAAAGAAACATTGCTTGGGAGATTGGAAGCTAAAAAATTTGATCTGGAACAATCTAGAGAATTAGCAAAAGTTGAGATATCATTTAGTGCACTAAACATTAAATCTGGTTTAGCAAGGAGCACAAAAGCATAGGGAGACATTGCTAGTAGCAGTAAGTGCATTGAAGAAAAGATCCAAGAGGGAGTAGCTCTTCTTGTAGAAAGAGAAAAAGATGGTAAGAATATCTTTAAATGTTGGACATGTAATGAATATGGTCATTATGCATCTAAGTGTTCTAAAAGAGAAAGAATGTTTAAGGGAAGATTCAAATCTAGAATACCTAGAAACTGTTTATATGCTAATGAAGAAGAAGAGGAAGATTCTGATCAAAACATGAGTGAAGACAAATTAGGATGTGTAGCTATAAAAAAGGATGATCTTGATAAAGAAATCAAAGAAGAAAGTGTGCTGATCTCACAAGTTGAAAAGAAAGATTGGATCATTGATAGTAGTTGTTGACATCGGATGACTGGTGATATGAACAAGTTTGTCAAATTCAGAAGCCATGATGGAGGAATTGTTAGAGTAGGGAACAATGCAGCCTATCATATCATAGGAATTGGATCTATTACACTTGCTGGTAAATTATACAGTGATGATGTTTATTTTGTTGATGGACTAAAGCATAACTTGTTGAGTGTTGGACAACTTATGGACAAAGGTTACCAACTGTAGTTTGGTAATGATACATGCATCATCAAGAACAAGGAAGGAAAACTACTTAGTACTAGTACAAGAACTAGAGGTAATGTATTTCAGTTAAAGTCCACTGAAATAACATGTTTGGTAGCTAAGATTGACAACAGTTGGTTATGGCATAGAAGATTTTTTCACATTAACTTTGATAACATTGTAAAAGCTAGTAATACATTTGTTGTAAGAGATTTACCTAAGATCACTAAGCCCACTGACACTATTTGTAAGGAATGTATCCTTGCTAAGCAAAAGAGGTTCTCATTTGCTAGCAAAAATTTTTGTACTACACAAAAGTTGGAATTGGTTCATACAGATTTGAGTGGTCCTGCAAGAACAAGAGGATTCTATGGAGAAAGGTACTTTATGATTTTTGTTGATGATTTTACTAGAATGATGTGGGTAGCTTTTCTTAAAGAAAAATCAAAGGCTTTTGAGAAATTCAAGATATTTAAGAAAAAAGTTGAGAATGAATCTAGAGTTAAAATCAAGAGCTTAAGATAAGACAGAGGAGGAGAATTCACCTCTAGAGAATTCAGTATCTATTGTGAAGAGCATTGTATCAAGAGACACCTATCCTCACCCATAGACCTGAGTAGAATGTGATTACTAAAAGAAGAAACAAGTCAATTGTTGAAGCAACAAGAGCCATGTTATTTGAGAATGATGTACCAAAGACCTTTTGGAAAGAAGTAGTCAATACAATAATATACATAGTAAACATAGTGCAGATAAGAAGAGGTATGGACAAAATACCCTATGAGCTATGGTTTAGTCACTCACCATCAGTCAAATATTTTAGGATATTTGGAAGAAAATGTTACATCAAAAGAGATGATGATATTAGTAAGTTTGATCCAAGGAGTGATGAAGGTATGTTTCTTGACTACCCATTGAAAATTAAAGCTTACAGATGTTTCATCTATAAAATAAAAACTATAGTAGAATGCACAAATGTTAAAATTGATAAAAAATTTGGCACTAAGGAAAAGATAGTGGACTATAACTCTGATGGAGATGACTATTCTAAAATGCCTAACAAAAGTAATGAGTTATTTTTCAAGACTAACAATGACTTACAAAATAATGCACAAGTTGAAGATGTGAGAGAAGAACATAGCATAGTACCATAAATAAGAGTTGAAGTAGCAACTCCTACCCCAAACAGGAATTTGATAAGAAATTATCTTGCTGATAAGATAATAGGAAGTAAGGACAAGGGAGTAATGACAAGGAGCAAAATTAATGAAGAAATATGTCTAATATCTCAAGTAGAACCAAGAAGCATAGATGAAGCAATCAAGGATGACCATTGGATAAAATAAATTGAGGAAGAACTTTAGTAGATAATAAAAAATGACACATGGGAATTGCTTCCAAGACCAAAGGACAAAAGTGTGATTGGCACAAAATGGGTATTCAAAAATAAAATGAATGAATAGGGAGAAGTAATAAGGAACAAAGCAAGAATTGTATGCAAAGGATATTCACAAAAAGAAGGAATTGACTATGAGGAGACATATGCACCTTTAAAAAGAATGGAAGTAGTCATAATTTTTTTAGCATATGCAGCAAATAAGAATATTAAGGTGTATCAAATGGATGTTAAGTCAACATTCTTGAATGGAGAGCTTGAAGAAGAAGTTTACATTGAACAACCTGAGGGTTTTCCTTTAATAAAAGAGAAGGACATGGTTTGCAAACTAAAGAAAGCATTGCATGGATTAAAGCAATCACATAGAACTTGGTATGCAAGATTGGACAAGTACTTAGCAAAGCTTGGATTTGCAAAAGGAACAATAGATAGTAACTTGTACTTGAAGAAAATAGAACATGGTATGCTAATAATCATTGTATTTTTTGATGACATCATTTTTGGTGAAAATGATGAAAGCAGTCACAAATTCTTAGAAGACATGAAGAATTAGTTTGAGATGAGCATGATAGGAGAAATGAAATTCTTCTTAGGATTGCAAATTGTTTAGAAAAAAGAAGGTATCTTTATTTCTTAGACCAAGTATTTGAAAGATTTGCTAAAAAGATTTGGTCTAGAAGATTGTAAACATGTTGCAACTCCTATGGTAATTGGTCATAAGTTATCAAGCAAGGATGAGATGCCTACTATTAAATAGGAGAAATACAGATCTATGATTGGAGGATTGTAGTATCGGACTCATAGCAGACCAGATATAGCTAATGCATTTGGAATGGTAGCAAGATTTCAACTTGATCCTAAAGAATATCACTATGCGTAGTAAAGAGGATATTCAAATATCTAAAAGGAACATTGGATTATGACATTTGGTATGACAGAAGTAATGATTTTACTCTTTTTACTTATACAAATCCTGATTGGGCTAGAGATAGAGATGATAGAAAAAGCACCAATGGTGGAGCATTCTTCCTTGGAGGAAGACTAGTTTCTTGGCTCAATAAGAAGCAATATTGCACCTCACAAAGTACTGCAAAGGCATAATATGTTGCAGTAGCAAACAACTATAATGAAGTCATATAGATGAAGCAAATGTTGAAAGATATTGGAATTACATTCATGAAACCTATTATCATTTACTGTGATAACACAAGTACTGTCAACATGTCTAAGAATCCTATTTTGCATTCTAAAACTAAGCACATAGCAATAAAGTATCATGTGCTAAAGGAGAAAGTTGTAGAGAAAGAAATCAGACAAGAGTATGTCAACACTAAGGAACAGATTGTAGACATTTTCACAAAGGCTTTACCAAAGGATACATTTGAGTATTTGAGTGGTATGCTTGGGGTTATGCCCCTACCTAGCTCAAAGTAGAAGATGTAGAAGTGCATCAAGCCAGGGAACACAACACCATGGTTAGACTAGACTAAATGTCGATGCTTCCTTAATGGAGGAGTATCTGTGATGATTTTTTTTTGCAAAGGAATCTTGGTAATTGGTAATTGGTATGCAACTATGTCTTTTGACACTTGTAATATTTATAGAACTACATGCAAAAGTTGTAAAGAAATAGATTGGCTTGTGGTCATGCTGATAGATTGTTGTATGTTCAATTCTTGTACTACCTTTGACATTGATGTCAATGGGGGAGAGATGAAATGAAAAACACTAGAAAGAGTTTGTACTATGGGGGAGAAATGTTGCAATAAAAGATTTGCATGAAGATATGAGTGATGAAGAAAAACTATTGGTATTCTTGGAACTAGATGTTTTTCATCTATGTTTTCATCAATGCTAAAGGGGGAGATTGTTAGCATGAATGTTGATGCCATGGAGGAGCATTGTAGAACTTTGTTTGTCGTTGATGACAACATAGCAATAAGTTTGTATAAGATTGACAGAGCAAGTGACTGATATTTGTGTGTTAAAGACATCACATTGTGTATCTACTTATGTGTAGTTACCAAAATCTACTACAACATGTATTTAACATATGGGAAAGTGTGCAGAACCTGAATCAACAGTGCACAGAAGATATTAGTGATTTACAGAGAATTGTAGGGAAATAGAGCAGTGCAAAAATAGTTTATGATATATGACCAATATAGAGCTTTGCACTTGGAATGAAGGTTTGTGCAGATGACTGGTGGAAGTATACTGACCACTAATGATGTTAGTAAGTGCACATGTATGAAAGTCACATGTGTGCAAGTTTGTGTACAATTGAGAGTCGACAACATTAATTAAATGTGTATTTCATTTAATTAAATATGGAGCTAACTCAAGGAATTAATGTTGACTATATGGAGCCGGAACAAGAAATTAATGTTGAGTGTGGTATAAAGGAATGATGTTTTCCAAGTTTTGAAATATGGAAGAAGATTGAGGAGTGAAAAAAACATGTGAATTGAAAAGTAGAAGAGTAGAGTAATCTGCTAATGCATGTAAGTGACCTTAAAGGTTACTATTGCTGAGTTCCAGATTTGATTACATGATCTAAGGGTAAAGAAGTTTAATGTATTGGATAAAGGAACAGATAAGAGATTGTTCCATATCTATTATTCTGAAAGGAATAGTACTAAGATCAATTGGACAGTGGGTTCATTGAACTGATCTTGAAAGTCATTTGGATAGTAGGTTCAACTGCCTTCCACAAACTCCTAACAAGGTTAGAATCTCATAATAGGGATTCAAAGTCTCCTAACAGGGACTCTTTGTACTAAATGTTATAATAGGCTCCTAACAAAGTCCATCCTTTAACAAGGAATATTTAGATTAGTGTTATCTTGTGGGCATCATTCCCATTGGAGTTTTCCCTCTGATCAAGGGTTTCCCTAGTCAACATATCTAGTGTAAATGTGTATGCACATTCATTTATGATTGTTGTTTTCCTTGGTTGAATGATTAAGAGGTTTAATTTTTAGATTATGAAATAACTGATTCACCCCCTCTTAGTTATTCTAACAAGCCCTAGGTCTACATCAATAGTCTATTTCTTTTTAGAAGCAATAGATCTATTCAAGGGTTTCATTGTTAGAGTTGAAGCCATTCATTCTAGATGACAAAATTATAATGTTTGGTCTAATTGGTATCACTGCCATAGCCTAGCAAAGACCTAAAATGCCCAGTATAACAACAGTCATTGTTGCTCATTCATATAGAATATGTAGGCAAGGCCAAAGATTTGTTTCCTTGATGAATAGTTATAGGTCTACAAATATTTTATGATATCAATAACTTAACCTATTTTGTGTAAGAATGTAAATTTTTGGCCTAGAATTACTGTAATTGTCATGATTTGGTAAGGTTACAAAGCTAGCATTTTAAAATTTGAATCAATTATTAAGATATAGAGATACTTGGTGCTACAATTTAAGGCAAACAAGTATCATTAGGAAGTTAAGAACTAGAACTTAATTGGTTTTTCATTTAATTTGTGTTCCATGGGATACATGGCCAATACATTTGATGTCCTATGTGTTATCTATATGAATAGGGAAAGTTTAGTAGCCACCAAAGGTGGTTATTAACTTAGTATAAACTTGTTCAGACTTTTAGCTGACTTAACTTACATCTCTAAATGATCACATTTATGCATTATTTGGCACTAGGAGTTGGGAGATGTATCATCATATGTCATGTAGTGGGGGTATTTATTAGAATATGAATTTATTTAATCATTCCCACCATGTTTCCTTTTAATTCACATTCTAGTATGCCTAAGCTCTGCACTAGCCCATCTCTATTAGATATCCATACTTCAGAGTTATTAAAACTTGTGTATGGCTTCCAAGTGTTCTCTGAGAACCTCCTGGAGAGCTCTTTCTCAAACTCATGGCCACCATTTTCAAAGAAAATGGGAATGACATATTTTTAGACCCAAACAAAGGACTAGCTCATGCTTCAAGTCTTTCCCTTTTTGAATCATTCTTACACTTTTGTATTTCAATGTGCAGGTGCCTTAAATGTAGCAGTTTGATTACAAGTTGTGAAGGGTTTCCTTGCTATTAACTTCACTATTGGGCTCAAATTTTGGCTATAAGGTAGTCACTTATTATCTAATAAGCACATAATTTGAATATTTATAGTCTTTTGATATTTGGTGCATCTCTAATCATTGATGGTGGATCAATGTGATATACTACCATGCTAGACAATACTATGTATCTAGTTATTACTATAACTTTCCCTAAAGATGTCTCTATTACAAAGGAGGATGTGGTTGTTATAGGTATTCACCTTTTGATTATTAGAAAGTGATTAAAGCTATGCGATGAGTAGAAGAGATTTATTGAAGGTAGCAAGTAATATGAGATTAGAAGTTCAAATCAATTATAGGCATATTCACATGTTTCAAAAAACACTAATCACTTCAAAAGGATGACTATTGTGTTTACAAATCTCCAAGATTGATTTGGATCTTCTTGTGATTTCTTGAGAACAAGAAATATTGGGCTAGGTGAATTGTAATGTCCCAATATGTTTTTGGTATTCATGCAAAGTTACTTATTGTTTAATGTGCTTGAGGGCATCACTAGGCTAGTGTGCTCACAAGCTTTCTATCCCTACTATGCTATTGTGATCATGGGTCTGGACTATTTGCAATGTTGTTGTGTTCATGTCAAGAATGTGATCCTCCATGATTAATTACTTGACTATGCTAAAACATGACTCATTTAATCAACTAATAATATGATGCTATACCCCTTTTAAACCAACACATATTTTCTAGACTCTATGTACTCCCAGTCTTTCACCATCTCTTCTCTTTTGTTAAAATTTTAAAATAATAAAGAGTGTGATATTTAAAATAAATAATTAATATTTTTGAAAGGGTCTACAGACCTTCCCTATGCCCTTGACAATTGATAGTTGCATAGATTAAAATTCAAATGGACATGTAGTTAGAGGAGAAACCATAAATGTAGGCTAGAAAAGGCCCTACATAGATTGAAGCATGGACCTCATTCACTCGTACTTTCATTTATAAATATCATGTTTTTTTTCAAATTGCAACTGTACTAAATTTGTACCCAATTTTTTTCGCTAGGTTTAGATCTGAGTTGAAATCCATCCTATGAACTCAGTACCAAGTCCAAGTCTTATAATAGTAGAATGAACATGATAGTGGAATTATACATGAGCAAAATAAAATATATCATAGTCCTTTGAAAGATTGTGAGCATCTATCACAAAATTTGCTACATGCTCATCTTTATAATCAACCAATGTCAATTCCACAAAATGTTGAAAGTTTTAAAGCTTGAATAGGGGAAACAAGACCATTCCAATCCAAGTAATTAAAAATAATATTTAAGGTGTGAATTGATTTTGAGAATAAAAATGAGAGGAACACCATCAGTAATGCCAACTTTTAACAAGGATTTGGCAACTAGTGAAGAAAGAGTATTTGTTCATGATGTATCAAAAAGATCTTCCTCTATATTTAGGTAAATAATTTGACTTACATAAGATATCATCATTAAGAATAGTTTGAAGTTGAATTTAATTTATGGATGATAGCTTAGTGGATAATGAATAATAATCCTTGTAGCACAACTTTTAAAGTTGAATTTGATGTATAGAGTGTAAATCATTGAACTGCCATTGTCAATATTTTTTATTAGATATTTTGTAATACTTTTGGCCATGTATGGGAAAATTTCCTATGGATAAAAAATTTTGAACTATAAAAAGAAAACTAAAAGCTATCTCAACAAAAAAAGTGCCATTGGGAATCCAATTTCCAACAGTGGATATTATGTAACAAGGTTATACTCAAACAAAATTGTAGTTGAATTGGAGTGAACTATCAAGGGTGGCAATGATGATAGAACAATTGACATGTGCATGTGCCACTAATAGAGAATAAGAACCACAAAAAAAATAGGAAGGTTTATCCTATATGATTTTTATTAGAATTGGTCAAATATATCTACAAAGATACATGTGAGTGATGTTTGGATAAAATCTCAACATGTGAAGTAGAAATGGAAATAGAATTCAGGCAATCTATTATAAAGGTAGTCACCAAGCCTCCATTCAACTGAAATGGTGTATATCTAGGATAATTATAAATGTATGATGATGAGAAATGATTCCTGTTACCAATTTAACATAACTCCTAAATTGCTATGTTAAGCTTGCCTTTATACTAAGTTAGATGTTTTAGGTTGCCAAGCATACATAATAAATAATGAAATGGATGCAAAAAAGTAAAGTATAGAAATTAGAAAACAAAAAATTGATCATTTTTATTCAAGATACAAGTACCAAAACAATACATTTTTTAATTGAAATATGAAAAGGAATAGTTTTGATAAGGTACAAAGTTTTCAATTTTTTTAAAAATAGTACTTAATACAATGCATCTAGATATCACACAAGCATTCTTAGATCCTAACAAAGTATCTAAATAAATACATTGTATAAACAAAAATGTACTGATAAGATGAAGGGAAAGGCCTCCATTGCCTTAATGGAAGATTCATTGTTCTGAATGTTGAAGGAGTGAGCCCACATCTCCATCTAGGAATAGCCCTAAAAAAATGAAAGAAGAGGAGGGTTAGTTCATATGAATTGAGCAATGAAAATATTTCTAGTTATCTTTACAATACTATTCCTAAAACATGGTTATTCAGATAACTATATCAAAAGATAAGAAGGTAAGATATAAATCTAAAAGTAAAACAAATTTATGCTAATGAGTTTATTTCATGTGCAGATACAAGTATGAAGTTTGAGGTTGTTGAAGGATCTTGCATAAATTACATGCATGAAGCATTTTGATTGAATCATGTAGAGGCCAAGACCAAAGGATTAAGGAGGCTATCAAAGGGACACACATAAAATACAAGTGTGAAACCTTCTAATCAAATCATGTAGAGGTGAAGACTAATGGCATGGGGAGATCATTGAATGGGCATACGTAAATTATAAGTACGAGACCACCTAGTTGAACCATAGCAGAAGGATGAAGACACGAGGAGATTGTTAAAGGGACATGCACGTGTTATAGGTATGAAACCTTTCAATCAAATCATGGAGGACATATGGAATTCTTAGTCTAAAAATAGAAGGAATTTGATCTTTACAAGTATACGAGCATGAAATAAAAAGGTGTTAAACAATAGATTTTTTATGGAAAAGTTGTGATATGTAATGAAACTAAATAAAGCTACAACAATTAAATCAATAAGGCATGAGTATTTCTGTTTTATAGCCATAATTTTTTTTGATCTACAGAGTAATCAACTATCATTTATTAATGGGTGAATCTAAAATATCATTAAGGAATACAGTCAGTAATTTTTTGCGAGTATTTGCCAAAGAAAAAGTGTATGTGTTGAAGATAAATATTATATTATATGGTTTGGAACATATTTTTGCTCATCTATAATAGGGTATATCATTAAATAAAGGTGGTTGTTTTTCATCTATAGTAGGGAATGCTAAAAATGGAGATATATTTTTTACAACAATGAACATTAATCAGACATAAAATGGATTTCACACTAGTAGTCTTGAAAATGAATTCATAGCTATAACATAAATGGGTAAAATGCATACACTCTTGTTAAATCAAATACTTAGTACATGTGCATAACATAAAGATTTCATGAATATTCTAAACAAGTGTGTAGATTTTCATTCATGGCAAAAATTTTTTAATCCTATTCAGCAGATAAGGAAGAGCTATCTAATAATGGTTAAATCCTCAAGGAAAATCACTTAGAAAATGATGTTAATAGCAAGGTAATGATCCTTGATAGAAAAACCATCAAAGGAAGCCACAACTACAACATTATACCATTATGCAAAAAAAAAACACCCACAATCCTAAAGATTGAGGCACAGTATGGAAGAAAACCCTCATGGTGTTCATGAAAAACAAATAAATTCATGAAAGAACTAGCACGTAAACCTATGAAAGAAAATCACCATAGCTCATGCCCTAACCAGCAGATAGGGACTCATGACATCATGTCTCAAACAAGCAGCTAGCTCTATATCCATAAAACCCTTCTGGTGTTTATAAACTGCGGATAAACTCATAAAAACAGCAAATCATAAACCCTTAATTCACCAAAATAAATCATGAGGAGAAGAAAGAGACTCATAGCTAGCATAAGAAGAAGCCATCCAAGAAGGAAACTTGTGAATGAAAGAAGAATGGAGTCTAAATCATGTGAAAATCCAAGCCAACATTCATGGTGTCCATCCTAGCTCAAAAACCCATGGAGGGAATACACCCAACAACAAAAAAATCAAATACTCCAACAAGAAATGACATCCATGAAAGGAGCTCATGCGTTCATAACAAGTTGTCCAAGATTCATAGACCATATCTATCAAATAGCACAAACCCATGGAAGAGATAAAGTCATGACAAGATGCAAAGAAAACTCTCACAAACTCAACAACATTCATGAGGAACTTTTGTACATCATAGATATGGTTTTTCACAACAGAGAGAAGTAACCCAACAAACATGGCATCTATGACTAGTAGTTGTCCAACAAAAAATGGTGACCATACAACAAAAAATGACACCCAAAAAAGAATGGTTTCCATCATAGCAGAAGTAAACTCATGAAATTTGCAAGGGATTGCAACAATGGTGTCCAAGGCAAGGAAAAAACTTGAAATTTCTCTCATGGCAATAGCTAGGATTTCCAAAGCCCTCTTATCCTCATTCATGTAAATGGGAGAATGAATTGAATCAAATTGTTTTTTTGCCTTTGATAGTTTTTAATCCTTTTGTTATATTTGATAAAGATTTCAAGTCCATTTTTAGAAGCTTTGATTATTATTTTTTGAAACTTTAAAAAAATATTTTTATGTCTTATATATATATATATATAATGAATTATGTTTATTTTAATCATTTAATACATATAATATTTATAAAAAATATTTTATATTCCCTTCTCCCATATTCATTAATATTAATGTGTTTAAAATTAATAAATATAATGTTAATTATTAAACACATTAATATTAATAAAAAAGAAAAAAGAAAAAGAAGATTATTATTGTAAGATTAATTTATCAAATGGCTATAATTATAAAGCCTTTGATTTTATTAATTAAATAAAGGGAGTTAAGGTGATTTAAACAATTTTTAATGCCTAAAAGCAAGGGGAGAAGTTAAGTGTTTATTTTTTAACTCACAAGTTGAACTCTAGACTTTGGTATCAAACATGGAGTTATTTTTGGAGGCTAAGGTTAGTTCGAGTTTCCCATGCAACGATGGAGCATTTTAGTGCTATTTTTGGTGATTTATAGAATAGTTAAGGCCAGTTTTCCATGTAATTCATTATGGGAGCCTATTTTATGCATACTTTTCATATTTTTGAGGAGTTTTACATGCTATATTTTTGGGTTATTTGAGGGATCCAAGTTAGGGTTTTATGCATGATTTTGAGGATCTAGAGGTAGTTTTCCAGTTATTTATCAGTTGGATAGGTGGTTGATGGTAGTTTTCAGGGGCTTCTTCATAGTTTGTATCATTTTTGACTTATTTTTTCTAAGCATGATCTTGGAATTTGAATTAGGGTTATGAGTTATATATATTGTACATTCACCTCATTAGGAGGGATCTTCTTTCCAATTCAAATTTTTGTGCATTACAAATTTTGAGTTGATTGTAAGAGCAATTTTGTAGCAGATCTTTTTAGCATTGGTTATATAGATTTAGCAATTCCTTCTCATTGATTCTTGTGCAATATTGCATATTTTTTACTTTTATATTGTGTTTGTCTTCATTTAAGTTATATTCCTTATTGCAGATTTGAATCTTGATACGTGTAATTATAGGTCTTTGTTTTGTCCATTTTTCTTTTTGTAGAAAATTGGTAAAACCTAGGTTTTCCTTTTGAAGCAAAAGATTTTGGTCCTTGCATAGAATCATTTTTGTAGTCACATGTTTGTCTAAGTATTGTGAATCAATTGTGTCTTTCATAATTCGTGTTGATTTGATTAAAGTTACATTCAAAACCATTGGTGTATCACCTCATTTAGGTTAGTGTTTATTATTTTTCATTCACTTCCCATCCCTTATTTCACATATAATTTAGGTTCTAGGTGATCACTATTTAGAAAACAACCTAGCTCCCAGAGATTCATCTCTCATTTTAGGACAACCCACCACTCGAGAGAGTTTCCATGTTTCAACAAGATGGCTAGATTTTGCATCTTGCTATAGGTGCAATCCTGATTTACAACAATTCGAACTTTTGAGTGAATGCAGTAGAACCCAAGGGATTCAAATAGGCCAAACTTTTATCTTCAGATCCACTTATAAATCTAACTAATGTGTAGAGTTGAGGATGCCAATGATATTGTCAACCAATTCTTCTTTGTCAATGATAGTCAACTTGATTTTTACTTTTTCTCCTTATTACAATGAGGTATTCAATAGAGATGCAAAGCAAGTTCATCTAATGTGTGCCTTCTACCAAAACCATATTGTGAATCACCATATTTAGCCCATCATCCAATGGAGATGGTAGAAACTAAAGAACCTTTTATACATAGGGACATATATAGTAAATCTCAAAAATTGTTCTTATTAGTGACAATAAAGTGTGGAAGGGCTTTGAACCGCCTCAAATAAATGTATGTTGTGGAGGATATGCTACAATAACTAGGAATTAATGGACCAAATTTGCTTCTCACTAGGGCTACAAGGTTTCAGATAAGATTCATGATTGTGAAAAAGCCTAATAAATTTGTGATGGCTATGTAGGAACAAATGCTCATTTAAGTATATCAAAATTATTAATTTACTTCTTTCACAGATCCCTAATTAGTATCCATACAACTTCATACATTATTTTAATAAAACCATGCTTAGCTCAAGGAAAGAGGAGAATATTTTATACATAGTACCTTATGTGTTTTGTATCACAAGATAAATTAGGACAAGGAAAGTCCAACATTACAGTGGTATGTAGAACTTGAGTAGCTAAGGAAAACCAAAGAGGACCAAGATGTGCAACTAAAATTAGTTTAGTCTCATTGTAAGAGCCAAAGGTGTCAAATGATTCTGATGAGGAAGATGTCAGAATATTCCCATTTGATGTTGGCCTTGTTCATTGAGCTATTTTATATCCAATTCTCAATTTGTAACTTCAAACTTGTAGTTGATAATGAATTGTAATCATAGTAAGGTTCATTTTCAAAGACATTATTATTCATTGGTATCATTCTAAGTTATCGATTTAGATGTGGATCTAGAAGCGGATGCATGAAAGGAATGTGGGATATAGGATTTGTTCGAATACTTTAGAATAACTGGGTAGGGGTAAATCAATTATCCATGGTCCAAACGTACAGATAAAACTTTTCAATACTTAATAGATTCATATCCATAAAACCATATCATGCATGCATCCATTAGAACATCCAATACCTTAACTTAGTAGGTCACTATCCTAGGTTAAAATAAATTTGCAAAAATGTAAGCATGAAATACCGCAAAATCATTCACACAATTTGACACAAGTATTTTATGTGGAAACCCAATTTGGAAAAAACCACGAGTAACATGCTACCAATTTTCACTCTTCTAAAGTGATGCCCTAATAAAGGTTGACCTTGTTAAAGGTTACAATTCACACTATTAAATGTGACTTGGTTATAATTTCAATCGCCGTATTAGGAGTGAGCCTTGTTAGAGAACTTTAGAACATTCCATTAGAAATTCACCCAATTAAAGGATTTATAAATAACTATTAGGTCAACCTTACTCCAAAGGATTTATCTAGATTGATACAGTTGTTAGAAAGTAATAGTAGAACTTGATTTGATAATAAAACACACTCACTTACAAATTATAGATCCTTGGTTTAGTCCTCCATTCTACTTGGCATTTATATTCATCATCTCTTATAGCTTGTTCACCCTTCAAGCATTCATCCTCTTAAGCCTTCTTGCTTTGTATGCCAATTATAGACTCTTCTACTTGGCCACCATATGAAACAACATCCTAGAATCCTTATCTTCCTTAAGTTCTCGCAATGACAACCCTTGCTTCTAGCTTGTTATCTCTATAAGTAGAGAATTTAGATGTTTTTCTACTTCACCACAATCATGTTAGTTTGTGGTGACTGATCATGGAAGTACTATACATACTTCATACTTCATAATAACCCAATTTCTTTTTTGGGTTACTATTCGCTAATAGCAAATATTCACCAATTTGTTATTGCTTATATTTGCCAATTTACATTCGACATGTTCTAACTAGTTTTTACCCTAAAGTGGAAAAAATACTTGTATAAAAGGTATTAGGGTTAGGGATTGTTTTATAAGGTGATGCAAATTTTTTTCTTGTGGCAGTATTGAGCTATAAGGGATCGTGAATTATAATCAGGTTGTAATCACTGGATCATAAAAATAATAGACTTGTTGTTTGGTGGACGTAGCCTAGGATTTGGGTGAATCACATTAAATCTTGGTGTCTTGTGTTCTTTTATATGTGATCTATTATTTTATTATATTATTTATATTTTCATGTAATTGTTATTTCTGCCAGAGGTTTGATCCTGACAAGTGGTATCAGTGATGAGGTTTGTGTAGTTACTTTTAATGATAAAAATTGGAAGGTTTCAAAAGGTTCCCTTGTAGTAGCAAAAGGTATGAAAGTAGGAACCTTATATCTTTGTACAGGTCATATTGTTCCTTCTACTTTAATTATTTCAAAGAAAAATGAATGCTTAGAAATAGTTGCTGCAATTGAGCAGGGAGAACAAATAATTGCTATAAATTCTGATACAACATTGTGGCACAATAGACTTGGGCACATGAGTGAGAAAGGTATGAAAGTACCTCATTCAAAGAAAATTTTACTAGGTCTAAAATGTGTTAATATGGATTTTTATGAAAGTTTTGTGTATGGAAAATAAAAGAGAGTGAGTTTTGTGAAGATTAGGAAGGAAAATAAAAGAGAGAAACTAGAGCTTGTGCATACCAATGTATGGGGACCAACTCAGGTATCTTCCCTTGGTGGCTCTTATTATTATGTTACATTTATTGATGATGCAACTAGAAAAGTATGGGTTTATTTCCTTAGACATAAATCTAATGTATTTCAAACTTTTAAGAAATGGAAATGCTTGGCTAAAAATGAGACTAGTAAAAAATAAAATGTCTCAAATCTAATAATGGTGGTGAGTATTATAGTCATGAAGAAGATCATTGCTCCACTAATGGTATTCATAGACAAAAAACTATTCCAAGGACTCCATAAGAAAATGGAGTGGCTAAATGCATGAACAGGACTATAATGGAGTGTGCAAGGAGTATGAGGTTGCACATTAGGTTACCCTTAAACATGTGGGAAGAGGCTGTTAATAGAGGTCCCTCTACTCCTTTGGTTGTGGTATTCCAAAGGAAGCATAGATCGGTAAGAAGGTGAGTTATTCTTTTTTTAAAACCTTTGGTTGTGAAGTATTTTCTCATATAGATTCTAAAAATAGAACCAAGCTAGAAGCTAAGTCAAAGAAATGTGTATTTGTTGGATATGGCATATATAAATTTGGTTATAGGCTTTGGGATTTTGAAAATCATAAAATTGTAAGAAGTAGAGATGTCATATTTAATAAGAAAGTGTTGTACAAATATATGTTGCAACAACATGAGAAGAAAGAAGATGATTATGTAGTGTTGGATGATACTCCAAAAGATGATGTTCCAGCCATACCTCATGATGTGCAACAGCCACAATAAAAACTACCACACACACTAGTGAATGTTAGATGGTCAAAAAGGATAATTAGACTTTCAAAAAGATTTTCTCCCTCTTTGTATTCTATTTTACTAATAGATGGTGGTGAACCTAAATGTTATGATGAAGTTGTGCAGGTGGATACTAAGATTTAGTGGGAGTTTGCAATGATAGAAGAAATGGACTCTTTGTGAAAAATAAGACATGGGATTTATGCAAGTTTCTTATAGGTAAAAATGCTTTACAAAATGAGTGGGTTTATAAGTTAAAAGAAGAGGATGGAGATAAGAAAATATTTAAAGCCAGGTTAGTTTTCAAAGGATTTGCACAGAAAAAAGACATCAATTTTAATGAGATATTCTATCTTGTTGTTAAAATGACTTCTATTTGCACTGTTTTAAGTATTGTGGCTACTGAAGATTTGCATTTAGAGTAGCTTGATGTTAAAAAAACCTTTCTTCATGGTGATTTGGATGAAGGGATATATATGGCTCAACCATAGGGGTTTGAGGTCAAAGGTAAGGAGAACTTAGTGTGCAGATTGAAGAAAAGTTTATATGGCTTGAAGCAAGCACCTCGGCAATGGTATCTGAAATTTGATAGTTTTATGCATGAGCATAGATATAATAGGTATCATTTAGATCATTTTGTTTATTTTAAGAGGTTGGATGATGATAGCTACATTATTTTATGTTTATATGTTGGTGATATGCTTGTAGATGGGTCTAACATGGATCACATTAAGGGGATGAAACAACAATTAGTGCATACATTTGCTATAAAGAGGATTTGGGGGTAGAAAAAAAAATCCTTGGTATGAAGATTTTTTGAGATAGGATGAATAGGAAATTGATGCTATCTTAGGTTAATTATGTTGAGAAGGTGTTGCAATGTTTCTTTGTGGAGAATGCTAAAGGTTTCAACACACCTTTACCTAGTCATTTGAAGTTGACTAAGGAGATGTGTCCCAAGACATAAGAAGAGAAGGATAAGATGTCCAAGGTACTCTATGCTTCAATTGTAGGAAGCTTGATGTATGCTATGGTATGTACTAGACCATATATTGCACATGTAGCAGGAGTCATTAGTAGGTATATGAGTCATCCAGGAATTGAGCATTGGAATGCAGTCAAATGGATTCTTAGATATTTGAGAGGAACATCTAGCAAGTGTTTACACTTTGGGGGCTCTACTACTAATTTACAAGGATATGTTGACTCAAATTTGGAAGGGGATATTGATACAAGGTAGAATACTATAGATTATGTATTTACTAGTGCTGGGGCAACGATGAGTTGGGTTTCTAGGTATAAAAGGTTAATGCTTTATCCACTATAGAGGAAAAGTATGTTGCTGCTATAAAGGTAGCCAAGGAGATGATATCACTTAAATTCTTCTTGAAAGAATTGGGACACGCTCAAAGGGCTAATTATTTGTTTACAAATAGTTAGAGTGCCATTCATCTTGCAAAGAATTTAACTCTGCATTTAAAGACAAAACACATACAGTTGCAATACCATTTTGGATAATGGACAGTTAAAGCTAGACAAGATACATACAAATGACAATCTAGTAGAAATGTGTACAAAGGTAGTGACAAGGGAGAAGTTGAATTCCTCTTCAGCTTTAGTTGGTCTTCTAGATTGAACATGAATAAATGAATAGCACAGTCCAAGGTGGTTTAATCTAGTGAGAGCCCCATGTGGTAGTAGTATTACTACAAGATCAGTCTCCAAGTAGGAGATTGTTGTCTAGTGTGGAGTCCAATCAGTCCCCAAGTGGGAGATTGTTAGTTTGTGGTTACTGATCAAGGAAGTACCATACATATTTCATATTTCATAGTAGCCCAAAAAAAAAAATTTGGCTACTATTTTCCAATGGCTAATATTCACCAATTTATGGTTGACATGTTGTAACTAGTTTTTACCCTAAAACGGCAAAAATAATTGTATAAAGGGCTTAGGGTTAGGAATTATTTTGTAAGGTGATGCAAAAATTGTTTCTTGTGGTCTTACTGAGTTGTAAGGGATTATGGATTGTAATAACGTTTTAATCACTGGATCATAAAAATATTGGACTTGTTGTTTGGTGGACATAGCCTAGGGTTTAGGTGAACCACGTTAAATCTTGGTGTCTTGTGTTCTTTTCTATGTGATCTATTATTTTTTGATATTGTTTATATTTTTATGTAATTGTTATTTCTATCTTAGGTTTGATCCTAACAAATCATCCATTCTAGGGTTAGGTAAGATTCAATGAATCTACCCATTTTTCCATTTTAGTGCCTCTAGAAACTTCTTTTATAATCTTCATTGAATTTTCCTTAAAACTATTTATCTTGAATTTTGTGCCACTAGTTCATCATAGAAATATTCCACATGCTTCACACAATTCAAGAAATCAAATTAGTTATCTCAAGCTTGTCAAATATTTGATTTAACACTTTTTGTCATCACTCGGCATCCACACTATTCACTTGGCAATATAGTCTTCTGACACTTGGCCAACACTAGGTTGCTTGGCATCAACTACATCTTCTTAGCTCAGTCAGCACTATTACTTCCATAATTCTTAGCACTTATTAATTTTTTTGACACTCAACACCTACTATATTTTCTGACACTCAACACATCTTGTCTTTTTTCTCAGCCTACACTAAATTTTCTTAGCTTACATTTTTTTCTTGGCAAGTCTTAGCAAATACTTTTTATGAAAACTCTTTTTCTAGGCTTAGCTTAAGTAACCATTTACTTTAGCCTTAAAGTATATCAACAATACATAAAATCAACAATGTCTTACTTGGTCTTAGTGCTCCTTTTACACACCAAATAACTCAACCTTTCTCTAGGTACTCTTGTTATCTTATTTTCAAACCCTCTTCATCAATCAAACAAATGATAGCATTCAAACCACAAAGTAGTTGTCTCACTAGCAAGTAGCAAGTTTGACATTATTGACAAAATAATTATTGTTCCATGATAGGTTCCACACTTCAAACAATCTCTTTTCAACAATCTCTCTCTTTGGCATTGATGGCAAACCAATACCAATAACAACACCAAAAAAAAACTTAATACCTTTGAAATTCTTCCTCTATAAATATGTGTCCTTCCTCTATATAGGGAAATGTAAGGTTTTTCAATCTCCTTCAGTGTATCTCTCCCTCATTCTATGTATCTCTCCATCTTAAGATGCTCCATATATATATCTGTCTCTATCTCCCTCTTAAGGTTATCTCTCCCTCTTTGCCAACAATGCCAAAGACTTGTCATCTAGACATGTAGATATTATCAATTTAGGTTGTCCCTCCGTCACCTTGTATATGACTATAAATCTTATGATTTAGCTCCTTCATTACATTAGGTAAGATCTGTTGCATCCAATTTTTAAAATATTACATTTAACTCGGTTAATGCAGGGCACTACTCTTGCTTCTTAAGTAGCTTTGGATAGGGGTATCACCCTTAGTTTGCCTCTAAGATATTCATGTGCATCCTTAGGTAAAGCCTTTGCAAATATATCAGCTATCTTTTCTTTTGTATTCACATATTCCATTCTCACTTCTTTTTCTTGAACTAGCTCTCTTAAGTAAGGATACTTGATTGCAATGTTCTTTTTCTTTGTATGCATCATAGAGTTTTTAGATATGTTTATAGAACTTGTATTATCATAGTAAAGTACCATAGGTTGAGTAATTTCCTCCTTCATCTCCTTGAGTAGCTATTTGATCCATACCACATTTGCACAATTCATTGCAATAGCCACATATTTAGCTTCAGTAGTAGATTGTGATATACAATTTTTTTTCTCACTAGTCCATGAGACTAATCTTTTTCCAAAGAAAAATACTCCACCACTTGTACTTTTTTTGTCATCAACATTTCCAACCCAATCAACATTTGTATAGGCTCTTAATTCAAACTTATCATTCTTCTTGTAGTATAGACCATAGTCTTTTATTCCTTTCAAGTATCTCATGACCTTGCTAACAACCATCAAATGATTATCTTTGGTATTTGAAAAAAAATCTTGCAACAATCCCAACAACTAATGCAATGTCAGGTCTACTATGAACTACATATTGCAATTTTCCAATCATAGACCTATACAATGTTTGATTTACTGCAGCAGATTCATCTATCTTGGATAGTTTGTATCTTGTCACCATAGGAATACAAATAGGTTTTGAATCCTCCATACCAAAAGTTCTCAATATTTCCTTCACATACTTGGATTGAGTGATGTAAATACCATATTTCATTTGATATACTTGTAATCCAACAAAGAAATTTATCTCTCCAAACATAGACATTTCAAACTCTTTCTTCATTTCATTTGCAAATGTCTTACACAATGCATTGTTTCCTCCAAAAATGATATCATCAACAAATATTTCAGCTAGTAAAATCCCTTTACCTCATTCCTATCTTAAGTACATATTGTTGTTATCATTAGTCTTCTCAAAACCAATCTTTAGAAGATAGTTGTGAAGCCTCTCATACCATGCTCTTGGAGCTTGCTTCAAACCATATAAAGCTTTGTGTAATCTACATACCATGTTCTTGTTGTTTGGATCAAAAAATCCTTCTAGTTCTTCTATATAAACCTCCTCTTCTAGTATGCCATTCTGAAATGTTGATTTCACATCGATTTGATAAACTTTAAATCCTTTATATATAGAGTAAGCAAGAATAATTCTTACTCCTTCCAATCTTGAAATTGGGGAAAATGTTTCTCCATGGTCAATTCCTTCTTCTTGTGCATATCCCTTGCAAAATAATCTTTCCTTATTCCTTGTGAATTCACCATTCTCATCTAGTTTTTTTTTGTACACCCACTTGTTTCTAATCACATTCTTGTACTCTAGTTTGGGTAGTAGAGTCCATGTTTTTTTCTTCTCAATTTGATCAATCTCTTCTTTCATGGCTTTACTCTAGTCTTCATTCTCTAAGGCATCCTTCATTGACTTAGACTCATGCATGCTTAATAAACATGTATCAATTCTCAACATGTTCCTTTTCATTGGTCCAGCTTCTTTGTCTCCAGTAATTTGTCCAAAAGGATGATGTCTTCTGACATACTTTGAAAATCTCGGTTCTACTCTTTCTATAATAGGTCTATCAACTTCAAAGTCATTGTGCACTTCTCTATTAGGTAACTTAGCATTCCTTTCATATACACTAATCTTGGTGTTGAAATGTACCTTGACTTCTAATTGCAACTCGGCTCCTGAATGTAACTCATTTCCTAAATACAACTCGATATTCATTTAATGTGACTTGGCAATCATTGATACTCATTTCTATTGATTTACAACTTGGTTCTCAAATTTAACATTCATGTCTTCATAGTAATACATGAAGGTTTGTACTGTTCATATTCCTTCTTAGGTTTAACTTCATGCACCTCTATATATTCATCAAATTTTACATTTTCACTTTTCACAACTTTTTTAGTGTTATTATTTAAACACTTATAAGCTTTACTTAATGTGGAATAGTCTAGGAATATACCCTCTTCACTTTTAGCATCAATTTTACCATTTTTGTTGTCCTTAATAATGTAACACTTTCTTCCAAATACCTTAAAATATTTTACATTGGGTGTGTATCGATACCATAGTTTGAAAGGTGTGGAATTTGTACATTTATTGACTTGCATTAAGTTCAAGGTATGGACAATTGTGCTCACAACTTATCTCTAGTATTTCAAAGCAACATTCTTATCCATCATTATTGTTCTAGCATAGTCCATTACATATATGTTCCTCCTTTTAGCAATCCCATTTTGTGGTGGCATCCTAGGTGTAGAGGTATGTCTCTTGATTCCTCTATCATTACAAAATATCTTAAACATATTTGATGTTAATTCTCCACCTCTTTTAGATCTCAGACATTTTAAGATTTTGCCAGTTTCCTTTTCAACTCTTGCCAAGTACCACTTAAACATTTGAAAAGCATCATATTTTTGTTCCAAAAACATAACTGTCATCATCCTAGAATGATCATAAACAAATATGATGATGTACTTGTCACCTTTGTAGCTTTCTACATTAATTGATCCACATAAATCAGCACAAACTAGTTCCAAATTTTATTTTGAGGATTGAGTCTTACTTTTAAAACTAGATTTTGTCATTTTTCTTAACTAACATTGTTTACAAATTACATTATCCGTCTTCTTCAATTTTGGCAAACCTTTGACTCTTTTTAGGTTATAGATATTGAGTAAGTTATCAAAGTTAAGATGACATAACCTCTTGTGCTATAGCCACACACTGTCAATTTCTACAACAATACAAGTAGCATCATTCATGTCAAGATAAAATAAATTACCTCTAGTTTGATCTCCATTTCCCATTAGTTTTCCATCAATTTCATAGATCTTAGCCTTCTTGTTATCAAATTCAACTTTTCAACTTGAACTATTCAATGGTGACACACTCAACAAGTTATAGTTAAGTCCTTCTACATAGTAAGCATTGTCACACATGATCTAGTTTGTCATTCTTATTGATACTTTTCCTTTCATCAAATAGGGTGCATTATTACCAAATCTAACACTATTTCCATTGTAATACTCAAAGGTAATGAACTTACTTTTGTCTCTAGTCATGTGTTGTGAACATCCACTATTATTGATCCACCTATCACTTTTGTTCACATGAGATATTAATACAATTGCATCTTCTACATTAGAATCATCTTTCGTAGCAACATACACAACTTCATCATCATGGTCATTAGATCCATCTTTTGATTCCTCTTTTGCAATGTAGCAAGCCTTATTTCCTTTATCTTTATAGTCTTTGTTGTTTTCATCTCTTTTACCTCTATATTTATCTCCACTTCTATTGTTCTTCTTCTCTAGACACCTTGAAACAATATGATCAACCTCATTACAATTGAAACACGTGATAGGAAACTTACCTTTGTATTCCCCTTTTCCTTTGCGAAATCTCCTAGCCAACAATGCTTCAAGCTCTTTTACATCATCTTCATCTATGTCACTATCATTGGAAATATGTTTGACCTTTTTCTTCTTCTTATCTCTAGGTTCTTTCAGTGCTAGTTTAGCTTTGAAAGAAGATTCAACATTTTTAGTTTTGAAATTATCAAAATTAGAAAGTTTAAAAGAAGTGAGTCTACCCATTAGTTCTTCAAGAGTTAGATCACTACCAAGATCACACCTTAGCTCTTGTATGGCAGAGATTCTAATAGCATAGATAGACAACAAGGTTCTCAATACTTTTCCTATCATAGTCTCATCTTCAATAACATCATTTTCTCCTTTGATAGAATTCACAATATCTTTGATTCTTGTACAGTAATGGACTATAGTCTCACCTTCTTGCATTCTCATGTCATCAAAATTTCCTCTTAGACTTTTAGCTTTGGCTCTCAAAACATTCTTGTCTCCTGTATAGATCTTTTCTATAGCATCCCACATCTTCTTAGCAATATCACATACTTCAATTTCATCAAACTCTGAGTAGCTTAGGGTAGACGCAAGTTATAACATTTCCTGATTGTGTTCTTTCTTCTTTTTCACATCATCAGTAGTAAGGGCTCCATCAAGATCAACATGCTCAGTGGTAATGGTAAATTATGCATAATCTTCAACTCCTCCTAGATTTAGCTTCATCAAAATTTTCCATCTAGGAAAGTTTTCCTTGTTCAATTTGGGCACCTCCTTTCTGTACATCTTGATCTTTGGCTTTTAGTACCTCCAAACTATTTTTTTACAAGCATCAATAGCTTTGATACCAATTGTTGGAATACTTTAGAATAACTAAGAAGGGGAGGGGGGGTGGCGTGAATTAGTTATCCAAGGTCCAAATGTATAGATTAAAATTTTCAGTACTTAACAGATTCATATCCTTAAAAGCATATCATGAATGCATCTATTGGAAGATCCAATACCTTAACTTAGTAGGTCACTATCCTAGGTCAAAATAACTTTACAAAAATGTAAGCATGAAATACCACAAACTCATTCACATAATTTAACACAAGGATTTTACATGGAAACCCAATTTGGGAAAAACCACCAATAATATGCTACCAATTTTCACTCTTATGAAGTGATGCCATGTCAAAGGCCAACCCTATTAAAGGTTACAATGCACACTGTTAAATGTGACCTACTTAAAGGATTTTAATCAACTTGTTAGGAGTAAGCCTTGTTAGAGGACTTTAAAACATTTTATTAGAATGTCACTCGATTAAAGGATTTTAAAATGGCTATTAGGTAACCTTAATCCAAAGGATTAATCCAAATTGATATAGTTGTTAGAATGTAATAGATTTTTTTTTCAATATTAGAATTATTGGCCACAATAAGATAAGAGAGCTAAATTAAACCACATTCTTTTCCTTAAGAATTGGGGATATACAAGTTACTTTGGATTAGTGGGATATATTACTAATTTTTGTTGTATCTATAAAAAATTACAAACAAATGAAGCTTATCCTCAAAAGATGGTAGGAAAAATAAATCAAAAGGGTCAATTCATTAAGGTGAGGGATGTGGGTATGTGCAGGATCATGGTCAAGAAAACTATGCCCTTAAGTGGAAAGGTAAAACCAACAAATTAGGGTTATGTTAACTTGAGGAATAATTTTAAAGTAGTTATGGACTTTATATCAAAAATTTGTAAGGAAATAATCTCTAAGACATTTAATGTAGTTTCTAAACTACTAGACCTTATCTGGAAAAAAAATTGTTTTGTCAAAATACTGGATTTTAATGCAATGGTAAAAAATTTTTAGGACAAAAAGAAGAAGTAGGTGTATGCTTGACTGCCTTAATCAAAATCAAATGATAATATTTTTTAATAAGATTTTAGGGATATAAGAAGTACACTCATGCCCGGATGTGACACATATTTTTGGGTATTTTTATTCCAAATAAATAAATAATTATGAATTTTCTACTATATCATTTTAAAAATAAATAAAAACTACCATATTAAACCACCTTAACTAATTTTTAAAAAATGGAAAACAAAATATTTATTTTTTTCTCCTTATAGTAGTTGAAGCATAGAATGTGATGCATCTTTTGGATTTCAAAAATATTATAT